>JAAONU010000006.1:34590221-35892461 GCA_012932295.1 Cyclina sinensis | reverse complement strand
GTATTAATGGCCTTGTCAGTGTGAACACCTCTTTCTGTGAAAAAAAAATCAGTTATTTGACAGTAGTATTTAACCAGTAAAAAGGTCACAAATTAAATTTAAAAATTTATTACAGATTTAAAATGAATCCTGTCTTAAATCTAAACATTTCAGAGATAAAAAAACTTTAAACTGCCTCATTACATAATACAATCATAAACAAAGCTAATATGATGTAGTACAGTTTAATCTTACAACTTTTGATGCTCCCCTGCAGTCGATCAATTTACACACTTTCTACAAAAACAGGAATCTGGCTACAAAATGTGTGTTACTCCATCAAAACCTTCATATTCACTACATTTTGTAAAAGTTACCTTTGCTAGACTGAAACCATCTGATTCACTCAGTTCAGTTTCTGTATTAATTGCCTTGTCAGTGTCAACACCAGTTTCTGTAGAAAAGCAACTGAATCAGTCATTTGACATTGATATTTAACCAGTAAAAAGGTCACAAGTAAATTTTTGATATTTTCTACACATTTAAAATGTATCATGTTTTAAAATATAAACATTTCAGAGATAACAAAGTTCAATAGTGTTTACATAAACACTACAACCATATACAAAGCTAACAGAATGTATTACAAATGCTCCCCTGCAGTCGATCAATTTACACACTTTCAAAAAACCAGGAGTCTTGCTACAAAATGTGTGTTACTCCATCAAAACCTTAATATTCACTACATTTTGTAAAAGTTACCTGCCACTAGACAAAAAAATCATCTGATTTACTCAGTTCAGCTTCTGTATTGATTGCCTTGTCAGTGTCAACTCCAGTTTCTGTGGAAAAACAAACAGAATCAGTTATTTGACATTGATATTTAAACAGTAAAAGGACACAAGTTAAATTCAAATATATTCTTCACATTTTAAAATATATCCTGTCTTAAATCTAAACATTTCAGAGATAAAAAACTTCAATCTGCTTAATTACATAATACAACCATATACAAAGCTAATATGATGTTTTACAGTTTCATCTAACAACCTTTGATGCTCCCCTGCAGTCGATCAATTTACACACTTTCTACAAAAACAGGAGTCTGACTACAAAATGTGTGTTACTCCATCAAAACCTTCATATTCACTACATCTTGTAAAAGTTACCTTGAACTAGACAAAAACCATCTGATTCACTCAGCTCAGCTTCTGTATTATCTGACTTGTCAGTGTCAACTCCAGTTTCTGTAGAAAAACAACAGAATCAGTTAACTGACATTGGTATTTAACCAGTAAAAAGGTCACAAGTTAAATTTAAATATTTTCTACACATAAGAAAAATATCCTTTCTTAAATTTAAAGATTTCAGAGATAAAAAAACTTCAAACTGTTTACATAAATACTACAACCATAAACAAAGCTAATATGATGTAGTACAGTTTAATCTTTCAAACTCTGATGCTCCCCTGCAGTCGATCAATTTACACACTTTCTACAAAAACAGGAGTCTGGCTACAAAATGTGTGTTACTCCATCAAAACCTTAATATTCACTACATTCTGTAAAGGTTACCTTGCACTAGATAGAAACCATCTGGTTCACTCAGTTCAGCATCTGTATTAATGGCCTTGTCAGTGTGAACACCTCTTTCTGTGAAAAAAAAAATCAGTTATTTGACAGTAGTATTTAACCAGTAAAAAGGTCACAAATTAAATTTAAAAATTTATTACAGATTTAAAATGAATCCTGTCTTATATCTAAACATTTCAGAGATAAAAAACTTTAAACTGCCTCATTACATAATACAATCATATACAAAGCTAATATATGATGTTTTACAGTTTCATCTAACAACCTTTGATGCTCCCTGCAGTCGATCAATTTACACACTTTCTACAAAAACAGGAGTCTGGCTACAAAATGTGTGTTACTCCATCAAAACCTTCATATTCACTACATTTTGTAAAAGTTACCTTGTGCTAGACTGAAACCATCTGATTCACTCAGTTCAGTTTCTGTATTAATTGCCTTGTCAGTGTCAACACCAGTTTATGTAGAAAAGCAACTGAATCAGTCATTTGACATTGATATTTAACCAGTAAAAAGGTCAGATGTAAATTTTTGATATTTTCTACACATTTAAAATGTATCCTGTTTTAAAATATAAACATTTCAGAGATTACAAACTTCAAAAGTGTTTACATAAATACTACAACCATATACAAAGCTAACAGAATGTATTACAATCGCTCCCCTGCAGTCGATCAATTTACACACTTTCAAAAAACCAGGAATCTGGCTACAAAATGTGTGTTACTCCATCAAAACCTTAATATTCACTACATTTTGTAAAAGTTACCTGCCACTAGACAAAAATCATCTGATTTACTCAGTTCAGCTTCTGTATTGATTGCCTTGTCAGTGTCAACTCCAGTTTCTGTGGAAAAACAACAGAATCAGTTATTTGACATTGATATTTAAACAGTAAAAAGGACACAAGTTAAATTCAAATATTTTCTTCACATTTTAAAATATAGCCTGTCTTAAATCTAAACATTTCAGAGATAAAAAAACTTCAATCTGCTTAATTACATAATACAACCATATACAAAGCTAATATGATGTTTAACAGATTAATCTTACAACCTTTGATGCTCCCCTGCAGTCAATCAATTTACACACTTTCTACAGAAAAACCAGGAATCTGGCTACAAAATGTGTGTTACTACATCAAAACCTTCATATTCACTACATCTTGTAAAAGTTACCTTCCACTAGACAGAAACCATCTGATTCACTCAATTTAGCTTCTGTATTAATGGCCTTGTCAGTGTCAACACCAGTTTCTGTAGAAAAACAACAGTATCAGTTTTTTGACATTGATATTTAACCAGAGAACAGGTCACAAGTAAATTTTAAATTTTTTCTACACATTCAAATTATCCTGTCTTAAAATTTAAAGATTTCAGAGATAAAAAACTTCAAACTGTTTACATAAATATTATAACCTTATACAAAGCTAATATCATGTTAAATCTTACAAGGTATTAATGGCCTTGTCAGTGTCAACACTAGTTTCTGTAGAAAAACAACAGAATCAGTTATTTGACATTGATATTTAGCCAGTTAAAAGGACACAAGTTATACATTTCTTCACATTTTAAAATATATCCTGTCTTTTATCTAAACATTTAAGAGATAAAAAACTTTATACTGCTTTATAACATAATACAACCATATACAAAGCTAATATGATGTAGTACAGTTTAATCTTACAACCTTTGATGCTCCCCTGCAGTCGATCAATTTACACACTTTCTACAAAAACAGGAGTCTGGCTACAAAATGTGTGTTACTCCATCAAAACCTTCATATTCACTACATTTTGTAAAAGTTACCTTGCAGTAGACAGAAACCATCTGATTCACTCAGTTCAGCTTCTATATTAATTACCTTGTCAGTGTCAACTCCAGTTTCTGTAGAAAAGCAACTGAATCAGTTATTTGACATCAATATCTAACCAGAAAAAAGGTCACAAGTAAATTTTAAATATTTTCTACACATTTTAAATATATCCAGTCTAAAACTTTAAAGATTTCAGAGTAAAAAATCTTCTGAAGTGTTTACATAAATACTACAATTATATACAAAGCTAATATGATATTTTTCAGTTTAATCTTACAACCTTTGGATGCTCCCCTGCAGTTGATCAATTTACACACTTTCTTCAAAAACAGGAGTGTGGCTACAAAATGTGTGTTACTCCATCAAAACCTTAATATTCACTACATTTTGTAAAGTTTACCTTGCACTACACAAAGACCCTCTGATTCACTCAGTTTAGCTTCTGTATCATTTCCCTTGTCTTTGTGAACACCTGTTTTTGAAGAAAAGCAACAGAATCAGTTTTTTGACATTGATATTAAACTAGTAAAAAAGTCACAAGTTAAATAAAAAATATTTTTCACACTTTTAATATAAATCTGTTTTAAAATTTAAACACTTCAGAGATAACAAACTTCAAACTGTTTACATAAATATTATAACCTTATACAGAGCTAATATCATGTTAAAACTTACATTCTTTGATGCTCCCCTGCAGTCAATCAATTTACACACTTTCTACGGAAAAACAGGAATCTGGCTATAAAATGTGTGTTACTACATCAAAAACTTAATATTCACTACATTTTGTAAGTTACCTTGCAGTAGACAGAAACCATCTGATTCACTCAGTTCAGCTTCTGTATTAATGGCCTTGTCAGTGTCAACACCAGTTTCTGTAGAAAAACACACAATCAGTTATTTGACATTGATATTTAACCAGTAAAAAGGTCACAAGTAAATTTTAAATATTTTCTACACATTCAAAATATATCCTGTCTTAAAATTTAAAGATTTCTGAGATAAAAAACTTCAAACTGTTTACATAAATACTACAACCATATACAAAGCTAATATGATGTAGTACAGTTTAATCTTACAAACTTTGATGCTCCCCTGCAAGACATTTGGACTGAAAATGTAACCTCTAGAGCATTAACAAGTTGGGTTTTTTTACTTTTGGGCTCTGTGATCTAGTTTTTGACCCCAGATAACCTATATTGAAAACTGAGCTAGACATCACTGAAACAATATTTCTGACAAATTTCCAGGTTATTTGGACTGAAAATGATACCTCAAGAGTGTTAACAAGGTTTTTCCATATCTGGGCTCTGTGACCTAGTTTTTAAACCCAGATGACCCATATCCAAATCTGAGGTAGAAATCACCGTAGCAACCTTTCTGACAAATTTCAAGGACATTTGGACTGAAAATGTAACCTCTTGAGCATTAACAAGGTTTATCTACTCTTAGGCTCTGTGACCTAGTTTTTGACCCCAGATAACCTATATTCAAAATTTAGCTAGAAACCATTGAAACAATCTTTCTGACAAATTTCCAGGTTATTTGGACTGAAAATGTTACCTTTAGGGTGTTAAAAAGATTTTCAATATTTGGGCTCTGTGACCTAGTTTTTCAACCCAGATAACCCATGTTCGAACTCTTCGGAAAAATTAATGAGACAAACATTCATGACAATTGAGGAAAAATGTAACCACTAGAGTGTTAACAAACTAATTGTGGACAGATGATGAACGGACAGCTACAGGTGATCACAAAAGCTCACTTTGTCACTATGTGACATGTGAGCTAAAAAGGTAAAGAGCCTGCTGGAAAAGACAGCATGCTAGTCCAAGTACAACAAGACCTGTCTACAGACAGGATGCCCCACTTTACTCAGTGCTGGATAATTAAATAAAAGCTAAGTTAAACAAGAGGCCCAAGTGAAAAAAATTTGAGTGGGGGAGTCAAGTACCAATGTCAGAATTAAAAAAAAACAAAAACAAGAAACATCGCAATGCGACAAAACCAGGTTTTCAACATTATTGTTTCACAATATGGTGCACATTGTGAGCATTTTTTTTAACTGAAATGTTTTTGGTGGAATTATGGCCTTTTTAATTTTTTACATGTATAATAAATAGATGAACATTAATATGTATTTTTTTATAGTTCTACAGATCTGAAATGGTAATTGTATCTAATTATATGCACATTATTGCCAACAACAAACTTAGGTACAAGTCAATTTTATTCATAATACCATTATTCATTCCATTATAGTAGAATATTATTATGTTGCTTGGTCATTTTGTTTGCTTTTTACATTTCAGTGTTTGTTATTTGATACATACATTTACCATTGCTCTATGATGGGGAGTGTCTTTGACCAACACCTACATACTGTCAAAAAGGAGATAAAAAATCAAAATCTTTTTAAAGAAGGGTATAAAAGTTATGATATAAATCATAAAAATAAATCTAACTTATTTCTTATCATATCCTAAATCCAAGAATGAAATCCAGGTCATCATATGGTCACTCCAGCATGTTTCTAATACACCTGTCTTGTAGCTGGTTTCTGTGATGTAAATATGATCAAGTGCTGAATGATAATCTGTGGTCTCCATGCATAGAGCCGGTACAGCATTAGCTTCATTCTTCAAGAAATCATACAGTTTCTGGCATTTTGAGAGTTGAAGCTGGTCAATGTTCATGTCACCAACAATGACTAAAGCACTGGGCTTTTCATCAGGAAATTGGAAAGAGGCCCTGGCCTTTTGAATTGGGAAATTTATGCGTGATAATTGTTCATTTTGGGAAATTTATGAGACATTTTTTTCTGCAACCGGAAATAAACACTGATTTATCTCCCCTGAAACGGAATAAAATCCAGACTTTTGGAACGTTTGACTGTTTCACTGCGCATGTTTCTACTTTTATTTACAGATAACTACTGAGTAAGAGTCTATCGGAACTTAACGGATTAGAGTGGTTTTGCGTAACACGGGTACCGTGCGTTGTTCGGCTATAGTACGACAAAAAAGTCGATACCAGACATACGCTTCTTCCGGATATAACAAATGTAAACTGATCGTTTTTTAAACTAATCTAGGCGGAATTTCTAAGATTTTGAAAAAACTTGTCTTGCATTTTGGGAAGAAACTCTGCCACAACTGGGAAAAAATCTACATTTTTCGGATTGGGAAGTGGCCGAATATCAGCCTCTGTTATATAAGGATGAAAAGCCCTGGTACATTCTGCTGATGTAGTTTTTCGGCAGCTGTATATATTTTGTTGATATTTCCTGGTGGATTACAGTAGACAGAGATGACTTCATAGAGTTTATTGCACTTACAAAGCACCATACTTGTACCTTCTATTCCCAATTCTTTTGTGTGAGTACTGGACAGAATTGAACTAATTCAGTAGGCTGAAAAATGCATACACTGGGACCCCGTTATAGCGCTCTAGGTGGGGTCCAAGGTTTCAGACCGCGATATAAACGTGGTTCCGATATACAACGCGCCTACCGAGATCGTATAGTTGACCTGTTGAATTTGCTAGTAATACCCCACCCACCAACATGTAACTGTATCATTATGTTAAAGTTAAAACATTCAAAAGAACCAATTTTGTTTGTAAACCACTCAAGACACATTTTGTATAGAGAAAATATTATTTGGTAAAATATTACCTGCTTTGTTTAAAAAAAAAAAAAAAAACAGATAAAAATCGCATAAGAAAAATGTAAACATAAGCAACTCCCGGGAAAACCGCGGTGTAAGCGTTACGAAAGTAAAACCGTGAAAATCGGAAAGTTACAATGTGTAACGCTCCACGTAACTCAATGTACCTATTTTGATGTATCTACCCGTATTTCCTGTTTTCTATGCCGAAGAATTCCGTCATCTTTCGCTGCACTGACTTCTGTCTCGCATCCATCCTGGCATCATGTATAGATTTGTTACTGACTGAACTTTAGATACGGTGCCGCGCTTTGAAGTTCTTTGCAGTCCTGTAATATCTTCGTGAGATACAACGAACTTTGTGCCGTTCGATAGAAAACAAATTTTCAGCTTGTGTTTGTTACTCAGTTCAAAGATGTTTGCGCGTCAGAGCTCCGGATTTGAGGTTTTCATAACAGTTTGATACCTGACTGATCATCGATCACAAAGAAGCGGATTAACGCCAGACTTTGTATGCTTTTCACACTTTTTGCGCCCTAGAGCATCCAAATTACGTAATTAATTGTACTTCGCTGACACATTAAACAAGCGTTGTTATGGATACATCACGTAAGATACGGTGCCGCGCTTTGAAGTTCTTTGCAGTCCTGTAATATCTTCGAAAGATACAACGAACTTTGTGCCGTGCGATAGAAAACGCAAGGTTTTTAAACAGAATTTCGGCTTGTGTTTGTTACTCAGTTCATCAATATTTGTGCGTCAGAGCTTCGAATTTGAGGTTTTCATAATAGTTTGATACCTGACTGATCATCGATCACAACGAACAAAGAAGTGGATTAACGCCAGACTTTGCATGTTTTTTCACACTTTTCCCGCCCTAGAGCGTCCTTATTACATAGTTAATTGTACTGCGCTGACACATTAAACAAGCGTTGTTATGGATACAACACGTAAGATATGCATGTAAAATAATTATGGTCGGTGAAAAATAGGTACGGTTTTTTTTTTTTTTTAATTTTTTTTTTGGGAGCCATGACCCTTGAGCGTTATACTGAGGTTAGCGTTATAACGGGGCGCGTAGTAACGGGGTCCGAGTGTATATGAAAAAAAAAGTGTCATAATATGGTCAAAAATTACCAAATCACAAAATCTCGAAAAATATGCGCCAGGGCACTTGATGACAAAGCTTCTGTGAAAGTTTTGTAAAAATTCCTTGAGAAATGTAGGAATTTGGCACAGAAGAAATTGTTCACTATATACATGTATTCCATATAAGGAAAACAAACAAAAGGCCATAATAAGGTGAAAAATTATCGAATCACAAAACCCCGACAATATGCGCCAGGGCACTTGATGACAAAGCTTCTGTGAAAGATTGGTCAAAATCCCTTGAGAAATGTAGGAGAAGTTGCGCACAGAAGAAATTGTTCACTATATATCCCATATAAGGAAATAAAACAAAGGCCCATAATTAGGTGAAAAATTATGGAATCACAAAACCCTGACAATATGCGCCAGGGCTCTTGATGACAAAGCCTTTGTGAAAGTTTGGTCAAAATCCCTTGAGAAATGTAGGAGTTGCGCACAGAAGAAATTGTTCACTATATATTCCATATAAGGAAAAAAACAAAAGGCCATAATGAGGTGAAAAATTAATGAATCACAAAACCCCCATAATATGCGCCAGGGCACTTGATGACAAAGCTTCAGTGAAAGTTTGGTCAAAATCCCTTGACAAATGTAGGAGGAGTTGCGCACAGAAGAAACTGTTTACGCCCGCCCGCCCGTTGACATACCTCAAACTAATAACCAGTTTTTTCCTTTGGAAAACCTGGTTAAAATAAAAATTGGAGTGGGGGGGGAGGGGTTTGAGGGTGGATAGGGATCAAGTACCTATGTATTTAAAAAAAATATATACGGCCAGAGGGGGGGGGGGGAGTTACATGGGCAGGGTGTGTGTGTGGGGGGGGTCCCCTTGCAGAGGGGAGGGGAGAAAGCAGGGAATACTTATCCATCTCATGTCAGTCAATATTTTATTTCTAGCCTTAAGAAGTTTTTTTTCATATACACATATATATATATATATAAATATAAGCAAAATCAAGTGACCCCTTGGGGTGGGGCTAATTGTGACCCCAGGGACATGGGTACCTACAATCTTTGGAGAGGTCTTGGTGGTGATCAAGTATTCCAAGTTTACATGTAAATGGAATATCTTTGACACTTTTTGAGAAATGGACATTAACAGAAAGGTTAACCAAGAAATTTTAAGTTGAAAAAGGGGCATAACATGGCAAAAATAAATCTGAGGGTTATCTGCCCCTAAGATATGGTGTTGTCTTGAGTGATACAATCATAAGCATTATATTGTGAAAGATTGGTGACAAAATGTTAAGAAATAGTAAAGTAATTGCTGATGTTAAGTTTTCATGACAAAATCCAAGTACAAAAAGAGGCATAACTCTGTCAAATGTGACCTTGACCTAAATATTTTGGCATCATCATGACCCTGTTGTCATAAGCAATGCAATTTGAAAGTTTGATAAGGAAATGTCAAGAAATATCAAAGTTATAGCTATCGTTAAGTTTTCGTGACGGACCAAAGGACTAAGTGATCCCTATGTATCGCCGTTTCTTCAAAAGGGCGACACAAAAATTAACCAGGTAAACATGATAGGGCCCAATCAGCAGACTGGCTGGCAAATTCCCTTGCAAGGAATGACTGGCAGTTTATCAAAAGCTTTAATCTATATTGAAGTAATACGCAACTCATCATTATTCAACATTGGCTACTGCGAAGTAATCCAAGGTATATGAGAAAGGTCCCTATTCAATGCCTGTCAAAGTGAGTTCGACATTTTATACTTTTACTTTCTTTGTAGATACAAAATTCCTGGCTGGTAATCTGGTATGCATATCTGTCTTGCCCTATGTACTATATACAACTGTGGTATGTCAAAGGATTTGCAACTTGAGTTTAGCATATCAAATCACAACAAAATGTCAGACTTAATATCCTCATATGTGTCCTAGATACTGAACCATCTCAATTAATTTTTTTTATCTCATTCAAGCAGTCAAAGCTCGAACCATTTACCCTTTGGGTTTAATGGCACATCAACACATTATTGATCATGTTGTACAATTTCCCCCCTCATAATTCTTACATTTGATACTGTCATTGAAAATATAACACTTACCTCTCTTTGATATTTCAATTCTGAAATCTCTGTCTAAAACTGAAAATGTCTCCCAACTCCTAATTCGTCTCTTCTGTTCAAAGAAGTTAATCAAAAACAGCTGAAAAGTAAAACAAGAGGCTAAATGACTTTACATCTAGATTGCTCATTAGAGTTTGGTAGACTATATTGGCAATATTTTCAAAATTCAAATGATACTATACAATTTTGCAATTGGTCAATCATTCAACAAAGACACCATTTTCAATACACATATGCCCCCCGGTAGCATAGCCAGGATCATAACATGTGCACCTGAGTATGTGATTAAGAAATATCCAACTTGCCAAAAGAGGTTAATCATTTCTCTCTAAGTACAACATGGGGAGATTACCCAAAAAATACATCTCAAAATATCTACAGTTATGTAACTTGTCAAGGTCATGACCTGTGCACCGTTATTGTTAAGAAAGTGTGTGAATGTTTATGCCACTGCTTTACATGTATGTAGAAATGGAAAAATATCTACCCTGCCAAAACAGGTTAACCCAAGGAAAGTGCAGACATATGGTTCAATCACTAGATGCCAGGGGCATAAAAAGGAAACCACAGTTATGTTACTTTACACTGTAAAGTTACTGTGTAAACTTTCACGGCACTTCTATTTGTAGAAATTGAGAAATCTCTAACTTTCTGAAAGAGGTTTACCATTTCACTACTGGTAAGTACCAAATGGGAAGATTACCCAAGAAGTAAGGTAGCCACAATTATGTTTCTTGTCAGGGTCATGACCTGTGCACTGTTAAGTAAAAGTGTAAACTTTCACGCAACTGCTACATGTATTTGTACAAATTGAGAAATATCCAACTTGCAAAAAAGGTTAACTATTTCTCCAAAGTACAAAGTGGGAGAGATTTCCTAAGTATAGCTAGCCACAGTTATACAGTGTGTCAGAGTAATGACCAGTGCACTGTTGCAGAAGTGTGTAAATGTTCATGCTATTGCTATTTGTAGAAATGGAAAAATGTCCAACTTGCAGTAACAAATTAACCGAAAGGATGTGTGAACATGCGGTTCAATAATTTTATGCTGGTGGCATAAAATTAAGACAGTCCTATCTTTTAGTTTTCATTTACTCATGCTAGGCAGAAGCCTTCACCCACCAACTGAAACAAATCAAAGTATACTACTCAAAATTTAATAGGGATCACTTATAAGAATGTGTATATTTAATACATAAGGTTGAAAGGTTACATTTTTTGTGATTCTGAAAAAATGTTCATATGACAACAGTTTGGTACCAAAAAATGAGTAAGTCTGTAAACCGTTGAAGCGTGACAGAGGCTGAGCCGTGGGAGGGGCACGAATTTGGGATAACACAGACAGGAGATGAAATGGAACTTTTTGGAAAAATCAAGTCTATGGCCTGAATTTTGCTTTAATATCGCATGTGGTGTCCATTTGCTTGTATTACTGCTCTGCACCACCTTCTCATGCTGCTAATGAGTCTTCGGTAGCTTTGTTGTGAGAGTCAAGCCAACTTGTCCAGAAGGGCCTGCTGTAGCCCAGGAACCGTGGTTGGCTGGACTGGGCGAGCAGATATTGCAGCCTGCAGCATGTCCCAGGCGTGCTCTATTGGACTGAGGTCAGGAGACCTTGCTGGCCAGTCTATTCTCTCTATGGCTGCTGCCTCCAGGTACTCGTCGGTGACCCTTGCCCTGTGAGGCCGGGCGTTGTCGTCCATTAAAATGAACTCAGGGCCAATAGCACTCAGCATAAGGACGAACGTACACATCTAAGATCTCATTGATGTATTGTACAGCCGTCAATAAGCCGTTTTGAACAATGTGCAGGTCCGTTCTTCCCTGTAATGTATGCTAATGCCCACCCACACCATGACTGAGCCCCCGCCATGACGGTCATCAGTAGCAACACATACAGGTGCCAAATGCTCATTGGCGGATCTCCATACCCGCACTCACCCATCAGTGAAAGCCACACAAAACCTCAGTGAACAGCACTGGGGTCCAGTCATGCAGCGTAAACCTGGCATGATCGCGGGCCTATTGAAGACATGCGCTGGATGTGGTTTTGCATCAATGGGATTCATACTGCTGGCCTTCTAGCCCTCATGCCTGCTGTATGAAGATGGTTCCTGATGGTTTCAGTGGAAAGTCTTACACCAGTGGCATTCTGGAAGTCATTATGGAGGGCAGTAGCAGTAACAAAGTGCTGACGTTGCGCTTCAACAACAAAAAACCACTCCTCACGCTGAGTTGTGGACCTCTGACGCCCTCCCCCATGCCTATGCATGACATGCTCGTATGTTTGAAACCGTCGCCACATCCTGGCAACTGTGCTCTGGAACACCCCAAGGACACGTGCCGTTGGGAACGCCCAGCCTCAAGCATCCCTACCCCCCTATTCGTCTCATCATCGTCAATACGCCGTCTTTGCCGTACATTTGGCATGACCAGTGCTAGGTTCGATATAAACGTTACGTACCATACACAAGCGAAGTCTGAATAAAACGGATGTGTACATGCAGGTACATGCCCGCAGTGCACCACTTTTCCAGTGGTATCGCTTTTCCCATGCATCTTGAGCCATGTACAGGTAAACAATCAAAATCTGCTGGACAGGTCGGCTTTGCAATATGAAATACTACATGTATGAAAAATAATCAGTTATCTTGAGGTTATCATTAAAAAGATATTTAAGAAATAAAAAGTGATCCCTATCAAATTTTGAGTAGTATATGTTGAAGCATTATGGCAGAGAACCACAAAAGAAAATACAATCAGTGATTTTTAACAGGAATTTTTTTCAAACATTACAATATCCTAACATATGAAAATGCCTGGACCCTGATTAAGTTTTCAGCCTCTACAGTGACCATATCTATAATGACTTGATAAACTTTAGTGAATTAGAAGAGATTCACTCAAGAACTATTCATACAAAGTCTGTCTTGGTTTTAGAGTTCTTCCAATAAATTGTTGACAAAGATGACAATGTTAATCCGGAATGAAACACCTGCAGAAAATGAATTAAACTTTAAAAGAATACTAAACACTGACAATTTTAAATTGTGGGAAACAGCAAGCATTTTTTTTCTTGCGCTCAACTGAAAACAGGTGATTATCTTTACTGAAAATATATCAAAACAGAAGAGTTGGCTGGTGGTTTCTTTAATTAAATAATGGTCTATAATTAACATTACTCAAAAAATATGTATTCTATTATTTAAAATTATCATAAAACAACAATATAAACATTTTCTGAGGAAATGATAAAATTATACAAAATCTGAAAATTTTTATACACTTAAAAAACTCTTTTTATCAATGAAATAAATTCCTCTTTTGATATGCAGTCTAGACAGACTGGAATAGTACACGGACGCTACCAGTACGCGGAGACCCCCGTATTTGGCGAGTTTTAATAAAAAAACATGTGAAACATCACATACGGTATTAATTTTGGCATACATGTATTAACTCCCCTGATTCTGGCAGTATATAGACCACACTAATTTATCAAACAGTAAAAAAGATCCCACTGTTAGGGCTTATTTTATCAAACACCATAAAATTTTACATCAAACTGATGTATGAAAACACTGACTTGTTTACTAATAACACTATGTTGTTAAGAAGACCTGCAATATCATTGTCAAATGACTCTGACCTTAATATAGGAAAATCCTAATCCTAATTGTTTACACTAGTTTAAGTATCACTATTAAAGGATAATAATTATTTAATTCTGGTTCAACCTTACAGCAAAAATATCTAGACTATCATTATCAATGTTTCTTGCAACATTTTAATTGTATTAATATATTGTATCTTGTATGATGTACATGTTTTTTCAAATCAATAAAGTATTTATAAAAAAGTTAGATGGCCATGTGATATAGCAGCAGAATCATTGCAGAAAATCGGAAAGCTTTCAACATCCGGATACTGGTACACTTCGTAAAAACAATCAGTCTGTGCAATAGATAAACGTAATATGGATAAGTACAATAGGATAAATGTCTGCAACAGTTCCTATTCCAATCCTGATAGTTATTTGCCGGTGAACATTTCTTCTTGTAGGAAAATTTAAAACTTACAGATATAAACAAAGCCTCTCTAGGTCACAGACCACCAAATATTACCTGTCCTTTTCTTCAAACCTTTTAAGTGTCAAACTTCTCTACTGTCTGAATATGGTATACGTTCTACCTCATAATATAAGTTCATTTTACCACCATAAAAACATTTTTGATAACTTCCGGTGATCTTCACAATGACACAACTGACACAATTTTCTTTCACAAAATATGATACTTGTTGTTTTTCTTGACAACGTTTGATATATTTTCAAAAGAACATAAAAAATATTTTGATTATGAAAAGTTTTGCTGCTTTTCACACAAGTAATTTATAATTTTCCAAAAATTCATTCAATACTAAACTAATAAACTAATAAATTCAATACTAAACAATAAAAAAATAAACTGACTAGGATTAACCAAAACATTTGAGTTTTTTTTATTGTAGACCAAAGGCACTAGACACTCTACCAATAAATGTATATCTTATTTCAACGCTTATATACTACATTCTGTAAATAGTATAGTAGCGTAAAATAAGGTATATTGATAGTGTGTCTAGCACATGTGTTTTAAACAAAGTTATGTAGTAGGGGATTTAAAGATATAGCAGTCAGTTATTGTGCTCAATACCATTAAAAATTAAGTTTTGAAATGTAAACAGTTATAGTAAAATATTTAAAGTAAGCATGATTTCTTTGCCACATGTATTTTGTTTTGATTTATGTATTAAAACAGTAGTCATTTCTCACAAAAACCTGAACAAAAGCTTCCGGAGATTTGTATTATACCGATTGACCAATGTTATTTTGCAAATGAAAATATATAACAGAATATTTCAGATCAGCAGCAGGTAAAGTAATAAAATACTGGTTTGGTTATTATAGGTTCATGAACCACATAAAATCACTGCAAGATGTTAATAAATAAGCAGCATGTGTTTTAGCCTAATTAATTTGGCACTGATGCTTTGACCCATTTTACAGACATTTTTTAATTACTGCGAAACTGTTACGTCTAATTGTAACTGACATTTTTAAGCATGGAACATTTAGCTGCAACCCTGGCGGTGGTTTTGGTTGATTTTTTCTGTTATATATAAATTCATCACTGATTTCTCCTAAAGTTTGAAAGAACATAATATTTCATTATATAACTCAATATATTAAATTACTATTCTTGTAAAAAAAACTTCATAAACAGTCATTCAGAAATGGCCCACAAGACGATTAGTGCTGCTATTGAAACATTAGTCAATAATGATATTTCTGAAATTGTTCATAGAAAAATTATATAATTTCAGAAACTTCTATAAAAATTGTTTCACTAAAAGTTCATGTTGGTAATTTCTCCCAAAGTCTGCTACATTTGTAATCAATTCCAAAGACTTAAAAAAGGGAATTTTCCATAAATGCCATAAAATGCAACTTGTGGTTATAATTGGAAAAAAGATATCGCTAGTCAAAATTTTTCTCGATGTCTTTTCAACAAGTCTGGTAAGTAGCTATAATTTCGGATGACATCAAAACAAATAACATAAACTATGTATACATGTTTCTTACACCTATACTGTACTTTGTAACTACACGATTCAAGATATTTTGACTACTGAACATTTACAGAGTTCTCATTTTGAAGTCTTGAGCAGCGAAAGTCACCTAAGCTATCAGCTACTTTGTAAACAACTCTAATCCAAGTTCGGGAATTATCTTTACTTTCGGAAATAAACTCTGGAAAGTCGAGATCCCGATATCATTCTTATTTTTTAACCGTTGGCGATTTTTTTATAGAAAAATATTTACCTGATAATGCTGTAATATTGTGCAGCTTCGAAGAACACGTCTCGACCTTGGAAATCCGGGCTATTCAAAATGGCGAACGTTGCGTCAGATGTTCTTACCCTGACACCGGTAGCAGGTGCGCGTTTGGGTAAAGTGTGTATGAGCCGAAAAATCAGCCAACAGAAGTGTGTAAAAAATGTTGATAAAACATGGAAAATGACACATACTCAAAATTTTGCACTATCATACAAAATATGAAGCTCTTAGTATATTTTGAGGGATATGGAAAGTCACTACACTAGTGTATGTAGTGACTTTCCAAAATGTCGTCATTTTGTTGGTGTGTTTTCAGGTTACTGTAGTGAGTTTCAACGAAAAACACACGCGCACGCACGCACACACACACACACACACACACACACACACACACAAAACTTGTACGAATTGTGTCCTTTATAACAAATGGTCAATTCTGGATCACGAAAGAATTTGAATTTGGAGAAAAATAATTACAATTAGTATTCACCAACGAAAGGCATTGTGTCGACATTTATAATAAAAGTACATGTTTAATTGAAAGTTACCCGATTGATTCGCAGACTTCGATTCTTAAATTTCCGCGATGTACAACACTTATATAAACATCTTGAATGTAGAACCATTTCGGCATTTTTATGTTAGTGCCTAATGCTTTCTCCGGTTGGAAAAAAAATGAAAAAAACGTATAAGGAAAAACCGCAGAAAAAACAGACTAAAAAGTAGAGAAAAAGATAGCATCAATTCCTTTCAAGTTCAATTAAAAAGGGACACCACAAGCAATTAACGAAAAAGAGAACCCGAATGGTTTACCGCCTTGGAACGGTCAGTGGCAAAATATTGCCACTGGAGGTTTAAATCAGGTTCTAGGGTGCACACTTGCCCCAACATGTTCTCATAAGGACAAACGAGTACAAGTTGTGTTGGTGAATTAACGGATGCAGATATTTAAATAATTTTGTTTTAGATGGAACTTGGACAGAAGACAACCTGAAAGGTGAAAGTTTTATTCAATTTTGTTCTGCGCCATTCAATGTGTTTCAGGAATTTCATGCTTGAAAGATTTCTTTTTATTTAAATGTTACAACTAAGTCCAGGAGAGGTCAATTGTGGACGAGCCACCATCTTACAAACATGGAAGGAATTAATTCTCTGACGCAGTTTTCTGAGTTTGTATCTATACAATTATAGGAAAGTATGCACTAGACACATCTCCTCTTTAGAATGTCATCATTTATTATGACGAATGGTATTATGTAGTTTAAGATCAGAAAATCAGGCAGGATGCTTGAAAGATTTTTTATTTAATTGCTTCAGCTAAGTCCAGGAGAGGTCATCACGGACGGGCCCCCATTTTACGAACAAGAAAGTCCGTAGTCCTAACATAGAGATGCATCTTAGATACATAACCCAGAGCGGGATTGAAATTCCGATCTAAGCGCATCGAAGGTCAACACGCAAACCACTGAGCCAAAATATCAATTCTCTGAGGCAGTTGTCAGAGGTTGTATTTATGCAATTATAGGAAGGTATGGACTAGACCGTAACAACACTTAATCTAAAGCATAGGCACAGCATTTTGAATATAGGTTAACAGAAATAAAGTTGTGTCCTGCGTGAGCACGAGTAAGATGAAATGATTAAACAAGGGTGACTGTGTGCATTTATTACTGATGTTTGAAATATTTTTTTGAAAAGGGCACGTCACGGACAGATAATGATCATGGAAGACTGAAAAATAAGATAAACGGGAAAAATAGTGGTTAAAATTAATGAGGTCAAGATAAAAGGCTGACATATCAAATACTATGGCATTTCATAATTTGAATCAAAAGCTGTGTATCAGCATATTCTGTGATATTGACCTTAAGAGTACATTCTTCAGCTTTGCATTTGAAAAACCTACCCACTGGGGGAACTAGTATATGAAGAATTACATCTATATATGTGAGTTTTGGAGTGGACAAATTTAACATTCAAAGTAGCAATCCTAAAATAATTTTACTTCTTTCTGTGGCCTTGAGTTTGAGAGGACCTGCCTGATTTTGCATCTGTCGAATTTCATGATATGGAAAATAATTGTGTGGAGTTACATAAAAATTCATGCATGATTTTGAATAAGCGGGATGTTCTTATTAAACAACATGCATATTAACTATATCCTAAAATGGTCAAGCCTGTGCTCTGGCATTTACTTTGAGGGTGTCTGATTGTTGCATGCAAGATTACGAGATACAAATATGCTAAAGGAAAAAAATGTTTGTTAAAATTAAAAACATCACAAAAATTATATTTATGAAAGCAATCCTACAAACATTCCTCCAGTGACCTGAACCTTGGGAGCATTTGCCTGTTTCTATGCGTGCCAGGTCTGCATGCTTTGTAAAAAAGGAATATTTATCTTGAAATATGTAAAGAATTATCAATTAATGTAGCTTTTATCACATGTCCGACTATTCATAATAGCAACTGTTTCCAAAGTTCAAGCTCGGGCTGTGGTCTTAACATTGAGATTTAATGCTTGGTGTTGAAACAAGAAACATACGTTTATGCTTTGGAAAACCATTGTTGAAACTTTCAAATTAACATCAAAGTAATTGAATTTGTTTGAAAGTCTCGGTTTGAACAGGACACCAATCGTCAAAAAATATTCATAACAGCAATCCAACAATCCTGCTATTGAATCGTACATGAAAGCACAAACCATTGCATAATACTTGTAAGAAAACAATTTTGACGTTATATAAATGAAATTAATAATAATAAAAAAATAATAATCATAATAATATATTTCCAAACCATGTTTTATGATTATTATGGAAGTATTTTCATGCTGAACATTTGTATGTCTGAACTACTTTTATGTTACCTCAATTTAAGAGTTGGCGATGGTGCATTGGTATCATTTCATGATTGGGACGTTTTCGATGCAGGACGTCGAACTGGTAGTTTCACAGCAAGCAATGATGGATTTTGTATCGGATATGTTACTCTATTTGATGCCTAACTAGGCATCCTTCAAAATCAAGATTCAAGCTTAGAAGAAAACCCTCGATGCCCCCGATTTCTGAACGGATACACTGGATACACCGGATGACTTACAAATATGAGTTAGGAATTTTACGGATAAGTTAGGGTGTAATCAGGAACACATTAGCAAGCCTATTCGAGGCAGATTTATTCTAGCTTTATTAAAGAAAACATCATAGGCAGATTTAAATTTTAAAAAGCATAATGAATATCTTATGGTAAAGTAAAGGAAAAGAGGGGAAAAGACAAAATATATTGTTTTTGTCTGACAGTACTTTAAACGAAAAAGGTTAAAACGGACGTTAATTGTTTTTAATTAATTGTTTCAGTGCCACTGAATTTTATATAACAGTAGTAGGACTAAATACTCTGACTTCAGTTATAAACTAAAGTACTTTTACTAAACAAATAGTTAACTGAAGCTGTGTTTTTACTTTTTTTCAGAGCTCTAATGTACAAAATATTATAAGATGAACATAACAACGTCATAATCATAGATAAGTTCTGTTTACAAACTTCTGTTTACAAACGAGCGAAAAATAACATTAAAAGAATAAACAGTACAGTTTATAAAGTTAAAATGCAATCACCGTGTGTAGCTTTGGCAAATACATTTACGGTTTAGAGTCAAGATGTATCAGAATTCAGTCAGTACCAAAAAAAAAGCAACAAAAAAAACTTATGACTTTTGTCATACTCTTAGCACTAAAAGCTATTTGATAGATGTAGAGTAAATTCTGCCACAACGTAAATCCTTTGCCAAAACAAAGTTCTCTACTGTAATCTTACATATTTATATCGTTGTCTACTCTGCTGTGCACACAAATATTGTTAACAATCCTGCTTCCTTTGTTTTATCATGCTCTTTGATAAATCTCTGCACTTCGCCCATTTGTTCCAACTCCTTGAATGCTTGCAATGCAGTTATTCGTTCTGTTTCTGTAGCCTCTGTATGGTTCAGAATAAGATGCAAACAGCTCTCAGGATTTGTGTAATAGGTTGATAATAAATCAGACCCTAATATAGTTAGTTTTTGCTTGCAAGAGATGCCAGCTGTTCTGAACATTTCTTCAAACTGTTCCAAAGCTGGTAAATGTCGAATTGCTCTATCGTGAAGACTATCGTGAAGAGTTTTTAGAAATTTTACAGGCCAGCAAGTTTTTGCTGCAGCTGACAGAAGTATTGTAGAAATTACAATAATGCCTCCAGCCTTAAGTGTTCTTCTTGCCTCTCTAAGTGTCTCTACACATGTCGGGAAATGGTCGCTTCCTGGCTCGTCAAGATGGTTGAGCACCTAATCGAAATAAGAAATCAAGATTATATCAAAACCAATAGATAGGTTCACCTCTTGGGTTGAGTTCAAATTACTTTTATTTCATTTATTTCTTAAACTTACGTATGTAATGAGAAAACAGCAGATGTTTAGTGTGGTACACAATTAAAAGGTCAAATACCAAACAATATATACGTATTTTGTCTGACTACGTCTTACCTCGGTCTACTTCTATGATAAAAAGAAAACATTTCCTTTAAAAAACGAATCTGATTAAGTGCATTCAACATTTTCTTTTTAAGTTTTATCAGCAATGAACAATGAAACGTTATTGAATTTTTTCTTACATATTGAAATTTCGATGAATTACAAATGTTCAGGAGTGTACGTATATTTTCGAAGTACTTCGAAGTTTAAACGCCATATGCTTGCCTCAATAAATACTCTTTTAACTGTTCTAGATCATACCTTTACCTGATACGGTATACCCATCCCCCCCCCCCACCCCCGCACACAAAATTACTGTTGAATGAATCGTTCAGATTAATATAGCCAAAAATTGATTTTGTGAACATAATATGTTTTATGAACATAATGTTATTATTGATCACACACGAGTAAACAAGGAAACAATAAGAAAAAGTCTCTGAAGAATCAGAAAATAAAAGTTTTTTATTTGTTCTCACGTCCTGTTTTTGCAAACTATGCATGATAGCAGGGCCTTAATTAAGAGGGAATGGACACCCGAATATTGGGAAAATATGGTGTCGTGCGCATGCGCAGTCGGTTCTTTATAAATACCTCAATGGCGGATAGGTTATGTTGTTGCTTATACGATCAGCTGCTGAAAAAACAACTTACAGTAAGAAATTTAAGTACGAACTCTGGCCGAATTAGTAAATAAATATTCCCTAGTAGCTTCTGCTTGAAGAACATTGAAATTTTACTAAAATGGAATCGTTGTTTTCCAAAATGGCGGAAAGTTTGTACAATTTCTTGTTTTCTGATCAACTTTCGGGGGTTATCAGACGAAGATGGAATTACGAAATAAGTTGAGATGGAAGTTGATAAGTGGACATAGAAGTGAGATATACAATGCATTTTATTCCTATATCTGTGTTTGTTTATGAAATAAACGACCGTAAACATAGCAGTTTTTGTTCGAAAATACAATCATTCAATGATCATCAACGTACCGAATTTCAGGTAGTATCAGTGCAAACAGACTTGATAAAACACTAAACATGAATTGCATCGCACTCTACTTGGACGATATTTAGATCTGGATATAAGGCTTCCGATCTTCTTTTAATACTAACTTCAAAATGGACGGCTAAATATTGTGCTTTCATCAAATCGAGACAGATGCAAACAAAACAATGATAGCAATGACTAATTATGACATTGACAATAGCAAATTACCTGTAAAATACACGTTGGCACTAGAAAATAATAACTTCTTCAGAGAGAAAAAAGAAAAACAAGGCTCAGGCCATATGAATCTCTTTAAAAGTGCACATGTGTATAAGTGCACGTGACTATTGTCAAATGAAAGTGACTGAGGCCCGTCACCAATTTATTAGGATGAAAAATGAAACGAAATGTATGGAGTATGATTGAATAATGAGATGGAGATGATGAAAATGAAAGAGGTCATACATTAAATATTAATCAATACAAGTTGTCCCTATGACATACTTTCCTGCCAGGACTACTGCAAAATTACCACTTAAGGCTAGACACTCGTTAAAGTACTTCTGCCTTACAGTTATCACACCAAATAAGTGATAAGATGTTTAGGAATGCTGCATAGCATTTACAAACAGTGGAGTACTCAAAAGCACTACTAGAAATTGGCGAACGCATTCTAAGGAAATCACTTCTACAATATACATTATGTACATTGTACATGTACAAAGCTGTAGACTTGTGTAATGTAATACCAGTACACAATAAAATTTTATTTGCAGTAAGCATGTACACGATTTGTAAGATTTCTGTTTAATGAAAATCTAACAAAAGGGATGAATACACAACCCATACTTGTAAATATCATTATTTATATGAAACCCTGAATTTGTACTTACAAATAAGGTCTCTGAAACCAGTAAACCATCAACTGGCAAATAATAAAAAAATAGTAGAATAAATCCTGCCGTTTATTAAATAAACAAGTAGGAATTCGTTCTGAAGAATAAAAAAAATATTAAAACACAAAGTTAAGGTTACTGCTGTTTTAAACACATCTATAACTGTATCACCTGAAGCACATATATGACTCGTGGGACCATCTGTACTACTTTTTTTCTTAACTGCCAATCATCTGTCATCCAGCAAAGCTTTTCTCGTGTTTAAGAGTTCGTCTTGGAACAAAAAGCGGAGATTCTGATTTTAAGGAACTATTTCCAGGATGTCTAACAGAATTATCTTACTTCCAGCAGTCGATTGTTAACCAATAGATGAAGGTTTTCCAGAAGAATCTTGGTGGTAACTGGTTCCAGGTATGTCTGGGAGACGTCTGGGTTCTTGAAGCGGAAGACCCTATGAAAGGAAGTAGCATGTTCGTGAAGCAATTTTGGCAAGTCATTACTGTTTTCTGGTTTGACCTGAAAAATAGGTAAATCACAGTTAGGTTGATCAACTACAATATATATGACCTTACTCCACCTGTCTGGCAGTATACAGTTGCCTTTGAGACCAACATTACGGATACACAGTAGCCTGGGACAATACGTACCTTCCGGACACGAAAATCATAACGCTTCTTATGACGTTTGGCTTGGCGTTTAGCCTCTCGACTTGCAACTCTATAAGCAAAATTCAGACGCTTTCTTAAGCCATCCATGTATTCTGTTTGCTTCTTACCCCGGAATGTACTGTCTGGCTCTATTCCTAGAAATGCGTCTATGGCAAGACGAGGGTGACGACCAAACATAAGGAAATGAGGCGTTAACCCTGTTGTATCATGTCTTGTCGAATTGTATGCATGGACAAGTGCTGGTACGTCGGATCTCCAATTCACTTTCTTTTGTCCTCAACGGTACCGATGTGTGATTAAGGTGTGTGATTAAAACGCTCAGCCATCCCGTTACCCTGGGGGTGATAGGGTGTGGTTCTAGACTTGGATATATTTGCATACGGCATAATTCTTTCATAACAACTCCGTCAAAATTTCTTCCTTGGTTGCTATGTAAACGATTAGGGAATCTGTAGTGGCAAATGAAGTTCTCAAACAGAACTTTGGCAGTAGTGCAGGCTGTTTGGGTTTGAGTAGGTATGGCCTGTGCGTAATAAGTAAGGTGGTCAGTAACGACGAACAAATTCTCATACCCACCTGCCGACATTTCCAAGGTCAAAAAATCGATACTCACTAATTCAAGCGGGTAAGAAGAATGAATAGGGACAAGACAAGCTGAAGTTGATACAGAAGTCTTACGACGTATACATCGTACTCGGGTTTATACAACACTGTCTACGCCTGGCCAAAAGAACCGAGAATTGACAAGTGAATCAATTCTGTCAATGCCTTGATGACCGGCATTGTCATGCAAACCTGTGAAAACAATATCATCAAAAGACTCCGGGAGGACAATCTGATCTACTGCATGACCACAAACATTACCATGACGGTAAAGAACTCCTTCCTTTAAGAAAAGATTTGACCATTCTCTAAGGTATCTACGGACAGGTTCTGTTTCCCGAGAAGCTAATCTTCTGGTTGGTTAATGACCTGTGAAGAATATATGTATAACCATATATATGGAAGAGTCCTTGCTTTGCTCCTGTTTCCAATCAACATCACTAAGATAGTTTGAAGAAACTTCAGTAGTTTCATCAACAACTTTCTGACTCATGGAAATACATTCAACGACAGAAGACTGATCAGTAAAAAAACATCCACGGATAATAGCTTTCACTGTATTATTAAAGACAACAGTCTCTTGCGGATTTGAAACTCTCGACAAAAAGTCTGCATCCACATTGGAACGTCCTGATTGGTACTGCAGAGTAAAATTAAATGAAGCTAATGCAGTTAACCACCTATGGGAAGTGGCATCTAACTTTGCAGACGATAGAACATACGTCAACAGATTATTGTCAGCGCATACCACGAAGGAGTTACCATACAAATAGTCGTTAAATTTATCCACGACGGCCCATTTCAAAGCAAGAAATTCCAGTTTGTTAGCTGGATAATTTCGCTCATTGGGCCGTAATGCTCTGCTGGCGTAAACAATTACATGCTCCTGCCCATTCTGTACCTGATACAAAACTGCTCCTAACCCCGAGCCACTGGGATCGGTATTCAAGATAAAAAGCTGTGAAAAATCAGCATAACCAAGGATTGGTGGAGTAGTTTACTTCTCAATGAGTGTATCATATGCACACTGTTGATCAGGTCCTATGTGCTAAGTTGCTGCTTCCTTTTTACTCTGGCCTTTGGCATTTTTAGGATGACCTGTGAGTAGATCATTTAAAGTCTTTGCAATAGTTGCATAACCACCTACAAAACGACGGTAGTAACTAGTAAAGTCGAGAAAACTTCTGAGATTCTTCAGACATTTAGGAACAGGCCAATCCTTTAACACCCTAATTTTCTCAGGGTCAGTTTCAACACCTTCCGCACTTACGACATGACCTAAATAGGTTACACGGGAGAGAAAAAAAATCACATTTACTGCCTTTCAGCTTCAAACCAGCTTCCTGTAGGTGTTTAAAAACAGCTTCAAGGCGTGCAAAGTGTTCATCTAATGTTAAGGGAGTAAACGATGATATCGTCAAGGTAGATTAAACACTCCTTGAGATGTAACACTCCCATGCACTTCTCCATCAAGCGCTGAGAGGTCGTAGGGGCATTGGTAAGCCCGAAGGCCATGCGCTCGCACTGGAGGAAACCTAAAGGACCAACAGAGAAGACTGTCTTTTCCTTATTGGACTCCTTCATAGCCATTTGCCAGTACCCTGACCTGTGGTCTAGCTTACTGAAGATTTTGGCGCCTGCAAAAGAATCTATTGTCTCATCAATTCTTGAGAGAGAACAGGCATCAGTAACTGTACGACTGTTCAATTACCTGAAGTCAATACAGAACCTAAGGGAATTGTTTTTCTTTCTTATAAGGACAATATTACTTGAAAATGTACTCTTACACTCTTTAATGGCCCCTGCAGAAAGCATGTCCTGTAAATGCTCCCTGACCTCCTCAAACATTACTGGAGGGATACAGCGATATGATTCTTTGAACGGCGTTGGATCAGTCAAATTGATGTCATTTTCTACAAGATTAGTGCAGCCAAGATCACTGATACTAGTGGAGAAAATTCCCTTCCACTTCAAGAAATTTGACAGCATCTTCATAACGGTCCGAAAGTACATTACTTTTGGAAATTTTAATCCCTAAATCTTCTACAGATTTGTCTTTCAGGCTGTCACTGTTGGAAGAAGCCTCTAGAGGATCAACAGATCGTATAACATTGACATCATGTAAAAGGCAAGTGTAAAGATTTCGACATAATGCGAACAGTTTTACAATTATGTTACAGATGCGGACTTGTACTTTCATGAAAGTTGTGTTAGGATTAACTTTGACAAGACGAGAGCAAACATTAAAAGAATTCGTGTTTTCGTCATCCTCAGTAACCCCATTGATCGTCGAATGTGTACCACGAACAATACCTGGAACTATACAAATTTGAAAAGGTTGGACGTACATAGGCCTGTTAATGAATGCTTTCACATGGACTGCATGACTGTTTGGCATAGAAGAAAATACTTCACACCATGGAGCTGGAAGAGCTGGAACTTGTGTGGACTCTCTAATACATCTTTTATAGTAACTAGTCACATTGGTACCAACTATGAGAGGTATTGTTTCTGTATATGACGTGTCAGGAATAACTTACACCGGAATAGAAACAGAATCAGAGGAAAGACACAGAACTGAAATATCAAGGATGGCATAGCCAATATAAGGTACATATGAATCGTTTGCACCTTTTACACAAAAGTCAGACAATTCAAGTAACTCTGTGACAGGATCTAAAGACAAAAAAGAAAGAATGAGAAAGAGTGGTAACCATAGACCCAGAGTCTAAAAGAGCAACAGCTTTACAACCATTAACAAGAACATCTGTCTCGTTAGAGTGTCCAACTAATGGGACGTCAGGTGGGCCTTCTTTACTTGGCGATCCTCCTACTGGCCCTTTTGGGGAGGAGCCTGAAGGTTTAAAGGCTTTTCTTGTTTGGTTGAAGAAGGCGAGTCAGACTTAACTGCCGGTTTATGTTCTTCTTGACTCCCTTTATTCCTATTATCCAGGTCTCTGTTACGCCAACTTGTAGTACCGTTTGTCCTGTTTCTGCTCTTCTTAACTTCTTCTAAATCCTTCTCAATGCGACCTTCTCTGCTGTTCAGGGATGTCATCTGTACCGTCAAATTCTGTAACTCTTGAAGGAGTTGGGACTCTACAGATGTATTGAATTACCGTGCGTCTGGATTCTTATCAATCTTAAAAATGTGGTCTGATGAAATATCGTCATTACTGATATCTCTGACCGGCCGTGAAGTCAACTTCATGTCTTCTTACACCAACCTCAACTCTCTTCTGAATTTTGTATAGTCTAATTCCGATTCAAATTTATATCGGGTGGCATTCTTTAACTCTTTGTCTCTAAGGCCAGACCACATTCTGTTTCGTAACATCTCATCCCTGGTCTTTCGGTCCACAGGCATCAGTGAGTCACAGAGAAGATGTTCCAGTCTTAAGCTATAGTCTACAATTGATTCACCCTCTTTCTGGCTTGCAGAATAGAACTGC
Source organism: Cyclina sinensis (assembly GCA_012932295.1). Classification (NCBI taxonomy): domain Eukaryota; kingdom Metazoa; phylum Mollusca; class Bivalvia; order Venerida; family Veneridae; genus Cyclina; species Cyclina sinensis. Next base: position 35,865,193 of record JAAONU010000006.1, on the reverse strand, counting down.
TCTGTTAGACTCTCTGATGTTGCTACGTTGCCATAAGTGGCATCCATTTAATTATTTCAGAAACAATTGCCCTCTCTCCAAGATGGAGTAAAACTGAGTGTGCTTTACCTTTAAGACTGCTTCTAATGGATTCCAGAAAACAGTATTCTGAATATACACCACTTTTAAGAAGTCAGTTTACTTCATATTTCCACAAAACAAATTCAACATCTTTCTTCTTTAATTCTCCAGAAGTTTAGGAAGTCTATGTGGAGGAAGACTGGAGGGCGATATGAAGGGTACTCTGGATAAACAGCGGTTGTGGTTCTGGTTAGTGGGTGAGTACTAACAGGAGTATCTGAAGATCTGGGAAATGAGTGTGAAATACCCTCAAATTCAGGTCTGAATGATCCATCACTCATTCTGAATGGATTTGTAGGTGTTGAATCATACACAGGTCTGAAAGAAACCCGACGTACAGGGGTGCACGGAAATTCATGGATACGATGTGAGTCATACGGAGACAAGACTGGTGGTGAAAGATCACTTTGTCTACGGTTATACTCTTTAATTGGCGTAGGGTTACCATACTGCAATTCTGTTGACACTGGAACTCTATCGGCACCATTTCGTGGAGTTTCAACAGTATACCTAGAACTCAGAACACGTCTCAAACAATACTCGAAATCTACTTCATCAGGCCTATCACTTGACTTATGTGCTGGGTTATTCCTCCATGTTTATAACAACTGACATCGCTTTATACCGTAAGATATTGGGTTACAAAAATAGAGCTCATTCTAAACTTCAAAACACTAAACAACTGAGGTATACCATCTCAGTTATCTATTAAATACAAGAAAAATTTGGGAAGGTTCACAAATTCAAATTTGCTACACATGGATTTTTCTGTACAGCATACAATTGTTAAAACTATGACAAATCAACAGTTCAAATTTTGGGAGAGAGATTTAGATAGATATCTGTCTTCTAATGAAAATATCTAAGTGATGCTCACTTATTGCACAGTTTGGTTATGACCATTATTGTACACCGTACTTTATACTAAATAAAACTGTACACACTTCAGCTTAGAATCAGTTCATTCTGTTCTAAGAGCTCAATATCATAGGTTATTTCCTGGTAAATAATTGGGAATGGTTTCGTGAATTTCAGTCTTTTCAGAAAGATTTTTTCCTTGAGTTCAACTTTGGCTAAAATATTGCAATACACTTTTCATGTCTATCAATACGTGTCCAATTCTGTTTCCTCTTCACTGCAGCTACGACCCTTCTCGCTTGTGCAGGAAAATTCAAAGATTACGTGTGAAATTTCTAACAGAAAACAATTAACACTGCACATACACCGTAAATGTCTTCTGTTTCTACGCGGCAAGTTCAATTACCACTTCACTCTCAACAAGCACGGAACATAATTTTTTCACAGAAAGTAATTTTTATCAGAAACACCAGTGATATAAATACAATATAACCCAAACTTTAGACAATTTTCTAAGCTGCAATATTCTGTTAAGGCAGAACTCCCTTACTGTCCCAACTATAGTGTACACTACTCTCGACTAGCACTAACAACTAACTTACTGACTTTCCATTCAGGCACACAGATTCAAAATAAATTACACTATTGCCATCAAACACTTCTAACAAAGTATGTCACTCCTAAATATAATTCAAAAAGTCTCAAAGACTCAGTTGTATTTAAGTTCATTTTTTTGTTTTTTTTTTGTTTGGTTACTATGTCAAAGTTCAAGAAGATGGTGGTAGAAATAATTCAAGAAAAGAGAGGACTGAAACCTGAAAATGAATGAATGATGAAATGAATATAAAAGTGTTAGATCACCAGTCACAAGTCAATTATTGATTAAACCATGCAATGGTTCCTGCAGCTGTAAGATTAGGTGTTAAACTATGTACTGTGCCTTGGATGACCCCAAAAATCACAAAACAATCTGTCACACAACCTGTCACACACAAAAAATACAATTTAAAATTGCAAAAATAAGAATTAAATACATTGGCACAATAAAGACCATAAGCAAACATTAAACACTAAAGAAATATCACTAAAATTTATCACAATAATCCTGATATCAGTTTTAAATCACTTATGTCAGTCAATGTTTATGCACATTCCATTCCACAAAATGTTAACAAACAGTACGGTCCAGTAATACAGCGGCGATTGTCGGAAATCCAAAATTGCTAAGGTGCATGCGTATGATTCAATCAAAACTGTTGGATATTAAGTATCTAAGGCCTACTCTAAAAAGCTTTCATACTGCTGAAAATCATTATTGAAAGTATATAAATTACAACATGGTCACATGTTTACGGAAATCCATGTGGACTTTTCAGTTGTGACGTAGCACAGGGTTTCCCAATTCTCATTGGTAGATTTTACTGGGGAAGATAATTTCCTACCGAATTGCTTCGTCCTCACTATGTTCGTTTCAAAAAAGAGTCCTAAATGCAACACTGGCCACAAAATGTCACGGGTACTCGTGAGTTCTCATTCAGGATATGAAGGAAGGGGATGAGGCTCCTGTAAAATAGACATTGGCACTAGAAAATAATAATTTCTTTAGAGAGATAAGAAAAACACGGTCCATGCCATATGAATCCCTTTACAAGTGCTGGTAATGAAATGCATACATTCCACTCGAACTGCAAACAAAACAATGATAGCAATGACTAATTAAGACATTGACAACAGCAAATTATCTGTAAAATACACGTTGGTACTAGAAAATAATAATTTCTTTAGAGAGAAAAGAAAAACACGGCTCACGCCACATGAATCTCTTTACAAGTGCGCGTGTGTATAAGTGCACGTGACTATCGTCAAAAGAAAGTGACTGAGGCCCGTCACTAATTTATTAGGATGAAAAATTAAATGAAATGTATGGAGTATGATTGAATTATAAGTTGGATGAAGTGATCGAGAAAATGAAAGAGGTCATACATTAAATATTAATCAAAACAAGTTGTCCGTGTGACATATAAAAAAGAAAAACGTATTAAGATATTGTCTTTTACTCGTCCGCTTGCAAAGAAAACTTCTCTTGTCGAGGTAGAAACAAGTAGATATTATAAAAGGTTACTGTTTTTTTCTTTCTAATTTTAAATTTTGAAAATCAGCCCATTGTTGACAAAAAAATCGATGTTTTTGTAAAATAGGTGCGAGCATTGCATGCCAACTTACCGCTAACCAACGATACAGATAATTAGATATCGATCTATTTTCCGTTATAGGATATACAGATGAATCGCGCGACAGCATATTTTGGTTTTTCGTTTGATAGATAAGGAGTGTCCATTCCCTCTCAATTAAGGCCCCGAGGATACATACACAGAAAACGTCTATGATCGTTTGCAAAACGCTTTGTATATAGTGAAACTAAACACACATTGTCTTTTGATTTTGAACTGCCATGCCACGATTTTAAAAATATTATAGATTTCTGGCAATCGTAATTCTAATAGTGGTACACATAATAAAGACTTCGCTTATTGTATTGTTGTCACTATCAAATCAGCCTGCTCGGTTCGGAGCTTCTGGTTCAGTCGATGATTTTAAATTTGGAAAGCTTCCATATAAAACTCAAGCGCAAGACATTAGCGTCAACATCGGAAAGGAGACTAAAAACAATTTCCGTTCAGTAATTAAAATTAAGTTTTCTAAGCTCATAGTAACGGTCGAATACGTTATCAAGGAAGATTGGTGCCCGTGTTCTCGTCACGTGACTAAAAAGACAATGCTTAATCTTACGCAACTTGCGTATAAAGTGATTACTTCAGGGCTGGTTGTGAATTTCATAAACTTGTCTCCTGTACATAAACGAGAAATACTACCCTGTTTTATTGCAGACAAATGCAAATGTAAATACGTCAGATGCATTAGGAATGGTGTATAACACGACAATAAACACTAATATGTCCATTGCGACACCGTTGTGCAAAACCCGTTTGGTGAAAATACAGTATACATGTTATTTTGTGAAGTATTGATTTTATTTGCAAAAACAAAAAACGCTTCCTTTATATAAAAAAAATAACGCAAAATGCTTTGCCATAACAAAAATATATATTTATGGTGTTCCTATATATATATTTTGTGAGAATATATTATAAAAAGATATTTACCAGATTAAACATAACCGCATCAAAGCTTTCATCACAAAAGGGTAATGGTGGAATGATGGCCTGTATAATTTCTTGTACATTTCTATTGGCTAAATCATTTTCCAGTTTCACTTTTGCAATTTTTAGCATTCTAGGCGACGCATCTAACAATGTAATGCGTCCAATACCGTGTTCTATGAGAGCTTTTGTGTAAGTTCCTGTTCCACCTCCAGCATCCAGCACGTGTAAGTCCTTAAAGCCTTAAAGCAAGACATAATTTCTTACGTTGAGAGATCTATAGTTGAATGTTTCATGTTTTGTAAAAAGTTCTTTTAATCCGGTAGGACGAAACTTTGTTTGGTCCATCTGAGATGCTGATACATTTCAAATCGAACAAAATACATTTTCCTCGTCCCTACAAATGGACATCGATCACATAAAATATAGATTTCAGTTTCAGTCACTTACATATGTAGCTCTTGAATACCTCATTGACAGGACAGGTGCTCTGTTTCTAGTGCATTGTATTAAACAAAAAAATATAATTCAATTATTTATACATTTCTTCCAAAATCACATCTTACTTTTTTGCATATGTCGAATCATTTTTATTCCATTAAGAAAATTTGAAAAGCTTTAAATCTATTTTTTTACATTTATACCTACCGATGGCTAAGGCAGGAGCAAAATCAATGTCAAAGCAATAATTTGTTTTTGAAACAACGCCATTGTAAAACTTTTTCTTTGTTTCTTTACATAAAATTATTAGGCATAAGCATCGAGACCAATAAGCAAAATTAGCATTTTACCTTCAGAAGTTTCCGACAATAAAATTGCATCAAAGCGCAAATTATATCAGATCCAGCTGCCGCTCTATTTCCGTCATATCCTTCACATGCGAACTCATAATCAACTAACTTACTCATATTGTCTACACAATCACGTTTTCGTCTGTAAAATATTATGTCGATTGAAACAAATACTTAACTATGAAAATGTCGGAGCGAAATAGGTACTTCTTGTGTCGTTGTGTCAGATTTGTACTTTTGCATCTAAGTATTTCGTGGTCTTACTTAAATGCGTAGAAAATAAAGATAACAAAATTATGGAAAGGCACGACACAATATATATTGCCGATTCTTAAAGACATTTTAAAGAGACAAATGAACAGTACAAACAACTGTAGGTATCGCCCTCTATATTAAAGTGTAACACACAAAAAAATATTTGATATGCATTTTATAAACTGTCAAGATTACTGAAAAATGTATAATACCTATAACCGAATCATATAGACTACAACCTGCTCACGTCATTATATTTTGTATTATAAAAGGCTGCAAAACCTTAATCTATGAAGGCCTAGCATTATATAATTTGTTAATGTTGGGCATCACCCCATATAATGGCGCTAATTTGTGGTGCATATTGCTGTTTTCTCACACACAAAAACACTTGTACAAATTGTGTCCTTTATAAAAAATGGTCAATTTTGGATCACGAAAAAATTTGAATTTGGAGAAATACAATTACAGTCAGTATTCACTGCATAAAGGCTTTTTGTCCGACATTTATAATGAAAGTACACGTTTAATTGAAAGTCACCCAATTCATTAGAAGACTTCGGTTTTTTAATTTTCGCGATGTACAACACTGATATAAAAATCTTGAATGTAGAACGATTTCGGGATTTTTATGTTTAGCGCCTAATGATTTCTCCTGTTGGAAAAAAGCGGAAAAATCGTATCAGAAAAAGCCGCAGTAAAAACACAGACTCAAAAAGTACAGAAAAAGATTAAATAAATTTCCTTTCAAGTTCAGTTAAAAAGAGACACCACAAACAATTAACGAAAATGAAAAGTCGATGGGTTACCGCCTTGGAACGGTCAGTGGCAAAAGATTTGCCACTGGATGTTTAAATAAGGTTCTAGGGTGTACCAGCCTCACACTTACCCCCGACATGTTCTCATAAGAACAAACAAGTACAAGTTATCTTGGTGAATGAACAGCTGCAGATATTAAAATGATTTTATTTTAGATGGAACTAGGAATGAAGACGTAGAGGACAACCTGAAAGGTGAAAGTTTTTTTAATTTTGTTCTGCGCCATTCAATGTGTTTAAAGAATACCAGGCATGGAAAGCAAAATTAAGTTAATTCCAAGTTTCAACTGACGTTATGATCTCTGTAATACTGACATACCTTGCGGACTTCTGGCATTCTGATTGGAGATTGGCCCTCCGACGAATCTCAATTTAACTTGAGCAATAGGCTGCCCTGCGAATAGTTCTGACTTGTACTTTATAGAGCACGTGTGGGAGGAGTAAACAAATCGTGCAATTAACATAGCAAATGACCTTGCAGCAGCCTTACAAGTTGAATGGGACAAATTTCCTGCGCCGTATATACAACATGCACCGATTAATCACGACGTGCATGGGACAAAATGGTAGACACATGAGGTACTAACTCCTTTCCTTTAACTAACCTTTAAAATGAATTTTAAATTTTCCTGCTGGTCAACCAAGTCTTATCAATGCAAGTGTCATTTTTGACTCCTTTGTCATATTGTTCAAACTGTTCCAATGAAAGAAATATCGCAGCGAATTCAGTTTTCACATACTGTCAGAAAGGTAAGGTTGTTTACTCCAGATAGAACAGATGGACAGATTATATATTTTAGTTCCAAGTATATAGCTAGGAATGTATGGTAGGTACTTTGTTTTGGCTGAGTATATATAAAACTCATACAGTTTACAGGGCTGTAAAACATAGCCAAACCCCCTTTAAATGGCTTTTACTTAAATATTATTTTAGATCTGTATTTGTACATATGAAAAAATAACAAGACCAGTGGGGTTCATGTTTCAAACAAGAAAGTTATTTCTGCTCATGTAAACTTACCAATAAAATTAACAAAACAATATGAGCTAATTTTCAGATCGGAGTATAAGAAACAATTTCCTATTATAAATTCTATTCTTAATGCATATGAGTACAAAATTGCTACCACACTATCAGAAAATCGCAAATACAAATATACAATACCTCACTGCTGCCTTTTCACATAGTGGAAGCAATTGAAAGTCTGGCGACGCTAAAAAGCGTTTGACCATTGTATTCATTTAGTTCTCATTTCATGAACTGCACATGTACTATATTTTATCCATCTGATTTCATTAAATGTTACTTACTATTCATACACATCAGTTTAGTATAATATTCAGTTAAAGCCACTCTCTGTCTCTATGTAAGACGTAGCTATAATTATATATAATGCATCATTTAAAGTATCTGTATATTGTTTAATATTTAACATAAAACGACATATATGCCAACATATATCTAGTATAGTCATGAAAGTTTAAACACGACATAAAGAGGGAATCAGCTGATTCAGATGTCATGGCACTGGTATACTAGATCAGGCTTTAAACAAGAAAACTACTAATGGTAGATTAACGATTAAATTATTGAACAATGTTGTCATCAATAGAAGTGCATTATTGGCATTTTATATTTCCTTTTATATTTTATATTATTTTATATTTCCTTTTCCATAAAATTTTAAAATGACACGATTAACATCGAACAGGCACGAAAATGAAACAAATTTGCACAGCTCTCGTCAGTGCTAAACATTTATATAATGTCAATTATCTCTAGCTCTTACACAAAGTGTGTGTCAGATGGACGATAAAACCGAAACATACCAAATACCTAGCATAAAATGTTGCTTAACATTCCCATCAACATTTAGTTCTGCAGCTCTTATGATTCAGATTAAATCGGCAGCAAGACTTCTGTTAAATACAGGTTAAAAGACAATCGGATAGACAGTCAGAAAAAATCAAACCTCGCGTGAGGCAGATATAATGTGTCCATAATGCAAAAAAGCTATGAATGTGACTTACCAAATAACATAACAGTTGATCAATAGAACTAAAGCTCCAGCATCTGTTGAGACCGTTATGAGTACAAACGAATGATTTACATGTTTCACATTCACATGCTATGGGAACAATTCCGCAAATTACTATCAAAATCAGCGTACGTTTACGCGAAGGACGTTTATCATGTATATTAGCAAAACTCAAACATGTCGAATTCGCATTGTATGACTTTTTGTACTAGGCCTTTTTTGCAAGAGAGAGCATTGCAAAGACCTTAATAAGGGTAAATGACTACGTGGTCAGTTCGTCTTTTGCCAACCACTTTTTTTCGAATGTGGGTCTGCATGTTAATATACAAGACGTCGTGAAATTAGGTTGTAATAATGAATTGTACATGTATAGTTTTCTTTTTTTTTGAAATATGATATATTCTAAGAAGATTATATCTATAAAAATAATTCAGATCTTACTGATTTAGGAGGGAACTCGTTCACTACTTAACAATAAATTTTAATTAATAGCACTAAAATCCAACAATTATATGGTAAACAGCGTAATAGAAATTTAAGTCCATCTCGATAGATAATGACACAGATAACTGATAACTAAGTTTGATACGCAATTAACACAGGCACTGGTAGTAATATGTCTCACAGACAGGGAAATATTTCGTCAATACAGATGTTTGGCATTGATAATGTTTTAAAATGTATTCAATAAAAAGCGCAAAAAACATTAATGTATGATGCATAAACAGAATGTAGATATCTTAATCAGTATGCCGTTTTCCTTCTTGACTCTGCGTTTCTTTAAGTTATAGTATAGGAGGTATGTCTCTAAAGCCAAATAACTATATCTGTAAATAATCTAAATAAGTATGCCGTTTTTCTTCTTGACTGCATTTTTTTTGTAAGTTACAGTAGAGGAGCCAAATAACAATGTCTGCAAAAGACATTATAATGTCTTAAGATCTTGTAATTATTACCATTCAACCACTCATCTGAAATGAAGCCTTCTGAAAAGATGTTAATCAGCGTAGACGTCCTATCCTCATTAAAACATCAACGCAAATGAAAATCTGTTCTTGCATATCTTTGTCTCGTTTTGGTATTATTTTGATATGACTAAACAGTGACATCACACGTTCAAAATAAGATAAGTGCGACTAACTGAATAATGAGAACACGTGTTAAAGTAATCAGTTCATGTCCTTGAGCACTTTGTTCAATTCTTATCATTTGTTGATTCATAACATTTTTAAAAATGAAAAAGAACAAACAGAAAAATGGTCCATTGTAAGTATCCAGTGTTACTTGATCTAATGGCTTTTGGTCCATTGTAAGTATCCAGTGTTACTTGGTCTATTGAATCGCCACCGATGGCTTTTCGTTATCTTAGAAGTAAAAGTTGATTCTTCTTTAACTTATGCTTGAAACGTTTAAAGATTAACAACTCATTAAAGTACCCAAATACACTTTAGTTGTTTTCATTGTTTGTGTATGGTGCATGCAATCATATGACGTGCAGTTCTTCTAAAATGTAAAACTACAACATGTAGAGAAATGAAAAATAATAGGACGTGTTAAACACCATCCTTTGATAAATGCATAATTACCATAATAATTGTAACGAAGAAAAGAAGATGCAGTCTTTTGTCGCGTATATCTCTTAAAACGTAACTCAGAGCCTTAGTGACGACATTAGAGAAATCTTTACATGATAATGAGGTAGTTATAAATATGTCATTGTCTGGAGAACAATCCTTTTAAGAAAAATACCTTAAAATTATTGTAACAGCTTATTTAATTTACAACCCATTATTCAGTAACAATACCACAAAAAGGACCATTCTTAGTGTAAATCGCCTACGGGGATGTAATACTGATATACATTCTTTGTGACATACAGGACTTGTATGATATACAGATACAATGATTTTTTCGGCGCAGGCGTATTAAGCTTGTTTTATTTATGACCTACAATGACATATACCACTCGACAAAATTTGCAAATTAGAGTGCTTGATATCAAACTTAGGTATTTTAGCTACATGGAAACTTTATGCAACAGCTTTGCTGATTAGAAGTGTGTTCAAAGTTTTCACTTTATGTCTTGTGCAACCGTTAGAGAAATTCGCCGAAATGATAAAGCGTTCATCCTGTATGATAAATGTAAGACATTTTACGATACGTACCGCTGCGTATCACATTAACAGGTGTGGTGGTAGCATATATTTATCTCGGTATCGAGAAGCTTGATGATTGACGACTGCCACGTAATCTGATTCAACGGGTCCTTCAGTCAGTTTCAGTTCTCATTTTAGTTCGACTACAAGACCGAAGCGATTTCAGTTCCGAAAGGTTTTCTGTTACATAGAATACATATAATGACGTTTATTTTACACTGGAATCTATCCCGTTACTAGTTTTCATTAAACACTGACCTAAAAAAATCATTTATGAAATGCCCTTAATTACAACAAAACATTAATCGTATTTCTTTCTTGTGTTGTTCATGGGGTCTGCCTTTGCTTTTTGTAGTGTCGGAACTCTCCATAACGGAGTTTTGTGAAATTTTGTAAGCGTGAAATTTAATGTATGAAAATAGTCACGAAAACGGATGTAGAACGAAGCTTTACTGTCCAAGATATGTGCAGATAATGTTTGTGAAACCCAGGCTGATATACAGTCAGAACAACCCTACCTTGGGGTACAATTTGTGTGGCAATTAACGAGTTCAAGTTAAAAGGCTGACACATCAAATACTATGACAATTCATAATTGGAATCTAAAGCAGTGCATCAGCATATGCTGTGGCATTGACCTTCGGAGAACATTCTTCACCTTTGCATTTGAAATACGCACCCATTAGGGGAACTAGTGTATGATGCAATCGATAGATGTGAGTTTTGGAGTGGACAAATTTTACCTTAAATGAAGCAATCCTAAAATAATCTGACTTCCTTCTGTGGCCTTGAGTTGGAGAGTAGCGCCTGATTTTGCACCTGTCAAATTTCATGATATGGAAAATAGCTGTGTAAAGTTACAGCAAAATCCATGAAATTTTTGAATAAGCGGAGTGTGCTTATTAGACATCATGCATATGCATATTAACAACACCATTAAATACTTTAGCACGTGGTCTGAAATTTTCTTTGATGATGGCTGATTGTTGGATGCAAAATACCAATATGTTTCAGGAAAAAATGTTGAAATTAAAGACATCACAGCTTTTTTTTATGAAAGAAGTCCTACAAACATCCCTCCAGTGATCTAGACCTTGTGATAATTTGCTGTTTATTTATGTGTCAAGTATTCGTACCTTAAAAAATGGAATTTATATATTGAAATATGTAAAAAATCATCAATTAATGTAGCTTTTATCTCATTCGAGTTTTTGCAGGCATCTCTGTCGCACAAATACACGTTGGCATAGTTATCTTAAATAAATAACACTCTATTAGCTTTTTTACGTATTGTAGGACGCTTACCAGTCTTAGATCTCCCTCGAAGGTCAGTTCTACCTGCATTTATTTTTGTTGTTTCCGTTTTCTATCTTGGATTTTCCCAAAACGTCACGTGGCCGGAACATAATTAAAAAAAAAAATTTTTCTTAACGCGATTAATGTCAAAATGTATGTCCTTTATAACGTATTTTGAATCACTTTGACATTTGAAGAAAACATAAACAATTAACTTCGTGTTTTTGGTAAAGTTACTTATTTTACCGGACAATAACGGAAACTACCGTCGCGACCTGAACTGTGGCGAAATCGGCCGACATCGAGCGAAGCTGATTAGGCCGAGGCTTCCTTAACTTTGAGATTCAATGCTTGGTTTTGAAACAAGATACATACGTTTATGCTTTGGAAAACCATTGTTGAAATTTTCAAACTTCAAAGTAATTGAATTTTGTCTGAAAGCCTCGGAGCGGACAGGACACCAATCGTCAGTATATAAATAATAACAATCCAGCACATGTTTAAGTTCCTGCTTTTAATTTTTGAGTGCAAAAAACATTTAAGAGTATTTGTAAGAAAACAGATTTTAGGCCACATTAATAAAATTGATAAAAATGATAATAAAAACAACATTTCGAAAACGATTTTTATGATTACATGGAATCATTTTCATGCTGAACATTTGTGCATCTGGACCTAACTTTAAAATATAGCAATATTGTTATGGTATCATGTCTGGATTGGAAGGTAATCAATGCAGGACATTGAACTGGTGGTAACACAAAAAGCAATGATGGATTTGGTATCGGATATGTTACTCTATTTGATGCCTTACTAGGCATGCTTGCAAAATCAAGATTAAAACTTGCCGACATAGAATCTGGATCTATTTGCGATTTTAGAAATATCAGTTTCAAATTCACTTTCACAAATACCAGTTTTGATATTTTGGTATTTGGTATTATGTATTTTTTTAAACAGAAATTTATTTTCAAAAATGAGTGCGTTTAGTTTCTTGATTTTTCTGTTTGAATGAAACATAATAAATTTATGTAATAATATTTCCTGACTTTTTCCGCATACAGCATATTAAAAATTTGCGAATTAAAATTCTAAGGAAAAGTACGTATTCTTATCAGTATTTTGTTCTAAATTACTGTGTTCCAATCAACAAAAGTTTTGTCAGGTTTTTAGCCATCTCGACAATGAACTAACTTTCTTGTTGGCCTACAAACCTTAACGGACTTCAGAGGAGTTCTTTATTCCGGTGCTGTTGTTTTATTTTGAAAATCCTTAAATATGTGATAACATAGTCCACGTGGTTTTCTGAACTAAAATAAAAAATCAATGGGCACTTTTCTAGATGCTTTTTTCCTTTCGAACAGTTTTAAAACATATTTATCCTACTAGTTTTGAGACCATACATATGGTTAAACTACTACGAAACATGTTAAAAACTTACTGTGATTTGGAGAGGGAAGAAATCGCCTTGTATATTTTACACTAGGTGAATGCTACAGACATGGAACGTGCAGTCATAAAACAATATGTAATTGAGATCAAACAAAAGGGCGTAATGAAGACCTGTAAAAGGGAAGACTGGATAATCTACTCTTAAAAACAATATCTGTTTGCAAACTTGTGTAAATCGTTCATCCTGCACAGTCAGGTATATAATCGACTCTTTAGCCAATGACCTTGTCAATCGACCTCACAAAAGTACAATTAAATACGGACTAAATGTATTTCCTAGAGGGTCAGAAGGTTTTACAAGAACTTGAGCTGCTGAACCAGTTTAAATCTCATCGTGAAGATCACCAGGGTCATTCTGAGCACGTGTCATGAAAATTGGTAAAATGTAACCTGTAGAAGGTTTCTGGTATTTCTGTTAGTGTTTTGAATCCACTTAATCCAGTTTCGAGCTCGCCCGAGAAATTCTCAGAATAAAAGCTGTGAACAGTTTTTTTTATTTGTCGACATAACAAGATTGTTTATACTCTAAGCTGTTGACAAGCGATAAACATTGTTCACTAGAAAACTTACTCGGATCACTTAATGTGAGCCAACATGATAGATGCTTAAAGCCAACAACTGTTTCAATAAAAAGGAAAATTTACTATGCTTTGAATGTTCCGTAAACAAGTAGTTTCACTTTCAAATACACAATTTGAATACTTAGGTACCGAGATTGACATTTGTTACGACTGTACACATGTTTTTGCAAAATTCAAACGACAAAGAATAACCGCACCTTTCTTATCAGCATAAATCTCATTAACTAAATCTAATAAATGCAAACTGGCTATAGCCACGTAGTTAAAATGGAACGATACTGTCCCGGATGGGCTTGCGGATGAGTTACGGTTTCCTATCCTCGGCTTGCTTCGGATGTGTTTAAAGAAAACCCCGGATGCCACCAATTTCTGGACGGATACACCGGATGACTTACAAAAGTGTGTTAGAAGTTCTACAAGTAAGTTACGGGTGCGATTAGGAACTCATTAGCAACCCCATCCGGAGCAAATTTATTCTAGCTCTAGTAAAAAAGTAGGCAGATTCAAATTTGTAAAAGCTTAATGAATATCTTATGCTAACGTAAAACAATAGAGGGGAGAAAAAGACAAAATGGTTTTTGTCTGACAGTACTTTAAACGGAAAGGTTTTAAAGCTAACGTTGATTATTTCTAATAAATGGATTCAGTACCATCGAATTTCACATACTCGTAGTAGTACTAAATACCTTAACTTAAGTGCTAAAGTAAAGTACTTTTACTAAACAAGTAGTGAACTGAAGTGTTTTTACTGTTTTTTTTCAGGACTCTTTATGTACAGAATATTATAAAATAAAAACAACGACGTCATATTCATAGCTGAGTTCTGCTAACAGACAAGCAAAACATAACATTAAAAGAATAAACAGTCCAGTTTATAAAGTTAAAATGCAATCATCGTGTGTACCTTTGGCAAATACCTTTACAGTTTAGGGTCAAGAGGTATCACAAATCAGTCAATACAGCAAAAACAATGTTTGTAGTTTGACTTCATTGAAATGAATCGTTCATCATTCTCTCCCTTTAACGGTGATGTATTGACCACTTAATCAGTTCTTGTTCTATCGATTCTCAAAAAAATATAAAACTTAGAAAAAGGGTTGTTTCAATTTTAGCTATTTAGGGTATTTAATAGATGTAGAGTAAATTCTGCCAGGATGTAAATTCTATGCCAAAACAAAGTTCTCTACTGTTATCTTACATATTTATATCGTTGTCTACTCTGCCGTGCACACAAAAATTGTTAACAATCCTTCTTCCTTTGCTTTATCATGCTCTTTGATAATTTTCTGGACTTCTCCCTTTTGTTCCAACTCTTTGAATGCTTGTAATGCAGTTATACGTTCTGTTTCTGTAGACACTACATGGTTCAAAATATGACGAAGACAGCTCTCAGGATTTGTGTAATATGTTGGTAAGAAATCAGACCCTAATAAAGTTAGTTTTTGCTTGCAAGAGATCCCAGCTGTTCTGAACATTTCTTCAAACTGTTCCAAACCTCGTAAATTTCGAATCGTTCTAATGTGAAGACCTTTTAGAAATTGTACAGGCCACATATTGTTTGCTGCATTCGACTGAAGTATTGTAGAAATAACAATAATACCTCCAGCCTTAAGTGTTCTTCTTGCCTCTCTTAGTGTCTCTACACATTTTGGGAAATGGTCGCTTCCTGGCTCATCTAAATGGTTTAACACCTAATAGAATATGAAATAAAGATTACGTTTAAACCAATAGATAGGCTCACCTCTTGGGTTGATTTCTAATTACTTTTCTTTCATTTATTTCTTAACTCACAATGTATACGAAACAGATTTATAGTGGGATACACGATTGAAAAAACAAATTTCAAACATCAGACGCAAGAACAATCGTTGAAGTATTTTCATAGAATGTTATTTAGGTAAAAATTACACAATGTCCGCTTATTGTTATAATTTACTCATCGACACTGCTATTGTGATGATTGGTATAGTCATTATTCATGCGGGCACCTTCACTTGGTGACAATGATACCATCATTGCTGGAAGTTACATCTTGTAAGCTGTTTAGTCCCTTGTGTCTGTATCATAATTTCATTTTGTTGAATGAAAGTTCAATACAGTGTAATGGTATATTTCAAGATGCCGGGACTGTATATCAGCACTGATATTTCAATATTGCTCTGTACAAAGCTCCCAGAACAAAATACACGTAAACAGCCACTAAGAAAGTTGAAAGTAAGCCTTATGTCAATTGAACTTAAACATTACATTTTGACACCAGTGTGTGCAGGTTCGCGGCTTTCACAAAAGATAACTGAAATCTCCGGGCTATGACAGAATTTAATTAGCTGTTTGCCTAAACCATTTCCCATCAGTTAGATCTCTACACATATACACACATTCCGACAAATAACACGACTACTTGAACATAGCGTCCCTGTTGTCAGAATATGAGGTGCAATTTTGAATTGACCAAAGGGATAATAGCAGTGTCAGTGAATAAATTGTAGCAGTAGGCAGGCCTTGTGCAATTTTTACCTAAATACCATTCCATAAATTTTGTCCGACTATGTCATACCTCGACTACTATTTCCTTTTGAAGACAAAAAAAAACCGAATCTGATTTAGTGCAATTAACATTAAAACGTTGTTGACGTTTTCTTACAAGTCGAAATTTCGATGAATTACAAGTGCTCAGAAGCCCACCTACATTTTCGAAGTACTTCGAAGTTTACTTTTAAACTGCATGAGCTTGCCTCAAGAAATACTCTTAACTGTTCTAGATCATACCTTTACCCGAAATGGTATACATCCCCCAAAATACACACCTATTAGATGAATTCTTAATTAATATAACTTATACGTATTAGTTTTCTTTAAACAACATTATCATCTTTTCTAAGATCACAGTAATGGTCGAAAAACTTGTTACCTAGAAAGATTGCTGTCCTTGCTCTCGTTACATTACAAAACAAGACGCTGTGCTAAAAAAACCTGTGCACTGTTAAGTAAGTGAGTAAACTACCATGCTACTGCTATTTGAAGAAATTGAGTAATATCCAACATACCGAAATAGTTAACCGTTTCTCTAAGAAAAAAGGGCATATTACACAAGAAATAAGGTAGCTGCAGTTATATTTCTTGCTAGGGTTATGACCTGTTCACTATTTAGTAAATGTGTAAACTTTCATGCGCCTTCTATTAGTAGAAATTGAGAAATATCCAAATTGCCATACAGGTTTATCATTTCTCTAAGTACAACATGGGGAGATAACAAAAGAAATACGGTAGTTACAGTTATGTTACTTGTCAGGGTCATGACCAGTGCATAAAGAAAGTGTGTTAATGTTCATGTAACTGCTATTTGTAGAAATTGTAGAAATTGAGAAATGACCAACTTGCCGAAACAGATTAACCACACGGACGTACGGACTGACGGTTTAATTACTAGATCCCTGGGGCATAAAAAGGTAGCCACAGTTATTTTACTTGTTACAGTCATGACCTGTGCAGTGTTAAATAAGTGTGTAAACTTTCATGCAACTGCTTTTTATTAGAAATTGAGAAATATCCAACATTCTAAAACAGGTTAACCATTTATCAGGGTACAAATTGGCAAATTACTCAGGAAATAAGGTAGCCACAGTTGTGTAATTTGTCAGAGTCATGGCCTGTACACTGTTAGGTAAATGAAATGTGTCAACTTTTGTCCAACTGCTATTTGTAGAAATTAAGAAATATCCAACTTGCTGAAACAGGTTAACCATTTCTATAAGTACAAAATGGGGGAGATTACCAAAGAAATAAGGTTGCCACATTTATGTAACTCGGCAGAGTTATGACGTGCGCACTTATAAGTGTGTAAACTTTCATGCCACTGCTATTTGAAGAAATGGAGAAATATCCAACCCAACTTGCGGCGCTAATGACGTGCGCACTTATAGTGGTAAACTTCAGCACTGCTATTTGACAAACTGAGAATATCCATTCAAAAGTAACCATTCTATAGTCAAAATGGGGAGATTACCAAAGAAATTAGGTTGCCACATTTATGTAATTTGGCATAGTCTTGACATGCGCACTTATAAGTGTGTAAACTTTCATGCCACTGCTATTTGTAGAAATGGAGAAATATCCATTTTGCCAAATCAGGTTAACTAGACAGACGTGCGGACATATGAATGGATGGTTCAATCACTAGACACAATGCTCAATTTTACACAGCTTGCGTATAAAGTGATTACTTCAGGGCTGGCAGCGTATTTCATAAACTTGTCTCCTACTGAACATGAGCGGGACATACTACCCTGTTTTATTGCAGACAAGCGCAAATAAATGTTAATACGTCAGATCCATTAGGAATGGTATTGTATCACACGACAATAAACACTAATACGTTCATTGCGACACTGTTGTACAAAACTTTAATGGTGGGAAACAATAGAGCCATTATTTTGTAAAATATTGATTTTATTTGCATTAATTCTTTCCGAAAAATAATTTACGTTACCTGTATTTAAAGAAAATATGCTTTCTCATTACAAAACATATTTAAGATGTTCCTTCCTATCTACTGCAAACGTTAAATAAATTATTTTCTGAGAATGTAATTATAAAAAAAGATATTTACCAGATTAAACATAACCGCATCAAAGCTTTCATCATCAAAGGGTAATGGTGGCATGATGGCCTGTACAATTTCATG
Organism: Cyclina sinensis; assembly: GCA_012932295.1. Classification (NCBI taxonomy): domain Eukaryota; kingdom Metazoa; phylum Mollusca; class Bivalvia; order Venerida; family Veneridae; genus Cyclina; species Cyclina sinensis. Next base: position 35,846,982 of record JAAONU010000006.1, on the reverse strand, counting down.
CACATTTCTATTGGCTAAATAATTTTCCAGTTTCACGTTGGCAATTTCTAGCATTCTAGGCGACGCATCTAACAATGTAATGCGTCCGATACCATGTTCTATGAGAGCTTTTGTGTAAATTCCAGTCCCACCTCCAGCATCTAGCACGTGTAAGTCCTTAAAGCAAGACATGGTTCCTTAAGATGTTGGTGTAAAAACAGAAACATGTATTTTACTAGACACTTCAATGACAAGTTAAATGGAAACAGAAATAAATAATACCAGTTTTTTGTGAATTAAAAAATAATTCTTATGCCATTACTATCAAATTGTAAGTACGTGTTCATGCATAACTGTTACTTTGATGTGTTTTGAGAGTTCTGAAGTAGAATGTTTCATGTTTTGTAAAATACAAGTTCTCTTTTTCCGCTAGGACGAAACTTTATTTTGTCCATCTGATATGTGATACATTTTAAATCGAATAAAATACATTTTCCTCGTCCCTAAAAATGGCATCGATCACATGAAATATAGATTTCATTTTCAGTCACTGACATATGTAGCTCTTGAATACCCTCACTGACATGACATGTGCTCTGTTTCTAGTGCATGTATTAAAGTATACCAAAAATTGTAATTCAATTATTTAAACATTTCTTCCAAAATGGTAGGAAACTAAATTCATATCTTACTTTTCTGCATATGTCGAATTATTTTTATTTCATTAAGAACATTTGAAGAGCTTTAAACCTATTATTTTTTAATTTATACCTACCAATGGCTAAGGCAGGAGCAAAATCAATGTCAAAGCCATAATTTGCTTTTGAAAATCAATGCCATTGTAAAACGTTTTCTTTTTTCTTTGGATAGAAATATTAGTCATATGTATCGAGACAAATAAGCAAAATAAGCATTTTACCTTTAGAAGTTTCCGACAGTAAAATTGCATCAAAGCGCAAATTATATCAGATCCAGCTGCCGCTCTATTTTTGTCATATCCTTCACATGCGAACTCATAGTCAACTGTCTTACTCATATTGTCTACACAATCACGTTTTCGTCTGTAAAATATTATGTCTATTGAAACAAATACTTAACTATGAAAATATCAGAGTGAAACAGGCTGTGTCAGATTTATTCCTTTGCATGTAACTATTTCGTGGTTAAATGCGTAGGAGATAAAGATAATAAAATTACGGAAAAGCACAACACAATATAAATCGCCGATTCATACAGACATTATAAAAAGACAAATGAACAGTACATACAACAGTAAGAATCGTGCTCTCTATAGACGATGACGACCTGTCATGATATCAATTTGTTAATGCAGGGCATCACCGCATATAGTGGCGTTAATCTGTTATGGTATTGCTATTTTTCACACACCCGCACGCACAAAAACTTGTACGAAATGTGTCAATTATGAACAAGACGCTGTATTCAGAAAACACGTATGCCCCTGGTAGCAGAGTTTGTCACGATAAAAAATTTGAAATGACAGCACTGTAGTTAAACAGCAACTGAAATCACAAGTTAGTATGGAAATACTTTTCTGGCGCCAGAACCTGTACATGAAAAGAATATAACATAACAATCAAGTAAAGTAACCTATAACCTAAGATTATAAAGAGCAGATTATTCAAGAAAAAGGTTGAAACAATTATCTAACTTTTCAAAGCAACAACTTTTTACTTGAAAGTTTACGAAAATCCAACTAGCTGATTGTTTAATCTTGACATGGTCATGACCTTTGTACTGTTAAGTATCAGTCCGCAGCTAATAAATACAAAATGGGAGAGTTTCCAAGAAAAACGTTAGCCCCAGTTATGTTACTTTTCAGGACCCTGACCTGTGCACTGTTTAGTTAGTGTGTAAACTTTCATGCCACTGCTATATGTAGAAATTGAGAAATATCCAACTTGCCGAAACATGTAAACCATCACTCTACGTACAAAATTGGCAGATTACACAAGAAACATGGTAGCCACAGTTATATAACTTGTCAGTGTCCTGACCTGTGCAACTGGGCGGACATGCGGATGGACGGTTCAATCACAAGATCATGTAGATGCCAGGGGCTTAAAAAGGTAGCCACAGTTAAAATAAGAGCACCGCTGGGCGGAGCGTTACCTGTCCGAATGGTGTTTTTCTTAGAATGATGTATCTGTGATACAAGGGCGGAAACTTTAGACTATGGAATTAAATGATTTGCTTTAAATTTTGATTTTTTTGTTTTTGATTAATAATATTTTGATTTTTAACATTTTATAATTTTAAGTTCAGAGTTTTATGAATCTTTATCATATCTGAATTTTAGGTTTTATAATTTGTGTAAATGTCAGTCTATCAGAAGTTGTTTATACTATGATGCATAGTTATCAAGTTATAGTGCAGAAATATTGATTGTTTAGTTGATTTTCACTTTGACCTTTTATGTATTTATTCCGAATAGTATAGGAGTCATGTAATCAATGATGGCAATCATCCTAAGAAGTTTGAAGTTTGGGAAGTAGTTGCCAAGTTTGCAGAATTGCTTTTCAGTGTTTTGGTTATTGTGGCCTTGACATCTGACTTACTGATCTTAAGATGTACGGGGTTCATGAATGTGTGCAATCATGATATAAAGTTTGAAGTCTCTATAATAAATGATTGTCAAGGTACATGGCGTACATTGTTTTAAATGTTAAGGTCACTGTGAACTTGACCTTAAATCTACTGACCCCAAAGTCAATAGGGGTCATCAATTCAATGTGGGCAGTGAGCATATGAAGTTAAAAAACTGTATGGCAAAGACGTACTCAAGTAAATCTCCAGAAACCAAATTGCTAACGGACGGATGTACCGACAGACGGACGCTGAGGACCATGCACAGGAGTCATTGTCTCAATGGAATCAATCATCATATGAAGTTTGAAGTCTGTATGACAAATGGTTATAAAGTTTTACAGCGGAAATAGTCATCAGTGCTTAATTCACTGTGACCTTTGACCTACTGATCCCATAATAAAAAGGGGTCAATCACTCAATGTGTGCAACCACTTTATGAATTTTGAAGTCTCTATGACAAAAGGTTGTTGAGTAACAGAGTGTAAATGATTCTAAACATTTAGGTCACTGTGACCTTGACCTTTGACATACCGACCCTAAAATGTATAAGGGTCATCCACTCAATGAGAGCAATAATCATATTAAGTTAAAAGGCTGTAGGCCAAAGATTTACTAAAGTTATCTTCCAGAAACCAAATTACTAACGGACAGAGGGACGGACGGACGCCCAGGACCATAAGATAATATGCCTCTTTCGGGCATATAGCGGTGATATAACTGAAAAAATCTTTAAATCTTTAAGGGAAAATGCTTACACTATTACTGAACATACTTCATGGCAACATTAATTGTTAATTAATCACTAGTGGTTTTCTCGATGTATATTGACAGCACTATAAATGTACCTTTTAATCTCATGAAACATTATTCCAGAAATAGAAATAATAACTTGTTTAACCATTTCCTGTTATTTAACAAAGGTTACCTTTTATTTTCCAATCTGTCAGTCACTGCTGTCACAAACCTGTTTATTCTGTTGCAAGCACTAGATATATAACAAAACTGGAAAAAAAACATAATTGCTAGAGCTACATCAAAACATTGAAATTACAATAAAATCTATAACCAGTAAAAGACATAATATAACAATATGTTACTGCATTGTTTTCCTTGCAACATGTCTGTATAGAAATTCTATATAAAAGTAGGGCTACAGAATTGACACTGACAAAAGGTTCAATTACTAAGTAATGAAATTGTAATGATTATTCAGAAGTTACTAAAATCTGGTAATTTTTAAATAAAAATTATCCCAGTTTAACAGTTTAAGCCATTTAAATCCACATTTTTCATACTTTCTCATCAATGAGGTTTACATTTTCTCATTGATCAACTTGTTATAAAAACAAACTTCAGCCATTTAAACCAGTATGTAGAGATATACAAATTATAACTTTCATCTACCTACTTACTTTATGTTAATCAGCCACATCAGATAAAAAGTTACCTTTAGCAAGGTAGCGTAAATTGACAAGGACCTGAAAATAAACAATAAAACTATGTGATTTGCTCATTCTGCTGATTTATTTACGTTTAAATTGTGAAGTGAGATTATAACTGACCTCTAAATATACTTTGTCATAAATGAACAATTCTTGACATCTTTTCTACTTTTCTAAGGTTAAATATTGCCGTTGATAATAACTGTTTTTTTCATGATACACTAATTTTACTTTCACAAAACAGTGATACACATAGCAACAGTATTACTGTTAACAACGAATGCATATGCATTTGCAACAAGGGCACAGGTCAGTCACTCAAATTTTACTCTAATCCTGATATCTTTCACTACTCATGTAATTGCAGCAAAAAAAACTTGTTGACCGAGATAAAAAGAAACTGGTAAAACCAAATAGTAATGCTCCCCGAAGAATTTTTTTAGGAATGGCAGAAAGGTAAGAAATGTACTTTAAATGGTATTTTAATGACATGTGAATTTAAATACTTCTTAAAGTATAGTTAATAAATCAAATTAATCTTTAAAATGTGTGAAATGATAATATATTTTTATTTATATTTCACATTTTAGAAAAATTCAGATGCAGAGATCACCTTGACTTATGGGGTCAATTTCTTGACACAGAGAGGTAACATGTTAATTATAAGAATATAATTAGAAACCTATGGCGTATAAAGCGTTGCAAAATCTGATTTTTGTCATTTGTATTTGATAATACTTTCATTTGTATTGTATATTCTTACGTTTATATTGCATAATCATCATTTGTATTGTATAATTCTTTATTTGTGTTCTATCCTGTGCATTTATGTTCTATCTCTGTTATTTGTATTTAATGTCTGCTATTTATATTGTAAACGGTCCCATTTATATTTTATGTCAGGTCATTTGTTTACTAAAACTGATACGTGTGAATTCAATACGCGATAAAACCAATTTATGTTCTATAATTGTATGATGGGATTTGTTGTGATTTGTAACGGCTGATTTAATTGGCTATCTGAAAAAACATTGAATACAAATAACGAAAATACAATACAAACTGACAGAGTATGGATCATAAATAAGAAGTTACAATACAAATAAGATATATACAATTCAAATGGATATTATAAAATACAAAATTGAATTTACAGAAAACAAACAAAAAAATTTAAATACAAATACAAATTATACAATATATTAAATAGGAAAATAGTCAAAATACTGAACACAAATGAAACGATATAGAATACAAATTGATATTACACGATACAACTTGAAAATATAGAATAGAAATAAAGAAATTACCAAATACAAATATACATTATACAATAGTAATAGGAAAATATTGAACAAAAATGAAACGAATTAGAATATAATTTGATATTATACAACACAAATTGAAATTATCAAATAGAAATAAATTATCAAACACAAACACAAATTATACACTGTAAATAGGAAAATATTGAACATAAATGAAACGATATAGAATATAAATTGATAAAGTATACAATACAAATATCAAAATCGAATATTGCAACGCATTACACGCCATAGCAACGTTATTCAGTCATCTTTCAACTGATGAATGGCTCATTCATCTTAACTGGTTATATGTAAATCTGGAAATTGAACAAGGTAGACATATGGTTATTGAATAGTGCACTTTCACTCACTAGTATATATGACTGTGTGAATTTGCAATCAAATTCTTTTAATACTTTTCAAATTAATATCTTAAATCTAGACAAGCATCATAAAATATTATTAAGGGAGATAATGAAAAGAACAATGTCAATACGAATAATGGTTCTTTGACACTGCACTTCCTCTGACTAGTCTCTGTATCTATGTGAAGTTTTTTAATAAAATTCCTTCAATACTTTTTAAATTTATATACGGACAAGCATTTTTAAATATTATAAAGGGAGAAAGTTTCAAAAACTAAGGAAACGAGAGTTTTGAATTTTTGATACTACACTTCCACTGTCTAGTCTCTTTAACGGTGTGAAGTTTCAATGAGATATCATGGACAGTTTAGGAGTTATATTCCGGAGAAGCATAATAATTTAAAGGGAGATGATTCAAACATTATGCAAGGTAGACATATTGTTATTGGACACTGCACATCCTGTCACTGGTTTCTATCAATGTGTGAAGTTTTAATCAAATTCCTTTGATACCTTTCAAATTAATATCAAGAAATTATTAAATAATATAAAGGGAGATAATTCAAAACTTAGTCAAATAGAGTTATGGTACTTTGACACGGCACTTTCTCTGACTAGTCTTTATAACTGTGTGAAGTGTTTATCAAATTTCTTCAATACATTTCAGATTTATATACAGATATGCATTTTATAACTATTATAAATGGAGATAGTTCAAAAACTAAGTAAACAAGAAATGTTTGTAAAACACAAATGCCCTCCGGCAGCACCTAATTGCTTGTGGTTGGGCCAAAGCGTTCTCTAATTATTGAGTTATATTCCGGAGAAGCATAATTTCATTAGCATAAGAAACCGTTTTTAGGATCAAGGTCCCTGTGGCCTTGACCTTTAACCTAATGACCTCAAAATCAAAAGGGGTCATTAACTGGTCATGACCAACCAGCATACCAAGTTTGGTAAACCTAGGTCAAAGCATTCTCTAGTTATTGATCGGAAACCGTTTTTAGAGTCAAAGTCTCTGTTAGCTTGACCTTTAACCTAATGACCTCAAAATCAATAGGGGGTCATCTACTGGTGATGACCAACCAGTATACCAAGTTTGGTGAACCTAGGTCAAAGCGTTCTCTAGTTATTGATCAGAAACCGTTTTTAAGATGAAGGTCTCTGTGATCTCGACCTTTGACCTAATGACCTCAAAGTCAATAGGGGTCATCTACTGGTGATGACCAATCAGCATACCAAGTTTGGTGAACCTAGGTCAAAGCGTTCTCTAGTTATTGATCAGAAACCGTTTTTAGGATCAAGGTCCCTGTGATCTTGACCTTTGACCTAATGACCTCAAAGTCAAGAGGGGTCATCTACTGGTGATGACCAACCAGCATACCAAGTTTGGTGAACCTAGGGCAAAGCGTTCTCTAGTTATTGATCGGAAACCGTTTTTAGGATGAAGGTCCCTGTGAGCTTGACCTTTGATCTAATGACCTCAAAATCAATAGGGGTCATCTACTGATAATGACCAACCAGTATACCAAGTTTGGTGAAACTAGGTCAAAGCGTTATCTAGTTATTGGTCGGAAACTGTTTCTACCTACAAGGTCAATGTGACCTTGACTTTTGACCCCAAAATCAATAGGGGTCATCAACTGGTGATGTACAATCATCCTACCAAGTTTGAAGTTCCTAGGCCTAAGCGTTCTTTAGTTATCGGTCGGAAACCGTTTCTACCTACAAGGTCAATATGACCTTGACCTTTGACCCCTTGACCCCAATATCAATAGGGGTCATCTACTGGTGATGGACAATCATCCTTCCAAGTTTGAAGTTCCTAGGCCTATGCATTCTTTAGTTATTGGTCGGAAACCATTTGGTCTACGGACCGACCGACAGACAAATGCAAAGCAATATACCCCCTCTTCTTTGAAGTGGGGGCATAATTAGAGTTATGGTTCTTAGACAGTGCACTTTCCCTTATTAGTCACTTTAACTGTGTGAAGTTTCAATTAGATATCATGGACATATCCGGACAAGCATTATTAACTTAAGGGAGATAATTAAAAAATTATGTAAGGTAGAGTTACGGTTTTTAGACAGTGCACATCCTCTCACTTGTCTTTATAAATGTATTAAGTTTCAATCAAATTCCTTCAATACTTTTCAAGTAATTCTCCGTACAAGAGTGTGATGGACGGACGGACAAGGCGGCGACTTTATGTTCTTCTTTCAGGGAGCATAAAAAGGCACTTCAATATCTTCATTGAATAGTTTCTATGTCATTCGTACTTTAAATCATTCCCAAGCCAAAATTTAAAACCTTACAAAATTTAAAACCTTACCAAATTTTTATATGTTAAAATAAAGGATTTCATGAATATATTATGACATAATTAACAAACCGACCTTGAATATGAGCATTCCAGTGGTACAAGCAGACCTTGTATTAAGTTGTAAATCCAGGATTGAAAGTTAAATTTTCTATATTAACACCGATTTTCTTTGTAACTGAACGATAAATCTGTGTCCCAAATGACTAAATAAACTGAACAGGTATAAGAAACAGTGTCTCTAGAATGAAGGCTTTCAGTATATTGTATAACCCCATCACTTTATTTTATAACTATTCGAGGGATGTTGGTCATATTGGCAACAAGTCCAAATAATTGTACTCATAAATTGAATATCGTGCTATTTTTATATGGTCGATATCCGCCTTCAAAGTACAAACCAAAAAGGATTCAATATTTGGTGGATTTTTTTCCTTCTTTGCGTAAGTAATGCCCAACAAAAGCTGTTGGACACCGATTTGCGCAAAAACTATTAAACGTACGAGCAAAAATATTTATGTGATGAAAGAGGTAAATTTTCTACTTTAGATCATGTATGTTTGAAATAAGTTTGTTGAATGATATGTCCGTAGTTGCAGATAAGAAATGTACAGATTTAACACGCTTAAATCCATTATTGGAAAATTGGCTGCAGAAGTAAAGATTTAAACACTGTATGTAAACCCCGTACTGTGAAATGATATTATGGGCGTTAAATCTATTTTAATTTTTAAGCGACAAGGCCAATTACACGCACAGAACTAGTTAATCATGTACAGCTTTCATAAAGGCCTACCGACAGTTCAAAATAGAGCACTGCTTTCATTGGCTATTGCATTCTCATTGCGCACCCCCACCCATCAGATAAGGCTAATGTAAACAATAAACTGATGTAGGTTTAAAAGGATCTTTTTGCTTTTTTGGGGGTTTTATGGAACAGAATCAAATAGAATTTAGTATTTCAATATGTTTCCAAATGTGCGAGTGTAAAATCATCGTTAAACAGTTGGTAAATAGGGATTTCACAAATTCCATTTTACACACTATTTTGGTGGTTTCTGGGTGAGACGTAAGGCAGCATCCTGCCTGGAGTTGCATTATTGCGATTAATTGACAACTGACAGTATATCAACTCAGTAGCGAAAATATCCTAATAGGCTTCTATTATTTTTCGTATTATTTCATCGACAGAACTGATAGTTTATATGTATGGTTGTATGATATCAGATAGTCTATAGAGTCACAAAACATGTAGTCTTATATAAAGCAAACAGCCTTTGACAAGTACCAACATGGCCAAATGTGCATAAATTCATAAAGTAGGATAGTGAATTTTTACTAATTAGGAGCGGAGCAGTGGTCCAGTTGAAACGCTGGTAACCCAGGGTCCCGAGATCAATTCTCCGCTCCTTCACTAACATTAATTATTGGCGGCGCCGAGAACGGCGACGCCTATATTGGAATAGTGTTTCATTTTGTACCATGCGCTGACGTAATCAATTTGGGAGAATCTTGGATTATTATCAATGTAAAAAAATCCAATTATTCTGTACATCACTTAAAATATGTCACTTCATAAATCGTATTTATTAATTTTAAAAATAAATTGATCCAAATCAGGTAAGTTTGTATTTATAATCAAGAGTTTTTGATGCAAAAATTACAGATTTAATTACTTTTCCCAAAACAAATCAAAGCGCTGCAAGTACTTGTGTATTCACAGCATTTATCTAGCAGTGTGTTGCTACTTAATCTGAAATGCAAATCTTCGTTAATTCTTTCAACTATAGCTATATAAAGAAAGGTGAAGCCGAGTGGTTAAAAGGTCGGACTTGTACTCTATGGATAGCTAGTCAAGACACGAGTTCGAACCCCGTCAGCGGCCGTGTCGGCATCGGTTATTTCCTTCAGCAAGAAACTTTATTCTCATTACTTAGTAGTGGTTGGTTCCAGGGACGGATTTGAGAATGATTCTATTAGCTTAAAGCTTTCGTCACAATCGAAATAAAATTGATTTGTATAAACTAACTTGAAAAAAGAAATTGTACAAAATCTGTCGTTTTAATGCAATAATAAAGAATGAGTCTGTCTTTATGAATACAGACACAAGGATGAATTTGAAGAACACTCTTACTTTGCTGGAGTCAATTCAGTCGTTATAGTTACAAAAAAACATATATTTTCACTACGCCACTAAACCGTTAAACAATGAATATGATAGAGTACCAGTTGTACTTCGGGTGTTATCTAGTGCAGACAAATTACAAAATATTTGAAATGATGTAATACCATACTGTGAAATGTGGAATTCGAACAAAGATGTTACATGTAAGGTTTTATTTTTTGGATGTCGATAACATAGGAATTGTTATTTCAAAATCGAGGGCACACCTTCAGAGACAAGTATCTTGGTATAGTTTTCACCAAATCTGAGAATATTATGCGTACAAGAAAATATTTAGTAGTAAAGCCCTTCATCTATTATAGGAGAATGTGTACTCCATAGTTGATTACCTATCGGAAGCACTGTCAGGTCGGCAGCTCTCTTTGTTCCAATTTCAGAAATACACTCACACTGCTACTGCTACACTACTGCTACACAAAAATTCGTTTCCCGTTTCCTACTAGAGACGGTAATTCCTTAGATATAATTTTCTCTTAAACACAGACCGGGGAAAAAGCAAGATTACGAGGTGATTTTAAATAATTTATAATGACTATTCTCTTCTACAGTTCTCTTCTACAGAAATAACCGTCCATGGATCTCAAATTCTCATTCTCTGTGGGAAGAAAAACATGTTCTTGGAATTGGCATTCAAGGTTTAAATTTGAAATTTTGACATGTCTTGGGTTGCCTAGAAACTTTGGACAGTAAACTTAGCAACCCTTTTGAAACTTTCCGATCACTGAAGTCATCCTTGTTTCAATTTACGTAATGTGCTATCGATGGTTCCAAAATGTTCCTTGGTCAATCGCAGCAAATCTATATAAAGTATAGTATTTAATGTACGTTGAAGGCTTATGACCACTGCATGTGCCTGTGTGATGGTATTTTCTTCATGCATACAATATAAACAATGAAAACATAACATTTCTTCAAGAAATACCGTATACGTGGTTTTTTCTGCGGGCTCCAAATTCTGAAAATCTGAGTTTGTAAAAATTGGATTATATCCTGTCTATCATGGTTGCGCAACCAGGATAGAACAGAAAAAGACACAAAACAGTAGGATTTAAACAGACTAAAATCATTAAAAGGGTATAGATTGTTGAAATAAAGCAAAAGTAGACATTTGGAATATTCAAGTGCTGAATTGTGTCGCAGACGAAGAACACTTGATTATTATCCCAATTTTTAATTTTAACGGGAGACAATATGCAATTTTCATAAAAAGTGAAAGATAAAATGATTTTTTATGAGAATATAGTCATTCATATCTGGTCATTTTGTTGAAGAAAAGTGAATTCACATGATTTCACATCTTCAATAAAAGTGATTAAAACATGGATATAATTCAAATGTCCCCCTTTAAAATCTTTTTACCTCCTATCTGTAAATAACTTGATTATATCATCAAAATGTACAACATGTACTACACACGTGTACAATTGTTTAGGTTAATTTATACACTTATTATTTATCTTATTTCAAAACCATGTGCGCCGCCTTTGATGCTTTGCATCAAAATTAATCTTGTTGTCTTTCGGATGAGACGTTAAACAGAGGTCTCATGTATCAGTGTTATACAATGAGCATGCAAAAGGACCAGGGCCGGCAGGTGTGTCTCTGGAACGGGAACATCAGTAGCAAGGTTTTGCAAAGGGCGGTCTGGTACTTCATAAGGTATCAATGGCTTTTTGGGATTTAAACTTTTATGTTCTAGAAAAACTGAACATTTGCTGACCTTTTCATTGATGTCTGCTGTAATGCCAGGCCAGAACATAGTATCTGCTACTCGTCTTAGACATTTTGAGATACCACAGTGATTCTTATGCAAAATGTTCAAGATTTCTTGCCTCAGTGCACTAGGAAGTAGTACTTTGTGACCTTTCATCATCAAATCATCTTAAACCGTAAACTCATCTCTATAGTTCCAGTAATCGAGTAACTGTGATGGGCAATCTTGACGCTCTTCAGCCAATCCTGACAGAATAACGTCCTTGAGAAGCAGCAAATTGTCATCTGTAAGGGTGTAAGACCTGATTTCGTTGAATTTCCTGTCACTTACATAAAAAAATTGAAATGCAAATCAGCAGCTTTTGACAATTCAGTGTATGAGTTTGACAGAAATTTCCTAGACAGAATATCTGCAAAAGGAATTTTCTTACCAGGCTTGTAGACTGAAGTTAAGTCATAACATTGCAACTGCAGCATCATGCGCTGTAACCTTGCTGGTAAGGCATAAATAGGTTTTTTTCATGTTGGCAAGAAGAGGTAAATTGCTTGACTCTACGACTACATTGCGACCATACACATAGTGTTTAAAACGATTCAGGCCAAACAGAACTGCAAACAATTCCTTTTCAATTTGGGTCCAGTTTACCTCTGACAGTGTAAGTGATTCGCTTGCATACGCTACTGGCTTATTGTCTTGGAGAAGAGTAGCACCAATACCATATTTGGAACCCTCACATTGCAATCCTAATGTTTTACAGAACTGGGATCATGTATGCTAAAACAGGTCCTTGAGTCAATATGTCTTTGACTTTTTGGAAAGATTCTGCCTGAGCTTCATCCCAATGAAAATGAATATCTTTCATCAGGATTTGGCGTAGAGGAGTAGTAACCTCGGACAAATTTGGTGCAAACCTGGACAAATACGTTACCATGCTTATATATATTTCTAGTTCTGCTTTGTTCATAGGCAGTTCCATGTCTCGCATTGCAGACACTTTTACTGGGTCAGGCTTTTAACCTTCAGAGGAGAGGATGTGACCAAAATATTGAACTTCATTAAGTCAAACTTCAACTTTGTCTTGATTAAGACGTATGCCTTTCTCCTGGCATCTGTTGAGAATTTTTCTTAGGTTCTTGTCATATTCTGCTCGTGTTGACACCCATACTAATATGCCATCAACTTTTGCAGAACAACACTTCAATCCTTTAAGACACTTGTCTATGCGATGCTGGAAATCATCTTGAGTTGTGACCAGGCCAAAAGGTGTTCGGGTATAGCGAAAACGCCCTAAAGGGCTATTGAATGTAGTCAAATATGGCGATTCTTCATCGAGTTCCATTGACCAGTTACCTTGTTTGCAGGCTAACTTTGTCAAGTACTTAGCTGCAAATAACTGGGAAAGAATATCGTCAAGAGTTTTCATTTGATAATGAGGACGATATAGTGCCTTGCTGAGGTTTTCCGGATCTAGGCATATTCTGACCTTATCTGATCCTGGTTTATTTTCAACAACCATTGCATTGACCTATTTAGTAGGTGTATTGACCTTTGCAATAACACCGGCTTTGACCATTTTCTGTAGCTCAGTACCAACTTTTTTTTTAAGAGAAATAGGTACTCTTCGTGGTGGGTGCACAACTGGCTGGATTTTAGGATCAAGTTTCAATGAAACTTTGCCCAGAAGATAACCAATGCCTATGAATAAATAAGGATAGTCAGCAAATACTGTTTCCTTTGACAAAGGTCTAGTCTTGTTGTTTACAGATATGACTACCTCAATCAGACTGAACTCAAGACACGACTGGAGACCTAAGATTGAGCAGCTGCTCTTGCGTGCAACAAAGAAATCAACATTTTTTGTTGTGGCCTTATAAACAAATCTTGGATTTTTATAGCAAATAACGTCAAGCTTAGCACCATTGTATGCTGTAAGATTGCAAGACGCTCTTTTCAGTTCAAACATTAGACCTAAACTATCAAAATTTTCTTCAGTAAGAATATTACAAGAAGCACCAGTGCCTATTTTCACGGAAAGAGGACAATGTTTAGGGCTACCTGAATCTCGGCATAAACCTGATTACCTGAATGCTTAACACTGTTAATTTCAAAATCATTGTTATAATCACTTTCATCACTGTAAACATCTGGTACTCCATCAGTATCTACACCATGCACTAAGCATTTTATATGCAGACTGCCTCAAACTGATTATTTTTTTTAGAAAAGTTTTATCGTTTTCCTTTAGCAGGGCATATTTTCCTGGTATGTAATTATCCACATTTTTGACAGTTCAATTTTTTCTTTGGTCTAAGAGGTTGAGTATTTCGTGACGTCGGTTGTTTTTTCTAGTTGCAGCTTGATGTGGTTGGTTTTGTTGTTTTGTGCGGTCTTTGATATCATCAACCAATGGTCTTGCTGTTTTCACTGTCTGTAGCTGCTTTTGAGCATATTCATAAGACTGGCATATTCGTTCTACTTTCACAAGTTTGAGTTGATCTCCTTCCGTAATTTTCTCAGATTGTATTCCAAAAATATTTTGGTCCCTTATCATGTCATCTCTGTATGTGTCTCCAAACACACAAAAGTGTTTTCAAGCTTGTGATGTATTGCTCAATGGAATTGTCTCCTTGTTTGATTTTGGTTCAACAAACAGTTGAAATGTATCCGAAATTAATTTCGCTGATTTTCAATCATTTTTTGTAAACTGTAATGTATTGTAAATCTCTCGTCCACGCTCTCTTGAAAGCTTCTAGCAGGTTCTCACTGCTCCAGTCCATCTTTGGAGTTGAAATTCGAGTTAAATCTATAGTGAAATTTAATACAAGAGCCACCGTAAACGGGGGCTACGCTCGACTTTTTCTTATTTCCAAAGGCAGACACATAAGAGAAAGCAAAATGTGGTGAAGTGTTTCCCAAGGCAACATTATTTGGAAATAATATTATCAAATCCATCTATAAATAACAAAATTGAAAGCTAATGTCAAATAAAGGTCAATATCAAGTTTAGTTAAACCTTCTTAGAGGTCTTGTCTAAAAGGAAGATATTTCCAAGTATACAGACCATTATAAGAAAGATATAGCAAATTTTCGCAATGCCAAGGTCATTTAAAGGTCAGTCTTATACCTTAATTATTCAACATGTCCGTTTTATTCTCAGTGTTGTTTTGTCCATGCATGAATCAAATTCTCCATAAATTACAAACTTTTGGCTATTTTAGCAAAATTCAATTACTTGACATCGATGGTCAAGGTCACTTTCAGGTCAAGGTCAACCCTGAACGTGTCAGTTTTGTCGTAATAACTGTCTTGTCCAAGTATGAATCAAATAAAACTACAAATAACAAAGTTATGGCCATTTCTTCAATTGGACAATTTCAAAATACAGTAATTAGACCTTTGATGGCTTGAAAATGTTTCCTTTTACAAAAGAAATATTACTTAACTTACAAGATGCATTTTAAAACATCTTTTTATATTCAGAGTACAGAGAGAATAACTAAAATATAAAACTAACCTGCAAGAGAGTAATAATGTATCGAAGATATATTTTATTTCAAAACAACAATGACTGCTTTGCAGTAAGTAGCGATGGCAAGTGCAACAAACCATCGCAAAAATCAGTAAAGTAATTGTTGTATTGTTACGGGTGACAGGTTAGTGGAATGTTAGTGAGCGAATAACGGAATTATGTATATGATAATATTTGAGGCCAAATAAGCTATATAGGGGTCAAGGTTAAGAGTTGGGACGTATTTTGAAACACTTTTGATTAAAATTTCTTAATAAGTTACCTCCCCTTAATCAGGTCAATACGTTAGGTTTATGTGGAATAAAAGGATAGAAATAAAATAACAAGAGGGCCATCATGGCCCTAAATCGCTCTACTGAGTCTCATTGCTCATGTTATAAATATCGTTATTGGTTTTATGGGTGCAAGTTTGAATAAGTTTGCAATAAGTTTGAAGACTCTGGGTGTAATGGTACTCAAATTCTTTAGCAGAAATAGTTTTACTCTACAGGTCCCAGTGACTTTGACCTTTGACTACAGACCCCAAAAACAATAGGGTTCTTCTAATATAATTACCCTATAAAGTGTGAAGGTTCTGGGTGTAATGATACTCCAGTTACTGAGAAGAAATAGTTTTCACTCTACAGGTCCCTGTGACTTGACTTTTGACCTACTGACCCCAAAAATAATTGGGTTCATTTACTGAGTAAACAATCATCCTATCAAGTTTGAAGGCTCAGGATAAAATGGTACTCTAGTTACTGAGCAGAAACAGTTTTCACTCTACAGGTCCCTGTGAATTTAACCTTTGACCTATGGACCCTAAAAACAATACGGTTCTTCTAATACATTTATCCTATAAAGTTTGAAGGCTCTGGGTGTAATGGTACTACAGTTACTCTACAGAAATAGTTTTCACTCTACAGGTTCTTGTGACCCTGACCTTTGACATACTAGCCCCAAAAACAATATGGTTCTTCTATTTAGTAAAAGCAATCATCCTATGAAGTTGAGAGGCTCTGGGTGAAATGGTATCCTGTTATTGAGAAGAAACAGTTTTCACTCTAGAGGACTCTCTGACCTTGAACTTTGACATACTGACCTAAAACACAAAAGAGATTTTATTTTGTACTCAATAAGAGCAATAACCCTGTGAAGTCTGAAGGCTTTGGGTCAACTGGTACTCAAGTTATTGAATGGAAACGAAGTGTGAAAGAAAGAAAGACAAACAGACACCGATTAACAAGGCAAAACCAATTCGTCTCCATCAGAAGGGCGGGGTTTGGGGGGGG
Organism: Cyclina sinensis; assembly: GCA_012932295.1. Lineage (NCBI taxonomy): Eukaryota > Metazoa > Mollusca > Bivalvia > Venerida > Veneridae > Cyclina > Cyclina sinensis. The sequence goes on along the minus strand of JAAONU010000006.1, from coordinate 35,830,256 downwards.
GGAGACATTACAACGAATAATTGAAGGTATAGCCCTTGGTGTTTTAGAGCCGCAGCTTTTTGAAGTTTTCCCTATATAAATCCTTGTGTAAAATCAAATGACCCCCCGGGTTGGGCCAGTTTTAACCCAAGGGCCATGATTTGAACAAACTTGGTACAGGTCTACTAGACAATGCCGCAAACCAAATATCTAATCTATAGGCCTTGTGGTTTCTGATATGAAGATTTTTAAAACTTTTCTAATATTACTCTATTAAAACATGTGACCCCTGACGCGGGGCCTTTTTTGACCCAGGTGCTATGATTTGAACAAACTTGGTAGAGGTCTAGTAGATAATGCTGTTCACCAAATATCTTAACTCTAGGCCTTGTGGTATCTGAAAAGAAGATTTTTTAAAAGTTTTTCCAATATAACTCTATGTAAAACATGTGACCCCTGGGGCTGGGCCATTTTTGACCCAGGAGCCATGATTTGAACAAACTTGGTAAAGGTTCACTGGGCAATGCTGCACACCAGATATCTAAACTCTAGGCCTTGTGGTTTCTGACAAGAAGATTTTTAAGTTTTCCCAGTATTAATCTATGTCAAATCAACTGACCCCTGGGATGGGGTCAGTTTTGACCCCACGGCCATAATTTGAACAAACTTGGTAGAAGTTCACTAGATGATGCTTCATACCAAATATCTAAGCTTCATGTCTTGAGGTTTCGGAGAAGAAGATTTTTAAAAATCCAACTTTTAAAATCTAATTTTAGCTCCAGTGAACCAGAAATACAATGGACCAGAACCATTTGAACAATCTTGGTAGAGCTTCATGCAAGGAATATCACAGGCAGGTTTCATTTAATTTGGCCCTTTGGATTCAGAGAAGATGTCATTTGAATGAAAAGTTGACAACGGACGGACAGACGGACGGACGACGGACAAAGACTGATCAGAAAAGCTCACCCTGAGCACTTTGTGCTCAGGTGAGCTAAAAACAGGCTGAATACAAATCATCTTTATTTAATATATTTGATAGAAACTATCCAACCTTATGACACCGGCGGGAAACTATTTTACGCCGTTGTCACTGGATTGGCGCCAGGTCAAAGGATAACTCAATTGTTTGGACAAGGTCACGTGGAGGTTAGTGCAGACCGGGGCAAACGGCGTAAGCCGATTAATTTGACCGGCGTACGCCAGGGCGCATGAATACAAGTTGGTTGAAAAGAGAAGAGACATTATATTGTTTCTACATCGACATAGAACCGAATGTATTAATACATTCCTTAACGCGTGACTGCTTTCCTCCTCATCTTTTAGGAGCATTTCGTTTACTGCTACCGTTGCTACAAAGAACACACCTGCTGGCAAAGGGGTGGCCATTTTTCTGTATAGCCGTTTATCCTTGATTGGTATTCACCGGGATGCACGACGGCTAAACCGGTCACATGAGAAGTGCTTACGTTAGTCACTTGGCCGGCGTAACCCGGTCATACGATTGGCGTACGCCGGTTTGCCTCCAATCAAGTCCGTCCATAGAAGCAACAGAATAATCTGACATATTGTGATAACAGGGGTATATATATAATAATAATAAACAGGTTAAAAAGTACAGTATTATAAAACAGTGATGCTTTCTGTATCTTGCACTATCCTTCACAACATAAAATGACTAATCTCTGCAGAGGGCGTCGGTCTTATGGGCAGCCATTACCGACGATAAATAAACTCGAATAGATAGATAGATTTACTTGTTACTGAAATGTTCTCAGACAGGCACCAAACATTGTATTCGAGTGCCTTATGGATTAGGTACAGTTTATTCAACGTATAGAACTGTCGCAATTTCTACTGAAAGGATTAATGATACAAACAATTATATTACCTTCCAAGGATGGTTCGTAGTACAGCAGGAAATTATCCGATTTTTTTTTCTGCTCCTCAATTCTACCAATATGGCGCCTAACCAAAGGTTGAGACTTTTCGACATCCCGTTCACGGTGGTAGGCGTGTCTTTACTTTCTATAAATAGGTACCTAGGCATGATTAACGATATGCTTTTTCTCAGCTACGTACGTAGCTATTTGATTCTTTGCATCGAATCCATGTAGTACCGTGGAGACGCTATCCGATATATGCGTTCTCTTTAATGACTAAAGAAATTATTTCTTATGTGCAATCGTTAAAATAAAACAACAAAGACTGTACTACAAATATGAAAAAAAACAATATGTAGATTAAGTGAATGAAGAGAAAATTAATACCTCCTTTAACAAGACGCCTGCTCTTTTTGGAAACTAATGTGATTGTAAGATTGTACAAATAGTTTGATTTTTTTATTTATTATTCTTAAATAAAATATATTTATCCGCAGTTCATGATGACTCAAAAAGTTACTTTTTCAGTTAAAAAATGGCCAAGACAAAACGAGCTATAGCTCCGTTTTATTATAAAAATGATACTGTTGCCAGAAAATGAGAAAATATACCAGAATTATAAAAAAATAGTGAGTAGGAAACAGACCTATAATAAAATAATTATCTAGCTATGAACAGAGAAAAGATACTTCCTATAAAGAGATGTCTGAAAATGAAAATAATACAGAACGTACATTGATAGGCTTACTCAATGTTACACAAGATACGTCCTGGAACGAGATGTCGAAAAATGAAAATAATACAGAACGTACATTGATAGATGTACTTAATGTTACACAAGATACGTCCTGGAACGAGATGTCGGCTTTTATATAAACATGTTTAGAGTTGTATCAGTTTAGTTTCTTATCTGAATGCATTTAAACTACGTTATCTTTGTAAATATACCTTTGTACCTTATTGAACGAGATGTCGGCTTCTATTTAAAATAACGCAAATTAACAAAAACATACTTAGAGTAATATCAATTTAACTATGTTGCCCATTGGCAGTTATATTGTATATATATATGTTTTGGAGAAGAAGAAAAAAGATGCTTCCTTTAACGAACGTCGGCATCTATGAAAAAAACATGATTGTAAAAACGATTTAAGGGTTATATAAAATTAGATTTACCATACATATTTAGTAAAAGCAACGCGGTCTGTGTGAAAATAGAAAATACGTCAAAGAAAGGAAAAATTATTAAATCATGAAACAGATGATTTAATAAATACTGAACAATTTCAAACCTATGTAGCTATGTAATGCCGTTAAATCAATTATTTATAAAACATAAAAGGGTGGGCAAATGTACATACCACTTCAGATAAAACTCATTGCCCAGTTCAACAATGGATTTCAAGGTGGACTGACAAAGAGATTAGTTTTCCCACTCTTTTCTTAACACAAAAGTCATGTGATCAAAATCAAATACCATGACAAATAAAACAGGTTAAAAACAGGTAATCACTCCAAGGGGCATAACACAGTGCAAAGCAGAATTACAGTTCAAATGTTATTGTCTCTCTTGAATCTCAACTTACAGAAACCAACCCTGTCACAGCTGCGTAATAGTCATAAGATAGTCACATCATAGGTCATTATCTACTGTTGTCTCACCAATAGTTTGTTAAATATCCATGCTTTTATACAACTTTTCAGGATGTATGAAATGCACGGTTGTGGAGGGGGCATGCATCACCATATGATGGTGATAGGTTGTTACGTACCTACTGCGACTAGTGATTGAGGCAGCATTACATGGAGACAGACTGTTGGGTTGCCTACGACAACACTTTCAATCGTCATCGTGGTGATGTAATAAGTGATGGAATGAGCGTTGCCAAAGAGACGGTTTACAACGTGTCTAAGAACACCAACAGATATGTAGTTTTAGAAAATGACTAGGGGTTTCGACCTAATGGAGACCGTGCTCCTTACTCTCCTGCGCATCGGTCGATGCTAAAATTCAATTTTCAGAACGATATTTTTATTTTTTGACAGGGAAATCCACAGTTACTTTTCAGCCAATCAGTGACTAACCTACAATGAAACGTCCATACATACACTAGACAACCCAGAATGTAAACAAACAATGCATGTCAGCATGTTACTTATGTATTTCACTTTTCAAAGTGTTTTTATGTATACGTAAATAAACCAGTCAAACTGTCAAAAATGTTAAAATCAAGATGGTATGGTTGTTTTAGACGTTTAATTGCTGTATTAAGATGTTAACATAAACGCGTAGTTGAAATTTGTTTACAAAATTGTCAGAAAACACCTGTCAAGTTCATTGTCAAGGTCAATATCATACATCTACTCTTACTAAAGCAGCGGTGTGAAGTAACGGTAGTGTATTCGCATAGCTAGGGAGCGTAACGGTTCCTATGATTCTATCACAGCTTGCTGTGCTTAATTAAACCCACGTTGATACCACCTGAGATATATCAAGAAATGTCTGCTTTTTAACGTTCTGTTTTTATCGGCGATTTCATTTTTTGTTAACTCTGTGTGTGTCTGTGTGTGTGTGGGTGTGCGTGTTGGGGGGTTGAATCGACTGTCACACATTCGATGCAGTGTAATAAATAATCAAGCCCTAGTGGGATTTGAACCCGCACCGATTGACGAAAACCGCATAACAATGCAAAGTACCAACGCCTTTGAACCACTCGGTCATTGCAACAACCCCATAAACGGTTGTGCAAATAACCAGGATATGTGTCCACCTAACAGCACACCGGTGATAGGCGTTAGATGTATGAAAACACTGACTATATGTACGAGGGGACATTTTTACGGCCGCCACACTGCCCAAATAGCGCTTTTGTTAATAATAAATAATCAATTTCCCAGTGGGATTCGAACCCATAATGAGAATAAACCACCCTTATGGCCAAAGTCGTAATATTATCGAAAAATTCTACCTGCGCTCAGAAAAGATATTTCTCCTCACTAAATTTATTGGATTGGATACAGGATTCGCAATAATTTACATAAGATCTACTTTCTTTCATTTTTAAACGCGTAAAAAGTAATTGATTTCTCACTAACAATGTTACTTTTTACGCTTTTTGTTCATTTGTCAATAAAAATCTACAGATATTTTGTGTATGGTGTTTTATATTTGAGTTTGTCATCTCCACTGAATTACTTGTTTTATTTATCCTAGAAAGCTAAATCCATAACTTGATTTGATGTAAATGTAACAGTCCATGATAAGTAAGTTTGAGGTTTAAAAAAATGTTTACTTTGAGCCATCCCCTTTTTTTAAATCACCTTTTTAATTCCACTCGCTGTTTAACAAACCAACCTATAGAAAAGATCATTTCCTTAAGTGAGGTTTATTTTAATATGCTTTGTCTAAAGTCGTACCGGCAACCTCGAAGGTGGTACGGTTAAAAAAAGCATGATAGCTCGGCCACGTTTGTAGATTGCATGGTTAGCCAAAATTGTTTCAGCTCGGCCATTTCCGTAGGTTGCATAGTTAGACGAATTCGCACCAGCTCGTCCCTCTACGTAAGTGGAATGGTCAGTCAAAATCGTACCATCTCGGCATCTCCGTAGCTTGCATCGTTCAACAAAATCTTTGTATTCCTGGTAAGAATTTTAATCCAAACTTTGACAGTTTCTCCTTTTTTATTAATTTTTGAGGACCTCGTTTTTGCATATAATAATTAATTTAGGTTATTATTTTAAGTGACAAGTATGTTTACAACAAAATGCACTCGTGTACATCAAATTATGTTTACGAATATTATGCTGTCTTTTAAATCAACAAAACCACAAAATAATGCGGTGTCATTGTTTCATACAAAAGGTATTAACATCAAGTCACATGTCTGTTGTTTATCTTTCTAGGAAATAGAAGTATTGTTAAAATGATCTGGATAAAATTTAGTATTTCTATCATTCTAATGTACAGCCACTTTCAGGTAAAATATCTGTTTCGTTTTTTCTGCTATAAATAATAAACAACTTTAAAGAAAATAATAATTAAGCAATCACTTTCTTACTCTTTCTTCTAAATACTTATTATAAAATCAAATATTACAATATTTCATTGTAATATCAAATCCTTATCTCATTTTATTAGCTTCTGAAGATGTTATCTTTGCCGATTTCTGGAAAGAATCAACTATAAGAAACTATTTCATTTAGACTTTTCTGATAGCATGACTATTCAACTTTTCTGGGTCAGTCTATTTACCCCAAGACACACTCAGACTACCCAAAGATCGCCAAAACGTTATATTCACTATACTTAGTATGTTTATAAGTCTTATATAATAAAAATCATATTCTTTACAGTGTCTATTCGTACACTACGGGAGGTAACTCCCATTGTTCAATAATATTAGTACATCGTCTCCTTAAAGTTGTTTGTGATTATGTCTATTTTGTATTAAAATGCAGGTGAAATCATATGCAAGTGTTCTGATTTTGAATTTAACAAAATTGAAGTGCAAAGAATAATATGCTGAAGACTAATTATTTATAATAGATTTAATAATAATTGACTTTCAGTAAAAAGTGTATTCGTTCATAGAGTTCAGTTATAGATGAGTAATGTTGGAGTTTCACCACCCATCTACATCCACGCCACACAAGGAAGAGCTCTTCCATGACCCGTTGTTTTTTCGTTTTTTTTCCTGTTTTTTTTTTAATAGTGGCGTTCAACGCATGTTTTCAAATTTTCTTAAGAAATGGAGAAGATCCATCCTTCTAGTACCTGATAGACTGTTAGGAACCATGCAACTGGGCACCATCGGTACCTGACTGGCGAGCTAAAGCCCCGTCATGTCATACCTACTTGCCGAGAGAACAGATGCCTTTCAAGATACTATATAAGTGAAGGAAACAGATAAGATATAAAACACTGCACACATTCGTTACATTTTGTCCAACGTATGGTTTTTGAGCATTCACTTAAACGAAGTGAAATAAAATGATTGAAAACATTTTTAAAAAATCAATCGTCCCAGGCGAAGTTTAAATAATTTTCTTAAGTTATGCTATTTACGTTGAAACTGTCGGGCAACTTCAGGGAGATAATTCAATTTATACTAGCATTTATAAACAAACATATTTACTTCCCTTCGTTTGAAAAAATAAACACTGAACAATGAATTTTCTCACAAGTCGTTCTTTCATGTACATATAAAATAATTGATTTCGTTACAACATAATAGGTTTAACGAATACAACATGTCTTGGTGATCTTGGGGTAGTCTTTGGACAAATAAACTGAACGAATTTTCTGCAATACCTTCTCGAAGGAGAGCAATCCAATTTTTTTTATTCCGGTTTGTCAATACTTATTGTTTATTTTAAAACAATAAAAATATATCCGGCACACTTAATTTAAATTTGTTCTTCAATATATGATTTGTTTTCAAGTAAAATGATTTTCAGAATAACCAATCCACTTTTAACCAATCATGCAGCTTGGTCATTTTATAGCTCCATACAAATCCCACACGAAATGGACTACTGATTTGATGGTGTTGTAAGATGCAATGGCCTTAAACATTCAATTTGTGATTTTAAAATTGGAGGAGCTCCTTTAAGATAGAAATTTTAATCCTATCGCTCAAAAAGAGAGAGAAATATTAAAATCATATCATAGAATGATGGTATATCTTGCAGGCTGTCATATGTGTAACGTCTTCTGATATTGTGAACGCAGCAAGGTCCTATATTGGCAGTACTAAATGGTCGTATAAGAGTGCCTACTCGGGTAGACCTAACTGGGATAAATACAGCCTTTTCGTTTATGATGTCCTGAAAGGCGTCAACGCGAAACAACCAGAATGGTAAAATGACTTTCATAAGTTTTGGTAACAAGACAAAATCTTGATGTATGCAATTTTTTTGCGTCGGTTGAAACGAAGGAAACATTTATATTTTAATTACTTATTTTAATGTATTGTAATTTAATCTGTCAAAACTGAAAAGGAATTATATATAATAAAAGAACAATTGCTACCTATATCAGAACTCCATTATGACCTGTAATATACAAATGCTTTATTTTTAGTTTTTTCTGCCATAAAGTTACAATAAAATTAAGATGCTGTAAGCACTGCTGTCAAACAAAAATCACGTGCCCATTGGAAATACTAATTTTACAGTATTAATTATTATAACTGTTTTTGGTTATTATTTTCTCCTTTTAACAATGACCATTTTATTTGCTTCAAGTACAAAGCTTTCAGTAGGAATAATTTAAACTGAAAATTAAAACAAAATGGCTTTTTCTTAGCCAATATAAGCTGAATGCAGTGCCTACTGTAACGATATAGTAAGAGAAGTAACTTCCATTATTTGCCGCAGTTTAACTGTAGGGCCGTAGACAGCGAGCCGTGCATAAAGGAGTTTACTCTGCCAACTGTGGAGCCCTATAAAATTACTTTGGTACTCTATATCAAGTACCAACTGTCTTTTGTTCATGCACTGACTAGGAACATGTATACATGTGATATCAATCGCTTTTCTGGAGTGTATGTAAAACCTCATTGATGGTGTTCAAGTAAGTATTGATTGTGAGTGAAAAAACAACAACAACAACAAAAATATGCCTCCTGGCGACGTCGAATAATAAAATTTTTATTTTGTTTCTACTCGTATTCATTTATTTTGGCGACGAGGTTACTCTCACGGAAATTTACGGCCATGGCCGAGTTATTACGATTGCTAATTACGTTTATCAACTAATTGTCAAGTGCTATGTATCGAGCAAGACTTTTTTGTTGTCTTAAGTCTAGATGAGGTCGAAAAGAAGCAACACATGAACAAATTGTCAATTATTTTTTAATTAAAAGATTCTACGGTCGATACAAATGGCTTTGTTCGATCTACTTTCAAATTTTCAACCATTATAGGCATGAAACGACAGAAAGATTGATATAAGTATAAAAGATATAAGTATAAAGATACATTATATATTTTCAGGGAATGGTGGATTTACACTCCCTATGGCCCAGCAGAGTGGGGCAATTCAAAATCTGCCGAACTAATACAGTCAGCTTGCTGGACACATTGTGTAAACAATCGCAAAGCTGGCGACGTCATAAGCGATGGAAGTCAGGTTGGCTTCGTCACGGGATTTTTGAAAAGCATACGCGCCACCAAGACGACAATAGAAGAAAGCAACTGGGGCTTTAGGTCACCTCCTCAACCGGGCTCGGCAGATTCGATCACGGGATGCTGGAGATATGGATATACCACCATAAACTGTTAAACACTGTTAACGTAAATAAAACAGTTGCAGACTTTCTTTGGTAAATTATGATATTTGCAACAAAACAATAATTGTCAATGATTTTTCCTATCAAATTTTGACCACATAATGAATCTCTTCTGCTGATAACTGACTTTACATGTGCCTTCTGATGTTATATACCCATTCTCTATTATGCATTCTCTAAGAACAGGTAAATTTAAAATGAGTGTTCATTGTTCTTTCACACTTAAGACCGCTCTCCATTCTTCGGAGCGGATCAATGGTCCAGTGGTAACGCGCTGGACTGGTAAACCAGTCGCGAGATCGATTCCCCGCTTCTCCACTACCATTACTAACTATCTTTCGGATGAGACGTTAAACCGATGTCCAACGTATCAGTGCTGTACACTGAGCATGAAAAAAAAAACAAAAAAAACAGGGATGTCTCTGGAATGGGATGTTTTCTGTATCTTGCACTGTCCCCCAGAACATACAATAAATCTCGGCAGGGGACGTCGTCATATTTGCAACCGGTACCGACGATAAATAAACTAGATAGATTTTAGGTCACTTTTATTGGAAAATGTAATGCTGCTAAGGGTCTCTGTCTCATACTTTAAACCATCTATTTTAAGTATTCGTTAAAAAGAAACTTAATTTGTCCATTATAAAGATTTAGTCATTAGAATTTGTGGGTGAGCTAAGGCTGTCATCAACATGTTCAGACCAGCAACATTTTTGATAAGGATTTTCCAAAACATGTTTTCCTCTATGACTTTTTTTATTTTTTCTGAATTTAATCATCTATGTGTCACAAACATTTGACAGGCCAGCAAAGTTTTCTTTTCCTATCCATTACTGTAGTGATCCATCCTCTGAAAAACTCATAAATTCGTCGAAATGCGGGTTTGAACTATTCGCACTATTCAATCCGATTCTTTTAAACATAAATACGAATCATTTAATCATTAAGCAACATATGTTGTCAGACTGTGTCGACAATTATTGCGGAGTTCATGAAGTAAATGCGACGAATTACCATTAAACTCCGCCAAAGATCACGGCAAACATTTGATACGCTCGAGAATTTGTATGTATGAAGAGTGGTGATAGGGTTGGGGAGCACCAAGAAAGAGCATTTATCATGGGTAAAGGCGCCACGAAATAGCAGTGATCAAAGGACAGACCGCCACAAAAGCGCATTGATCGAGTGGAAAAATCCCCATAAAAAGCAGTTATCGAAGGAACCAAAATCACTACGAAAAGCAGTGATCGAAGGGTACAGGGCCCGAGTCTCGAGCCGGTGATGGCTTCTTCGTGACCTTCTGGAGATAAGAGTCTTAAGTGTCTTTTTGCATTCCAGACTTTCTGCTTGAGTACTGGTTTGAACCCCTAAAAGCGTTGATTTATATCAGTTTTCTGAACTCCAGTCAATCTAAAATGAACAGCGAAAACCAAATAAAAACTAAGCGTGACGGATTTTTTGTAGCTTTATACCAACTGAATCAACTTCATAATCTTTATTTCGACCGATGGGAGTATCCATACGTCAGCTGAAAGAAGTAAGATCGTCATTCAATACACTATTATACTCCGTCAACGATATCATGTCCGTGACCCATATTCTCTTAACAGCCCTTGTTTTTTTGACATTTGTAAATTTTCATATCATAAGCAATTTTTTTGCCATGTAATATTCATGTGATGTACGGACTCGGATTTTATTTTATTTTTTATCTATTTATCTATTCCAGATCAAATCAAAATTATGTATTCTCCAATTATCTCTATCTTTCGTTTTCATTGCTTGGCTATGCTATAATTTCATAAAGTAACAGACTGTAATTTATTGACATTGTCTCACGGTCGAATGAAATGCAACAGATTAAGCTAAATCCAACCTGTTTCCCTAGTTAACCTTTGTTTAATGTATTTTCTTTAATTTTTTCACAAAATTTATACATTGCTGCATCGATTCAGCACAAAAACACGTCATTTCTAAGGCTCCCGAGTCGTTTTGCTCGGTGCACCATACGTTGTTGACACTAAATCTAATGGTATGTGATTTCATAATAATGTTTTCTTGTTGCTGTTTATCTTTTTCTTTATAATCATATATATATATAATGGTCTATGATTTATCCAGATATGAACACATTTGGGCTTATTTCTATAACCACTGGTCGGATTCGAGCGATGCCGGGCCATCATGGTCCTCTTGTTATTTTTAATTTCACGGTCTTCTGTCCCTTTGTTGTAAGAAGTATTTTTCATGAAAAATGATAATTATGTGTGTGTGTGTGGGGGGGGGATATGTTTTTCTCAAAACAATCTTTAATTATGTCTCCCCCACTGCTAGGCTGAAAACCAACCGGTGGTCATGAAGAACAAACACAGACAAACTTTGTGACATACATACAGACAAACAGAGACGTTAAATTCAAAAACTGTTTCCGAAATAGTCATTCCTGTAAAGTTTAATCAAAATCCGACCAGCGGTTATGGAGATATGCTGAAACTTACTCAGTTTCTGGGCAAAACAAGCACTGCAACACCACTAAAAATCAGCCGACAGAAACAAGTTGATAATATGCATAATTACACTTGATCATGATCTGGCTGTTAAAATACAAACAACGGTTATGGAGATATGCCTCAATGGATTCGATTTTTGATAAATCTAGGGACGCTATAAGATAGGTATAGTCTGCATAAAACTGATTTGTCTTCGTATATATAAAGGTGGACATTTCAGATTTTGATATATTATTAACAATAAGATAAAATACAGTTGAAATTTAAATGTGTTCTTTGAACGGAACTTTCACTTTTGCATGCATAAACACAGCTTATAACATGTTTGAAGTTAAGACTTTCATGAGCATAAGTAAGATGGATGGGTTTGTGCATTTATTATTAACGTTGTGTAATATTTTTACAGATATACGCGAATGGGTAAACACGACAGATAACGTTTATATATGCATGGAAGTTTAAAATGTGATATAAAAAGAAAGAAGGCAGCTAGTTAATAGACTTGTTTTATACAGGAAAACTATTAAAATACATAAATAATGAGACAATTGAACCATGTTTCTTACAAGATGTGAAGTCTTGCTTTTTTATAATTTTCTTTTACACAATATGCGATTACATATATTCCATTTCGAAAGACACGATAAATGTTAATCTTTATAACAGAAATAACAAATTGTCAACTAACATGAACAGCATTTTCACTTATGCGGGATTAAAGAAAACTTATTTCAAAACATCGAGCAGACAGTTACAATAAACCTCATATGCACAGCTACTGTTAGTGCTATATATTCATATGCATTTTACTCGCTAAAGCTCTTACCCTCATGGAGATGAGCCCTACAAAAATATATAGTAGACAGATGGACAGACCAGACCAGCAAAACATTTTGGCACATATCATAAGATGTTGCATTTAGCTCTTATGTTTGACGAAGTATTGGCAGCAAAATGTTTGAGACGAACTGCTAGACTAATAGCCGTATAAGACAATCAGAAAGACCGACCTCCATTGGGACAGAAATAAAGTGCCTATAAATGTGTAAATTGTGTGGATTTGTCATACAAAACAGCAATACAAATCATAATTAGAGCCACAACCAAAGCTTGAGCACCTGATGTGGCATTACCCTTGAGCGATCTTGCTAAGTTTCGCTCGTGATACACTCTCATGCTGCGGAGTACATTTCTGAAATAATATCGAAAGCAAAGCATGTATATGTGAGTTTCGATGAGGACACTGCATGGTTACATTTAGGAGCCTTTGTGTAATGCTATATCAAATTCAATTCATATTTGCAGAATGTGTAGGGCAGACATATAAAACAGAATGGTAAAGCATATAGCATCTGCTCTGACATTGACAGGTGACACCAAATGACATGAGAAACAAGTGTTCGAACTAACATAAAAGTCAAAGCTGCGGAGCGGAGAGGACATACAGAATGGCTATTCATAGTAGCAATCCTACAATTGTTTCAGTTCGCTTGCTTGCTCGTGTTAAGTCTCCGTGCTCTCTGCAAATATCTATGTTGTGCTGTTACATAAAAATCCATCTATGAATGTGTGTTTCATTTAGCGAATTAGACTTACATGCTGTTCATTATAGCAATCTCTACCAATGTTTCAGGACATGTTGTACCCTTATGTCATATTTTCTGAATATACTTTTACTTTTTATCATTTAATGCATTTACATTTGTACTTAAACAAAAAAAAATATCCATGTTTTTAATCAGTCTCTCACTTGCCTAAACAAAAACGATAACGATGACTTTTATTTCTGTACAAACCTTAAACGAAGAGTTCTTCGTCCAGTTGCGCTGTTTTAAATTCGACAATCCCTAAATAGTCGGCGACACAATTCATGCTGTGTACTTAATTAAGTTCAGCTGAAGACTAACATTTTGCGTAATGATAAGTTGCCAGTTAGTATTGCAAAAACAAGTGTTTTGTATTATTTTGAAATACGCGAATACTGTAGACGTAGAGCATGTAACTATAGAACAAAGTATTCAAGCGTAACTAAGACCTGGATAAGGAAAAACAAGAATAACAGTGTATCACAGCGGACTAACGAACAGAGCTGCACGAAAATATTTTGAATTAGCCATTTTGACTTGAGGCATTTATATCAGTTGTTTGTTTACTTAATTTTACTGTGTGTACATATTCTAGAAGTAATGGACTTCTCATTGTGGTTAGGTTGTAGTATAGCAATACTGAGAACGACAGACAGAAAGTTACTACAGCAGAACAACAACATGTTAGGTCCATTTTGATTGGGAATTCACTAAGAAATCGGAGTCTATATTGGGCAGAGAATATGACCATAGTACCAAGTGTTTGGACATTAGTAATTCGGAGAGAGATCACCAAGGTGTTCGTAATATAGAAGAAGAAACACAAACTAAAAGCATTGTATTTATTCAAAAATAAAAAGATATTTCAACAAAGATCACATACAAAAATATCTTTAAAACAACAAATATTTAAACAACTACTAAGCATTTGAAACACCTGGAGTTTCATGAAAAAGCAACGATCAAACAAACATCGCTTATGTGTGAAATATGAGATGACAGAAGTATCTATAGTATAATTAAGAAATAATAAGTATCCAGGCGTGGTTTATCATAGAATAACCAACGTTTTGAGTTCTTATGCGTAGGAATATATCACAAAGGCCGTAGGCCTATACAGAGGTAACCCTGGTAGAACATTTTTTAAGATAAGTTTGTTTGATTTCATGTGAACTTTTATTAAAATAGAAAAACAAAGGCAAGATATCCTGTAGCCAAATTATAATATTTGTAGCCAAATAAATATAATTTTAGCAAACGGCTAAAATACCTAATGGGAGGTGAGCCTTGAGAATATAAAAGGAAGAAAAATTATAGTTTTCATAGAAATTGATATCACCTCTCTAAATATTTTGCTTAATTAAGGGAACAATTTACTAGGTAACAGGATTATTGCTAACCTGTGGTAGGTTTGTACTATTAAATGAGTTGCTCTCAAGGTCCTCAGGAAAAGAAAATGAACAAAAGACCCATGTTGATTTTAACCTATCAGTAATTTACTAAATGATTTATAAATCAATTACTTAAAAATAACAAGCAATGACACAAAATATTTACAAAAGCTGTCTGTAAGACAGGATGTTCGACTGTTCAAAATAGTTGTTCAAATTTGTTAATTATTTAAAATGGGTAATAGTTTCTATATTTCAAAATGCAGCTTCAGTTATCTAACTTGTTGGTTTGATATCTTGTCCAAAAAAAACAACAACAAGAGGTCCATGATGGCCCTGGATCGCTCACTTGAGTACTTTGCTTGAGGGTCTACATTTAAGCAAACATCAGATGCAACATTACATTTTCTAACTGAAGATACTCAAGATCTCATCTTTTATACAAACAAATCCATGAGGCAGAGGCAATTTCGTGATAACAGCTTGTGAGGAGATGTCATTTGAAGCAATATTTTGAAGAAAAACTGTTTTGAGCCTCGGTGGCCATTTTGTTCAATGGAGCAGAACCGTTTAAGCAATTTTTACGCAGGGGTATGTCAGGAATATTTCTGTGAAATTTGATAGAAAATTACCTTGCCATTGAGAGGGAGATGCTGTTTGATTTCTTTTCTACTTTTAGCTTTTGCAGCCCTTATGTGCAATGGAGCAGAACGGTTTGAACAATTTAAGAAAAGGGCATCAATAGGAACATTTCTGTCAAATTTGGCTTAAAATGGCCAAGTGGTTTTGGAGGAGATGTCATTTGAAGCAAAATATTTACGAAAATCTATTGTTAGCTCTGGCGGCTATTTTGATCAATAGAGCGGAACCATTTTAATAATTTTAATAGAGGGCTATGTAAGGAACATTTCTGTGAAATTTGGTAGGAAATCTCCAAACCGTTTAGGAAGGGATGTCGTTTGAATTTTTTCTATTTTTAGCTTTTGCAGCCCTTATGTGCAATGGAGCAGAATGGTTTGAGCAATGTTAGAAAAGGGCATCATAAGGAACATTTCTGACAAATTTTATTTAAAATGACCAAGAGGTTTTGGAGGAGATGTCATTTGAAGCAAAATATTAACGGAAATCTATTTTTAGCTCTAGTGGCCATTTTGTTCGCTGGAGAAGAACCGTTTTAGCAATTTGAATAGAGGGCTATGTAAGAAACATTTGTGTGAAATTGGTGAAAAATCTCCCAAACGTTTTGGAGGAGATGTTGTTTGAATTTATTTCTATTTTTAGCTTTTGCAGCCCTTATGTGCACTGTAGCAAAACGGTTTGAGCAATTTTTGAAAAGAGCAATTTTAGAAAAGGGCATGATAAGGAACATTTCTGTAAAGTTTAATTTAAAATGGCCAAGTGGTTTAGGAGATGTGATTTGAAGTAAAATATTAACGAAAATCTATTTTTAGCTCTGGCAGCCATTTTATTCAATGGAGAAGAAACGTTTTAGCAATTTTATTAGAGAGCTATGTAAGAAACATTTCTGTGAAATTTGGTGGAAAATCTCCCAAACGTTTAGGAGGAGATGTTGTTTGAATTTTTTTCTGCTTTTAGCTTTTGCAGGCCTTATGTGCACTGTAGCAAAACGGTTTGAGCAATTTTAAAAAAAGGCATGATAAGGAACATTTCTGTAAAGTTTGGATTAAAATGGCCAAGTGGTTTAGAAGGTGATGTCATTTGAAGTCAAATATTGACAAAAATCTATTTTTAACTCTGGCGGCCATTTTGATCAATGGAGCGGAACCATTTTAGCAATTTTATAGAGGGCTATGTAAGAAACATTTCCATGAAATTTGGTGGAAAATCTCCCAACCGTTAGGAGATGTTGTTTTTTTTAATCTTTTTTAGCCTTTGCCTTTATTTGCAATAAGATCTACTCATATGTGACATTTTTGATCTTGCTGTCTGAAGTAACATGAGCAGAAAATGCTATAGGTAACAAAGACACCAGTACCATTATGATTTCATTTTCATCAACTTTCTGAAGCCTTGTACATTTGCAGGCAACTGTTTCCAACTCCTGCTGAAAAAGAACAGTTTTTTTCCAAAGTACACTGGAACATAACTTCTTTGCGGCAAGTTGAGGTGCCTTCTTTGTTCTAGAACAGTTGACATTTGCCATCCACAAAACCGTTAGATCTGCACCCTAAAAAGAAATAATGGACATAGAACAATTATTTCTATAAATAGCACAAACTTAATAAGACAACTAAGAGTTCACTTAATTATCTGTTTGCAATCCTTAGTCATTAAAGTATATAATATTAGCATTAGACTTTTATCAATTATAATAAACTTTATCATTTGCAGGCAATTATGTAACCAACACATTTGAAATGTGCATGTGCACTATCTAAAAATGATGTTTCGTATGATCTCTGCCACCACTTTCCAATTTTTTAGTTTTAACTCCTTCTGGCTGTGTACACATGTTTGAATATTTCTAAGAATCCCCCCTTATTTTTGTTTTGTTATGATAAAACTAAAAAGAAAAACATATTTTAAGGTTTACTTTTTTATATTTACTTTCTAATATAATTACAGTGACAAGTTTAGCATCAGTGTTTAGTGTGCTGGAAAAGAAGTAACAGTTGCAAAAAGATTTGGTCCTTGTACCTGTTTTATTATGTAGTCCAATTATTAAGTGGAAAAAATTATCAAATTTATGTTGTTAAATAACTATCTCAGTTAGCTATCTTACAACCAGTTCAACAATATTTCAACATGAAATGGCAGTGGTATGTTTATGTTTGACTTGACACATGCCTGTATTGAATGTTTCGACAAGATCAAGGTTGTACCTTTTTTATTGTACATTTTGCTTAGGAAAAAGTTATTAAAGTTTATACAGTAACAAGTGATAGCACACATCACACTGTCTCCCATTTGATTCTTCTTTAAAATTCAAACAATTAGATTTTCTTAGGATTTCAGGATAAACTTTATTTGCTTGTAGAACAAAAAGCTTAGAAAAATTTATGTACCTTCTTTCGTGGAGTATGGATACACTTAAACCCTGCAATATTCAGGTATGGTCGCCTTCACTTTTTTCAGCTTCACTAGCATCTATATAACTCTTGTTGAAATAAGTTTTGTGTCATCTGCAGCAAATGCAAATACTATTTCATACAATCTGAATTAGAATGAAATACAAGAATAGCTCACTCTTTAATAACTTTAAATGTTGTGAGTTTTGAAGTAACATAACGCTGTCACAAAACAACGACAAAAAATCAAAACAAAAAATGACAAAAAACAAACATTTAGGCTGGCAAATTTAACAAAATAAACATATAAGAAAGTTAAATGCTAGCACTGGAGTTCTCTTCTCTTGATTATATTGATGATAACTTTCAACCAAATTATATGTAGAGAAATGCACTTAAGATATTATTCAGATGTCAAAATGAAATAACCATTTAATCATTTCTTTCACTCAAATTCACTGCGAATCAATCTTGGTAATAACTTCAACTTATTACTGCCAAAAGTCAGTTGAAGTTGAAGCATTTTTTGTTTTGTTTTATTAAATAAAATGTGAAAGAATGAATTTTCTTCATGGGTTTAGACCGAACTCTAGCAGCTAAGAAATCTATGACTTAATGGGATCCTTTTCCTCTCAACAGATTATAAAGATTTAAAATGGCTTGATGCTGAAACCCTTAAGCAGGTTTGAAACTTGTTATGGACTACATTGTCTACAAATATATAAGTGTGCCACTAAATTACTAGTGCATAAAAAGGAAATTATAAGCAATGCTCATTTGACCAAAAAAGTAAATGGCCCCCAAAACAGTAAATTCCCATATGCACTTAATTTTACAGTTGGTAATTAGTATCGTTTCTGTGTATGTTACTCAGTAACAAGCACCTACCGGATTACGAAATGTGACAAACAAATCCACAACAATAATATTCCAATATGACCGACTTTTGTTAATACATTTTGGTGTGCAATTTTTCAAAGGTTTTCATCCCCGAATGCGTATTAAAAACTCAAGAAATTCATATATCTTACAGATAATCCTCTTTTTTGTAGTTTAGCGTTATTTGTTAAACGAAACGGAACACATGTCTCCATGAGATTATTATAACTCTCACTCGTATTTCTATTTTTCAAAAAAGAAAGTTGTCAGGATTCTCTGAAAACGGAAGTAGGTCATTGGATCAAAATAGATACAGCCCGAAAAATATTTGAAAATTTTTCCATTTCCTGTGACAGATTTACTCGAAAATAATGCTGTTTTATATATTATCAACAAGAAAGAGAAGATTCTTTTTAATTTAAAAAAAAATGACATAAAATCTTAAACTATCGAGAACACATCTCTCTCCTGGATATGTAAACAATTGTGACAGATCGTAAGCATTCAAGCATTTCTGTAAGAATAATCGTTTCAGCCACGAAACTATTTTGTTTGGCCGCTGCATTCTTCATATATATCATGTGTATGTTTTTAGCCAACGATATTTTTCTCAAAATTTGCAAGTATAGCTATAATATGACTTACCAATTTGCTTAACGACTGCGTCAAAGATGGTGGCTTATTAATTGAGAGAACGATAATACAGGGGCGGTTCCAGGATTTCAGGTTGGGGGGGGGGGGGGGGGGGGCACGGCAAATGTACGGCAAAATTAATGTCCGTTTTCTACCTCATTTTAACGGTTCAAATGTGCCTCTGATTATTCAATGAAATGTTGAACAATAAAGTAAACATTATTCAAAACATATTGTAAATAGACCTACAATAACACCTATCGTCAGGGTTATTTTAAGGGGCACGCGACGGGTGCGCCTCCCTCTAGAAGCTGCTAGTGTAATAGACTGTGTCTAGAACTTTTCGTAACAACTGAATAATATTTGCACTGATGTTAAGACACATTCTACTTATTACGTAACCCCATGGGCCTTTTCAAACATCGGATTAAATATAGCGGACCGGCTTTTTGCCGGTCCGCAATAATCTGATAAGCTGATAAGAACTGTCAATCAAAACTGGCAGAAAGGTCAACTACCTTTAAGCATGCTTGAATAAGCATCACTCACTGACCTGACGCGACAGGTTTAAAATGCATCAATTTGCGTTAAACACTTTACACTGAATACAATAGTTAGATAAAAATGAACATAACAAGTGTTTCGCGTGGGTTTGAAGCGGATAATTACTTTGTTTACAAATATGATTAAACATTTTACATATGACTTAATGCACGGATTATTATATCGGAAATATCGTTCATTGCTCAACTGATTTCGATATTGGAAAAAGTATACTGTACAGAAAAAAGTTTGTGTTCTTAACGTCTGTTTCCAGAAGTGTTTTGTTGGGGCCAAGGTAGTTCTAACTATTGATTGTAGTCTTCAAACTTGACGACATGGACTTGGTGTGCAAAGTTTTTATATTAGAATTTTTTCAATTGACTGACCAGGCTTCTTTCACTTCGTCTCTCATCTTCCTTTTCACGCACATAAGAACATGAAGGCTTGTTCGCATTAGGTTATCTTTCAGAAAATGTTTGACCCCTTCAACAGATTGAAGTTCTTCATAATCGCATCTTTCACATTTCGGAACACAAATTTCACGATGATCTCACGTTCCTTGTTTCCCTTCTTAGGAAGTCTGTGTGTGATATAAATATGTTCAATTTAACGATCAAAGAACTTCTTCTCCCGCATATGATTTTTGAAGCTGTCCCTGTCGCCATCTCATGTGCTTCGTCTTTAATGCTGCTGATGTTAATATTGCTTCTGCGGTTATATTGCTCTGTTTCGTTTTCGAAATGTTTCTTTCCGTGCTTTGTCACTTCCCTAAACTGTTTTTAAGCGTCTTAAATTCTCTTTGATTCTCAATACATTTATGGAGCGATGCAGTTTCCTGTTTGAGTTTATCAATCTCTCTTTCTCAAAAAGTTAACCTTCAATAACTGTTAGGGTTTTCGTATCTGAGCGGAGGAGATCTTCTTTCATTTCTCTAAACAATTGTTTCATTGTGTTTCTTAGTGATCAGCTTTCATCAACATTTTCTATTTTTTATCAGAGGTCTTCATTAGTTGTGCGCTTACACGTTTCATTTCTTTTATTACGTCATTTCTTTGAGTTTTTGATGTACGGCTTTCTTTACCGTCTTTAAGCTCAGCTTCTGTCTGTTTCTTCTTTTTTGCTCACCCTTTGCTTTATTCATAGTATTATCTTAGTTTTCAGTCACGCTGCTTTCTAGTTCAATCGTGCAGGACATATTGCTTCTTTGCATATTTGCTTTCTGATAGTGTTTGATTATTTTGTTCATATCTTGTGTTTGCCATAGTTCTATCAGACAGTTTTTTTAAACAGTATACAGTCAAATTTCTTTATCTTCCTCCCCTTGCCATTTTTTTCTATTCAAAATCTTTAACTTTAAATGTAAAGTTTGACCATATTTCAGCGGAAATGTAAAAAGTGTTCATTACTTTACCATCCATCCAGTTCCAACCTTGCAAACACATTTTATCACGTTTTTAACTAAGCAGTTTTGTTTATATTTGACAGAAAGAGACATCGCTTTGTTCAATTTTTTTATCATTTGTTCGTCCATTTCATTTTGAAAAATGAAACAGAACAAATGGTCCATTGTAAGTTTCCAGTGTAACTTGAACTAATGAAACGACACGAATGGCTTTTCGTTATCTTAGCATGAGTTCTTTATACTCAAAACATTGCTTAATGCTGCCTCAAGGAATAAATAACTCATTAAATTAACCAAATATACTTCGGTTGTTTTCATTGTTTAAAATATGATACCGCAACATGGCGAGAAATGAAAAATGACAGGATGTGTTACTCATCATCGTTTGATAAACAAAGTGGAAAAAAGCATAACAAGAAAAAAAATCGCAGTCAAAAACACAGCCTCCAGAGACAGTAAAAAAAGTAAAGGAACGGATAAAATCATTAATACACCATGTTAAAAAGGACATACAATTAACGAAAAAATAAAACGAGGGGTTACAGCCTTGGAAAGGTCAGTGGCAAAATATTTGCCACAGAAGCATAATACGCATAATAATTGCCTTTTAACAACTAATAGAACATTCAATCTTTTGTCGCTCATATCTCCCAAATAACGTAACTCAGAGATATGAACAATCCTTTTAAGAAAAACATACGACACTTTAAACATTCAGTTCTTACTATAGTTCGACTACCGTGGCGATATCAGTTCAAACAGGTTTCTTTAACATGTTTAATACAACGCCGTTTCTTTTACATTCGAATATATTCCGTCACTGGTTTTCATTAAACACTGACGAAAAAAAATGTTTTGCCCTAAATCACAACGAAATTTAATCTTGGGTTGTCAGGTGGGACGTTTTGTTTTTAAGGCTACTCCCTGATTGGCAGAAAAGTAACTGAGGATTTCCCTGTTTAAAAAAAATATTATTCTGAAAATTGAATTTTAGTAGAGGTAAGAAAGTGAAACATTCGATCGATGCGCACGAGAGTACAGATACAGAAACACATCATAATATAAAGTTGTGCACATTTTTATCGTTAAAAAATTTACCTCGTTAGTGACGGCGTAGGTACTTGGTTTGTGTCGTTATTTTTTATCTATAAAAGAAAAATCCGTTGTGGCTTAGTGGTCTAGGTCGTTATTCATAGTTTTATTGACCTGTAGGTCATGGATCCGAATTCGGGTTAAATCAAATTCTTTTTCTTCAGTTTTCATAACGTAGCGAAGCATATTGTTAATAATGGTATATTAACTTTTCTTCGATGTTAAAGCAAATTATTGCAGCTTAATCTTGTAAATCAGTCACTTAGATTGTGGAAATGTCTTAAAATATTTAGATAATTGTATGTGGGAAAATTTCCAGTAGCTTTTGACATTTGACAGATATTACATAACAGGGCCGTTTACATGAATACTTTCGTCACATGTTAAGTTCTCTAATTAATATTCATTCGGAAAATACATACCGACACTCAATAAGTTTTTACTTATCGAATCCTACGAAACAAAATAGGTTCAATATACTAGTATTCAAGACGATTTAAACTGGCTACTAAAGTTTACACGCTCACCATTAACACACCGTGAGTACAGGTAAACCATAAATACGCGTCATAAGATGCAGTCTCATTGGCTGGGATATAAATACCAAAACTGGAAATCCACATTATCGACAAAATATAATTGAATGGGTCGCTTTCAGATCTAACCGTAGTTAGATCGTCTACTTCAGTCAGATTGTTATATGGTACCTACGAAAACCTAAATTTGTAAACTAAGAATATTTCGTCATTCCTATAAACATTTATTTAAATGTTTAGTTGTCTGTACGTTATTGATGCCAGTATAAATAGTCGGAAGCCTAGGGCTTAGGCTGCATCTAAAAATAAAACAAGAATAAAACATAAAAAACTGTCACTGGCCCCTTTCCGTATTTTAAGAGTTAAAATTTGTTTCAAATCTTATTTGTTTGTGTTAGCAGCTCCTTTTTTGTATTTTAAACATTTTTATTTTGGTATTTTTAAACTTCATAAAATATTTGAAAATTATACTTTATAAGGTTTTTATTATGAATAAAATTATTCTAAGATAACCAATAGCATTGTTATGTCTATCATTTCTGACGTCATCAGCACGCTATTACTTAAAAACAACGTTGTGAAAACTTCAAAATATTGTTTAGATATAATATTGTATTACATTTATGATCAGCATACCGTTAGAGGCATTTATAGCTGTACTTCCTCCTGTTTTTTGCGGTTTCCTTTGATGTTAAGAACGTTATGTTATGCTTTGGATTTGATGATAATGCCTCTATATGAAAGAATCAAAGCAGTCCCTATTTGATTCGTCAAAGTTTGACAATTTTCTTATCCAATTTGCACCCCGAGGAACCAAAACCACCTAAAGTTTATATAGACGTGATAATTTATCTGAAACTAATTTTATTAAAAATAACTTTTAATACAGTTTACAAATGAGAGAAGGTATTATATTATTGTTACGGGAAATAATGTCCTTTTTATTCATGGTTTTTGATCATTTTATGACAGACAATTGATCCAACGCTACTAAGGGCACCAAGCTTATTACAAATCACCTATCAACGGCCATAATTGTTTACCTGCCACCAATACAAATAGTTTCTATTGATTTAAATTATTAAGATAACATTTACCTGAAGTTCAGTGATCATTTAGTTATATAGAAATTACCTTATTCAATATCTTTTTAATGACCGTGGTTTTTGTGAGAGTTGTTGTTGATTTTCTATATTTTTTGTTTTACAATTTTTTGTCTAATGTATAAGGTAGGTAATTTTAGAGTATACGTTATTTATCGTCTGCTAGCCTACTCGCGTGTTTCGGTCATAACATGGCCTAGTTACGCAACGCTTCAGTTTGATTAGAAATCAGAAAGTGTTATCGTGATTAACGGAAGCATCAATAACAAGATTTACATCAGGGATCTTCTTGCAGCAGAGGTTCTTCCTTTCTTCAGCGCCATAGTCCAAATGTCACCGTCTTACACGATAGTGCCAATCCCTATACGGCAGCAGCAACTCCGGTTTTTCCGGGTTATCACACCAATGCCTTACGCTGGCCGCTGAATAGTTCTTACTTGAAACCTATAGAGCACGTGTGAGACGAGTTAGAGCGTCGTGTTTGAACAAATCATGCAATAAACTCAGCAAATGTTCTTGCAGCAGCCTTACAAGTTGTATTGGACAATTTGCCTGCGCCGTATATACAGCGTAATGTCAACAGCACCGTCGAATTATTGGACAAAATGGTAGACACATGAGATACTAACTCCTTTTCCTTTTCATAAAAGCATAATAACCATAAATATTGCCTTTTAACAATTAATGGAACATACTGTCTTTTGTCTCGCATATCTCTTACAACAAAACTCATAGCCTAAGTGAGAAAATCTTAACATTATAATAAGGGAGATACATGTCACTGTCTCTTGAACAATTCTTTTAAAGAAAAATATAACGACACCTTAAAAATTCTTATAACAGCTTCTTTAATATACAACCCAATCATATTCAATAACAATACCGCAATAAGGAGTTAAATTCGCCGAAATTATAAAACGCTCATCTTGAATGAAAAATGTGAGACATTTTACTCTTACTGCTGCGTATCATATTAACAGGGGTTAAAAATAAAACAAAAATATTCATCTCGGTATCGGGAAGCTGAGAGTACTAGAAGTGTCTGAAAGCACATTTTTTTCAATTCCATTTTTAGCAAGTATCAACAAAAAATCAACAGAAAATGGTGAGTATTTGTTAAAGTGCGCACAATGTGTGTTGTACTAGGATCTTTTCATCAAGATCATTTGATGACCAGTGTCGCAGGATTTCAGTGTACAGCGATAGCATTTTTTCCAGTGACATTGACCGTCAAGGTGACCTGATTAAATGGAGAGCATGACCAAATTTTTGACATTACTTTTTTCATTTCTGTATGCATTTTTCTGATATCCACACATACTATTAATTGTCACATGTCCTTTACATAGCTTTATTGGCGAGTTACATTCATCTTAAATGTGCTCCTTTTGAAGATAAAAAAGTCAGCAAATAACATTTGTGAATATGACTTTTTCGTGTTTGTAGGCATTCCTTCTATGTCTGATAATTGTCATTTAGATCTACTTACCACCTTATGTTGCCTGTCCTTTAATGTTAACCTTTCTTTCCACCGGGTGCACAGAGTTTTCGAAACACAATTTGTTCCTTTTCCCTAAAAAATACATACTTCAGTGTAAAACTTTAGTTCATACATCACTTGTGTTCCAACTACACAGCGCCGACCATCTTTTTTTAGAAGTTATTTCTTGTTTATTCATTTGTGTTTTTTTTATAATTTCAACCGCAAATATCTTAATCTTTACAAGGCGATGCATAAAATTACATTTACGGGAGTTCTCCGATATGAGACGTTGTGCTCCACACCTCCAGGTTTTCTTTCAAAAAGATTTTAAGATTCATCTGGGAACGTAATCTGATTCAACGGGTCCTCTAGTCAGTTTCAGCTATCATTTTAGTTCGACTACAAGACCGAAGCAATTTCAGTCCCGAAAGGTTTTCTGTTACATAGAATATATACAATGATATTTATTTTACACTGGAATCTATCCCGTTACTGGTTTTTGATAAACACTGACGAAAATCATTTATGATTTGCCCTTAATAACAACGAAACATTAATCGTATTTCTTTCTGGCGTTGTTCATGGGGTCTGCCTTTGCTTTTTGTTGTGTCGGAACTCTCCATATCGGGTTTTGTCAAATTTTGTTAGCGTCAAATTCATTGTATGAAAATAATCATGAATATTGATGGAATACGAAGTTTTACTGTCAAACTGACCCACGGTACAATTAATGATAACGGAATATTGTATTGTGAGAATTCGAAGATGTATTTCAGGAAGTTACCACAGTATATTTAAGTTTTCTTTAAGAGAACTTTCCGGAGGACTTAAAGTTCTTTTTCTTGATTATTGATTCATATTTTAATTTATCAAACCAACATAACTTTCTGAAGCACTGATTTCCTTTGCAAACTGTTACAGGTTGACATTTCAGATTTGAAAATGTAAAGTTCGCTTGACAGTATATAATTTACTATATATTTGACTTTTTTAAGCTGCTTATTCACGTTATATGGGAAAAAACTAAAGTTCTGGGATTCTGACCAAAATTGGCATGTGGAGAGTTAGTGTGATAGAAAATACCTCTGAGATATGGTTGGCCACAGACTCTTGTTCTGTGTGAGGAGTAAGTTCTAAAATCATGCTATTTTGCAAGGCGTTACTCACGCTTTTAACTAATTTTGGTCTATTTTGAATCATGATTTCTGAATTGCCTAGAAATAGCCTTTTAAGAAAGTTTCATTTTGACCCAAAATCTATGAAAAAGAAGTTTCAAACACACTCTTACAAACATGAAAATAAAATAAAGATAAAATGCATCTTAGAAACACAACTCAGAGCGGGAAACGAATTCCGATCTTAGCGCATCGAAGCCCAGCACTCTAACCACAGAGCCGAAGAATCGATTCTATGACGCAGTTTTCAGAGGTTGAATTTATACAATTATAGGAAGGTATGCACTAGACCGTTACACATCCCCTCTTGAGAATGTCATCATTTATGATGACAAATGGTATTGTGTAGTTTTAGATCAGAAGATCAGACAGGATGCTTGAATTTTTTTTTATTTAATTGTTTCAACTAAGTCAAGGAGAGGTCATCTTACGAACATGAAAGTCAGTAACATAAAGAAGCATCTTAGATACATAACCCACAGCGGGATTCAAACTTCGATCTTAGCGCATCGAATTTCAACACTTCGATAACCACTGAGCCAAAGAATCGATTCTCTGAGGCAGTTGTCAGAGGTTGTATTTATGCAATTATAGGAAGGTATGGACTAGACCGTAACAACACTTTATCTAAAGCATGCATAGGCACAACATTTTAAATATAGGTTAACAGAAATAAAGTTGTGTCCTGCGTGAGCACGAGTAAGATGAAATGATTAAACAAGGGTGACTGTGTGCATTTTTTACTGAAATATTTTTTACAAAAGTGTACGTAACGGACAGATAATGATCATGGAAGACTGAAAAATAAAATAAACGGGAGAAATAGTGGTTAAGATTAATGAGTTCAACATAAAAGGCTGACATATCAAATACTATGGCATTTCATAATTGGAATCAAAAGCTGTGTATCAGCATATTGTGTGATATTGACCCTAAGAGTACATTCTTCAGCTTTGCATTTGAAAAACTTACCCACTCGGGGAACTAGTGTATGAAGAATTAAATCGATACATGTGAGTTTTGGAGTGGACAAATTTAACATTAAAAGTAGCAATCCTAAAATAATTTGACTTCTTTCTGTGGCCTTGAGTTTGAAAGGACCTGCCTGATTTTTGCACCTGGCGAATTTCGTGATATGGAAAATAATTTTGTGGAGTTACATAAAAATTAATGCATGATTTTGAATAAGCGGGATGTTCTTATTAAACAACATGCATATTAACTGTATTCTAAAATGGTCAAGCCTGTGCTCTGGCATTTTCTTTGAGGGTGTCTAATTGTTGTATGCAAGATTAAGAGATACCAATATGCTAAAGGAAAACATGTTTATTAAAATTAAAATCATCACAAAAATTATATTTATGAAAGAAATCTTTCAAACATTCCTCCAGTGACCTAAACCTTGAGAGCATTTGCCTGTCTCTATGCGTGCCAGGTCTGCATGTTTTGTAAAAAAGAAATATGTATCTTGAAATATGTAAAGAATCATCAATTAATGTAGCTTTTATCACATGTCCGACTATTCATAATAGCAACTGTTTCCAAAGTTCAAGCTCGGGCTGTGGTCTTAACCTTGAGATTTAATGCTTGGTGGTAACAAGAAACATACGCTTATGCTTTGGAAAACCATTGTTGAAACTTTCAAAGTAACATCAAAGTAGTTGAATTTGTTTGAAAGTCTCGGTGCGGACAGGACATCAATCGTCAAAAATATTCATAACAGCAATCCAACAAATGTTTAAGTTCCTGCTATGGAATCGTTCATGAAAGCACAAACCATTGCATAATATACTCAACAAAAAAAGAAACCTGACAGTGTATATTTTATCCATTTTTTTTCAGAAAATAGATAATACAGCATGACAACATCTTTTGGGCATGTTAAAATGATCCATTTCCCACCCAGATATGCATTTTGGTTTTATTGGTCATGATTTAAGTTGGTTAAATGACGTAATTTTAATAATAGGGGTCAAAACTGAATTTATCAGTTTGGATGTAATGCTTTGACCTTTTTACTGGTAAATTTTAACCCTTTAGATCACAATTTAATAATGTTCAAGTGTTCTGGTATTGAAATCAATATTGGACGTGAGCACCTCTAGCTCTAATGAGTGTTTCCACGCGTCGTCGCATCGAATTGACGTAACGTTGTACAAGTGTTCCATTCATGAATCAATGCATTTGTCAGCTCTTGGATATGTTGTGGAGCATGTCTTTGGCGAACATTTCTGCCAAGCTCGTCCCAGATATGCTCTATTGGAATCATATCCGGAGTCATTGCTGGCCATTGCATGACGTTAACGTTTGCTGCTGCTAAGTGAGCGCGTGTAATTCTTGCTGTGTGGGGACGGGCATTATCCTGCTGGAAAACAGCTCAAAAACGGAATAGCTTCTGCATTTAAAATATTGTTAATGTATACTTGGGCATTTAAGTTGCTCGCAAAACGATGAGTCGGGTTTTCTGCCCCCAATTATCCCAGCCAATACCATTACGCCACCACCCCCCAAAAGATCATGTTCTCTAACACAGACGAACGCGAACCGTTCACCTTGCCGGCGATAGACTCGTGTGCGGCCGTCGGCATTACTAAGATTGAATCGCGATTCGTTCGAAAACAGGACAGTGTTCCAGTCACGTCGACGCCAGTGACGGTGGGCACGTACTCATGCCATACGGGCCTGACGATGGCATAATGTAAGTATACCACTGGTATATGGGCGTCGGGCTCTAATTGGGCGTCTTAGTGTGCGTAACCTATTGCGAATAGTTTGAGCACTTACGTTAAAGAAAGGTGCCGTCAGCGTCGCGGGTCTGAAGCGGTTACGTAAGTGCATTACGATTATGGCACGATCATCCCTTCGGGTACTTGCCCTTGGTCTACCTGACCTGGGATGATCGGACACACCACTTGTTTGCATAAAACGTCTAACAAGCTCATGAATTGTGTTGCGACTGCAGTTAAATGTTCTGCTAACGTTGACAACGGAAGCAGAGCCCTGGGGCATTCCAATAGCCCTATTTCTCTCGGCTTCTGACAACCGTGGTATTGTAAAACTTGTCAACCTTAGATGTGAATTTCACTGTGTGATCACCGATGACATGTATAATGCTTTGTAACACTGTCTACCAGTTACCGTTCCGCGTGCACGAGCTCCACGTGCAAAAACGGAAATTTAACGTCTACCTGCATTTGACTGATAACATGACGACGAAACGATGCACGTGTAAAGTGTGTCGATAGTACATGTTTGTGCAATATACACAGTTTGGATAAATTCGCAGATGTGCAAAATATATTTAAAAACTAAAAGTGTCAGGTTTCTTTCTTTGTTGAGTGTATTTGTAAGAAAACAATTTTGACGTTATATAAATGAAATTAATAATAATAAAATAATAATCATAATAATATATTTCCAAACCATGTTTTAAGATTATTATGGAAGTATTTTCATGCTGAACATTTGTATGTCTGAACTACTTTGATGTTTCCTCAATTTAAGAGTTGGCGATGGTGTATTGGTATCATTTCATGATTGGGACGTTTTCTATGCAGGACGTCAAACTGGTGGTTTCACAGCAAGCAATGATGGATTTGGTATCAGATATGTTACTCTATTTGATGCCTAACTAGGCATGCTTTCAAAATCAAGATTAAAACTTAGAAGAAAACCCTCGATGCCCCCGATTTCTGAACGGATTCACTGGATACACCGGATGACTTACAAAAATGAGTTCGGAATTTCACGGATAAGTTAGGGTGCGATCAGAAACACATTAGCAAACCCATTCGAGGCAGATTTATTCTAGCTTTAGTAAAAAAAAAAAAACATTTTAGGCAGATTTAAATTTGTAAAAGCATAATGAATATCTTATGGTAAAGTAAAGGAAAAGAGGGGAAAAGACAAAATATATTGTTTTGTCTGACAGTACATTAAACAAAAAAGGTTAAAACGGACGTTAATTGTTTTAATTAATTGTTTCAGTGCCATAGATATTTATATAACAGTAGTAGGACTAAATACCCTGACTTCAGTTATAAAGTAAAGTACTTTTACTAAACAAATAGTTAACTGTGAAACTGTGAAGCTCTTTATGTACAAACTATTATAAAATGAAAATAACTACGTCATAATCATAGCTAAGTTCTGTTTACAAACTTCTGTTTACAAACGAGCGAAACATAACATTAAAAGTATAAACAGTACAGTTTCTAAAGTTAAAATGGAATCACCGTGTGTAGCTTTGGTAAATACATTTACGGTTTAGAGTCAAGATGTATCAGAATTCAGTCAGTACAAGAAAAAAACAAAAAAAACTTATGACTTTTGTCATACTGTTAGCACCAAAAGCTATTTAATAGATGTAGAGTAAATTCTGTCACAACGTAAATCCTTTGTCAAAACAAGTATCTCTACTGTTATCTTACACATTTATATCGTTGTCTACTCTGCCGTGCACACAAATATTGTTAACAATCCTGCTTCCTTTGTTTTATCATACTCTTTGATGATTTTCTGGACTTCTCCCTTTTTTCCCAACTCTTTGAATGCTTGAAATGCAGTTATTCGTTCTGTTTCTGTAGCCTCTGTATGGTTCAGAAAAAGACGAAAACAGCCCTCAGGATTTGTGTAATAGGTTGGTAATAAATCAGACCCTAGTATAGTTAGTTTTTGCTTGCAAGAGATGCCAGCTGTTCTGAACATTTCTTCAAACTGTTCCAAGGCTGGAAAATTTCGAATTGCTCCATCGTGAAGACTATCGTGAAGACTTTTTAGATCAGCGATCAGAAACACATTAGCAAACCCATTCGAGGCAGATTTATTCTAGCTTTAGTAAAAAAAAAACATTTTAGGCAGATTTAAATTTGTAAAAGCATAATGAATATCTTATGGTAAAGTAAAGGAAAAGAGGGGAAAAGACAAAATATATTGTTTTGTCTGACAGTACATTAAACAAAAAAGGTTAAAACGGACGTTAATTGTTTTAATTAATTGTTTCAGTGCCATAGATATTTATATAACAGTAGTAGGACTAAATACCCTGACTTCAGTTATAAAGTAAAGTACTTTTACTAAACAAATAGTTAACTGTGAAGCTGTGAAGCTCTTTATGTACAAAATATTATAAAATGAAAATAACTACGTCATAATCATAGCTAAGTTCTGTTTACAAACTTCTGTTTACAAACGAGCGAAACATAACATTAAAAGTATAAACAGTACAGTTTCTAAAGTTAAAATGGAATCACCGTGTGTAGCTTTGGTAAATACATTTACGGTTTAGAGTCAAGATGTATCAGAATTCAGTCAGTACAAGAAAAAAACAAAAAAAACTTATGACTTTTGTCATACTGTTAGCACCAAAAGCTATTTAATAGATGTAGAGTAAATTCTGTCACAACGTAAATCCTTTGTCAAAACAAGTATCTCTACTGTTATCTTACACATTTATATCGTTGTCTACTCTGCCGTGCACACAAATATTGTTAACAATCCTGCTTCCTTTGTTTTATCATACTCTTTGATGATTTTCTGGACTTCTCCCTTTTTTCCCAACTCTTTGAATGCTTGAAATGCAGTTATTCGTTCTGTTTCTGTAGCCTCTGTATGGTTCAGAAAAAGACGAAAACAGCCCTCAGGATTTGTGTAATAGGTTGGTAATAAATCAGACCCTAGTATAGTTAGTTTTTGCTTGCAAGAGATGCCAGCTGTTCTGAACATTTCTTCAAACTGTTCCAAGGCTGGAAAATTTCGAATTGCTCCATCGTGAAGACTATCGTGAAGACTTTTTAGAAATTTTACAGGCCAACAATTGTTTGCTGCAGCCGACTTTAGTATTGTAGAAATTACAATAATGCCTCCAGCCTTGAGTGTTCTTCTTGCCTCTCTAAGTGTCTCTACACATGTCGGGAAATGGTCGCTTCCTGGCTCGTCAAGATGGTTGAGCACCTAATAGAAATAAGAAATCAAGATTATATCATAACCAATACTAGTAGATAGGCTCACCTCTTGGGTTGAGTTCAAATTACTTTTATTACATTTATTTCTTAAACTTACGTATGTAATGATAAAACAGCAGATGTTTAGTGTGGTCACAATTAGAAAGTCAAATACCAAACAATATATACGTATTTTGTCCGACTACGTCTTACCTCGGTCTACTTCTATGATAAAAAGAAAACATTTCTTTTAAAGGGGCTGTGCTCCAGATGACAAAAAAGGAAAGTTTTCTTGTATAATAAATTTCTTGTAATATTTATGACTAATGCTTAAAAAATAACTTACTGACAAAAAATAAGTCAAATAATTACATTATAACTTGATTTTTTTCCTTCCAAAGTGCTATACCGTAACGCGACGGTATAACTATATCGTGTAAGATTTAAAGTAAATAACTCTAATATCACATGCGGCTATGGTGGTGACAGTAAAAGCGTTGGATATATTTTGTTAACATGAGGGGTCCAGAGTTCAAATCAGGCTGGAGCGAAAATATTTTTTTTATTCTATTTTGACTTTTATAATCAGTTTTGAAGCAAAATATTATGTGTTTATAATCTCACGGCATCTTAATATATAATTTATGAAAAAAAAATTTTCATGTCAAATCTGGAGTACAGCCTCTTTAAAAAACGAATCTGATTAAGTGAAATCAACATTTTCTTTTTAAGTTTCATCAGCAATGAGCAATGAAACGTTATTGAATATTTTCTTACATAATGAAATTTCGATGAATTACAAATGTTCAGGAGTGTACGTATATTTTCGAAGTACTTCGAAGTTGAGTTTTAAACGCCATATGCTTGCCTCAAGAAATACTCTTTTAACTGTTCTAGATCATACCTTTACCTGATACGGTATACCCACCCACCCCCACATACAAAATTACTGTTGAATGAATTCTTCAGATTAATATAGCCAAAAATTGATTTTGTGAACATAAAATGTTTTGTGAACATAATGTTATTATTGATCACACACGAGTAAACAAGGAAACAATGAGAAAAAGTCTCTGAAGAATTAGAAAATAAAACAGACACACTTCTGAAATAATCGATTCTGTGTTTATACAATACAACTTTACAACTACATAATACTGACTAACATCAGCAAAATTACCACTAAATGCTAGACACTCGTTAAAGTACTTCTGCCTTACAGTTATTACACCATATAAGTAATAAGCTGTTTAAGAATGCTGCATAGCATTTACAAACAGTGGAGTACTCAAAAGCACTACTAGAAATTTGCGAACGCATTCTAAGGAAATCACTTTAACAAAATACATTATGTACATTGTACATCTACAAAGCTGTAGACTTGTGTAATGTAATAGTAGTACAAAATAAAATTTTATTTGCAGTAAGCATGTACACGATTTGTAAGATTTCTGTTTAATGAAAATCTAATAAAAGGGATGAATACACAACCCATACTTACAAATATCATATTTTCACAATTAAAATTTTACAATTAAAATTTTACACAGTTTTACAATTATGTTACAGATGCGGACTTGTACTTTCAGTTGTGTTAGGATTAACTTTGACAAGACGAGGGCAAACATTAAAAGAATGTGTGTTTTCGTCATCCTCAGTTACCCCATTGATCATCAAATGTGTACCACGAACAATACCTGTGACTTTACAAATTTGAAAAGGTTGGACGTACATAGGCCTGTTAATGAATGCTTTCACAAGGACTGAAAGACTGTTTGGCATAGTAAATACTTCACACCATGGAGCTGGAACTTGTGTGGACTCTCTAAAACATCTTTTATAGTAACTAGTCACATTGGTACCAACTATGAGAAGTATTGTTTCTGTATATGACGTGTCAGGAATAACTAACACCGGAACAGAAAAAGAATCAGAGGAAAGACACAGAACTGAAATATCAAGGATGGCATAGCCAATATAAGGTACATATGAATCGTTTGCACCTTTTACACAAAAGTCAGACAATTCAAGTAACTCTGGGACAGGATCTAAAGACAAACAAGAAAGAATGAAAAAGAGTGGTAACCATAGACCCAGAGTCTAAACGAGCAACAGCTTTACAACCATTAACAAGAACATCTGTCTCGTTAGAGTGTCCAACTAATGGGACGTCAGGTGGGCCTTCTTTACTTGGCGATCCTCCTACTGGCCCTTTTGGGGGAGGAGTCTGAGGGTTTAAAGGCTTTTCTTGTTTGGTTGAAGAAGACGAGTCAGACTTAACTGCCGGTTTATGTTCTTCTTGACTCCCTTTATTCCTATTATTCAGGTCTCTGTTACGCCAACTTGTAGTTCCGTCTGCCCTGTTTCTGCTCTTCTTAACTTCTTCTAAATCCTTCTCAATGCGACCTACTCTGCTGTTCAGGGATTTCATCTGTGCCGTCAAATTCTGTAACTCTTGAAGGAGTTGGGACTCTACAGATGTATTGAATTACCGTGCATCTGGATTATTATCAGTCTTAAAAATATGGACTGATGTAATATCGTTATTACTGATATCTCTGACCGGCAGTGAAGTCAACTTCATGTCTTCTTCCACCAACCTCAACTCTCTTCTCAATTTTGTATAGTCTTATTCCGATTCAAATTTATATCAGGTGGCATTCTTTAACTCTTTGTCTCTAAGATCAGACCACATTCTGTTTCGTAACATCTCATCCCTGGTCCTTCGGTCCACAGGCATCAGTGAGTCACAGAGATGTTCCAGTCTGAAGCTTTAGTCTACAATTGATTCACCCTCTTTCTGGCTTGCAGAATAGAACTGCTTTTTCAGCCTCTTTGATGTTACTTCGTTGCCATAAGTTGCATCCATTTAATTATTTTAGAAACAATTGCCCTCTCTCCAAGATGGAGTAAAACTGAGCGTGCTTTATCTTTAAGACTGCTTCTAATGGATTCCAGAAAACAGTATTCTGAATATATACCACTTTTAAGAAGACAATTTACTTCATATTTCCACAAAACAAATTCAACATCTTTCTTCTCTAATTTTCCAGAAAACTGAGGAAGTTTAGGAAGCCTATGTGGAGAAAGACTAACAGGAGGACGATATGAAGGGTACTCTGGGTAAACAGCGGTTGTGGTTCTGGTTAGTGGGTGAGTACTAACAGGAGTATCTGAAGATCTGGGAAATGAGTGTGCAATACCCTAAAATTCAGGTCTGAATGAATCATATCCATCACTCATTCTGAATGGATTTTTATTTGTAGGTGTTGAATCATACCCAGTTCTGAAAGAAACCCGACGTACAGGGGTGCAAGGAAATTCATGGATACGATGTGAGTCATACGGAGACAAGACTGGTGGTGAAAGATCACTTTGTCTACGGTTATACTCTTTAATTGGCGTAGGGTTACCATACTGCGATTCTGTTGACATTGTAGCTCTATCGGCACCATTTCGTGGAGTTTCAACAGTATACCCAGAGCTCAGAACACGTCTCAAACAATACTGAAAATCAACTTCATCACGCCTCTCACTTGACTTATGTGCTTGGATATCCTCCATGTTGATAACAACTGACATCGCTTTATATCGTAAACTATTGGGTTACAAAAATAGAGCTCACTCTAAACTTCAAAACACTAAACAACTGAGGTATACCATCTCAGTTATCTATCAAATACAAGAAAAATTTGGGAAGGTTCACAAATTCAAATTTGCTACACATGGATTTTTCTGTACACCATACAATTGTTAAAACTATGACAAATCAACAGTTCAAATCTTGGGAGAGAGATTTAGATAGATGATCTGTCTTCTAATGAAAATATCTAAGTGATGCTCACTTATTGCACAGTTTGGTTATGACCGTTATTGTACACCATACTTTATACTAAATAAAACTGTACACACTTTAGCTTAGAATCAGTTCACTCTGTTCTAAGAGCTCAATATCATAGGTTATTTCCTGGTAAATAATATTTAGCAAACCAGTACTTCTATTGGGAATCATTTCCTGAATTTCAGTCTTTTCAGAAAGTTTTTTTCCTTGAGTTCAACTTTGACTAAAATATTGCAATACACTTTTCATGTCTATCAATACCTGTCCAATTCTGTTTTCTCTTCACTGCAATTTCAACCCTTCTCGCTTGTGCAGGAAAATTCTAAGATTACGTGTGAAATTTCTAACAGAAAACAATTAACACTGCACATACACCGTAAATGTCTTCTGTCTCTACGCGGCAAGTTCAATTACCACTAACTTCACACTCAACAAGCACGGAACATAATTTTTTCACAGAACGTGATTTTTATCAGAGGTATTTTAAACACCAGTGATAATACAATATAACCCAAACCTTAGACAATTTTCTAAGCTGCAATATTCTGTTAAGGCAGAACTCCCTTACTGTCCCAACTATAGTGTACACTACTCTCTACTAGCACTAAGCAACTAAACAACTCAGGCACACAGATTCAAAATAAATTACACTATTGCCACCAAACACTTCTAACAAAGTATGTCACTCCTAAATATACTGCAAAAAGTCTCAAAGACTCAGTTGTTTTTAAGTTAAATTTTTGTGGGTTTTTTTTGTGTATTTTTTACTATGTCAAAGTTCAAGAAGATGGTGGTAGAAATAATTCAAGAAAAGAGAGGACTGAAACCTGAAAATGATTGAATGATGAAATGAATATGAAAGTGTTAGCTCACCAGCCACCACTCAATTATTGATTAAACCATACAATGATTCCTGCAGCTGTAAGATTAGGTGTTAAACTATGTACTGTGCCTTGGATGACCTCAAAAATCACAAAACAATCTGTCACACAACCTGTCACACACACACAAAAAATACAATTTAAAATTCAAAAATAAGAATTAATTACATTGGCACAATAAAGACCACAATAAGGAAACATCAAACACTAAAGAAATATCACTAAAATTTATCACAATAATCCTTATATCAGTTTTAAATCACTTAAGTCAGTCAATGTTTTTGCACATTCCATTCCACAAAATCTAAACAAACAGTACGTCCAGTTATACAACGGCGATCGAAGGAAATCCAAAATTGCTAAGGTGCATACGTATGATTCAATCAAAACTGTTAGATATTAAGTATCTTAGGCCTTTTAAACATTAGAAAGCTTTCATTCTGCTGAAAATCATTATTGAAAGTATATAAATTACAACATGGTCAGATGTTTACGGAAATCCATGTTGACTTTTTAGTTGTGACGTAGCACAGGGTTTCCCAATTCTCATTGGTAGATTCTACAGGGGAAGATAATTTCCTACCGAATTGCTTCGTCCTCACTCTATTCGCTCCAAAAAAGAGTCCCAAATGCAACACTAGCCACAAAATGTCACGGATATTCGTGATTTCTCATTCAGGATATGGATTACAAGTGCCGGTAATGAAAATCATACCTTCCACACGAAATACAAACAAAACAATGATAGCAATGACTAATTATGACACTGACAATAGCAAATTACCTGTAAAATACACGTTGGTACTAGAAAATAATAATTTCTTCAGAGAGAAAAGAAAAACACGGCACAGCCACATGAATCTCTTTACAAGTGCGCGTGTGTATAAGTGCACGTGACTATCGTCAAATGAAAGTGACTGAGGCCAGTCACCAATTTATTAGGGTGAAAAATGAAATGAAATGTATGGAGTATGATTGAATAATGAGATGGATGAGATGATCGAGAAAATGAAAGAGGTCATACATTTAATATTAATCAAAACAAGTTGTCCCTGTGACATATAAAAAAAGAAAAACGTATTAAGATGTTGTCTTTTACTCGTCCGCTTGCAAAGAAAACTTCTGTTGGCGAGGTAGAAAAAAGTAGATATTATAAAAGGTTGATGTTTTTTCTTTCTTACCAATTTTAAATTTTGAAAATCAGCCCATTGTTGACAAAAAAAATTGATGTTTTTGTAAATTAGGTGCGAGCATTGCATGCTAACTTACCGCTAACCAACGATATAGATAATAAGATATCGATCTATTTTCCGTTATAGGATATACAGGTGAACGCACGACAGCATATTTTGGTTTTTCTTTTGATAGATAAAGAGTGTCCATTCCCTCTCAATTAAGGCCCCGAGGATACATACACAGAAAAAGGTCTATGATCGTTTGCAAAACGCTTCGTATATAATGAAACTAAACACACATTGTCTTTTGATTTTGAACTGTCATGCCACGATTTAAAAAATATTATAGATTTCTGGCAATCGTAATTCTAATAGCTGGTACACATAATAAAGACTTCGCTTATTGTTTTGTTGTCACTATCAAATCAGCCTGCTCGGTTCTGAGCTTCTGGTACAGTCAATGATTTTAAATTTCGCAAGCTTCCATATAAAACTCAATCAATTAAGTGACTGATTATTTTCAGTCACGACCACTGCTGCCGTAACTTCTTGATATACTGACAACATAATTAGTGCCGAAAATTTGAGTAAAGGGTTTTTCGGAAATTGTAATACAAGATAAATTATTTCGAATTTCGGATACCATTTGACGTTCTAACGTCGACATTAGCGTCAACATCGGAAAGGAGACTAAAAACAATGTCCGTTCAGTAATTAAAATTAATTTTTCTAAGATCATAGTAATGGTTGAATACGTTATCGAGGAAGATTGGTGCCCGTGTTCTCGTCACGTGACTAAAAAAGACAATGCTTAGTTTTACGCAACTTGCGTATAAAGTGATTACTTCAGAGCTAGGTGTGAATTTCAGTCTCCTGCTGAACATAAACGAGAAATACTACCCTGTTTTATTGCAGACAAGTGCAAATGTAAATACGTCAGATGCATTGAGAATGGTGTATAACACGACAATAAACACTAATATGTCCATTGCGACACCGTTGTGCAAAACCCGTTTGGTGGAAATACAGTATACATGTTATTTTGTGAAATATTGATTTTATATGCAAAAAATTCTTCTGAAAAACAAAAAACGCTTCCTTTATCAAAAAAAAAAAAAAGATAACGCAAAATTCTTTGCCATAACAAAAATATATTAATGATGTTCCGATATATATATTTTGTGAGAATATATTATAAAAATATATTTACCATATTAAACATAACCGCATCAAAGCTTTCATCACAAAAGGGTAATGGTGGAATGATGGCCTGTACAATTTCTTGTACATTTCTATTGGCTAAATCATTTTCCAGTTTCACTTTTGCAATTTCTAGCATTCTAGGCGACGCATCTAACAATGTAATGCGTCCGATACCGTGTTCTATGAGAGCTTTTGTGTAAGTTCCTGTTCCACCTCCAGCATCCAGCACGTGTAAGTCCTTAAAGCAAGACATAATTTCTTAAGTTGAGAGATCTATAGTTGAATGTTTCATGTTTTGTAAAATGCAAGTTCTTTTTATCCGGTAGGACGAAACTTTATTTATTCCATCTAAGATGTTATACATTTAAAATCGAACAAAATACATTTTCCTCGTCCCTACAAAAGGACATCGATCACATAAAATATAGAGTTCAGTTTCAGTCACTGACATATGTAGCTCTTGAATACCTCATTGACAGGACAGGTGCTCGGTTTCTAGTGCATTTATTAAACAAAAAATATAATTCAATTATTTATACATTTCTTCCAAAATCACATCTTACTTTTTTGCATATGTCAAATCATTTTTATTTCATTAAGAAAATTTGAGGAGCTTTAAATCTATTTTTTTTACATTTATACCTACTAAGGGCAAAGACAGGAGCAAAATCAATGTCAAAGCAATAATTTGTTTTTGAAAATCAACGCCATTGTAAAACCTTTTCTTTGTTTCTTTCTATAAAATTATTTGGCATAAGCATCGGGACCAATAAGCAAAATTAGCATTTTACCTTCAGAAGTTCCCGACAATAAAATTGCATCAAAGCGCAAATTATATCAGATCCAGCTGCCGCTCTATTTTTGTCATATCCTTCACATGCGAACTCATAGTCAACGAACTTACTCATATTGTCTACACAATCACGGTTTCGTCTGTAAAATATTATGTCTATTGAAATAAATACTTAACTATGAAAATGTCTGAGCGAAATAGGCACTTCTTGTGTCGTTGTGTCAGATTTATACTTTTGCATCTAAGTAGTTCTA
Organism: Cyclina sinensis; assembly: GCA_012932295.1. Classification (NCBI taxonomy): domain Eukaryota; kingdom Metazoa; phylum Mollusca; class Bivalvia; order Venerida; family Veneridae; genus Cyclina; species Cyclina sinensis. The sequence goes on along the minus strand of JAAONU010000006.1, from coordinate 35,789,651 downwards.
GGTCTTACTTAAATGCGTAGAAAATAAAGATAACAATATTATGGAAAGGCACGACACAATATAGATTGCCGATTCTAAGAGACATTTTAAAGAGACAAACGAACAGTACAAACAACTGTAAGTATCGCTCTCTATATTAAAGTCTAACACACAAAAAATATTTGATATGCATTTTATAAACTGTCAAGATTACTGAAAAATGTATAATACCTATAACCGAATCATATAGACTACAACATGCTCACGTCATTATATTTTGTATTATAAAAGGCTGCAAAACGTTAATCTATGAAGGCCTGGCATTATATAATTTGTTAATGTTGGGCATCACACAATATAGTGGCGCTAATTTGTGGTGCATATTGCTGTTTTCTCACACACACACACACAAAAACTTGTACAAATTGTGTCCTTTATAACAAATGGTCAATTTTGGATCACAAAAAAATTTGAATTTGGAGAAATATAATTACAGTCAATATTCACTACATAAAGGCTTTTTGACGACATTTATAATAAAAGTACACGTTTAATTGAAAGTCACCCAATTCATTAGAAGACTTCGGTTTTTAATTTTCGCGATGTACAATACTTTTATAAAAATCTTGAATGTAGAACGATTTTGGGATTTTCATGTTTAGCGCCTAATGGTTTCTCATGTTGGAAAAAGGAGGAAGAAAACGTATTAGGAAAAACCGCAGTAAAACACAGTCTCAAAAAGTAGAGAAAAAGATAGCATAAATTCCTTTCAAGTTCAGTTAAAAAGGGACACCACAAACAATTAACGAAAATGAGAATTCGAGGGATTACCGCCTTGGAACGGTCAGTGGCAAAAGATTTGCCACTGGATGTTTAAATTAGGTCATAAGAACAAACAAGTACAAGTTATCTTGGTGAATGAACAGCTGCAGATATTTAAGTGATTTTATTTTAGATGGAACTAGGAATGAAGACGTAGAGGACAACCTGAAAGGTGAAAGTTTTTTTTTAAATTTTGTTCTGCGTCATTCAATGTGTTTCAGGAATAACACGCATGGAAAGCGAAATTAAGTTAATTCCAAGTTTCAACTGACGTTATGACCTCTGTAATACTGACATAGCTTGCGGACTTCTGGCATTCTGATTGGAGACTGGCCTTCCGACGAATCTCAATTTAACTTGAGCAATAGGCTGCCCTGCGAATAGTTCTGGCTTGTACTTTATAGAGCACGTGTGGGACGAGTAAGAGCGTCGTGTTCGAACAAATCGTGCAATTAACATAGCAAATGACCTTGCAGAAGCCTTACAAGTTGAATGGGACAAATTTCCTGCGCCGTATATACAACATGCACCGATTAATCACGACGTGCATGGGACAAAATGGTAAACACACGAGGTTCTAACTCCTTTCCTTTAACTAACTAATTCCCTTCAAAATGAATTTAAAATGTTCCTGCTGGTTAACCAAGTCTTATCAATGCAAGTGTCATTTTCGACTTTTTTGTCATATTGTTCGAACTGTTCCAATGAAAGAAATATCGCAGCGAATTCAGTTTTCACATACTGTCAGAAAGGTAAGGTTGTTTACTCCAGATGGAACAAATGGATAGATTATATATTTTAGTTCCAAGTATGTAGCTAGGAATGTATGGTAGATACTTTGTTTTGGCCGAGTATATATAAAACTCATACAGTTTACAGGGCTGTAAAACATAGCCAAACCCCCTTTAAATGGCTTTTACTTTAATATTATTTTATATCTGTATTTGTATATATGAAAAAATAACAAGACCAGTGGGGTTCATGTTTCAAACAAGAAAGTTATCTCTGCTCATGTAAACTTACCAATAAAATTAACAAAAAATATGAGCTAATTTTCAGATCGGAGTATAAGAAACAATTTCCTATCATCAATTCTATTCTTAATGCATATGAGTACAAAATTGCTACCACACTATCAGAAAATCGCAAATACAAATATACAATACCTCAGTGCTTCCTTTTCACATAGTGGAAGCAATTGAAAGTCTGGCGACGCTAAAAAGCGTTTGACCGTTGTATTCATTTAGTTCTCATTTCATGGACTGCACATGTACTATATTTTATCCATCTGATTTCATTAAATGTTACTTCATATTCATACACATCTGTTTAGTATAATAATATTCAGTTAAAGCCACTCTCTGTCTCTATGTAAGACGGAGCTATAATTATATATAACACATCATTTAAAGTGACCGTAACTGTATATTGTTTAATATTTAACATAAAACGACATATATGCCAACGTATATAGTATAGTCATGAAAGTTTAAACACGACATAAAGAGGGAATCAGCTGATTCAGATGTCATGGCACTGGTTTACTAGATCAGGCTTTAAACAAGTGCATTATTGATATTTTATATTTCCTTTTATATTTTATATGCAACTGGTAGTAATATGTCTCACAGACAGGGAAATATTTCGTCAATACAGATGTTTGGCATTGATAATGTTTTAAAATGTATTCAATAAAAAGCGCAAAAACATTAATGTATGATGCATAAACAGAATGTAGATATCTAAATGAGTATGCCGTTTTCCTTCTTGACTCTGCGTTTCTTTAAGTTATAGTAGAGGTGGTATGTCTCTAAAGCCAAATAACTATATCTGTAAATAAAATAAATGAGTATGCCGTTTTCCTTCTTGACTCTGCATTTTTTATAAGTTACAGTAGAGGAGCCAAATAACAATGTCTGCAAAAGACATTATAATGTCTTAAGATCTTGTAATTATTACCATTCAACCACTCATCTGAAATGAAGCCTTCTGAAAAGATGTTAATCAATGTAGACGTCCTATCCTCATTAAAACATCAACGCAAATGAAAATCTGTTCTTGCATATCTTTGTCTCGTTTTGGTATTATTTTGATATGACTAAACAGTGACATCACACGTTCAAAATAAGATAAGTGCGACTTACTGAATAATGAGAACACGTGTTAAAGTAATCAGTTCATGTCCTTGAGCACTTTGTTCAATTCTTATCATTTGTTGATTCATTACATTTTTAAAAATGAAAAAGAACAAACAGAACAAATGGTCCATTGTAAGTATGCAGTGTTACTTGATCTATTGAAACGCCACCGATGGCTTTTGGTCCATTGTAAGTATCCAGTGTTACTTGGTCTATTTAAGCGCCACCGATGGCTTTTCGTTATCTTAGAAGTAAAAGTTGATTCTTCTTTAACTTATGCTTAAAACGTTCAAAGATTAACAACTCATTAAAGTACCCAAATACACTTTAGTTGTTTTCATTGTTTGTGTATGGTGCATGCAATCATATGACGTGCAGTTCTCCTACAATGTAATACTACAACATGTAGAGAAATGAAAAATAATAGGACGTGTTAAACACTATCTTTTGATAAATGCATAATTACCATAATAATTGTATTTTAACGAAGAAAAGAAGATGCAGTCTTTTGTCTCGTATATCTCTTAAAACGTAACTCAGAGCCTAAGTGACGACATTAGAGAAATCTTAACATGATAATGAGGTAGTAATAAATATGTCATTGTCTGGAGAACAATCCTTTTAAGAAAAATACCTTAAAATTATTGTAACAGCTTATTTAATTTACAACCCATTATTCAGTAACAATACCGCAAAAAGGACCATTCTTAGTGTAAATCGCCTACGTGGATGTAATACTGATATACATTCTTTATGACATACAGGACTTGTATGATATACAGATACGATGATTTTTCGGCGCAGCTGTATTAAGCTTGTTTCTTCATGACCTACAATGACATATACCACTCGACTAAATTTGCAAATTAGAGTGCTTGATATCAAACTTAAGTATTTTAGCTACATGGAAACTTTATGCAACAGCCTTGCTGATTAGAAGTATGTTCAAAGTTTTCACTTTATGTCTTGTGCAACCCGAAGAGGAATTCGCCGAAATGATAAAGCGTTCATCCTGAATGATCAATGTGAGACATTTTACGATACGTACCGCTGCGTATCACATTAACAGGTGTGGTGTTAGCATATATTCATCTCGGTATCGAGAAGCTTGATGATTGACGACTGCCACGTTATCTGATTCAACGGGTCCTTCAGTCATTTACAGCTCTCACTTTAGTTCGCCTACAAGACCGAAGCGATGTCAGTACCGACAGGTTTTCTGTTACATAGAATACATATAATAACGTTTATTTTACACCGGAATCTATCCCGTTCATAGTTTTCATTAAACACTGACGAAAAAAATCATTTATGAATTGCCCTTAATTACAACAAAACATTAATCGTATTTCTTTCTGGCGTTGTTCACTATGTCTGCTTTTGCTTGTTGTAGTGTCGAAACTCTCCATAATGAGTTTTGTCAAATTTTGTAAGCTTGAAATTTAATGTATGAAAATAGTCACGAATACTGATGTAAAACGAAGCTTTACTGTCCAAAATATGCGCAGATAATGTTTGTGAAACCCAGGCTGATATACAGTCAGAACAACCCTTTCTTGGGGTACAATTTGTGTGTCTATTGGCAAGTTCAAGTTCAAAGGCTGACACATCAAATACTATGACAAATCATAATTGGAATCTAAAGCAGTGCATCACCATATGCTGTGGCATTGACCTTCGGAGTAAATTTTTCATCTTTGCATTTGAAATACTCATCCATATCGATACATGTGAGTTTTGGAGTGGACAAATTTTACCTTTAAAGAAGCAATCCTAAAATAATCTGACTTCCTCCTGTGGCCTTTGAGTTTGAGAGTAGCGCCTGATTTTGCATCTATCAAATTTCATGATATGGAAAAAAACTTTGTAAAGTTACAGCAAAATCCATGCATGATTCGAATAAGCGGAGTGTGCTTATTAAACAGCATGCATATACATATTAACAACACTACATGTATTAAATACTTGAGCACGTGGTCTGACATTTTCGTTGATGATGTCTGGTTGTTGGATGCAGAATACCAATATTTTTCTAACAACTTACAACTTTTTTTTATGAAAGAAATCCAACAAACATCCCTCCAGTGACTTAGACCTTGAGAGCATTTGCTGTTTATTTATGTGTCAAGTATTCATGCCTTAGAAAATGGAAGTGTGCTTATTAAACAGCATGCATATGCATATTAACAACACTACATGTATTAAATACTTGAGCACATGGTCTGACATTTTCGTTGATGATGTCTGGTTGTTGGATGCAGAATACCAATATTTTTCAGACAACTTACAACTTTTTTTATGAAAGAAATCCAACAAACATCCCTCCAGTGACTTAGATCTTGAGAGCATTTGCTGTTTATTTATGTGTCAAGTCTTCATGCCTTGGAAAATAGAATATATATCTTGAAATATGTAAAGAATCATCAATTAATGTAGCTTTTATCACATTCAAGTTTTTACAGGCATCTCCGTCGCACAAATACACGTTGGCATAGTTGTGTTCTATCAATAACGTTCTATTAGGTTATTTACGTATTGTAGGATGATTATGAGCCTTAAATCTCCCTCGAAGGTCACGTTCTACCTGCATTTGTTTTTGTTGTTTCGGTTTTCTAGCTTGGATTTCCCCAAAACTGGTAGTTACACAAAAAGCAATGATAAATTTGCTATCGATAGTTTACTCTTTTGATGCCTAATTAGGCATGCTTGCAAAATCAAGATTAAACTTGCCGTTATAGAATCTTGATCTATTTGCGATTTTAGTAACATCATTTTCAAATTCTTTTTCACTGATACTAGTTTTAATATTTTGGTGATAACCCCCATAAGTATTATTTTTAAACAGAAATCTATTTTCAAAAACGAGTGCGTTTAGTTCCTTGATTACATAATAAATTCATGTAATAATATTTCCAGACTTTTTCAGTACACAGCATATTAAAATTTTGCAAATGAAAATTCTAAGGAAAAGTACGTATTCTTATCAGTATTTTGTCTCTAAATTATTGTGACACAATCAACAATAATTTTGTCAGGTTTTGAGCCATCTCGACAATGATGATAACTGACTTTCTGGTTGGCCTACAAACCTTTACGGATGTCAGAGGAGTTCTTTCTTCCGATACTGTTGTTTTAATTTTGGAAATTCTTATAATCGACACTTTAGCCGGTGACCTTGTCAATCGACCTCACAAAAGTACAATTAAATGGGATTAAATGTATTTCCTAGAGGGTCAGAAGGTTTTACAATGACTTGAGCTGCTGAACCAGTTTAAATCTCATCGTGAAGATCACCAGGGTCATTCTGGGCAAGTGTAATGAAACTTGGTAAAATGTAACCTGTAGAAGGTTTTCTGGTTTTTCTGTAAGTGATTTGAATCCACTTAACCGAGTTTTGAGCTCGTCCGAGAAATCCAAAGACTAAAAGCTGTGAACAAATTTTTTGATATCGACTTAACAAGTTTGTTTATATTCTAAGCTGTTGACAAGAGATAAACATTGTTCACTAGAAAACTTACTCGGATCACTTAATGTGAGCCAACATGATAGATACCTAAAGCCAACGACTATTTCTATAAAAAGCAAGTTTTACTATGCTTTGAACGTTCTGTAAACAATTTGAATACTTAGGTACCGAGACTGACATTTGTTACGACTGTACTTTAACATGTTTTTGCAAAACTCAAACGGCAAAAAAAAACCTCAGATGTTCTTATCAGCAAAATCTCACTAACTAAATCTAATAAATTCAAACTGGCTATAGCCCCGTGTTTAACTGGAACGATATTGTCCCAGATCGGCTTACGGATGAGTAACGGTTTCCCATCCTCAGTTTGCTCCGGATGTGTTTAAAGAAAACCCCGGATGCCCCCGATTTCTGAACGGATACACCGGATGACTTACAAAAATGAGTTAGAAGTTCTACAGGTAAGTTACGGGTGCGATCAGGAACTTATTAGCAAGCCCATCCAGGGCAGATTGAAATTAGTAAAAGCATAATGAATATCTTATTTATAGTAAAACAATAGAGGGGAGAAAAAGACAAAATGGTTTTTGTCTGACAGTACTTTACACGGAAAGGTTTTAAAGCTAACGTTAATTATTTCTAATAAATGGATTCAGTACCATTGGTTTCACATACTCGTAGTAGTACTAAATACCTTTACTTAAGTGCTAAAGTAAATTACTTTTACTAAACAACTTAGTGAACTGATGTGTTTTTACTTTTTTTCAGGGCTCTTTATGTGGATAATATTATAAAAATAAAAACAACAACGTCATATTCATAACTGAGTTCTGTTTACAAACAAGCGAAACATAACATCAAAAGAATAAACAGTCCAGTTTATAAAGTTAAAATGCAATCATCGTGTGTAGCTTTTGCAAATAACTTACGGTGTAGGGTCAAGAGGTATCACAATTCAGTCAGTACAGAAAACAATAATGTTTGTAGTTTGACTTCACTGAAATAAATCGTTATTCATCATTTTCTCCCTTTAAGTGTTGTTTTAACTTTAGCCATTTAAGGTATTTAATAGATGTAGAGTAAATTCTGCCACGGCGTGAATCCTATGCCAAAACTTACATATTTATATCGTTGTCTACTCTGCCGTACACACAAATATTGTTAACAATCCTGCTTCCTTTGCTTTATCATTGTCTTTGATAATTTTCTGGACTTCTCCCTTCTGTTCCAACTCTTTGAATGCTTGTAATGCAGTTATACGTTCTGTTTCTGTAGCCTCTGTATACTTCAGAGTAAGACTAAAACAGCTCTCGGGATCTGTGTAATAGGTTGGTAATAAATCAGACCCTAGTATAGTTAGTTTTTGCTTGCAAGAGATGCCAGCTGTTCTGAACATTTCCTCAAACTGTTCCAAAGCTGGTAAATTTCGAAGTTTACTATCGTGAAGACTTTTTAGAAATTGTACTGGCCAATAATTGTTTGCTACAGTCGACTGAAGTATTGTAGAAATTACAATAATACCTCCAGCCTTGAGTGTTCTTCTTGCTTCTTTAAGTGTCTCTACACATGTTGGGAAATGTTCGCTTCCTGGCTCATCAAGATGGTTCAAGACCTTATAGAAATAAGAAATCAAGATAATATTAAAACCAATAGATAGGCTCACCTTTTGTATAAAAAACAGATCTTTAGTGTGATACACGATTAAAAAAACAAATGCAACACATCAGACGTAAGAACAATTGTTGACGTATTTTTATAGAATGTTATTTAGATAAATAAAGTCCGATTATTGTCATAATTTACACATCCACACTGCTATTGTGATGATTGGCATTATCATGCTGGCACTTTCACAACCACTTTGAGACAATGATATCATGCTTGCTTGAAGATACAACTTGTATGCTGTTTAGACCCTTGTGTCTGCATCATAATTTCATTTTGTTGAATGAAAGTTCAACACAGCGTAATGGTATAATTCAAGATGCCGGGACATTATATCAACACTGAAATTTCAATATTGTTGTGTACAAAGCGTGTGCACCTTCGCAGGTTTTTACAAAAGATAACGGAAATCTCCAGGCTATGACGGAATTTAATTAGCTGTTTGCCTAAACCATTTTCCATCAGTTAGATCTCTACACATATACACATATTCCGACAAATACATATTCAAATAACGGAAAAACACGACTACTTGACTATAGCGTCCCCTGTTGTCAAAATTGACCGAAAGCACAACAGCAGTGTCAGTGAATAAATTGTAACAGTAGGCAGGCCTTGTGCATTTTTTACCTAAATATCATTCCATATATTTTGTCCGACTACGTCATACCTTGACTACTAATATGACAAAAGGAAAACATTTCCTTTTGAAGAAAAAAAAACAAAGTTTTATCAGTAATAAACAATAAAAAGTTGCTGACTTTCTCTTACAAGTTGAAATTTCGATGAATTACAAATGCTCTGAAGCGTACCTATATTTTCGTAGTACTTCGAAGTTTACTTTTAAACTGCATGAGCTTGCCTCAAGAAATACAGTTTTAGATCATACCTTTACATGATATGGTATATCCCCCCCACGACCACCACACACACACACACACACACACACACACCTATTAGATGAATTATTCAGATTAATATATACTTATACTTATTAGTTTTCTTTATACAATATTATTTGCGCCCAAAATGACCTCAGTTGTCCATGGGTCATATTCCATTCATTCATTCATTCATTCATTCATTCAGGTTAATATAGCCAAAATTGATTTTTTTGCGAATATATTTTTGATCAGACATGAGTAAACAAGAAAAGAATGAGAATAAAATCTCTGAAGAGTTATAACATAAATACCAAGATACATTATTTTGAATTTCGGATATCATTTGACGTTTCACGTCGAAGTTAGCGTCAACTTCAGGAAGAAGACTGAAAAACATTTCTGTTCAGTAATTAACATTATGTTTTCTTAGATCACAGTAACGGTCGAATTATTGTTACCAATGAAGATTCTTGTCCCTGCTCTTGTTACATTTCTAAACCAGACGCTGTGTTCAGAATACACATATGCCCCCGGTAGCAGAGTTTGTCATGATAAAAAATTTAACATGAAAGCACAGTGGTAAAACAGCAACTGAAATCACAAGTTAGTATGGAAACAAAGGGCAATAACTCCTACATTATGCAAAATAGAGTTACGGTTCTTGCATGCTGCACTTCTCCTTATAGAGATCTATCTGCCAATAAAGTTTCATGTTAATATCTCTTATACTTTGTGAGATATGCCCCCGACAAAAAATAAGTATAAGAAATTTTAAAGGGCAATAACTCAAACTTTAATAAAGCAAGAGTTATAGTTCTTGTGCACTGCACTGCTCCTTAATGAGATCTAACTACCTATGAAGTTTGGTCTTAGTATCTCTCATAGTTTTTGTGTAATGCTCCGTACAAAATTATGACGGACGGACGGACGAACGGACGAACGAACGGGAAGGACGGACAAGGCGGCAAATATATGCTCGCCCTTCAGGGAGCATAAAAACTTATAATCTAAGATTATAAAGAGCAGATTATTCAGGAAAAGGTTGCAACAATTATCTAACTTTTCAAGGCCACAACTGTGTACTTGAAAGTTAATAAAACTCCAACTGCTTGATTATTCTATCTTGACAGGGTCTTGTTAAGCATCAGGCCACTGCTAATAAACACAAAAGGGAAGAGTTTCAAAGAAAAAATGTAGCCACAGTTATGTAACTTGTCAGGGTCCTGACATGTGCATTCTTAAGCAGGTGAGTAAATTTTCATACCACTGCTATTTGTAGAAATTGAAAATATCCAACATGCCGAAACAGATTAACCGGACGGACATGTTGACGTACGGACTGACGGTTCAATTACTAGATTCCTGAGGCATAAAAAGGTAGCCACAGTTATGTTACTTGTCACGGTCAGATGCATTAGAAATGTTGTTGACCAACACGACAATAAACACTTATACGTTCATTGCGACACCGTTGTACAAAACTCCAATGCATGGTGGAAAAACAATATAGCCTTTTTTTGTGAAATATTGATTTTATTTGCATTAATTCTTTCTGAAAAACAATATACGTTACCTTTATTTAAAGAAAATAATGCAAAAGGCTTTCTTATTATAAAAAACATATTAAAGATGTTCCTGTCTTGTGCAAACATTATGTATATAAAATATTTTGTGAGTAGATAATTAAAAAAAAGACATTTACCAGATTAAACATAACCGCATCAAAGCTTTCATCACAAAAGGGTAATGGTGGCATGATGGCCTGTACAATTTCATCTACTTTTCTTTTGGCTAAATCATTTTCCAGTTTCACTTTGGCAATTTCTAGCATTCTAGACGATGCATCTAACAATGTAATGCGTCCAATACCATGTTCGATGAGAGCTTTTGTGTAAATTCCAGTGCCACCTCCAGCATCCAGCACGTGTAAGTCCTTAAAGCAAGACATGATTTCTTAAGATGTTGGGATAAAAACAGAAACATGTATTTTACTAGACACTCCAATGACAAGTTAAATGGAAACAGAAATAAATAATACCAGTTTTTTGTGAATTAAAAAATAATTCTTATGTCATTACTATCAAATTGTAAGTACGTGTTCATACATAACTGTTACTTTGATGTGTTTTGAGAGTTCTGAAGTAGAATGTTTCATGTTTTGTAAAATACAAGTTCTCTTTTTCCGCTAGGACGAAACTTTATTTTGTCCATCTGAGATGTGATACATTTCAAATCGAATAAAATACATTTTCCTCGTCCCTACAAATGGCATCGATCACAAAAATATAGATTTCAGTTTCAGTCACTGACATATGTAGGTCTTGAATACTCTTACTGACATGACCTGTGCTCTGTATTTTTCTAGTGCATGTTTTAAAGTATACCAAAAATATAATTCAATTATTAATACATTTCTTACAAAATGGTAGGAATCAAAAATTCACATCTTACTTTTCTGCATATGTCGAATCATGTTTATTTTATTAAGAAAATTTGAAGAGTTTTAAATCTAATTTTTAAATCTATACCTATCGTTGGCTAAGGCAGGAACAAATCAATGACAAAGCAATAATTTGCTTTTGGAAATCAATACCATTGTAAAACTTTAAATATAAGGCATACGTATTGAGACCAATAAGCATAATTAGCGTTTTACCTTCAAAAGTTTTCGACAATAAAATTGCATCAAGGCACAAATTACATCAGATCCTGCTGCCGCTTTATTTTCATCATATCCTTCCCATCCGAACTCATAGTCAACTATCTTACTCATATTGTCTTTCTAAACAATCACGTTTTCGTCTGTAAAATAATTATATCTATTGAAACAAATAATTAACTTGGAAAATATCGGAGTTAAACAGGCAGTGTCAGATTTATTCCTTTGCATGTAAGTATTTTGTGGTCTCATTATAAATGCGTAGAAAATAAAGATAATAAAATTATGTAAAGGCACAACACAATATAAATCGCCGATTCATATAGACATTATAAAGAGAAAAATGAGCATTACAGACAACAGTAAGAATCGTTCTCTCTATATAAGTCTAACACGAAATAAATATTTGATATGCATTTCATAAACAGTCAAGATAACTAAAAATGAATAATACATATAACCGCATCATGTAAGGAACCAATACGTGTTCACATCATATTTTGTATTATCAAAACACCCGCAATACCTTAATCTATGAAGGCCTGTCATGATATAATTTGTTAATGCTGGGCATCATCGCATATAGTGGCGTTTATGTTGGGCATCACCGCATATAGTGGCGTTAATCTATTATGCGCATTGCTATTTTTCACACACCCGCACGCACAAAACTTTGTTCGAATTGTGTCATTTATAAACAAGACGTTGTGTTCAGAAAACACGTATGCCCCCAGTAGCAAAGTTTGTCATGATAAAAATTTAAAATGACAGCACAGTGGAAAAAACAGCAACTGAAATCACAAGTTATTATGGAAAGAGCTTTCTGATGCCAGAACCTGTACATGAAAAGAATATAACATAAAAATCAAGTAAAGTAACATATAACCTAAGATTACAAAGAGCAGATTATTAAAAAAAAAAAGAAAAAAGGTTGCAACAATTATCTAACTTTTCAAGGCCAAAACTTTGTACTTGAAAGTTAACAAAAATCCAGCTAGCTAATTGTTTCATCTTGACAGGGTCATGACCTTTGTACTGTTAAGTATCAGGCCACTGCTAATAAAATTAATACAAAAGGGAAGAGTTTCCAAGAAAAAAGTTAGCCAAAGTTATGTAACTTGTCAGGGTCCTGACCTGTGCACTGTTTAGTAAGTGTGTAAACTTTCAAGCCACTACTATTTTATAGAAATTGAGACATATCCAACATGCCGAAACAGGTTAACCATTTCTCTAAGTCCAAAATGGGGAGATTACCTAAGAAATACGGTAGCCACAGTTATGTAACTTGTCAGTGCCCTGACCTGTGCAACCGGACAGACATGCGGATGGACGGTTCAATCACTAAATCATGTAGATGCCAGGGGCATAAGAAGCTAGCCACAGTTAAAATAAGAGCACCGCTGGGCAGAGCGTTACATGCCCGAATGGTGTTTTTCTTAGTATGATGTATCTGTGATATAAGGGAGGAAACTTTAGACTTTGGAAGTAAATGATTTGCTTTAAATTTTGAATTTTTTCTTTTTGATTTATAATATTTTGATTTTTAACATCTTATAATTTTAATTTTAGAGTTTTATTGATCTTTATCATATCTGAATTTTAGGTTTAATAATTTGTGTAGATGATAGTCTTTCAGAAGTTATTCATGCTGTGATGCATGGTTATCAATTTATAGTGCAGAAATATTGATTGTTTAGTTGACTGTCACTTTGACCTTTTATGTATTTATCCCGAACAGTATAGAAGTCATGTAATCAATGATGGCAATTATCCTAAGAAGTTTGAAGTATGGGAAGTAGTTGCCAAGTTCTACAGCAGAACTTCTTTTCAGTGTTTAGGTATTTGTGTGACATCTGATTACTGATACTAAGATGTACGGGGAGTCATTTCTCAATGTAATCTATCATCATATGAAGTTTGAAATCTGCATGGCAAATGGTTATAAAGTTTTACAGCGAAAATAGTTATAAGTGCTTAAGTCACTGTGACCTTGACCTTTGACCTACTGACCCCATAATGAATAGGGGTCACTCAATGTGTGCAACTACTATATGAATGTTGAAGTCTCTATGACAAATGGTTGTTGAGTTACAGAGTGTAAATGATTATAAATATTTAGGTCACTGTGACTTTGACCTCTGACAAACTGACCCCAAAATGTGTATGGGTAATTCACTCAATGAGTGCAATCATTATATAAATTTTGCAGTCTCTATAACAAATGATTGTCAAGCTACATGGCGGAAATTGTTTTCAATGTAAAGATCACTGTGACCTTGACCTTTGAGCTACTGAATCCAAAATCAATAGTGATCATCCACTCAATAAGGGCAATAATCATATTAAGTTAAAAGACTGTAGGCCAAAGAGTTTCTCAAGTTATCCTCCAGAAACCAAATTGCTAACGGACGGACGGACAGACGGACGCACAGGACCATAATTCGGGCATATTAAAGAGAAATAACTGAAAAAATCTTAAAATCTTTAAGAAAATCAATCTTAAAATCTTTCAAGGCAAATGTGTACACTATTACTGAACATACTTCATGGCAACATTAATTGTTAATTAATCACTAGTGGTTTTCTTGATGTGTCTTGACGGCACTATAGATGTGTCTATTCATCTCATGAAACATTGTTCCAGAAATAGAAATAATAACTTGTTTAACCAGTTCCTTTTATTGAACAAAGGTTACCTTTTATTTTCCAATCTGTCATTCACTGCTGTCACAAACCTGCAAGCACTAGATCTATAACAAAATTGGAAAAACATAATTGCTAGAGCTACATCAAAACATTATGTTACTGCATTGTTTTCCTTGCAACATGTCTGTATAGAAATTCTATATAAAAGTAGGGATACAGAATTGAGACTGATAAAAAGGTTCAATTACAAAGTATTGGAATTGTAATGATTATTCAGAATTAACTGAAATCTGGTAATTTTTAAATAAAAATTATCCCAGTTTAACAATTTCAGCCACTTAAATCCACATTTTTCATACTTTCGCATCAATGAGGTTTACATTTTCTCATTGGTCAGGTTGTTATTACAAACTTCTGCCATTTAAACCAGTATGTAGAGATATAAAAATTGCATAACTTTCACCTACCTACTTACTCCATGTAAATCTGCCACCTCAGAAAAAAGTCACCTTAATCAAGGTAGCGTAAACTGACAAGGACCTGAAAATAAACAATAAAACTATGTGATTTGCTCATTCTGCTGATTTATTTACGTTTAAATTGTGAAGTGAGATAACTGACCTTTAAATATACTACATGTATGTCATAAATGAACAATTGTTGACATCTTTTCTTATTTTCTAAGGTTAAATTTTGCCGTTGATCCTAACTGTTTTTTCCTGATACACTAATTTTACTTTCACAAAACAGTGATACACATATCAACAGTATTACTGTTAACAATGAATGCATATGCATTTGCAACAAGGGCACAGGTCAGTCACTCAAATTTTACTCTGATCCTGATATCTTTCACTACAAATGTAATTGCAACAAAAAAACAAACTTGTTGATCGAGATAACAAGGAACTGGTAAAACCAAATGGTAATGCTCCCCGATTTATTTTTTTCGAAATGGCAGAAAAGTAAGAAATGTACTTTAAATGGTATTTTAATGACATATGAATTTAAATACTTCTTACGTTATAGTTAATATATCAAATTAAGCTTTGAAATGTGTAAAATAATAATATATTTTTATTTATATTTCACATTTTAGAAAAATTCAGATGCAGAGATCACTTGACTTGACTTTAGGGGACCATTTCTTGGCACAGAGAGGTGACGTGTTAATTATAAGAATAGCATAAGAAACATATGGCGTGTAAAGCTTTGCAAAATTTTGTCATTTGTATTTGATAATACTTTCATTTGTATTGTATATTCTAACGTTTATATTGCATAATCATCATTTGTATTGTATAATTCTTTATTTGTGTTGTATCCTGTGCATTTATGTTCTATTTCTGTTATTTGTATTTAATGTCTGCTATTTATATTGTAAACGATCCCATTTATATTTTATGTCAGGTCATTTGTTTTCTAAAACTGATACGTGTGACTTCAATTCGGGATAAAACCAATTCATGTTCTATAATTGCATGATGGGAGACTAGACTAGAAATAAAGAAATTATCAAATACAAGTATAAATTATACAATAGTAATAGGAAAATATAGAACAAAAATGAAACGAAATAGAATATAATTTGATATTATACAATACAAATTGAAATTATAAAATAGAAATAAATTATCAAACACAAATACAAATTATACACTGTAAATAGGAAAATATTGAACATAAATGAAACGATATAGAATATAAATTAATAAAGTATACAATACAACTATCAAAATCGAATATTGCAACGCATTACACGCCATAGCAACTTTATCCAATCATCTTTCAACTTATGAATGACTCATTCATGTCAACTGGTTTTGTGTAAATCTGGAAATTAAACAAGGTAGACATATGGTTATTGAATAGTGCACTTTCACTCACTAGTATCTATGACTGTGTGAAGTTGTAATCAAATTCCTTCAATACTTTTCAAATTAATATCTTAAATCTAAACAAGCATTACAAAGTATTATAAAGGGAGATAATTAAAAAACAAAGTCAATACGAATTTTGGTTCTTTGACACTGCATTTCCTCTGACTAGTCTCTATAACTATGTGAAGTTTTTTTCAAATAAAATTCCTTCAATACTTTATAGATTTATATACGGACAAGCATTTTTAAATATTATAAAGGGAGAAAGTTAAAAAACTGAGTAAAATAGAGTTTTGAATTTTTGATACTACACTTCCACTGTCTAGTCTCTTTAACTATGTGAAGTTTTAATGAGATATCATGGACAGTTTAGGAGTTATATTCCGCGGAAGCATAATAAACTAAAGGGAAATTAAAAATTATACAAGGTAGACATATTGTTATTGGACAATGCACTTCCTCTAATTGGTTTCTATCAATGTGTGAAGTTTTAATCAAATTCCTTAGACACTTTTCAAATTAATATCCAGAAATTATTAAATAATATAAAGGGAGATAATTCAAAATTTAGTCAAATAGAGTTATGGTACTTTGACACTGCACTTACTCTGACTAGTCTCTATAACTGTGTGAAGTGTTTATCGAATTTCTTCAAAACTTTTCAAATTTATATACGGACAAGCATTTAATAAGTATTATAAAGGGAGATAGTTCAAAAACTAAGTAAATTAGAGTTATGGTTCTTAGACAGTGCACTTTCCCTGACTAGTCACATTAACTGTGTGAAGTTTCAATGAGATATCATGGACATATCCGGACAAGCATGATTAACTTAAGGGAGATAATTAAAAAAAATATACAAGGTAGTATTACGGTTCTTAGACAGTACACATCCTCTCACTGGTCTTTACAAATGTATTAAGTTTCAATCAAATTCCTTCAATACTTTTCAAGTTATTCTCCGGACAAGAGTGTGACGGACGGACGGACAGACGGACAAGGCGGCGACTATATGCTCTTCTTTCAGGGAGCATAAAAAGTCCCTGCAATATCTTCATTGAATAGTTTCTATGTCATTCGTACTTTAAATCATTCCCAAGCCAAAATATAAAAACCTAACCACATTTTTATATGTTAAAATAAAGGATTGCATGAATATTTTATGACATAATTAACAAGCCGACCTTGAATATGAGCATTCCAGTGGTACAAGCAGACCTTGTTTGAAGTTGTAAATCCAGGATTGAAACTTAAATTTTCTATATTAACACCGATTTTCTTTGTAACTGAACGATAAATCTGAGTCCCAAATGACTAAATAAACTGAACAGGTATAAGAAACAGTGTCTCTAGAATGGAAGGCTTTCAGTATATTGTATAACCCATCACTTTATTTTATAACTATTCGATGTTGGTCATTTTGGCAACTAGTCCAAATAATTGAACTCGAAAGTTGAATTGTGCTATTTTTATATGGTCGATATCCGCCTTCAGAGTACAAACCAAAAAGTATTCAATATGTTGTGGAATTTTTTCCCTGTTTGCGTAAGTAATGTGGTGAAAGAGGTAAATTTTCTGCTTCAGATGATGTATTTTCAAATAAGTTTGTTGAAAAATATGTCCGTAGTGGCAGATAAGAAATGTACAGATTTAAAACGCTTAAATCCATTGTTGGAAAAATAGCTGCAGAAGTAAACATTTAACCACTGTATGTTAACCCCGTGCTGTGAAATGAGATTATGGGCGTTAAATCTATTTTAATTTTCAAGCGACAAGGCCAGTTACACGCATGGAACTAGTTTATCATGTACAGCTTTCATAAAGGCCTACCGACAGTTCAAAATAGAGCACTGCTTTCATTGGCTATTGCATTCTCAGTGCGCGCACCCCCACCCATCAGATAAGGCTAATGTAAACAATAGACTGATGTAGGTTTAAAAGCATCTTTTCTTATTTTTGGGGGTATTGTGGAACAGAATCAAACAGAATATAGTATTTAAATATGTTTCAAAATGTGCGAGTGTAAAATCATCGTTAAACCATCGCTAAAAAGGGATTTCGCAAATTCTATTTTCCACAATATTTTGGTGGTTTCTGGTTGAAACGTAAAGGCAGCATCCTGCCTGGAGTTGCATTATTTAGATTAATCGGCAACTGACAGTATATCAACTGTGATGGGCAATCTTGATGCTCTTCAGGCTATCCTGGCAGAATAACGTCCTTAAGAAGCAGCAAATTGTCATCTGTAAGGGTGTGAGACCTGATTTCGTTGAATTTAGCAGTTAGCAGCTTTTGACAATTCAGGGTATGAGTTTGACAGAAATTTCAAAGACAGAGTACCTGCTAAAGGAATTTGCTCACCAGGCTTGTAGACTAATGTAAAGTCATAACCTTGCAACTGCTGCATCATGCGCTGTTACTTGCTGGTGCGGCATAAATAGGTTTTTTTTCATGATGGCAAGAAGAGGTAAATTGTTTGACTCTACGACTTCATTGCGACCATTAACATAGTGTTTAAAACGATTCAGGCCAAACAGAATTGCAAACAATTCCTTTTCAATTTGGGTCCAGTTTACCTCTGACAGTGTAAGTGATTCGCTTGTATACGCAACTGGCTTATTGTCTTGGAGAAGAGTAACATCAAGACCATATTTGGAACCCTCACATTGCAATCCTAATGGTTTACAGTACTGGGTTCATAGTATGCTAAAACAGGCGCTTGAGTCAAGATGTCTTTGACTTTTTGGAAAGATTCTGCTTAGCTTCATCCCAATGAAAACGAATATCATCAGGATTTGGCGTAGAAGAGTAGTAACCTCGGACAAATTTGGTGCAAACCTGGACAGATACGTTAATATGCTCATATATGTTTCTAGTTCTGCTTTGTCCATAGGCGGTGCCATGTCTCGAATTGCAGACACTTTTACTGGGTCAGGCTTTAAACCTGCAGAGGAGAGGATATGACCAAAATATTGAACTTCATTAAGTCCAAGTTTAAGTTTGTCTTTATTAAGACGTATGCCTTTCTGCTGTCATCTGTTGAGAATTTTTCTTAGGTTCTTGTCATGTTCTGCTCGTGTTGACCCCCATACTAATATGCCATCAACTATTGCAGAACAACACTTCAAGACACTTGTCTATGCGATGCTTGAAATCATCTTGACTTGTGACCAGGCCAAAAGGTGTTCGGGTATAGCGAGAACGACCTAAATGGCTATTAAATGTGGTCAAATATGACGATTCTTCATCGAGTTCCATTTACCAGTAACCTTGTTTGCAGGCTAACTTTGTGAAGTACAAATAACTGGGGAAGAATATCGTCAAGAGTTCTCATTGGATAATGAAGACGATATAGTGCCTTGTTGAGGTTTTTCAGATCTAGGCATATTCTGACCTTATCTGATCCTGGTTTATTTACAAAACCATTGAATTGACCCATTTATTAGGTGTGTTGACCTTTGCAATAATACCGGCTTTGACCATTTTCTGTAGCTCAGTATCAACCTTTTCCTTAAGGGAAATAGGTACTCTTCGTGGTGGGTGCACAACTGGCTGGATTTTAGGATCAAGTTTCAATGAAACTTTGCCCAGAAGATAACCAATGCCTGTAAATAAATAAGGGTAGTCAGCAAATACTGTTTCCTTTGACAAAGGTCTTGTTGTTTACAGATATGACTACCTCAATCAGACTGAACTCAAGACACGACTGGAGACCTAAGATTGAGAATCTGCTCTTGCGTGCAACAAATAAATCAATATTTTTGTTGTGGCCTTATAAACACATTTTAGATTTATATGGTCAATAACGTCAGGCTTAGCTAAGATTGCAAGACGCTCTTTTCTGTGGAAAATTTAGACCTGAACTATAAAAAACTTCTTCAGTAAGAACATTACAAGAAGCACCAGTGTCTATTTTCACGGAAAGAGGACAATGTTTATGGAGGGCCTACCTGAATCTCGGCATAAACCTGATTACCTGATTGCTTAACACTGTTAATTTCAAAATCATTGTTATAGTCACTTTATCACTTTAAACATCTGGTAATCCATCAGTATCTACACCATACACTGAGCATTTTATATGCAGACTGCCTCAAACGATTATTTTTTTTTTTATAAAAGTTACATCATTTCGTTTTGCAGAGCATATTTTCCTGGTATATAATTGTCCACATTTTTGACAGTTCAATTTTTTCTTTGGTCTAAGACGTTGAGGATTTCGTGACATTGGTGGTTGTTTTCTAGTTGCAGCTTGATGTGGTTGTTTTTGTTGTTTTGTGCGGCCTTTGATATCATCAACCGATGGTCTTGCTGTTTTGACTGTCTGTAGCCGACTTTGAGTTGATCTCCATCCGTAATAAGATTTTCTCTTATTTTCTAAGATTGTATTCCAAAAACAATTTGGTCCCTTATCATGTATTCTCTGTGTCTCCAAACGCACAATCATCAGCAAGTTTTTTCAAGCTTGTGATGAATTGCTCAATGGAACTGTCTCCTTGATTTACATTTTTAAATTTATAACGACTGAAAACTGGGTTAGATTTTGGTTGAACAAAGAGTTGAAATTTATCCTAAATTAACTTTGCTTATTTTTGTTCATTTTCTGTAAACTGTAATGTATTGTAAATCTCTCATCCACGCTCTCCTACCCACAATAATATATAAGTAAATCTGACTTCCTCCGATATGTCCTTCAGAGCACCAGCAAAAATAAGCTCTTCATGTTGTCTGAATTTCTTGAAAGCTTCTAGCAGGTTCTCACTGCTCCAGTCCATCTTTGGAGTTGGAATTCCAGTTAAATCTATTGTAAAATTTAATACAAGAGCCACCGCAAACGGGGGCGACGCTCGACTTTTTCTTATTTCCAAAGGCAAACACATAAGAGAAAGCAAAATCAGGTGAAGTGTTTCCAAAAACAACATCATTTGGAATATAATTATCAAATCCATCTATAAATAACAAAGCTGAAAGCTAATGTCAAATAAAGGTCAATATCAAGTTCAGTTTAACCTTTTCAGAGGTCTTGTCTAAAAGGAAGATATTTTCAAGTATGCAGACCATTGTAACAAAGATATAGCAAATTTTAGCAATGCCAAGGTCCTTTAAAGGTCAGTCTTATACCTGAATTATTCAAAATTATCGTTTTATTCTCAGTGTTGTTGTTTTGTCCAAGCATGAATCAAATTCGTCCATAAATAACAAACTCTTGGCTATTTTAGCAAAATTCCATTATTTGACCTCGATGGTTAAGGTCACTTTCAGGTCAAGGTCAAACTTGAATAACTCAACGTATAAGTTTTGTTGTAATAGCTGTCTTGTCCAAGTATGAATCAAATAAAATTACAAATAACAAAGCTATGGTCATTTCTACAAAAATACAATAATTTGACCTTGATGGTCAAGGTCATCTTAAGGTCAAGATCAAAGCTGAAACAATAAAATATTCGGAGTTGACATAAGTGTTGTTGAATCAAATCCATAAATAAATGAAAAAAGTTATGACAATTTAAGCAAAATTGAATAATTTAACCTTCGAGGTCAAGGCTATTTTAAGGTCAATGTCCCACTTAAATTATTCAACGTGCTAGTTTTGTTGTAAATGTTTTTTGTGCAAGTATGAATCAAATCCATAAAGAAATGGTCAAGGTCATTTAAAGGTCAAGGTCATACTTCGATTATTCAACATGTATGTTTTGTCATAAGTGTTGTTATGTCCAAGTATAAATGAAATCCAATCATAAACAACAAAGTCATGTCCAATTTTAGCAAATTTAAATAATTTGACATAGACGATCAAGGTTGTTTAAGGTCAAAGTCATTCTTGAATTACTCAACTTGTCAGTTTTGTCATAAGTGTTGTTTTGTGCAAGTATGCATCAAATCGATTAATAAATGACAACGTTATTACAATTTAAACTAAATTCAACAATTTGACCTTGATGGTCAAGGTCATTTAAAGGTCAAGGCCATACTTAGATTATTCAACATGTATGTTTTGTCATAAGTATTTTTTTCAAGTATGAATCAAATCAAATTATAAATGACAAAGTTATGGTCAATTCTAGCAAAATTCAATAATCTGACCTTCACTCTCAAGGTCATTTATGAGCCAAGGTCAAGTTCAGTCTGGTATGTTTGAAGGTTTTGTCTAAAGGATTGTTGTGTTCAAGTATGAAGACAATCCACTCAGAAATAAAAAAAAATATGATCTATGTGTTCTCGGAAGGCAACAGCAATGAACCATGACTTTAGCAATAGCTCGATTTTTTTTTCTTCGAAAAAGTCGAGTTTAAAGTATTAATTCCGTCTTACCGGTAACAGGAATGTATTTTAACTAAGATAGTTAAAAATAATTCCACAACTTTAAAATAGTTCCCTTTTATTCTGACACCATGTCATATATTTAGAGTGTATAGTTATTTCACTAAAAGGAATGAACATAATTGAGAATATATCTTTTATTGCTGCCCAATCGTACTCTGCTGGGTAAATACACAATACAATGTCATGTATAAATGGACTCTTTTGGATACCCCGTTTGCGCCGGCGGGGAACTATTTTACGTCGTTATCACTAGATTGGCGCCAGGTCAAAGGGTAACTCAATTGTTTGGACAAGGTCACGTGGAGGTTAGCGCAAACCGGGGCAAACGGCGTAAGCCGATGAATTTGACAGGCTTACGCCACGGCGCATGAATACAAGATGGTTGAAAAGAGAAGAGACATTATATAGTACCTACATCGACAAAGAACCGAATGTATTAATACATTCCTTAACGCGTGACTGCTTTTCTTCTCATCTTCAAAGAGCATTTCGTTTTCTGCTACAGTTACTACAAAGATCACACCTGCTGGCAAGGGGGCGGCCATTCACCGGGATGCACGACGGCTAAACCGGTCACATGAGAAGTGCTAACGTTAGTCATGTGGCCGGCGTAAGCCGGTCATACGATTGGCGTACGCCGGTTTTCCTCCAATCAAGTCCGTCCATAGAAGCAACAGAATAATCATATGGTGTTACCAGGGTATATATATATGTATATAATAAAAAATACAGTATTATTCAGCAGGCATGCTTTCTGTATCTTGCACTATCCTTCACAACATAAATAACTGATCTCCGCAGAGGGCGTCGGTCTTATGGGCAGCCTTACCGACAATAAATAAACTCAAATAGATATATAGATTTATTAATTACTGAAATGTTCTCACCAAACATTGTATTCGAGTGCCTTATAGCTTAAGTACAGTTTATTCAACGTATAGAACTGTCGCAATTTCTATTGAAAGGATTAATGATACAAACAATTATATCACCTTCCAAGGATGGTTCGTAGTACAGCAGGAAATTGTCCGATTTTTCTTCAGCTCCTCAACTCTTCCAGTATGGCGCTCAATCAACCGGTGGTAAGCGGAAACGACATCCTGTTCACGGTGGTAGGCGTGTCTTTACTTTCTATATATAGGTACCTAGGCGTGACTAACGATATGCTCTTTCTCCGCTATGTAACTATCGAATCCATATAGTACCGTGGGGACGCTGCTATATATACGATAATTACGTTCTCTTTAATGACTAAAGAAATTATTTCTTATATGCAATTGTTAAAATAAAACAAGAAAAACTGTACTACAAATATGAAAAAAAACAGTATGTAAAATTAAGTGAATGGAGGGAAAATTGAGACCTCCTTGAACAAAATGCCTGGGGCCACTTTCACAAAAAGTCTTAAGTTTTTTCGTAAGTTAAGACTTAAGTTTGGACTTAAGTTAAAAGTTATGATGAACTTAAGTTCTTACTTAGTCAGTTTCTCGAAAAAACTTAAGACAATCTTCTCTGTTCCTGACTTAATTCTGGTCTTAAGTATTGAATATATCGATGATTCATCATTGCTACGCTGTTAAATCTGTAAATTTTAAACCGGTAATGTGTCAATCATCCATAGAATGATGTAATACAATCTTTTAGCAATAAATTACACATCACACGAGCACAATGTAATATCATTGCACGATGTCCTCGTGCTATCCCTGTACAATCAAACCACTCCTTATTGGAATATTAACAGTTGGACTCGCACCATTCATCATGAGACAACGAAATTTTAGTAAGAAAGAACTTGATGTAATTTTTTTTGAGTTTGAAAAAAACAAAAGCACCTTGCAGGCAAAGCTGTCGCAAGTAATAACTAAGCAGACGAAAGACAGAATTTGGGAGGCAATCACTGAAAAGGTAAATCAATATTTTTTTATTTGAATTCTTCATTTCGTTGCTTTTTAAGAGTCACTGATATATTATTTAATTTGTTTGCTTTTATTCTGCATGTGAAACTCGATATTGTTGTCAGATAGCCTTAATCGTCTAAACAAGCATTTTTCTTAGTTCGCCTCTTGATAGAAATGGTGGTACATTTGTACATAAATGCATTTGAATGCCATTTATTCTAACAATGAGTACATACATTTTGAGTTCTATTATTAAAAGTAAGTGACGCTGCTTTCATTTTATTGTGATGTTACCCCAATTAATTTCAATTTAAAGTCAACGCTGTAAATGATGGACCTCGTAGAACGTCGGCTGAAATTCGGAAGAAGTGGAGCAATGTGTGTTCCGAGAAAAAGAAGAAACTGTCGTCCCATAGCCGTGAAGCCCTTAAAACTGGAGGGGGGAAGCGCCACCGCCGTTGACAGAAGAAGACAGAGCATTCATTCCAATTCTTGGACAATCAGCAATTTCTGGAATAGAGGGTGGTATCGATGCCAGTGAACCAGCACCAACTCCGCCTACTGAAGACCCAGGTTACACATTTTTTTCATTTATAAGCAATGCTTCATTGTAAAATACATTGCATGTCACAAAAGATGGATTATGTGTAAATAACAAAACTCTGCTTACCTTTTTAAGGGTAAGCGTTTCTGATTTTACCTTTGTTTGTTTCTATTCTAGAAGTGTCAAGAGACAGTTTCTCCCAGCAAGAGGATGCATGGGATTTAAGCTGCAATTATAGAGCACCTATGCCGAGAGACGATGGACTCCTAATGAATCATTGAACACTTCTAATAAGGTTTTTTTTCTTTTATCCATTGTACCTGTCTGTCTGTCTGTCTGTCTGTCTGTCGGACCAACTGACTGTTTAGTTGATCTGTCTGTTACATTTTTAACATACATGTACTGTGATAAATATTTTTATCATTATTATGTTTTGGGGGTTGGGTTGTTTTTTATTCTTTTGCTTAAAATCTCTTTTTATAAAATTAATTTTGATTCTTGTTGACAACCTTTATTTTGTTTTACCACGCAAACATTTTAATAGAATTAAACAAATTACAAACAAAACAAAATACAGTAACACAACACTCATATTTTATTGACCAAGAATACATTTGCAACATTTTCTCTTCACATTCTTCATATTTCGTTGCAGTCTACATGTGTAAGCTGCACCAAACCTAAACGAAAACGTGAGGACACGGAAACACAGGAACTCATCGGTATTGACAAGGAACGTCTGAAAGTAGAAAGGAAACGTCTTCAAGTAGAAGAAAATAGACTTGGTATAGAAGAAAAACGTCTTAAATGTGAGGAAGAAAGACTAAGAATTCAAAGAGACAAATACACACTATACGCTTCTAAGTTATCAGGAATGTTTGGCACTGTTCAAGAAATTGAAAATACGCAATAAAAGTTAAATCAAAATATTAGTATATGTTTATTGGTACTTACGTCTGTTAAAATCTATTCATAATAAGTTGCTGTCTTGTGTTCGCTCCATCGTTTTGTCGTCCGTTATACACAGGGTTGTCAACATGATCGTGTACGGGTTGGTGTTGATGTTCATCCCATGGAATGTTATGAAACAAACATAGATTGTGTAAAACTGCAACAGCTATAATTATCCTACAAGAAAAAAATGAAAAATGTTGTGAATATTGTAGCTTTCATCCAAGTACGAGAAATGGACAATGTTATCTTTTTAAAGCATGGTTAGTTAGAATAATATACAATGTACAACTTACTTGCAAGTCCTTATAGGAGAGTAGCTCAACGTTCCTCCTGTTTTGTCTAAACATCTAAATCTCATTTTCATCACACCAAAACAGCGCTCTACAACACTCCTTGCACGAGCATGACTCTCGTTGTATCTGCAAACGTGAACCAAAAGACATAAATAGATATGTTTTATCTACAATAATACCATTAGTCTATGAAAGTCAGTCTACATTGTAAACAACACTGCTAGCATATGTAAAACATGAGCATACATTGTACTTCAAATTGTAATTTTAACTAGTGAACTGTTAATTATGTAAAATATTACGTAATATGTATAGGACTTTACCTTTCCTCTTGCTGTGTGGTGGGATGCAAAACTGGTGTCATTAGCCAAGGTCTTAGAGGATAACCACTGTCTCCTAGCAACCAACCATTCCCTATATCTCCATTTTCAAACTTGATGCTAAGGGCAGAGTTAGACATATGAAGGAATCGTGGCTGGAGCCTGGCCACTTGGCTACAATATCTGTTATTTTCATGTTGGAATCGCAAACAACCTGCGTGTTTATGGAATGGCTACCCTTTCTATTAACATACAAATGTTCATCTTCTCTCGGGGCCTAAATGAGAATGTGTGTGCCGTCGATCGCTCCTACCACGTTAGGAAAGTTAGTTTTTTCCACAAACTGCTGCATGGTTTGAAGAAGGTGACGTTCAGTCGGGAATGAAATAAACATTCTACAGTTGTCTGTCAATGATTGACTAACATCTCTAACACACCGAGAAATACTTGATCGACTAAGGTTGTGACAATATCCTACTGTTTGCTGGAAACTGCCAGTAGCATAGAACTTTAATGCAACAAGAACTTGCATATACACTGGCAAACTGTGTCACCTGTTAGTAGGTCGCACTAAATGGCCTTGCAGTAACTGGCACACCTGTAAAATTGCTGGTCTGGATAACCGGTACATAGTTATTAGGTCTTGGTCGTCCAACACTCCTAATGGTTTACTTCTGTCCCTAAATATACGCGGCCTTCTCAGATGACGTCTTCGAATAAAAAAATCGCGCAACCATATTGAAATATTTGACTTGAGTCACCTATTTTAAACTTAAGTCACCTCCCTAGATTTTTTTATGAAACAGAGATAACACAAAATTGGACTTAAGCGACAACTTAAGTTCAAAAATGAACTTAAGTTGTTTCGTGAAAAAGGCCCCCGCTCTTTTTGGAAACTAATGTGATTGTAAGATTGTACAAATCGTTTAATTTCATTTTTTATTATTCTTAAATAAAATATATTTATCCGCAGTTCTGAAGACTCTAGAAGTCACTTTTTCAGTTAAAAAAATATGCAAGACAAAACAAGCTATACCTCCGTTTTATTATAAAAATGATACAGTTACCAGAAAACGAGAAAATATATCAGAATTATAAAAAATAACAATGTGTAGGAAACAGACCTATAATGAAATAATTATCTAGTTCAGGAACGGAGAAAAAATACGTCCTGGAACGAGATGTCAGAAAATGAAAATAATACAAAACGTACATTGATAGGTGTACTCAATGTTACACAAGATACGTCCTGGAACGAGATGTTGGCTTGTATATAAACGTGTTTAGAGTTGTATCAGTTGACTGTGTTATCTGAATGCATTTACACTACGTTATCTTTGTAAATATTACATGTGTACCTTAGTGAACGAGATGTCGGCTTTTAAATAAAATAACACAAATTAACGAATTAAGGGTTATATAAAATTAGATTTACTATATATATCTAGTAAAAGCAACGCGGTCTGTGTGAAAATAGAAAATACGTCTAAGAAAGGCAAAATCATTTAATCATGGAAGAGATGATTTAATAAATACTGAACAATTTCAAACCTATGTAGCTATGTAATGCCTTTAACTCAATTATTAATAAAACATAAAAAGGTGGGCAAATGTACATACCAATTCAGATAAAACTCATTGCCCAGTTTAACAATGGCATCTAAAGGTGGACTGACAAAGAGATTAGTTTTCCCACTCTTTTCTTAACACAAAAGTCATGTGATCAAAATCAAATACCATGACAAATAAAACAGGTTAAAAACAGGTAATCACTCCAAGGGGCATAATACAGTGCAAAGCAGAATTACAGTTCAAATGTAATTGTCTCTCTTGAATATAGAAACAACTTACAGAAACCAACCCTGCCACATCTACGTAATAGTCATGTGATAGTAACATAAAAGGTCATTATCTAGTGTTGTCTCATCAATAGTTTGCTAAATATCCACGTTTTTATACAACCTTTCAGGATGTATGAAATGCACGGTTGTGGAGGAGGCATGCATCACCATATGATGATGATAGGTTGTTACGGACCTATTGCGACTAGTGATTGAGGCAACATTTTATGGAGACAGACTGTTGGATTGCCTACGACAACACTTTCAACCATCATCGTGGTGATGTAATAAGTGATGGAATGAGCGTTGCCATAGAGACGGTTTACAACGTGTCCAAGAACACCAACAGATATGTAGTTTTAGAAAATGACTAGGTGTTTCGACCTAATGGAGACCGTGCTCCTTACTCTCCTGCACATCGGTCGAATGTTTCACTTTCTTACCTCTGCTAAAATTCAATTTTCAGAACGATATTTTATTTTTTGACAGGGAAATCCACAGTTACTTTTCAGCCAAGCAGTGACTAACCTACAACGAAACGTCCATACATACACTAGACAACCCAGAATGTAAACAAACAATGCATGTCTGCATGTTACTTATGTATTTCACTTTTCAAAGTTTTTTTATGTATACGCAAATAAACCAGTAAAAATCAAGATGGTATGGTTGTTTTTAGACGTTTAATTGCTGTATTAAGATGCTAACATAAACGCGTAGTTGAAATTTGTTTACAAAATTGTCAGAGAACACCTGTCAAGTTCAAAGCAGCGGTGTGAAGTAACGGTAGTGTATTCACATAGCTAGGGAGCGTAACGGTTCCTATGATTCTATCACAGCTTGCTGTGCTTAATTAAACCCACGTTGATACCACCTGAGATATATCAAGAAATGTCTGCGTTCTGTTTTTATCGGCTATTTTATTTTTTGTTAACTCTGTGTGTGTCTGTGTGCGTGTGCGTGTTAGGGGGTGTTGAATCGACTGTCACACATTCGATGCAGTGTAATAAATAATCAAGCCCTAGTGGGATTTGAACCCGCACTGATTGACGAAAACCGCATAGCAATGCAAAGTACCAACGCCTTAGAACCACTCGATCATTGCAACAGCCCCATAAACGGTTGTGCAAATAACCAGGATATTTGTCCACCTAACAGCACACCGGTGATAGGCGTTAAATGTATGACAACACTGACTACGACATTTTTACGGCCGCCACACTGCCCCAATAGCGCTTTTGTTAATAATAAATAATCAATTTCCCAGTGGGATTCGAACCCATAATAAGAATATACAAGTATACAAGTTTGTTTACAACAAAATGCACTCGTGTACATCAAATTGTGTTTACGAATATTATGCTGTCCTTTAAATCAACAAAACCACAAAATAATGCGGTGACATTGTTTCATACAAAAGGTATTAACATCAAATCACATGTCTGTTGTTTATCTTTCTAGGAAATAGAAGTATTGTTAAAATGATTTGGATAAAATTTAGTATTTCTATCATTTTAATGTACAGCGACTTTCAGGTAAAATATCTGTTTCGTTTTTTCTGCTATAAAAAAGTAAACAAGTTTAAAGAAAATAATAATAAAACAATCACTTTCTTACTCTTTCTTCTAAATACTTATTATAAAATCAAATATTACAATATTTCATTGTAATATGAAATCCTTATCTCATTTTATTAGCTTCTGAAGATGTTATCTTTGCCGATTTTTGGAAAGAATCAACTATAAGAAACTATTTCATTTAGACTTTTCTGATAGCATGACTATTCAACTTTTCTGGGTCAGTCTTTTTACCCCAAGACACACTCAGACTACCCAAAGATCGCCAAAACGTTATATTCACTATACTTACTATGTTTATTCGTCTTATATAATGAAAATCATATTCTTTACAGTGTCTATTCATTCACTACGGGAGGTAACTCTCTTTGTTCAATAATATTAGTACATCGTCTCCTTAAAGTTGTTTGTGATTATGTCTATATTGTATTAAAATGCAGGTGAAATATTATGCAAGTGTTCTGATTTTGAATTTAAAAAAATTGAAGTGCAAAGAATAATATGCTTAAGACTAATTACTTATAATAGATTTAATAATAATTGACTTCCAGTAAAAAGTGTATTCGTTCATAGAGCGTTCAGTTATAGATGAGTAATGTTGGAGTTTCACCACCCATCTGCATCCACACCACACAAGGAAGAGCTCTTCCATGACCCGTTGTTTTTTCATTTTTTTTTCCTATGTTTTTTTTAATTTTTAATAGTGGCGTTCAACGTATGTTTTCAAATTTTCTTAAGAAAAGGAGAAGCTCCATCCTTCTGGTACCTGATAGACTGTTAGGAACCATGCAACTGGGCACCATCGATACCTGACTGGCGAGCTAAAGCCCCGTCATGTCATACCTTCTTGCCGAGAAAACAGGAAACAGATGCCTTTCAAGATACTATATAAGTGAAGGAAACAGATAAGATATAAAACACTGCATACATTCGTTACATTTGTCCAATATTTTTGAGCATTCCCTTAAACGAAATGAGATAAAAATGATTTAAAAACATTTTAAAAAAAGTCAATCGTCCTAGACGAAGTTTAAAAAAAAATTCTTAAATTATGCTATTTACGTTGAAATTGTTAAAAAAACTTCATGGAGATAATTCAATGTATACTGACATTTATAAACAAACATATTTACTTCCCTTTGTTGGAAAAAAATAAACACTGAACAATGAATTTTCTCACAAGTCGTTCTTTCATGTACATATAAAATAACTGATTTTCATTATAACATAAAAAGTTTAACGAATACAACATGTCTTGGTGATCTTGAGGTAGTCTTGGGACTAATAAACTGACCGAATTTTCTGCAATACCTTCTCGATGGAGAGCAACCCAGTTACTTTGAAAATGTTTATTCCGATTTGTTAAAACTTCCTGTTTATTTCAAAACAATAAAAAATAGCAAAGAAAATTTCCGGCACACTAAATTTAAATTTGTTCTAAATTCAGTGAGGACAATTTTGTCAAAGTTAATCCAAACAAAACTAAAATTATGGTTTTTAAAAAGTGAGGGCAATTAAGTAAACATGAAAAGTGGTATTTTGATGGTAACAAATTAGAAACTGTATCGCAGTGTTCATATGTCGGTAACACTTTCACAAGCAAAATGTCTTTTCCTTATATGGCACAATACCAAAGTATCAAAGCTAAAAGAGTTCTTATATCTATTCTAAACAAAATGTATGAATACGGACAACTTCCAAACCATGTGTTTTTCGATATATTTGATACAAAAATCAGTCCAATATTGTTATATGGGTGTGAGATATGGGGTGCAAGTGAGCAAAAATCCACTGAGTTAATTCAAAATTATGCATGCAAAAGATATATGTGCATCAGTCAAAAAACAATTAATATGGCTGTTTTGGGGGATTGTGGCCGATATCCTATGTTTATTACATCTGCTAAAAGAGTTATTAAATTTTGGTGTAGAATTTTAAAGATGGATGATCAAAGATATGTAAAAAAAGCATATAATATGATGAAATGTTTTGATAACTATGGTCAAAGAAATTGGGTTAGATGTGTTAAAAATTTACTTACGAGAAAATGATTTGGACAAATTTGGTTTGATCAAAGCATATCAAATGAAAAATTATTTCTTCAACAATTTACTCTTAGACTTAAAGATCAATATCTTCAAAATTGGCATTCTGATGTGGGTTACAGTTCTAAACTTTCATTGTATGTAAATTTTAAGTCAACTTCTGAACATGAAATATATTTGGATTGTGTAACAGTAAGAAAATTTGGAAATGCACTGGGTAAGCTAAGGACCTCTTCACATGATTTAGAAATAGGAAGGTATTCTAACACTGAAAGAAATTTAAGAAAATGCAAACTTTGTAATACTGAGATTGAAACTGAATATCATTTGTTTTAAAATGTCCCAGATTGACCTCTTTAAGAGAGAAATATATTCCATCAAAATTTTATGAATCAACTAATATGAATAAATTCAATATTTTGATGTCATCTAAAAATGTAGATATTATAATGGAATTGGCTGTTTTTGCATATTGTACCTTCCAAGAACGTAAAATACTACTTAATGATATTATTTAAATGTGTAATTATGTTATTATCTACACATATATGTTTAGGTACTTCGATTTCTGTCAGTTTATTTACATTTATACTAGTCTTGTAAATTTGGTATTAGATCTATATAGCACACTGGCACTACTTCATGTCATGTTTGTAATGTATATGTTTTGTTGACTAGGCCGGAGGCCAAAATCAAATGAATCTAGTTTGATTGTCATTGTCATATGATTGTTTTCGAGTAAAATGATATTCAGAATAACTAATCCACTTTTAGCCAATCATGCAGCTTGGTCATTTTATAGCTCCATACAAATCCCACACGAAACGGACTACTGATTTAATGGTGTTGTAAGATGCAATGGCCTTAAACATTCAATTTGTGATTTTAAAATTGGAGGAGCTCCTTTAAGATAGATCGCACAAAAAAGAGAGAGAAATATTTAAAAAAATCATATCATAGAATGATGGTTTATCTTGCAGGCTGTCATATGTGTAACGTCTTCTGATATTGTGAACGCAGCAAGGTCCTATATTGGCAGTACTAAATGGTCGTATAAGAGTGCCTACTCGGGAAAACCTAACTGGGATAAATACAGCCTTTTCGTTTATGATGTCCTGAAAGGCGTCAACGCGAAACAACCAGAATGGTAAAATGACTTTCATATTTTTTTTGGAACAAGACAAAACCTTTATGCATGCGTTTTTTTGCAACATTGATATTTTAATTACTTATTTAGTTATTTTAATGTATTGTATTTAATCTGTCAAAACTGAAAAGGAATTAACATTACTGTTCTTTTATAGAAAAAAAGTATATCAGAATTCCATGATGACCTTTAATGAACAAATGCTTTATTTTATGAGTTTTTTCTCCCATAAAGTTACAATAAAATTACGTTGAAAAACAGTAATAACAGAAAGTTATCTTTTAAATATAACTTTTATGCGCCGTAGATCAACCGCAGACACATTTGTTGATATTGTAACGCCTCTCATTCGATTATTATAGGTTGGTGCTCACCTGATATGTTTTTCCATGACGTGTATGTTCAATATTTCGTGAGAAAAATAGTTTAAATAAATACAGGCACTCGTTGTTTTTAAAATCACCTGTTTGTTGTTCACTTGTTTTGTTTAGCACAATAGTATTCTTGCACGAATTATGTGATGAAAGTTCGTTTGACTGAATGATGTTCAAACAAGAGCTGTCAAAATAAGGTGACGCCCGTCCACGAACAAAGCATTGCCTTCAAAACACTAGCATAAAGATAGATTTATATTTTAAGTTTCAAAGGCATGCCCAAGATAAAAAGCTCGTCATTAAATTAAATATACGGATACTGCAAAAGTTCTAAGCAGTCCCTTTGCTAGTTTACAAGTTATGCTGAAGACGAAATGTCAATGTAACGGTAAGCAATGGTTGAATATCTTGTACAATTTTATAGATAATGTTGTTTACACCATTTCATCTTAGAACAAGATATAATTGACCTAGCATTTTCATCAGATTTTCAAAGCTTGTACAAGGGTAAAGTAAGT
Organism: Cyclina sinensis; assembly: GCA_012932295.1. NCBI lineage: Eukaryota > Metazoa > Mollusca > Bivalvia > Venerida > Veneridae > Cyclina > Cyclina sinensis. The sequence goes on along the minus strand of JAAONU010000006.1, from coordinate 35,755,674 downwards.
ATTTTTACCCTGTAGCTGGTTACAGCGAGCCGTGCGGAAAGGAGTTTACTCTGCCAACTGTGGAGACCTTTAAAATTACTTTGGTACTCTATCAAGTACTTACTGTCTTTTGTTCCTGACACTGACTAGGAACATGTATACATGTGATATCAATCGCTTTTCTGGAGTGTATGTAAAACCTCATTGATGGTTTTCAAGTAAGTATTGACGTGTGAGTGAAACAAAATATGTCTTCTGGCGACGTCGAATAAAATTTTTATGTTGTTTCTACTCGTATTCATTTACTTTGATGAGGTTACTCTCACGGAAATTTACGGTAATGGCCGACTTATTACGAATTCTAAATACGTTTGTCAACTAATTGTCAAGTGTAATGTATCGAACAAGACCTTTTTGTTGTCTTAAGTCTAGATGAGGTCGAAAAGAAGCAAAACATGAAAAATTGTCAATTCATTTTAATTAAAAGATTCTGTGGTGGATACAAATGGCTTTGTTCGATCTTCTTTCAAATTTGCAATCATTATACGCATGAAAACGACAGAAAGATTGATATAAGAATACAAGGTATAAATATAAAGATACATTATATCTTTCCAGGGAATGGTGGATTTACACTCCCTATGGCCCAGCAGAATGGGGCAATTCAAAATCTGCCGAACTGATACAATCAGCTTGCTGGTCACATTGTGGAAACAATCGCAAAGCTGGTGACGTCATAAGCGATGGAAGTCAGGTTGGCTTCGTCACGGGATTTTTGAAAAGCACACGCGCCACCAAAACGACAATAGAAGAAAGCAACTGGGGCTTTAGGTCACCTCCTCAACTGGGCTCGGCAGATTCGATCACGGGATGCTGGAGATACGGATATACCACCATAAACTGTTAAACACTGTTAACGTAAATAAAACAGTTGTAGACTTTCTTTGGTAAATTATGATATTTGCAACAAAACAATAATTGTCAATGATTTTTCCTATCAAATTTTGACCTAATAATGAATCTCTTCTGTTGATAACTGGCTTTACATGTGCCTTCTGATGTTATATACCCATTCTCTATTATGCATTCTCTAAGAACAGGTAACTTTAAAATGAGTGTTCATTCTTCTTTCACACTTAAGACCGTTCTCCATTTTTCGGAGCGGATCAATGGTCCAGTGGTAACGCTCTGGACTGGTAAACCAGTCGCGAGATCGATTCCCCGCTTTTCCTCTACCATTACTATCTTTCGGATGAGACGTTAAACCGATGTCCAACGTATCAGTTTTGTACACTGAGCATGCAAAAAAAACAGGGATGTCTCTAGAATGTGATGCTTTTTGTATCTTGCACTATCCCCCAGAACATAAAATAACAAATTTCGGCAGGGGACGTCGGTCATATTTGCAACCGGTACCGACGATAAATAAACTAGATAAATTTTAAGTCACTGTTATTGGAAAATATAATGTTGCTAAGGGTCTCCGTCTCATACTTTGAACCATCTATTTTAAGTATTCGTTAAAAAGAAACTTAATTTGTTCATTATAAAGATTTAGTCATTAGCATTTGTGGGTGAGCTAAAGCTGTCATTAACATGTTCAGTTCAGCACCATCTTTGATTAGGATTTTCCAATACATGTTTTCCTTTTTTTATTTTTTCTGAATTTAATCATGTGTGTGTCACAAACGTTATCTTTTCCTATCCATTACTGTAGTGACCCATCCTCTGAAAAACTCATAAATTCGTCGAAATGCGGTTTTAAACTATTCGCACTATTCAATCCAATTCTTTTAAACATAAATCCGAATTATTTAATAATTAAACAACATAGGTTGTCAGACATTGCGGAGTTCATAAAGTAAATGCGACGAATTACCATTAAACTCCGCCAAAGATCACGGCAAACATTGATACGTGTCTCAACGCTCGAAAATCGTCTCGTGTTCTTGATGACAAAGACGAAGAGAGTTTGTATGTATGAATGGTGATGGGATGGGGGAGCACCACGAAAGAGCATTTATCAAGGGGGAAAAGGCGCCATAAAATAGCAGTGATCAAAGGACAGAACTCCACAAAAGGACATTGATCGAGTGGAAAAGCCCCATAAAAAAGCAGTTATCGAGGGAACCAAAATCACTACGAGAGAGCAGTGATCGAAAGGTACAGGGCCCGAGTCTCGAGCCGGTGATGGCTTCTTCGTGACCGTCAGGAGATAAGAGTCTCAAGTGTCTTTTTGCACTCCAGACTTCCTGTTTCCTTACTGGTTTGAACTCCTAAAAACGGTCATCGAGCGTGATTTATATAAGTTTTCTGATCTCGCAATCGATGTAAAATAAAAAAAAGGGAAAACCAAATAAAAACTAAGCTTAACGAAAATTTTAGTAGCTTTATACCAACTTCATAATCTTTATTTCAATCAATGGGAGTATCCATACGTCAGCTGAAAGAAGTTATATCGTCATTCCATACACTATTTTACTACGTCAACGATATCACGTCCGTGCCCCATATTCTCTTAACAGCCCTTGTTTTTTTGGAAATTTGTAAATTTTCATATCATAAGCAATTTTTTGCCATGAAATATTCATGTGATGTACGGACTCGTATTTTATCTATTTATTTATTTATTTATTTATTTATTTATTCCAGATCAAATTAAAACTATGTATTCTCCAATAAACTCTATCTTTCGTTCTCATTACTTGGCTATGCTATAATTTCATAAAGTAACAGACTGTAATTTATTGACATTTTTTCACGGTCGAATGAAATGCAACAGATTAAGCTCAATCCAACCTGTTTCCCCAGTTAACCTTTGTTTAATGTATTTTCTTTAATTTTTTCACAAAATGTACACATTGCTGCATCGATTCAGCACAAAAACACGTCATCTCTAAGGCTCCCGAGTCGTTTTGCTCGGTGCACCATACGTTGTTGACACTAAATCTAATGGTATGTGATTTCATAATAATGTTTTCTTGTTGCTGTTTATCTTTTTCTTTATATTCACCAGGAAGAAACGTCAACATTGTACATTGCCAACTCGCCAACGATAATGATTATGGTTAAGTTTTTCCTGTTCAGCTTCAGTATTTACGTACTTCAAAAATTGTACAAGCAAATTTAAACTATGAAATTAAGCTTAATCTCAATGTTTATGCTATACTGTGCCAATTATTTTATTTTACTTGTTCAATAACAACATGTGTGATCAGGGTAGCGTAAGCACGTTCCAGTTCTGTGATTTTCAGCGAAATAATGGTCTATGATTTATTCAGATCTAAACACATTTGGGCTTATTTCAATAACCACTGGTCGGACTCGAGCGATGCCGGGCGTTAATGAGCCTCGTGTTATTGTTAATTTCACAATCTTCTGTCCCTTTGTTGTAACAAGTATTTTTCATGAAAAATGATAATTATGTGTGTGTGTGTGTGTGTGTGTGTGTGTGTGTGTGTGTGCGGGGGGGGGGGTATGTTTTTCTCAAAACAAATTAACTAATTAATTAATTATGTCTTCCCCACTGCTAAGCTGAAAACAAACCGGTGGTCATGAAGAAAAAACACAGACAACTTTGTGACGTATATACATACAGACAGACAGAGACGTAAAATACAAAAACTATGTTTCCGAAATAGTCATTCCTGTAAAGTTTAATCCAAATCCGACCAGCGGTTATGGAGATATGCTGAAACTTACTCAGTTTCTGGGCAAAACAAGCAATGCAACACCAATAAAAATCAGCCGACAGAAACAAGTTGATAATATGCATAATTACACTTGATCATGATCTGGCTGTTAAAAGCCAACCAACGGTTATGGAGATATGCCCCAATGTATTCAATTTTTGACAAATCAATGGACGCTATAAGATAGGTATAGTCTGCATAAAACTGATTTGCCTTCGTATATATAAAGGTGGAGATTTCAGATTTTGATATATTATTAACAGTAAGATAAAATATAGTCGAAATTTAAATTTTTCACCATTGCATGCATAGGCACAACTTATAACATGTTTGAAGTTAAAACTTTCATGAGCATAAATAAGATGGATGGGTTTGTGCATTTATTATTAACGTTGTGTAATATTTTTACAGATATACACGAATGGGTAAACACGACAGATAACGTTCATATATGCATGGAAGTTTGAAATGTGATATAAAAAGAAAGAAGGCAGCTAGTTAATAGACTTGTTTTATACAGGAAACTATTAAAATACATTAATAATGAGACCATTGAACCATGTATTTTACAAGATGTGAAGTCTTGCCTTTTTATAACATTTTTAACACAATATGCGATAACATATATTCCATTTCGAAAGACACGATAAATAGAGGATATTGAAGTTTTTTCTACAAATATGGGATTTATTTTCATTGAGTGGTATGAAAATAAATATTTCACAAGTGGCGATAGCCACGAGTGAAATATGATAATTTTCGTACCACGAGATAAAAATAAATCTCGTATTTATAGAAAAAACTTGAATTTTCTGTTTATTATATACTTTCTATCTTTTTTGACCTTATGATTAGAAAGAATTCCCCTTTAATTTTGTGTATTGGCTGAATTTAGAAGAAAGTAGTCCGGCAAAACACCAGTGAAAATACGGAAAATTTGTTTCACTGAAGTGAAAAATAAATTTTTACAGTGAAAATACGGAAAATGAAAATATGCATTTTATTTCATCAATATTTCTCAATATTTCATTTATAAGTATATAATAAATGTTAATCTTTATAACAGAAATAACAAATTGTCAACTTACATGAACAGCTTTTTCACCTATGCGGGATTTAAGAAAACTTATTTCAAAACATCGAGCAGACAGTTAGAAAAAACCTCATATACACAGCTACAGTTAGTGCTATATACGCATTTTACTCGCTAAAGCTTTTACATTCATACAGATGAGCCCTACAAAAATGGGACAGGCAGACTAGCAAAACATTTTGGCACATATCATAAGATGTTGCATTTATCTCTTATGTTTGGCAGCAAAATGTTTGTGACGAACTGGTAGTCTAATAGCCGTATCAGACAATCAGACAGACTGACCTCCATTGGGACAGAAATAAAGTGCCTATAAATGTGTAAATTTTGTGGATTTGACATACAAAACAGCAATACAAATCATAATTAGAACCACAATCAAAGCTTGAGCACCTGATGTGGTATTACCCTTGAGCGATCTTGCTAAGTTTCGCTCGTGATACACTCTCATGCTGTGGGGTACGTTTCTGAAATAATATCGAAAGCAAAGCATGTATATGTGAGTTTCGATGAGGACATGGCATGGTTACATTTAGGAGCTTTTGTGTAATGCTATATCAAATTCAATTCATATTTGCAGAATGTGTAGGACAGGCATAAAACAGAATGGTAAAGCATATAGCATCTGCTCTGACATTGACGCGTGACACCAAATGGCATGAGAAACAAGTGTTCGAACTAACATAAAAGTCAAAGCTGCGGAGCGGAGAGGACAAACAGAATGGCTTATCATAGAAGCAATCCTACAATTGTTTCAGTTCGCTTGCTTGCTCGTGTTAAGTCTTCATGGAGAAGAATTCTATAAGACTTAGTCTTTCGTTCTAATCCTGTTCTCTGAATATGTTATTTTTGTATGTGTACGTATAACAAATGTTCATTATGTATATATTCTGGGAATAAAATATGTTTAAACTAAACTTAAGTCTCCATGCTCTTTGCAAATATCTATGTTGTGATGTTACATCAAAATCCATCTATGAATGTGTGTTTCATTTAGCGAATTTGACTTACAGGCTGTTCATTACAACAATCTTTACCAATGCTCCAGGACATGCTGTACCCTTATGTCATATTTTCTGAACATAATTGTACTTTTTATCATTTAATGCATTTACATTTGTACTTAAACATAAAGAAAATATCCATATTTTCAATCAGTCTCTCACTTGTCTAAACAGAAAGATAACGATGACTTTTTTCTGTAAAAATCTTAAACGAAGAGTTCTTCGTCCAGCTGCGCTGTTTTAAATTCGACAATCCCAAAATAGTCGGCGACACGATTCATGCTGTTTGCTTAATTAAGTTCAGCTGAAAACTAACATTTTGTGTAATGATTAGCGGCCAGTTGGTATTGCAAAAACAAGTGTTTTGTATTATTTTGAAATATGCAAATACTGTAGACGTAGAACATGTAACTATAGAATAAAGTATTCAAGTATAACTAAGACCTGGATAAGGGAAAATGATGCCGTGGACACTTCAAGTCTGTAAACAATTCATGGATCCACAGCATGACTCTTAAACCTTATAACAATAGGTTTCACCCACAAACATTACCGTGTGCTCTTTTGTTATATACTTGTTTGTGCTGAAAATATAACTCTACTTCTTTGTTAAATCAATGCAATGTGAGTGGTCAGGGATCCATCAATTTTTGTTTGCTAGCCATAATAGACAAAAATTACCATATGTTTTAAAGGGCGTTACAGTAACACATTGTGAAATAAAATACACCATGTAGTTTAAATGAGTTGCATATCTTAATATTTTTCAGCATAGCTGTCTAAAAATCGATTTTGACCTACATTTGTAACGAATGAAATTGTTAGATACAAAGTCTAAAGCTGAAGATGGAAGTTTGCCATTGGTTAAAAGTATTAATGTCATGCAATTGGATAAAAGTATTAATGTCATGCAATTGGATAAAAGTATTAATGTCATGCAATTGGATAAAAGTATTAATATCATGCAATTGGATAAAAGTATTAATGTCATGCAATTGGATAAAAGTATTAATGTCATGCAATTGGATAAAAGTATTAATGTCATGCAATTGGATAAAAGTATTAATATCATGCAATTGGATAAAAGTATTAATATCATGCAATTGGATAAAAGTATTAATGTCATGCAATTGGATAAAAGTATTAATGTCATGCAATTGGATAAAAGTATTAATGTCATGCAATTGGATAAAAGTATTAATATCATGCAATTGGATAAAAGTATTAATGTCATGCAATTTTCGGGAAGAATTCGTAATTGTTACTTTATTGCCTCTGCAAGTAATAGAATAATGATACCATTAATACAGTCTTAAATTAGATATCAAAACAATTTAACCATGAAAAGTTACACTTAATGGAATAGGTATATAACAAATTAACCTAAAATTTAATTAATTTTACTGAAAATGATATTGACACTCTTCATTCTTTGTGTTATGGACAAAGGACATTCGATTAGTACACGCGTAGATTGTTTACCAATGTCCGAAACTATACCATAATGAGGCATTACATTTGTACTGTATCTACGACGATCATCTTTTTTTAAAAGATATTTTCTGTTTTGCATATTACATAATCAGAGCACGAACCCATTATATTAAACCACTCACCTGAATATCTTGGATCTTTAGTGATATCTAAAACCTGCTGAAAATATGTAAATCCATGTATACTTCCTATCCGCATTAATGAATTTACGTCAATGAAAGTATGTCTATGCATAATTTTATTTTTTGGTGTACATAAAAGTGCCATTGACAGTACGAGGTTATATTGACCGGATAATGAGAAAACTTATTCAAGTAACGAAACCCTCAGTGTAGAGCTTTGTTAGCAATACCTGTAGGCAGCAGATACAATAAGAGGCAAATAGGCTTTTCCTTTTTACTTTAAATTCCTTAAACATTACACCTGCTGATATGTGTATTTTTTTACCTGTGTATGTTTGTTTTGTTTTTTGTTACGTTTTGATGAGAGAGTGGGGTGAATGTATGACATATTGTATTTTTGATTATGTTTCTTTCGGTTTTTTTAATGCATTTTACCAAAATCAAAAACAGAACTTTTTTATAATCTTTAATTTACCACCACTTAATTGTTTTAAATTAAGTGTATATTAAATGTTGATACAGAAACATACATCAGTTCTGTTTACAAAAATATACAGGCATGTTAAGAAATAAGTACTTGCTTGATATGGCAAACCATTAAGCAAGGAATTTGTTTCAAAACCTGAATACTTGTCGTGATCTATACGTTGACCTAAGACTGAAACCCTTTTATATACATATGTATGGCATGTGAAACAATATATATAATGATTATAGTCTAAAAACATAATGAAACTGATGTCATACAAAAAACCCAGACACAGGAAATGAAAGTACACTATGTAAATGACAAAACAATATCATGGTACTACAAGACATGATCGGTAAATCATTAAAGTTATTTTTAGCCAATTTTCAAAGATGACACATTAGCACATGATATATTTTTTCTGTTATCTGTGTTTGTGAACATCACTGTGCCTGAAAAGGCCAAAAGGAAAATAAAGAAAATGTTTGTTTATTATAATCGATCCGTTAAGTACAGTAAAGACAAAAAAATCTACAAAAAATATCTGCAAAAAGTATATTGTAAAACAGTAGTGCTGAAATACTTATCGTGTCGGCAGGGCAAAAACATTAGGATTGATGGGGCTATTCGAAACAAAGAACATTTTCTTTTTTGCCTAAATCTATATTGTAATTTCTAGGAGACCTTCGGATAAGTAAAAACGTCTCTTCACTTTTAGCTTTATTAACTTAGCTTTGTCCAGTGATAAATTTTATCACATATGAGTTTGATGTTTAGAAGACATAATTATACTTAAAATCATGTTGTTTTGATTTTGGAAAATATTTAATATAAAACAATGAGGACAGCAGGCAGTAGCAAAGTAGAGAAACAAGATGAACATGATGATATAGATGGAGGGTATGCCTGGTTTATTTTGATAGGTGAGATCATTTGTTAGTGTACTTTTTGTTTAAGGTATAAGGCTTATAAATGATTTCTTTCGAGCCTTATTGAATTAACCTCTTTTAAGAAATATACTGACTTACATACAACATAAGACATTTTATCATGAAATTCATCAGACATGACAAAATTTTGACTCCAAACCTGACTTGAGTTAATGGTTTATTCTTAGTATGACAATAAAGACAATATCAATCTGTATGTCATTACTTACAGCATAAAGACAATACCAATATGCATGTCATTACTTACAGCATTAAGACAATACCAATCTGTATGTCATTACTTACAGCATAAAGACAATATCAATCTGTATGTCATTACTTACAGCATAAAGACAATACCAATCTGTATGTCATTACTTACAGCATAAAGACAATACCAATCTGTATGTCATTACTTACAGCATAAAGACAATACCAATCTGTATGTCATTACTTACAGCATAAAGACATTACCAATCTGTATGTCATTACTTACAGCATAAAGACATTACCAATCTGTATGTCATTACGTACAGCATAAAGACATTACCAATCTGTATGTCATTACTTACAGCATAAAGACAATACCAATCTGTATGTCATTACTTACAGCATAAAGACAATACCAATCTGTATGTCATTACTTACAGCATAAAGACAATACCAATCTGTATGTCATTACTTACAGCATAAAGACAATACCAATCTGTATGTCATTACTTACAGCATAAAGACAATATCAATCTGTATGTCATTACTTACAGCATAAAGACATTACCAATCTGTATGTCATTACTTACAGCATAAAGACATTACCAATCTGTATGTCATTACTTACAGCATAAAGACAATACCAATCTGTATGTCATTACTTACAGCATAAAGACATTACCAATCTGTATGTCATTACTTACAGCATTATGACAGCAGACAAAAAAACAGCTTAAAGCGAACTAACTAAATCTAATTACAAACCTAGAACCGTTTACCCGACCTACTGTATAATGAGGTAATTATATTAAAGTTAACTTAAATATATATGATATATATAATTCGTATACTATTCTGATCATTTAGGTAAAAATTTCGAAGTGGATTACCATGTAGTTTTAGAAAAATGAAACTGAAACTGAAATCACTTAAGACATATATTCATTCACTTACCTCTTTAAAAGATTTATAACATTTAAAATATTTTATTTAAAACGAAAGTATCTAATTTGATCATATAAGATTAAAAGTTTTAAAACAAAAAGAAATTACCTGGAAAAGCAAACAATTATTTTGTCTCCTGGCCGGTTCGAACCCTTGGCTTTTAGTTAAAAGACCTCTTACGAACAGACATAAATGTAACTGAGTATAATTTTCAGTGTGGAGGTAATGTTTTAATGAGAAAATATCTAATAATAAAAGTAAAACCATTTTACATAACTTTAACTCTAAACAAGTTTGATTTGATACTTATTTTATGGATTTAATTTTATTCATACCACTGGATTAAAAACAAATACAACCTATCAATTCGTAAAATCATGTTATTTACGGAAACACTTTTTTATGATGTGCGTCGTTCATTTTAATCGTCTTATACTTATTTGGTAATATAAAACATTCTTATAATTTTTCAGGCTGTTTCATCATATATACATTCCTGATAGGTAGTGTCAAGGCATATGGAGTACTGTACACTGAAATGGTGGACTATTTTTCCTCTGGATACGGAAATGTAGCCTGGATAGGAGCCATAGCCTCTTTTCTTAGACTGACTCTTGGTACTAATTTGAAAATAACACTAACAAATAATTAATAAATTTCATATAAGAAATCAAAGGTTAACGTCGGTATGTTAACTGAACAGAAACCTTAGAATATCATATGCAATGATTGTTATTACGTTCTCTGTCTACAAGAAAATGTTCGTTACGGCGAAAATAACCTGTTTCATATTTTTTGAGTGTTTATAACTACATGGCTTTTAATGCGGAAAATAACGTTTACTGAAAAATACTATGAATATTTTAACATCACTTTTATGGCATAAGATAGTAATTGATTTTCGCATGATATAGCTCTAAGTAATTTCTTGTAGGACCGATCGCTAACCTTCTTTGTAGGACATTTTCTTTCCGGACTGTAACATTTATTGGCGGAATGATGTTCGGCATTGGATACATTATGTCTGGTTTTGTGACGAAGATGGAGCATCTGTACCTTACATTCATTTGCTGCGGTAAGCAAACCTGTCGATATCCTTCTATACTAATTGTACTTATTGTTAGTTTTGATGTAACATCTAATTATGTTTCGCGGAGTGACGTCAGTAATTTAATGAGGTCACAGACGTTTTAAACTTGTCCGCTTAATGATATTGGTCCCGGACGATTTGAATGAAAAGTTTTGTTGTATGACAAATTATTGGTATTGCTGTCGATTTATTACTGGCAACTTATGAATCAACTGAAAGTGATATTCATCTCAGAATCTGATATTGATATACAAAAATTACTACATCACCCTGTGCATGTGTTTCGTGTATAAGCACCAGAAATTTCTTCTGTAATTTTATCTAAAAGAAAAGAAAGCGAAGAATGAACATATAATAAAGTTGCATATGACGTGATATGTTTACCTTTTAGTAAGTAAAATATCTCTGAGTTGAATTTTGTAATCTTTAAAGCCATGATTAAAAGTTTACTGCATTATTACATCGAAGAATATTCAAATTCATGAACCTTTGACCAACATCAATATGGATATTCTTTTTATATGATACAATAACTGTATAATATGCCATGTTAACGAGTGTTGGCTACTTTTTATCGCTAGTCTAAACACCATAAAAGTATTTTTACGTTAAGAGCATATATTTTGATAACATAAAATAAGTAGTTGGATTTTAGTCCGTGGTTGTTTTCCGAATAACTGATAAATTGCACAACGTGAGATATATTCTTTGCTCTCAATGAAAGCCTGAGTAAGAAATTGGTGTTAATTTCAAAGCTTTTCTGAATTATAATCTTAACGGATGTTAATTTGTGCATAGAAAAAAAGTTTGTAGTCAATATTTAATACATACTCCAGTTAACTGATTTGTCGTTTTTTATTTGTTTCGGATTATGTCTTGGCTTAATCGTAGTACCAAAGACGTACCAACTGTCACTGGAATTGCCTACTAATAAAAAAAGACTTTCATCATCCATAAATAAAAAGAAAGCTGTTTTACATCGGGTATTTTCAAGCATCAGGAAGTGCAGAAAGGATTTAAGGATTGTGAATCTTTTCTGCTTTTCTTAATTTGGCAACCTGCATTGCCTGATTTGGAATTTTAGAATATTGCCAACAATTGTATATCGTTGTTGTTTTTGTTGTTGTAATAAAGCTAAAGTTTACTTAAAAAAGTTTAACCGAGTTCCACCATGAAAGAATGCCGATAAAATATCAAACGTTTTCGAATATAATTTAAATAAAACACCTCTGTCCTAATAACGAGCAAAGCTGTTATTCGCATCTTATTTTTACACAGGTCTTGGTTACGGTTTGACGTTTTCTCCATGTTCGACCATAATAAGTTTTTATTTTGAAAAACACCGCGCACTTGCAAATGGCATAACAGTATCTGGGAGTGGTATTGGGGCCTTGGTTCTTCCTTTTTTATACAAGTGAGTAAATGTTTAACAGGAATATCTTAAAAGGAAATAAACTGTTAGATCATTTGTGGTAATTGTAAAACAATAAGTAACAATGTACTGCAAAAGAAAGTTCAAACTACATATTTTTGCGGCCATCTGGAAAAATCTTTTAGAAACTTATCAGCAAAGAAGCACCAAACTTTTATTAAAGGAAATCGTCAACAAGAGCCTTTATGTCTAAAATATTTTTGTTTTCCTTACGGTTTGTCGTGCTTTTTAAAACAACAGTTGTTCATATTTTATTTATACTGTGTATTGTAAAGAATAAATAAATCGTATTCTTCGTTATAAAATACAGATATCTTATCGAAACTTACGGTCTGAAAGGAACATTCTGGATCACCGGCGCAATATTTTGCAACATTTGCGTGGCAGCATGCTTATTCCGACAACCAAAGATTCTCAAAGACGCCAAACTTCAAAGAAAGAAAGAGAAAATTAATGGCGCTTACTTAAATCAGGAAGAAAATCAACAATTTATTTCAAAACCCGTACCATGCTCAGGCATAGATTTGAGATGTTCTCTTTTTAAAAACCCATTGTTTACAATGTATGTGATGTCATTTACCTTGTGTATATTTTCATATATTGGTAACATAACCATGATACCTTCACAAGTGAAAGCTCTTGGTTACAACAAGGATTTAGTAGCCTTAAGTGTTACTATTTTTGGCGGCGTGGAAGCTGGGGCAAGAATTATAATTGGATGGTTTGCAGATCTCAAAAAGATACATCCAAAATATATATACGTGTCCTGCATGTTTATTGCTGGGATTTTCTCATTTTTAGTACCATTATTTGACAGTTTTACTTTTATGGTCATCTATACGACAGTGATTGCAATGTTCCCCGGCTCATTTCAAAGTCTGATGTCACCAATGACTATCGAAGTTGTCGGTTTAAAACAATTTACTCCTGCTTTTGGACTCATGTCTTTCTCGATGGCTTTTGGATCAACACCCTGTCAGCCAGTTCTTGGTAAGTTCTTGTTTTCCTAATAAGTGTAAGCTGATGAACATTTTGGTCAACATTCTTTAATAGTCTTGAATCAATACCTCTTTTAAATTGCATAGAATGACTACATTTATAAAACTATGCAGTGGTCGATGGACAGGTGTGCTGGATTCATGAATCGGATATTGCTGGTTTGATTCTCTTAACGGGTAAGAGTCTCCTGTGAGTTTCCACCATTTCGGCGAGATTACTGGTTAGAACAAAGTAAACAATCATCTAATATTTTGTGTTCATGTAATAGTTAAGATAAACTAAACGCGTACAATAGTTTTGTCTTAGTTTTACGCATACACTTATATTTTATCTTTAATTCTATCTTAGGTTTGCGAGTGTACATATAGACTTTACATATAGATTTATCATATTTTCTTAGGCTTTCATGGTCACATATATTTATCTTAGGATTATGCATACATACATGCTTTTCCTAAGTTTTACACGTATATATTGTTGAAGAGATTTCCACAACTATATTTTGCAGCTTATCACGTCAGCAGTTTGCAATTAACTTTTAACAATTAACATGTGCAAAAATAACGATAAATCTACTATTATACGTACCTTAGTTATAGTCTGTCAGGCATTAATATTGAACAACGATGTGCTTCCAATATCATTATTACTAGCACTAGGATTCCTAGCCTATATATTAATGCACATATGAATAGAAACAGTTTATTAAACGTATTCTTAATTTACAAACGTGTGGCAGTAACTTATGTTAAAAATTATGTGTTTTTTCTTTTAGGTTGGATAAAAGATTACCATGGAAACTGGAATCCGTCTTTTATGTTCAGTGGTGCTATATTTATACTTGCTGGCCTTGTAATTTTAATGGAACCTGTTATTATTCGCACCTGCATGAGGCCGAATCACACTGACAACGATTGAACCATAGAATAGTTTTATCAAACTGATTCTTTATAACAATTTACAGCTGTCATGTTCAGATTGAATTATCAAATAAACGTAAATATCTTATTAATTCCTAGTCAAACATTTTTTAAAAAGAAAAAAGGATACGTGATGCAATAAAGGCAGACTCGGGGAAGTAAAGTATATACACTAGGCATATTAAAAAAAAGCTTTATGCCTTATCATATATATCTAAACTGAGATGAAGTTTACATTCCCGCTAATACATGTTGCATGTACGTATGGTGGCTGATTTCGACGCGAAAAAAGCGAAAACGTGAAAAAAACGCGGATACGACAAAGTCAAATTTTGTCATATCTTTGTGTTTTTGAATTTTGGCATTGTCGATGCGAAAAAGCAAAAGGACGACAAAATTAGACAAAAATACGAAACATAAAATGTGTCGTGTTTTCGCCTCTTATTTGTCGTGTCTTTACATTTTCGCATATTTGCTTTTCGTATTTTCGCTTTTCCCCATTTTTGCTTTTTGACATTGTTGCATTGTCGCATTTTTGCTGCTTTTTTTTGCATTGTTGTGTTTTCGCTTTTTCGCTTCTTTGCGTTCCGGTTACGCATGCGCTGATTTATTAGACATATGATGAATGATACACAATATCCATACGTTGTTGTTTAAGCATATGTGTAATTGATGTGCGCATGCGCTTAAACAACCGGAGCGCGAAAATGCGACAATGCAACAATGCGAAAAAGCGAAAATGCAACAATGCGGAAACACGAAAGGACGACAAAGTTTCACTTTTCGCCACGAAAAAGCAAAGACACGACAGATGTATTGCGAAAACACGACACATTTTACGTGTCGTATTTTTGCCCTTTTTTTGTCGTCCTTTCGCATTTTCGCCTTCTAAATGCCAAAATGCGAAAACACAATATTACGACAAAGTTTGACTTTGTCGTATCTTGGTGTTTTCGCTTGTTCGCATGTTCGTGGCGAAAACGCGAAAATACGACATGGTGTAAATCAGCCACCATATTATGCAAGTGTTAAGTTTAACAAGAAAGGCAGCTTCTTTGCACAATACTTAAGTACAATAATGTTAGTTATACAAACAATCTATTTAGTGGGTTGGAAAAGTTTGAAAACCCGTTTTAGTATTATTGTTTTCAATATCATTATTAATATAATATAATTATTATTTGTTGTTGTAATTCAAGTCAATAAAAGTCACTGACAGTAATAACTATAAAATGAAAAAAATTAATAGTAACTGTTTTTGTGCAATCAAGAAAGACAAACAAGGTTCACTAAACCTAACTGAACAGGCACTAGGATAAGTATAAAATTATCATAAATTTCTGTAGGTCTTGTTAAGTCTGTTCTGGTCAAATACATTGTAAATTAAATGTACCTAGGTTCTTTGAAACAAGGAAAATTAGAAAACTAAACAGCAACTGTACTTTATATAAACATCCGCATTTTTCTTAAATGACATAGCTCAACGATTTAACAATATTAAGACATGAGTGCATGAGTACCGCGGTTTAAAAATCATACATGTCCTACATAATAGCTTCACGAGTCGCTTCAGCGATCAAAAGTTTATCTTTTTTTTTTCTTTGTGTGTGTGTGTGTGTGTGTGTGTGTGTGTGTGTGTGCCATGTTTATGTATTATGTTAAATGTTAAAAATTACATATAGGAACTGCGTAAACATTGTGATTATGACTTTAGTGACGAATATGACAGTGACAAAGTTGCAGCAGGTTCATGTGTTATTTGCGCGTTCATTGCATTTTACACTCCGGAAAGACTCTTTTATCAACTTATAAGTGAGTACGACCTTTTTTTTGTGTGGTTGAGTGTTAGTAGTAATGTTGCCTATTGTATACAAATTGTCTTATAAGTGTTGTTGCCTGTTGTGTGCAATTTGTCGTTAAGGCCCAACGTGTGAGACTTGTTGAAAATTGCCTATTGTCTGCAATTTGTGTTAGAGGTGCTGTTACATGGTCTATACAATTTGCTGTTTATTGTTGTTGAGTTTATGTACAAATTGTGGCATTAAAGTGGTTACCTGATATGTGCTATTTGACTTATGAATGTGACATATATGTCTTATTGGTGTGGTTGCGTGATATGTGCTATTTGACTTATGAATGTGACATATATGTCTTATTGGCGTGGTTGCGTGATATGTGCTATTTGACTTATGAATGTGACATATATGTCTTATTGGTGTGGTTGCGTGATATGTGCTATTTGACTTATGGATGTGACATATATGTCTTATTGGTGTGGTTGCGTGATATGTGCTATTTGACTTATGAATGTGACATATATGTCTTATTAGTGTGGTTGCGTGTTATGTGCTATTTGACTTATGAATGTCACATGTGTGTTCTATTTGTGTGTTACCTGGTTTGTGCTACTTGTCTTATGGATGTTATATGTGTGTCCTTTTGTGTGGTTGCCTGATATGTGCTACTTGACTTACGAATAAAATATGTTTGTCCTCTTTCCGTTGTTTAGTTTAGACTCATCTATTTTACATCGATTGCGATACAAGTTCGTACAACTTAGATTCATCACGCTCGATGACTGCTTCCTGGGTTCCAAACCAGTATTCGCGCAGCCTAGAGGAATGTGAAGATCATGAGAGAATCTCGCCTCTGACTGGATTCGAACCCGCGACCTCCAGATCCGGAGCCCTGCGCTCTATCCCTGGACCACGGTGTCTCCTCATATTTCCGTGGTACCCTGGTATATAATACTTGACTTATGAATATAATATATGTGTCCTATTTGTGTGGTTTCCTGGTATGTGCAACTTGACTTATGAATGTAATATGTGTGTCCTATTAGTGTGGTTGCCATATATGTGCTACTTGTCGTATGATTATAATATGTGTGTCCTATTGGTGTGGATGCTTGATGTGTGCAACTTTTCAAATTAATGCGTATGCCTGCTGAGTGCAATTTACCGTAAAGTGAAACAGATGAACTAACCACAAGTGACAAAAATTGAACCATGATGAATAATTGCTTTTATTATAACTACAGAAATGCTTAATTACATTACAATAAAACGCACATGAAATTCTTTTTAGCGGTAATTCTAAAAAAATATTGCAATGTCAGATATCAGATATATTACACTATGTCACCTCTCAGTCAATATCCGTGTATGGTTCTGGTGATGACAATGCAGGAAAAAAGGTGTACATTATTGTCAGTAAGCTGCAACCAAACATGCATAAGATTTCTAGGAGCATACTGGATGAAAATTTAAATTCAACAGATTATGTTGAAAGAAAACTTCATACAGAAATGCTTAATTACATTACAATAAAACGCTCATGAAATTTTTTTGCGGTAATTCTAAAATAAATATTGCAATGTCAGATATTTGAGTTCGATGCAGAACTTGCTATAACAAGCAAAAGGAAAACTTTCAGAGCTTTTCTCAGCAACCCCTTATCTGATTTAAACGTGTATAAATGTCCTTTTCTTGACCTCTGTATACATTGTTAAACTGATTGTGATTCATAAAAACAAGGCCACCAAGGGCAAGGTTTTTTCCCTATTTTGTCTATAAATGAAACTTCAAAAACCTTTCCTAAGAAACTGCTGGCTTGTTTTAAAAAAATCATTTCAAACAAGATTTTAGTGTTATTTCGGTGATCCTCTATATATATATTATGAAAGTTATTGTGTTCTGTATAAAAACATGGCCAATAGGAGTGTGGATTATTTTCCTTACATGCCTATGTAGGAAATTCTTAGAAAATGATTTGAAAATAATTTGGAGAAAAAATTCTTCCTTTTGACCCTCTATAAAAATTGCTAAACTTATATCTGTTCATGAAAAACTTTGTCATAAGCGTTGAGACTTATTTTCTTAATATGTCTATGTTTGAAGTTTTACAGATAATCTTATCTGAAACTCATACAGAATTTCAAATTAATGGTTTTCCAACATTGGTGGTCAAACTTTTATGTGATTTTAATAGTATGTGTCAGAAGAAATAAACAGAACAGAAATTTTATTTACAGATCAGACTTGAACATTTACAGTTCCTCGTCTTTCCTTATTTAAAACACAGAGAGAGTGACAAGCATACATACATATATAATATATATAATATATCAATAGTGTATATAAATATATATAATACAAATACTATTCTAAGATTCATATTCTACATTTCTTCGATATTTTCACATAGTTTTGCAACGTTCAAAATGTTTAGAATAAATTTGAAAAATGCACATGAATCTATTATTTGACTGAATATCTATATTGGTGTGCAAAACCTTTTTTTTTTTTTTTTAAATTAGTTTAATATTCGATGTTACAATAACATTTCTTGTCTTCTTTTAAATGCCCTTTATTTGTTCAATAAATTTAATTTTGTCGTATTTAAGAGGTCCAGGAATGTAAACATACTAGGTGTTTTGTGATAATATGCAGGTATATAATGATTGTTTATTGCTGTATATAAAGGACACATTAATATAAAATGATATTCATCCTCCATATCGTTTTTGTCACACAAAGTGCATTTTCGTTCATTTTTTTTCAATATGTCTGTGTTTTCCAGTTTAAATATTTAGAACATGGGATGATAGACGTATCTTAGCAATAGTTTTTCTAAGTTTAAGTTGTGAGTATTTTAACAAGCATTTAGTTACAGCTACGTTTTAAGAATGGTTCCGTTGATGGAGACTCCTAACTTTTCCGTTTAATATGCTGGTGTTATGTACAGATCACCATCATGTGCTCTATATTTTTGTTTTTCGATAGGGTATTTTTGTGTTGGTGAATGTACCATTTTCAGTACTATGTATCATTCGTGGATAGTGCCCTTTTAAGAAAGAGCAAAGTCCATAAATGATATTCATATTTTACCTAGGAGCATCCAACCTCGTTAACTTGATTATTATATAGAAAGTGATATGTTTTGTGTTTATTATACTAAAGTAATATGTTTTGTTATATCTTACTGCCTCTCCCAAGAAAGATATCATGTGAAATCGCGCTCTTTGATATATTGATCACTGAAGCATTTTGGTTTTGTAGATTATTGTTGTTGTTTTTTTCAAATGGAAATTCCTGTATGACTATCTACACATAAAGAAATAAAGTGAAAAACGCCTATCAGGAAAAACAGTCAGAAAACACAGTCTCCCTACAGAGTCAAAAAGTAGAGGTGAAAGGAGAGCGTACAAGGGTGCATCAATAAATTCGTACACTAATTCAATAGCGGGGAAATGATTTAATTCAAGTACGTAAAATGATTACTCGTTCTCAAAGTAACGCCCCATGCACAATTTGCACTTGTCCCATCTCTCGACCCATGACTCGAACACGTGTTGTAGCCCGTCACGTGACATCTCCCGCAGCTGTCTGTCCACGGCACACCTCATTTCCTCTCTTGACTCAAATTTCGTACCACGAAGACTGTTTTCTAAAGTTGGAAACGGCCAGAAGTCACAAATTGCTAGGTCCAGGCTGTAGGGTGGGTGTGGTAACAGTTCGACGTCGAGTTTTTCTAGTGTATCCATGACGGGGCTTGAATGGCTCGGCGCGTTGTCGTGATGTAATATGAATCCGGACCTAAGTAGATGTGGGCCCTTTCTCCTTAGTGCCGCCATGAGTTCCGTTCTAAGTAATGTTGCATAATAGTTCCCAGTGACTGTCGTTTTCGGAGGAACAAAGTGGTTTAGCACTACACCGTATGTATCACAGAATATAATTGCCATAACCTTCCCGGCTGACTTGGAAATTATCGCTTTTGTAGGGGAAGGCGAGGAAAGATGCTTCTAGACAGAACTCTGACGTTTGCTTTCCGGTTCAAAAAAGTGAATCCACGTTTCATCACATGTTATCGATTGATTTAGAAAGTAATCGCATTCTTAACGATACCTCCTCTCGTACTGCTGACACATTTTCACCCTTACCCCCATCTGCTCCAACGGCAACAAACGAGGCACCCATCTTGCTGAAACGCGGCGCATTCCTAATCTATCAGTCATAATGCCCTGAGCTGTACCATATGAAATAGCGAACTGATCTGCTACCTGCTCCACACTTACTCGTCTATCTCGGAGTATGTACTCCTGAATGGCAGCCACTGTTTCTTCATCTGTTACAGTCACTGGTCTATCTGCACGACTGTCGTCTTCTGTTGCCTCTCTACCGTCTTTAAACCGCTTCATCCACTTTGAAATGGCACCTTTTGACAGAGCAGCCTCTCCGTAAACTTTTTGCAAATCTTCACGAATATCGGAAAAAGACTTTCCTAGTTTTGTGTAAAACTTTATGGCGATGCGCTGTTCGTTGACGCTGTGTGACGCCATTTTCGAACGGACGCCCGTAACGTGATGTCGTTTACGGTTTATGACGTCATAAGTGATGACGTCAAAGTTGTGTACATAGTACGATTCAATTTGAAATAATCTGTTTTCACAGCATTTAAAGTTTCATTTTAAACGGACCAGTAGTTTTGACGCTATTTAATTAGTTTACGAATTTATTGATGCACCCTCCTAAGTTTATATATTGGTCAATAAAAAAAAGATGCCAGAAACAATTTACGAAAATGAGAACCGGCGGGGTTACCGCCTTGGAACGGAAAGTGGCAAACAAAATGCTACTGGGAATGTTATCCAGGTTTTAGAGTGCTCCAACCTCACACATGCCCCAAAAGGTTTTGATAAGAACAAACAAATAAAAGAAAGTTATTTTGGTGTATTAACTCCAACCCATCCATCCACTCAAAGCTTACAAACAAAATATGGAAGGCTAATTGCATTGTAGGTGAAAAGGGTAGGTACTCAATGATCTTACTGAGACCAGGGCACTTGGAGTCAAATCAGAAAGAATATGCGATAGCGAAAACTGATAGAGTTTTTACGTTCTTTTCAAGATAAACCTTCAGAAGGTTGTTTATCTCAGTAAGTCCCCATACCCCCAACCCTTTTTTTCATTTCTTTAGGTTTTTTGGATAGGTTAGAACTTTCTACAACAACTACGGACACCCCACCCTCCAAACGTACCCCTACCCCTCTCCATTTTATGGATGATTAGGTATTTCCCACAGACACACACACACGCCTCCTAACACACACCACCTCATACCAAATCATATACTTCTATTTCATTTGCCAGTCTCCCTAAAATCATCTTCGACATTTCTTTATTACAGCTGACACTTCTGCATCTTTCGTGTTTGTTATCAGTTTTGATGACCTCTCCTATTAATTCCCCACGAGCCCCAAACTGTAAAACATTGTTTGAGCCCTCTCCACACACAAGAACAGTTTCGTCGCTAGTGAGATGAACGCCGGTGGCAAATGATAATTCTTGACCATTATATCTTCCTAACAACCGTCCATCATTGTCCAGGATGACTAAACCGTCATCAGCGTGGGCAACGTAAATAGTGGAACCATCTTCACTGACAGCCAGACTGTATATGCTGTAATACCCATAACGAGAGAACAGGGGATGACCTGACTGGTCCTGACAGAACTGCTGCAGTTTTCTTCCTGATATGTTGTATATAAAAACTGATGTATCACTGTCTGAAATATACAGATTGTTATCAGCATAAGCTAGTCCATAGCACAAAAAATCAGTTTTAATTAAAGATTTTTGTTTCATTTGATTTCCGATCGAGACGAACATTATTTCTTGCTGCTTGTAACTCACTGCAACTTCCTGATTACTGATCGCACACACTTGCCACGGGCTTAATGGAACGTCAAAGTGATCTCTGACATAGTATGTAGATCGGTCAAGACGTTTCAGATTACTGTTGTTGTTATCAGCCAGCATTATTGTTCCATCTTCAAGGAAACAAGAACTTAGGATTTTACATTTCTTTTTATCTTGCTGTACTTTTATGCAGTATTTCTTCAATCCTTCTGCTTGAAGCAATGAAAAATTCTTCTTTACTGTAACTACATCTTCAGGCATTTCAGTACATTTATTTACTACGTAACCCAAGGATTTCAACTCATTTAGCACTTTCGACAAATGTTGGTCAAGAACAAATTTGATGTCTTCTTTGGTTTCAATTCTTTTTTCTTTTAAGGATTGTTCAGAATCAGTAGCAATCTTTTGACCAATCTTTGTCATAACAAATACCTGAGATGCATTGCTCCCGGCAGCTTCCAGCTTTTCTTTGGCTGAAATGACGTCATTCTTTGTTTCTTTCATGACACTTATTTCTTCCTCAATCTCTTTGGTTATCACAATATATTTCTTCTCTATCTCTTCAATTGAAGTTTGTTCAAGATCGTTAAGTCTATCGTCGATTTCTTTTCTGTGTTTTCTGATCTTTAGGATATTTTCAGCCTTTCTTTTTATCGTCTGTTGTTTATTTTCTTCAAGGTGCCGAAGTTTATCAGTCATAGCCCATTCAGAGGAATCAAGTTTCTTCTTGATATCTCTAGGATCTGACGTTCCCTTGTGAGTTGCAATGTATTCCGGTATGTAAAAGATGTCATTACATAATCTGCAAATTAAAAAAAAGCTTGTTCGCTAAAATAAAAAATGAAATAAAATAGAAAAACTAACTGCAACAATTATAGCCTTTTGACATTCACGGTGACAACCCCAGTCATACTTTACAATATATCAGTTCTCTGAATATTGTCTGTGATGCGCGATACATTTTTTCTTACAACCAGATCCAATGTGTTATCACATCAACTAAACACAAAGCAAAACGTAAACTCACATCTGGTCTTATTTCTAAAGAAATGGCAACTGGAATTTTTAAAGTAAACGGCAAATCTCTTTTTCTCACTTTAGACTTCCATTTCACTCAGTCGGCGTACATACAAGTTAAAACTGATTATTCTGCAACTAGATTTCCAATATGTATAAACATTTATTTATGCATCGTCAACCCATCTTTGCATCAGTCGCTTTACAGGAATCCCAGAATATTAAAAAGGGCCATTGCTCAGAAATCAAAAATTAAACCGTGAAGCGCTCGAAAATCTGTCCGAGGCGAAAGGTTGCTGAAGGGTCAGATTTTGTTTTAAAAAGAAACGTGATTATCACAAAATTTCATCGGCCATAACCGTAGCAGAATGTTTTCAGTCTAAAGAATGCTAAGGTTAAGTTTAGATTGTGTAACACGTTTCCATATTGGAAGGGTAAGTTTTTCAAGCACTTACTGACCCTACATAAAAAATACAATAACATTACCTGTGGGGTCAACAGAAAAAAAAGAAAATAAGATTTGTTTTGGAACTTATCCTTTTTACATATTTTGTAGAAATTCTTCTCTGAAAGTTTCAGCTTCGGCATAGAAAAGGATATGTAAGAAAATCATGAATTAATATTCCTTGAAATAACGTCACTTATCCTAATTTGACGTCAGATTCTATCTGTGTTCCGGTTAGCAGTAAATTAATATGGCAGATTTTCTATATTTAAATTTTAGCTATTTCATTGTAAAATATTGTTCTTTTTCAAATTATCACACCTTTTTACAAAACCATAAATGCTATCATCCAGCGTTGTGATTTATTCAGATTGCGTCATTTTTAGAAAGAAAGAAATGTCTTGAAACACTTTTGCCATGGTAACTGTCAGCAAGAACTTTCTAACAAAAAAAAAACATTCTTATAAAGGGTAATATTTAGAAAATCAATGATTTACTTTTTTATCTTATAATTTTACACTTTTAACATATACTTAAGTTTTTTAAACTGTTTTTAATTCTGTTTATTTCAGTAGTAAAACACATGTCTGAGTGCCTTTACTTCCTGTGCCTTTTGTCATATGTTACTTAGTTTTTGAAGATTTTGTTATGTCCGGGCTGGTTTCAACCCAAACCGTGCCAAATACCAAAAAACAACTTAACTATCTTTCCCTGCTTTTCCATTTAGAGCGAACCGAATGCGCATCTGTCCGTTTTCTATATTCAGAAATGAGGTCCTAGTGTGGCTAGTTCGTAAAGTAGTTTTCATCCCTAGCTCATACAATATTTATTTTTGTGTATGGACCGTTGACCAATCACAATACTGGAATTCTCCTGGAAGGGCATTAAATTAAAGCATTACAGGACCGTTGACCAATCACAATACTGGAATTCTCCTGGAAGGGCATTAAATTAAAGCATTACAGCAGCGTTTTTCACTGGATGTGTATTTGCATGCATGCGCGTATTTTATCCATAACAAGGGTTGGAGGATTTTGGAGTGTGCTAATAGAAAACTTAAATTCTGCTATCAGGTTGATTAAAAGTTTGGTTTAGTAATTATTCCTCACGTTTCTAAGCATTAACTGTAAACAATTAACACCGCTTCATTTATCTGTAAAAATCTTCAAACTCTGAAATATAAATTTTGTACGTACAACGATCCACAAGTGTTTCGTTCAAGATTACGCATAGAATATGAGAAACTGTATTATAATAAGATGTAAAGTACTTCTGCAGAAAATAAACCTGTTCTCCTATATCTTCCAGTGTGTGTAAAGGCTTTGCGTCAGTAATATGTACAAAACCAACAACTAGATACCGTTTGTCAGCATTTTTCTATTTTAAAATATGTTCACTTTTAAAAATTGTGAATCATAAGTGCAAAATCGTGTGCCATTTTAGTATTCAGGCACTTGATTATTATGAAAACAATCAATGTTCGTTTTTATTTCCTTGTTTAAAGGAAATAAAAGACATGCGCAGTTTCGGTAGCCATACCTTTACATTTCGATGTTAAAAGTATCGATAAATAAAATCTTCATACTTCCTGGACTGTTGGTTGTGCTCATTTTCCTATGTTTCGCATTGAATTTATAAAAAATAAATACCTGTGATCAACTGTCATGCACACATGACATCCAACACTATCATGTGTTTCACAGAACATGTCCATAGGCTTTAGATCATGTTTGTCACATCTCTCTGTTGGTATCACTGGTAGTGATCTGCCAGATCCTGTTTGAAATTGTCCTTTATCGACAACCTTGTGCGCTTTCAATACTGGAACTGTATCGTGCACTTTAACGCATTTACTACAGTAATAATCTCCACAATCTGTGCAAAATCTGACAGCTTCAGTATTCCTGCCTTCCTGTTTACACACCGTACAAAGTAAATCGAATGTTTCATCCGACAATGTGTCTGCATTTCCTCCTCCCGACGCCATTTTGTCTTACCTTGTCAGTCTATTTGTAGCTTTATCTGATTGTAAAACAAAAGTTATTTTTAGGTTATTTTAGTATGCACTCGACGTATTCCGTGTTTCCGTCATACCGGCTACCGGCCAATGAGCCATCCTTTTTATGTCTCAGTCCGTCGGTTTGCAGAATCCCATGCATTTAGCCCCTCCTGCTGTTTTGAATTTACTTAAAGTTCTAATTTACCCAAACTATAAATCATGATGTGTTGCTGTGCATAAAGGCTATATTTCTAATTTCAAATTAAGCTTCATAGTCGTTTATTAATTAAACTTGCTGATACCTACCTACCTACCTACACACACACACACTAATACATATATTTTTACTCATGGTTTACTTGTTCACATGTCAACGTGATCTTTTTAAACACAAGTTAAGATTTTGATTTCAGTACAAATCAACAACCTCAGTTCAAGCCTTTGATGAGATTGGAACGACAGTTCTTCAATTATTAACTGAGGAACATCGGTTCACAAGTCTACCTCCATATTGGGTGACAGTGTCAGTGTCAAAGGAGTACCGGTATTGTACTCATCCTTGTATATTGAAGAGCATAGACAGTATTGAGTCCCTGCATTCAGAGCAAATATTGTTTGGGAGTGAAAGAGTACGAGATCCATACCTTAAATATCAGTTGATACAACTCCTCCCTTTTCATTTTTAAGCTGGGACAATTTACTTCTCTAAAATATCAAGTTACTTTTTAAGTTGTTGGGTGAAACTGATCTTGCTTAACTGTTTGAAACCGGAACGAGTTTCTTTCCTCTATCGAGGGCTAATACTCTGACCTTTCGAGTGGGACGAGTTCCTTCTCCTACCTATCAAGGGATACTGCTTTTTCCCTACCCCTTTAAACTTGGAATACTTACTTCGCTTAGTATTCAGTGGTCACCGTTTGCTTTACTGCTTTTCAGCTTGGACAGTGACTTTACTTAGTTATGAGAGGATAATAGTCTTACCTTACTTACTTAAGGGGTCGAGTCTCTTCC
This sequence comes from Cyclina sinensis, assembly GCA_012932295.1. Lineage (NCBI taxonomy): Eukaryota > Metazoa > Mollusca > Bivalvia > Venerida > Veneridae > Cyclina > Cyclina sinensis. The sequence goes on along the minus strand of JAAONU010000006.1, from coordinate 35,729,124 downwards.
CTTGATTATCAGTAAACTTAATAAAGCCAGGACTAGTTACTCTCCTTAACTGTGCGGCATCAGTTTTCCAGTGGTATTGTGCAGGACTTGTAATCCAGGGGTCAGGAGTTAAATCATCCGCTACTCCACTAACATTACCTAAGACTCATCGTTGGATACCCACGGTCGGTCCAATTCGTAACATTTTATTCATCGACTGTATTTTATGTAGTACAAACGGAATATACGGTGGGTGTCCGACGATGTATAAGGATTTTCAGATGAAATGTTTAACTGAGGTCCCATGTATCACGTATGCTTTACACTGAGCATGAAAAGAACCAGGGTCCTCTGGAATGAGATGTTATGTGTCTTGTATCCCATCAACCTTAGTTAGCTAATCTTGGTGCGACTGGACAACCGGCATGAAGCATGAACAAACTTAGAATGATTCCCTTGCCTTGCAAAACACAGTACTGTTGCTTCTCTGTTTTTTTTTATCTGGAACAAATTAATAAACTTGTTTAATAGGAGACACGACTGTCTCTTGTTTTAATGTGTGATAAGTTTCCTATAATCAGATATTTCAGATTGGAAGACTTTCTTTCTTTACTTATAAGGGGAAGGTACTCCTCCTCAACTTATTTGTTAGGACTAGTAACTTCCCTTACTTCTTATTAGACATTACTCGAAATTAACACTTTGCATAGCTAGGACTAGTAACTTCCCGTACCAACCAAGAAACACTAATGTTCCCTTACCTTTTTAGTCGGAACAACTAACTTTCTGAGTTAATCGAGACATTGAATTCAATTTAGCCTAGACGAGTTTGTTCCCTTATGTATAAGAGGATGTGACTCGATGGCAGGATACTACGTCATCGCGAACCTGTTTTATGCTCTCCTGCGGACCATTTTTTGTCAACAATCCTTCGCTTGAAAGGTAAAATGGTCTTTTTCAATGAGAAACCTGTAGAGATACAAATAAATCATGTTGTGCACCGAAGATTGGCTGGTGTTCTTTGTATTTACGTAAAAAATTTTTACAATGAAAAGTTTTTTTCAGCATGCATTCAGAAAAAAAATATTCACCCGTTTTCAAACCTAAACTAGAATTTTACACTATAAAAATTCTTTACGTAAACACAAAGTACACTAGCCAATCTTCGATGCACAACATGATTTTTTGTAACTCTACAGATTTATTTTTGACAAAAAAACATTTTACCTTTCAAGAGACGGGTTGTTGATCCGCGAGAGAGCATAAAACAGGTGCGCGATGACGTAGTGTACTACCATTGTGACTGTCACTTAACTTTTTATGGCAGGATGAGTTCCTTTTTCTGGCAGAGTCACTTCTTTTCCTGAACTGAAATATTAATATTAAAGTTTGGACGAGTTACTTCCATTACTAATCAGAGAACGGTAGTTTTCCTATAATTAAGGCAGGGCTAGTAATTGTTTACTTTTCAAGGGACACTTCTCTTAATTCACCTTTTTAGCTAGGGGGAATTGCTTTCCTTATTATCAGAGTCTCAACTTTTTCTTTAAAAAAGTTACTTAACTGAATAGTTAAGGAAAACATATCCTACTTTAGTGTTTCGAACATCAGTAAGAGAGTTTATTGTCTTATTTATAAGGGAACATGACTGCTGTTAACTTTTATTATGGCAAGATGAGTTTTTGTTCCTTTCATGTCAGGGACGTTTCTCTTGCTAAACTCAAACATCATCTAAGCTGAGACATATAACTTTCCTTGCTTATCAGAAGACACGCCCCTTAATAAACTTACCCAGGACAATTTGCTTCATTTATCTATCAGAGGTATCAACTCTTAACTGGGGCTTGTTACTTTCCTTACTATTCAGAGGACAAAAACTCTATAATTAAATCAAGAGGTCTCACGTTCCAGGGGAGCTTATCTATTTTCACTAATCTTTCATATTCCTCTGAAGCGGGGACAAGTTACTTCCCTCAGTTATCAGAGGAACTACTTTAACTCTACTGTTTTAAGCCAATACGTGTTACCTTGCTTACATATAAGGGGACATGACTATTTTTTAATTTTTAATGACGAGATGAATTTTTTCCCTTACCTATCATAGACACTCCTCTTTCTTAACAACGTTTTTCAGCTGGGACGAGTTACGTCTCTTACCTATCAAGGGACAGTACTATTCCTATTCCTTTACTGAAGCAAGGACTATAAAGTCCTATCACTTTTATCGGCACTCCTCTTAATTAACTTTTTATCAAGGACCAGTAACTGCTCTTACCTATTAGGGGACTCAACTCTTCTATTAACTTTCTAAGCTGAAACAAGAAACTTCCCTTAATTATCAGGGTACATATATATCTTATTTTACTATTTTAAAAATAGATGACTTAATTCTCTACTTATAAAGGTACAAACTGTTGCTTTACTCTTTCTGAATAACTTTTCTTACTACACAGGGAGTGGAAATATTCCCTTACTTATAGTTACTTTGACGAGTTTCTTCCCTTACATTTAAAAATGTCTTTTACAGATAAAAGTGTTTCAAAACAGTTTCTTACATTTTAACTTTTGGATTTTTTATACCTACGGTTGAACACTGTATGTGAAATATAGATCATTTATAAAATTGTAACAGTTGCGCACAGAAGCAATATTAAGTAAAATTAAACAAAGGCAATGTTTTTGCCTGAAAAGCTCGAATTGCAAAATCCGGAGTATATGTACTGCGGCACTTGATAATAATCAATCTGTAAACAATATGGAAAGAAAATGTATGAGAAATGTAGGACAGTTATGACAGGAGCAATATTAAATAAGATATTAGAAAGCGCAATAACTATGCCAGAAATACTCGAATCGCAAAAGCCAAAGTATATGCAAAATCACACTACTGAGTAAAATGTCTTTACCTACAGACAAGTTTGATGTGTAGATAAGTCTTAACCTACATACATGTGTCACAGACGTGAGTTTGATGTGTAGATAAGTATTAACCTATATACATGTATCACAGACGTAAGTTTGATGTGTAGATAAGTCTTAACCTACATACATGTATCACAGACGTGAGTTTGATGTGCAGGTAAGTCTTAACCTACATACATGAATCACAGACGTGAGTTTGATGTGTAGGTAAGTCTTAACCTACAGAAATTATCACAGACGTGAGTTTGATGTGTAGGTAAGTCTTAACCTACAGAAATTATCACAGACGTGAGTTTGATGTGTAGGTAAGTCTTAACCTACAGAAATTATCACAGACGTGAGTTTTATGTGTAGGTAAGTCTTAACCTACATACATGTATCACAGACGTGAGTTTGATGTGTAGGTAAGTCTTAACCTACATACATGAATCACAGACGTGAGTTTGATGTGTAGATAAGTCTTAACCTACATACATGAATCACAGACGTGAGTTTGATGTGTAGTTAAGTCTTAACCTACATACATGTATCACAGACGTGAGTTTGATGTGTAGGTAAGTCTTAACCTACATACATATATCACAGACGTGAGTTTGATGTGTAGGTAAGTCTTAACCTACATACATGAATCACAGACGTGAGTTTGATGTGTAGGTAAGTCTTAACCTACATACATGAATCACAGACGTGAGTTTGATGTGTAGGTAAGTCTTAACCTACATACATGTATCACAGACGTGAGTTTTATGTGTATGTAGCCGGGTACAGGTTTATAGGTGATAAATCGATAAGGCAGAACCGTGTGGCTTGGTAACTCAGTTGGTATAGTGTCCGCCCTGTAAGCGGAAGGCCCTGGGTTCGAGTCCCGGTCGAGCCACAATTTTTCACCACCTGTTACATATGGCGCCAAACGTGGGGCAACCTACGTTATGATTTGGCTACTGCTTCGGCAGCTCGAGAATGTTTCACAATATTCTATTTGACTCTGAGAATTCGGGAGGAATTCTAAATTTTGAGGGGGTTTATGTAGCCGGGTACAGGTTTATAGGTGATAAATCGATAAGGAAGAACCGTGTGGCTTGGTAAATCAGTTGGTAGAGTGTCCGCCCGGTAAGCGGTAGGCCCTGGGTTCGAGTACCGGTAGAGCCACGATTTCTCACCACCTGTTATAAGTAGATCAGGCTTAACCTACATACATGTATCACAGATGTAAGTTGGATGTGTAGGTAAGTCTTAACCTACATACATGAATCACAGACGTGAGTTTGATGTGTAGGTAAGTCTTAACCTACAGAAATTATCACAGACGTGAGTTTGATGTGTAGGTAAGTCTTAACCTACATACATGTATCACAGAAGTGAGTTTGATGTGTAGGTAAGTATTAACCTACATACATGTATCACAGACGTGAGTTGGATGTGTAGGTAAGTCTTAACCTACATACATGTATCACAGATGTGAGTTGTATGTAGGTAAGTCTTAGCCTACATACATGTATCACAGACGTGAGTTGGATGTGCAGGTAAGTCTTAACCTACATACTTGTATCACAGACGTGAGTTGGATGTGCAGGTAAGTCTTAACCTACATACATGTATCACAGACGTGAGTTGGATGTGGAGACAAGTCTTAACCTACATACATGTACTTGTATCACAATGAATGAAATGAGGTTTGTCAAAATAAACGGCATTTACCTCAAATTTGAGTATTTTATTCTGGAATATAAACTCATCCTCTGGTGCAAGAAATAATGAAGACAATCTCTTTGAAGAAAATAGGGAAAGTCAGTAAATAATTATGTTTCCTGTAGGTCCGCCAGATATCACAAGGAAACAGGTAGTCAAGATCATAAATATGGCAAGTTCAAGCCATGTGTCCTTAGGTTATTTAAGTTTAAACAAGATGTTATAGTCTATTAAAAGTTGGACTTAGAAAATGAAAATGACTGTGTGTGAAGAAGAATTTAATAAGAGACTTTATCTGATCACAAATGTTTTAAAATTAGGCACAGTAATGAGTTACTACATTCTTTCAACAAGAAAAAAATGAAAGGTTTTCAGAATGTAGTGCACTTTCTTCCAAGACTTTGTTATACAAAACCTTTTCCAACAATATCTATATCATGTCTGTCAGCTCCTTAAGCAAGTTCTTATAATTAAAACATCCTTTTGCAATGTTAATAAACACAATTCCATCACCTATTTATTTATTTATTTATTTATTTATTTATTTATTTATTTATTTATTTATTTATACAGATTGTTTCTTTATTTTTTTTGTTTTTTGTCCCCAAAAGAGGGTGTATAGTTTTTTAACTGTCAAAACCTTCCCTCTGACATATATTTGTTTGACTTTGACCCCTAAATGACCTTGAGCTCGAAGGTCCAGTTGTCAGAAATAATTATTATGTCTTAAACTCTCTTATTACTAAATAGGTTTGGTATGTTGGCATAAAACCACAGTTCGAGAGAAATCTTTCAAATGCATATATTTGTTTTCTTCTTGACAGGGGAAATTGAAAAAAGAATCACTTCTTTTGAATGAACAGAATTAGATCAAGTATACTCACAACAATCGTTTGGAAGAGATCTTCAAAATGACATTTATTTATGTTGTATCTTGACTCCTAAATGACATTGACCTTTAGGTAAAATTTTTAAAGGTAATTACTTTTTTAAGGAACCACAATTTATCTTCATCTGGTCCTCAACTCAAAGGTCAAAGCTCTACTTCGGGAGCATTGTCATTTTTAAGTGACGGTTCTTCTTTAAATTATGGCGGTGTGTTCTCCCTAACTGTTGCACATATCATGTCATCAGTTCACAATTAAATGATAATTTTAGGCAGATTAGATCATCTCTACAATTTTTATTTCTTGACCTAGCTAGAAAGCATAGAACATTGCAAATTGTCATTCTAGATTTCATTTTCTAGAAGGCAGACATGAATGATCTGTCCCCTCTTCAGCCACTCCAGCTCAAAGTAACATTAAGGAAAAGAAGTGTAATATCAAACACTTATATAGCCTAATTAGACAGAAAAAGTATTAAACCACACATGTTTTTACAAGCCAAATATCGCAATTACTGGGTATATGCCATTTGCTGCAGTAAATGTTATTCTTGGTGATTGGGTATTTAAAGTTGCTAATCTTTTAAAAGGCTGTAAGGCCTGTCTATCGCCATTTTTCTGACTGTATGTACAATAGAAATTTATGCTTTCTTAGCAGTGCCATTTCCTAGGATAATGTCTAAGTTTTGCCACCCTTCATTTATTGAAAGACTTAAAGAGGAAGGTAGTGAACAAATAATAGTTACTGTTTTTCGTAAAAACCTGATAAAGCTAAAACACTTAAGAAATTAACAGTAGGTAAGAGATAGACGTAACATGAGCATTGTGTGATTTGTAAAAAAACTAAGATTTGCATTTTGAACAAATGAGCTTCAAAAGAAAAGGTAAAACCGCTTAAATGAAAAATGTACAAAATTGCCCGATGATTTTTTTCCATTGATATGTGACGCCATGATATGGCAGCTTGAAGATGCAAAGGAATCAGAGCTTTCAACGACAGAAAGGGAAAGTTGCCGACATTGAGACAATTAAACGACAGAAAGCGAAAGTTGCCGACATGGAGACAATTAAACGACAGAAAGCGAAAGTTGCCGACATGGAGACAATTAAACGACAGAAAGCGAAAGTTGCCGACATGGAGACAATTTAACAACAGAAAGCGAAAGGTGCCAACGTGGTGACGATTAAACGACATAAAAGCGAAAGTTGCGACATGGAGACAATTAAAAGACAGACGACAAAAGGTGCCGACATGGAGAAAATTAAATGACAGAAAGTAAAAGTTGCCGACATTGAGACAATTAAAAGATAGAAAGCAAAAGGTGCCGACACGGAGACAAGATTTTCAGATTTCTCAAGGAATTGCAGATAATATATCTTCTTGATGTAACTGTCTGATCAATACTATAAAGGAAATTGTGGATCAAATAAAAAAATCAGATCAATGAGTAGAAAGAAAAAATAACAGAGATTAATTAAAGTTTTGTAGATCTATACAGATGATTTCTCACAGATTTGAGATCTAATCTCATGCTGTAAAACAGTGAGATCTTTTTTTTAAAATAAATAATCAGAATATGTTGAAAAAAGTATTTGTCAATGTTTACCAGATATTAAATTACTGATTCACATAACTGATTTTTATGCAATTTTAACCCTTATCATGCTAAATATCAAAAATGGACTTGTCCATCTTTCAGTTTGGATAGATCCATTAATTTTTTTGTGGGCTATTGAAAATTTACTGATTGAATGGCGAGTAGTGCAGACCGCTCTTGGTCTGCACTGGTCACCGAGGCAGATTGCTTCGTGGAGGGTAAAGATTAAACAAATACTATGATTTCTGAAGTCTCATTTTTTAGATCAGAGTATCCTAGTTATCCCTGTCCCTTTCAAAGATTTCATTCATATTTTTCTTGTATATATGTCTTTAGAAACTACAGGTTCCTTTCAAAATTGTTCATGACATCTCCAATATTTTTCTTATTAAATACCGAAAAGGTCTTTGTTTGAGTTTAGATCAGTGAGTTTACATCAGTGTCGGCACGTGCGTTCCCCGTTGTCGGCTGCCTTTCAACTCGTGCATGTTTTCGCACAGGACAAAGCGATCTCTGACGACTGTCAGTAACATGACTGTAAGGATACACATTTGAATTATGTCAGCTGTTCTGGTGGCTCCTGGTACTTTTACTACATGCTGATTTGTTCCGTAATAATCTTAGCAGTGAGTTGTCAGAGACGCCAGATATTCGAGTGAGGCTTGTGCTTCCTTCAGCTTGAAGTCTTCTTGCACGTTTTTCTTTTAGCGCCCCCCTCCTCAACCCCCACCCCGGCCGCGGCACCCAACTTCCCAGCTGTAAATTTCTTGGGATCGTTCCATCTGACTTGTAAAAAGTAGAAGCAGTACTAAAAATACTTACATGTGTATGAAGGGGAATGGACAGAAAGTCCCATTAATAGAAGCAGTACCGCGTGACATATGAAAGTATATGAAAGAGTCTTTGGCTCATAACAACAAAATACGAAGCAGAAATCTTTTTTTTATAGGATCTCAGTATGTTTCTTATAAGCAAGAAGCTTGTGTACTGCCGTCTTTTTTATTTATTTTTTTTTTTGGGGGGGGAGGATTTTTATTTTCCCACAGGCACTTTTCGAACGAGTTGCGATCTTTGCATTGGAATAAAGTAACCCAGTACGTTTGCCACTTTCCTTTGAAAACTGGAACGTGATGCCTTTACTCTCCTTCTCGACCCGGCGGCTCTTTCCATGACCATGTGATCGAGCCAAAGCGCATGAACAAACTTTTCTGTGAGATATTTGGCTAGGTCGACGTCCAATAGACCCAGGTCTTTTTCTATTACCCCTTGTAAGTGGTGTTTGTTCCTGATAGGAAGAAGTTCCTAGCCTCATTCCACTACTGGAAGAGAAGCATACCCTGAACGTATAAATGGTTCGGTATTCCTTAGATTGTTACCTCGATCTTTTTTCGGATTGTAGAAAGCTTTGCTCTGGCACGCAAAAGTTTCGACCGGTTCCTCGAACAGCAAAATATTCCCTTTATGCTGCGTGCTGGAACGTTGAGGTTGATGTTCTTTAACGTGTCGCTCTTGTTCTTCAATATTGTTACGAACATGAACATGAACGTTCGTAACAGAAAAAAACATTGCTGCTTCGAAAAAAAAAACAAGAGCAGGATTCAAATTTCGTTCTTCCAGCATCGAAAACTATCGCTCTGACCACTGAGCCTAAGAATCGATTCCCTACCAGGCAGGGACGCGTTGGCCCTCCCGGACATCATCAGCTGCTATCTTCAGCCAAACAAATAGTAAGCTTTGTGGCTGAAAATGCATTGCAATGTTTTTTTTGTCGTTAGTGGTTTTGATAGCCCTACGGGTCGTGCGTTTAATTATCAGATGAAGTTTTCACGTCAATCTTACTGTGAGGTCGGCTAACGTGATCAACATGGAACATGACCAACAGGGACTCGGTGGTGCGGGGCATGGTCAGCCCCTGTGCCCCAAGAAAAGCTGGCTTATAAGTGTGGTTGGAATCGAAAAGTCTCGGCTTATGTGAACCCCTTTGAACTGTCCAGCTTCAAATGTGATTAAGATACCGTCGGCGCATGCTTAATGAAGTCTGTGTGGGCCTTCTTCGGCGGCAGCCAATCACAGTATTACAAGTTGCAATGCGGCCCGTAGGCGAGTTTCGAAGGTCATTTTTGTCGAATTTAGATTTCCAACTTTGCCCTTAGTATGCATATTGCCGTGCACGTTTCTGTCTGGGTAATTTTTCCCTCCAATCTGCCACCAGAAAGGTATCGAATTATGCGCTGTTCCGCTCGCAGGTCCTGTTGGAGAGTGGGTCTCTAGTATTGTCTTGTGCTTGGACGATCTTTACATCATAAAAGTCTGTCTTGACGAGTAATACACACGAAAGGTCTACACAGCAGTCTTGAGCGGATTCTTGTACAGTATGTCGCCATTCAAGTGGTCATTGTACGAAACTCTACAGCCTGAGGTTGCACATAGAAAAGCAGAAATGAGCTTGTTCTGCTAGAATTGCATCGACGTGTTGTTGAAGGCCTAATGTCGGTCGTAATGGAAGGAAGCGTGTACTTTTTCAGATATCGGGAAATTTTGCAGAAAAAGTTGTTTTGCATTACCGTTAATCATCGTCGGATACCCACTTCCAACCCATTACGTTACTCTCCATTCATCAGATGTAGTGATAACGGAAAAGGTACCATGGGTATCCAACGATGTACCTTGATTATGAAATTGGTGAGGTTCTCAACTTCCAGTCGATACAGGTATGCCGCGCCTGTCTTGAAATTTGCCTCATTGTTGTAAACGAATGTTGCCATAGTACAAAAGTACCTATTTTTTCAAAATGTTCCAGAAGATAACTGATAATGCCGGAGGTCCAATGTCACTTTCAATGTCAAGAGACAACAATGTCAGCTGTCTGAAGTAAAGCATTCGTTCTATTATTTTTAGCTGGGTTGGTTCAAAATTGGAAACCTGAAATTGTGAACATGGGCCCTGATAAAATAAAAAAGTGAAGGAAAGCTTGTGAATTGTTTGGTAAAATTTATTACATTAAAAACTCAAACCATCCGTTTTACGTTCACCTGGAGCAGCTAAGCACGACTCAAAATAGTGGAGATGAGGCTCTCCATATACTTTACATTAAAGTAGTCGGCGGCTGGATTTACGCTGATATCAATATGTTGACTTTCTCGAGCCACCCCCACACCGAGATGAAACTAGAATTTTCGATTATAGATTATGTGGGCGAATCATAACACAACTACGATGTTCTTTAAGTAGATTTCTAACTATATTTTGTGCATTTGATCGAGTTTGTTCGACTACGCTAAACAAAAAATATGTTTATGATAAGATTAATGCTCTTATAGATGACGTTATTGCACTGAGTAGCAATCTCTACAACCTCCATGGAAGCAAGTCTTAAAACGCCATAAGCCATAAATCGTATTTTCGGTTGGTCTTTTGGTATTGATTTGAAAGTCAATCTCATAGAAGACACGGCTACGTCAAGATGACAAAAGGGCAGATTCTGTCTACATCCCTCTCCACTTCAAACGACTGAAAACCGGAGACTTTTGGTGTGGAGATTACAATTAATGGTGAGTAAAAAAAAGCGCCCACGAGATTAGCAAATCCCTCTACTCCTCCACTGCACATGCATACAAAATGCCAATTGAATGGACTTAAGCGACGTAATTATCTTCTAATCACGGAATACGACCATTTATATTGTCGTTGGGATAGTTGTACTCCTAGTTGAACTTAAGTCGCAAGTACAGACAATAATGAAGAACGTTTACCAACCTATAACTTCTCAACTTTACTTATCATTACCCCTTGACGACTCTTGACGCTGATCATGTAGCCGTTGGCCTTCAGATTGGGTCTTTGCCGTTGGCGTAATCGGAAAGTTTGTCAGCCGCCGACTTGCCACTGAGTCCAACAAGCACGAACAGATCAAAGACTACTGCCAATGCCAAGTTGAACACGATATTGGACATCACTAGCAAAAGGTCTCGTCGACAGTTAGACGTTGAATATTCGATTATCCTTGATGAACTTAAGAAGTTCGAGAGCTTGAAGTAGGAGACTGATGTGAAAAGGGCAACTGCCGCATAACAGGGTGAACAATAAGAGCCATGCAAGAGCAGTGACGAAAAGAAGCAATGGCCGAATTCACAAAAAAGCTGAGTAGTGTGTCTTAAGCCTGGCTTATGTACATGACAATTATCCCGACAATCATATTAAGTATATTTCTAGCAGACTCTTATATGGCAGAGGATATTCACAGCCAGCAACATGTGTCCCTCGACCGTAATCGACCTGATTGAACTAGTTTACCTGTGGCCACTTTGTGCCTCATAGAAATGAGGGGATATGTAATCAGTTGTATGATGGAGAGAAGGTCCCAGCCCCAACCGCCCTCGTCTTAACTTCAAATACACGCAGACATAACTGTTTGGTGGCCCCTTCGACTCGCGAAATGATAATTGTCAGACTGCACCTATACTATTTGAAGGGCTTACTAACTATACTACATTTAAAATATAAACCATACCTGTTGACAACCAAGCAATTCAGTATTTTATTTCAAATTGTCAAAACTGAGCTTATCTTAGTTTTACCTTTCTAAGAAAAACAATAAAAGTAAATTTCTTGCCATTTGAAAAAGTCTCAATCTGAATTTTAACCGACGACGAAGGGGAAAACCTCTCCATATACACCTGTTATTTTGCCTTCTGGCTATTGGCCAACAGACGACAATACGTTAAAATAAACATCGATTTATGTCAAATAATGCACTAGCGGATCTAGAGGGGGCGTACCCGCAATCCCCCATACGCACAAACGAAAATGCCTGGACCATAAGTATTATTGTAGACACGCGAAAATGCTGATCGACTCTAGTATAATATATAACTCTGATCTATTCTTTTTGTCTTACCCAGCTTCCATATTGCATAGTGTGCGTATACGTTGGCACTGTAGGAAACGGATCCCATCTTACCCAAAATCTTTGATCCGCCCCTGTAACAGGTTTAAACATACTCTAGTTCTACCCTTTTTACCTGTGTACTTGTGATGTTGAGGTTAAATAAATTCAAAGCAAACAGCTACTGTGTAACAGTAAACACTCGTATATTCTACTCAAGAATGTTAAATTCAAGGAGGAATTACATAAATGGTTTAAATGTTTAAGATGTGCCGATAATTCATGACATGTCCTTTCTATTTTTGTCCGTCAACTCTGATATGTTACTTTGCGGCAATCTCATTCGTGCATTCGTGAAGTATTCTAGACTGTGGCATGATTAATTTCTCAATATAGAATTCATTTATTCATTTCATCATTTCAATGGATAATATAAGGCATATGTTAACAAAATAAAAAAGGTTTTGTACACTCTTTCCTTCAAGATGAATCAACTGAAGACATTTTCTCAAAAAGTGGACTTGTAACCTCGAATTAACCATACAATTACTTTTACAAGGATGTGAAAAGCCTACGCGCTCATTCACCTGATAAATATCCTGATTTCTATGTGTCGTATTCATCTGTAACATGTAAATACGGTGAGTAAATAATAGCGACTTGTGTTCTATTTTTCAACCTGGATTGGGCCGGCCGATCTTGTAATTCCTGGTTTAGTTTACACACAACTAAATCAAATCTTACAGTATTTCAATGTAACATCAAGTCCCAATCTCACTTTATTAGCTTCTGAAGACGCTACCTATGCCGATTTCTGGGAAAAATCAATCATGAGAAACAATTTCGTTCAGATTTTTTTCATAGCTTGACCAATCAATTTTTCCGGTATATCGTCTCAAAGGAGATCACCCCAGTCACTTTGGTATTTTTTATTACAATCTGTCAAAATTTCCTGTTTATTTTAAAACGACAAAAAATAGCCAAGAATTGTCCGTCACACTTACGCCTAATTTCAATTCGTTCTTCAATATATTGTGTTGTTTTCAAGTAGAATGATTTTCAAAACAACCTTTCCATTTTTGACCAATCAGAGAGCTTTGTCATCTTACAGCTCCGCACAAACACTGGTTCCCGATCTAGTGGTGTATAACCTTTAAAGTAGACAAAATCTAGTTCGCACAGGCCCCTAAAACTCGATTTCAAGGCCGTCCAACCTTTTTTTTTCGGCTATACTATGATATCAGCGTCAAACTCCCCATTAATCGTAACAACTCGGCCTTTTCCTACAACTTCGTATAAAGACCTCGTATGTAAGTGTATGAATACACCAAATTTGTACTTTAGGTACTATTACCTTTCTTCAGACACAAAATCTCATGTGGTATATATCAATACTTTTCAAAAACAGATTTCCGGAATTCAATAAATAAAGTATAGAACATAAAAAAGATTCGTGTGACAATACCTAGATATCAAATTTCAAAGTTCTTGAATGTCTTGCTTGAAAAAGAATCTGAATGTAATTTTTATTTATTGGTAAGTATTTAATATTTTATCCAGATTGTAACATTTACAATATAAATTTATAATTTACAAAATATAATTTTCACTCTGCCGTACTACTTCCCCCCCCCCCAAAAAAAAAAAAAAAAAAAAAAATGCACCCATTCACTTATCTACCCAGTAACTTCCCTTTGTTTATTTACGAACTATGCACATGTCGTTAAACAAACAACAACAACAAAAAGGCCGTCTGCTAACAACTTCAAAAAGGTTTAAATTGGAAAAAATAAACAGAATGTCTCAAGAATCTAAAATTTTAAGGCTAATATCAAAATATTTTGATAATGATTCTTCATTTGAATTGGACAATGTATCATTTATTGAGTAGATCTATAGACATTAAGCTTTTCATCACAGTTGTCAGTTATTTTAATGCGATCTCAACTTGGGGTGAAAGGCAACAGATCTAGTTCCCGAGCTGAAAATTTGATAAGAACAAGATACCTTATATTAACAATTATGTGTCGTTCTATAACAGATAATTTGCTGTCTATTTAAACAGCGTGAGGAAGAGTATTAAACGACAAGAATTGTGTTGGATTTCGATGCATTTATTGAGTACAGACATTATGCTTACCTCATGGACCTTTTTCAATGTAAGATCATACATAAAATAGTGTTTTCGAAAGGTGCCCTTAAACGGTGTTGCTTTCCCGTTGAATGTCGCCGTTGTTTTTCCTACATATGCCTAAAATTATTTACGAGTTCTTCCATCTTGTTAACATTGATTAAACTTCTGATACTATGATTAAATGAATCACAAAACACGCAACCTTACTTAAGTAATCCAGAAAAAAAACACGAAAACGTTAAATAATCCTATTAAAATATACACAGAAAAACAATATGGTGGACATTTAAAAATCTAGAACGCGCAGGAATATATTTTAATGCTGATGTTGACATTTCTATATTATTTAGCTGTATCAGTTTAAATCACGAAAAGTTGTTGTTGATAATTGTTTTTGTTACAGAAGGTGAAAGTCACCACAAAGTAAGTAGGCTATCATTTATTCTATCGTTTTTCTTGGTACTATTTGAATGACGTCAAGCACGTGCCCAGTTACTGTAGTTAACATTGGGGTGCACAACGGGTTTGTGAAATTGTTCACAGCTTTTTTTTTTTTCAATAAAAGGCTCAGAAAAGTATGAAATAAATAGAATATTTGTTGTTTTTTTTTCTGTATCAGATCGAAAATTTATTTCACTCGAGAGCATTAGATTTTCAAATTTTAACACGTGTCTGCTCCATTCTTGAAAATCTCAAAAAGGTTTGTTTTAATATTTACATCTGTATATCTTAAATACAAGTTCAATCCTTTGTCTGTTTATAGTCTAAACATAAATTTTCATATTAAATTATACAGTGTGTTTTACTCATTTATACCTTGTGTCTCTATATCTATATTGATTAATTTTAATATTCTGGGACAATTTGACCATTTACATTGTATGTCACTTTAAATCGGAATTCTTAGAGTATTTACTTTTTCAGTAAGTTTCTGACGTCATAATTAGATAAGCGCACATAATGAGTAGTTTAGTATGTGTGAACATCGAGTAACCTTGCATGCATTAAGAACGCCTGATATGAATGCATTTTACTTGTTTTACTTTATTAACTACAGTTTTGTCTTGTTATAGTATATTCGATCTGTTTTGATGCCGTAAAGTAAATTAATAACTTAAGAGCATGCGAGAGGCAAACACTTTGACTTATATAACATCAGAAAGGATGAAAGGAAGCCAAAAAAAGCATAGGGATACTCAACAGCAACACACTGATATAGATGGAGGTTACGCCTGGTTTGTTTTGGCAGGTAAACTGCTTTGTTTGAAAATATTATTTGACTCTTTTTGGCACTTTTGTAATTGTGTAATTGTGACTTTCAATAGTAAAAGGTCTAAGTCCATTTCGTCGCTGAATTCAAACCACTGATTTATGGTCATGGGTTCGATCAACGCTACCGATATTTAGCATTTATGTGAAAAAGTTGGCATTACTTCAAGAGAAAGGGTGTCCAGTACTGATCCGTCTCAGTAAGGATGGTTAGGTAAACTGTTGGACCGATATGACTTGCCTTTGAGAGTTTGGTTTGGTTCTATTGGGGTTTAACGCCAGTTTTAACAGCGGAGGTCAATTCCCGCGGTCAATGCACCTAAATAGTGTTCCTGGGTATCCAACTAGTTTACTAACCAATATCTCCGCAAGTGACTAACTCCTTCCTCACTTGCTTTAGAGGTGAGGGACAAACCTTTAGACACATTGTCTGAGATCAATTATCACGGAGAAATTCAGCCGGCTCTGATGGAGATTGAACTGGGATCGTCAAGTTTGACAATCAGATGCTCTACAGATTGAGCTAGCCGGGCCGGCTTTGCCTTTGAGAGGGCGTTAAACTTATGCCAAGCCGTCTTAGTTAGTTCAATGTGTAGAAGCTATTTCAACTTTCACTTGCAGTTCTATTATGTATTTGATCGAACTGTTTACATAATTTTGGTGTGACATGATATATTCTCATCAGTGTACGTCTGGCCTTTTTCTGTATAGCATTGTATGCCAACAAAGAAAATGTAATGATACTTTTAGAGGGGCCATACAGGACCATTGATTTTAGTCTGATTTTACTTGCTTTCAAAAGTTTAAAATCTCAACTTCTCTTAAAATGTATGTCTAGTTTGAAAATGTGATCACACTACACTAAATAGTCTAAGAATCCCCTTTATCAACAACGTTATAAACAGTGGCATTTTAATTAACATCTTCTATATCTATTCTAAGGCTATATCAATGAAATTATGTTCACCTGTTATATATTATTATTTGATTTGCTTGTTGGTTTTTTACATTCCAGGCTGTTTTATTATGTATACATTCCTGATAGGGAGTGTCAAGGCATATGGAGTACTGTACACCGAAATGGTGGACTATTTTTCCTCTGGATACGGAAATGCGGCTTGGATAGGAGCCATAGCTTCCTTTCTTAGACTCACTCTTGGTAAAGTTTGTCTTATTGAAGAAAATACTATATAATAAATTTGATGAAAAAGTGGGCTGGTTTGAGCGAGGAAAATGGAAAAACGACATTGTGAAATTTGCCATTGACAAAACAAAATGTATGTAAGAAAATCTAAAGCTTCAGATTTTCTGTGTCGTTGCTTAACGGCGGTAGAAAGCGTTCGCATTCTAATAATGATACTAGAACATGAACATTTAAAATCGTTGTATAGTCCATTTATTCGATATTTTATTCGGCATCATCGCTGCAATAAATGAGCAATTATGTTTCATTTCACATGCACTTCTTATGAAGGTATTCCACGTTCATGATTAAAACTTTCTGTATCAATTTACAACGAAACCAAAGTTGTTCAACATTTTTATATATGGTTAGCAAGCAAGACTCAGTCTTTGGCATACTGAAAAAGTTTACCATATTAATTTCATGACAGTGTTCCTATGATGTACTCGGGGGGAAAAGGCATCATTGTTAAAGTGGTTTCAAAAACATCGAAAATTAGTGACTAATATGATTGAAAAAAATGCCTAGAAAATCCCTATTCTTTCAGACCGAGGAATGATTGTAAACTACTCACAAAAAATAGAAATTTCATTTGACCTGTTCATTTGATAATAATGTAAAAGATCAAATGATAACTGAATTCAAATATCATAGGTGTAAAAACTTTTGTAGGGCCGATCGCTAACCTTCTAAGTAGAACGTATTCCTTCCGGATTGTAACATTTTTTGGTGGTCTAATGTTGGGCCTTGGTTACATGACTTCCGGTCTTGTGACGAAGATGGATTATTTGTACCTTACATTCTCGTGTTGCGGTAAGCAAGTCAACAATAAAATTTGTTTAAAACATTGTACATATCTCCACAAAAAATATCTATAAATAGAACATAATTCTTAAGTAAAAATTTGAAACGACAGCATTTATAAAAAACAACAACATTTGTTGTTTAAATAACATGTAAAAAAAACTTTTTGTTGGGAGTCGAATTTCAAGAATATGACTAAAATCTATTTCATGTTTTGAATTATCTATATATTTTCACAAAGGTCTTGGTTACGGACTGACGTTTGCTCCATGTTCGACTATAGTAAGTTTTTATTTTGAAAAACATCGCGCACTTGCAAATGGCATCACAGCGTCTGGTAGTGGCATCGGAGCGTTGACTCTGCCGTTTTTATACAAGTGAGTAAATCATCGAGTAATGACGCCTGTCGAAATGAAATATTTCTTAAACAGCATCCTTTGTGAAGCAATGACGCACGGAAGTGTCTGATAATGTTTGCGAAAGAAACAGTTTACATTTGATTAGTGTTTATTCTGATTGCTTGTACCAACAAAATTTGGTTTTTGCTGTTTTAACCAGAGAGACTTATAAAGTGAAAATTATTGACCGTAATTTCATGCAAGTAGTTGTAACACAATTGTCGCCTTTGATCTTTAGTTCCTTTTATGAATTGAGTTCATTTTATCAGTATGTATACCTTCTATTTAATTTGTATGGTTTTTCAGTAATTAAAGCACAGCATATTCTTTATTTAGGGCTCTTATCGAAAATTATGGACTCAAAGGAACGTTTTGGATCACTGGAGCCATATTTTGCAACATTTGTGTAGCGGCATGCCTTTTCCGACAACCGAAGATTCTCACAGAAGCAAAACTGCAAAGACAAAAAGAGGGCATGGTGGACTCTGACCAAATGTTTGAAGAACGACAGGAACTTCTGACACGAACTCGTTCATGCCCGTGCATAGATATGAGATTTTCTCTTTTTAGAAACCCATTATTTACAATGAATGTGGTGTCTTTCGCACTTTGTATGTTTTCATACTTTGGAAATTTTATTTTGATACCGTCACAAGTGAAAGCTCTTGGCTACAACAACAATTTAGTAGCTTTAAGTGTGACTATTTTTGGAGCGGTGGAAGTTGTGGCTAGAATTATGATAGGGTGGTTTGCAGATCAGAAGAAGATTCAAACAAAATATATCTATGTGGTCTGCATGTTCATTGGTGGGACTTCCTCCTTCTTTGTACCTCTCTTTGACAGTTTCACTTCTATGGCCATCTATTCTGCAGTTATTGCCATGTTTCCCGGCTCATTATTTTGTCTTATGTCACCTATGACTATCGAAGTTGTTGGTTTGAGACAGTTTACACCTGCTTTAGGACTCATTTATTTCTCAATGGCCTTTGGATCAACACCAAGTCAGCCAGTTCTTGGTAAGTACATTTCAAAAGAATAAAGAGATATAGTTGCAATTTCTTTTTAGAAAAAACAATATTGATGCAAGAGACATAAAAATATATCAAACTATACAGTGGGGCGAAAGTTATTCATCTTGTGTCTTATTTACTGTCAAGTGGCATTTCATCAACATTTAAAATTATTAAGCACACTATTAACCCAACAAGCAACAAAGAAATCATCTAATTATTTTCCGCTGAATAAAAAAAAATGTTATGTTTGAAGAAAGTACTTGTAAAAGTGTTATACTGAGATACCTAAAACAATGTGCATTCAGATAACTAGCGTGTATGAGATTACATGTGATATCAAACGTTTGTCAGCTTGAGTATCCTTGATTACTGTTTGCTAGAAATATATTTACTCCTCAACTTACAAGAAATATACATTTAAAAATTATTCTCTTAGCACACTTTTATTTTATTAACGTTCAAAGATATTGAAAATTATAACGCCTGTATTATAAGCAGAACAACTGATTTTAACTCTGTTACTTTTTTAAGATATGACACTTAAAAATGTTTACATTTACACACGTTCATCAGTTATGACTTACTGTAAACAATATTATCTTACACAAAAGCCACGTTGTAATACTGGAGTTAAACAGCTATATTTTTTGCTCACACTTATTAAAATCGGTTTCTGTTTTTTTAGGGTGGATTAAAGATTACCACGGAAATTGGAATCCTTCTTTTATGCTCAGTGGTGGTATATTTATACTTGCTGGAATTGTAATTCTATTGGAACCTGTCGTCGTTCGACTGTGTAACAAACTAGAGCACACTGAAAACGATGATACACCCATAAACTAATATTTTTAATTTACACATTTTTTTTTGGCAAAAGAGAGGACACAAACGCATTTGTATCTTGAATATTTATATTGCAAGAAATACTTTATAATATTTGACTTAATATTGAGAGCTAACATAGTTCAATATTTTAACGGAGTTATTATAACTTAACAATATGGCTTCAATATGTCTGGCAATCTCTCGTTAACGAAATCAACGTATATAAGCAACAAAGTCACTACAATTTAACAATTTGTGAAGGTAATGTCAACGATTCTCACTGAATTAATCCATACAGGAATCCTTAAAATAGCTCGGATAGCTTAAGGATTCTTGGTTTACAAATATTACCTTAAACTTTTACTAGTGGTCAAAGTGACATTGAAAAACAATTTTCGCAGATGTATGATTCTGAAGAGTACGAAAATAACAGTTTCTTCTACTTATTTGGAAATAAACAACAAAATCAAACGTAAGACATGGTGTATAATTGGCAATGATATTTTTTACAAAATAAGTCAAAAAACGTTTGTATTTTCTAGTTTGTCTGTAGGAGGTTGTCTAGTTCATCTGACGTTCAAAACTGTAGTAATAAACTGACACTTACACAGAAAGTGAAGTGGAAAAATATATATTGTAATGAATACAAGTTGTTTTAGTTTCATTCCAAACCACTTTTTAGTAACATCTATCGCGAAACAATTTTCCCATTTTATAAAAATGACTATTAGATCACAAATTAATCCATTTAGGACAAACAATGATCTTGAATTACTAAATCTAAGTAATCTGAAACGCGGCTTGTTTATGAAACAGAACGTCACAATATGCGAACGAATTTCAAAAGCTGAAAATAAAATTTTAACAGAAGGATGGATATTAATGTCCTTGATTGCATGATCTGGTATACATATTGTGTTTCCAGTAAGCGTAGAAGACCTTAACGTACTGTGAATGAATCTTCAGAATCATGTTTCACATCCAACAAAAAATAATTTACATAGTCCAGTTCTTACGAACATTACACATTTAATATTGCTAGCGTTTGTGTTTTGTTTTTCATTGATGAAACAATTTTATACGCTGTCATAAGATATCGTTTGATGTGTCGGTATCTAGGAAAAGAAAATGTACATGAAGATTTTTTTTGCCAGGAAAGAGATTATTCATATATCGCACTGTCCGTCTGTTTACAATTCGTGTCCGACCTATATCTCTGTCATATTTTAGAGGGTTTTGTTAATCGCCTACAAATATTCACCACATTGAGCTGACTTGTTGCTAACAAGAGCAGGGATTCCATGATGTCGCGGGGTCAGAAAAATTATTTACCCAGGGCGGGACTAGAACCCGCGATTCCCCGCTTGCAAGTCAGGTGCTGTACTGCTACCCGTGCTGGTGACAGTACGACCTATATTGGACCTGTGACAATCTTCCCTGCTCTATAAGAATTCGTCCTAAAATTTAGACTTATTATGGAAGCACATGCATAGTTATGTATCAGTCACAGATCAGTCGAGGGTCAGAAAAATCATTTACCCAAGCGGGGACTCGAGCCCACGACCGCCCACTAGCTAATCAGGTGCTGTATTAACTGAGCTAACCGGGCTGGTGACAGTACGCAAGTTACCATATCACCTATATTGGTCCTTTGATAAAGATCACAAATTAGGGATGTCAACGAATATTCGAACATTAGAATCCAATTTCTGCATTCGAATATTCGTTTGAAAAAATATCTATCAAGATTCCAATAATCATTTTCTTATAAGTTACAAGGTTTTGGAAATTGTAATTAAGCGACAGCTTATCTGTTTGTTGGCAAATTTGTTTTCGTAACGTGCGTCAGTTTAGCAATTTGCAGTCAGCTGGCATGTTTTTTGTTTTTACAGTTAACACCACGGGTAATTGCCACGCAACTGTATGAAGGTGCGAAATCATTCTGTGTGATGTATTGTTAATCCGCTATAAACCCAAAATTTACAGACATTATAATAAATTTGCACAAGGGCTCATTTTCACAATTACTTGGGACGAAAGCGCCAGTCGCTCGTTCTTCACTCAAATCATCTACTCAAATCATTTACTCAAAATAAATTATTTAATTACGACAGTCTAGATTTTCATAGCTATTCTCAGATCAAATCTAAATTCCATCAGCAAAAGTTAAAGTAAAATGCCTCCTTCTCAACAATATTCAAGAAAGTGAAGTCATTTTTAAACGACCGGAAGTAATTCACGTCAATAAGTCACATACTGCTGCAACCACATATCCGTTTATGTTAACTGGATAATTCTATGTCT
Organism: Cyclina sinensis; assembly: GCA_012932295.1. Classification (NCBI taxonomy): domain Eukaryota; kingdom Metazoa; phylum Mollusca; class Bivalvia; order Venerida; family Veneridae; genus Cyclina; species Cyclina sinensis. Next base: position 35,707,235 of record JAAONU010000006.1, on the reverse strand, counting down.
CAGATAACAGCATAATATCCAGTTTATAATGCAGTTTGTTTTAAACAATATCATAGATATATGGACACAATCATTTTCACCATACGCAGATATACATCTAGAAGATAATACAAGGTCTATGTCTATTATCGTGCCTTTCCATTAGATGAAAAGGACACATGACCGTCCTTTATAAACTAATGCAAAACGACTTCCTATATGCACATTTATTATAGTCAGTTCAATCATCTCGAATTTTAAGCAGATAAGAAAAATTCCAGCATGAAAGAGTGCAATGTTTTATATTTTCAAAGCATTGCAGTTTTGACATCTAACAGAAAGTTGATAAGTTGATTGCTTCTTTTTGAAATACATGAAACACATGCTATGAAATTGGGTTTAAACCTATTTATTTTACATCCAGTGGGAAATAAGTTCTTGTAGCTTATATTAATCCATCTCGATGACTGCTTCCTGGGATCAAACCATTACTCGAGTCGAAAGTGAGGAATACGGAAGTGGAAAGACACTGTAGACTCTCACAGCTAATGGGATTCGAACCAGCAACTTCCGGATCGGGAGTCTGATGCTCTAACCCTTCGACCAATACCAAGAAAAAACATATAATATAGACCATCCAATACAGAAATACATTATATTATCAAGTAGCGGAATATTTTAGTCATACAAACAGGTGGCGCTGATTAGATACTGGATATAAAAAGCACAAAAAATGGTAAAACATTTCTGTCATAGAGAACTAAGATAGCTTGCAAAATAAAAAAGTTAAAATGCCCATAGTATCGGAGTGACCATGTTCCTTCACCCACTGCTGAAGCTGGCCTCTCTCTTTCAAGTCATTTATCTTCTTTTCAACTTTATCTAAATCCTCATCAGTCGCAGATGTCCAGTATGACATAGTCTGTCGCCAGGCAGGGTCAAATGGCCCATCTCCGCGGTAGTAGGCTTTCACAAAGCTTGAGCCGCCAAGAAGGTTCGGTTTCCGAATGCATTTCAATCCATTAACATCAAATATGTGCTGAAATTGATCTAACGTCGTTATATGTTTGTTAAATTTGTCTGTTATGTCAGTATTCAACTGCGTATACCAAACTGATTCCAATAACAAATATGGCTGACACGTTGAAATGATTATCATACCTTCTGGTTTCAATATTCTCTTAGTTTCATCAAGGGTTTCTGTCGCATTTTTAAATTCGCTGTCACCTTCTGTATCAAGATGATGTATTACCTGAAAGAATATTATTTTGTCTTCTCTGATGTCTATGAAATAAACAGAACAGCACAGAAATTCTAATAAGACTCTCTTAAAGTACTTCGTTTAGATTAAGTTTATTTTATCAACATAATGTATGCATTACCATACAGACAGAGTGCTTAATATTATAATATTTGTGATGACGAAAAAGAAATACACTTTGTTGCGTGTGAGCAAAATAATTTACTAAGGTCTTAAAAAGTGTGTTCTGTTTGAACAAGCAACTTGCTCCTACCGTTCTACGTTCAAGAGCTTAACGTATCATAGAAACAATACACTAAAATAATAAACACACTCGTACATAACACATTAGGGTGCAAGAGATATAGTTACAAGCAGAAATTTCAGAATTTTTGTAGTATAAATTATGAAGATTTAGATAGACATTCAAAGTGAATTTTAAGAGGAAGGATTGATTTGGCTAAGCTAAATTCGATGCCCTCTTATAAAGTCGTGTCTGGTGCCTGTGAAGAATCGATACTACACTACCATCCTGGAACCTATAAGCTTCAGGTTCAAGAACCTCGTGGGCGGGTTAACAAGGAAGTTAAAACATTGTTTTCTAGGGATGGCAACGAATACCAAAATCAATACTCAAGTACTCGGTCATTTTTCCGATCGAGTAATCGGTTACTCGGATGATTTCCAATGATCTTCAAAGTTTTAGCACACAATATCACCACCGTCTGCATGCTACTTTCGTTTTCTATTTAAATTCAAAGAATTCGTAACAATGAATAGGACTGCAAGGGAGGTAGCTTAGAATAAACAAATTAATAAATTAAATCAACAACATTATATTTTATAACGTTCTAATTAATGCAATATCATGTTTAAAACATGTATAACAGTTCATTTTCACAAAACGTAACTAAGTTTATACCAACTGTGGTAATAAGCTTGACAGTGGATCAAAACACAAAACAGAGTCTTTTCATTTAGGCATGCTGCTTAATATCATAGTTTAAATATTAGATGGAGTCCAATTACTTGCTAAGCAAGATTTGTAAAGAAATCAGACAGTCGTTATTAGCAATCTATCGAACAATCATTTTCCCTGCACGCTGTTATTCTAACTACTAAACAACACATTTTGCACCAATAAAGATGAAATACAAATATAAAAAAATGATATAACACTTCGGTGGTTTTAATGTATATGCACATACTGATTTTTATGCCCCCGGAAGGAGCTTATTTCTTTTTGTCTGTGTGTTTGTTCGTTCGTTCGTCAAAAAGCTTGCTTTTTTGAGGCCCCGCCGGGGGCATGGCGTTTATTCGAACAAAGCGCTTGTTTATGTCTACATTAATATAAATATAGATATTCTTTTAAAGGGACTGGCCTCCAGATGACAAAAAAGAAAGTTTTCTTGTATTATAAATTTCTTGTAATATTTATGACTAATGCTTAAAAACTAACTAACTGAAAAAATAAGTCAGATAATCATATTATACATTGATTTTTTTTCCTTCATAGTGCTATATCGTAACGCGACGGTATAACTATAGCATATAAAATTTAAAGAAAATATCCAACATAAAGTAACAGCGTTGGAAACATTTTGTTAACATGAGGGTCCAGAGTTCAAAAAAAGCTGAAGCGAATATATTTTTTTTGTTCTATTTTGACTTTTATAATCAATTTTGAGGTAAAATATCATGTTACTATAATCTCACGGCATGTAGACATTTAATTTATTTAAAAAAAGTATTTTATATCAAATCTGGAGTACAGCCCCTTTATTATGAAATAAGACAATCATGACTTTAGGTCATAGCATAAATATTATTATACAATTATTTACATATATTTTATATTACATATACCAATATTGCATGACAAAGTTGCTAATGTTGGTTCTACTACATTCAATAGGTCAATTAACACCGAATTTCAGATTTAAACCACACACACACACACACACGCACGCACGCACGCACACACACACACACACACATCAGTCATACCAAATGAATGAGAATTATTTAATACGGTTAACATATAAAGGACATAAATTAAATTTGTCTTTAAATACAGACATTTAGCTACGAACTGCACAATAATAGATAGACAGATAGTATGTGTAATTTCCACATAAAATTTAAAACAGAAAACAAAAACTACTAATATAGCTCATCACGCTGCTAGTTAAATCTTGCCTAATCTATGGCATATATCTATATGCTCTTCCTTCAGGTTTAAATCCTCCATGTGTCTATTTAATGTCTCGATAGCGACTGCTGTAGTCTGTTCAGCGTGTTCTTTTAAATTGGATTCATCTATATGTAAACCACCTATCCCTTTCTGTGTCTTAACCACTTCGCAATATTTTACTTTTTGAACTTTCTTGGCTGCAACTGTATTACTATTGTTTACTGGACTATTTTTACTATTGCTCTGTTCATGATTGTTTTGAGTTCCAGTATTTCCACTAGCATTTTCTGGGGTTTTTTTTGTTTATTTTTTGGTTCAGTTGGTTCGCTAGTGGCAAGGTCTGGTAACTTCTCAACAATTCCATTAATTCGTTACTATTTGCTCGACTGTATTGCTCTAAGTTGTTAAGAAATTCTTCTTTAAACTGATATCTGTTTCTCTGGTACTACTAAGATCACTTCTTTCTCTTTTTCTATTCGTATCACTTTTATTTGGTTTTTCACTGTTCAAGTCTGCCATAATTTTTGCACACTCTGTAGTTTTCAGTTTATCAAACATGACCCGCGGACAATTTCTCATTTTTTTCGTGTTTTTGGTCAATCAGATATTCAATATGGCGCCGCCCATCTTGACCTTCATACTTGATACCTTTTATACATATTCTTGGAATCTGTACTTACTGTGTTAATTTCAAGTTGTTTTAATGTCAAATATAGTATAGTTATAGTTACCGATGTTTATATCCAAACAGATCCAAGTTTAAAATTTGAAAAAAACACCCTTGTTAGTGGAAAAAAAAAATTATTGTCCATGTTTTACCAAAGGGACATCACTCTCTCACTCTCTTAACATCTACATCTGTATATCTTAAATATAAGTCCAATCCATTGTCTGTTTATAATCTAAACATTAATGTTCATATTCAATTATACAGTGTTTTTACGCATTTATACCCTGTGTCACTATATTGATTAATTTTAATATTCTGGGACAATTTGACCATTTACATTGTATGTCACTTTAAATCGGAATTCTTAGAGTATTTACTTCTACAGTAAGTTTCTGACGTAATAATTAGATAAGCGCACATAATGAGTAGTTTTGTATGTGTGAACATCGAGTAACCTTGCATGCATTAAGAACGCCTGATATGAATACATTTTACTTGTTTTACTTTATGAACTACAGTTTTGTCTTGTTATAGTATATTCGATCTGTTTTGATGCCGTAAAGTAAATTAATCACTTAAGAGCATGCGAGAGGCAAACACATTGACTTATATAACATCAGAAAGGATGAAAGGAAGCCGAAAAAAGCATAGGGATACTCAACAGCAACACACTGATATAGATGGAGGTTACGCCTGGTTTGTTTTGACAGGTAAACTGCTTTGTTTGAAAATATTATTTGACTCTTTTGGCACTTTTGTAATTGTGTAATTGTGACTTTCAATAGTTAAAGGTCTAGGTCCATATCGTCGCTGACTTCAAACTACCAAACCTCTCACTGATTTATGGTCATGGGTTCGATCAACGCTACCGATATTTACCATTTATGTGAAAAAGTTGGCATTACTTCATGAGAATGGGTGTCCTGTACTGATCCGTCTCAGTAAGGATGGTTAGGTAAACTGTTCGACCGATATGACTTACCTTTGAGAGTTTGGTTTGGTTATATTGGGGTTTAACGCCAGTTTTAACAGCGGAGGTCATTTCCCGCGGTCAATGCACCTAACTAGTGTTCCTGGGTATCCAACTAGTTTACTAACCAATATCTCCGCAAGTGACTGACTCCTTCCTCACTTGCTTTAGAGGTGAGGGACAAACCTTTAGACACATTGTCACTTGCAGTTCTATTATGTATTTGATCGAACTGTTTACATAATTTTAGTGTGACATGATATATTCTCATCAGTGCACGTCTGGCCTTTTTCTGTATAGCATTGTATGCCAACAAAGAAAATGTACTGATACTTTTACAGGGGCCAAACAGGACCATTGTTTTTAGTCTGATTTTACTTGCTTTCAAAAGTTTAAAATCTCAACTTCTCTTAAAATGTATGTCTAGTTTGAAAATATGATCACACTACACTAAATAGTCTAAGAATCCCCTTTATCAACAACGTTATAAACAGTGGCATTTTATTTAACATCTTCTATATCTATTCTAAGGCTATATCAATGAAATTATGTTCACCTGTTATATATTATTATTAGATTTGCTTGTTGGTTTTTTACATTTCAGGCTGTTTTATTATGAATACATTCCTGATAGGGAGTTTCAAGGCATATGGAGTACTGTACACCGAAATGGTGGACTATTTTTCCTCTGGATACGGAAATGCAGCTTGGATAGGAGCCATAGCTTCCTTTCTTAGCCTCACTCTTGGTAAAGTTTGTGTTATTGAAGAAAATACTATATAATAAATTTGATGAAAAAGTGGGCTGGTTTGAGCGAGGACATTGTGAAATTTGCCATTGACAAAACAAAATGAATGGATATGTAAAAACATTTAAAGCTTCAGATTTTCCGTGTCCTTGCTTAACGGCAGTAGAAAGCGTTCGTCTTCTAATAATAATAATAAAACCTGAATTTTTGAAACAGTTGTATATAGTTGTAAACAGTTCCATTTATTCGACATTTTATTCGACATTATCGCTGCAATAAATTATGTTTCATTTCACATGCACATCTTATGAAGGTATTCAAGGATCACGATCAAAACTTTCTATATCAATTTACAACGAAACCAAAGTTGTTCAACATTTCATTTTTATATATGATTAGCAAGGAAAAGCATTTCATTTGATTTACTTTAATTTTAAAAAGCTGAAAGACTTTGGCATACTGAAATAGTTTACAATGTTAATTTCATGACAGTGTCTTATGACGTACTCGTGGGAAAAAGACATCATTGTTGAAGTTGAAATGGTTTCATCAACATCGAAAATTAGGACAAATATGATTGAAAAAAAATTAATGCTTAGAAAATCCCTATTCCCTCAGACTAAAGAATGATTCTAAACTACTCACAAAAAATTTAGAAATTTCATTTGACTTGTTCATTTGATAATTAAATAAAAGATCAAATGATAACTGAATTCAAATATCATAGGTATAAACACTTTTGTAGGGCCGATCGCTAACCTTCTAAGTAGAATGTATTCCTTCCGGATTGTAACATTTTTTGGCGGTCTAATGTTGGGCCTTGGTTACATGACTTCCGGTCTTGTGACGAAGATGGATTATTTGTACCTTACCTTCTTGTGTTGCGGTAAGCAAGTCAACAATAAAGTTTGTTTAAAATATTGTACATGTCTCTACAAAAATATCTATTAACAAAACATAATTCTTAAGTAAAAATTTGAAGCTACAGCATTTATAAATAAAACATTTGTTGTTTGAATAACATGTAAAAAGAATCAACTTTTTTGTTGGGGGTGGAATATCAAGAATATGACTAAAATCTATTTCTAGTTTTAAATTATCTATATATTTTCACAAAGGTCTTGGTTACGGACTGACAACTGCTCCATGTTCGACTATTGTAAGTTTTTATTTTGAAAAACATCGCGCACTTGCAAATGGCATCACAGCGTCTGGTAGTGGCATCGGAGCGTTAACTCTGCCGTTTTTATACAAGTGAGTAAACCGTCGAGAAATGACGCTTGTCGAAATGAAATATTTCTTAAACAGCATCCTTTGTGAAGCCATGCCGTACTAAGTGTCCGTTAATGTGTGCGAAAGAAACAGTTTACATTTGATTAGTGTTTATTCTGATTGCTTGTACCAACAAAATTTGGTTTTTTGCAGTTTTAACCAGAGAGACTTATAAAGTGAAAATTATTGATCGTAATGTCATGCAAGTTGTTGTAACACAATTACGGCCTTTAACTTTAGTTCCTTTTATGAATTGAGTTCATTTTATCAGTATGTATACATTCTATTTAATTTGTATCGTTTTTCAGTAATTAAAACACAGCATATTCTTTATTTAGGGCTCTAATCGAAAATTATGGACTCAAAGGAACGTTTTGGATCACTGGAGCCATATTTTGCAACATTTGTGTAGCGGCATGCCTTTTCCGACAACCGAAGATTCTCATAGAAGCAAAACTGCAAAGACAAAAAGAGGGCATTGTGGACTCTGACCAAATGTTTGAAGAACGACAGGAACTTCTGACACGAACTCGTTCATGCCCGTGCATAGATATGAGATTTTCTCTTTTTAGAAACCCATTATTTACAATGAATGTGGTGTCTTTCGCACTTTGTTTGTTTTCATACTTTGGAAATTTTATTTTGATACCGTCACAAGTGAAAGCTCTTGGCTACAACAACAATTTAGTAGCTCTAAGTGTGACTATTTTTGGAGCGGTGGAAGTTGTGGCTAGAATTATGATAGGGTGGTTTGCAGATCAGAAGAAGATTCAAACAAAATATATCTATGTGATCTGCATGTTCATTGGTGGGACTTTCTCCTTCTTTGTACCTCTCTTTGACAGTTTCACTTCTATGGCCATCTATTCTGCAGTTATTGCCATGTTTCCCGGCTCATTATTTTGTCTTATGTCACCTATGACTATCGAAGTTGTTGGTTTGAAACAGTTTACACCTGCTTTAGGACTCATTTATTTCTCAATGGCCTTTGGATCAACACCAAGTCAGCCAGTTCTTGGTAAGTACATTTCTAAAGAATAAAGAGATATAGTTGCCATTTCTTTTTAGAAAAGACAATATTGATGCAAGAGACATAAAAATATATCAAACTATACAGTAAGGCGAAAGTTATTCATCTTGTGTCTTATTTACTGTCAAGTGGCATTTCATCAACATTTAAAATTATTAAGCACACTATTAACCCAACAAGCAACAAAGAAATCATCTAATTATTTTCCGCTGAATAAAAAAATGTTATGTTTGAAGAAAGTACTTGTAAAAGTGTTATACTGAGATACCTAAAACAATGTGCATTCAGATAACTAGCGTGTATGAGATTACATGTGATATCAAACGTTTGTAAGCTTGAGTATCCTTGATTACTGTTTGCTAAAAATATATTTACTCCTCAACTTACAAGAAATATACATTTAAAAATTATTCTCTAAGCACACTTTTATTTTATTAACGTTCAAAGATATTGAAAATATAACGCCTGTATTATAAGCAGAACAACTGATTTTAACTCTGTTACTTTTTTTAAGATATGACACTTAAAAATGTTTACATTTACACACGTTCATCAGTTATGACTTACTGTAAACAATATTATCTTACACAAAAGCTACGTTGTAATACTGGAGTTAGACAGCTATATTTTTTGCTCACACTTATTAAAATCGGTTTCTGTTTTTTTAGGGTGGATTAAAGATTACCACGGAAATTGGAATCCTTCTTTTATGCTCAGTGGTGGTATTTTTATACTTGCTGGAATTGTAATTCTATTGGAACCTGTCGTCGTTCGACTGTGTAACAAACTAGAGCACACTGAAAACGATGATACACCCATAAACTAATATTTTTAATTTACACATTTTTTATTTTGGCAAAAGAGAGGACACAAACGCATTTGTATCTTGAATATTTATATTGCAAGAAATACCTTATAATATTAGACTTAATACTGACAGCTAACATAGTTCAATATTTTAACGGAGTTATTATAACTTAACAATATGGCTTCAATATGTCTGGCAATCTCTCGTTAACGAAATCAACGTATATAAGCAACAAAGTCACTACAATTTAACAATTTGTGAAGGTAATGTCAAAGATTCCCACTAAAATAATCCATACAGGAATCCTTAAAATAGCTCGGATAGCTTAAGGATTCTTGGTTTACAAATATTACCTTAAACTTTTACTAGTGGTCAAAGTGACATTGAAAAACAATTTTCGCAGATGTATGATTCTGAAGAGTACGAAAATAATAGTTTCTTCTACTTATTTGGAAATAAACAACAAAATCAAACATGGTGTATAATTGGTAATGATATTTTTTACAAAATAAGTCAAAAAACGTTTGTATTTTCTAGTTTGTCTGAAGGAGGTTGTCTAGTTCATCTGACGTTCAAAACTGTAGTAATAAACTGACACTTACACAGAAAGTGAAGTGGAAAAATATAAATTGTAATGAATACAAGTTGTTTTAGTTTCATTCCAAACCACTTTTTAGTAACATCTATCGCGAAATAATTTTCCCATTTTATAAAAATGACTATTAGATCACAAATTAATCCATTTAGGACAAACAATGATCTTGAATTACTAAATCTAAGTAATCTGAAACGCGGCTTGTTTATGAAACAGAACGTCACAATATGCGAACAAATTTCAAAAGCTGAAAATAAAATTTTACCAGAAGGATGGATATTAATGTCCTTGATTGCATGATCTGGTATACATATTGTGTTTCTAGTAAGCGTAGAAGACCTTAACGTACTGTGAATGAATCTTCAGAATCATGTTTCACATCCAACAAAAAATAATTTACATAGTCCAGTTCTTACGAACATTACACATTTAATATTGCTAGCGTTTGTGTTTTGTTTTTCATTGATGAAACAATTTTATACGCTGTCATAAGATATCGTTTGATGTGTCGGTATCTAGGAAAAGAAAATGTACATGAAGATTTTTTTTGCCAGGAAAGAGATTATTCATATATCGTAATGTCCGTCTATTTAAAAATCGTGTCCGACCTATATCTCTGTCATATTTTAGAGGGTTTTGTTAATCGTCTACAAATATTCACCACATTGAGCTGACTTGTTGCTAACAAGAGCAGGGATTCCATGATGTCGCGGGGTCAGAAAAATTATTTACCCAGGGCGGGACTAGAACCCGCGATTCCCCGCTTGCAAGTCAGGTGCTCTACTACTTGAGCTACCCGTGCTGGTGACAGTACGACCTATATTGGACCTGTGACAATCTTCCCTGCTCTATAAGAATTCGTCCTAAAATTTAGACTTATTATGGAAGCACATGCATAGTTATGTATCAGTCAGAGATCAGTCGAGGGTCAGAAAAATCATTTACCCAAGCGGGGACTCGAGCCCACGACCGCCCACTAGCTAATCAGGTGCTGTATTGACTGAGCTAACCGGGCTGGTGACAGTACGCAAGTTACCATATCACCTATATTGGTCCTTTGATAAAGATCACAAATTAGGGATGTCAACGAATATTCGAACATTAGAATCCAATTTCTGCATTCGAATATTCGTTTGAAAAAAAATCTATCAAGATTCCAATAATCATTTTCTTATAAGTTACAAGGTTTTGGAAAATGTAATTAAGCGACAGCTTATCTGTTTGTTGGCAAATTTGTTTTCGTAACGTGAGTCAGTTGAGCAATTTGCAGTCAGCTGGCATGTTTTTTGTTTTTACAGTTAACACTAACGGTAATTGCCACGCAACTGTATGAAGGTTCTGTGTGATGTATTGTTAATCCGCTATAAACCCAAAATTTACAGACATTAAAATAAATTTGCACAAGGGCTCATTTTCACAATTACTTGGGACGAAAGCGCCAGTCGCTCGTTCTTCACTCAAATCATCTACTCAAATCATTTACTCAAAATAAATTATTTAATTACGACAGTCTAGATTTTCAAAGCTATTCTTAGATCAAATCTAAATTCGATCAGCAAAAGTTAATGTAAAATGCCTCCTTCTCAACAATATTCAAGAAAGTGAAGTCATTTTTAAACGACCGGAAGTAATCCACGTCAATAAATCACGAAAGACACCAAATACAATTAATATAACTTGATTTACTATAAAAGCTTCAACATAGCAAATTATTTCAATTACGATGTCATGAATGAAACAGAATAGTTTCAATAAAACTGGAGCATATGTCAATATCGTAAGTGTATGTGTATTTGGATACCAAACATTCGGACTTTCAGAAACAATTACATTTCCTATATGAATATTCAAATATATTCGAATATACTATACAAATATTCGAATACTAAAATCAGTAATCGTTGACATCCCTATCACAAATCATTGTTGAAATAATAATATGTTGTACTGCCTGTTCGTGTCCGCTCTGTAATTCTGTAGAAAATCACAGGATTTAAAATAGTTTGGCACAAGTGCTCATTAGATCGAGGCAACGTGCCAAATACCGCCTACTGTCCGTCCGTCAGTTCGTCTGATCAATCAAAAATATAGACTTCTGCCTACCTGTATGTCCGTGTCCGCTCTTGTAAATTACAGCAATGTATATGACACGATTTTATCAAACTGCTTGGCAATTATATGTTATCTATCCAAACCACTAATATGTCTCTTTGACCGTTCATCTGTACCGCCATATAATATAGAATATTTTCTACCTGTATGTTTGTGTCTACACTGTAACTTGATAATTTACAGGATTTTAAATGACTGCGCAAGTGTTCATTTAATTGAGGCAATGTGTCGCACATTTACCGTTCACGTGTCCGTTTGCCCGTCGTGTGTACAGTTAAATTTTGCCCACCCCTATTTTTGTGTACTCTTTGTTACTGAATATTCCATATTAGAATTTCGAAAAACATTCGCATAAATGAGCTGAAGGCAAAGGTAAGTGTAAACTTTTGATGCACAAAACTTAGAGAATAATATATATCTGTACGAAGGTGTCTTTTTTTGGAACTTAAATCAATAATTAAGGTGGATGCGTGGGACAATTCAAAACAAAAAAGTTTATCTCTACAATTTGCAAAGACATTATTTTACGAAACAGGAAAACAAAAAATTAGCTTCTATTGCATACTGCTGCAACCACATATCCGTTTATGTTAACTGGATAATTCTATGTCTCAGATAACAGCATAATATCCAGTTTATAATGCAGTTTGTTTTAAACAACATCATAGATATATGGACACAATCATTTTCACCATACGCAGATATACATCTAGAAGATAATACAAGGTCTATGTCTATTATAGTGCCTCTCCATTAGATGAAAAGGACACATGATCGTCCTTTATAAACTAATGCAAAACGACTTCCTATATGCACATTTATTATAGTCAGTTCAATCATCTCGAATTTTAAGCAGATAAGAAAAAATCCAGCATGAAAGAGTGAAATGTTTTATATTTTCAAAGCATTGCAGTTTTGATATCTAACACAAAGCTGATAAGTTGATTGCTTCTTTTTGAAATACATGAAACACATGCTATGAAATTGAGTTTAAACTTATTTATTTTACATCCAGTGGGAAATAAGTTCTTGTAGCTTATATTTATTCATCTCGATGACTGCTTCCTGGGATCAAACCATTACTCGAGTCGAAAGTGAGGAATACGGAAGTGGAAAGACACTGTAGACTCTCACAGCTAATGGGATTCGAACCAGCAATTTCCGGATCGGGAGTCTGATGCTCTAACCCTTCGACCAATACCAAGAAAAAACATATGTAATAGACCATCCAATACAGAAATACATTATATTTAGATCAAGTAGCGGAATATTTTTGTCATACAAACAGATGGCGCTGATTAGATACTGGATAGAAAAAGTGCACAAAAAATGGTCAAACAATTATGTCATAGTGAACTAACATAGCTGGCAAAAGAAAAAAGTTAAAATGCCCATAGTATCGGAGTGATCATGTTCCTTCACCCACTGCTGAAGCTGGCCCCTCTCTTTCAAGTCATTTATCTTCATTTCAACTTTATCTAAATCCTCATCAGTCGCAGATTTCCAGTATGACATAGTCTGTCGCCAGGCAGGGTCAAGTGGCCCATCTCCGCGATAGTAAGCTTTCACAAAGCTTGAGCCGCCAAGAAGGTTCAGTTTCCGAATGCATTTCAATCCATTAACATCAAACATGTGCTGAAATTGATCTAACGTCGGTATATGTTTGTTAAATTTGTCTGTTATCTCAGTATTCAACTGCGTATACCAAACTGATTCCAATAACAAATATGGCTGACACGTTGAAATGATGATCACGCCATCTGGTTTCAATATTCTCTTAGTTTCTCCAAGGGTTTCTGTCGCATTTTTAAATTCGCTATCACCTTCTGTATCAAGATGATGTATTACCTGAAAGAATATCAGTGTGTCTTGGCAGATGTCTTTGAAATAAACAGAACAGAACAGCCATTCTAATAACTAATTACGTAAGTTCTTCGTTTTGTAACAAAGCATATTATCAACGTGATGTATTAAGACATTTTACGCATCACCATACAGCTTGAGTGCTAAACAAGACATAAGGAAAATGTTTTTTGTTTCTTTTTTGTGTTATCCCTGGTATTGGTGTGCATTACATGGTCTATAATTTGTATGTATGCAGTGTCTGTTATATCATGCATTATGTTACTGCCATGTTTTATATGTGCTCTTTTACCGAAATAAAACTATCTATCTATCTACATATGCTTTGTTTTACAAAGTATATTGCGTGTGAGCAAAATGGTTAACTTTGAAAGTCTTAAAACGTCTGTTCCGTTTAAGAAGCAACTTTATCTTACTGTTTCTTCAGATGCATGAAACAGATGCTAAAAATAAATAACAAATTAGAGTGCAAATGGACTTGGCTAAAATTATCGCTATCTTTTCCAAGAGATAATGTTACAAGCATAATTTTTAGATTTTTTAGTATAAACTATTAAGAGTTAGATAGACTTTCAATCTGAATTTTAAAAAAGGAAGAATTGATTTGGCTAAGTTGAATTTAACGCCTTTCTTATGAAGTCGTATCTGGTTCCTGGGAAGAATCGATTCTACACTACCATCCCGGGTAAGACTGGCAAGCTTTCTGACATAAGAGTCGTGTAGAGTAACGGAGTTCAACCTATAAGCTTCCATTCCCTCCAGGTTTAACAACCACTTGGGCGGTTTAACAGGGCAGATAAAAGATTATTTTTACAAAACGTAGCTAAGTTTATGCGAACATTGGTAATAAGCGTGATTGTTGACCAAGACACAAAGCAGAAACTTGTCAGTAAGGCATGCTGCTAGATATATTAGTTTAAATATTTGATAGAGACCTCATCAAGAAATTTTAAAGAAATCAAACATTTTTAATTAGCTATCTATCGAACAATCATTTTCCCAGCACACTGTTATTCTAACTACTATAAATGCATTTCACACCAATAAATATGAAAAACGAATACAAACAATCATGATATCGATAATTTCAAAGTGCACATATTGAATATATATTTACGTTAACATTTTTAACATATAAGGTAATAATTTGAATTTGTCTTTAAACACAGACATGCTGCTGGTAAAACCTCAAATTAATGTCTATGTAAAATCAAGAGACACAAAATATAATATTCAGGCTAACTACATAGGTATTGCTTTGACACGCTTGCTATAAAAATAACACTCTGAGCCTAAAACCCCTGAACAGCTTAAGTCAATGTAATTTTACAAGGTAAACATGAAACCCTCCGGGTGACACTAACACCAAAAAAAATGTTAGTTTAAAAAGGTCTTGAATGCAACTACAAGAAAAGATTACAGGCTGTAAAATGTATTAGTAAATATCCAAACTTTGTATTTTTAAGTTAGGGAAATACATATTTCAAAGAGTTCCATTTCAGAATAAAATAATAAAATATAAATATAAAACTTTGCTATAGACCAAGACAATCCGTATAGCTTTCAAAAAGTAAAACTAAGAGGTAATTCTTTGAATGTTATATCAAAGTCATTGAAGAATTCAAGGATGACATGTCTTTTAGAATATGTTTATCACAAAAGAACTACAAGGAATACACGTGCAAAAACGTGAGAGGCAAAAGCAAACAATTTTCCATGGATCAGTTACAGTGTATGCTATGGCATGTTGCTACACATCAATAATGTAATAACTCCAGTATTTTCACAGATGGTAAACTATGACATGTTGCTACACATCAATAATGTAATAACTCCAGTATTTTCACATATGGTAAACTATGACATGTTGCTACAGATCAACAATGTAATAACTCTAGTATTTTCACTTATGGTAAGCTATGACATGTTGCTACAGAACAGCAATGTAATAACTCCAGTATTTTCACATATGGTAAACTATGACAGGTTGCTATAGATCAGCAATGTAATAACTCCAGTATTTTCACAGATGGTAAACAATGACATGTTGCTACAGATCAGCAATGTAATAACTCCAGCATTTTCACATA
Source organism: Cyclina sinensis (assembly GCA_012932295.1). Classification (NCBI taxonomy): domain Eukaryota; kingdom Metazoa; phylum Mollusca; class Bivalvia; order Venerida; family Veneridae; genus Cyclina; species Cyclina sinensis. The sequence goes on along the minus strand of JAAONU010000006.1, from coordinate 35,691,664 downwards.
TGGTAAACTATGACAAGTTGCTACAGATCAGCAATGTAATAACTCCAGTATTTTCACATATGGTAAACTATGACATGTTGCTAAAAATCAGCAATGTAATAACTCCAGTATTTTCATATATGGTAAACTATGACATGTTGCTACAGATCAGCAATGTAATAACTCCAGTATTTTCACATATGGTAAACTATGACAAGTTGCTACAGATCAACAATGTAATAACTCCAGTATTTTCACATATGGTAAACTATGACATGTTGCTACAGATCAGCAATGTAATAACTCCAGTATTTTCACATATGGTAAACTATGACAAGTTGTTACAGATCAGCAATGTAATAACTCCAGTATTTTCATATATGGTAAACTATGACAAGTTGCTACAGATCAGCAATGTAATAACTCCAGTATTTTCACATATGGTAAACTATGACATGTTGCTACAGATCAGCAATGTAATAACTCCAGTATTTTCACATATGGTAAACTATGACAAGTTGTTACAGATCAGCAATGTAATAACTCCAGTATTTTCATATATGGTAAACTATGACAAGTTGCTAAAAATCAGCAATGTAATAACTCCAGTATTTTCATATATGGTAAACTATGACATGTTGCTACAGATCAGCAATGTAATAACTCCAGTATTTTCACATATGGTAAACTATGACAAGTTGCTACAGATCAACAATGTAATAACTCCAGTATTTTCACATATGGTAAACTATGACAAGTTGCTACAGATCAACAATGTAATAACTCCAGTATTTTCACATATGGTAAACTATGACATGTTGCTATAGATCAGCAATGTAATAACTCCAGTATTTTCATATATGGTAAACTATGACAAGTTGCTACAGATCAACAATGTAATAACTCCAGTATTTTCACATATGGTAAACTATGACAAGTTGCTACAGATCAACAATGTAATAACTCCAGTATTTTCACATATGGTAAACTATGACATGTTGCTACAGATCAGCAATGTAATAACTCCAATATTTTCACATATGGTAAACTATGACATGTTGCTACAGATCAGCAATGTAATAACTCCAGTATTTTTACAGATGGTAAACAATGACATGTTGCTACAGATCAGCAATGTAATAACTCCAGTATTTTCACATATGGTAAACTATGACAAGTTGCTACAGATCAATAATGTAATAACTCCAATATTTTTACATATGGTAAACTATGACAAGTTGCTAAAAATCAGCAATGTAATAACTCCAGTATTTTCATATATGGTAAACAATGACATGTTGCTACAGATCAGCAATGTAATAACTCCAGTATTTTCACATATGGTAAACTATGACAAGTTGCTACAGATCAGCAATGTAATAACTCCAGTATTTTCACATATGGTAAACTATGACATGTTGCTAAAAATCAGCAATGTAATAACTCCAGTATTTTCATATATGGTAAACAATGACATGTTGCTACAGATCAACAATGTAATAACTCCAGTATTTTCACATATGGTAAACTATGACATGTTGCTACAGATCAGCAATGTAATAACTCCAGTATTTTCACATATGGTAAACTATGACATGTTGCTACAGATCAATAATGTAATAACTCCAGTATTTTCACATATGGTAAACTATAACATGTTGCTACAGATCAGCAATGTAATAACTCCAGTATTTTCACATATGGTAAACTATGACATATTGCTACAGATCAGCAATGTAATAACTCCAGTATTTTCATATATGGTAAACTATGACATGTTGCTACAGATTAGCAATGTAATAACTCCAGTATTTTCACATATGGTAAACTATGATATGTTGCTACAGATCAGCAATGTAATGACTCCAGCAGTATCACTATGATCATGGTCTTTGGCCCATTTTTCCAACTCGCCTTTACTCTTTAGTTCAAGAACTTTACGTTTCACATCCTCCAAATCTTCCAGTGTAGCAAATGTCCAATAGGATGAAGTATTACGCCAGGCTTCATCTAATGGACCCTCATAGTTGAAGTAATTATTACTAATTCCCGATCCAATTAGATTGAGCTTCTGTTTCAAGCTTAAGTCTGCAACTTTGAATATCTTATCGAACTGCTCTAATGATGGGTTGTGTTTGTTGAATCTTTCCGAAATTTTCATGTTTAATTGTGTCATCCAGATATGGCTAGATATTGCCTCTGGAAGGCACGTTGTTATTAGAATAACTCCACCTGATACTGTCACTCGTTTTGCTTCCTGGACAGCCTTTGTTGCATTTGAAAAGTCGTCTGCAGTCTCTGTATCAAGATGATGTAACCTAATCAAATAAATTCCCTTGAAGAATTAACAATATCAAAAGGGGCATGCCCTATAATCAACTGATGATAGCTATGATAGTTATTGTGTTATAGTGGGCCATTTTTCCTTTTTAAGATACATATCACACGCTAGCTAACGTGCAAATTGGTCAGACTATAAGATCACATCAGTAGTTAAAAAAACAGTTTCCAAATAGTTGTTCACAACATGTTCTGAAAGACTTGAAAAAAACACATTCTATCTTCATCTTTCTTAGTTGCATGGGGTTTATAAACTGTTATAAAACAGTATTAATAAAAACATCCACTTAGAAACATAAATCAACCTGCCACAGAGCTTCAGAAGACGAACTAATTTTAATCTTTCTAAACATACTTTTACATATACATGTACAATATAATATATGTAGGTATTTTTTTCACGAGGATTTAAAATATGACACATGGAAACCGAGAAAAACGTGATGGTCAATACACTTTTACAGGTGTAAGAGATAATCCTAATCTCATCATCAATTTTATCCCACTTCTAAAACATACTAGTAGACTTCTCTATCAATTTGGACAAACTCATTAATGAGTTTCTACTGTATTTATTGAAACATTTTGACCGACTAGCTGACAAAGGTATATGGAATGCATAAAAGTTTATTCACAGAAGTTGTCGTAACATTTACACTTACAAATGATGGCCCTTGATATAAAGCTAACATTCCCAAGTTATATGTGTTCTGTAACATTATCATTAATTCCTGGTTGAAAATGTCAACTGAAACTGGTTATTTTAATGCTTTATGATTTCATTACTTGTATTAACGCACCTTTTTGAAGTCAAGGTACAAATTTCTTGTGACAACTTCTTGCATTTATTTGGCTTCTCTAAAATACTTGGTCGTTTGAAGCAAACTAAAAACACATCGAACATTATATTTGTCGGCAGAATAACACTGTAAGAAAACCAGAAGTTGTAACATGGTCGTGTTCCCTTCCCCACTGCTCTAATTGCCCCTGCTGTTTAAGCTCAAATATTCTTTGTTTAACAGCTTCTAGTTCCTCTGTTGTCGCAAAATTCCAGTAAGATACAGAATCACGCCACGATTTGTCTAGTGGTCCGTCAAAGTTGTAGTAATCCTTTATCATATCTGTTCCAAGAACATTCAGTCTTTGTTTACAGAGTAAACCACTGGCTTCAAACATCTGCTGATATTGCTCAATGGATGGGTTAATCTTTATAAAACGTTCTGTAAGTTTCATATTTAGCTGGGTGTACCACAGGGAATGCGTTGCTGTTGTCGGTAATACAGTAGAAATCACTATTATTCCTCCAGGACGAAGAACTCTCTTTGCTTCTTTTAACGCATGCGTCGTTTTCGCAAAATCTTCCGAATCGTCCTTGACGAGGTGGTGTAATACCTAGTATAGAAATATGTGCATTTATCACCATGGTATTACAGCTTTATTTTCAAACGTCAGTGCCTAAAGCAGGATCGTTGCTATATATGTAGTGAGAAAATTACAGGCAGCAGAATAAAAGAGGCTCGAGTATTTTTTTCGGAGTGAATGCAGCTGACCATTACGGCTCATAGTGATACGAAGAACACTTGCAAAAACAAATATCACATCAGTTCCATGGGTCACTATTTTAGAGATTGAAATATAACAAGACTGCATTCTGAAAGACAGACTTATCAATAGTAGTAAAGAAACGTATAACGTAAATGTTCACATGGATCCTTAATCATTACAAATCGAGATGTGTAAAATGATATGTTGTGTAACGCCCTAACATCATATCAGTGTGTATCTCAAATTTATAGTCTGTGATAGGACATTGATATTTAATAAGTATAAATTCTGTAGTCCCTGACGAGTGTGTCAGCTGAAAGATACGAAACAATTTTTCAACTAAGTTTATTAATCTAATTATTTTTGTCAGACGACCATTTAATTCAAGTTTAGGGTTTGTTGTCATTTTTGTCTACAATATCTCATCATGTAGCAAGTGTTGTATTAATAAACATGAGTTTTACAGTTTTCTCCTTGAGTTAAATTGCAGTTATTCTATCAAGATATCCCCTGTACACAGTTTCTAAATGAAAGCATTATAAACACAGCACAAAGTATTTCTCCAGGATTGTCTTCTAATAGTGTTTTCCTCATTTAAAAATAAGAATAGTCTAGGATTTGCTACTTATAAATGATATTTCAAAAGGTTCATATTACAGGAAAACAAAAGTCACAAAATAAATGATATTCGTCCTTTAAAGTCTACAATATGTACTTTATTGTACATATAATTATAATGCCACGACAGCATGCTGTGATCAGTTAACTTACTTAAGCAAACAGGTTTTTTGCAGACTGAAAAGAAAACATGTTGTTTACAAATATATGTATAAGTAAATGAATGAAGCACAACCTTGCTAGCATTTTAAACAAGAAGAATTAAAGTCATTATTTTCAATGGCTGCAGTTCTCATTTCATAGCTTTATGGTGTAAATGAATACACATTAATATAAGTTTAACTTGATTTCAAATATTTAAGCTTATCTTAAAAATTTACACACACACACACACGCACACACACACAATTGTTTCAATGAGCCTTGCCTAGAATGAATTTCACGGAACAAGACTTGAAACTGTGTCGTTACAAGTTACAATCATGAATTCGTAAATTTGATTTGTACCATGCAATATTTGTAACTGATTAATTCTAATATGACCCTGACATCTCACTTTTTGTCCCTATTGAAGTATCTAAAACATTTTCAGGCAGTGGTTTTAATGTCAGACATACTGACCCCGGTGACAATGACATGTCAATACTAATAATACACTTAAAAGGCTCATCTCAAACATCTCAAAGCAAAAACGTCATAATCTCTCTCTCTCTCTCTCTCTCTCATACGTATTTCTATATTTTTGATAATTATTTCATGGATTTACAGCATGACTCTTTAATCTTATAGCAATAGATTTTACCCACAAACATTACCATGTGCTCCTTTGTTTGTGGTGAAAATTTAACTGTACTTCATTGTTAAATCATGCAAATTTGACGGGTCAGGGATCCATTAATCTCATTTTGGTTTGCCAGATATCATTGACAGAACAAAGAAAAGTTGGCAAGTATTATGCATTTCCACGAATTTCTCAAGGGTCCCAGCATGCTTTAATTCATTTACTTTCTTTGAAACAACTTTTCATTGACAGAGGTAAAAGTAACAATCTCGCCACTGTTTTTAACGGCCCCTCTGGATCAGGTAGTGTTCAGTTTCAGAAATGTCTGCATTGACATGCTCGTAGTTTAGGCATCGAAGTCCGCATTTCAGGAAAATTTCGCGCCATTTCCGGTCATGTGAACACTTTTCAAGTGACATCTTTATTTCTTTGTTCATATGTACAAACCATATAGTTTCATACACACGTGGTGGCGCACCAGAGGTGACTGCCACGACTTAAGTTTTTCTCACAACGAGCTTGTCTTCTTAAGTATTTTTTCAATCACTGGAGAATTGTCCCCGTCCGTTCCTGGATTAAGTTTGAACTTTTGCACTTTTTTCAAATTTCTGTGAAAGTAATATTTACATAAGACTACATCACTCGCCTGAGTATATCTTTCCTGACTGAAAACTTAATTCTCAATCTGAGACAAGATTTTCCTCTGTTTCAGTCAAATGACCTAACTTTTAAATGCAGGTTTTGACCTGGAGAAATATTTCATTGCAACAATTATTCTGACTAGGTTCTGCGAAAAGTATTTTGCTTCTTTAGTGTTTACAAGGTTTACTCTTGATCTGAGAGAATTGTTTAGCTAGCTTCTGTCCATTTGCACCATTTCTACAAATATTTAGCAAGAGATTATCAAATTTATCATTCTCACAATTTTTTTAAGTCTGAATCCAAAATATTGCCTTTAGTTCTTGTTAATAGATGTGAACTTGTGTTTTGGCCCTAGGTGATAGGTGACATAATTTGACTACATGTAACACTTTGCAATCTATGAGATAGATTATTAAAACAAAGCTTCTGACCAAGTTTCATCAAACTGGTCTAAGCTTGTGATCTTGTTTTAACTAAGTTTCCCACTTTGATCTCGTTGAGAAAGAAACAAAACGAAACTTCTGGCCAAGATATATAAGGATTGAGTGTAAAATATACCTTCTAGTTGTTTAGCAAGTTTTTCTTTTGATCTTATGTGGTTACCTAGTTTTATCTCTACATAACCTGAGTGAGAGATCATTTGGAAAAGCATTCTAGCCAAGTTTCAAAGCGATTATGCTAAACAAATAACGTCTATATGCAACGTTTTCTAATGACCTCAGCGAGTGTCTAGTTTTTACCCACTAACACTAACATGTTTTTTAAAGTGTTTCGAAGTTAACAGAGCATCTAGACAATTTCATGAAGACAAGGTCTTCACGTGACCACTGTAGTATTCACAGGGTTTCCCAATGACTTCATCTGATGACCATTTTTTCCCCAGTTTCAAACTCATTCTAGAAATATCAAAACTAATAGTCTGACCAATTTTCATGAAAAGTGAAAATCTCCTACTTATGAAGTAATTATATTATTTCATTTATAGTTGCTATGAGAAAAATTAAGCCTTGAGATGTTAAGGTTTGTATATATTTCACGTACCAGGTTAAACATAACAGCGTCGAACGTTGCATCAGGAAATGGCATTGGTGGCATTGTGGCTTCTACAACATCTTTGACTTTTCCAGACTTTATCTCATCAGCAAGTTTCACCTTAGCCTTTTCCAACATTCCTGGCGAAGCGTCTAGCAACGTTAGGTTGCCCACCCCATATTCGATGAGAGCTTTTGCATAGTTTCCAGTACCACATCCAGCATCTAGAACATGTAAGTCCTAAAACAAAAGACAAACTGAGCAAACATCAGAAGCAAAGGAAAACAGAGACCAAGACAATATAGTTTGACAGCTATAGCAATGTACAATTCAATTCGAGTAAGCCAAAGTGCAAAGCATGTGGGAGAGGCACTTTGTAAAACAAAAGATGTTTGTGAAACAAGTATGCCCCCCAGTGGCAACCAAAAAGTAATTTTACATGAACTTCTAAATGTGACCTTAACCTGTGACATACTGACCTCAAAATCAATGTGGGTCATCTCTAGGTCATGACCAACTACACTACCAAATCTAAAGACTGTGGACCAGCTTTTGTGACGAAGGTCACTGTGACCTTTACCTTTGAACTACTGACTTAAAAATCAATGGGGACCATCCATCATTTGTGACCAGCCTCCCCACCAAATCTGAGGACTGTAGGCCACCGTGTTCTCTGGTTATTGATCAGACAAGCTTTTCGTGGTAAAGGTCAGTGACAAGTCATCTAAAAGTCAAGACCAACCTCCCCACCAAATCTGTAGACCAAAGCGTTCTTAGTCAAGGTTAGTGACCTTGACCTTTAACCTACTGACCTAAAAATCAATAGAGGTCAACTCCCCCGCCAAATCTGAGGACTGTAGGCCAAAGTGTTCTTTAGTTTTTGATCGGACAGACTTTTGTGGTCAAGGTCACCTTTGACCTACTGTCCTAAAAATCAATAGGGATCATCTATCATTAATGACCAACCTACCCACTAAATCTGAGGACTGTAGGCCGAAGCATTCTTTAGTTTTTGATCGGACAATTTATGGTCTACTGACGGACGGAACGAGTGACATATGCAAAGCACTATATCCCCACGTCTTAAAAGGAAGGGATGGGGGCAAGATAACGGTGAATAACAATTGATTGATATAAAAGTCTAACTCAAAATTAAAGAAAATTTGATATGCAGGGGTATAATTTGAACACATTTGGTACATATCCACTAGACTATGTTAAATACAAAATATCTAAGCTCTAGGGCATACAATTCAGATAAGAAGATTTTCAAAGTTTTTCCTACAAAACTCGTAGAAAAGAAGTGTTAAACTGTGGTTAAATGCCTAAAACAAGAAAAATCAAAATCGGGTGCTACTGGGACAGAGTGATTAATGACCTCAGGGCATAAACAATCTTGGTAGACGACCTGTAGTTTAACCTCCATGCCAAATACCTAAGCCAAAGGCCTTGTGGATAAAGCGACTGTATCATAGAATTCAGCTTATTTTTTCTTTAAAATTTAAGAGAAATTAATATACTATAGAAAAGAAACATAATATTATGCTTCTATACACCATGAAAACTAAAGAAAAAATGATTTTACCAGGATTCGAACTCATATCCTTTCGGTCAGTGACGATCTAAACCATTGAACCACAGACACTAATTATCATGATTTGTCAAAATTAAGACTAACGGGGTAAATTTTTTATCGATAAAAGTGTGTAAAACTTTATACTGTGTTGCGTTCCTGTAACAACAAAAAATGAATCAATAACTTAGATATGTTCTTCACAATTACAGCTAGAATTTCTAGATGTATAAACATTTATTTTTCATCGTCGGCCCATCTGTAAATACAAGAAGATTTTTCAAGTATTCTCTATATAATTAAATGTAAAATCATTTGACCTCTGGGACGGGTCCAATTTTGACCCTAAAAGCCATGATTTGACAATAACTGGTAGAGGTCTAGTAAGCCCTGTTTGCACCTAATGTCTTAAATCTACACCTTGTGGTTGCTGACAAGAGAATTGTTCATGTTTTTCCTATATAAGTCTGTATAAAATTAAGTGATCCCTGGGGAAGAACTAATTTTGACCCTGTGGTCATGAATTGAACAATTTCGGTAGAAGTTCACAAGATAGTGCTACGTACCAAATGAATAAGCTCTACATGCTCAGATGAGCTAAAAATCAAAATCGCTTTAAACCCTTTCATGAAACTTTCCTGTGTGACACAATATATAAATAATTCTAACACTATCGACAATAAAAAAGAAGGAATTGAGCGTGATATATCATATACATTATAGTCTGCTGAATACAAGCGCACGCCCGCTGACGTCACTGCAAACTAATTTCGGCTGTTGTTATATGTCATTGTTATAAACGTTAATTAATAACTGATAAACTAAAAATGACCTTGTTGTTTTCATTTTCAAGTGGGAAATGAATAGCGGGGTAAACAAAATAGCCTGACAGGGACAATAACTGCAAAAAAATCATGATAATTAGTGCACATAATTGTGTCCCTTAGTGTTAGAATGGAAATAAGATTTTAAAGTTTGGGTGAATACGGCCTTCCTGATTAAATTACTACGCATCTAAACTTGACACCATGCTATATTTTACGATAGATCACTCAAACTTAAAATCTATTTCCTAAATTATATACTGTTATAAACGGCGGTAGATCATGAACATTTTAAAAATAATTTCCATTTTCACACGATCGTATATTTATAAGGGGTGCAAATATGTGCACTAGTTAACAGTGACGTCAGCGGTCGCGCGCTTGTTTTCCGCGCGATACAACGTGTAAGATATATCACGCTTAATTTCTTCTTTGTTTATTGTCGGCGAAATGCAGATACTGTTAGAATTACTTTTAGAGGCTTCCCGCAGTAAAACTGTATCATCGCTGCTATGACGTCAGAACCCATAGCAAATCTTTGGTCGTCATACTTCTGGGAAACTTTGTTGTAATCTTCGTATTTGCTCATTTTCTAAAATAAATGAAACCCATAATAAGCATCACATGAATATTTTCTTTGTTCTCTGGTGCTTTTGTTGTCTTTGCTGAAGTAGTAGTGGTACAAAATGTGAGAAGCACCAAATCTAGAGTTATTTGGTGTTTGCTTACGGACACCTTATATATGATTTACTTAAACAAAATCAAAGATAATGGGAATTGTTACATTTTTGCAATTAAAGTCTTACATACCAATTTGAGAGACAAGATAACTTCATCAATGTTCATCATTAGTAAACTATTACACTTAAACCATCAAAAGAACTCAAATGAATTTAATGAAAGTGACAGAAAATACACATGCAATTACCGGTCGCTTTTTCTGTTGCTATTTTCAACAAATTTAATGTATCAGTATCACATATGCATGTACAATGTATGCTGTTTGGAAATCATTCCTTTAAAGACAAATGAGGGGTTAACAGGCTCAATGACCTTCAATTTTGGGGATGGAAAGACCTGGGACGAAAAGTCTTTGGAGGGAAACGGCTTGAGGTGAAATGTTTTACAACCCCACTTTAACATCCATCCTTGTACGCACCTGCATGTACACGGTTAACAAATCAGATGTATTTGCATTAAATGCCGGTTAAAAAATCTGAATTTTCAATTCACACTTTAACTTTGGACGGCTATAGCATGTTTAGGTAAACAATAAACTACATAACCTCTAGATCAAAGATCGATCCGTTAGCGTACTTTCGATTCCTACTCGGGTCAAGGTTAAATATTCCAAAACAACAATTTGCAACAATTTACTATAAATACTATTTCCTGAAGTTAAAATAAATCTATACATCCCGTAAAAATACTTACATCTTAGATATTTGAAGACACTTTGTCCTTTTCTTCTCCTGACAATCAAACGTATCAGCTTTATCAACAATCCTATTACAGGGGTGTATTAAACCATAGAGCTAACTTACAAAGGGGTACATAAAGAAATACGCTATGGCCTAAAGTAGTGGTTAAGTTTCTGACTCAGTAAACCAACCTCTACATGCAACTGGACATGGCCTCAGGTTTGCAGGCTTTAATAGGGTAGGGTCTATTGACACCTGAGCATATGTTCGGAGTGAGCTATGTGATTGTGTTGTCCGTCCACATTTACCTTGTTAACACTGAAGAGGTCATATTTAACTTCCAGTCATTCTGAAAATTGGGCAAGGCCTTTATCTTGATTATTACTAGGTCATGTGGGTTCAAAATCTAGATTACATGGTCAAATAAAGAACCGTTGTTAATACTCATGTAGATATATTTTGGTTTTATATATTTTTTAACAAAGAGTTCTTGGTTTAAGCTAGATATTGTTTGTAAATTTAGTTGACATCGATGTGTGTTTGATGTTGATGTATAAAAAGATATGTTTATTGCTTCTTAACTATGTTTATACAATAATTTGTTTTATTGTTTAGCTGTATGCTTGACATTTTTACTGTGTAGATGTATACTTGATGCTTTTTAAATGATGCTTGTTGTATATTAGTCCTTAACGTATAATTTCATTCATGTGTGTAAATTAATTTTTATCCTGTCAATTATTTCATATCCGACCCGATAAAGGGGGGTCGTATAAATTTTGCTTTATACGGCACATGCTACGTCATCACCGGTGACGTCATGGACTAGTTTTGTGTTTATAAACAATATTATAAATAATCAGAAGGAAGTGATTAAATGGTTGTTATTACAAACAGAGACTACTTGAATAAAAAATAAATATTTCAATATCTAGATCTTATAATATAGCACGATCATTTAAGGAAAAAATATATCGAAATTTTGGAACTATTTTTGTGTATATGTTCACCTGATGGATAACCTTGACATTTGAAACACTTTAAAGATAGGTTTTCAATATCCTAGTAATTTATTGACAAATGCCAGATGTGACAGGATAAATAGAATAATAGGTTAGTGTCTTAAATGAGAAAGTTTATCCGGCTCGGCTGCGGTATTTATCGGGTTCGCCTTCGGCTCACCCGATAAATTCCTACGCCTTGCCAGATAAACTTTCTCATATTAAGACACTTACCTATTATTCTCTATATATTAGTTCTTTATATGTACAATCTCTTAATTTGCTTAAATGTTTAATTATTCCATTTCTTAATTTAATGTATTACAGTACCTATTCTTATCTGCAAATATATCTTGCATGTCTTAACCATGATTGCATGTATTAGTCCGTGTAAAAAGCTCATTAGAGCTTATGATTTTGCTTGTTATTTTTTTTTTTTTTACTTTAAATTATAAATAAAATTTACTTGACTTGACTATAAAGAGTGGCATTGTGGATTTCAACTATATCTTGTCTTCAATATGGTTCACCGTTATTGCATTATTGTTTTAGTTTAGTTTTTTTGGTTTAGTTTATTTTAGTTTAGTTTAGTAGGTTTGGTTTAGTGTAGTTAATTTATTTTACACCGCTGTGTGGAAACGTGCCGTTTACAAACGCCTAAGGTACGGTATATGTCAGAATTTAGTACTAGTTGTAGGTACTTCCGGGGACAATGAAAACCACACTTTTTAAAATCTGGCACAATGTGTTGCTGAAAACACCACTATCAGGTAACATTGTGGGGAAAGTTTATATTAATATCTAGTCTTCCATGCGACTATTTAAGTTCCATGGTTTGATTCTAGATAACATAATTTGTTATGTGATTTCGCGACACCCAGTTATGACCTCAGAGGTTAAACAAAATTAAATCGAATTCTTGAGTACATGTATTTCATTGTAGCTTCCGAAGTTTAGAAAAAAAATTGTGAAAGAAAATTTCATGTAGAAATTCTTCAAAGCATTCCTTGTATACCTTCTTAGGCACTTCGGTATTTCAAATGGCAGTGGCTACGGTTACAGAACCGTAATCCTAGCCTCCGAGTCTAGGATTACGGAAGTCCTGTACTCCTAGACAAACCCACTGGAATAGGCTAAGGTTACGGAAGTTTTTTTTTAAAGAAGGGTTACATACCCAAAATCGAGTGATAAACCGTTAATTGTCTCAAATATTACATTTTCTCCAAATTGAGCCAACACTAATGTTATGATGATTTACGGAGGTTTCGTCACACTACAAGTTCGTCTAACTTAATTATGTCTCCCCCCAAAAATGGGGGAGACATATTGTTTTTCCCCTGGTTGTCCGTCCGTCCGTCTGTCCGTCACAAAATCGTGTCCGCTCTGTATCTTCCAAAGCCCTTGAAAGATTTTTATGAAACTTGGGTCAGATGTTCACCTCATCAAGGCGGCGTGCAGAACCCACTTTGTGGGTGTGGTGTCTCAAGGTCAAGGTCACACTTGGAGGTTTAATGTCAAATGCCACAAAATCGTGTCCGCTCTGTATCTTCCAAAGCCCTTGAAGGATTTCTATGAAACTTGGGTCAGATGTTCACCTCATCAAGGCGACGTGCAGAACCCACCTTGCGGGTGTGGTGTCTCAAGGTCAAGGTCACACTTGGAGGTTAAATGTCAATTGCCACAAAATCTTGTCCACTCTGTATCTTCAAAAGCCCTTGAAGGATTTTTATGAAACTTGGGTCAGATGTTCACCTCATCAAGGCGACATGCAGAAACCACTTTGCGGGTGTGGTGTCTCAAGGTCAAGGTCACACTTGGAGGTTAATTGTCAAATTTTACAATCGTCTGACTCAGTACTGCCTGCAGCAACTGGCTGGTGGGGAGACATATGTTTTTGTTCAATCAAAAACCCATTTCTAGTTTATATAGTAATATGCTTGGAGGTTTCGTCAACACCTCTGGAGGTTTCGTCAACCTTATTATTATGTTCGTCAACCAAGTACAGTAGAATAGATTCGCACCTGATAATGGTAATTACTGAGTAATTATTGAGCGATTAAAATAGGGATTTACTTTATAATTTGTCGATTTTTTTCTAAATTTAAATCAATTCCTTTTCACAGAATGACCGATTAAAATTAATAAAAAAAATAATAATGAATAAAAAAATCAGATTTGTAGATTAATTAACTTATTTTTATTCCATATCATATTAATATCCTTACAAATGAAAAAGTCTGAATAAAAAAACTTGTTGATTTATATATATATATATATATATATATATATATATATATATATTTTTTTTTTTTAATAGCTGGCAAATCTACAAATTTATACTGTAATTTATACTGTAATATTGTTACTTTCAACTTCAGTTTGCGTTATTGATGTGAATAATTTATAAGCTTAATTGATTAATGAATTGTTATGAAAGTGTTCAAGGTGACGACGCTAATTACTGTATCTGGATATGAGCTTGTCTTTGCGCGTTGTTTGGGTCTCCTATTTTGGACAGTTTGAATTTGCAGTGAACAACGTCAAGCAGTCTGACCCTTTATAAGCCCAACCAAATTTAGACTCTGCACCAGAAATAATATTTCCATTTTGTTTCATTGCTAAATAATACAGACTGTAGATTTTGTGTTGCTTGTCATTCTGCTCTTTGTTTGATAATGTATGTATTTATATATATATATATATATATATTTGTTATATTTAGGTAAATAAAATAAAAAAATAAAAGAAATATAAAACAAATAATATCACATTCTTTTTACTCACTAATTCATACTTCAATTTTTATCATTTGTTCATGCTTTCGTACTCCAGTAAATAGATTTCAAACACTTTATCTTCCCGATACAATAATCAGCCTTAATTATCTTTATTTCAACAGGCATAGTTTTTAGCACATAGATAATGGGACAATAAGACCCCATTAAATTTTTCAAACATCGATAAGAGAACAATAAGACCGTAGACGAACATAATAATAAGGTTGACGAAACCTCCAGAGGTGTTGACGAAACCTCCAAGCCTATTACTATATAAATTAAGTTAGACGAACTTGCAGTGTGACGAAACATCCGACAACGGTTATGATATGCCATCTTAATTGGTTGTTGTTCTATTGACTAACGTTAAAAGTCGTTGTCGTCATCTACAGACACTTCAAAGACGACTGGGGTGGGGTATATTTGTCAATGAAACTAAATAAATTTCCATTGCCCATGTAACTTGGATGTTATCAATGAATGTTTTTTAAGGAATACGACTGTTTACAACCTGTAGTCAGATTTAAAAAAAAGAAAAAAAAAGGATAGAGAATGATCAAAATAGAAATAAAAATGGGTGGCAATTAAAAGAAAAACAACAACAAAACATAACATATTTCATGAAGAACAAACACATATTGATTTGTGCAAATTTTAATGCAATAATCTTTTAACAACAATAATTCCATTTCTTAAAAATGTTTATTCAAAATCAATGTTAAATTTACAAAACAATGACAAAAAGAAAGAAATAGAACAAAGTAAAAAATGAAATAACATGTCTGTAACAAAAACCAAGAGCTAACAATTTCGATGGCAAAAAAACTTGTAAAAATACAGATTTTGGCGGGTTTGAGCGCCTCCTAGTGATGTGGCCTGGATGTAGATGGACAAGTAAAATAGATTTACACGATTTTACATTACATTTTATTTTTAAAACAAATATTTAACTTGTCCAACTACAACTGAATGCTCAAGTGACTGACAGTGTGAAGACGACAACTATATTTAACTTTAGTTCGTTACTGAAACAACAACAATCAAAATGGCGTACAGAATGACAGTTAGCTAATGTCTGTGTTCAGTTAGTTCTTTTTATATACGTTTTGTTATCAACTAAAAATGATAGTTAGAACAACCTTTCCATTTTGTATTAGCTTTGTCAACTAAATGTTAGGCAGTGTCTAGAGGTACAGATCTGTACCCTTAGACAATACTTAGAGGATTGTCTAGGGATATGGACCTTCTTTTACGATATAATTAAGGATTAATTTACATTAGAATGAACTCGGTTTACGGGTTTTGACATTTTTTTTTAACGGACTAAAATTATCTTAGAGTGATGATGACTTAAGTTATATTTGGTACCTTTTCCGATGATATTATGCGAGTTATCCGAAATCCAACTTTTGCTTACGAAAAGAGAAACATATCCTTGTCATCTCGTGTATACTTTTTAAATAGAAAGCATTCAGTTATAGCTGAATCTTAATGTGCATGACAAATGACCATTTCTTTTGCAAAAATAATTTGAACACTGATATTAGGTTCAGCTACATCCAGGCCACACCACGTGGAAGAACTCTCTTTGTGGCCTTTTCCTAGCCAAACAGACCAAATGAGTTATTATGCCCCCACTTCAAAGAAGAGGGGGTATATTGCTTTGCAATTGTCTGTCGGTCGGTCCGTAGACCAAATGGTTTCCGACCAATAACTAAAGAATGCTTAGGCCTAGGAACTTCAAACTTGGTAGGATGATTGTCCATCACCATTAGATGACCCCTATTGATTTTGGGGCCAAGGGGTCAAAGGTCAAGGTCACATTGACCTTGTAGGTAGAAACGGTTTCCGACCAATAACTAAAGAACGCTTAAGCCTAGAAACTTCAAACTTGGTAGGATGATTGTCCATCACTAGTAGATGACCCCTATTGATTTTGGGGTCAAGGGGTCAAAGGTCAAGGTCACATTGGCCTTGTAGGTAGAAACGGTTTCCGACCAATAACTAGAGAATGCTTTGACCTAGGTTCACCAAACTTGGTATGCTGGTTGGTCATCACCAGTAGATGACCCCTATTGATTTTGAGGTCATTAGGTTAAAGGTCAAGATCACAGGGACCTTCATCCTAAAAACGGTTTCCGATCAATAACTAGAGAACGGTTTGACCTAGGTTCACCAAACTCGGTATGCTGGTTGGTCATCACCAGTAGATGACCCCTATTGATTTTGAGGTCATAAGGTCAAAGGTCAAGCTCACAGGGACCTTCATCCTAAAAACGGTTTCCGATCAATAACTAGAGAACGCTTTAACCTAGGTTCACCAAACTTGGTATGCTGGTTGGTCATCACCAGTAGAGGACCCCTTTTGACTTTGAGGTCATTAGGTCAAAGGTCAAGATCACAGAGACTTTCATCCTTAAAACGGTTTCCGACCAATTACTAGAGAACACTTTGACCTAGGTTCACCAAACTTGGAATGCTGGTTGGTCATCACCAGTAGATGACCCCTATTGATTTTGAGGTCATTAGGTCAAAGGTCAAGCTCACAGGGACCTCCATCCTAAAAACGGTTTCTGATCAATAACTAGAGAACGCTTTGACCTAGGTTCACCAAACTTGGTATGCTGGTTGGTCATCACCAGTAGATGATCCCTATTGACTTTGAGGTCATTAGATCAAAGGTCAAGATCACAGAGACTTTCATCTTAAAAACAGTTTCTGATCAATAACTAGAGAACGCTTAGGCCTAGAAACTTCAATCTTGGTAGGATGGTTGTCCATCACCAGTAGATGACCCCTATTGATTTTGGGTTCAAAGGGTCAAAGGTCAAGGTCACATTGACCTTGTAGGTAAAAAACGGTTTCCAATCAATAACTTGACAACCCATGCGCCGTTGACCCTCAAACTTCATATCTGCATTTGTCTTGGCCAGTCAATGACCCCTATTGATTTTGGGGTCAAAGGTCAAGGTCACATGTATGTCAAAGCAGTTCAGACCAATTACTTGGCTACCAAATGGCATCGGGTTTTGTGGACTGTAAGACTTACATTTTAGATAACATGTATATTTGGTCACTAGGTCAAAAGTCAGTCACAATAATCTGGCCACGTGACTAATTGTCTGCCGACAGGGGGCATACATGTTTTACAAACATATCTTGTTAAAATAAATGAACTGATATTTCTTTTTATGATTCTAGATAGTACTGTCTTAACGAAAATTCACATAAATCTATTTCTGATGCATATTTATGATGAGCTGTAGATTTTTTCAGTAATTATATACGTTTTCAACATTTCTCTAGCAAAAGTTCATTTAAGTTGATGCAAAGTCCATCTCTGCTGATCTCAAGAGAGGTACTTCTCTAAGAGTATCAGAGAAGCGGTGCTTACTGTGACAGCGAAGTATGCAGTCCTGGCTACTTTAAAGTCCTTTTCAGGACTATACAAGTTACTCAAAAATATACCTTCTCAAATTGTCATTTCTAATGAGCCTGCTGGATGACAACGATATCTCTCAATCGGCCTATTTTAATTCATTGGATTTTACACACCAATGAAAATGAAATTTAAGCTTCACTAGTTAAAACAAACTTTGCGGAAAAAAACGGGATGGTGATAAATGAACTAAAGCTTTAATCTCTTCATTTTGTAGCAATATAAACAGCTTTAAGTAAGTTAAAAAGAAGGTCCGTATCCCTAGACATTCCTACTAGTATTGTCTAGAGGTATGGATCTGTACCCCTAGACTGCCAGTCTAGAGGTACGTATACATACCTCTAGACACTTCCTAAATATTAATGCTTAGCGCAAACCCCTACACAAAATTGACTGGTTCCTGACAATGCTGATTTGGTGGTGTTTAATTTAAAGTGTTTTGAAACTGTAGAAGTGGAATCTATTGTCATGAATCATTTAATATTTAAGCATGAATTCACAAACTTGTTGCAGAAAGGATGTTGCT
Organism: Cyclina sinensis; assembly: GCA_012932295.1. NCBI lineage: Eukaryota > Metazoa > Mollusca > Bivalvia > Venerida > Veneridae > Cyclina > Cyclina sinensis. Next base: position 35,673,166 of record JAAONU010000006.1, on the reverse strand, counting down.
GTTACGTTATTAGTGCTGTTAAAATTCTGCGATATTTGTGTTTTCTCTTATGCAGAGAATAATCAGTCTTCTGGAAAGTTTGAAAAGTTTACCAAACATTTCATCTGACAAGATCTGAAAGACTGAAAATCTTTCAAACTGAAATACACATGAAAAAGAGGGCAACAGTGGTCATATATGATAAATTCCAAAGCTATGGATTGTAAAACATTTTTTAAGCACATTCATAAAAAATCTGGCAAAAGAATATAAATGGGTATTTCGGAGGCAGAACTGTTCTCCACAAAAATAGCAGCTAGCTTTTGTTGAAGAAGGTAACAATATGTTAATTTGCCCACAGGACAATGTCATGCAGTAATATTTCTTTGGTTACTTAAATTCAGATAGATATCTGTGTCAGCTTTTATTAGTCCCCTACCGGTTTAACCGGAGGGGACTATAGGTTTACCGTCAGTCAGTCCATCCGTCAGTCTGTCATTCCGTCACAAAAACTGGATCCCTTGATAACGCAAAAAGTACTGAAAATATTTTAATTAAACTTGAAATATGGGTAGATGGCAGTCTGGAGATTATGCATGTCTTTTTTTTTTTTCTTCATATGTTGAAAATTTTGGTTGCTATAGCAACAGAAATACTTAGAATATGGCAAATATAACAATATTTGTGATAACTTAAAAAGTTCTAAGAATAATTCTACGAAACATAAAATATGGATAGGTGATAGTATGGAAATAATGCACCTCTAGGTTCACAACTCTAGCACCAAAATTATTAGATTTATCCCCCCTTGAACTTAGAATTTTCATGAAAAAAATGTGTTTTTTTGTAAAACTCAAAAAGTACTGAAAATATATTTTGGAAACATGAAGTATGGATAGGTGACAGTATGAAGATAATGCACCTCAAGGTTCACAACTCTAGCTAAAAAATTATTAGATTTATTCCTCTTGAACTTAGAATTTTCATGAAAAAATTTGGTTTTTTGTATATAACTTCATTATTTCTTAATGTTTCTACTTCAAACTTTAAATATTGGTTACTTATCATCACCCACATCATATGTGACAAAGTTCATAATTCTAGCACCTAAATAGTCAGAATTATAATCCTTGAACTTTGAATGTTTTCATCTTATGTTGAAAAATTTGGTACATTTGTCTTTCCCTAAAAACTGTATCCAGTGAAATATGGATAAATGGCAGTATGGAGAATATCCACCTCATTTTTTTATGAACCTAAAGGAGGAACTGTCCGTCCGTTTATCAGTCATTTCCTCCGAAAACTTTACCATTGACATATTTTCCTTACTACTGAATGGAATTACTTCAAACTTGGCCACAACAATACCTAGGACAAGACCATTCTAATGAAGTACATTTCTGTGACCTTGACCTCTGAATGACCTTGACCTTTAAAGTTTTCTTGTCCAAAAACTATAAGTTTTGCCATAATTTACTTATTTCTGAACAGAATTACTTCAAACTTTGTCACAACAACCCCTTCAATAAGACCTTTTCAACAACATATATTTCTGTGACCTTAACCTCTAAATGACCTTGACCTATGACATTTTCTTCTTTGATGATACTTTGTACATGGATAGAGCGTCATATGGAGATTATGCATGTCTCAGACAAATTCTTTAGTCAATTTCCACATATGGATTGGAGTTAGGGAGATGGACATTGCACCGGTAGGGGACTGTTGCTTTGTCTGTGACAAACTCTTGTTGTTTTTAAATTTTAAAAAATCTTTTTCCAGTGAAATTATAATTTTACAGAAACACTTAAATCTGTTTACAAAACAAGGCATCTCATAAGTTGAAAAATATTCATTTAATTGAGATCAGTGCTAAAGACAAAAATGATACACATTTTTAGCTCACCTGAGCACAAAGTGCTCAGGGTGAGCTTTTCTGATCGGTCTTTGTCCGTCGTCCGTCGTCCGTCAGTCCGTCCGTCCGTCCGTCGTCAACTTTTCATTCAAACGACATCTCCTCTGAAACCAATGGGGCAAATTTAATGAAACTTGCCTGGGATGTTCCTTGCATGAAGCTCTACCAAGATTGTTCAAATGGTTCTGGTCCATTGCATTTCTGGTTCACTGGAGCTAAAAATAGATTTTATAAGTTGGATCTTTAAAAATCTTCTTCTCCGAAAGCACAAGGCCTGGAGCTTTGATATTTGGTATGAAGCATCATCTAGTGGACCTCTACCAAGTTTGTTCAAATTATGTCCCTGGGGACAAAACTGACCCCACCCCAGGGGTCAGTTGATTTTACATAGAGTTATATAGGGAAAACTTGAAAATCTTCTTGTCAGAAACCAGGTCTAGATATTTGGTGTGTAGCATTGTCTAGTGGACCTCTACCAAGTTTGTTCAAATCCTGGCCTCTGGGTCAAAAATGACCCCGCCCCAGGGGCCACTAGTTTTACATAGAGTTATATAGGAAAATCTTAAAAAATCTTCTTGTCAGAAACCGTAATATATAGAGCTTAGATATTTGGTGTGAAGCATTGTCTAGTGGACCTCTACCAAGTTTGTTCAAATCCTGGCCTCTGGGTAAAAAATGGCCCCGCCCCGGGGGTCACTTGTTTTACATAGAGTTATATAGGAAAAACTAAAAAATCTTCTTGTCAGAAACAAGAAGGCCTACAGTTAAGATATTTGGTATGTAGCATTGTCTAGTGGACCTCTACCAAGTTTGTTCAAATCCTGGCCTCTGGGTCGAAAATGGCCCCGCCCCAGGGGCTACTAGTTTTACATAGAGTTATATAGGAAAATCTTAAAAAAATCTTCTTATCAGAAACCGTAAGTTATAGAGCTTAGATATTTGGTGTGTAGCATTGTCTAGTGGACCTCTACCAAGTTTGTTCAAATCCTGGCCTCTTGGTCAAAAATGGCCCCGCCCCAGGGGCCACTAGTTTTACATAGAGTTATATAGGAAAATCTTAAAAAATCTTCTTGTCAGAAACCGTAAGTTATAGAGCTTAGATATTTGGTGTGTAGCATTGTCTAGTGAACCTCTACCAAGTTTATTCAAATCCTGTCCTCTGGGTCAAAAATGGCCCTGCCCCAGGGGCCACTAGTTTTACATAGAGTTATATAGGAAAATCTTAAAAAATCTTCTTGTCAGAAACCGTAAGTTATAGAACTAAGATATTTGGTGTGAAGCATTGTCTAGTGGACCTCTACCAAGTTTGTTCAAATCCTGGCCTCTGGGTCAAAAATGACCCCGCCCCAGGGGCCACTAGTTTTACATAGAGTTATATAGGAAAATCTTAAAAAATCTTCTTGTCAGAAACCGTAAGTTATAGAGCTTAGATATTTGGTGTGTAGCATTGTCTAGTGGACCTCTTCCAAATTTGTTCAAATCCTGGCCTCTGGGTCAAAAATGGCCCCGCCCCGGGGGTCACTTGTTTTACATAGAGTTATAATATAGGAAAAACTAAAAAATCTTCTTGTCAGAAACAAGAAGGCCTACAGTTAAGATATTTGGTATGTAGCATTGTCTAGTGGACCTCTACCAAGTTTGTTCAAATCCTGGCCTCTGGGTCAAAAATGGCCCCGCCCCGGGGGTCACTTGTTTTACATAGAGTTATATAGGAAAATCTTTAAAAAATCTTCTTATCAGGAACCGTAAGTTATAGAGCTTAGATATTTGGTGTGTAGCATTGTCTAGTGGACCTCTACCAAGTTTGTTCAAATCCTGGCCTCTGAGTCAAAAATGGCCCCGCCCCAGGGGCCACTAGTTTTACATAAAGTTATATAAGAAAATCTAAAAAAATCTTCTTGTCAGAAACCGCAAGTTATAGAGCTTAGATATTTGGTGTGAAGCATTGTCTAGTGGACCTCTATCAAGTTTTTTAGAAAAATGTCCCTAGGGTCACTATTGGCCCTGCCCGAGGGGTCACAAGTTTTAAATAACCATATAGAAGAAAATCTTTAAAAATCTTCTTGTCTGAAACCACAAGACCTAGAATTTTAAAATTTGGCATGAAGTAAGCTTTATCAAGCTTTTTCAAATTATTGGATTAGGTTAAAGGTCACGGAGGCTAAAAGTAGATTTATCTACTGTACCTCATAGAGCCTTCATTTATAGACCAATATCTTTGATATTCAGTATAGAGGTTCCTTGCATGGAACTCTACCCAAGGGTAGGGTTTGAGGTCACTGGGTCAAGGTCAAGGTCACCATAGCTTATAATAGATATTTCTACTTTCTGTCATAGAGCCTATATTTATTGACTGATATTTTACATATTTGGTTTGTAGGCACTTGCATATTTTCAATTAAAAAATGAAATACTGCTTAACAGCAAACCTAAGTACTCAGGTGAGCGATCCAGGGCCATCATGGCCCTCTTGTCTAAACTTATCTTAGTCGATTTTACATTCTTTAAAGTCTGTTAATGAAATAATAGACCTAAAATTCTTTGATGAAATCTACATAGTTAAAAAATCTTTCAAGTTGTTTTGTTACACTTCAATGATTTAACCATTACCCTGCTGGAGACAAAGGACTCTGCCTTTGCAACCAGTGCAGACCAAGATCAGCCTTCACAATCATGCAGTCTAACCATGGTCTGCACTGTTCCTGTTCAGTCTGTAAATTTTCAATATGCACCTCTGTAAACAATAATGGATCTGTATAAATTGAAAGATGGGCAGGTCCATTTTAGATATTTAGCGTTGTAAGGGTTAAATCAAATAAATAATGGAAGAAAAATGTTTTCATTGTAAATAATTAGCAAGGACTTCACCATTCTCAGCAGAGCACTTGGGTTACTTAACATAAAATGAGTTGGTCATATTTTAATTTGGGTCATATGGATGAACTGAGGCACACCTTGTATTGCAGCAGCATATTGGTAACATTAATGGATCAGAAGCAGTTATTAAAATGTTACTTTCTGATGCATTGTAAAATTTTTTGCTATGACGCAACCTATTGAAAAAATGTACATTTATTAATGCAGGGCTCAAATTTAGTTTTGTTTTACTAGTAGTAAAATTGAAAGATAGCCATTAACAAATTTTTTAAGTAGCATATTTTCGAATGAGCAAAAAATATTGGCAGTGTTAGCAATTATTTTTTCAAACTGAATACTACGTATTGATACCTCATCATGTGACCTTATAGGTGTTTGTTACCATCCTAATATTGAGTAATGTAAGCACTTAAATGACAGTGACTACTTTTGATATTGGTAAAATGTGTAATGTATTTCTGCCTGTAAAAAAATAGAGTTTGTTAACAGGAGCTAATACATGTAGTCTATCATGTTTCTGATTACCATAAAAATCTTATAATTTGAACCCTGTTATGTTTAGCATTTTTAGAATAATGTTTTTAGCTCACCTCTCACATAGTGACAGGGTGAGCTTTTGTGATCGCCTTTCGTCCGTCCATCCGTCCGTCGTCCATTCACAATTGTTGTCTGCGCTCTAGTGGTCTTAATTTTGGTGTGATCTTCTTTAAACTTGGTCAGAATGTTTATCTCAAAGATATCTAGGTCAAGTTCATAACTGGGTGATCTCACCCTTAAAACTAGGTCGCAAGGTCAAATTATAGAAAAAGCTTGTCCACACTGTAGTAGTCTTAATTTTGCTCCGATCTTCTTCAAGCTTTGTCAGAATGTTTATCTCGATGATATCTAGGTCAAGTTTGAAACTGGGTCATGTGACTTTGAAATTTAGGTCACGAGGTCAAGTTATGATTAAAGCTTTTCTGCACTCTAGTGGTCTTAATTTTGGTCTGATCTTCACTTTCATTACCATAAGATCTTGGTTCCTTTCTTCAAATTGCCGTATTGCATTATTGGTTCGAGATTTATGGCCCCTGAAAGTGCCAAAATTAACTTTTTAGACCTTGTCTGCAAAACAGCAGCATCATTTTTGATTTGAATTTAATCAGACTTGTACAATACTTGAGTTAATATAAGATCTTGCAGGGTTGCCAGGGGACTTGAAAAGTCTGGGAAATTTGATTTTTTTTTTCAAGGTCAGGGAATTGTCAGGGAATTTTGAAAATTGGTCAGTGAAAAATAAAAATCCAGAAAAGTTTGTGAAAAGTCAGGGAAAAATAATTTTGAAGGGCTAATATTGTTCTTTTTTATTAAAGATTGCATTTACACATTTTTTCCATTATGAATCTTTTTCTTTATAATTGTGTACATTGTATTTTAATAAAAGTTCTAGTATTATAAATAACATTACTTAAAGACTGAAAGTCACTGCAACCCTTACAACCAAAAATTAAAATAAGTATGTGTTACACTCGAAGCCCATGTTCGTCCCTCCAAGATCCATGTCACAGCAACCCTCTGAACTTAGTAAGTTCTGCTATATAAGCCTTACTGCTGATAGTTTCTGTCTTGCCCATATATTTTTTGCATCTATGGTTGGATTTTAAAATAATTAGCAGAATTGGCAATAGGGTGAACATGTGTCATGTACATAATTCCTGTTTGGAACAGTGTTCCAACATTCAGTTCACAGCAACCTAGTTTTTTGTATAACAGCAGGATTTTTTAAAAAATATTGCGGCACAAACTTCTACATTTTTCAAGATACGGCTTTGAAACTTCAAACATGTTAGGTATCATGTGTATACATGCCTGATATATTTTTTATGAGGCTCAGTCCGTTATAGTCCACGTTGTGCTTTAACAATCCTGATGACGCACAACATCTAGTGAAATTCTACCAAAGATGACCCCATGGTCATAATTGCCTGCACCCTTTGAGTCAGTTGGCAATTGTATTTGCATCCACTGACTCTTGCAACCATTGAGCAGTTGTTGGCAGGTGAGCGACCCAGGGTCCCATGGACCCTCTTGTTCTTTTTTTCAGTTAACATGTTTCAAGATCTACATACATGTATGTTGCTTTTCACGAAAATGTCATTCACATGAAAAGAGAGTTTACACTCCCTTTGTGGAAATAGTATTTGTTGTAGAATTCTTTTAGGATACTTGCTGTATTTCTGTATTTAAAGTAGTACATCTGCAGCCCTTTTAGTTGACAGATGTTCTTCTAAAAATTTCATATTGATGGTAAATTCATAGTGCATATCTAACAAGACAATATACCAGGAATTTGTTGTATGTAGAAGTTCATCCATTTGAATTTTTAATGTTTAAAATTTTTGTTGTTTTTTTTCAGGACAGAGGAACCATTTGTTGTCTTGTAGACGATGCATCTCACATGAAGTGGCAGACAGACAGGTGGAGAAAGCAGTTGAAACACAAAGTATTCAGTCAGGTAAAAGATTTCAAGTTTGCTTCTCCATTGGTTAATGTTTGAAAAAATGAGATATCACTTTACATATATATGACAAAAAATCAAAATGGTAGTGTTTGTTTGTTTGTTTTTTGTTGTTTTTTGAAAGTATTTTTAGCTTAAAAGTAAAATTTTATGAGGCTTTAAAAAGAGATGTCTGAAGCCTGACACTTCCTGTCTTTTTCAGTACTAGTCTTTACAACACACAGCCTATATTTTATAGATTGTAATTGAAATTACATTTACATTTTACATTCTATCTGTTGCACTGGCTTTCACACTGACTGTAAACCCATTAGATTAAACTGGTCAGACCTCCAGAATCATCGTTCACTGTTTAGAAATAAACCTTGACATACATGTTTAATTTTTGTTAAAACAATGAAGATAAACTTTCAGCCTCTACCTACGCAGCGTCATCATGGAAATAATGCATTGGTAGATTTAGTAAATTTGAATGTAAATAGCATTCAGATTTATTACATCTTTTTGAGTTGATTTTTTAGTTGCAACATTTTGATTCTGTTTTTCCTGTTGAATGAATGCTATAGATTTTTTTTTCAGCGGAAACATTGCAGGAGGCACTGAAGCATGATGATTATTTTGATGTCAGAAACCTAGTGACACTGAAAGATCTCTTCCACAACAATGCCCACCTTGGTCATAACAAAGGATGCCGTAATGTGTACATGACACCGTACTTATTTGGAACACGTAGTGACATAGATATTATTGACCTTGAACAAACAGTACCGTTATTTCAGGATGCTTTGAACTTCACAGCTCATATTGCATACAGAGGAGGTATAATTTTATTTGTAAGCAGAAGTAAGGGTATGATGCCGTATGTGGAGAAAACTGCAGAAGTTTGCGGGGAATATGCCCACTGCCGTCACTGGATTGGTGGAGTATTTACAAATGCGCATCATGCGTTTGGTCAGAAGGTACGACTCCCAGATCTTGTCATTTTACTAAATACCCTGGATGGTGCGTTTCAAGAACACAGGGCAGTAGTGGACTCAGCTAAAATGCTTATTCCGACTGTTGCAATTGTGGATACTAATTGCGACCCAAGGTTAATAACATACCCAGTTCCTGCTAATGATGACACATTTAAGACCATGTCATATTACCTGAATTTATTTGAGACTGCTATATTAAATGGGAAACGGAAAAGAAGCAGTGAGGTGGTGTCACAACATATTTCAAAATCATAAAACTGTGTACTCTCAGAGCAAATTGTACAGGTCTTTATTCCCTAAATCATCACAGAATGTTGATAAAAGGTAACACAAGAATATCGATATAAAATCATACTATATTGTCAGATGAACCATGTTCATGTGTATGGAAGAAGTTAAGTATATCAGTTGATGGCATTGTGAATATGATAATGTTGTTTAGTGGAGAATAGTTACTGTTACGAGTACCGAGATTGGCATTCTTGAAAACCTAGACACATAGTTTGTGCGTATTACAACTGAGCTTGTTTCAATAGATACAGAGAAAATATACTTGTTCATGTGTTGACTAAATTCAGACTGGAAATACATCCATGTTAATTTTATTCAGAAAAATTACAAGAAATGATGGAATTCCATATAAAACATGTTTTGAATTCCATGAATTAAAATGTGTTGGCAATACATACATTGAGAGGTGACAGAAATGCAGTGACCTACATGTGTATAACTGGGTTTTCCCGTAATTAACCCGATGACAAGGTTTTGAATCCACTCAACACTTTTCTAACTTGACCTCAAGATCAGTGTTAATAAATATAACCCAAATTTATGTGGCCACAAATTTGTTCACAAATCATTACTTTGAACTATGGCGTTGACTTAGTTTGTAGTTACTTAGTTTCAAAAATGACTTACCTACTGTCAAGAAAATCTTTTAACAAAAATTCATGAGGATTTTGTCAGAACTGGGGCATAAGGTGTCTTCATATCACCTACTTTTAAACCAAGTTTCATCTCAGCTCGGAGTCTCCTTCCAAACTAAATAATTTTTCCTTTGATCAAAGCTGTGGACCTTAAACCTTCTGACCCCATAATAAATCCCAACAGTCCCTGGTAAACAGCCTGTAAACATTCATTATACCCCCACATAACGAAGTTGTAATGGCGGGGTATACTCTAATCAGCATTGTCCGTCCGTCTGTTAGGTTTTTTTTGTCCAAGGCATAACTAAAAAACTATAGGAGGTATAACTTGTAAGAGGAGGAGTGCAGTGCCCAAGAACCTTAACTCTCTTGCATAATTTTGGAATTATTGCCCTTAGTAATTTTTAATACTTTATTTTTGTCCAAAGCATAACTCAAAAAGAATGGAAGGTATCAACTTGAAACTTCATAGGTAAATAGATCTCACCGAGTAGAAGTGGAGTTCTCAAGAACCATAGCTCTTATACAAAGGTCTGTGTCAAGCAGTTTTAGAGAAAAAGATTTTCAAAGTTTTTCTAATACAACTATATTAAGCCCCTGGGCAGGGCCAATATTGACCCTTGGGTCATGATTTGAACCAACATGGTAGAGGTCCACTAGACAGTGCTACACACCAAATATCAAAGCTCTGAGAATCCTGCAAGAAATAAGTTAAAGTAAAACATTACAATATTTAAGGAAAATTCTAAGCTTAAAGGGGAGTTAATTCTGGAAATATGGGTGCTAGAGTTATGAACCTTACCACATATGTGGGTGATGATAAGGAACATATATTTGAAGTTTGAAGTAAATCCCTAAAGATATAAAGAAGTTATAGTAAAAGATATTTTACTTCACAAAAACTTTAATCAAAGATCTGGAAGGTGGAGTGAGTAGGACAGCTCTCAATATACCTCGTGTAGTCAAGCTAAAAAGTATTGAAGATACCAACTTGAAAATTCATAGATGGATAGATGAAAAGAAGTGCAGTGCCCAAGGACCATAACTCTTTTGCACAATTTTGGAGTTATTGCCCTTCGTAATTTTTCATAATTTTAGTCCGGGGCATAAAGTAACATTCCCATATATCAATATGTTATTGACAAACCAGCATGTGGGGGATATTGGCGCCAAAATAGTAGCAGTTCTAGTTTAAAATAGTTAATTTTACTGAACTGAAACTAAGCTGGTGCCTTTGACCCAAAAGTAGATTTACAGCAACAGCCTGAACACTTTCATCTTGGCATCTCCATAATAATTTGTATTGGTGCAGATTTCTTTCCCTTTGTTTATGACTGAACCTACGGACCTCAAAATTCAAATAACCCTTACCCGTGTCTTCGTACCAGCTACCTATACATACATTTCCATCTTGTAAATATCTCCTTTGTAACACCAGATACCAACACTGGTTTCCTTTGATTTTGATAAACTGACCTAAAAGTGACTTCATAACAACTCACTGAACACCATCTACCCTGGCTAACCAGATGCACATAGCGAACAACACAATGCCGCGATCACGGCATATGCAATGCTCTTTAAGAGTCATAACTGGCATGAATGGTGTAAAAGTAGAAAACTTTAGAGAGTTTTAACTAGATTTTTAATTAATAACCTAAACATTAGTCCGATATGGCTGCCATGTCCTGAAACTGTTTCTAGAAACTGTAACCAGGATCTAGTAGGTAGTTCAATCATTTGTGTAAATGGACAGTTCTAGGCCACAAACTGTGTGCATTACCGGTTGAAATGTATTTTTCTTGAGCAAAGCTTAAGAATCGTGAAGAACTATGACTGGATACAAGTTAACGGCTTCAGAGAGCAACGTTGTATGCATTTGAATGCCTTTTGTTTGCAGGGTTTTGCAGAATGCGAGGCCAAACACCATACACGGTCACTTTCAATTTTAGCTCACCTGAGCCTGCTCAGGGTGAGCTTTTGGGATCTTTGAATGTCCGGCGTCCGTCAGCGTGCGTCGTCAACAATTTGACTTAAACAACATCTCCTCCTAAACCGCTGAGCCAACATTGATGAAACATGCCTGGGATATTCCTTGCATGAAGCTCTACCAAAGTTGTTCAAAGAATTCAATTCCATCAAGAACTCTGGTTGCTATGGCAACTTAAAGGAAAAACTTTGAAAATCTTCTTGTCTGAAAAGACAAGGCCCTGAGCCTTAAGATTTGGTATGTAGCATTGTCAAGTGGACCTCTATCAAGTTTGTTCAAATTATGCCCATGGGGTCAAATTTGGCCCTGACCGTGGGGTCAATTGATTTTTACATAGGCTTATATAGGAAAACTTTAAAAATCTTCTTGTCTGAAACCACAAGGCCTAGAGTTTAGATATCTGGTGTGCAGCATTGTCCAGTGGACCTCTACCAAGTTTGTTCAAATCATGGCTAATGGGTCAAAAATGGCCCCGCCCTGGGGGTCACTTGATTTACATAGAGTTATATAGGGAAAACTTTAAAAATCTTCTTGTCTGAAACCACAAAGCCTGGAACTTAGATATTTGGTGTTGAGCATCATCTAGCGGACCTCTACCAAGATTGTTCAAATAATGACCCTGGGGTCAGAACTGGCCCCGCCCTGGGGGTCACTTGATTTACATAGAGTTATTTAGGGAAAACTTTAAAAACCTTCTCGTCAGAAACCGCAAGGCATGGAGCTTAGATATTTGGTGTGTAGCATTGTCTAGAAGACTTCTACCAAGATTGTTCAAATCATGGCCCCTGGGTCAAAATTGGCTCCGCCCATAGAGTTATATAGTAAATTCTTTAAAAATCTTCTTGTCAGAAACTGCAAGGCCTGGAGCTTAGATATTTGGTATGAGGCATCATCTAGTGGACCTCTACAAAGATTGTTCAAATTGTGACCCTGGGGTCAGAACTGACCCCGCCCACGGCTTATTTGATTTACATAGATGTATATACATTTAGGGAAAACTTTAAAAATTTTCTTGTAAGAAACTACAAGGTGTGGAGCTTAGATATTTAGTGTTGAGCATTGTCTAGTAGACCTCAGAGGCCCCTGGGTCAAAACTGGCCCCGCCCAAGAGGTCATGTTTTACATAGAGTTATATAGCAAAAAACTTTTAAAATCTTCTTGTCACAAACTGCAAGGCCTGAAGCTTAGATATTTGGTAGTATGCACCGTGACCACAGTGGGGTCATCCCCCCTCCCATGGGGGCCACTCCCCCCCCCCTTGACCTACTGACCTACTTTTTTGTTTTTTAGCTACAGCAATGAAATTTGGACCGTGTGCACAGTTTTTCTTTTTGATTTTAAAAATGACCTACTGACCTACTTTTTGTTTTTGGAGCTATGGCAATGAAATTTGGACCATGTATACAGTTTTTTGTTCTGATTTCAAAAACATCATAGCATGACCTATATTTTTGACCTACTTTTTGTTTTAAAGCTACAGCAAATTTTTCCCTGCATGGATCCTATATTCCGTGGGTTTGAGGTCACTGGGTTAAGGTCAAGGTCACCATAGCTTATGATAGATATTTCTACTTTTTGTCATAGAGCCTGTATTTATTGACTGATATGTTACATGTTTACATATTTATATTTACATTACTTACATATTTTCAATTAAAACATGAAATACTGCTTAAAAGCAAACCTACAGCCAAAATACTCAGGTGAGCGATCTAGGGTCATCATGGCCCTCTTGTTTACTGTCAAGTATCATGACACTTTATCTGATACTGGAATTAAAAATGTTTTAGTTGGCAGAATATTGATGACAGTTTCTTCGATTTTCAAGTTAGCCCCACCCCAGGGGTCACTTGATTTTGCTTATACTTATATATAAGGAAAAAACTTCTTAGGCTTAGAAATAAACTTTAACTTACATAGGATGGGTAAGTACTTCCCCTTCCCTGCCTCCAACCTCCCCTCTGCTTGGGGACCCCCCAGCCCTGGCATTACCCCCACTCCCCCAAATATTTTTTTTTTCATTATGATTATCTTTTTTATAAAATATGTAGGAAATGACCTGACTCTCCCCGCACCCCCAAGGCATTACCTCCCCCCCCCCCCCCTCCAAAAGAAAATTTTTTTTTTAAATATGTAGGTATGAAGTTACTTTAATCCTCCCTCCCCCCATCCCCAGCCAAAAAAAAAATCTTTTTTTTCTCCTATATTGGAAAAGACTTTAAGCTTTGATTTTAAACTTTTTTTATAAATTATAACATTTTTATAAACCAATTTTTTCCATTATTTTTTTTTTAAATACATAGGTACTTGACTCCCAAATGCATGGGGACCCCCTCTCTTACCTCACCATGACGTTTCCCTCCCCCCACCCCCCCCCCCCCCCATCCCGCCCACAATTTTTCATCTTATATGACTAGGTACTTGCCCTCCCCCACTCATTTTTTCACTGGGGCCTCTTGACTTGGCGTATAATTTATTATCCAGCACTGAGAAAAATGGAGCATGCTGTCTGCAGACAGGTCTTGTTTACTATAACATCTGTATTAAAATCTTGTCCAAGCTTCATCTCCAAAACTGCTTGGGGGATTTTATTGAAACCAGAATGTTTGTCACCAAGCCTTGTTATATATAAAACAAGTAAGGGTTGGGAATAAAACAATATTGTTCATATTCAAGACCAAACTCACAGCTTTCTATTTCATTGAATAATTATGTCTTCAACCTTCATATAAGAATCTGAAGCAGAAAAACATTACTTAACCATTTACCTTCAGTTTGTGCTCTATTTTTTGTCTGATCTCTTTTCCACAGGCATATTCAATTATATATTTACACCAGTTTTATTTCAAAGCTACATTTCGGGGGCATATGTCAATTTCCAGTGACAGCTCTTGCTTTTTTATAGAATGCATGCTGACTACAGCAAAAGCACACTGAAATTCTACATTGCCTTTTTTCTGGTGCCAATCAAATTTCTTAACTATACTTAAGCTTAGCTGAAGTACAAAATATGTTTGAACTGGTAATGTGCAACAGGTTGCAGCCAACACGAATCCATTAACAAAATACCAAGTCCTGGACACTGAGGAGGCTGGAAACAAAGTTTAAGGACTTGGTAGCCGTACCGACCTAATGGTTAGATTATTTTAAAATCCTAGTTAAAAACTCTAAAATCTTACAAAACCCTTAAATTTTACAAACTGTTTTATACCGGCTACAAAAGCTGTGATCGCGCCGTAGTGTCAGTGTCTGGGTCAGCTTGCCCATACCTGTCCACCTCGTTTTGTGGCGTTTTTCTTGTGACTAAGCTCTCGACTGTATACCGATCTCAAAAACTGTCCCAACAATACATCCTAGCTAAAGACAGCTTGTCACCTACATAGAAAATTTTCACAAAAGTAATCACAGCATTTTCCTTGAAGAAATTCCTATCTTCATATCACCTACCTTTTACCAAGGTTCTGGTTACCTCTTTCCTCACCATTCTTATAAATGCAGCTGCTTGTGCGTTATGGAGAATAAACCTGACATGTTTTTTTTTTTTTAATCCTGGGATATATGTTAAACTGGAATGGCCTTAAGTCAATTGGTGTTGGACTGAACAAGAAGTTTTCTAATAACTGTATTATCCTTGCATGTTTTATATTTGGTTATACAATTCCAGTTTTGTTGTCACATTTGATAACGTTACTGGATAATCACCCGTCTTGGAGGCATAGGGACCACCTATTAAGCAAGCTAGGAGTTGCAAGATCAAGTCACTCCTGCAATACATTTTTCTGAGCTTATTCAGTCCGTTGGGATAATAGTGATACAACCATCTTGCAGGTCACTTACTCCCAGTACCTAGCCATCCCATGTAAATAGATATAGTTCTAGGCATAAAATTTTTCTGTACAAGTCTTAGCAAAATCAAGTAACCCATGGGGTAGGGCTAATTTTCAGTGCATGTAGTTTGTGAATAGGTTTCATAGTTTCCGAGAAATGACCTTAACAAAATGGTTAAAAGCCATTAAGAGAGTCAAGACAGTAGCTCCACTTTTTCAGCGGAGCTGTCTAAAATTGATTTTGACCTAGATTTGCAGAAGCTTAGACCAATGAAATGCTGCGCCAAAACATAAATATTCAGCGGGAAAATTAAAAACTAGCATTTTATTGGCCAATATTTTGTGGCGCAATGGAAATAAGGCAGTGCAATAAATATTATGAGCTATGTCCTTCCAATCTGCACCATTATTTGAAATATTTAAAAAGGGCATAACTGCATTTAATGATGCTCAAGTATGAAACTTAACATTAAACCCGATAGTGATAAACCGCCAATTGTTAAAATGTCACAAAAAAAGTCGCATAACAACAAGAAATTAATCTAGATTCAAATGATAGATTATTGTTTACTGGCCTAAAATATGTTGGAATATTGCGGGCTTCACAGATGATTTTGAAGGGACCAAATTAATACGCGTACTAATTTATTTTCAGTAAATGAAATATTTTTATGAAAACTTAGCTTTTTTTGTCAAATTAATATGTATTTTTAAGGAAATCAGTTGTCTTCCCTTCATTTAGAAAATGATACACTGTTTGGATGATTCTTTTTATTGTGGTTACATAGAGGATTATTTTTTGTGTAGTATTACTAATGCATTGTTAAGCAGCTACCCGAAAGTATAAACGCATACTGAAAATAAGCGCATATTTCAGCCACTCATTTTATTATAAGCACATGCACTTATTTTCAAAATTTTACAGTATACCTTATACCTTTATGTTGTTTGGTTTCCATTTAAAGATCTTGCAAATAAAGTGAATACAGTTCTTATTTTGTGTGTTATTAGCTCACCTGAGCACTTCTAAATTTGTGTTGGTGGGTTGTAAAACCCACTTAAAACAAAGTCATTGGTACCTTTCAACTTCATGTAAACTTGTACGAATAGGATTAGAAATAAATCAAAATGTTCTTTACAAACTCCGCTGATTGTCTTTTTTAAAGACATTTCTTGTTTCCTTTGAAAGTGGAGCCAGAGCTCAAGCATCTTGTTAATTGACCTCTTCCTAGGTTTCAAACATACTTGCCAACTGACTTTTGCAGCCATACCTTGCCGAGTATTAGATGTTGCGGCTACGTGCTCAGCTTTTAAGAATTACTGGTTTCATTTGAGCTTTTTGTTTTACTGGGGTTAAATATCAGATTCAACCGTTTTGGTCACATCTCAGCCGTCAGTCCACCTTCCAAGCATTCCAGTGTATACAACCAGTCATATTTATATTAAAGCAACGTTAAAATTAAACTAGCCTTTCTATCAAAATTACAGTTTTCTAAAATAGAAAACCTTAGTTCTTATACTTTTAGAAACACTTCAATACTCCATCATCCTCACTGACAACATGCAATTCACACTGGAAAACCAATTGCATTTCTTTGACCATTTTCCTACCTTTTTAGATTTTACTTTTAATATATATGCTTAAATGCAACAGTATTCTACAAACAGCCTTGATATAATCTTTAGAAACTTTTTTCCTAAAAAGTCTTTAAATTCTATCTTTACCTTGTTATCAGTGAGAACTTAATTTAAAATGTACTTTCTTTGCACCTCTAAGAGGTAGCTATCTAAACCTGGTAAGAACCAGTCTACAATTGAAAGAATTCTGTAAACTCATTTTATCAACTATGTTTTGGGATTTTCAACAGAATCTTTTTATACTGCAGATTAACTTGCAATGTATACTGAGATACATCCTTTTTGATCAACTTGTTCTTGAAATCTTGTTCACATTCCTGCTCGATTTTTTAATCAATTCCATGTTACTGATACATTTTGGGCTCAGAAATGAACAGATATTCTCTTCAAAGTGCTTTAATGTGATACATTAGCACAATAACAGACAGTGTTTATTCATCCTCTGCCTCCAGTTTCTTCATGAAGGCAGCCTTCTTCTGTTTAACACGATCTTCACGTTGAGCCTTGGACATCTTAGCACGGTTCCATCTGAAAATTATAAATATAATGCTTTAATTCCATACTATAAAGTTACACGAGTTTTAGAGGACGTAAACAACTTTTTGATGTTTTGCCTATCAACACTTTATTCTGCCTTTTAAGACCATATACCTGCATTGTTTCATTCTCATACTGAATAGCTTTTTCAAGTCGCTCTTATTCCTGGATTTATTAAGTGATAAAATGACATAAAAGTAAAGATTTCAATTCAAATATATAAGTTACCGCCTACTCATGGTCAGTAACTGTAAACCAGACCAAACAAAGTGTCCTTACCTCTTGACCTTGACCTCTTTGGTTGGTTTGGCCTTGGCCTCAGGATCAGCACGGATAGCTGCATGGCCTTTCTTGTACATCTCTTCTAACTGTAAAAATAGAAGAAAGTAAATTTCCATGACCAAATCAAGAAAATGCAAAAAAGTTCTGTGCTATAAAAAATAAAGATTCAGATAACATTTTCTCACTGTCACCCCTTAGAACTACAATGTAACAGCTAATTCAAAGGAAGTAGCTGAAGACAAGATTTTTCAGTATCATCAAAATCCAACTGTAAATGGATAAAGTCATACATTCAAAAAATTCTTTGATAGAAAGTTTCAAGTACTTTCATTCTCTAATTCTGTCACTCTTAAGTAATGTTTAAAATACATGTAACCAGTTGTATAACATTTTCATGGGACATGCCAGTCCAGCCTCCTCCTTTTCAAACCTGAGTAGTTAACATCACTTCCCAACTTCTACTAGAATTTCCACAGAAGTACAATTATTACACTAACATGAGATGTAGTCTGTACTGATTTCCAATTAGAAGATACCATGATCATATCAGTAACAGTGCTATAAGAAGCAGCTAAGAGATAAACAGATCTAAAAGAAGTAAACTTGATGAACATGAAGCAGTATGTAAAACAGGCCAAACCACCTTAGATAGTAAAAATCTGGTTAAGTCTTCAAACTTTGCTTGACTATTGGCCCAATGAACCTGTACTGAATTTAGCTTCAAAACTTTTGATGAGGCTTAAGGAATTTCTTCAGCCATAACCCCAAATGGCCTACACCCTTTAAAAATTAGTTCACTGACTGATAAGGCAAAGAAGCAGGCATGTCAGTGTGACTCTCACAAGAAAAACCTCTACTTACATTGTCTGCATTGAGGCCATTCTTGATAAACCGAGCAAATTGTTTCTTGTAAAGATCTTCATCTTCTTCACTGAGTTTCCTCATGTATTCTGCTACATGTTTACCAAAGATGTGGTCACGATGTACTTCAGCACTGAATTCTCCACTCTCAGCATCATACCCAGGGAAACGACGTGTGCTGCAAATGTATTTCAACAGTTACAAATAGGTTGAACATAATCTCCATCTACAGGTAAGAATACATTACAATGAAACCAGAAAATTTTACCTTTACTGTATAAAGCCTTGTATCTCGAATGTTTAATGTTCTCAAATTTCTTAGTACAAGAATCATAGTATCTGCTTATAACAGTTCTAGAATTCTCTCAGACATTGCCTCAGATAGGAGCGAAAGACAAAGTGTATCAACATATCACTGTCAGATGAACTATGCTATCATCACAGGCTTTCCAGTACAGATGATGAATTATCTCATAAAAAACATTCTTACAATGGGCTAGTTTTTCAAACTAACAGACTTAAGTGATAAGGGAGTTTATACAACCCAGTATAATCAAGGCACTAACACATGCAGGAAAAAACACAACAGGTTTCCCCCAGTCAGTATTTTTTTTAATGACTTGACTACCTTCCTATCTTTCTCTTTTTCCTCAAAACTAACTCAACATTGCTTTGAGCTTTTAAAGAAAATCAACAGTTGGACATTAATAAAATCAACAACCATGACAACAGTCGTATGTATTTTCAAATCTAAATCTGAAGGTTACCCCTTCTACATGTTAAAGTCTGTCAACAATTCTTTACCTGTAGCTAAGTGCCTCAGATAGGAGCGAAAGACAAAGTATTTCAACATGACAATGTCTGATGAACTATGCTATCATCACAGGCTTTCTAGTACACACTGCAATATGTGTCAATAGTTTATTGGACTGAATAGGTTTTCTCTAGGGATTTCAATGAATATTCGCATTCCCAATGAACATTCAAATCCGATTTCTCCATTTGAATATTCACATTAAAAAAGAAAATTTATCAAGATTTCCAGCATCATTTCTCTTGAAATTAACAGGTTTCGGAAAATGTATCCAAATAAGCAACAGCTTATCTGTCTGTCAGCAAATCTGTTTTCTTAACACACATCAGTTTGAATTCTGATTATAGCAATTTGCACTCAGTTGGCATGTTTGTTGTTTTAACAGTTAACACTACCGGGAACTGCCATGCAACTTTATAAAGGTGCAAAATAATTCTGTTTGTTGATTGTTAATCCGCTGAAGAATTAAAATTTACGGACTATTAAATTTGCACATAGCCTCATTTTCTCAATTACACGGGACAAAAGCCCCAATCGCACTCAAATCATCCGCTCAAATCACTCACTCAAAATTATCTTATTACGACAGTCTTAGCAAAAAGTAAAAGTAGAAAGCTCCCTTTCTCAAAAATATTCAAGAAAGTGTAGTAATTAAATGACCGAAAGTTATCAAATAGACTAATCACAAAAGACACAAAATTTAATTTATTTATCTAATATAATTTTATTCATTGTGATGAAAGCTTGAGCATATGACTTTGGTATAAAAACAAATTTCAAATACGATCTGATGAATGAAACAGACTAGTTTCAATAAAAAAAGGACCAAGTATGTCAATATCCGAAGTGTACTGGTGTTTTGATACCAAAATTTTGGACATTTAGACACAATCAAATTTCCTACAAAAGTATTTGAATATTTTATACAAATATTCAAATACCAATATCAGTATATGTTCAAATCACTAGCTTTTTCTGAACAAACGTTTCTTGCAGTACAAACTGCACAATATAAGCACACAATCTTCAGTTAAATGTTTGCTCAGGAGAAAAATGTTTTCACAAAATAGCTGGACATCGTATTCTTATTAAATGACCAAATTACTAATGTATTCCTCTTCCTCAACACAACTCAAACATTAACCCTTCTACAAGTTTACTTTAACTATAGCTACCGCTAAGTGCCTCAGATAGGAGCGAAAGACAAAGTACTTCAACATGTTAATGTCTGATGAACTATACTATCATCACAGGCTTTCATTCTCATGACATTTACTAATTACTTATTTCTAAAAGAATATCTTTCACACATATATATGTATTTGGAAAGAGTGATATTTGTAAGAAGGCAGAAATTTGGGTCTTAGCCCTCATCGTGCTGCAGGAAACAGACTCTGCCTTTACCACCTGTGCAGGCCAAGATCAGCTTGCACATCTGTGCAGTCTAAGCATGGTCTGCACTATCTGCCATTCAGTCAGTTAAGTGTCAATAAGTACTCCCATAAACAATTAATGGATCTGTCCGAACTGAATGATGGACTAGTACATTTTAGATATTTAGCTTGTTAAGGGTTAAATCAAAAGCAGACATTTTTTTTAAAAGTAAATTTTAAACTTTTGTTTCTAAAAAATGTTGTTTTTTTCATATGATTCTGAAATTACTAAAATGGTCCTACCTAAACTACAATCAACATTATATATAGTTCTCTACATACTCAAGTTTAAGCCTCAGATAGGAGCGAAAGACAGAACTATATCAACATTAAACTTTCTGATGAACTATGCTATCATCCTGGGCTTTCAACTGGAGTAGAATCTTCTTTGTTTCAATCTTAACTATAAATACTGAAATTTAGTTAATATATTTAAAAAATTCAAGGGCAGTTTTTTTTCAGTCTGTTTCTGGAGTAACATTATTTTTTTTGAAAAGATCTGCAGTAAATGGAGTGGAAAATAACCAAAAGGACTTGCAGACATGTATAAGGCTTCCATGTAAGTTTGCTGACGCCGGACAATCAACGATCCCAAAAGCTCACCCTGAGCAGTGCTCAGGTGAGCTAAAAATTCTTAGGGAAAGTATTATACATCTAATTTTCCTTTCCTTGTGTAACATCTTTATGGGTTTGGTTTGGTCCATTCTTTAAGTGCCTTCCATTGGTGGGATATGTTAAACTGAAATCGCTTTGATGGAACATAAAACTTATTCTTGAAGACTCATACTAAATGCATGTTTTGATAAGAAAAGAAAATATCTGATGCATCTGAACTGGCATTTGGTCACATTTTGGTATCCATGATTTTTGGAGTTAGAGATTAATGTGAATGTGAAGGAAGAGTAGTTTAGCGTGAGGCTGTGTGAAATCGAATTGGTGAAGAGCCTATTATCTGAGCATATAAAGAATGCTGTGATGCATATCTCTGCACAGAAGTCTGAGTTTCAGAAAAAATCATACACATTTGTTAAGCCTTCAGAAAAAGAAATTTACAATTTAAGCCTTTGGAAAACCCATTTAGCAGTCCCTGACCTTCAGGAACAGTCAAAGTCGCTAAAAAACCTCACTGATAATTTATGAAATTAATTGACTGCCTCAGCTGAAATAAAATGTGACATCAATGCACTTCAGGTGAACTATGTCGTTCAGTACATCACTGGCAATCTATTATCACACTCCTAAAAGATAACTAGTAACAATGTATTTCATTCTTTTTCTACATACTCAGAACTATGAGGGGCTAAAGTCTTGACAACTAGTCTAAGCAGACCCAAGATCTTAGTGCTCCTCACCTGTGGGGGATATCAATGCCACCATCAGCAGCTCCCTTCATGGCTCCGAACACACGGGCACCAGTTGTGGTCCTCATGAGACCGACATCCAAGTAACAGCGGAAAGCACCTGGCTGTCCATCAACATCTTCCACGTAAAATTCATCACCGTTTACGTCTTCTTGACCAGTGTAAATACCATCAAGATTTAGTTTCTTCAATAACTGTGAAAAGACGGGACAAATGATAAAGCATGCTAGCAGTTCAGTGGAACAACTAATGCAACAGGTTTATTCAACAAGTGTTTTAAGGTTAGGCTAAATTACAATGTATCATATTCAAGTTTTAAATGTGAACACTGAGCTGATGCTACGGTAAGAAAAACAAGAACTACTGTGCTGGTTACAATAGGTACTCTTGTTCTATAGAATTAAGACAGACAACAGTTAGACCAATTTCGTTTTTCCATTTTTGTCACCTGAGCACATTGTACTAGCAAAAGTTCAAATGATGGCCTTACTAATCAAGAAATAGTCCACACAAAGCTCTCTCCACTGTTACATACCCTTCTAGCAATCAGAAGTCCTGTGCAGTATGCAGCGGCGTAGTTTGTTAGCCCGACCTTGATACCATATCGTGGAAGTTCATGTGCATAAGCAGCACATATGATAACATCCCCCTCGATTCTGGCATACGCTATCTGCAACAGACAAACAAACAAGTCTTTGCAATGAAAACAAAACAAACAGTTACACTGATCACTTTTATTCAGACACACACCACAGCCAGTTTATTCAAATGGACAATGTCTAAAAATTTTTTTTTTTTTTAAAAACTGCACAGTAATTTTCAGCTGAACTGTCACCTCCATTTCATTATTACTACATGGTATTTACACTCTTACCTAGAAGATGGTAAAATTTTACACTATTTCATGGAATTTCATTGCATATGTTACCTTACATAAAATTTCTTGGTGCAACTTTTTTTTCCATTCATTACATAGCAACAGTAGAGCCTAGCCTTCCCACATCACAAAAAGTTAAAAAAAAGCTCAGATAACATTGACTCGCTTACTGCCAACTTCAAATCTTTGGAATTATGTAAGCTTCTTTATAATATCTATCTTCCTGCCATGAAAATGTAGTTGCACATCAAGTCCGCCAAATGGTTGCCAACCTTTTGGAGGATATGAAATGGACCTAGTGCACAAAACATTATACATGTCAGCAATGATACTCCTGAATGTACAGAGAACCAAGTGATCTTACCTGACAAATGATGTCCTTGTTTGTAAAGCGGACAATCAGTCGGTACTTTGGGGTATTGTATTTGTTCTTCTCTTGAACAACCAATCGTTTACGAGCATAGAAATCAGTCCTACCCTCTGTAAAAATAACAAAAATCTTTCCAAAGTGACTTGCAGTTTAAAATTATAATTTCAAAATATATTTGTACTGATCTGAATACAGAAGCCTGACACCTTTGCTCATTTTTTAACAGATTTATCTTTAACTCAGCACAAGAAATAGTCTCAATGATCGGGTCTTTAGCCAGAACCTTAGAACAGTGTTAAAGGAAGACAAAAGTTGCTAGTTTTAAAACTTCTAGAAGCAATTTTCTGGCAATAACAAAGCCAGTGGAACTGCAGACAATCTGTCTATAAATAACAAGTTTTAGAGATTTGGTACTAGTCTATGCACTTCAAATTTTTACAATCTGATCAACTAGAACTGAAGTTGAAAGCTCAAGACTATCAGAGTGAGTAAAGTAATATGACTTTTTCAGTCATTTTGGTATGTCTTTTTTCAAAATGGCTACTACTAGTTACACTTACCTCTCCTCCTTCGGAACTTGACTTGAAATCTTTTGAAGTAGGCTTTATTTTTTACAACTTTTACAAACCCCTGAAATGGTAACACAGTGTTCTTAGTTAGAAACAACTTGTTACAAGTACACTGTGAAAAATCATACAGTATCTCCTACAGCAACAGGCTTTATAATTCAATGATTTATTACTCATGACATCTTTTAAAGTGTTCTTGTATGACAGATTGTTACAGTATTTAAACATACACAGACTGTAATATTGTACATTAAACCAGCTCTACAGTGTAAATATTGTTTCTTACGTTTTTTAGAACCTGCAAATTGTTATAAATTATCAATATTATCGTATAAAAATCATGTTTGCTTGCTTAAACTCAAATCCCTACCACATTTAGGTTGGGTAATTATTCACAACTACCAACAATATTGCTCCTCTAGTCTCACTATTTTGCCTACAGAATTTTTAATGGTATTCACTTGGTTTAAACTATACATTATCTGATTTGTTATGGCTAGAACTTCAAAAAATTTAGTTTTCAAATATTTTGTTCAAAGTAATAATCAGTGGTGGTTGCTATAAAAAGGTGTGTTTAAAGAGTTCAACAATCAACCAGTTTCTGCCACCACAGACACATAGCTCGCACAAGGTCAATTACAGATCAGGTCTAAAGACATTCAGCTGGGGTTAGGTTGAGTTTAATGCCGCAACACAGTTCATACGACCAAATTCTGGACTCCTGTCAACTATAAGAAACTCAGAACTTTCCCATAAATCTATCTCCCAAAAATGTCAGGGACTTAAACATGACAACAGTCAATAGCGTGAATTCTACATGGCACATTGAAGTTGACAATCTTACTTTTAAAAAATATCAAGTCAAAATAAATGACGCGCAATAATCACACATTTTAACATTGCTCATGGAAATGTGACATGCGTTAACGAGATCTGAAACTAATATAAGTGACAAGCTAACAAGATTACAACTCATCAAATATGAGCAATGATAGCTGAGGACACATTAGAAAAGTCTGACACAGTACGTATAAAAAGGCAGTCTCACCATTGTGAGATAATTTGGGATTTCCCCTGAGCTCTCAGGTAGCTTCGGCTAGGGGCTAACGCTAAACCGGAAAAGGAAGTTCACTCTGTTGTCGGGTTACTTAAAAAAATGCATTCGGAACACCTCGGGCGACTTCAGTAAGTCACGAAGTTGTCGGAAAAGGCCGAGTTGTTACGATTGAAAAAAAATGTAGATTTGTTTGATAAACGTATTGGAAATAATTTACGAAATGGAAAGCAAACGATGCATTACTTCTTAAATTTCAACAGCACAAAAAAAAGTTGTTTGTATCAAATGAAACGTTATTAAGATATTAGTTATAGAAAATCGATTTAAGAGTTTGATAAACCATCAAAATGGTTATTGTTACTTTTCAAACAGACATTATGTGTATCCACATTGATATTATCAAAAGTCTAGAGATTACATAGATAGCTATAGATAGATTGATATAAATAGATTTATTTGGCACAAATCTCGCACACATTACAATAAATAGACAATAAAAACACAGTACACTTAAAACATATTTAAACAATACAATCGCAAGACCCCAAAATACAAATCTTATATCTTAAAATACTTAGTAACCTTAATTATAGCCTACATGTACAATATTGGTACTTAACTTAAAACCTAAAAAATAACGCAAACCATCAGTCTAAAATATCATGCTACAAATGCATGACGATTTCTAGAATACAAAATTTTGACTGAATGTCTGTTAGCTGTAATATTTGACTAGATATGTTATGCCTGGAAAGCCCATGAAAGTCTAGATTGGACAAATACAATTACAAACAAAAAACAGACAAACATAAAAACACATGCAATCAAGGAAGCAATTTTTTAACAAACCAAACAGAGCTGCAAAAATGAAATCTCTCTGAAAAGTAAAACATGGTTTTATTGAAGTATTTAAATGCTTCTGCAAATAACAACAATATACTGAATGAATGAAGCCTTTACAAGGATATTGGTGTTTTGCTTTTTTCTAATGAACAATTGATTATTTGATTTTGGTTTTTGTCAGTGAAAGGGATTTAAAAATGTTTTCATAAACAAGTCAAAGATAATAGGTTTTTGTAGGTAAGATACACAATTTCCTTCCCTCGATAAAAAAGTTTCTAACAGTATAAGCAATGTAGAAAATACATAAAAATCTCAATCAAAATTTAATTTTATTTTAAACGTATTTTTATTTCAATGATTGGAAAACAAGTGCTTTGATTTTAAAGGTATTCTGTTCGATAACTGCTTCCCTCGACCAAACCGAAATTGTGGAATCGAACCAGCGACCTCTGGATTTTGATGCCGGCACTCTTTCTTTCAACCGCTGCTTATATAAGAGAATAATCAGGGAACAAGCTTATAACTGGGGTTCAAACTGGGTTCCTCCATGAATGTTTAATGTGTGAAGTAATACTCGTTCAGTCTCTGATATATAAAGATTTATATAAGGAAGCAAATACTTCAGGACTTATTCTTTACCTTTATTTGTTACATTTGATTCGGTTTCGTAGAATTCCATAAGAAAATTTATTTACTTTTATCTTTTTTATCTTATTTTTTTCAGTTTGGTTTGTTTGCTTTGTTAAAACCTAATGACAACGTATGAAACTGGAAATAACTAGTGGTTTAGTTTTAACTCACTGACCCAATGTCAGCCAGGACACAGCCCTATGGTCTCACCTTAACTTTCGAGTATCAGGTCTTTTAGGACAGTTTCTGGTGAGACAGTTTATCGAGATTTGCCCTGTTGAAGTTAACCCTCTTACTGTACTCCCTTTTCGTCACAAATACAGCATTTGGAGTCAACTGAGACCAAAAACCGTTTTTCATAACCAGACATTACCAGGAGTAAATTATAAAATGTAGTAACAGTACCGGTATTTTTCACTGTTGAAGATCGAAAGAGCGACAGTTTAAGTACACTGGAATCAATTGTTTTCCATTGATTATCAGCCAGAACAGTTTATGGTAAATGACCATTTTCACATTATATGAATTGAGTAACATTATATGATGGCACGTAAAGTTGTAACATTGTGTTGTTAAAGTTAGGATATGAATTGTGTATTTGTAGCTTATTTTGTCAATGTTGCAGTTCAATTAATGCTGTCCAGAAGTAAAAAAATCTACATTATTTTATTTATGAAACACTAGAGTATTCAGTTTAAACCAAAGTTATTGTATATGTAGAAGATATGTTTAAATGTATACGAATTTTACACGCGTTTTCAACCATGAAAAAAAAACTGATTAATGGTATAACTGTCAGCAGTGTAGTCTTATGATAACCATAATAGATGTAACCCAGAAAAATTCACCTGACTTGAACTCGGGTACTTTCGATTACTAAGCGGACATTCTACTACGTCGCCATAACGGCTAGCTGATTAAAAGTGAGTAAAAGTGCCGTACGTATTACACCTCTGCTACATGCACCTGCATCTTGGAAAAGAAACCTTAGGCCCTTCATTAATCTATAGCCAGTATTCGGTTTTAGTAAAGCCTAAACCAAAATAACGATTTGTTTCCTTGGTGTTGCTGTGAAGTAATATTTCCACATTTCACTGGTACCGCGATTAGTTATGTGCCGTTAAAACATCATGTTTTTGCTTTTTAATCATCTAAATTTCAAAATCCTTACTTCTATGACAGTAGTGTGCAATTTATCAAATACGATATGCCCTGCCTCCCGCTTAAACTATCGTCAGATACCCAAATCTGACCCACCACGTTCTTCTTCATTCATCTACATCTACATCAACGTGCTTAACAATCGTTAACGATTATGACAAGCAAGCATAGCATGACAAATATTCATCAATATAAATATAACGGAATAAGGTACCGTCGGTACCCGACGATGCCCGAAAACGTAAATACGTTGAATCCTTTGATACTTTCATTGTTCAAGTTCAAGTTCAGCTAACTAACAGTCATACTGACTATACTAGGCATCTTATATGATGACTGCTTCCTGGGTTCATATCAGTACTCGCGCCGAAAGTGAGGACTGTGGAATGTAACTGGAGTCTCTATCATCTGGTAGGATTCGAACCAGCAACCTCCAGGGGCCATGATCTGAACAATCTTGGTTGAGGTCTACTAGAAAATGCTCAACACCAAATATCTAAGCTCCATGCCTTGCGGTTTCTGACAAGAAGATTTTTAAAGGTTTTCTCTATGTAACTCTATGTAAAACATGTGACCCCTGGGACGGGGCCAGTTTTGACCCAGGGGCCATGATTTGAACAATCATGGTAGAGGTCTACTAGACAATGCTGCATACCTAATATCTAAGCTCCATGTGTCGTGGTTTCTGACAAGAAGATTTTTGAAGTTTTCCCTATGTAACTCTATGTAAAATCAAGTGACCCCCAGGGCGGGGCCAGTTCTGACCCATATACCAGATATCTAAGCTCCAGGCCTTGTGGTTTTTTAGAAGAAGATTTTTAAAGTTTTTTTTCCTTTTTTTGCCATGGCAACCAGTTTTGCATGGAATTGAATTCTTTGAACAACTTTGGAAGAGCTTCATGCAGGGAACATCCCATGCAAGTTTCATTGAATTTGGCCCAGTGGTTTCAGAGGAGATGTCGTTTGAATGAAATTGTTGACGACGCACGACGACGGACGGAGGGGGATCACAATAGCTCACTATGTCACTGCGTGACAGGTGACCTAAAAAGAAAGACACTGCTCACATCGCCGAATCGCTTCGAGGCTCTCAGTGTAGATAAGAAAGCTGCCAGAGTAATGATGACCAGGCGAAAATAGAGCATACACAAGAGTCCAGCACTAATGTGACAAGTACACACACAAAATCTTTGGCGGAGGAACCGCTACAAAAGCCTGCGTTCAGCAACAAAATGGAAGAAAATGTGAGAGAAGTTGAAGAAGAAATAATCCATAATGTATTTGTTCGTGATCTATCCACTGAGTTTAGAGATCGATAACATTACCCGAGGACATATCCTAGGAAAAACACTCAGTTCTCCAACAGATTCTGGATCCTGCAGTTTGGAGGGGATGTCTTCAGATAAAAGTTTTATTGAACAAGAACCAAATTCCGTACATGTTCCTCTAAAACAGTTCATGGATATAAACGACACGTTGACTTTGTTAAAAGGGTCACACTCGATTTTAAATGGTGTGCCTGTCGGACGGAAAGATGGCATGTTTTACATAGTAGACAACGTGCATAACTTAGAAAAGAGTAAACAAGGAAAGCGCTCCGAGTTTTGGGACGACTGTGGAGTTTTGGAGAATGGTGCAACTCCCTGTCCATTGTGCATACAGCTAGGAAGGAAATTTACAAACGTAGTAAAACGAAACGGAGCTTACTGCATACAGAAGCAGAAAAAAACGTGAAATTGAACCAGTTATTCCACAGCCAAACGAAACAGAAATTGTGAGTGTACGGCGATTGTACTTATATTTGAAGGCTTCAACAAATGAAGAAAAATTTAAAACAAGGGTTACCTCGATTGAAAATTCCGAAAACTTGATGCCTGAAATCAACACCAATGTGGCAGTCGTGGAATATGTTGGAAACTTTCCAGGAATATCATACCATGGCAGCGTAGAACAAAACTAAAAAGAACGGTGCAAGGCAATAAGAGACACCGGAAATTATAGCTTTCTGATAAATAATCCCACCACAAAACAGAGATTTCTTTCTGGAGAACTATGACAAAGGAATGTGCACAAAAAAGGGTTAGGTGTTTCCTATCAGATTGCGATAGAATAAGCCAAAATACTATTATCTCTACAAATGTGCAAAGAACAAAGCAAAAAACGACTAGTCCTTTTTGTAGAAAAGGAATAAGTGAGAACTTTGTAAGTACTTGATAAGACCACTAAATTAAAAAAGAAAAAAAAAGTTTTAGTTTAAATTTTGTTATAGCGTTTCCATCCCGGGGGGGGGGCACTCACTATATATTGGGTGGTGGGGAGGTTCTGACAAACGGGGGTGGTTTTTTCATATTTTTGTCTACAATGGGGTATGTCATTTTTACTGTGTCTCTGAAGGGGTCTGTAAAATCTAGTCTCTAATGGGGTTATAATGAGCAAAGATAATTCTACCATGGGGTTGTAATTGAATCTTAATCATAGCAGGTCAGCATCTTTATTGGAGTATAACAGTACCCTGTCATTTTAGAGCTTATCTCATAATTATTATATAAATTACATCCCTTATCACAATCTTTAAGTATTGCACAGCAGGAAATAACATCTGGAACAAACTACAAGCAGTCCATGGCATGCATATTGTCTTATATCCAATTACTTGACATGAAATGGACAAGGGTATTTATACATGTGCATGGAATAATATTAATCAGTTTACCTGGAATTGCTCTGAAATTTTAAATGATATTTTTTGTTGCTAAAATGGAATTTAGTATTCAGGTTAATAACCAACCTGTGCAAGCCACTGTTGTTGCACCACCCAGACAAGAAAGTGGTGAAAGGTGGTCAATGAGAGCAAGGACTGTCATTGAGTTTACCTCTTAATTTATCTTGTTAAAATAAAATTATGCTTCATACTTTCTTTAAAATTTAATGATATGTACAAACACCTGAAAAAGGGGTGTATGATTTTGCATGTTGGTCTACAATGGGGTTTCTAAGATGCCTAAAAAGTCTACAATGGGATTGCGTATTCAGGAAAAAGTAGTCTACAATGGGGTCGGGGCTCAAGACCTCTATCCGAACCCCCCCGCCAAAAATTTTTCAAGTACCCCCCCCCCCCCCCCCCGGGGTTTCCATACACAGAACAATTTAAACCATTTATTCACTCATATCACGAACATCAAAAAAAATTAGGTCATTTTCGTAAGAATCAGGCCCTTTTCGTAAAAAGGACCTTTTTTGGTTTTTAGTCATACCCTTATGAGACTTTAAACCAAGAACCTGTGTACCCGTGCTACACACTAAGCATGTAAAAGAACCGGAAGTGTCTTTGCCATGAGATGCTCCTGCGTATCTTGCACTTTCCGACCACAGCAATTATGTTTGTTAATGATTTTCCTATTCGTAGTAATAAGCCAGTTCCGTCTTTTAGTATGTGTAGCTAACCAGTCGAGCTCTCCACCAATGGAGAAGAAACGCGGTTCGATTCTACTTTCAGTTTTGCAAAAATCAAAACATCAACAACCAAAAATTATTGTTGTTTTGATTTATAATGAATGAAAAATGTTGCGTCTAGAAACAACACATCTTTTCTATGATGACTGAAATAAGCCTTCAGTTTTAAGAGCATTGTTTTGTTGTTATTACATCCATTGAACTGATGAACTTTTTGAAGTAGCCAATCTTCTTTAAGGAAATATGAGCAGGTCTGAGCACGATCGTTCACTGAGCAAAAGCGTAAACATTGCACATGGAGCAGATACTTCTATAAAAGTTGAGGTTACAACTCTTCGAGGAAGCAACAAGAGAAATGCTTCTGGAAAAATGAATAAATCCGAAACTGTGCCACCACATTTACTCATGCAAAATGTTCGTGACATAAGAAAACGACTGATGGAGACTGAAAAAACATTGAACAAAATATCCAAAGCTGAGGCAAAACTTGAGAATGAGTAATAATATGTTTTTGCTGCGTTTCACCTTCTATCTGGGAGATTACTTCATTGATACTTCCTAAGTTCCTTGCAGAATTTACTTCACTGTTGCAGTTCTTTCAAGGAAATTATAAAAAGTTGATGGTTGTTTTGTCGACCAACCGTTTCGTCGACCTGATTATTTATAGTAAATGAAAAGTCGTTTCGTTGCCTTGAATATTCAATAGTTGGAAAGTGTGAAATACTTCAGTCACACCTAAGTACTCGCACATAATTAATGATAGTTGTTAAATGCAGGTGTATTTTGCATTTACTTAGTCAGCAGATAACTAATCCGATATTGAGCACATATAGTTGTTGAATTCAGGTTGATATGCCTTTGAAATATCCAAATATCAAAAAGGAAACTTTCAAACTGTTTTTTAAAAAAAACATGTATGTTTGCATGATTTTGTTACAAATACGCTTTGCTTTGTAAACAGAGCGAAATATGCCACCTCAGAAAAAAACAAACATATAAATATTCCAACAGAAACAACTATCATTGATCAATATTATGTCTAATAAGGTTAAACAGTTACACATACAGTAATTAGGTGTGAATGACCCTACAAAAATATTTCACACTTTCTGACTACTGAATATTCAGGGCGATGAAACAAATTTTCAGTTACTATACGATGAAATGGATGGTCAATGAAACAACTATAATTATGCGCGAGTTAATGTCAGAAATAAGTGCAAAATTACATTCTTGCAGCCAGATTCTAGCGTTTGATGAGGTTTCCAGTAAATTATCTTATTATATTTGAAATCTAGCAAAAGGCAACAAGAAGTTCTCTTCTAACAGCAAATATTTATATGAAGGCTGTACAAGTATATAGACTAAGATCTCTGAGCATGTGTAGATGTTAATGCTTGGTACACTTTTGTCTAAAAGAAATGTTGTTTTTCAGTGATGATATCGATGACCTTATATCAGTGACGTCAGTTGATTCTAGAAGACGGGCACCCATTACAGGGACAGATTATACAGAAAATCCAGAAGATGATCGAGAAAGTGTGCAGTCAGGTTTGGCAACTCTACCAGACTCATCATATGCTGGATTTGAAAGAGTTCAACCACCTAGTAGCACTCCAAATAGACCATCAGTAAGAAATTATCTTTAAAAAAACATTAAAGTCAGTGTGTGGTATAATTATATGAATTAATGCAAATGGAATAAAGTATCATTTCTTGTAGGTATTTGAAGTAGAAGCATGTGTATACACATTTAAGAATTCTAAAATCATTGCATAGTATATTTGGAAAAAAAGAAATACTGCAATCGAGATCAATTAAATCTCTCTTTTCATAACTTATTAGTCCTTGTTTATTGTAAGACCAGGTTTTTATTCAGAGATAGCATTAAAGGAATTGTTTTGCATGAATGTGAAGGAAAATTACGACTTCAAAGGCAGTTTTACAGAGTGATAGAGTTAATGTAAAATTGATATGTCATACAGGATATTGACCCATGAAATGGTCAAACACCTGTTACCATTGAATTATAAAAAAGGAATGTTGTTAGACAAGAAAGTTTCATAATATGTTATGAAATAAATAGGTATAAATTTTGAGTGACATTATTTTAATTATCAGCATACCAAGAGTCGTTTAAAGGGGTTACTGGAGATGATTGAGTCACGGGATGATTCAGATTCGTCACCTCGAGAACGCAAACACAGTGATATAGATGATGATAGACCTGATCAAGGAGCAAAGGTTGGAAATCTGTTAACATTTAAACTACTCCTTATATTGTTGTTAAGAACTTGTATACCTAATATTCAGTAAAGTTCAATTTATTGGTAAGATTACAAAGGTAATAGTTTGCAGTGTTAACCTTATTGATTAAACAAAAGCCGTATATCTATGCCAGTGTTGTCTACGAAGACAGCTTCTAGCATTGTCAGCTGTTATATTTTCAGTTATGCTGTTAGCAACAGTCTAGATGAAGATGCTCAAAACTTTAACACCATCACTCTCTGCCCTGACAGCCTTATAGCCTCAGTCATTACATTTTCAATAAATACCCCTATCAATTAAAAAACGAAACTCTGACTGAATGATAGATAAGTTCATTATTGTTATTTATTAGAGTAAGGCTAAAACTGAATGTTGATCTTGAGCAAACAGATCCATGTCTGTAAAAAAATTGCATTAAGAACCAAGGCTTTTAATGGAATCAGTTTTCCTTTGACCGTTTATATCATTTCCTCACTGAAATTCTTATGCAGCCAACAAGTCTTTGAATTTTTAACCAGGTTTTCAACGAAAACCTGGTTATTGTAATGCTGAAGTCGGCGGGCGGGCAGGCGTCAACTTTTGGTTTCCGCTCGATAACTTGAGTTTACTTTGGCCTATTGATGCCAAACTTGGTATATGGGTAGCTTATATCAATAGGCAGCTTGGGATTGCTACCCAGGTGTCTGTGATCAAGGTCAAGGTCACTGTTGCTAAAAATAGGAATTCAGTTTCCGCTCAATAACTTGAGTTTGCTTGGACCTATTGACCCCAAACTTGGTATATGAGTAGCTTATGTCAAGAGGCAGCTTGGGATTGCTACCCAGGTGTCTGTGATCAAGGTCAAGGTCACTGTTGCTAAAAATAGAAATTCAGTTTCCCCTCAATAACTTGAGTTTGCTTTGACCTATTGACCCCAAACTTGGTATATGAGTAGCTTATGTCAAAAGGCAGCTTGGGATTGCTACCAAGGTGTCTGTGATCAAGGTCACTGTTGCTAAAATAGAAATTCAGTTTCCACTCAATTACTTGAGTTTGCTTTGACCTATTGACCCCAAACTTGGTATATGGGTAGCTTATATCAAGAGGCAGCTTGGGATTGCTATCCAGGTGTCTGTGATCAAGGTCAAGGTCACTGTTGCTAAAAATAGAAATTCAGTTTCCGCTCAATAACTTGTGTTTGCTTTGACCTATTGACCCCAAACTTGGTATATGAGTAGCTTATATCAAGAGCCAGCTTGGGATTGCTACCCAGGTGTCTGTGATCAAGGTCAAGGTCACTGTTGCTTAAAATAGAAATTCAGTTTCCGCTCAATTACTTGAGTTTGCTTTGACCTATTGACCCCAAACTTGGTGTATGGGTAGCTTATATCAAGAGGCAGCTTGGGATTGCTACCCAGGTGTCTGTGATCAAGGTCAAGGTCACTGTTGCTAAAAATAGAAATTCAGTTTCCGCTCAATAACTTTAGTTTGCTTTTGTCTATTGATGCTAAACTTTGCATATGGGTAGCTTATATTAAGAAGCAGCTTGGGATTGCTACCCAGGTGTCTGTGGTCAAGGTAATACTCAACTTGGCATGTGTGTAGCTTACATGAAAATACAGCCTGGCATTGCTACTCAGGTATCTGATTTATTTTTATTTTGAACTATTGTAACTAACTTTCTGTGTTGGTACCAAAATAACAGCACCATTTTTACTTCACTGCCATATTTCTTCCTAATTCCTGTCAGATCAATACTTAATCGTTGAAAACCTGGTTTTCGTCGCATTGCGGCGCTTCTTGTGATTTAATGGATATGTGTTACTTCTGTATTTTATCTATTACAGATACGGTTTCTGAAAGAAGCTAACAAGAAAGTGTTGATACAGAATCAGAAGTTAATGAATGAGGTCGAGAAAACATCGTATGAATTACAGGCTTCAAGGGCCAAGGTAACATGTCTGTGTTAGTGTTATAGTGACAGCTAGAGTAACATCTGCTTCTGCTTGAATATTTTAGCTTTGTTTAGTAGTTTTTACTTTTCTCGTTTTACATTAATAGTAAAGGAAGATATTTGTGTTATCAAGTTTCCAGTAATGCTCTCGCAATACTTGGGATATGGACTCAAAAACACATTGTCTGAGTCAGGAATAGAAATATCTGACAGTACACAACATCTGATCTAGGGAAAAGGTTTGGTATTTTTCAGATGTATGAGTTAATTGAAAATGGAGAACAAACAACCACTTGCTTTAATAGAATTTGTCATATCCAATCAGGTTTTTACATATTTTATATTTACATGTACTTTTTAAAATTCTTTCCTAGGTTAGGGAGCTAAGTTATGAGTTGGATGAGTTCCGCCAGTCAGTTCCAGACCTAGAGGACAAGATACTGGGGCTGCAGGCAGAGACAGAATCACAAGACAAAGCTCTCAGGTAAGTCCCTACTCAGTCAGGCTCAAGTTACACATACTGACACAGTCAGACTAGCAGGACAAAGCCCTTTGGGTAGGTCTTCACACAGCCAGGCTCAAGTTACATCCTGTTGCAAAGTGTCTTATAAAACTGGTGCATAGAAGCATCACATTTATAGTAGGACATTCTATATATCATATTTTATGTTGCCATGTTGTTATCACATAACCTCATGAACATAATAACATGTTACCTAACACTTACAGATAGGAGTTATCTAAGGCATTTGAATGGTTGATTAGCTTCTGTCAATGTACTTCTGTTTTGCACTCTACAGCCAGACACAATCCTCTGTTAAGGAAACTACAGTAATACTTTTTAAAGCCGAAAACTTGCTAAATTACTTAATTGGACATGTCTGCTGTTCAGTATAGACATGAACATTTATCATTTCTAGAAGTATTAGTTGAACATATAAAGACTGCTTAGCAAAAGGTGGAGGTCAAGTTCACATTGTACTGGAGAACTGAATGATCATGGTCTGCAGTGGTTATATAGCATGGTTCCTGCTTTTGCTCTACAATGGCAACAAGAAGTATAACTACAAGAAAAATAAAATAAAGCAAAAGTTACTGTCTTAAAGGCAGATACAGTTACCACCTGCTTAAAGCTTATATACTGTCCAGAGATATTCTTTTAATGCCGTCCACAGGAGAGCATATAGTCAGTGACTTGTCTGTCAGGTTTGTACAGAGTATAACTCAGAAACCTCAAAAACAAAAACTGAAGGGATTTACTTCAAACTTCATACAATAATAGAGGACATTAAGAGTAAGTGTAGTACACAAGAGCAGTAACTCATTTTTACTAGTTTTATTGTTGCATTTCAAAATGCTTGTCCTGAGCACAACTCAAATAGTATTCAAAGGATTTTGTTGATATTAAACATGTTGATAGAAGGCAAATAGAGGAAGTGTAGTTTCATAGAGATACTTTTTTAATTTCAGGAATAAACATTATTTTCTCAGTTGATTTCTGACTTGCATTTTTTTTACTGTTGAACACATTCCTTATATTAGAAAACAGGGAATCTTTCGCCTTACTGACTTTGGAAATGCATCACTTTTGAGTATGCTCATTGTACTTCCACTGCACTGTCATTTCCTCTTAATAACACATAACTGTAATTTAACTACAATTTATACATAGGAAAATACACCCATTTTGAATCAGTGCTTCTGTAGGAATTATCCATCAGGTCTACTGATTTTCTTGTTTATTTCAGGGAAGCAGAGGAAAGGTTTGAGACTAGTCAGAAAGAGATGTTACAAGCAGAGAGGAAGTATAAACAATACCAGTTAGAACTGGATGAGGCTCGTAATGAACTGTATGAGGAGAGAAAAATGAGAAGAAGGTTGGTATAGGGGATTGTGGAAGTAATTATTGGCTGTGATGTATGAAAACCAGCATTTGTTTCAAGCTTACAAAATTCCATATTAGCTTGATCATTATGACAGCTTTTTTCAAATTTATTTTTTAATTGATCGTTTTCAAGACACAACTTAACAAAGATCCATTAAAATCTAAGAGGAGTAAGTAAGCTACATTTTAGGTTCAAGTTTTGTTTTTAGGGCCATTCCAGTAAAATATATATCCCACTACAGGAAGGGAAAATAAAGAAATCCTATTGGGGTTGGCCTTTTTACACAGGAGGTGTTTTCTTGTAAGACAAATTTTTAAAGGGGGTTGGTCCATCTTGAAAGTGCCTTCCTGAGGTGAGATATATGTTTCACTTGAATGGCTCGAAGTATTTATACATCATAGTTAATGGCTGAGAAATCACAGTGAGATTCAATTTTTAATCTTGATTGTTCACTAACCTTAATTTAGTGAATTTTGATTCATGTATGTTCAGTCTGGAAACACAAAGAGATGATGCAATGAAGAATTTTTTAGAAGCACAAGATTCTCTGGAAGAATATCAGAAGAAAACTAACGACAGACTGAAAAAGGTATTGCAGCTTCACAGATTGGAATCTTTCTCGTTTGTTGTGTGTTTTATACTCATAGGTGTAGGTCAATATTATATCCTATTTTATGTACACCTGTTTTAAATCAGTCACAGGAACCTTTATGTATTAGAGTGAAACACACTGACAAATCATTGATTACTGTACGAAACATAAACAAATGGTTTATTATTTAGCAAAATGATTTATTTTGGTGTATGATTGTAACAGCAGTTCATGAGCAATAGTGTGCCATATATGGAAAAAGTTTTACAGTTTATGTAAACAGAATGGCTATTATTTTGAGTTGTGTGTCTCGGATTATAAAATTCTATAATTTCTTCAGTTCATCAAGAATGGTGTACTGTTACTACTACAAATCAAAGATTAGGTATAAATCCAGACTACATAAAAATCTTTATCCTTAAATGGTCATGAAATCAGTTTCTGCTAAGGACTATTATTATGTTTGTATAATGTACTCGAAACCCGTACTCTCCTAGCAAAGTTGGCAGCCTGTAAAAACATATGATGACGTAAGCACAGCTTATCGAGCGATATTGGTAAAAATGAGCATGTCTCCATAAAATGTAGTAGTAACAGTAGAAACCAATTCTTCAAATCAGCAGTGAATGTGATAATTTTTTCACGGAATCAAATTTTTTTTCTGGTATCATGTCTTTCTTTGCTAGCAAAATGAACTGAGGCAAAATGAAGTGAAGCAAAATGAACTGAGGCAAAATTGACTGAGGCAAATTGAACTAAGACAAAATCAACTGATGCAAAATAAACTGACGTAAAAAGAACTGAAGGAGCTAAATAGTATTTTTATAAATCATCAGAGACTTATTCCTTGCTGATTTAATTTGTTTAATCATGTTTTTGACTGTATGTCATGATTTTTCTTTTGTTCCAGTGTGAAGAGAACGAGGACAGACTACGTGACAGCCTGTCACGTGCTAATAGGGAGCGGGAAGAACTTATTGAGAGATTATCATACTTCCAGAACAAAGTGAAAACACAGCAAGAGGAAATCAGGTATGATGGGAATGAGGTCATGTTTAAAATTTGGGCTGATTGTCTTTTTTTTTCATCTGTAAAACAAAGCTTTGTGTATGCCAGAAATGTGTGTAATGCATCCATTTCTAAAGTATAATACCAGCTGTTGAAGTCAGGGGGATGTTATATTGTACTCCGAAATCTCTGTATTTTGTAAGGGGTTTATTTTTGTGGACTTAATGGAGAAAAAATAATCATGCAATCAAGTGATGACAAAGTAATTAAAAAAACTACATGTATATTCCTAATACGAATCCATGAAATATTATTTGTATACAAAATTAATGTCTGTTTTGTGAAATCCACAAAAAAGTGTGCCTAATATGTTCTCTGCAAATCTTTGTCTTTGCTTCGCGAAGTAACCTAGTCCTTCTGTCTGTTAATTAAAGCTAGTATTTATTGAAATGACATGCTAAAGTTTATAGATTCTGTGGTTACAAGCCTGTATTGATTTTTATATATTTCCTTTACTAGTACTGTAGGACTAGGCTGTTACTGTCAGACTGGCGAAATGTCGTATTTTGGTTTGTAACGTTTGTTTATTCTTGTGAAAGATTAATTTTAACATGAGAAGTTGATTTCAAATTTTATTTCAGACGCCTGCAGTCATTACAAGAAGTGGAAGAGGAAACAAAGACGGACATAGAAGAACAAAATAATGAGCTACGCACACAGATATCTAAACTGTCCCAGAAAATTAGTAAGAATATGCTCATTCTATTAAGGGCCACTCCAGTAAAACATATATCCCAACCCCAGGAAGGCATTTCCAAATTTGACCTAACCCCTTGAGAATTTTATTTAACAAAAAGAAAAAAAAGCCCTATAAATAAAAAGACCCCCACCACTCAATCAACAAAGTTTCATTACTTTGTCTTCCTGGGCTGGGATGTACTGGAATGGACCTTAGGGAATAATCTAAAGCGTGTTAGCGGGGCGCGGCGCCACGCCCCTTTTTACCGGCGCCCCTTTGCCCGATGTTGAACACCACGCTGCCCCTCCTCCAGCGCCCTTATGCCTTTTAAGGACCGCCCATTCGCCTTTTGCATTGGCCTAGTTTAATTATGTCCCGCCCACTGCTTTTTTAATTTGTTAAATTGGTTGATAAATGATTGATCTGCACACGCCTAATCATGTGTGTCGCTTGATTGTTTGTTTATTTAGTTGACACCAGTCAACCAATAAACACCTTGTGGTGTACAGGGATTAAGCAAATTGCGATACCTAAAATTATGGTGAAGATTAAATGGGACAGGTGTTAGAACATCTTCAGTAAGTTGTCAGTTCCGCCCATATCATTAAAACTCTAAATGCTGTTACGAGTAAATCAAGAGAAATGAAAAAATAATCAGTTTATACGTTTAAGTTAGAAATATGAAAATTTCTGATCACCTTTTCACTGCTAACAAACGTGTCGTCAAAAAATGTAAAATGGCAGATCTGGCCCCAGAATGAACAAAAAAATGGAACCCTTCATGACCTGAGCAGGACTCTCACGAGCGGGCGACCTGGGCAAAATTGTCGCCAAAAACTTCCTGATTTTATTTGTTTAAGTTCTCGGATTTATTTGTAAGAAAAGTCAGATAGATCTAGCAATTTGAAGGAAACCAATTTCAGCAAATATTTAGATCATTAAACATGAAGCTGCGAGTGAAAATCTCGGATTAATTCTGTTTGTCATATATTTCCGCGACCCCATCGTATTTTAATATTAAAAGAAGACAGTGTTTTTGAGAATTTTTATATGACAAACGTACAACATTCAATTAATTGATTTAGATAAGTGGTCATTATTTTATTGTTAGTGCCAGTTTTTCATTGGAAAAGTTTCCTATTCTCTGAGAATTGAATATATGTTTAAAGCTACAGGAACAGTAATTATTTTTTGCAGATCTTCAGTGCCTGTGCATTCTCACTAAATAATGAAATTAAACAATTCATATCATATGAAATATAAAAGGTATTGAATAATCTCTTTCTTTTTGTTAAATACAGCACAAAACTTATACTAGTACCTGAAAATATGCAGACATAACAATGCTTTCAAGTCGGAACGCGCGCAATAATGTTCTGCCCCTACACCTTAGCACCCTGCCCTAATTTTGCAGCACCCTGCACTTTTTGGGGTTCTAGATTATTCCCTAGACCTATTTATTAAGTTGTATTAGACTATTGAAATTGACCACATTAAGTGCAGAAAAGGGTTAATATGTGAAAGTATTAAAAAAGCACAAAGTTTTGTCAAGTGGTTGAAATCTTCAATAATTCCTTTTTTAGCTCACCTGAGCACTTTGTGCTCATGGTGAGCTTTTAGGATCGCCCTGTGTCCATCGTGCAAAGTCAACTTTTACTTTAAACAACATCTCCTAAACCACTTGGCCAAAGTTGATGAAACTTGCCATGGATGTTCCTTGCATGAAGCTCTTCCAAAGTTGTTCAAAGAAATCAATTCCATGCAAAACTCTGGTTGCCATTGCAACCTAAAGAAAACACTTTAAAAATCTTCTTGTCTGAAACCACAAGGCCTAGAGCTTCGATATTTGGCATTTAGCACCCTCTAATGGAACTCAACAAAAATTGTTAAAACTATTTCCCTGGGGTCAAAATTGGCCTTGCCCCAGGGGTCACTTCATTTTACATAGACTTATATAGGAAATCTTTAAAAATCTTCTTCTCAGAAACCACTATGCCTACAGCTTAGATATTTGATATGTAGCATTGTCTAGTGGATGTCTACCAAGTTTGTTCAAATTATGTCCCCTGGGTCAAAATTGGCCACGCCCAAGGGTTCTCTTGGTTAACATATAGTTATATAGGAAAAACATGAAAAATCATTTTTCTCCGAAACTAATAGGACTAGACCTTAGATATTTGGTGTGGAGTATTGTGTAGAGAACCTTTACCAGTATTGTTTATATGTTGGCCCCAGGGTCAAAATTGGCCCCGCCTCGGGGGCCCTTGATTTGTAAAAAAGGCAATCTTTAAAAATCTTCTTACTGGAAACCTCAAAGCCTACAGCTTAGACATTTGTTATGTAGCATTGTCTAGTGGATGTCTACCATGTTTGTTCAAATTATGTTCCCTGGGTCAGAATTGGCCACGCCCCAGGGTTCTCTTGGTTTACATAGATTTACATAGGAAAAACATGAAAAATCATTTTTCTCCAAAACAAATACGTCTAGACCTTAGACATTTGGTGTTGAGTATTGTGTAAAGAACTTTTACCAATATTATTTAAATGTTGGCCCTGGGGTCAAAATTTGCCCCGCCCCGGGGGCCCTTAATATGTAAAAAAAGAAATCTTTAAAAATCTTCTTGTCTGAAACCACAAGGCCTAGAATTTGGCATGAAGCAAGCTTTATCAAGCTTTTTCAAATTATTAGATTAGGTTAAAGGTCATAGAGGCTAAAAATAGATTTATCTACTGTGCCTCATAGAGCCTTCATTTATAGACCAATATCTTGATATTCAATATAAAGGTTCCTTGCATGGACCTCTACCCATGGGTAGGGTTTGAGGTCACTGGGTCATGTCAAGGTCACCATAGCTTATAATAGATATTCATAGAGACTTTATTTATTGACTGCTATTTTACATATTTGGTTTGTTGGCACTTACATATTTTCAATTAAAAAATGAAATACTGCTTAACAGCAAACCTACAGCCAAAGTACTCAGGTGAGCGATCCAGGGCCATCATGGCCCTCTTGTTTTATAATTGTATCTATATGTACATCCAAACAAACAACTTTTGTTGAGGAATGTGGGTAAGGGGTAGAATGCCTAGCTTTTGATCTTGAGGTTACTTTTTTCAACCTCACCAGGGGTGCATCGCCATGTTTTTTTCATTCTACACTTCTGATACAAAAAAAAATGGTGTTAATTAACATTAATCCAGATCGTTTGATGAACTTAAGACTTTTAGGAATTTATTTCCCAATCAATGTTGATGAATTAATTTTAAACTGAAATTATTTTCATACTCAGCTGAATTAGTTTCTTAAGCTGGGCAGAAGTAGAAAAAAACAAAACATTATTTTATACTTATTACATTTTCACATCAGGTCAGATCTGTGCAAGGAAAAACAAAAATAAAAATGTGGTTATGGATGTAAAAGTTGAAGATATTCTTCATACTGCTTGTTACGGCAAAACATTTAACTTCAGAGGAGGAGTCAGGATGGAGTGCAGGACTGCTGATCCAGAGGTCACTGGTTCAAATCTCACCAGGGGTGAAAGATTCCAGTGACTTTCATTCAGCATTCCTAAATTTTCGATTTGAGCACTGGTTTGAATCCAGGAAGCAGTCATTAAGACGAGTTAATTTATGTTGCAAGAACTTGTTTCCAATTCAATGTATAATGAATTAGTTTAATTGGTTTAACTTCAAATGTGAGACTGAAGTACATACTCTGTTGAATCACAGGCAGACTAGAGGGTGA
This sequence comes from Cyclina sinensis, assembly GCA_012932295.1. Taxonomy (NCBI): domain Eukaryota; kingdom Metazoa; phylum Mollusca; class Bivalvia; order Venerida; family Veneridae; genus Cyclina; species Cyclina sinensis. The sequence goes on along the minus strand of JAAONU010000006.1, from coordinate 35,630,118 downwards.
TGCTGAGTTAATGGAGAGTTTACAATTCGAGAATGGACAACTACGCAAAGAAGTAAATCAGCAACAACAACAGCTGGCACAGTGCCAACAGGAGATAGAAGAAAGTCGTACCATGTTGACACAGTTAGAACAACTTGCCCAACAAGTCCAGCAAACATACAATAGTAGACCATCTAGTGTAAGTAGAAAATACATTTTCAGTACTTGTATATTTTTAGCACCTCTTTCTGCTTACAGTTTATTGATTTTTTCATTGTTATTCGAGGTTTTCATATTTTGTTGTATCACAACATTTCAACATCACAATTCTATTAAGTCACTTAAATATTTTTTCATTTGCAGTTTGCTCATTTTGCACAGGGTAGTAGTAAATTTAAAATTCTTTTCTTCAGCGCAACAATAGTTTCAGTGTGAATGACAGCGGTAACTTCAGCTTGCGGCAAGGTCCTGACATGTCTTCCACTACATCTTTCCAGAAATCAGCTAGTGGCGCATGTGCAGAGCCTACGACGGCATCAGCAAAAAGCATACTGTCTGATCTCAGGTGGAAATCTCTGTTTAATTTGTGTCTACCATATAAAGCGTATACTTGAATTTAGTTGACTTTAAGATTTAAACTTAGCTAAGAGTTATTTAGTCACCTTTACTTGCTATGAAAAAGGTAATATTTTCTATGACGTGAGGTGCTGCTCAGTTTGAATCAGACTTTCAAAATAGCAGTAAATAAATGCATTTTTTAATGGCCAGTACGACACAACTCTTCTAGTGTGGCTGTTAGTTCTGTATTTACATTTGTGATTGTCAAAGATATCATAGAAAAATTTATTAAATCGAGAGGCATAACTCATCTTTTTACTAGATATTCCAAATAAGTCTTTAGATGGTGTTGAGAATTTGTTATTTTTAGGGTCATGTTATTTTAAGGGTCATGTTTTTCATACAGCTTGTTACTTACACCAGTGTTTCTAGTCATGTTTATTTAATGATGAAATTTTTTTCAATTACTGGCTATTTTTTAGGTTAAAGTTAGCAATGAAGGATGCAGAGATTCAGAGACTGCAGTCCAATCTACAGGAGAGACAAGCGGATGACCAGTCTGCTGTTATAGAAAATCTGCGCACAGATCTACAGAATATGATCGAGAAAAACCAAAGAAGTATAATGTGACATCAGTCTTTATTCTTCATTTTTGTCTTTGTTTAAGGTTGTGTTCAGTTAAGTTTTCATATGGAGGGGTGTTTGTGATGGAGGGGTGTTTGTGATGGAGGGTGTATGTGATGGAGGGGTGTTTGTGATGGAGGGGTGTATGTGATGGAGGGGTGTTTGTGATAGAGGGGTGTATGTGATGGAGGGATGTTTGTGATGGAGGGGTGTTTGTGTTGGAGGGGTGTATGTGATGGAGGGGTGTTTGTGATGGAGGGGTGTTTGTGATGGAGGGGTGTATGTGATGGAGGGGTGTTTGTGATGGAGGGGTGTATGTGATGGAGGGGTGAATGTGAACAAGTGCTTCTTATTATGTCATTATATCATCAAAAACTTTTTATATCTTTCCCCAGAGTTTTGAAATTTAATTTTGGAACCATTTGGCTTGTAGCATTGTCTACTGAACTTTTACCGTGATTGTTCAAAATATGCACCTGGGGTCATTTTAGCCACAACCAGGGGTCACATGTTTAATATGAATGTAATTATACTGGAAAAAAGAAGTGAGAAGCCTTAAGCTTTGAAGATTTGGCTTGCTACATTGTCTAGTTCTTTCTGTTGGTTTGATAAAAGATTCGTTACATTTCACTTGTCAGTTTGAGCAGTTAAGAATAGATGAGTAATTTCCAGCCATCATGGCCCTCTTGTTTCTTATACTAATGCATCTTTGTGTTACAGATAGAAGATAATATACATGTCTTAAATTGACTTTCACCGCACCCTTCAATGACATTTAATACATGTATTAATTTTGTCTATTAATATTGTTGAATTAAAATAACATAGATACTTCTGGAAACTGAGTAACTTGTAATACATATTTTTCACAGGTGCAGAACAAGGGCAAGAACTGGATTCTATGGTATCCAAGGTGACAGCTGAGAGAGACCGTCTGTTATCACAATTGAAGGATTTACGACGCGAACTGTCTGACAGGGATTCCGAGAACTCGTCTTTCGAGCTTCGTATCAACCAGAGAAATACACAGCTTGTCGAACTGCAGGAACAAATTAATGAGAAAGCTTTAGAAGTGACTAGACTTGATAGAAAGGTAAAATAAAGTGAGAATTTCATTCAGCTTTCTGGCTGTATCTGTTACAAGTTGTTTAAATTATCTCTGATTTCAAATTAATGTCTGAAAAAGTTAAGTCTATGTAAGTTCTGTCTGTAGGAGTATACCTAACCAGTCAAGTTGATTTTATTCAGAGATAATCATAACCAGGTCCATCACAAGAAAGGTCACTTGAGGGTCACCTTCAGGTACGGTTAATTTAACTGAATCTTCTTGGCTGTAAATAAGCAGCAATTTAGAAAACTTAGAAATATTTCTCTTTAAAGTGAATGGATGAAAATCCTTGATTGAGTCTATATGATAAAACAGGTGAAGACACTTTAGTTGGGTCAGTTGAATGAATTGTTTATGTAATTATCAGCTACGTGACAAAGGCAGCCATATTGCCAGTCTAGAGGAACAGCTACAAGATAAAACATCACAATGTTCACATCAAGCCTCTAGAATCAAACACCTGGAGGAAGAGATCACAGCACATGAAAATGAGGCTCAGGCCCTGCACAAGGAGTTGAGAGAGAAACAGGGTGGGGCAGAGATAGCCCAGGATGAGAGAGAAAGGGTACAGAAGATACATAAAGAACAGTGTCAGGATTACCAGAAACAGATTGATATAGTAAGTTGAGAGCTTAGTTTTGGTATCGGATTAGGTTGTGCATCAGTTTTTTCTACTATTTTTCAAGTTGTTAGATACTTTTGTTTGTATTATGCTGCCTTTCAGCAGGCCTTACAAAGTACAAAAGAGAGTTCTAAACTTTGTTTTCATGAAAAGACTAGCATTAGTCCCATGTCCTCTGTGAGAAACAAAATACTTATTAAGATTATAAAAAAACTTAATTCTTGATAGCTCAGTCAGATGTTAGTATGTATCCTTTTGTTAGGTGATTGGGATTGCTAATATCTTCATAGTACCTATGTTAAAACTCTATTTTACATCAATTGGGAAGCAAGAACTTGCAACTTAAAAACTGTTTCCTGGGTTCAAACTAGTACTCATGCCGAAAGTGAGGAATCTGGTAGGTCACTGTAGACTCTCACCCCTGGTTGGATTCAAACCAGCAACTTCGGGATCGGGAGTTCTGTGCTCTTACACCTTGACTACAGCTTCTCCCCAATCTATCTGCATAGTATTTGTCATGACTCATTAGGAAATATAGTGAAGACTGTTTCATATACTCTATATGACATACTTATCGTTGGTATGATTTGTAGCATCTGAAATTTTCAGTAAAAAAAACACATTTTAAAAAATGAAAAGGTGTACCAGATTGTTAAACATGGTTTCTTTTTAATGCCCATTTGTTTACATTAAAAACTTGTTACTTGGTTTTTTGAAAGTTAGTTCTGCATGCTGGAAGGAGTTACCTGATTTTATTGTGTAGATGCTCATATTTCTACATGTTACAGTTACAAGAGAGGGCAGAGAATAAAGCCAGCCAGGCTTTGGAATGGGAAAAACAGACAGATATCTTGCGTCGGGAAATCTCTGATAAGAATCATCAGCTGCATGAGACAGAGCAGTGTCTTGCCAGGACTAGAGTTGTAAGATTTTTATACAATGTATGTTCTTTGAGAAAGAAAAAAAACACCTAAAAATCTAGAGCCATGGTAATGAGTCAACTACTGTTTGATTGAAAAACTAGTCAGTGATTGTAGTTAATATTACATTTTCAAGAAAAGAAGAGACATTCTTTTTTAAAAAAGGCTATAGAGAGATTCTGGTTATTTCTGATTCAAAATGTTTGCTGTCTTTTAAATCTTGCCTTTAATGTTGAAAGGGAAGGCCAAGGTTCTCTGTATCCTTAACCCTGCTAGCAGCCATTGGTCTTGCCCGTCCTGCTTGAACATACCACAGTCAGTCTTCAGGTCCGTCCAGTCTGCCATGTCACTGCCCTGGTCACTCCTCAGTTATTTCAGTCAGTGCCTCTGTAACACGATTACTGGAAGTTGTCAAACTGAATGACAGCCAAAGCTATTTAAGAAACATAGCATGTTCAGGGCTGATAAAAACCTGAATTTATCTGACACTTTGTCAGAAGAGTATTGTGCAATGTATAAGAGATTTTTTGGAATTTGTAAATTACTTGAGTGTGTGGTAAGAAATCAATTACCTGTAAATACTGTCTCGCAGGAGCTTGAAGAAAAAACAGAACAGAGTCGTGAAATGTTACGACAGTTGGAATCGCAAGCAAGAGATGGTACTAATCAGATAAAGCAGCTTGAGACGGCACTTAATTTGTGTAAGAAGGAAATTCGAACATATATCGGTGCACTGGAAGAAACAAAGGAGTTTTATGATAAGGAAATAAAAGATAGAGATGATAAGGTAGTTGTTTATTCAGATTATAGGTGTTATTTGTACTTTCATATAACAGACATTCTTCTGCAAGTGGGGCTTTCAATTTGGTCAGTTCTGGCCAACATGTCAAATATCACAATGGTACATATACCATCTAGTATTATAGATGATAATATTACTTGGTGTCATTGTCTTTGTGATTTCTGTCAAGTTTTGGCCACACATTGCCCATATTAACTATTCTAATACTATATTGTCCCCATGTATTCATTTACAAATTTCCCGACTTGAAATATAAATTGATAATTTAACTTATATTCTTTAACAGATTTGGTTTTTGCTATGCAAGGCTTATTTCAGTCACTCTCTATATTTATGGCCTATGGAAAAGGGTTAGCACTTTTAATGACTGGAACCCATTCAAAAACTTGGAAGACTGAAGCATGTGTGCCTCAAATGACAATTTATACCATAGAACACACCACAGTGTGAATATATTGTAAAATTTGTAATTCTGGATGATGGAGTTTCAAGAAAATGCATAAAGCTGGGTGATGGGTCTGATAATTTATATATATTTTTATTTATGGGTGGTGAGGGTTTAAAGAAGTGCCATCCCCTCCCCCAATACACTTATTACTTGAATTACCCTTAGTTTTAAGGTGGACAAGTAGCATTAGTGTTGTTACTGTTTTTCCTAGATGAACCATTTAAATAAAGAAAACAAGATAAAAGGTCATGAATTGGAGGTGAAGAGTCAAGAATGTGAGCAGCTGGAGAGAGACATCTTGGAGGCCCAGAGTATGTTACAACAGAGTACATCCAGGATACATGAACTAGAGGAAATACAGGCTCAACAACAGGAACAGGTGAGATAATCACGCTGTGTTTACAGGATACATCTTTTTCCTAGTGGAAAATCAGCGTTATACAGAAAAGTTATAGTCTTAAAAAGGTGACTGATGCTGTTGTAGAAATAAAGTCTTTCTTCTACTAAAAGTGTGCTACCCAAACTAACCTGGGTCTGCTTGTGAGAAAATTGGCAGTTTTCTTACACAGGATAAGGTTTTTTTACTTGACAGAAACTGAAGCTTACATTTGGCAGACATAACTAAATATTAAATGAAAATCGAGCTAATTAGTTGACCTAGGTAAAGAGAAATATTTTTGTTAATTGTTTACTTCAATGCATATTGCAAAATTCTGTATTTTATACAGATTTCTAACTTAGAGCATCAGTTATTAACTGGTAATTCTCAGTGGATGGGAGACATGGCAACAATGGAAAACAAACTAAAACAAGCATGTGAAGACCTAGAGAATCGTACCAGTCAACTAAAGGAACTCACCAAGACTCTCAAGTAAGCGGAACGCCTAGTATTTCTATTGATTAGTTATTTTTGAGTATAATGATTGGCCTGTATTTCTGTTGACTAGTTATTCTAGACAGTGATGATGGGCTGATATTTCACTTCACTGTTTACTCACAATTAGGATGATTGGCTGGAATTTCTGTTTACTAGTTTCTCTCCAGTAGGATGATTGACTGGAATTTCTGTTCACTAGTTTCTATTCAGTAGGATGATTGGCTGGAATTTATGTTCACTAGTTTCTCTCCAGTTGGATGATTGGCTGGAATTTCTGTTTACTAGTTTCTCTCCAGTAGGATGATTGGCTGGAATTTCTGTTCACTAGTTTCTATCCAGTAGGATGATTGGCTGGAATTTCTGTTCACTAGTTTCTCTCCAGTTGGATGATTGGCTGGAATTTCTGTTTATTAGTTTCTCTCCAGTAGGATGATTGGCTGGAATTTCTGTTCACTAGTTTCTCTCCAGTAGGATGATTGGCTGGAATTTCTGTTCACTAGTGTCTCTCCAGTAGGATGATTGGCTGGAATTTCTGTTTACTAGTAACTGTCAAGGAGGAGGACCAGAATTTCTGTTTACTAGTTACTCTCAAAGAAGATGATTGTCTGGTTTTCCTGTTAACTAGTTTCTTGCCAGTAGGATGTTTGGCTGGTATTTTTGTTCACTGCTTTTGCTAATAAAGTGATTGGCTGGTATTTTTATGCTCCCCGAAGGGAGAGCATATAGTCGACGCTTTGTCCGTCTGTATGTCTGTACGTCAGTCCATCCGCATTTTCTTGTCCGGGACATAACTCTGAAACTACAAGAAATATCAACAAGAAACTTTTTAGGTAGATAGATCTTAATGAGTAGAAGTGCAGTGCATAAGAACCATAACTCTGCATTGCCTGATTTTTGAGTTATTGCCCTTTGTTCATTTTTACACTTTGAACTTTGTCTGGAACATAACTCTGAAACTACAAGAGGTATCAAAAACCTCTGGTTTACCTGTCACCAGCCTACTTCAGTGACCATGACACTGTCTGGATAGGACTGCCACTGTCTGAGTTGATAGAAAAAATAAAGAATCAAATGGTAACTGTCTTACATTCTTCATTCTTGCATATTTAAACAGTTTTAACCTTTTTCAGCAACTTCCAATAACATAATATCTTTATGCTGAATTTGGCAAACACTTTATGGACTTTATACACTATTCTGTGTCCAAAACCTATTCGGGGAGCATCACCCAGTTCGACCGGCTCTTGGTGTTCACTGCTTTTGCTAGTAAAGTGATTGGCTGGTATTTCTGTTCAATAGTTACTCTCCAGTAGGATGATTGGTTGGATTTTCTGTTCACTACTTACTAATGAGTAGGATGGTTGCCTTGTATTTCTGTTCACTACTTTCTAATGAGTAGGATGATTAGATAGTATTTCTGTTCACTACTTTCTAATGTGTAGGATCATTGGCTAGTATTTTTGTTCACTACTTACTAATGAGTAGGATGATTGCCTAGTATTTCTGTTCACTACTTTCTAATGTGTAGGATGATTGTCTAGTATTTCTGTTCACTACTTACTAATGAGTAGGATGATTAGCTAGTATTTCTGTTCACTACTTTCTAATGTGTAGGATGATTAGCTAGTATTTCTGTTCACTACTTTCTAATGTGTAGGATCCAGGGTTCGCACAGGACTTGAAAAGTCCTTGAATTTGATTCCTTCCTTGAAAAGTACTTGAATTCAATGTCTCCTTGAAAAACACCCCAAAATGTACTTGAATTTAGCGTTTTGTCCTGGAATTCTGCAAATCTATCCTTGAAAATATAAAAACATTCTAAAATATATAAATAATACATTTTTTGAAAATGTTATTGACAGTATTTTACTTTTTTCGTACAATCGCGATTTTCTGCAGGCCTCCACACCCCGAGATAAATTTATTGACCGGACACCGGTATCCGACTATTAGACTTTTAGTGACGTCATCAACAATGGCTGCGCCCGTATAGAAATCAATATTATTTGTGAGCATGCTTTAATATGGGTTAAACGGGTAAGAAATGCTCGTTTCAACAAAGTTGGCTGACAAAGTACAATTGGATAAAATCGACAAGGGACCCACACAAAGCTTTGTGCCGTGTTTGTATGAAGGAAATCGATTTAACATCGATGGGAGAAAGTGCTTTGACCTCGCATGCCAAAAGTAATAAACATCTCAAATCTGTCGAAGTTACGTCCTCGCTACAAATGCATGGTTTTGCATTCGTGAAATAGTTTGGTGTAAAAGATTAAGTTTTCTTATAGTAAATGAATATTAAAATGTGTTTTTTTACTGATTTATACACATTTGTGCATTTTAAATGTTTTCCAGAGCTTATAATTCATATCAAATGAGTCCTTGAAAAACAATATTTTTCCTTGCAATTCCTGGAAAAGTCCTTGAATTTTTAGATGAAATTTCTGTATGAACCATGGGATCATTGGCTAGTATTTCTGTCCACTACTTTCTAATGAGTAGGATGATTGGCTAGTATTTCTGTTCACTACTTTCTAATGTGTAGGATCATTGGCTAGTATTTCTGTTCACTACTTTCTAATGAGTAGGATGATTAGCTAGTATTTCTGTTCACTACTTTCTAATGTGTAGGATGATTAGCTAGTATTTCTGTTCACTACTTTCTAATTAGTAGGATGATTAGCTAGTATTTCTGTTCACTACTTTCTAATGTGTAGGATGATTAGCTAGTATTTCTGTTCACTACTTTCTAATGAGTAGGATGATTGGCTAGTATTTCTGTTCACTACTTTCTAATGTGTAGGATGATTAGCTAGTATTTCTGTTCACTACTTTCTAATGTGTAGGATGATTGGCTAGTATTTCTGTCCACTACTTTCTAATGAGTAGGACGATTGGCTAGTATTTCTGTTCACTACTTTCTAATGTGTAGGATCATTGGCTAGTATTTCTGTAAACTACTTTCTAATGAGTAGGATGATTAGCTAGTATTTCTGTTCACTACTTTCTAATGTGTAGGATCATTGGCTAGTATTTCTGTTCACTACTTTCTAATGAGTATGATGATTGCCTAGTATTTCTGTTCACTACTTTCTAATGAGTAGGATGATTGGCTAGTATTTCTGTTCACTACTTTCATATGAGTAGGATGATTGCCTAGTATTTCTGTTCACTACTTACTAATGAGTAGGATGATTGGCTAGTATTTCTGTTCACTACTTACTAATGAGTAGGATGATTGGCTAGTATTTCTGTTCACTACTTTCTTATGAGTAGGATGATTGGCTAGTATTTCTGTTCACTACTTACTAATGAGTAGGATGATTGCCTAGTATTTCTGTTCACTACTTTCTAATGAGTAGGATGATTGTCTAGTATTTCTGTTCACTACTTACTAATGAGTAGGATGATTGCCTAGTATTTCTGTTCACTACTTTCTAATGAGTAGGATGATTGGCTAGTTTTTCTGTTCACTACTTACTAATGAGTAGGATGATTGGCTAGTTTTCTGTTCACTACTTACTTATGAATAGGATGATTGGCTAGTATTTCTGTTCACTACTTACTTATGAATAGGATCATTGGCTAGTATTTCTGTTCACTAGTTACTTATGAATAGGATCATTGGCTAGTATTTCTGTTCACTACTTACTTATGAATAGTATCTTTGGCTAGTATTTGTGTTCACTACTTACTTATGAGTAGGATGATTGGCTAGTATTTGTGTTCACTACTTACTAATGAATAGGATGATTGGCTAGTATTTCTGTTCACTACTTACTTATGAATAGGATCATTGGCTAGTATTTCTGTTCACAAGTTACTCTTTAGTTAGAATATTGGCTGGTATAGATGTTAAATTGATGTTTGTGACAAAATACTGTTATTGATTTTCAAGAGCTCTTAATAAAAAAGTAAGCTTGAAATTGAAAGAATACATTATAAAGATTAACATTGGGCTATGAAAATTAGTTCCTGATATTTGAGTGTTCCTTGTTACAGAGTCCACTGTGAGTTTCACATTGTATCTCAGGTTAGCTGATTGTCTGGTCTGTTACTTGTGGTGGCTGACATGCCATGCCCCAGTTTCCTTTAAACCAGATTATAGTGAAACAGTATGATAAGCTTGTAAATACTTAAACTAAATAAATTAGGGCAAAATATGGAAAGATTCCTATTCTGTTACCTGTTTGTACAGGAAGGGTGAACATAAAACATGCTAGGCTGTTATCAGTGTATACAATTTTGTACATTTTTTTATTTAATATGTTTGATTTTTTTACAAGTAAATCTGATAAAAGAATAGAATGTCCTGAAACCCAAAGGGGAAATGAGGCACATAAAAGTCAACATAGACCTTTAAGATAAATTGTGAACATGTTAAAGTATTGAATGTTTTTCAGTTAAGGTTCTGCCCCCTCCCCAGCTCTTAAAAAATCAAGTGTCATTGGTCCATTAAAATACATTGTATGATTTTCAGGCAAGTAGAAGAAGACAGACGCCAGATGTCCACAGAGATAGAGCTGCTGGACTCTCAGCTACATGATGAGCAACAGGAACAGGAAGTGAAGGCTGAACGTATCTCCAAATTGGAGAGGGACCTCAGAGATATGAGAGTACAGCTGGAACAAAAAATTGAACTAGGTATAGCTTCATATAAAGTTGAGTTTAACTTGTATTGTCATTGTTAAAAAAGAGACATAACAACATCTATAGAATTTAATCTGTGACACTTGTTGCACCATATTATTTGCATGATCTTCTTCATGTTAATTGATCTTTGACAATGTGTCTTAAGGTCATATGTCCCTCACCTCTGATTAAAATGAAGAAACAGTCAGTCACTTTGAGAGATATTGGTTTGTAAACTGGTTGCATACCTAGGAACACTTTTTTGGGGAACTGACCACCGGAATATGACCATTAAACCCCAACAAAAATGAACAAACAAAAAAAGCTTGAAGTTGCCTTTTATACTAACTTACTTTTTAATCTAGGTATAAAACAATCCTGGTTGTCCAGTATTTTGTATACTGTTCTTTTGTACTTTTGATGAACATTTGTCTCACATTCATTTGCACCTTAATTGAATCACCAATTTGTACATTACAACATAGATATTTATCACATCATTTTTAATTCACAGTGTAACAGACTCAAAAGGGGTCCTAAGTTTTGTTTATCCAAAAAGGTAGAGTTTAAAGGTGATGTTGTCTCCAAAGCTGTGGCTGCTCTGTTTCTTTACACAAGTGTTACTGTATAATTTCAGTGACAGATTTTGAAGACCAGTTGGTTCAGAAGAATGCTGACATGGAGCAACAATTACAACTTGTCACTGACCTTGACATTGAAATCAAGAGACTTCAGGTAATGTATCCCCAAGTATTTGTGACCATGCCCCTAAAACATACAGAAAGTTACAGACCCAAACCATGCTTTAAATCCTAACTGATGAAACCTAAAACATGTAATTGTGACATTAATCTTTCAGTATCCATTGAGTTTTCTGTTTAATGTCATGGCAAACTTTATGAAAGAAGATTTATGGTAAATTGGTAGCACAATAAAGTTATGACCAAAAGGTCGTAGAGTTTCATTACATCAATCCAGTTGGATTTCCATCTACAATCCATCAGTACAAAAACTGACCTCAAGGCAGAAGTCATTAGGCATAATGGTAGTTTAGTTTGTTTTATTATCTGGAGTACCACTGATGAAACACCTGTTTAATACATTAAGTAGGATAGAAGTCTTGTCACTGAGTAAATGAGGAAAAGGGACAAGTAAGGTACAAGTAATTATGTGAGTTGATATTTCTGTCACAGGACATGCATCAAGATTCTCTGGAAAGAATAGCTGACCTGGAGAAACAGCTTGATCGTGCTGGGTATGAGGCAAAGGCAAGAGAAGAAATGATAGAAGATATGAAAGATTCTCTTGGGTAAGTTCTGTTGTACTGTAGCCATTATATAGTTTAAATGTACAATATACATCAATTGATTGTTGTTCACCTCTTGTTCATGCTCTGATTTCTTGAAAAAACGACTGACCTCCACACACTGTTACTTAAAATAAGTGACAGTTTTTGATTTTTCTTAAATGCATTCTTTGTTTTAAATATTCTTAACAATAAAGAAACAAAGTCCTAAAACGTAATTAGTCAGTACGTTTATTGAGCTTTTAGATATAAGATTATTGTTTATGAACATGAATTAATGATTATTTCTAGCACTGGAACTTATAAATTGATGGCAGTAATAAAAAGAACATATACTCAAGTAAAAGAATAAATAAATAAACAATAAGGGGAGAGAACCTTCAGCACACTTGTACAGTACAAGCATTATCTAGGTTTCTTGAGCATCATCCAGCTTTCCAGTGAAAGTTTACTAACATTTTTCCTACTCTTTGTAATGTTGTTGTTGTTGTTCAAACCAGTCTGCAATGTTCATTGGTCAGTTGGCAAGTTTTCTATTAGTCCCTGTATAACTGATAGTTAGTACTGTCCAAACTGAATAGTTGACGATCCATTCTGAAGAAATGAACAGGACAAAGGTTAATATTTTATGCACCTAGCAAAAAAATAAAATATTTATCCAAAGTGTCGTACAGTTGGGAGATTTTGAAGAAGATGCTGCCATAGATAGTTGTAAGTATATATTAAATAACATTTTTACAATTCTTGTCATGTCTCTTTTTTTTTTTTTAAAGTAGGTTTTTCAAATGTATTTTCAGGCCAGGTAGCTACAGAAAAGTATCTAAGAAAACCAGTTTTGTTTTATATTGCACAATTTTTCATGTGCATGAAGTTATTTTGTTAATGAGAGAAGCCTTTCTACCTGTTATATCTTTCTTTTTACACATACAGAAAGTTTTTCTTAGTTGTAAAAGTTCCAGTATGAATTTATTTCTTAAAGATAATCTGTTTTCAAATAATGTTCTTTTATATTTTTATGTTGTTTTTTTTTCTCTTTTTTTGTCAGTGTTTACAGGGAAAATTTGTAATATAATTCTAACTAAATTTGTAAATAGCTACATTCTAATTACACTCTTTTTTAATGGTTTTATTTCAATTTTGTTCCCAGTTTAAGAAATAAATTTTCAGTAGGAAAAGCAAAAGTAGGTGAGGAATATTTATTTCAACATTAAACTATTATTGTTCTTGTAAGTTAAGTACTTATAGTGACTGTAAGTTCATTTCATTAACAGGTGGAAAATGGAGCCTGAGATAGTCACAAGAACCAGGAGGAAAAGATCTTAGTAAAGTGTATATAACAAGAAGATTAGTGAGGCAGTGACTTGTATTGTAGGGTTTAATTTATCAGGTTTTAGTTTTTATGTGCACTGTGAGTGTTTGAGGCTACAGTAAGTAGTGGAGAGGTAACATGATAATGTGGTATTTGTCAAGGAAAGTACTAAAGTCTTCATGAGGATGATTGAACAAGACTTACCAGTATCTGGTTAATATTGTCTAGTGTTCTCAGATAGATAAAGGTCAGTGTGACCAACAGAATATTATTAGACACAATGATTGTCTTTGTGACTCACATTTTATGCACTTTTGTGAACCCCGCAGTCTGAAAATGGAATGAGGAGAAATACAGACACTTATTACTGATCTTGGTGTATAATTTACACTTGTTATATTTTGTTCCTGTTGTGTCTACTAGATTACTGTCCTACAGTTGTTAGATGGTATATAATGGTGTATGATTTACACTTGTCACATTTTGTTCCTGTTGTGTCTACTAGATTACTGTCCTACAGTTGTTAGATGGTATATAATGGTGTATAATTTGGTTTTGCGTTTTTAGACTGTCAGTGTTAAGCCTAAAGACATTAGTACCGCAAATCAAAATCTGACATCGAGAGACTTGTTCATTTTAACACTGGTTAATATATTAAGATTGTGCACATTGACATCTCCACAAATTTAATGTTAATACAGGGATCATGATTTTGAAAAAACAACAACATGAGAACAAAATCAGTGGTAGACATTTTTAATTTATAAAACATATTTTAAGGCAATCTCACAAACAAAGAAAGGAAGGAGGGAGGGAAATAACAAATAAATAAATTACATATGGCATCCAATTTTGTTTTAATGTTAAATATGATTGTTCTTTCAGCTAAGTGAAACACTCTACTGAAGACTTTCTTCATTCCAAAACAGGTTTGAAAATATGAGTCTCGGCTAAAACCTTTGCCTTCTGCCAAGCCGACTGTCTTTCTGTGCTTTAAGCACTTTGGTTTTGTCATAAATTAGATGAAGTATTTATGTTTTTTTTTGACTATGCATTAAATCATTATCGAAAGGAAATGTTGATTTAGAGTTTTGTTTTCCTCATAGTTTGATTCTTAGTAATATAGTAAGTATACATTGAAGACAATTTGTTGATATTTTTAGAAAATAATTTAAGAAATGTAAAAGAATGCAATATTAAACAATACTTCTTTGTTGAATCTTGTGTACTGTTAATTGTTTGTTGTTGTTTTTTTTAATTCAGTGTTAAAGTTTTTCAACATCTTTGTTAGGGCTACTTTTAAAAAAAAAAGTGTACTTTTAAAAAAAAAAGTGTTACTAATTAGTGATTGGACTTTGATATCCTGTATATATGTGGGTTTTTTTAACTGACACACAGAAAGTATTTTTGGTGAGTATGTGCTCACTTTGAACCTGACATGCTTGTACTGTACAGGTATTTAAGAAAATAAGAGAAGAACTCTGCATTTGAATTAGTGCATCTGTTGTAATGATTTTCAAAAGGAAGCTTACTACAGTTCTCTATTTAGCACACCCATAATGGCCCGCAGCGAGTACCCACTGACCTTTTAGTAATAGTCAAGTGTAATGTCCTAGACAGATATAGACAGGTATATCAATTTTGACACAGGTGAAATGAAGCATTTCTCTCTCAAAGAATTTGAGAATAAAATGAAGAAACTGCAATTATTAATTTCAAAAGGACATAAAAAGACAATACATAAAATTTAGATTATAATGGTTTTAAAAACACAATTTAATAGTTACAAAGTGCTTAAAAAACAAAAGAAAGAAGAAAGATTTGTAGATAATTGGCTACATGTATAAATGATTTGTTTGCTCAAGGCTTTCATAGAATACATTTGTTTGACAGTGTTCCTACTTTATATTTCTGTTGTCAGTGCTACCCAAGAAGATTTAAGCACAAAGAAAGCTGAGGTTGAGAATCTGAGAGAAATGTTAGAACAGAGGCAGGAAGAGTTAGAAGAACGAGTAGCACTGGTATGTTTTACTGTAAAGTTGAATACAAACATTTTAACGAATCTGAAATTACTTTCATAGAACGACATTTTTGTGTAATATCGTGTCTTTTGTTACATCTTTTGTTCCAGTCGAAAAGTACTGAAACAACGAAGGAATGTTTACATTGTACTCGATTTTTGTTTGACTGGGATTCATTCAGTTACATTTCATACTTTATCTTTACATTTTGACATACTCATACATATGAATTATGATACAATATTAAAAATATCTGGAAGCCATTTTGATTCAGACTCTTAAAAGATGCTGCTTCCATTCAACACTGAATAGGAACGAAAACTGTTTCCATGGTATTACTGAACTATATAGGTTGCTTTATTTACTGTATTGCTGAACCACCTTGGTGTACAGATCCGTATAAACTACCACCTGATATATTAAAATGTATTCACACATGTTACTGGTAGTTGAACTGAGCCATTGTTCTGTATTTGTTACAGGTGAATCAGTTAGAACAAACGATGAAGGAACAGAACCAGAACATGGAGGTGAGGGTACAGAAACTGGACGCTAATGTCCGAAAACAGGAAGTCGAGGTGCAGGAGAGAACCAGACAGGTATCTGACCTGAAGTATATTGGTTGAAATCAAAAGATTTTCATTTCTCTAAACATGACAGGTGACACTTGAGAACAGCAGTCTTGCGGAGGCTTGTAGGATAAATTCTTTGCTAAGTAAAGGCTTATGTGTTATGTTTTTTCTATGGGCAGATTTGAAATACTTAATGATGGTTAGATATCGAGTAGGTAGCTGCATTTGTAGTCTTGTTAATAAGTGTTAACTCTGAAATACATGTGCTTAGTATATAAGGTTCTTGATCCATTGTGTTCTTATTTATTTAAACTATTTGCAAGTTTTATTAAGGAATAGGAGACATGTTCTTCATACAAGTAGAGTTTTAATACTGATAAACTGTCTAGCTATATAACTGATATACTGTTGTGGCATTGAAACTGAACAGAACTGAACCAGTGTGTTCTTGTTACAGATTGGTGATCTAGATGACAGGTTACAGCAGACACAGTCTCAGCTGAGGGAGAAAATGCTGCAGTTACAACAGTCAGAGCAGCTGTGTCAGAAACAACAGATAGATCTCAACTCAAAGTCAGCTAAACTTCAGGAGCTTGAAACAGTAAGCAGGATTATGTTATTGTCACAGCACTAAAGTCTTACCCTTAAAGCCATTTTTGTATAATCATTTGAGCCCACGGCTTTTGATTCAAGACGCCAGGTATTTTTGCTTTGAAAGAGGTTTATAGGCTGCAATCGAATATTCAAGATTTTGTGTCAGGTTTGATTTTTAACATGGTAGAAATGAGCGTTGTCACAGAAATGTGCAGTTTACTCCAGAATATGAACATATGAGATGTGTATAAACAGCTTTTATCCTATCTGCTATGCGTGTAGAAAAGTAAACACTAGAGAAATGCTAAAATTGAGCTTTAAAACCATACTTTATTAAATTTAAAAAATGACACAGCCATCTTTAAATTCGGACAAACCTTATCTTTAGAAGAGACAAAAAATCAGTTGAAGAAAAGCTGCTTGTTGAAACAATGATCAAACCACATGTATGTGTAGGATACCTTAAGGTCTGCAGTCTTTGCAAAGATAAACAAAATGCTACCAGCAGGACAGAGGTGAATAATTGACATTTTGTTAAACACGGTATCATTATTTTCCAGTTTTCAACTATAAAAGTTGTTAAGTTTGCATGTATTTATTAATAAAAAGATGTAGCTACCCAGTAAGTAATGTAATTTAAGAGCATTGTTATGTTAACTGTGATATGTTTATTTTGTTTAGCTTGTGGATAGACAGAAGATGAAGTTGGAAGAACAGAAGGAGGAAAATGTAGAAATCACTCAAGAACTAAGACTTACAAGGTATTGGTATTTTAACATTGTATCAGACTACTTTTTTATACCCCTGCCAAACAAACAAAACTACTCTCACATTTCTATAAATATTGCTTTAAAACTTGGTGTGCATGTTCACCAATAAGTGTAGATGTGCGTGACATTTTTTGGGATCACAGTTTGATCTCTTGCTATGAATAACTGTAAACTTTAAAACATAGACTTGAAATCTTTCAGGGAACAGTTACAGCAGCAACATTCAGATTTCATGGCTACGCGGCGTGAACTGGCCCAGGCTAACCGTGAGCATGAGAGACTTACACGTGAACTAGAGGAACTAAGATCTATACTTGAGGTATGAAATACAGTAAGGGGAGTTAACTCTGCCAGTTTTGTGTGTTCTTTATACTGTAATTCTGGAATTTTGTGACTTCCATTACAAGGAAATTAAACTAGACTTTTTACAGTTGATGGTATGAAAATTTTTATTGAAATCTGAAATGTAGCAGATGAAAAACACATATAATTTGAAGATTGCAACATTTGATGTTTTGAAATAATCCAAAGCATGTTGAATGTATAAGATATACAAACACACTAATAAATACAGTCAGGATACATGTAGTCACATACTCTTGTGAATATAAGTATAAAACATGTGTTTTCATACAGTCTCAGGAAGGTGATACAGTCAGGATACATGTAGTCACATACTCTTGTGAATATAAGTATAAAACATGTGTTTTCATACAGTCTCAGGAAGGTGATACAGCCAGGATACATGTAGTCACATACTCTTGTGAATATAAGTATAAAACATGTGTTTTCATACAGTCTCAGGAAGGTGATACAGCCAGGATACATGTAGTCACATACTCTTGTGAATATAAGTATAAAACATGTGTTTTCATACAGTCTCAGGAAGGTGATATAGTCAGGATACATGTAGTCACATACTCTTGTGAATATAAGTATAAAACATGTGTTTTCATACAGTCTCAGGAAGGTGATACAGTCAGGATACATGTAGTCACATACTCTTGTGAATATAAGTATAAAACATGTGTTTTCATACAGTCTCAGGAAGGTGATACAGTCAGGATACATGTAGTCACATACTCTTGTGAATATAAGTATAAAACATGTGTTTTCATACAGTCTCAGGAACGTGATACAGCAAGACTTGCAGAAGAACTAGGAGCTGCTAAAGCAAAGGAGAAAGACTCAGAGTCACGGAGAGAACATGAGTTACAGAAACTGTCTGAGGAACATGATGATCTTGAAAGGAAATACCAGTCTGAGGTGAGTGTCACATTAAGGTTAGAACAAAGTCATGATGTCAAATGGTTACATGGATTTTACGAGGAACGAACTGAGTATATAGTTTAAATGTGTGCCGTTTATTTCTGTTACGTACCCATGAAAAAATAAATGTCATAGTGAATGTTAGTCTGTTTATAAAACATTTTTCAGGAAGTTAGTCAAGATTTCTTTAGACATGTTTCATGTCATATATGTCTTTGTTCTTAGCTTGCTGCATTAAGGGAGGAGATAGCGGATTACCGTGAGGCTAATGACATAATCAAGGCACAGCTGAAGGAGAAATCCAAGCAGCTGAAAGAGATGGAGCAACATTATGCTGATCAGGTTCACATAGCAGCTCAGGAGCTTGATGGAATCAATGAAGAAATGCAGAACAGAAAGTTACAGATGGATGCATCCAATGAACAGATTATACTGAAGGTAAACAGAAACATTTCATACTTTATATGGCTAGGGAGGTTTCACATGTGTACTAAGTGATATAATGCAGGCTAAGGTGCATCCTCAATCCAAGTGCTAGCTACATGTATTTAAATCACAAAATAATGAGGTGTTTTGACAGCCTCAGATTTCATTTGTTACTACTAAATTCTGTGCTCTAAGGCTGCTCTAGTAATTTCCCACACCAAGCTGATTGGTACTACAAGGGAAATAACTCTTGAAGTTTCCACTTTGTTTATACAACAACACTTAGATCCTCTTTGCTTCCAGTGCCCAACTGATGCTAAAATCATTTGAACAAAAGCATTACAATACTTTTTTATGCCCCCACAAAGTGGGGAGCATATAGCGTTGCATTTGTCCGTCCGTCCGTACGTCTGTCCGTACGTCCCGAAATCTTGTGAACGCAACTCCTCTTAAACCGGATTGCAGATTTTGCTTAAACTTCCAGTGATGAACAACCTTAATGTGTAGATGGTAGTAAAGGAAGGAATTTATGCTGTGACCAAATTTAACAGAATTATGGCCCTTTGTTGATTTTTTCACTATATACTATGTAGAAATTTTGTGAACGCAACTCCTCTTAAACCGGATGGCAGATTTTGCTTAAACTTCCAGGGATGAACAACCATAATGTGTTGATGGTAGAAAAGGAAGGAATTTTTGCTGCGACCAAATTTAACAGAATTATGGCCCTTTGTTGATTTTTTCACTATATACCATATAGAAATTTTGTGAACGCAACTCCTCTTAAACCGGATGGCAGATTTTGCTTAACCTTCCAGTGATGAACAGCTTTAATGTGTAGATGGAAGTAAAGGAAGGAATTTTTGCTGCGACCAAATTTAACAGAATTATGTCCCTTTGTTGATTTTTTCACTATATACCATATAGAAATTTTGTGAACGCAACTCCTCTTAAACCGGATGGCAGATTTTGCTTAAACTTCCAGGGATGAACAGCTTTAATGTGTAGATGGTAGTAAAGGAAGGAATTTTTGCTGTGACCATATTTAACAGAATTATGGCCCTTTGTTGATTTTTTCACTATATTCCATATAAATAATTGAACATATAAATTTTACATTTGTAATTTAATTTAACATGTACATGAGGTTACCTGTAGATCATTTTAGGTATATGTACAGAAAAAATCTTACATACAGGATATACATGCTCTTGTTTATGAGAACTTATGCATAGTGGGGGCATCCTTGTCCTATGGACACAGTTCTAGTTTCACATGCCTTGTTTGTAGGACCCCAAAAGGTACATTACACATTTGATTTACTGGTAGATCTAACAGCAACCATTGGTTTGACCATGAATGACTGTTGTGTATTTCCAGGATTCAGAGATAGCCAGACTACAGGCGAAGGTATCCGGTTTGGAAAGAACTCTGGCAGCCATGAGAATGTCAGAAAGTTTTAGTGTGTCTAACTCTGGTAGGGACTCAGATATAGGTATGTAGTGAAGGCAAGAATATAGGAGGGATTCACAAACTCAGATAAATAAAGATATTCAATGTGACACTGAGGGTGATTTCATTGGTTTCACTCAACTTCTTTCACTTCTAAACTTAACCTTATATTTTTTCTGATCTTTAAATTCTGTGAATTGAATAGGTTGAAGTAGTGATTTAGATGGAGGAGTAGTAGTCCAGAGGTTAGAACACCAGACTCTCAATGCAAAGGTCACTGGTTTGAATCTCACCAGAGGGGAGAGTCTCCTCTGACTTTCAACATTTCTCAGTTTTGGTGCATGTACAGGTTAGAACCCAGGAAGCAGTCAGGCAGAGTTTAACTGATTAAAGAAGAACAGGTTTACTAATCAGTGTGAAATAGAGAAGTTTAAATAGACTTAATTAAGTACACTGACCGACCTTTAAAGTAAATTGAATATATATTGAATATACATGTACTGGTTATCAACATGAAGGTATTTTTATTATACCCCCACCACAAAATGTGGGGGGGGCTATAATGGATTCGCTTTGTGGCGTCCGTCCGTCGGTCGGTCCGTCTCCATTATCGTGTCCGCTCTATAAATCCTATACCAATTGAAGGATTTTCTTCAAACTTGGCTGAAATGTTCACCTCAACAAGGGGATGTGCAGAACCCATGTTGCCCATGTGTCAGCTCAAGGTCAAGGTCACAATTGAAGGTCAAATATCAAACAATCAAATATTAGACATTATGTCGTGTCCGCTCTGTAAGTCCTACACTAATTGAAAGATTTTCTTTAATCTTGGCTCAAATGTTCACCTCAACAAGGGGATGTGCAGAACCCATGTTACCCTTTTGCCGGCTTAAGGTAAAGGTCACACTTGAAGGTCAAAAATTGAGTTAGAAAATATTCTTAAATTTTAACATGTATTTGAATATTTCTGAAACTAGAAGACATATTTGCTTGAAACTTAAAATATATATGAAGTGTCACAATTAAAATATGCAGATCAAGTTTCATAACTCTGTATTGCATTTTGACAAAGTTATGCCCCTTTTTAAGTCTTCAAATTTACATACAATCAAATATTAGACAATATGTTGTGTCCGCTCTATAAATCCTATACTAATGGAAGAAATTTCTTCAAAATTTACTCAAATGTTCAACTCAACTAAGTTATGTGCAGAACCCATCTTACCTTTGTGTCTGGCTTAAGGTCAAGGTCACACTTGAAGGTCAAAATTGACTTAGAAAATGTTCTTAAATTTTAACATGTACTTGAATATTTCTGAAACTAACACAGGTATTTGCTTAAAACTTAAAGATATATGAGGTATCACAAGTAAGATATGCAGGTCAAGTTTCATAACTCTGTATTGCATTTTGACAAAGTTATGCCCCTTTTTAAGTCTTTTAATTTACTTACAATCAATACTAGACAATATGTTGTGTCCGCTCTATAAATTCTATACTAATGGAAGGATTTTCTTCGAACTTGACTCAAATGTTCACCCCAACTGGGCAATGTGCAGAACCCATCTTACCCTTGTACCAGCTTAAGGTCAAGGCCACACTTGAAGGTCAAAAATTGACTTAGAAAATGTTCTAAAATTTTAACATGTACTTGAATATTTCTAAAACTAGAACAAGTAAGCTCAGTATGCAAAGTTTTTCCACTCTTAATTACATTTTGACATAATTATGCTATTTCCTTAACTTCACTGCTTTTGTTTGTTTTAGTACATTGGGAAAATGAAAGGTTATTTGTAACTGTTTCGAACATGATTTGACAATGTATATTTATACTATTACCTGTACAATTTGTTTGTTTTTTTTTCACCAGAGATAATTTCTTTTTATGTATATGTATTTGTGCCACTAAAGTTATTCCCTTAACCACCTTTCCATGTCGTCTTCTGTCAAGGACATTGGTGGGGGTATGAATCGCATTCAGCGATAGTTCTAGTTTCTTTTTATGTCTCCACTTAGACGTGGGTTTTAAAAAACATGTTGAAGTCCTTTAATTATTCAGTTTGCTGTTAATGAAAGTAATATCCAATATTTTTCATAAGAAACCTTGTTTTGAACTTTATCTATATTTAATTCAGGTGTAAAAGCTCAGGGAAATATACAAAGAGGTAGGACTAGTAATACTAGAACTAGAGAGCTTATTCTGACAGATGTGTCGGTTACTTTACCTAACAATCAAGTTTTATCAGAAAATATTGATTTTGGACAAGAAGTGGAAATACAGTATGTATCTAGAGATGATGACAATAATAGTGGTACTAAAACTAGACTTGACCCAGATCAGGAAAATATTGAACCCTCGGGTCCAGTTAGAGTCTTGAATTTCAATGAAAGTGATGAGAAAGGTAGTCAGAATTCTGGGATACATAGACCTAAACCAGTCCTACCAAACAGTGCTTACAAGAAACCAAAAGATTCTGTGTTAGATGGGTCTTCAAAGGAATCAAATGTGGACAGAAAACAGCAAAAGCAGAGTGCATTTGCAAGAGTTGTGAAAGATAAAAAACAAAGTAGGGATGAGAAAGCTCTTCCTGGTGAGAAAGAATTAGGTGAGGTACTAACTGATTTGATATGTTTACAGGAAGGTCATAAATGTAAATGAACTTGTATTAAGACAAGTTTTAAAACCTTATGTAGATTAATTTGAACAGGAGTAAATTTTCTGGATCAGAAAGACTTGGCTGGTGTGTTGAGTTTTTATTAAATATTTTGCCATATTTTAGATTTGAATATTGCTTTATGCCATAAAGTTTTTTTGGTG
This sequence comes from Cyclina sinensis, assembly GCA_012932295.1. Classification (NCBI taxonomy): domain Eukaryota; kingdom Metazoa; phylum Mollusca; class Bivalvia; order Venerida; family Veneridae; genus Cyclina; species Cyclina sinensis. The sequence continues at coordinate 35,607,011 of JAAONU010000006.1, read as the reverse complement.
TATTATTGATTAATTAACTTGTAAGGAACATTGTGTTGATATTGTAGCAACAAAATACTCTACATAAACTCTTGATGAGCTCATGCAGAATTTATTTTTTCAATACATAACTGTAGTGTGTATTTGTTTCATGAAATTTTTCATTTAACATACTGAAGTATAGAAATGCTGAAAGTCTAAAATGATATGATTTCTATCTATTTCAGAACCTATCACAGCTATGAGGTTATATAACCCTGACAACTTTGATATGAATACTGCAGATATGGATCCTGAACAGTGGTATGTATAAAAGCTTGTATTATTGACAGCAATATCCCTACTAAATACATACCATGAAGGCTTTAAAGAAATACCAAACACCTTAACACATTGCTTAGCACCCTTCAAAATTCTTTGACCCATCTGGTGTCAGTAAATCATCTAACCACTCACTGATTGGAGATCATGCCAGATCCCAGATTGAAGGTCATGCCAACTCACTGAAGGTCATGCCATCTCACTGATTGAAGGTCATGCCATCTCACTGATTGAAATCATGCCATCTCACTGATTAAATAACTGATTAAAAGTCATGCCATCTCACTGAATGAAGGTCATGTCATCTCACTGATTGAAGGTTATGCCATCTCACTGATTGAAGGTCATGTCATCTCACTGAATGAAGGTCATGCCATCTCACTGATTGAAGGTTATGTCATCTCACTGATTGAAGGTCATGTCATCCCACTAAATGAAGGTTATACCATCTCACTGGTTGAAGGTCATGCCATCTCACTGAATGAAGGTCATGCCATCTCACTGATTGAGGGTCATGTCATCTCACTGATTGAAGGTCATGCCATCTCACTGTTTCGAGGTCATGCGATCTCACTGATTGAAGGTCATGCCATCGTACTGATTGAAGGTATGCCATCTCACTGATTGAAGGTCATGCCATCTCACTGATTGAAGGTCATGCCATCTCACTGATTGAAGGTCATGTCATCTCACTGAATGAAGGTCATGTCATCTCACTGATTGAAGGTCATGCCATCTCACTGAATGAAGGTCATGTCACCTCACTGATTGAAGGTCATGCCATCTCACTGATTGAAGGTCATGCCATCTCACTGATTAAATAACTGATTAAAAGTCATGCCATCTCACTGATTGAAGGTCATGCCATCTCACTGATTGAAGGTCATCCCATCTCACTGATTAAATAACTGATTAAAAGTCATGCCATCTCACTGATTGAAGGTCATTGGTTCAAGCACTGGTACTGACCTTGACCATTTAAGTGAGAGTAAGTAGTTTCCATCAGAGGATGGGATTCAGAACTGGTTCTTCCTAGGGATGTTGGTTACATAAACCTGGTGTGGTACTGACTATTAAGAGGGTGTATAGGTCTAGCTTTAATAGAAAATCCATTTTCAAGAAAATTTATTACTGGCTTTGGTGTCAAAAATGTGTAATATGTGTAGAATTATGGAAATATTTTTTTTTTTTTCATGAAAGACTAAATTTCTGTTTCAGCTTTGCTGATTATCTCCCTTGTTTTATTGTTGTATGTGGAAGTTTAATAAAAAGTTTTTTCCCCCTCAAAGGCATTTCCAAAGAAAATTTATTAAAACTCAGAATTATAGGACTGGTGATAGTAATGAGGATTTTTTTTTTTTTTGTTTGAATCCAGGGTCAAGAATATTTTGCACTTTAACTATGAATGTATTTTGAATGGTAAAATGTAATTCATAATGATTAAATTGATTATGACAGTCAAGAATGTTAGATTGTAAAGTTATTGTTTGGGTGAATTTTTTTTCTCTTTGCTTTCAGTATGCGAGAGTTACATGAGAGATTGCGAGCCAATGAACGACGCCAACAAGATATAGATAGACAACTACAGACGCTAGAAGATGAGGACGTACATGACGATACTTGATTATAAAAGATCTCTCTGAAATAAGTTAGGCATTCCAGTATCACATTTCAATAATTGACCAATATCATTATGTTAAAAACTGTGCCAAGACTCATTTTTACATTTATTATATTTTCCTGTGCATATCTGATAGAAAATGATTTTTTGAGCCTAATTGATGGAGAACAAGCAACTGAATTAAATGGGACTTTTTTCTCCAGTATTAACATCAGCCAGGCAGTGTAGTTTGTCTTGCTTTTATATATACAGTAAACTGGGTTGTTTTCTTCAGAGTCATGTACTATAACATGGTGTACTTGTAGGAATGATTAAGGTTTCTAAGAAGAGAACTGTTACACTTACTGTTTTGAGACACAGTTTTAATTTGGAAGTGGATGTATTGGTCAGTTCGTTTTGCCAAAATCCTTTTTTCTCTTCTTTCTTTTTCTTTCAGACAAAAAACAAATAGTTACAGGTCTCCATGATAAAGATTCAGGCATTTAGCATTTATATACATGTATGTCCTTATTTCGTTAAGAAAGGCACTTGTATACTGTTACATGTTGAATATATTTATGATGTCTTTGTATGGTACTGAATATTTTTAAATGAATTCTTGTCAGTTAGAATTGTTGTTGAAAGTTAGAAGAGAAGTGACCAGCAAGACTTTTACTGTTACATGTTTTTGGATTTTGTTCACATTCCATGACAAGTCTACTATAAGGCAGAAACGGTTATGTTTCTAAACAAGTGAACCCAGTTACCGCTTAAAAAGGTGTTTTAGCCCTGGTAATCATAAGGAAATAAATATTATTTTAGAAGTGCCGTAAACTTTAGATAATAAGAAACAGTGGCAAAGTAGAGGAATATAAACTTAGGACGATGTATATTCAATGTAATTTTTTCTTTGCTAATATTCTGTTATTGCAAATTTGAAGAAAAATAAGACAGTTGCTTTCATTACAATTATAACATTGCACTGATGAAATTGCTCACTTGTTAGTACTTTATTTAGACATAACTGATAAGAGTTTACAGTAAAACCAGCTTTTAAGACAACCAGTTATTTCAAAATCACCCAAATATCTAAAATATAAAACAAATAAGTCTGCTGTTAAGTCTGATACATTATTACAATCCTGTGGTTTTTTTTTGTTTGTTTTTTTTTCATAAACAACATTTGATATAGATTGATCCTGTTGGAATCTCTTAAAGAAATAAATTATAAATTCAGTCAAGAAAAAACTTTGATATTGTCTGTTCGACTGCCAATTAAGGGAAAAAGAAATCTCAAATTCTGGAAAATTCAGCCAGTATAATTGTGTTAGTTTTACAGTGACATCTGTGATAACATTTGTATGTACGTGTAGTATAATGTTTATTTTGCATTTTTGTGTAGACAAGTTGATTAATGTCTCAAAATTACAAAAAATAAATATATATATTTTTATTGCAGTTGACAAGTTTTTTGTTCTTAGAAAACAAAACCATAAACACCAAGAACAGGCCTGAGGTTTTTATCAGATTTGCTAGACTATTTTTAGCTCATCTCATCTGTTTTCAAAGAAATAAAACCATGCTATTGTGATCACTGAGTTGGCGGCAGTGGCGTCATTCAGAACCATAGTGTAGCTGATTACTCATAAACCATAAGGTTTAGAGTTTAGATACATGGTATGTACCAGTATCTCATAGACCTCTACCAAGTTAGTTCAGATCATGACCCCAGGGTCGATATTGGCCCTGCCCTAAAACTTTTTAAATCTTTTTCTCTAAAACCGCTTTGCTATTTAATGTGAGGCATGATCGGTAGATCTCTACTAAAATTGTTCTATAAATAATGTCCCTGGGTTCAAAAATAGCCCCGCTCAATGGGTCGCTTGGTTTTGCATAGACTTATATAGGAAAGAACTTCCTATGACAAAGCCTAAAGCATAGAACTTAACATTTTATTGGATGGGTAGGTACTTTCCATCCCCTGCACGTGACCCCCCTGCTTGTGTTTTTTAGGATGCATAGATACTTGAAACCACTTCCACTCCGCCAAAAATCTCCCTCCCCAAGCCCCAGATTTATTAACAATGAAAAATTAAATGCAGTATGGCGATTAAAGAAGTTACTTAACAAAATTAATGCAAGATATCGTCGTATTAGTGGCCATACTGACAATCAACATTTTAAAAAAACACCATTAAGGAAAAATAAACATTACCAATTACCAGTCTTTAAACCTTATTAAATTTAAAAACAAAAAACAAACGTTTTACTCTCATTTAGTGCAGTTCAATACAAAAGAAATTTTTTGGCCCAATCATATATTAGATTTTCAACGAAACTGGTAGAATCATCAGGACCTGTATTTAGAGCAAAATTTTCCGCCTCGCTTGCACTATATCCGCTTTAAATTGGCGAATATATAAATTACAGCAGTTTTCTCCTCTGAATCAAGGCAAAAAAAAAGATGCTACTTGTGACAGTCTACATGACATCATATACCACGTGGTATAACCACACTGAGGGGAACGGTCTCCAAGCATTCAGTACAAAATTTTATCTGGAACATTAGTCTGTATTCAAGATAGTTAGATGGCACTGAGAAAAAGAGGAGTGGTCCAGTGGTAACGCGCTGGACTTGTAATCCAGGGGTCCCGAGATAGATCACCCGCTCATCCACTAACATTACTAATTGTCTTTCGGATGAGACGTTAACCCGAGGTCCCATGTATCAGTGCTGTACAGTGAGCATGCAAAAGAACCAGTGGATGTCTCTGGAACGGGATGCTATCTGTATCTTGCACTATCCCCCACAACATAAAATAACTAATCTCTGCAGGGGGCGTTGGTCATATGGGCAACCGGTACCGACGGTAAATAAACTCAAATACAACAACAACTGAGAAAAAGGACGGAACAAAACTGTTATTACTTTTAATTAGAGTTATTGCCCTTTTTAAAAAGTTCTTATTTTAAAAAACTAGGCTGCAGCGTAACAATGTAACCCTTTAGTATGTAACAACAGGCTTACAGAAGCATTGCTTTGATCATTTGATCATTAATCCAGTTAATATATCATCTCAACTAATCCCAATCACCCATGTTTCTTACGTGTTTAGTAGATATAACTGATGCATTGATAATTAGTAAATTCTCTATCACTGGTCATTTGATAATTGTCTATTTATCTAATTTGAGTTTATTTATTGTTGGTACCGCTTGCCCATATGATGCCCTACGGACAGGTAATTATTTCATGTTGTGGGGGATAGTGCAGGATACAGAAAACATCCCATTCCAGAGACACCTCTGGTTCTTTTCCATGCTCCGTGTATAGCACTGATAAATGGGACCTCGGTTTAACGTCTTATCCGAAAGACAATTTATAATGTAAACTGAGGAGCGGGGATCGAACTAGTGACCCCTGGATTACCAGTATCCACTCCTGATAATTGTCTACTTCAAGAGACAGTTTATACATAGAGGGGTATCAAACATACACCAGTAAAAGACGATTACTGTTGTTGTTGTTGTTCTTGTTACACGCTCTGGGTTACCTATATATAGTTCTGAATGCAAACAGGGACAGTCAGTCCTGGAACCAGTCCGCGATGTTGGCCTTCACGTCCTTGAACAAAACAAAGACAAACATATGGTTCAAATAGAGGAAAGCCGCTGACTTGAAGACAAATTTTACCATCTATTTGAGTTTATTTATCGTCGGTGTCGGTACCTTTATGACCGACGTCCCTTGTGATAGTACAAGAATCAGAAAGCATCCCATTCCAGAGACATCTCACTGATACATGGGACCTCGGTTTAACGTCCCATCCGAAAGACAATTAGTAATGTTAGTGGAAGAGCGGGGGATCGAACTCGCGTCCCCTGGATTACCAGTCCAGCGTGTTACCACTGGACTGAACGATTCAAGAATAAACGGAAAAGACGTCTTATGTCTACAACGGTAGAGACAGTTAAAAACAGCGGATGTTTTCACCTAAATTAATCCTTTAAAACTATGAGAAACGTAGAATTTCGCAAGTACGCGATAACATTTCACTGAAAACAGCACAACCTACGATGGCTTTAAAAAAAAAAGGTCAAATGTGTTATCTTACTTCCTAAATAGACAATCTTTTAATATCTGACCTAAAGAAATGTAAAATTTTACAAAACATACTTTTTTAATAGAAGAAAGGATCATTTAAAACTTCGTGAGTAGAACCTTCATTTATGAGTTACTTACTATTAAAACAGGATGCAGATCATATTACGATAAAGGCTGCAGTGGTCAAATATCTTAAAGTAGGAACTCGTACGCATATCAAAGGGTAATGTTTCAAATTGTTTTCCCACGTTCTATATCTGGCTGTATTTTATTGTATGGCAAAGCATTGCTCTTTCCTTAATATTTAATGTCTATAAAGCAATCACCCACGCAGCTATTACTTCCCTTAACAGTACAATTGAGGCTACTGATGTGACAGGGGAAGTAACTCAGCAGAGTATATGCTCTTAAATGACCGATAGAATGACTGTTTTAACAAACTAATGAGCTATCTTGACTGGATAACTGCCTAGGCTGACTAAACGAATGATTTATTTGTTGAATGGTTTGAGAGTCTGATTTAAGGAATGACAAGCAAACAGACGGCCTTTAAATGGTGTCATGATGCAGACAAACTTGTACCTGTAAAACTTACAGAATAAGATAAAACATGTTTTGTCTGAGGTAAGCGTCTAAGATCAACCTCGGCTCAAATTAGCCAATAGGGAGTGGGAGTAAGAAGCCGCATTACGCATCCAAAGATTCCAGTTATCTTGGGGTTTTCTGTTAAGAAAACGTCTGTAAAATGAACGTCTGCCGTACTTCTTGTGATTGCATGAATTTGTTTTATTCAGTCTCGTTTTCTTTAGCGTTTTTTGTTGCCGATTTTTGAGGGAAAGAAAATGTGTTTGTCTGAAAAATTATCAAAACACTTTCAGAAGAAGCTAAATAGTTCCTGACAACTTGGGGGTCAGTCTGGAATATAGCGTTTTTTTTAAATGATAGATGGATAAAGAAGAACAAATGTTAAGTAAAATTAATGACTGGTTTAGCAAATAGACCACGTTTTGTCATTTATTAATGAACTACAGCCAAATCATGGTATCCATTTCAGAAGAATGCCACTTTCCAGAATAGTCAAGACCCTGATTCTGTACCTTATTTTGTGTATAAGTGGAACTAGTGGTGATTATACGTGCCTTTGCTCATCTCTCGTGAATAAGGAAATATTTGAGAAACCGGATACAACTTCAGATGTAGACGGGTTTATGAAGGAAAATGATTGCAAACCAGTCTATAACATAACAGGACTGGATAAACAATTCATTGCCATAGGACATGCTAATAAGGTAGTATTTCTTAAATTAAAAACGAGCTCTTGTATAATCTTTTAAATAGACCGCAATACAAAAAGTATTTCTTCAATCAGTGTAATCGACAAATGTTGTGTGGCATCGGTGAATCGGATGTTGCAATTTAAATCTCTGTAAAGTAACTTTGTATACGTGCACTTGCTACTGAGAAAATCCTTAAAACATTTCGTGACGTCTCTAGCTATTGTCTATATAAGATAAAGAGTCTTTAAGATTCCAAAGAAACCAAGAATCGGAATGTAAACAAATAATACTATACCCCAGAAATCACTAGGTTAAAACTAAACTGTCTGAATATAAGGGATATTAAGCATATTTTCCAAAATGTTCCAACTATTACCATTACATATTGTGCATTCAGCTTGGATATGTCTATACAAGTCCAAATATGGAAACCGAGATATGTCAGGGTAATGTACCAGATACAGATAAAGGTAAGAATTGATCTATAGCTACCTACACTCATTCAGCATTTTACCAACCACATGATGGCGGCGGCCATATTTATATTTGCTCTTACTCGCTATTGCAGTTCTTTTTATGTCCGGACAAAGGAAGACAACTTAAGGCAGGTCTGAACATGTTTGACTCCTGTGGAGCTGAACGATTCAGTAAACAAACACAAATCAAGTGATTAATACCAAAACTAATTAAATTTTGATAAACAGTAAAATTAATAAGAGCTGTATAAGATGGACAAGTCATAGTTCAAAATCAGTCTAATGAAAGAAAAGAGAAAGGCAACGCATATTGGACAAACACAGCTGTAAGTACCCGTGCGAGTAGTGCAGGCGATGAAAAGCCTGCGTGTATGTGTAGTCTAACAATGTTATGAACTTTCTGTTGTTCTAGTGGTACGTCTTCATAATATTCTTATAAATATTTTGTAAAATGGTTTTATACAATGCCTATCCCCAAATTAAGCCGGGCTTTAGCAAATATATCTGATAGGAGAGCCATGAAAATGTCCTTGCTCTTGGTTTAAAATCAGAATTTTGCATTAATTTAAGATTACCATTTTCTCCTGAGTATTTCAGTAATTTTAGCGAGCACTTCACCAAGCCTGGCAGTTGCAACAGAAGTTACACCGCACCTCACGCCTGCGGAACCATATGTGACATCCAAAACAAGTTTGTCTGGTGAGAATTTTGTATAGAAAGTTTTTAAATTTTGAGTTATGAATTACAATGTATAAGTTGAGACAATATCTTATTCTTCTAATGGTTTGCAAATCGTTCAAAAATTATATGATCATATGAACAAACGATTGGCGCTTTCCAGCATGCATTTTCAATGAGGTTCTAAAAACAATCTATTTCCACACTCCCCACAGCGGTCACTCCCCCTAATCAGTAAAGAAACGTTAAAGTGTGACGTCACCGTTGCGATGAGTTTGAATCTATTTCAAGGACGTATTTCACTTTAAAAACTTCAGATTGCCCACAGCAAGTACTTGTCGACACGACGCCAGACCAACTTCACAAACACGGTAACAAGTGTATAGAAATTGTCCGCAAACATAGCAGCTGGATACACGCTAAACAATATTGTAACAGTAGAGGCGGAAACTTAGTTTCGATTAAAAACGAGGCGGAGCAGGTCTACATCAGAAACATTCTATCACAGTTACAAGTTCATAGCCCCGTGTGGCTTGGATTTCACGATAGAGTTAACGAAGAACACTGGAAATGGGATGACGGTATAATTTTGTGTTTGACGCTTATTGTTGATGGTGGTGCGCAGATATACATTGCATACTGCAGTACAGTGATATCTAAATTCTTACACATTTTTTGATCGACAAGTTTATTTCATTTCGTTATTACGATATCGGATTTTTGTTATTTATTTATATATATATATATATATATATATATATATATATATATATATATATATATATATATATATATATATATATATATATATATATTTTTTTTTTTTTTTTTTTGCAAAATAGTATTTTGTAATTACGAAATACATCAGTTAAGTCAATAAATTTTCTGAAATTATTTTTTGGTTTTGGCGAAATAACGTTGATTATTTTTGAACTGATCTTCCATAAACTATGCACTGCAAAGAGAGAAGATATCTACCATCATAAAATATTGGGCAGAAAGCAACTTGTTAACATTGTAGAACATTGCTCGGAAGGCAACTTGTTAACATTATAGAACATTGCTCGGAAGGCAACTTGTTAACATAGAAAATTGCTCGGAAATCAACTTGATAACATGGAATCTTATAGAAACGTTTTCCCATGATACTTACATGCGTATTTGTCTTAAAGATAATTAATAAGAGGTAAACAGAATATATGGAATATATGCAGATATATCTTTTTGGTTCGTCGCTCTGACGAGTTTAATTGATATTATTTCCCTGGTAGACATATAAATCTGTTAATAGTGTTCTCCCTTTCTGGTACAGAGGTAACGTATATACATACTTCTTAAACACAGTGGTTTGAGAAAAGATTGTGTTCCCTGTAGGTGCCCCAGTAACGTATACAAACTGGATGCCGGGTCGATATATTGACATGTACCATGACCAAGAGGACTGTGGCCTGCTGGTACCCGCACGAAAAGGGCAGTGGGATGACGTCATATGTGATGGCATCTTGTATGACCACTCCATACAGTACAGTTGGATGTGTCAATATAGTAAGAGCGTAAACCTTTAGTTACTTTAAGCATATAGTTATGTATCTATACACACAAGCAGAATCAACTTTGTATGAACAATTATAAATAAACACATACAATCGGGTTGGCCAAAAATTGTTTCAGCGTTATGTAGAGGCCCTCACCAAGCGTCAACGATAGGGGGCTGATGAAAGTAGTACATCATGTATGATCTGTGAACAGATCACAAGAAAATCTTATCAAAAATGCATCCTGGATTGCGTTCACTAAATCGGGTTGAATTTGCAACGTTGTTGTCTCCTACAAACTGTAAGTACAGGATGGATTTACATAAATTTTACAAAATAAGACGTCAATTTACATGTGTTAACTTTGTTCCGTGGCTGTTTAAAGTAATATTCCCGGAAGTTCATCTCTGAAGTCAATGACGTCATATATTTCTGTGTCTGTTTGAACTTTCATAGGTGTGGTCTCATCACTTCGAACTACCGTCACAGCAACAGAACATTCTCAGGGATCTACATCGTATCCCTACAGTTCACAACCACAGACAACAAGTACACAAGTTTATACGACAGAAGAACTACATGTTACACATAGTACTGAGATGCCATTGGTCAGTACAAATGTTTCAAGTACACCGTCGGTTACTGTTACTAAAACGCCCGTTATCCAGGGGACTACAGTACTAAAAACATCAACAGTTCAATCATCTCTGGAACCAACAACAATAGCAACAAGTGAGTTTCAGCATTTTTGTTGAAAAGGTCATTAATTTCTTTAATTTAAACTTATTCATTTTGTATCGACTGGGAAACAAGTTTTTGCAACTGATACAATCCCTCTTGATGACTGCTTCCTGGGTCCGCTGAAAATGTGGAATGCTGAAAGTTAATAGAGACTCACACTCAATATTAAATTTTATCCAGCGACCTGATCGAGCGGGAGTACGGTGTTCTACCCATCAGCCACTGCCTTCCTCCATTAATTTGTATGACAAATGTTCGTTCAAATTGATAGATTCAAAGGTAGTAATTCCAGGTGTTTCTGAGGTACCAAACGGTTGCGCATAGTAAATATAGTAAATATGAATTCGGCAATGTTTGCGTTTTCACTTAAAGTTCTATATTAGATGGCAGGGCGAACTCCTGTCATATTGTTTGGTCATGGTTTTGTCTTCCGTCCGTAAACTATTTTCGTGGCCTTGTTGATACGACGTCTGTCTGCAGAATGGGAGGTCAAAGGTTTGGTTCTTGTACAGATGTGGCTGGTTTGCCCAGTGTACCCCAGCTATTAAGGTATTAGAATACTAATAAACATTAACAGTCCTCACCGAATTGAGCTTTTTAAGAAATATACTATCCTAGGACAAAATATAGACCATATCAGACACTTTTACCGTGAGAGTTTCAAGAAATGACTAATAGTCACTTCAGTAGAGTAGATGTGTTTAAAAGACGAGGTGCCTCATAAGCCCTGTAGGCTGATCTATAGGTAGGAATAAGACTATAACAAACAAGTCCCATACATAACCGTAAAGTCCTTTCTGTAACATTTCTACTGCGATCATAAGATAAAGTTGGAGGCTGATACAAGACTTCTCATCGCATTGATCGGTAAGCTGTTATGTTTTAATTTGTTCACATTTCCGCCCCGCCGCACCGAAAAACTGCGGAAACATATTAGAATTCATAACGAATATTATAACGAAGTATTAACTCAAGTATACCTTTATCACATTTTACTAACAAGGAACGTGTGTCGTATGCAGTGGGCCAGCTTTTCTGTGTGAGAAACTTTACGAGAGTACAACATGTACTGCACCAAATAATTACTGTATCAACAAAATTACAAATAACGTAGACGGGACTCGTTTGGTCAAGAGAACGTAAGTCTAACAAACTTTCAGAACTTCTGATTTCTTATTTTATCAAAATACAAAGAAATATTCCTGCAGTACAACTGTCCATGCTTGGCAAATTATTCATAACTCTTACCTCAAAAACTGTATAAAGTGCATGATTGTTTTTGTTTTTCTCATAATAAGTGTTATATACTTGACAGGTGTTACTGGCAAAGTTCTAAAATTGTACGTGAGGTATTTGTTGCTGCGTTTGCATTTCGACTTTTTAACTCATCATTGATTACAATTACAGATGCGTGAAATATCCTATTGTTTACCATGTTATTTTCTTCTGTAATATTGATACGTGGCAGTGAAAATTATACTCACATATGACAGCAAGAGATCTATTTTGTATAATTATAGATGAAGGTATATGGACACGTGACAGAATACGGGCACGTAAAACTATATGGACACGTGACAGTACACTGGCACGTGATACTATAGGGACACGTGACACAATACGAACACGTGGCACAATACGAGCACGTGACACTATATTGACACGTGACACGAGTCATAGTCTTCCAGTTGTACTCTTCTTTTTACAGGTGCGGTAATGTTAACACGTGTCGAGATGACTGGTATAAAGGCTCTTCTGACAGCGATAAATGCAGGAAATTTGACGAAAATAATGAGATACATTTAAGGTTTGACTGTACGTTCTGCTGTATAAAAGATAACTGCAACATTCCTCTGCGTCCTACAGACAGTACACTTTATACTGAAGTCTAATTTGCTACCTGTATACCCCGTTGAAGTTCATAATTAAAAATAAAATTATAGCGTTTACGCTCCACCTTTTTGTTTGGTTTTGTAAACATTGGCCCTACATGTTCAAGGAAAAAACTAATGATGAAATTTGAGTAGTATAAAACTGGGGGGGGGGGGGAATCTTCACCTAAGGTGAAGATTTGCCCCTCAGCTAAGGTGAAGATTTGCCCCTCAGCTAGGTGAAGATTTGCCCCTCACGTAGGTGAAGATTTGCCCCTCACGTAGGTGATGATTTGCCCCTCACGAAAGTGAAGATTGCCCTTTGGTAGGTGAAGTGTGGCATTAAGGCGGGGAGATATCTGAACTTTGTTAGCATTCCTGAAAGTCTGCAAGACTCACTGAAAGTGTCAAAGACTGTTGTAAATGAGTTGAGACATAAAGTTTTCATCATGGACTCCTGGGGGTCACTAAAAAGTCAAAACTGTCATTAACTTCATTGGAACCTAAAATTCCTGAAAGTCTGCGAGTACCCCAAAATCAGTCGCAGACCAATTAAATTGACTCTGGAGGGTCCCTTGAAGTAAAAAATGTCATTATCTGCATTGGCACCAAAACTTCCTGAAAGTCTGCGAGTGCCTCAGAGACAGTCGCAGACCAATGAAATGGACTCTGGAGAGTCCCTTGAAGTCAAGAATGTCATTATCTTCATTGGCACCAAAACTTCCTGAAAGTCTGCGAGTGCCTCAGAAACAGTCGCAGATCACTTAAATTGACTCTGAAGTGTCCCATGTAGTCAAAAATGTCATTATATATACTGGCACCAAACCTTCCTGAAAGTCTGCGAGTACCCAAAAATCAGTCGCAGATCACTTAAATTGACCCTGGAGGGTCCCTTGAAGTCAAAAATGTCATTATCTCCATTGGCATTAAAACTTCCTGAAAGTCTGCAAGTGCTTCAGAAAGAGTCGCAGACCAATGAAATGGACTCTGAAGAGTCCCTTGAAGTCAAGAATGTCATTATCTGCATTGGCACCAAAACTTCCTGAAAGTTCGCGAGTGCCTCAGAAACAGTCGCAGATCACTTAAATTGACTCTGAAGTGTCCCTTGTAGTCATAAATGTCATTATATCCATTGGCACCAAACCTTCCTTAAAGTCTGCGAGTGCTTCAGAAACAATCACAGACCACTTGAATGAACTCTGGACTGTTCCTTGAAGTCAAAAATGTCATTACCTGCATTGGCACCAAAACTTCCTGAAAGTCTGCGAGTGCCTCAGAAACAGTTGCAGACCACTTAAATTGACTCAGGAGTGTCCCATGAAGTCAAAAATGTCATTATATCCACTGGCACCAAACCTTCCTGAAAATCTGCAAGTGCCACAGAAACAGTCACAGACCACTTGAATGGACTCTGGAGTGTCCCTTGAAGTCAAAAATGTCATTTTCTGCATTGGCACCAAAACTTCCTGAAAGTCTGAGGAGTCAAAGATGAGACATGGAGGCATGATGAGTGAAAGAGGAGGTATGAGTAGTGGAAGAGGAGGTATGAGGAGTGGAAAAGGAGGTATGAGGAAGGGAAGAGGAGGCCTGAGGAGTGGAAAAGGAGACATGAGGAGTAAAAGAGGAGGCATGAGGAGTAAAAGAGGAGGCATGAGGAATTAGAGAGGAGGCATGAGGTGTGAGAGAGAGGTATGAGCGTTAACATAAAGTTGGGTAGGGGAATGTATGTAATATGTACAAACGAAAGTGATAAACTGGGGATATAATAAAGATTCAACAAAGAAAATAGTTTCATTGTTTTATTGATATCATACTTTTTACCATCAACATCCAGAACTGTTAATATTTCTCCTTTTTCGCATCTAATCACTTTCTATCACTTTCGTTTGTACATATTACATACATACCCCTACCCAACTTTATGTTAACGCTCATACCTCTCTCTCACACCTCATGCCTCCTCTCTAACTCCTCATGCCTCCTCTTTTACTCCTCATGCCTCCTCTTTTACTCCTCATGCCTCCTCTTTTACTCCTCATGTCTCCTTTTCCACTCCTCAGGCCTCCTCTTCCCCTCCTCATACCTCCTTTTCCACTCCTCATACCTCCTCTTCCACTACTCATACCTCCTCTTTCACTCATCATGCCTCCATGTCTCATCTTTGACTCCTCAGACTTTCAGGAAGTTTTGATGCCAATGCAGAAAATGACATTTTTGACTTCAAGGGACACTCCAGAGTCCATTCAAGTGGTCTGTGACTGTTTCTGTGGCACTTGCAGATTTTCAGGAAGGTTTGGTGCCAGTGGATATAATGACATTTTTGACTTCATGGGACACTCCAGAGTCAATTTAAGTGGTCTGCAACTGTTTCTTAGGCACTCGCAGACTTTCAGGAAGTTTTGGTGCCAATGCAGGTAATGACATTATTGACTTCAAGGAACACTCCAGAGTTCATTCAAGTGGTCTGTGATTGTTTCTGAAGCACTCGCAGACTTTAAGGAAGGTTTGGTGCCAATGGATATAATGACATTTATGACTACAAGGGACACTTCAGAGTCAATTTAAGTGATCTGCGACTGTTTCTGAGGCACTCGCAGACTTTCAGGAAGTTTTGGTGCCAATGCAGATAATGACATTCTTGACTTCAAGGGACTCTTCAGAGTCCATTTCATTGGTCTGTGACTCTTTCTGAAGCACTCGCAGACTTTCAGGAAGTTTTGGTGCCAATGCAGATAATGACATTTTTGACTTCAAGGGACCCTCCAGGGTCTATTCAATTGGTCTGCGACTGATTTTTGGGTACTCGCAGACTTTCAGGAAGGTTTGGTGCCAGTGGATATAATGACATTTTTGACTTCATGGGACACTCCTGAGTCAATTTAAGTTTTATACTACTAATTTGTAGGAATGCACTTTAGTGTTGAAAGCAATTTTGTTAAAGATTTTGCGAATGTGTACAATTTATGTATATTAACAACGTACTTCGATGTTAGTCATTTGTCTTTTATTCCGACATTGCTTCAAAAACTGTTTCAAAACAAAATCTTTTTTATGATCCGCCTGCAAAAATTCTTACAGAATCATGCACCTGATGTAATAACCAGGTAAAGTTTGTTGCGATAACACAAAATATGGAAATTTAAGTTTCCAAAGCTATACAAATGACGGCAACGCCACTAGTAACGGCGAACATTTGACTTATTGTTGTCATCTAAATGTTAAACGGACAAGCTAAAAACAACCAATTAACGTCCTTTTCCGAAAATAGACGGTGACAGTTAAGACGGTTTGCTCTTAAATTAAACAATCATGTAGTATTTTGTCGGTACGAAGATAGAAATTACAAAATACTACCGAAGTGGGTTTTGGTTGAGCTGTTAAAATCGCAAACACGTCATAGCCTTCGCATTTGGCGTTGAACACCCAAGTGCTCAACACTAAGGTGCGTTCAGTGACATAGTGTGTTGAACCAATGGTAGGATACTACGTCATCGCGCACCTGTTTTATGCTCTCTCGCGGATCAGCAATCCGTCGCTTGAAAGGTAAAATGGTCTTTTTCAATAAGAAATCTGTAGAGTTGCAAATGAATGCATGAAATTCTGAGTGCATGCTGAAAAACTTTCACCCGTTTCCAGGCCTAAACTAGAATTTACATTACAAAAATTCTTTACGTAAATACGTAAGTACACCAGCCAATCTTTGGTGCACAACATGCACAACTCTACAGATTTCTTATTGAGAAAGACCAATTTAACCTTTCAAGCGACGGATTGTTGACAAAAACAATGGTCCTCGGGAGAGCATAAAACAGGTGCGCGATGACGTACTATCCTACCATTGTGAACGACATACAGCGAAGTGCACCGGTTAAACACCGTAGGGAAAAAATGAGCAGCGCTGTTTGCAGCATAGTATACATATAATCATGCAAAGATGACCTTGATTATATCAGTAAGGAAGTACGTTAAAAATTGTTTGCCTAAAAGCACGGTAATGACACTATCTAAAAAGAAGGCTAAAGTAGTACTAGAGGTGACTTTGAATATAAAGATTTTGTGCAAAAGAAATCTGGTGATAATTGTTTTACGTGAAATTCTGATTAGAAAATATTAAGCATGAATATGTCAGCAAACATTTTCGCTTTTCCAGAAAATAAATACTGAATATTCTTTATTCCCACTGATTTTGTTCTCTTCATGCTGTTTAAGTAGACCATCAGTTTGGTTTGAACACTAAATCGTATGCACATGTACAAATATTGCTAACAATTAATGATAACTTGGTAAAATGGAGGAATCAATAGGACTTCTAGTAATACCTTTCTTCAATACAGAAATACTCGAAATGGCCTATAATAAAATATCAATATGCCCAAAAGAAGACGGGTCCACTTTTAAAACGGAAAATCATCTCCGTTTATCCGCTTTTTGTGCGAAACGAAGCACCACTGTCATGGCGTAACAGTTCGTCGCGGAAGCTTGTGTCCATGGCAGAGAATCTAGCTATTAAGTAAAAAAAAAGGTTAATTTTCTATTGTATTTTGTTTTGGCTGGATCGTTAGAAAACCGATCACTTGAAAGATAAACCAGTAACTTTACTGCCTGTCAACATACAATATTTTTTTGTAAAAGGCACTTCGCACTCTGGAATGGGCTTTTTTTGTTTGTTTGTTATTTGTTTTGTTTCTTTGATTTTTCCAATAGGTAACAAAATGTGGCAAGCTTCCATAGAACTAATATCAGTTAACAGACACACTATAAGTAAGCAACATATATTACATATATTTTCTTGTTATTAAACATACAACTAAAATATTATTTGACTACAATATATCGCTTACTCGTTTACGTAATGTATTTACACAAAATGATATATTGGTTTTTTCTTAGATCCAGACCTTTTGGACAGAAAAAGTACGAATGCAAAGGTTAGTATAAGAAGAATGAACAAGGAGGGTATTAAACACAACAGAACAATAACTTAATGCTAATTCTAAAACCGCTATTGCCTTCAGTTCTGTATTTTTGTGCATTGACAATGACTGATACGATAATATCGTACACAAGTTCTTGTATCAAAAACTGTGTCCAAACCGTAAACGAATATTCGGTTGTGTCCCAGCCTGTGCTAGTTTTTCTAGCCGGAGCACGGTGTCCGAGCCGGATCCTCATAAAGAAATCCATTTTCTTGGATGATTGAACTGTCATGAACGAAATTGAGTATCAGTGATGAAGACCTCTGTTTTTACCAAAAGATTACAATATTCAAATTACAGAGAAGATGCTGGTCTCACTTCATGTTTTGATTTCGTTTACACGGATCTTTTTTACTAAAAGAACAATAAACTGACGAAATTGCACTTTGGAGCATATGTAGAAAGGATACGTGTTAAAGTGTTTGTTTTTTCTTTTGTTTGATTGTTTGTTTTTTTGTTTTTTTGTTTTTTCTTGAGAATTAAAATTACTTCACCGTCCAAGTAAAACACGATGCAAAAACAAAGCCTTACCTGATCTCATAGTTTTCATCCGCCATCTTGTGTCTTTACTGGATCACGAGAAGTCCGTGCCGGCGTACGTATACGACAGTGTAAGTAGTACTACGAGTTTGTTTTGGGTTGACTCCAGCTTAAACAAGTTCTAGTTGAAGAAAGCTTCTTAGTTTATTTAATTATCTTCACTAGGAATGGTAATTTGTTGACTCGCATCTTTTTAACCTACAGGTATAAGATGAAGGTGAACACCTTTCTGCTGGCCACCACTTTTGCCGTTTTGACCCTATGTAGACCATGATCAGCAAGCACGTCCAGGCATTTATGTCAATAAATATCCCGGCGAATGATAAATTGGTCAATACAATGATATAAAAGCCCATTTTAGAAATCTCGGAGGGTATTGAGCAAAAAATTATAGTATGTCTGAGACCATGAATGGGGTTAAATATTGATGTGTGCAACTCAACCAGTGTCAACAGTCGACAATGGAGGCGAACTACCCTAGCTTAGTTTTAGGAAGGAGAATATCGTGGAAACGGACATAGATTGTATTTTTGTAATAAACGACAACCACGTATTAATTCTGAAAAGTTATCTACCCTGAAAAGTTCAGTATGTTATAATGGCTCTTGCTTTTTTCCTCTTTTTTTAAATTCAAAAACAGCATTTTAGATATTGTGGGGTTAAATCTTTTTTTAAGGGGAACATCTATTTTAACAACTATTTTCAAAATTATTATTCGTAATACCATACCTCCACACTGAAGAGTATTCAATTCCATTAATTTGTGTAGGATTGAGACATTTTCACTGAAGGGCATTGGTTCCAAATTTAAATTCAATTTCTTTCGTTTTAAATATATTTCAATTGTTACAAAGCTTTTCAACATGGTAAATTGATGAACATTGGGTATCTGTGATTTCAGTTATTGATATCTCCAAAACTAGACGGTAAAAGTATTTGATATTTTGCCTATTTGTTCGGAACTATGCATGAATAAAAGTAACTGTAGATAATTTGAAGCGCCGAAGATTTATGTTGAAGTATGCGTTGATAACATCCCCTTCAAAATGAAGTGGGTGGGATAAATTCGTGCCATGTTTATAATCATATTTCCTTTCTTCTCACTCTCGGCTTTTCATTTTCTTTGTCAGCAGTCAGAAGGTCTTCGTAGTGTGAATGATTACATACCAAGTAACAATTGTTTTATCGTCAGTCTTAGATAAAAAACATTGTATTTATCTATACCTTATAAACCCATTAACTCGGGTGAGGTTTGAAGTGAATATTAGTCATTTCTTGAAACCCCCACGGTAAAAGTGTCTCATATTGTCTGTATATGTATATTGTGCTACGATAGTATATTTCTTAAAAAGCTAAATTCAACGAGGGTTGACAAAATGTTTATTTGTGTTCTAATACCTTAATTGAAAATACCATTTACCCTTTTTATCATCTAAGCAGAATCAGCTAATATGGGAAACTGGTACTGAAGATTAATAAACTCAACATAGACAGATACTGTTGTGAATCATAGCCAGAAGTCTTATTGAAATATGATTTTACTTTGCAGATACCGGTAATATTGTTGATTTCCAAGATTTTGTTACAGAACTAATTTAATTCGCATAACTCATTAAGCAGATGAGAATATTAGTGCACAGTTTTAGAACACAAAACTGTGTTCTCCAGAAGAGGAACTGAAAGGATTTCCAAGATAATGCAATACTACTGAGATAAGGAATGGATTACATGTAATATGTTTCTGTTAAATCGTGAAAACTGTCCACTTGAAGAAAATAATTTGCGAATTTATCTAACATTTAATACAAAGAAATAATAAGCAGTGGATATTGAATAAAATACAATTTTTGAGTCGAGTATTTGTGTGGTATTTTGTCGCATGGTATCCATATATTTGGTTTACTAAGCTATAATGAATTACTGATTGTAACGCAAACTAATGACAAAATAAGACAGATTCTAAATGTTATTCCTTTATTATAATTCACATCCGTAATACTGTATTTAATTTTATACTTTTCCATGTTAATCAGTGTGTATGTTTGTTTTTACACTATTATTTCGTTGCTTGTTGTTGTTGTTCATATTTGTGGTTTTTTGCCAAATGCCTTTTCTCTAGAAACTGACAATAAAACCGCAGATTGCATTCATGTAAATCAAAAGAAACCGTAAATTTCAGTTGAATAATTTTCTGTTTTGTTCTTTCTGTGATAGTTGTCTGTGCAGTGATTGCTAGTCAAGTTAATTTTCAGGGAAATGTACAGGTAAAACAATTGATCAATGTTCAAGATGCTTCATTGGGAAAAATATTGTACAAAATACTGACAAAACAACTGTCTCATTGTCCGGGTTCTCTACTTGGGTCTTCTAGTGGGGCTTGTACAGGGTATTTTCGGGCGGGTGAAGGTTAGTATTACAATTATCCTTGGTACAGCAAAATGTACACTGAAACTCTAGACGCTGTTCTTCATTGCCAGTGAACTTTCTGCACTTGTCATTATCAGAGGAACCTTGGAACCACTCTCGGTAGCATTCGTTAAAGTCACCACAGCTGTAAAGGAATATATGATAAAAATGAAACCTTACTGCATGTCTACTCTAATTACAATAGTAACTTGGTTAAAAGGTAAAGGTGATGGCGCTCGATTCAATGACTCTCAGAGCAAAAACAAAATTAGGAGTCCCTGTTTAGGTTATGGTTGTAATTTTACTATGTATATTTAAATTGTTTTTAAAATAGTTAGTTTGTGATATAAATTAGAACACGGCTGCCCCTTCCTTGATGTGTTTTCGCATATGTCATGAGAAACAAAGGGCAATAACTGAAGTTAAAAATAGCAATAAAATTCATTGATTTGCCATCTGCTGATCACTCATTAGAATTATTTAATCTCTCACAGCTTAAAAGAAGCTTTCCACAATTAAATAAGAAAAGGTATTCATAACACTTACTCTATACACATATACTTGTAAATAAAAAACATAAAATTCATTTGCGGCTTTCTTTCTCTACGGACGTTACTTCCCGTATGAACTTCAATACGTAAAGAAAGCTGTTTTCAGTAAGTCGGAAGTATCTTCTACGTACTGTACGACTCGTGAAGACTAGAACAACGAATATATCATTATATGAAAAATACAAAGGTCCATGCTTCTAGTATTGACAGACGCACGTGCGGACAAGAGCAACGCTATATGGTTACCACAAACTGGGACTCTACGTACATCCGGTTGCAGCGATATTCTTAGTGTCTTTACCAAGCAAAGTTTATAGTACTGCTTTACATGACTCTGGAATCATCCGAAAGAGTTAAGGTGTTGATAGAAGAAGCGCCAGTACCGAAGTACGGACCTCAAACTGACCCTTTTTATAATTGCACCTTGATGTTTTATTAAATACAGTGTAATCAGTCACTTACTGTCTGTCAACTGATCTAGTACCGTCTCTATGGTTACTTATCGTATTTATACAGTAATTGTTTGGCGCCGTACAAGGTGTGGAAGCAAACAATTTTTCACAGAGGAACTTTGGACCAGAACATACCGCACATTTCGCTGTTATAGAAACATTCCTTTATTAATACAATGAAAATAATATTTAGCCGAATTTTAGAAAACAATAAATATGTAGAAAACATAAACTTGATTATTCAGCCTAACTGATCGAGGAAAAAGATTCTCATGTATAAACTTATGTCGCTCGTTATAAAAAAAGAATCTACAGCTAAAATAACAGCATAATTCTTGTGAAATACAAAGTGATTAAATTCTACTCACTTCTCTTATTCACTTACCAGTTCCATACCTTAATTGCGGCCTTGTTCAACAAGTAATCAACAATTAAGAAATCTTAATTTACTTATTGTGAGATTACTTCAGACTATAAAACATACTGGTAACCGGAGGAAGTGTTTGCGGAACGAGCTGTGAAGATTTTGTTGTTGTGGTTGTTTTAATGGTAGTTGTTGTGGCTTTTGTTGTAGTGGGTGTTGTCGGTACAGGCGTTGTAGACTGTGTTGTTGGTGTTGCCGTTGTAGAAGCGTTCGTTGCCATTGGCGAGGAACCAGTTGATAAATCTGTCGAATTAGGTGGACCGGGCGTAAATGTGGGATGAACAGAAGATGGTCCGGCTGTAGAAAAAATAACAACTCCATAAGTGGGAAGTTTTGATCCATTGTAGACCTTAAAAACTAATGACTAACAGAAATAAATCTTCAATAATCATATTTGGAATAGCCCGTATCTTTGCACAAAGGACAAATAGCTCATATTTTGGCACATCAAAAGGCATTTGTTTTCACTAACACTTAAATTTGATATATTTTTAACTTTGTCATCGTTAAGAGTAATTAAAGTACTATTATGCATTGGCTTTAAATATGCTCATTTATTTGATATTAATTTTAATACTGAAAATTAACTAAAACCGAGTACGTAATTGTTACTCTGAAATACAATTCACTGGTATGGTAAGTGAAATACATTCACTCACAGGCAAAGACGCAAAACCACGTGTTTGAATAATGATAAGAAAAAATGGAGATGAGGAGGAAGAAAAAGAAATGAAGACGATGATGATACTAATCATGCTATTATACTGTACCGGTAGATTTTGTAGGCAAAGGCGGCTTAGTTGTAGGCTTCACTGAAATGTAAACGGGGATGAGTCTTTATTTTGTGTTAGGAAGCAGTTTTTTGCCGATTGTTTCTTTGCTAGTTGTAAGACTAAACTGTTTCTCTAATCACAAGTTGGTACAGACGGCTGACTGCTTTAAAGATTCAATCTAACACTCCCGCAACATTCTGGAGTCAGGTGGGCAATACATATGTTCCTTACCACCCATCATCTGACGGACCAGTACTGGACTCCTATCCTTCGTAAGAAACTGCCAACTTTCTCAAATTCATAGTGTCGTAGTCGGTAGCGGACTTGAACCTTTAACCTTCAATATTGTCAGCGATCTTAACAACTGCACCGATGAGGTAGTGGTTATGTAAAGAACAACAAGATTTGCTTGATATGCAATGCAATAAAAAACAAGAAGGAAAAATAAATATCTTAACACATGTCAATGAAGCAATTATACTGTACCGGTTGTCGAGGCAGGCAACGGGGGCTTGGTAGTTTGTTCTTCTGTAACATCAAAATAAACCCTATGTATTAAATACATGCATTTGTTTACTTGGATCCTGCGTTTAAGTAAAGATAATCTCCTGGAATAAAATTTCTCTGATTCATTTTACAAGCAAGGTAAAAATCTAATGATAGCCATTAGTCTGTGAAATGATACGACTGGCTGTGTTAGTGTCTGGTTTTAAAGACGATATACAAATACGATCACTTTGCCAATCAGAGAAAAAGGTATGAAATATTTAAACAGCCTGTCCAAATTACTGAGTCTAGTCTACACTAGTACATAATCTTATACTTTACTCTTAAAAATGGAATTATATATTACCAGTAGTCGATGGCAATGGAGGCTGTGTTGTGGGTAACTCTAAAGTAATGATAATGATAATAATAATAACGGTTTTGTTTCATGTAATCACTTGTTACAAAAATATTACTATTTGCTTGACTTTATCATTTCTGTCGTTGTTTTATTTCATTATTCGGCGTTTATGACAGACCATTCAATTATCACTCGTAAACAAAACATTACGAGAAACTAGCCTTGTATAAAAGATATTGAATATTTAAAGCTACATACAAAGTTTATAGAACAGCAATTTGATAAGGATGAATAAGTGTATAAAGTTATAAGATATATGCACTTCTCGTCTTCACTTGTCTAATTATAACTCCTAACCTGTTGTTGTTGTTGTTGGCAGGGGTGTTGTTGTTGGCCGAGCTGAAAATGGAAATATGAAGAAACATCTTTGAAAGATACTCCTTTACAAACTTTTATTCTGCTTAATTATTATTACTAGTAGTAGTAGTAGTAAAGGTTGTGGAGAGTGTATAATTGCTGTAAATAGTGAATTGCTGAAATTATTTCAGTGGTCTAGGAAACTGGATTTTTCTAGCTAGATGTCAGACTACAACTTGAGTTCGAATCCCATGAACATCGGCATTTTTTAACCGATGTCACTCCCTGTTACGGAAAAAAGGTTCGTAAGTTTTATTATATGTCACTGAAAAAAAGACTTCTATCTGAAATAAGAAATATTGATATTTTATTGTAGTTTTTTTATTATCTGCTTTTGTAGTATAATCAAACAGGAAGAGATATTAAATTGACAAAATTACGTTCCTGAAATGATAAGAAAAATACTAATATAGATGTGTGAAGATAAGCTTCGAGTAAGTGGACTAACTGAATGTGGCGAGAGCAGTACAATATATACGTACCAATGCCTGTCGGACATGAAAAGTTCATGGCTGAAAAAAAAGACGTAATTATGTATTTTGTGCATGATAGATTTGTACTAATACATATAGATCATTTCAGTGTAAGTGAAGGCAATTACAACAGATTAAACTATATGTAAGAAAAAAGTTTCCAAACTTGTACTTAACAAATATCTTATATATTAACTGTAAAATTTAGATGGACATACACTTCAATTACAGAATGACATATTGCATATATGTTTTATTAGGCATTAGGACACCTAGAAAGTGTTCATTTGGAATAGAAAGGCTACCCACCCAAAATGTTTCACCTACTCTCTACATAAAGACTTGTTTATTGTTTATGAAACCTAGAACTTTCAGCTTTTATACTTTAAAGCATTCAATCACTGAAGTGAAGGGTTCGCATTAAAGCATTAGAATGATTGCGTCTATACTTGACCGGAAGTATTGAGATCTTTGCTATTCTTGCTTAACCTTTTATTGATAAAACTATGCTTAGATATAATCTTCGGCGCTTTAATTCTGTATCTCCTGTGCTTAAGATAAGGCTATGCTGATACACGTGTTCAAATTCTCTTTATAAAATTGGATTTTAGAGGAATTAAGTCATGCACGTGTCGCCGTACTCTTGTACTGTTATTCAATGTACAGCCACAACCCCTCCACCAAACCTCGCAAAAAATGCTTATCTTATGGCGTATTTCAATTTATTTTACTTTTATTTATGTTGAACATCATATTTTTGTTATCTTAGTTAAATAATATGCAGATTATGTATGTGTGCCTATGACCTCTTTAAAATAAATCAACGCAAGTTTTTATTATCAGTCAATCGACTGATCGAACTGTCCATCAGTCGATCAATCAATCAAATCTCATCAAACCTTTTCTCATAATTACAGCATTCGTTCGAAGACCGAAACGCCTGAGTATAAATGAAGTTATTCTAATAAAAAAAGATAAAAAGACATTTGATAAAAAAACACACTTAGATAAACTTGGTTTTAGAATTGGCTAGAATCAGGGTAAGTTTTGAGTCATTGTGCCTATTTAACTTTGGTAGAGCTAACTGTTTATTTACATTTTCCATGTTTATTCCATATTGGCGTAAGCTCTGGACAGATCAGGGTTTGCCATATATAGACCAGCCACAAGCGGATGCGGAATATTTAGGTCCTTGACGTCTTAGTTTATGAATGAAATTATGTAGCACCTCTTCAAGAGATCAAGAAATAGTGGAAGAATGGAAATACTCCTATTTATATCACTGTTATAAATATTTGTAATACATCATACGATTAAATGATAATAAATAAGAGAATAAACTGTAGATACAGGCAGGCACTTTGTTCTTAATGATCAGTGACAGTGGCGTACATCGTACAGTCAATGCGTTCGTAAAAACATCCACACTCCTCCCTCTCACGTGTTTGTAACACAGAGAAGTTTATCTAGAACATGCACTCGTCTCCAGTTCTCTTCT
Organism: Cyclina sinensis; assembly: GCA_012932295.1. Taxonomy (NCBI): domain Eukaryota; kingdom Metazoa; phylum Mollusca; class Bivalvia; order Venerida; family Veneridae; genus Cyclina; species Cyclina sinensis. The sequence continues at coordinate 35,581,071 of JAAONU010000006.1, read as the reverse complement.
TTTTTGTCTGTACATTGAGAGATGTTAAGAGATTAAACGCATGCGATTATCATGACTGAGGCCAGTGTCAGTGTTATCTTGAGTAAAACTATCACAGTATTTTCTAACTTCGTAGAAACAAGGACAATAGATGACACATATGACTGACACACATGATAGTCATCTGGATAGAGACCAGCAGTCCATAGGTCTGCTATGGACCACATGCCTGTCTATTTTATTCTGTAATAGGATAAGTTTTGTTCATGTTATCTAGCTCTTGGCAAATAAATAAAGAAAATAAACTGATTCTTACCAACAGCCGTCTTGTTAACTTTCCTGTGGTAGGGATTCGCATTACATAGTGGTGTATCACAACATTGCACATTCGGATCTTGTTGATCAGCGGTAAGAGACAATAGTGCCCTGCATTGCTATGAAAAAAGGACATTTTCTAGTTTTGTATCCATTATTAATCAAATTATATTTTTACTAGTTTGAAAACAAAAATTGAAAACTTTACGTGTAAGACACTATATAATCTTGTTCATTTGCTGTCTCTCTACATTTAAAATTACATTCGTGAAAACATTCTGCAGTAAGAAGTGTACCCGTGTTTTGTGCTTAGTTTGCGACTACTGCCCAATATTCAGTTGTACCTGAAATGCCCTTCAATTAAAAATTCTTTTATTTCCTGAGGTTTGTAACAACAATGTGGCCATACCACGTGGTATATGATGTCATTTAGGCTGTCGCGAGCAGCATTATTTTGGTTCGATTCGGAGGAGAAAACTGCTGTAAGTACTTTATTTCTTCATCAATTTTAATGGTATATAGCGCATGCGAAGCGAAATATTATAAGAACATTATAATACATATTAGCACATATAACAAAAAAAACCACCACTTCCGGTGGAAATTAAGCCAACAACAGCAAAGACAGTAGAAGTATCAAACTTAAGATTCTTAAGACCAGCGCAAGCATGGAAAGTACAGTCAATTGTATTAGGAGCAATTGACGCACCCACCTGGACAAAACGAGACGGAAGTAGATATATACCATGGCCAGTAACAGGAGGAGCAGGAAGAGTTTACAGAGGACTATTACAAATAACAGACATTGACAAAATGATAGATGCAAACAAAAAGAACGCAGCATTTAAAAAATACTTTACAATAATGAACAAAGCAACATAACTAACAAAAGACAAAGGAATAGTTGTACACGAATCAGTTGGAAACTTAACACAATTTTCGGACATAACACCCTTACAAGTAACTCAACCACATTTAGGCCCACCCTTACCACCTACGGGGGATTCTAAGTCATTAGAAGCACAAAGATCTCAATTTACTTTTTTTACTCCACAGACACAAGTGATTCCAGAGACCCAAAGTACCGATTTAATCTTTGACACTCCGCAACTACCCGATCCAACACCCAGAATACCATTTACCTTGACTGGAAAGAGGAAATCTCAAACAGACCACAGCCAAGAACCCCAAGCACCCACCCAACCAAGACCAGGCAGTCAAGATCTATTTAGTCCACCAGATAGTCAAGAGTAAGTCATGTCTACTTACTTAGATTTGAACGATGTTGTAAGGGTATTGTTCCGAATTAGTTCACAAGATAATACTAACATTATAATTCCAGACAATCCTATTGTAACATTGTATCAAAAATTTATTAAAATGATTTGGCAGATAATAAAAAAGAATGGACAATTTATGAACATGAAAATTATTATTATTTCACCTTCATAAATAGAGACAATTGTGTAACTCTGAATCCTGAGCCAGATTCGAACTATAAGGCAATGGTATTACCATCCCAAATACAAGGAACAAGATCAAGAAAAACACGTGCTACTGATTATTATATAAATGAAAAAAAAATGAATTATGGACATGTCAGTGGATAAACAGAGAAACAGCAAAACCTAAATTATCAGATGATATGTTTGCATTTGTTACATCTGATAACATATATAATGATAGATCAAACACATATAATGAAGTAATAGTAAGAGATTTACAGATTGGAAAAAGAATAAACAACTGTTACACATATGCATTTATGACTGTAACAAAGTGGAGTGTAGGAGCTTTCAAATCATTTATTACCGATTTATCTGGTAATATAATCCAAACATTTGAAGGCATCCCATGCTTAGCTTATATTCGATCTGCATATCAACAACTACCAAGAATAAGATTTCAAGGAAAAGATCAAAATATATCTCAAATATTTGAAAACATAACAACAAAATTAAATAACATACAACAAAAAATGAAGACAATAGAGAAAGTATTGTAGATAAGATAAGCATTACAAGAAATAAAAGTACCAGACTTACAAAAAGCATTACAAGAAATAAAAGTGCCAGACTTACAAAAAGCATTACAAGAAATAAAAGTACCAGACTTACCAAAAGCATTACAAGAAATAAAAGTACCAGACTTACAAAAAGCATTACAAGAAATAAAAGTACCAGACTTACAAAAAGCAAACGATGAAATACAAAAATTAGAATGAGTAGAGGTAAGTATTAATAATTTAAAAGATCATTTTGATTCAGCAATAAAAGACGCAAAAAATAACAGATTACAAAATAAAAGATGAAATGGACAAAATACAAAATAATATGTTAAATATGCAATCAAGATTCAAAGAAGTAAAGAATGAACATATAGCTGAATTAAAAGTAAGAATTCATCAACACTTAGAAAATTTTCAAAATGTAGTAAACAGAATAGGTTATGAAGGAAGAGATACAAATAAAAGAGTAGATCAAGTATTTCAAATACTCGGAACAATGCCTAAAAACCACAATCTAAACGAGTTGACAACTTACTACGAACTACTACAAAAACAAGACATAACAAAAGAAATAAAGGACATAGACGAAACATTCAAAGCCGAAATTGAAAAAATAAAACAACAAATTCAACAAATAAAAATAGAACCACAAAAGACGGAACAACCAGAACATTACGGACTACTACAACAAGAACCAAAAGCAATAGAAATAAAACACAGCAACTTATCATTAAGAATAGACAACAATGAATACTTAATAACACAATTACAAAAAAGACAAGAACAACAACAACCACCAGAAATAATTACAGCACCAACAGAAACAAAAGAAACATCAGTAATACACCATACAGAATAACAACCAGTATATAAAAATATACATGGAGAGGAGAAGGAAAAACAGCTCAACAAATATTTGATCAAATATATCAAGTATTAGAAGAAATACAAAGAATAGCACAAGGAACTATGAGACGAGTATTCGAAAATATATTAACAGACGAAGCAATGGCCGAATTCACAAAAATTCCATACAAAGACTTAGTACACATATACAGCAGAACAGCACAAAGATGGATAAGATATGCAATAAAAGCAGTAGAGGGACAAACAGCAAGATTTATACTAAAAGAATGGGAGAAAGAAAAAGCACACCATAGTAAATAAAAATAAAGCAAGAGTTAGAAGAGCAAGCAAAAATAGTAGATAGAATAAAAAAACCAATACAATTTCATGCTGTACTTGCACCATATGACCCTGACCACCCACCACCCTCACAAAAATGCTCAGGATTTGATGCAATAAGATACTGGTTTGAAGAAGCAGCAAAATACATAGTCACATCCTTTGCCGGAGCTGCAGCAGGAGCAGCAAAAGCATTTAAACCAAATGTAAATCCAGACGAAGACACAGACATAGACCCATCAGACTTTGAAGATGCAGACACAGACACAGACGACGATGACGACAAAGATGACAAAAAAGACTACATGCAAAGAGACGAAGTTTTAGAAGAACTTAAAAAATTTAAAGGAGAATTCATAGAATATGCAGACACAGATATTAAATTTAATTTACAACAACAAATTTCAAGAGCAAATGCAAGAATAGACGTATTATTCTCAAAATTTACAGATTTAATTATACCAGAACTAAGACAAGATATATAGCAGTATACGAAACAAATACAACAACAGAACAAATGGAAACAATTAAAAACGAAATAGAAAACAAAATTAATGAAATACAAACAGATCAATAGACAATAAGAAAAGACATAAATAATAATCAAATATCAATTAAAGAGGTCACAAAACAAATACAAGCATTATCAGGAGATACAACAACAGACTATGGAAAAATGATTGCAGACTTACAACAAGCACAAGAAAAAACATATAAATTCGTAATGCAAATGAAATCAGAACAAATACAAGACCAAAATAAACTACATTTATTAATAACAAGGATGTCAAAACTAAGTATAGATCAACCAATTGATCCAGATGCAAAACCATTTCAAAAAATAAAATAAAATATATCAAATTAAACAGATCTAACAACAAGTATAAACGCAGCACTTAAAAACATGTATTATAAACAACAACAAATACAAGACTGGTTACCAATAGTAAAGAATTTAACAACAAAAGTTGAATTATTAGAAGCAAAACCAGGAGTTGATATTGTAACAAAAATGTATAAAAGACTATACCCGTAATAAACGGTCAAATCTAAGACTGGACTTCATTATAATTTCAGTTGCCTTTGACATTAAGAGACTAGCTAGAGATAAAGAGAAGGAAAACCCACATCTCAAGAACCTAGCCACAGAATTGACACAGAAAACTGTATATACCTTAATAATAGGCAATCTAGGAGACATTATTACACCAAACACTATTCAGAACAAAATCTATGCTTTGGACAAAAAGATTAATATCCAGTACGGTGAGAAAGAAACACCATGGTCTACATATGCAACAGAAAGACATTACAAAGAAAACATCAGGAATTACCCAACATACCAATTAGCCACACCTATCAATGAATACAATCAACTAAATGACAAGAACAGCCATAGATAGCTTCAAGCGCTATCTCAACTCAATGCCATTTGCTTTGTTTTGGCATAATGAAAATCAAGACCCAGGGTGTGAATATAACGGCTTACACCTACATGCAATTGTAGCTACTGATGGGGACATCAACAATAGAACATACAGAAATCTCAAGTCTATCTTAACAAGCCATGAAATCAAGATGAAGTACCAAAAGGTGAAATCAAGAGAAGCCCTTATGGTATACCTCCGAACAAAGCCAAGAGTATTACTTGCATGCAGCAACGCGCGAATGATAGTCCAATTGAAAGAAACTGATGCAGGAACATATTTTGGAACAGCAATAAAAGACTTCGGAGATATGGTAGAAGATATTGTCCAAGATGATGAAGAAGATAGAGTAACAGCTAACAACTACATGAAAACATGTCTACAATGGGACGAAAACCAGACCAGTACAAGTCTACAAAATTTGATCAACAACCCTCCAGCAAATTTTCAAGAGGCACTTCATCCCGCAAAAAAGAACGCTAAATCAGGTGTAACTAGAAGCGCCAATCGAGTAGATCAAATAATTGAATACATAGACAACTACAACACAACAAACCCTGAAGAAATTTGCATGAGGATTCAGTCAAGTGGTGATAAACAGAGACTCTGGAGAACAATCCAGACCGCAAATAATTTCAAAACCATCTTTGCCCAAGCGATATTAGAAAAGAGAAACCGCGAGAAGATGGAAGGTATAACATACTTAGATCGCCTAATAATGATGCCAGAAACTGACTTTGACAGGACAGAGTACAATAGTGTAACTGAGACCAATCACCTCTTCGTCCAATGGTGTGATGAGCAGAACATAAGTCAAACAGAATTACTAGTTGAGATGTATTGTATCCTCTCATGCAAGTCAAACAAAAAGAAAAGCTTGATGCTCCAGGGGGAAAGTATCGCCGGGAAGACATACTGGCCATACGCATTAGCCCCTAACTCCGTGAAAAATTGGAATTTGTTTGTATGCGAGGTTTCACGTAGTGCTTGATAAAACGGCTCAGCCGCTGATGGAGATCCTATTCTCTGTGGAAAGTTTATATTTTTCTCCTCAGGTTGACACATGTTCCATAAAAATCGAAAAAGAAATGAAATGGTTACGGGACATTTCCATTTTCAAGTGGAGCCAATGTTTACAGTTTTTGCCTTTAGTGACGTCACAGTCACGTGGTATTGCTACACTGTAATTAGTATTATTCAGTTGACTCTTTGTCAAGTTGTGACAGCTGTGCGCAACGTTACAGGAAATTAACAGGTGAAAGAAACAAAAAATAAATGAATTATTTAACATACATCCCTCTTATACTTGCAACCAAGGTCATACGCTGGTGCATGCTGGGAATTTCGGGTCAAAGTTACTGAACAAGACTGAAAGAAAAGAGAAAATAGGTCAGTCTTTTTTAATTCAACTGTAGATAGTTTAGATTTTTTTCCTTGTGTAATAATACAGTCGGCGAGAAAAACAGTCAAAGAAAAGTTGAGTGCTTTTGTGATGCAAATACTATCCATACATATTACATATGTAAACGAATTAACGATGAAACATGAAAAACTATAACAGTGTTCGGATAAACTGGTAGACAATTCAACTGAATTAAGCTGAAATACATCTAGACCGAAACATTTTCAAACTGATGCTATTCAACAGGTACGTTATGAATTACTCACAAATAACTTCAAATCACAATCATCTGTATGAGTACAAGGTGGTCCACCTTCATACACTTCATCACAGCTGTAACACTGTGATACATTTTTGGGATGATCTGCAATATGAAAGACATTTCTATTTTAATTATTTCTATTGTAGTTATTTGCTCTAAAGCTTTCACAATGATTACTATTTTTCTGGTCACCTTTCCAAACAAGTATTTATTGGTTCAGTTTATAATTTACATATTGACTTTTTTCGCGCAAAGGTGTAGATCTAATAAAGCACGTGTTACATGTTAACATAGGCACGTTAAAGCAACTTAAAAATATGTCTAATAGGCCTCTTCGTACTCCTGTGTAAAAGAAATACAACATATTGTACAACAGTCTAATTTAACTTCTTAACTCCACATACACAAGTCTTACAAAATTAGAACATACTGTTTCTAAAAAGTTAACCTGAGTAAAACTGGTATAGATACACTAAACAGTCATTGAACTGTCATGGGAGTCAAGCTTTTAACAGAAGACAAACAAAAAATGAAGGTCAGAAAAAAACATTATTAAAATAATGTTTAAATTGTAAATGTTGTAGAAATAACAGCGATTACAATAGTAGGGGCTTATTGTTAATGACAAGATTTCTTTGAATTTTGTAAATTTAATTTTGTTGACTATAAAGCTCAGAGCTACTGGGTTTTAACAAAGAGATTCGTAAAATTTTCCTGTGCACCTGTGTGAATCATGTGTCTCCCAGACTTCCAAACGCCAGGCAAGAAGACATTCTGTAAGTTTCTTTTTTCATGCTGTCATAGAAACCACGGTTTTAATATAAATCGAATTCTTCGAATGACTTTTGTAAAACGTTATGCAAACAATATCCCTGCAAAGTTTGATTTATTTCATTAAGCGGCAAAGGAGAAGTTCTGTACACGACACATAACTTTGGACTAACGAATCCTTCAAAAACTCACGGTGAGTAAGTTATCATGTAGGGAGCTAACGTGTTACAGTTCTCGTTTGAGGCAAAGCAAAATTTTTATAGAATAAATCAACATACGAACATAGCCACAGCCCTTTGTATTACAGGTTTCTTCGAAGCAACATTCTGAACACAATGTCAAAATCTCTCCGGATCCCATTTGTCTTTTTTTTCGAGAATTGGCGTCCCCATAAGCCTGCTTGTTGCAAAAATTAAGTGTACAGTACTGAAAAACAAAGCGCATACAAATTGTGTCTATGTATGTTGAAGGATAATGTATCTTCTTGCATATCAGACAGGATTGTCTACTGTTTGTAAACACCGCTGCTAGAAAATCCCAGCTTACACCCCACCCCCCGGACTTTACCGGCTGGTATCACCGAATGGGGCGACAACAAGGGTCAATTATAGGAAATTGATTGAGACGGACCGTCGAGATTAATTTCCCATGATTGACCCTTGTTGTCGCCCCATACGCTGATACCAGCCGGTGATGTCCGAGCTGTTTTATCGCATGACCATCACAGCAGAGACATATAATATAAAAAAGTATATAGTGTCTCTGGCATGCGCGAGAAAGTGTACCGATATCTCATTTAGAGCACATCAAAGTGTTATGTTACCGGAATTTTGAGAACGGCTATAAAGAAAACCTGTGGTGGTCATGCGATAATTAATATTGTAAGCTCCCGTATTTGAGCTTATTTATCGTCGGTACCGGTTGCCCATATAACCAACGCCCCCTCAGAGATTAGTTATTTTATGTTATGGAGGTAGTGAAGATACAGAAAGCATTACATTCCAGAGACACCCCTGGTTCTTTTGCATGCTCAGTGTATAGTACTGATACATGGGACCTCGGTTTAACGTCTCATCCGAAAGACTATTAGTAATGTTAGGTGAGGAGCGGGAGATCGAATTTAGGACCCCTGGTTTTCCAGTCCAGCGCGTTACCACTGGACCACATCCGCTCCTAAAATAAATAACATTGGCGGACAAGTTTAACAGTCGAGATGACTGACGTTATTGCAGCGTAAATACGTTATAAAATTTAACAAAATTAGTTTGGAATAATTTCTAAAATGTCTATGCTTCCGCCGAAGTCTGATGAAATAGAATACTAATGCTTAATTCACAACTGCTTATTTTTATTTGTAAACTAAATGAATCCGGACAGAAGCAAATTCGGACAGCTAGAGTTTTAATTAGATATAAAGCTACGGTATTACAATATCTTACAAATGTATGTTCTGTCGTATTCAAATTTATATCAAAAACTTCATACAGCGCTTAGAGATAGCTATCAGAAAGTCTACCACAAAATAACTGAACACTAGATTCAGAATTATGTGCGTAAGATATTCAATATTATAATGAATACTGTTGCTGACAAAATAAAATATCATTCTATACTTAGTTTATGCACCCACTATCGCATTGCTAGTTTGCCTTTTCTATGTATGATGAAATTATATATGCTTCTATTCATGTTAATTGTATTTTATTGTGAGTGATTTTTACAGAGCTTAATTCGGTGCGTCAACGCTAGTTGTCGGCTTGGCATTATGTCGACTTTTGTTAGAGCTTATCACCGAAGTGAAAGGTCGATGCATTTTACAAACAACCGACAATTGCGCTTACAAACTAGTTTATGTCTGTTCATTTAAGTGCCTTTCGGGATTTCGTGTTGAAGGTTTTGTGGTAAATCGTTAATTGTGAGATAAAAATTTCCAACTTTCTTGGTTTTTTTTAACATTTACATCTAATTATATCGAAAACCTAAGTACATCATCAACATACCGTGTTGAAGAACGTTCATCAATGAAATACAATAGATTTGCAAAATATGCTCCCAAAGTAACCAACTACTTTGTTTTCCGGCCCTTTGTTTGAAACATCAGCTATCACAGTTTTGAACTTTAACATGTGTACTGACACAACAAACCAGTTTAGGTTCACTGCAGAGATTATTATGATCTCATAGACCTTTCTTTTTTACTGGAACCAAACACTGATCACTGTATTTTAAACTTTTATAGAGATAATAAAAGACCAAAATAATGATATGAGAAATGCTTCATTTGTTTATAAATCAAACCAAAAATGTAAACAATATTCCGTTGATTAGTAACTTACCTTCATCGATCTACATCCGGTGTTGTAGAGAGCTTGGAGGCTGTCAGGCGAGAAAACCTTGTCTATGTAGCATACCTGTATAAATCATTTTTAGAATTACTTGCATACTTGTATAACGATTTTTTGTCAAGCTGTTTTCACGGAACGCCGTTAAAGAATCGAAGAAGCCGTTTTTTCTGTATACAAACTGTCTGTCAGTTTGATCAGTTATGCAAATAAAGTTTCTTTGGCAATTAAATACAAACGAATAATTGTGTTTGAACTTACTTCTTTTAAAATAAAAGTCTAAATAAAATTACAAAATAAAATCTATAAAGCATTTAATGTAAACTTATTGCACCTAAAATCAAGTACACGATGGTACCAACGCTACCCATGTTTACTGCAGAATACCTATACTTATTAATACGTCTAGTACAAGACAAGCACAGCTGGTACATATTTTGACAATATAAATATTAGCAACAACCAGAGTTGGTCTTTAATGATGGTCAAATTCATAAGTTGAAGGGTAACTCACCTCGTCTTCATTGCAAGTTGTGACATCGGTACAGGTACTAAGGTCTGCGATGTTTTTACAGTTTAGACAATTTATGCAATCAGCAACTGATGTAAATAAAAAAACGACATCGAGGGTATATAAGATAGTAACCAAGCAACATAATAGGTTTCAAACTAATTCTGAGCAATATTCAATTAAAAAAATCTGTTCGCAATAGTAACTCAGAGCTTTGTTTAATATCATTGTACGTTTCAGATATGCCAAAGTATATCTAGTAAGGTTGACTCTAACTTACCTTTATACTGTCTCTGGTACAAATCATTTCAACTCGAGTATATACTGATAAAGACCTATAAAGCTACTGTTATTTCGACTCGAGTTTATACTGATAAAGACCTATAAAGCTACTGTTATTGCAGTTGTTCGTAATTTATTGAAGACACAGACTCAGGATATGTTTGATAAAAAGGTATAACGGAAAATGCACAAGAAATAAAATGTTGCCGTTGTAACACTCCAGAGTTACACCGAATTTGAAAAAAGATAAAGTCCTTCATATATCATCAACATGAAACACCCATAGCCGTTTCTGTGTTTCCGTCACAAAAAAAACTATTGACTTCAAGATAATAGCTGAAAAAATATTTTTTCTCAAAATTAAATATAAGTAAAATTACTGTTTAGAAATATAATTATTTGCTTCTATACGACTTGAAAACGAAAGACAAAATGTTATTATCGGACATAGAACCAGTGACCCTCGGGTATCGAACTAATGACCCTCGGGTATCGAACTAATGAAAGCTGAGATAACCTAGAGCATTACGAACATATTTGCTCTTATTTCCTTCATTTTAATGTTTATAAAATAAATAACCCGTCACTAATTGGGTTAAATATATACCCATAACCCTCTGTTAAGTAAAATGAAGACAGCTGAGCTAACCTACTGCATTACAAACATTGTTGTTGTTGTTTTATTGCTTTCAATTCAATGTCTATATAAGATTGTCTTCAACACGTCACTAACTGGGTAAAATATTTAATGCTAGAATATGGACAATTTATTGCGGCGTGTGCTTCCAACAAAAAATGTCTGGAACTAAGTTTTGATGCCTTCTTTACAATTACATTTAGAATTTCTATATGTAAAAACTTTTTTTTCTTTTTAATGCATCGGCGAACGATGTGTAGTTTTTGTCGCTTAAATTAACATGACGCTTGACTTAAGAAGTGGTGTTAGACTCCTGAACTTTTTATGACAGAATTGTTTCAATTTAGGAAACAACAAGTCCCATGAATAAGAAACCGCTTTATTACCTTGTACCTGAATGAGTATATATCCAATAAGAACCAGTCCTGTAAAGACAAAAACATGTTAATAGACTGCTATTTGAAATTACGAAAAACCTTGATACAGAATTATCTTCTGTTTATATATATATTATATATTTAAATTTTCAACATACATTATCAGTACGATAAGGTGAATGACTTTGATATGTACAAACCTAGAAACGCTTTTTTTTCTTGAAGACGAGGAGTAAATGCTCAAATCTCAATTCCGTTCTAATTCTGTACTGTAAATTCAAAGTATTATGAAATGTCTGACCTTAGAAATGGTACAGAAACATCGGTGATGTCCTTAAAGTGCGTCTGAAGGAACAAGAACAAATTGTAACAAGCATTCAAACTTAACGGACTCTATCTATCTCTTTCTCTGAGTTTATTTATCGTCGGTAACGGTTGCCCATGTGACCGACCGAGACACCTCTGGTTCTTTTTCAAGCTCAGTGTAGAGCAATAATACAATGGACTCTCTCTCTCTCTCTCGCTCTCTGAGCTTATTTATCGTCGGTAACGGTAGCCCATGTGACCGACCGAGACACCTCTTGTGCTTTTTCATGTTCAGTGTAGACCACTAATATAAAGATGTCTCGTCAGAAAGTCAAAAATGTTAGATAAGGAGCGGGGGACCTTTTAATCCATAGATTCAGTCTTGTGAGAAAAAAATGTAAAACTAAATCCTTGCATCTCAGTGCTTGTTTTGTGGGATTATGTTTATGACCACATGCTTGTGACTCTATAAAGTCATAGAAAATCATGGCAAATACACCTTTTGGTATGAGAGGCTCATTATCGAGTTATTCTATATCAAATCTTCTAATCAGGCACATTAAACCAAACGACATCAGTTCTGTAAACTACATTGTTTCTGATTGTCCTTTTTAACACGAAGAGTCATATAAAACAATATTTACCTGCCACATATCCCGGTTCCATCTTGTCAGAAAAAGTTACTCAGCTCTAAATGATAGTTTGTTGAACGCAGTTGGTCTTTACAGTAACAGATAACGATCGACCGAATGACATTTATCTAGGGCACTTTATTGTCTTTCAAGATATAGATAAGTGCACCTCTCTGCAGTCCTTCAACAGCTTATTGCGCAAACTTTTTGAACCTTATGTATTATTGAACGAAAGATATGTAAAGATATATGCGCTGCGCATGACCATTTCTCCGTTTCTTTAATTTTTGAACGATTTTAAGACGTTATTTGATTAAATACATTTTCTTTTCCGTTTGATTCTTTATTTATCACGTAAGTGAAAAAAAAAATCAAAACAAATTATCAGTAACTTGGGCTTCATAATGCAGTTATCTTTTGTTTTGGCTTAGTTTACAATTACTCAGCTGCAAAGCAAGGTTAATTATTACACATATATCTAAATCCTTAGCTTTCTCTTTTTGTCATTCATAGTTTGGCCTTTTTTCAGTCAACAAAAATCGTTATGAAGAAAACAATTAACTTTTAATTTCATTTAACAGTTATTACAAACAACTTTTTGAGATTTCAAGCTTTTTCAGAATAATCACTTCCGCGACAATCATGAGAATTTCCAGTGCTACAGTTTCTTTTGAGCTGAATGAAACCTGTACCACAAGTTACGCTACAAGACGTCGCTTCGTAGAATGGTAACCAGGCTGAAATAGAAGCAACTATACATGCACGTGCTGATTTCTTTTAGGAATATTCAAATACAAACGAAGAACTTATTCAAATCGCAGTCTTATGAGAAACATCTATATCGGATATTCAATTTCAATCTCATAGAAAAAATGTAAATAGTAATAATAGTAGTGATAAAAATAATGGTAATAATGATAAAATGATACATGGTAAATAATGTTAATAAAAAAATTACATTTTCAACTCTTACAAAAGTGTAAGAACAATCCTTAAATATATCTTAATGGGCAATCTTTCAGTTTGCAAGATGAAGTTTCATTTCGAAGTCCAGTGCAATCAACTCCATTGTGCCGAGGTAAAAGGTTGTCACAATGTCTTTTTCGAAAGTGTGTTCCATTACCACAAGTATATAAATAAGTACTTCATGGCTGCCAAGAGCTTCAAGAGCCAACAACATAAGGTAAATAATGCCAAACTCTAAAATTATCACGTCATGGCAATGCAAAGGAGACTTTCAAATTTATTGGCTCGCAACTTAATAAATGCCTTTGTCCATTTTCAATCAAAACAGACTATACAAATTAAATAAGACAATGAAAATTGTAAATAGAGAAATAAAGCTGACTTTATGAAACAGGTAGGATTTTATACATATGCTGCTTTTTTCATGCAAGCTATGCACTCTATTTTGTTTCTGTTCTCCGTATAAATATTTTATATTAAGCCATGATGAATATAAATTATTTTAATTTCCTGAATGTCTATTACTCAAACTACACAACAAAACGTGACATGTATGTTATAGTCCGTTTTCTTTAAAACTATCTATAAATGAAACTGTTATTTGTAAATTTGTGCTATTTTTCTGTGATCGTAACAGAGAAAAATGACTTCTGCCGGTACAGCATAATAAGGCGTTGTTTTTTTTTTTTTTTTAAATCTATAAGATATTTACAAAATCTAATCTGAAGTTGGTCAACATCTTCGAAGCTGTAGGTTACCAATAAAAAAATAGCTTAACTGGTTAAAACATGTGAAAAGAAAGACACTGAAAGGTTTTCACTAACTTTAATTTGTAGAATAATTCATTTGATTACAACAAGAAAACGAAAAAAAAAACAACTCAAAATCATAATGGACAATGTCCTTCGTCACATGGTACGGTTTCAAAGGCTTTTCCTGTACAATCAGGTTCATATCCTGAACTGCAACGTCTCAGTCTGGAAGTTGTTCCAGTCCCACATGTTACAGAGCAAGGACTATAAAACCAACTTGACCAAGTCGCTAAGGCTAAAAGGTACGTTAAACCTGTTGAGTTATTTATTGAGTGAGCATATTAGAATTATGTCTAAGCAATATCAACTTAATTTCATGATGATTGTTTTCAAACACCTGAAATAAATCTGCAAAAGTTATTATCCTTCTTCGTATGAATACAAACCTTTTATGACCTTCATTTTACGGCATGTATTAATTTATTGTTGCCATTTTTCTAGGTGCATTTTATTTCACATTTATATTATGGAATTCAAACAGGGACTATTTTCTCGGCGGGTGTTTAGATGACAACATTTCAACAGTTATGATTAACAATAAACCGATTTTAGGATTGTTTTTGTAATTTGATTAAAAGTATCCGACGTCTTCATTTTAGAAAAGTTAACCTAGAAATATGCTAATATATGTCTTGAACTCACTTAATTACAAGCTTCTATGAAGATTTTAACTAATGTTAGAACCAATACGTATAGTATGTCCAGCAAAGAAAATGTAAACATTTTATAAAAAGAAAAATGTATACCTGCGGTGTCGTTCTTAGTTCTTGCTGAAAAAAATAGAACATTCATATAATCTTGACAAATAGATACACCGGGGATGTTGGTTATACATGTATCTATAAAGTAACAAATAAAGGCAGAACACCTGTATACCCTTTTTTTTACACTTTTTCGTTATACAAACATGTATTTGGCGGAGGACTGACAGATCTCTGACCCTCTCTTTTTTGCATTATTTAGTAAAGAAATATACTTTGAGCTAGGGATGTCAACGAATACCTAAATCGGTATCCGGATACTCGTATAGACTATCCGGATACTATCCTGATACTCGTATAAAATCGACGCCTAGACGATCTCAATGTTCCAATTCCTAGGGTTAACATTTGACGTATGTTTTACATATTGTTCTGGTAGTCATATTACAGGTGTTAAGACAGTTTCACAAAACAAGAGGGCCAAGATGGCCCTATATCGCTCACCTGAGAATCATTGCACTGAAACATCAAAAAATCAGGATGTAAGTAAGTAGGTCAAGGCCAAGATCATCCACGGTCAAAGATTTAATCTGCATGCAAAATTATCTAATGTTTCATTGTTGTAGCTGAACAGAAGGTCTTCTAAGAATAGGCCCTGTGACCTATTCGTTGACCCTGGATGACCCATATACAATCTTGTCCTAGATTTTATCAAGACAAACATTCTGACCAAATATTAGGAAAATTAGATGTTAAAATACAGCTTCCATTGGCATACACAAGTTTTTTCTAAGATTTGACCCCTTGACCTAGTTTTTGACCCCAGATGACCCATATACAATCCCAGTCTAGATTTCATCAAGACAAACATTCTGACTAAATATTAGGAAAATCCAATGGAAAATAGCCTCTATCGCATATACAAGGTTTTTCTCAGATTTGACCCCATGACCTAGTTTTTGACTAAAGACAATCCATATACAATCCCAACCTAGATACCATAGAGACAAATATTCTGACCAAATATTAGGAAAATCGGATGAAAAATACAGCTTCTATCGCATACACAAGGTTTTTCTAAGATTTGACCCCGTGACCTAGTTTTGGAACCCAGATGATCTATAAACAATCCCAACCTAGATCTCATCAAGACAAACATTCTGACAAAATATTAGGAAAATTCAATGGAAAATACAGTCTCTATCACATACACAAGGTTTTTCTAAGATTTGACTCCGTGACCTAGTTTTTGACCCCATTTAACCGGTATAAAATCCCAACCTAGATCTCATCAAGACAAACATTCTGACCAAATATTAGGAAAATCGAATGAAAAATACAGCTTCTATCGCATACACAAGGTTTTTCTGAGATTGGACCCCGTGACCTAGTTTCTGATCCCAGATGACCCATATACAATCCCAACCTAGATTTCATCAAGACAAACATTCTGACAAAATATTAGGAAAATTCAATGGAAAATACAGCCTCTATCGCATACACAAGGTTTTTCTTAGATTGGACCCCGTGACCTAGTTTTTGTCCCCAGATGATCCATATACAATCCCAACCTAGATTTCATCAAGACAAACAATCTGACCAAGTTTCATAAAGATCCAATCAAAAATACAGCCTCTATCGCATACACAAGGCAAATGTGAACAGACAGACGACGGACAGACGCCGGACATCCAGCGATCACAATAGCTCACCCTGAGCATTCGCTCAGGTGTGCTAAAAAATAACTGTTTTTGTATCTACGAGTAAATAAAGATGATAAAACAAAAACATGTTGTTTTTAGTTTCCTCGTGGCCACTGAAGTATATTTTCTTGCCAATACGCATGTGCGGCAAGTCTAAGTTTCTAACAAAAACGTCATTCGTCCGTTCATGTTTGTTTATTTTTTCATGTTCTGTCCGTTTTAGTTTCTAAATATGATATGGCATTTAAACTTTTTTTTAAAGATATCATTTTAAAATCACCGTAGATCAAAATGTTGTTTTATTAATCTCCCCTTTCATACTGGTACATGTATTTATGCAGCTTACGTGACTATGTGAGCGCAAACAATTTAAGACAAAACAATGATTTCGAACGTGTTTGACTCAATATTTTTCAAAACGTTTCTGTCTGTTTGTTTTATTTGTGAAGTATTTCCACACGTCGGATGCTATTTTAGGAGGCATGTTGCTGAGAATGGTTCTTATTTTTTTATTACGAAAGCTTTGGAATTCTAGATAAGAATGATTGTTTGACACATTAAAATTATAATATTTGTTTTAGAAAATCGTTGATTGGATACATCGTTTGAGAAATCACATTTTGATTGGATATTTTTTTAGTATTGCGGTTATTTCGGAAGTTACCGTGTACCCCATAATTGCCATGTTTGACACGGCTAATTGATTTACAATGGGGGCAAGATATTCTAATATAGACTCTATAAACACAATGGATTAAGGTAATTGAAACACAATGGGGTGTCGTATTGTATCCCAGCAGTTTGCAAGACGAATACACGGCGTGCGACAGACGAACTCTTTATCAATAAACCAATTAAGTGATATGCCGCGGGCAGTCAATAGACACGATTTTGTTTAGCGTCATGAAATTGTCAAATTATTTTAATTTGTGTTAGATTTTTTTCTATCAAAGTTAAATTTCACTGTTATTTTTTATTTTGTATACGAATATTCGTATAGAAAATTAGTATCCGAATACCAACATAGTATCCGGATATCCGAGTACTCGGATACTCGTTGATATCCCTACTTTGACCATAAAAGGTAAAAAAAGAACACACAATAATATATGTAGGTAAACTATGTCATAAACTTAAGGTCTAGCTAGGGATCCATGATTTAGTTGTAGATATGGTGGCGCACAAGTTTGACAAGATACAAACGCGCTCACAAATATACACCTATTTTTTTGTGTTGAAGACCGGACGGAACAACAACAGCATTGGGAAGTGACGTCACTTTGGCCATTGATTTTGTCTACTTTTTGATCTGGTACCCTTCCAGGACCAGATGTAGAAATCTGCCATTTTAAAGTCTCGCGTGTTCTTGTTGACGCATCACCGGTTACCCCAGGTACATATTTCACATTTGCAGAACGATTGGCAACTGTAAATTCAAGTTAACTTCCATCACCTTGATCTTAACCTAACTCTTAAAGAAATGTTCACTTTTTGCACGTAGTAGGATTTCTCAATTTGTAAACCTGCCTAGACAAGCGCCTTCAAGTCATAATTGAACATTGCGATTGTTTGAAGTATCAAATGGATACAACTACATTACGTATCGTTGGACAATTGACTGCCGATAACTCATTTTCGTAATTACTAATGATCCAAGTGAGAGAACTCTTCGTTTAATGATATATCGCATTACAAATAAATACTTTGGTGTTTAAGGTCAAACAGGGAATATGTTATTTTAGATAGACGTATTTCACAAAAGTTTAAACAAAGTTTCCTTTTGATACAGGTAACGACTAATTTCATAGGCTAGAATTGGGAAGGGAAATATTTCGGACACTAATGAAAATACGTCATTAATTATTCATGAGTACGAAACATATGAAACCGATTGTCCCAAAGTCGATACATAGAATGAAACTAAATGGATAGAACGTGTGTTTCCGACGATGGTGCTGTCGATTAAGTGCTGTTTATGTTAAGCATAATCAATTCTATCATAAACACACCTGCGTTTTTTTTAGACTGGACACCTTTCAAATCTTTCTGTGTAAAACTGTAAACTAGTTGGTATCATACCTCACCGGATAATTCAAAACATTATATGTTTATTATACACCCTCGCATTCGCATATTACACCCTTAAATTTCGTTTAACAGAACGTTAAACTTTCAAATGCTTACAATACTGGCAAATCCATGGCAAGGATAAAAGTCCTGAGCTAGTCATTGCATTACAATCGACATCATCCCATTGCCCGCTCCTTGTTGTTACAAGAATACCACAGTTCTCTTGGTCATGATATTTATCAATTAATCGTCCAGGCATCCAATTTACATAGGTAACTGGCTTTCCTGTAAGAAAAATAAACATTTTTTTACTTGAAACAATGATCAGATTAGCCTTTAATGACAGAAGTATGGTATTACGTAAAGATATAATTTTTTTTTCAAAATCAGTTCCTATTTTCAAATATTTAAATGCTTGGATCATTCCTTCTCAAATAACATTACGACAATATTGTTTTACATAAAGTTTACCAGAATCCCAGTTCCATTGCTCTTCATTTACTTTGTCGCTGAGTCCCAACCAGACAGATTGTGTAATGTTCATTCTTCTCAGTGTATCATAGATAAACACCTGTTCCTCTGCATTTTCTATTGAAAGTAGGTGACCACCTTTTCCATGGCAGTCGTTCCTGGCGTGATACCAGCTACGACTTAATATGACAAGTTCGTAGCATTTCAATCCGTGCTGGAAAAGGGAAGCCGGTTGTGTACGACTCTGACTTTGTTTTGGACAACTGCTGTGAACTGAAGACAAACTGAATAATTATTTTTTGTATCATATTACTACATAATGTTACGGTTGAGCACTTTATTGCCGTAAATAGAATTTCAAGTTCAGTAAACTGCAAATTGTAAGTCTGATGACTGGGATATGTGTTCGAACCCCACAAAAATGTTTTTTTTTTCTCTCTCTCTCTGATCTCCTGACCTTTTCTATTACGGGCTGAAGTTGATAACTTTTCATCAATGAAAAAAAAACTTCCACCTTGTATACTATACTCCTAAATATAATATTATAGAACACTTCTTGTCGATGGTAAAGGTAGTATTGTTGTGGGTAGTTCTAAAATGGTACTAAAATAGATTTGTTTCATTTAATCACTTGACAGACATCATTCTATTTCTCATAATAATTTCTCTCGTTTCTGTGGTTGTTGTGTGTTTGTTGTTTCGGTGCTATCAGCATTTTTCGCCTCACGAAGACAATACGAAGGAAACAAGAAGTCGCCCATATGTATTTGGAAGGTAACACGACTACGTGAAACCCTCTCAATACCGTCTTGTAGCCATCGTATTATAGTAAGACGCAATTGAGATGGAACCAAGGTGTCGACAAAGACAGCCAAATTTGCGTAGCTCAAGCGTTTTCAATGTGTCAGAAACTCTTCGCAATGCTGAGGGGACCTTTCAGACTGCTGAGGAGACCTTTCAGACCGCTGAGGAGACCTGGAACCCTCGGGTGAACGCTCTGGGGTTTTATTTAGACAAGGTCTGACATCTTTCTTCGATTTCTTCCCCTTCTCCTTTGGATCCCAAGTTTCTGGTTTCCCCTTCTGAGATCTACCAGCCATATTTTCTCCCGGGCTCTACCAGTCTTGTGTGGCATTTTAAATTGGGTTGAAGTTGAATCAAATTTGACAGAGTTGAAATGTACTGTGTACTATCCGATCAACAAATGAATTCCCCACAGTCGGCCGACGGTTTATAACATCGGGAAGTCACGTGACGCCTTCGGGACTAAGTTCGAACGCATCGTAGTCTCAATACGACGTCTTGAAGCCGTCGTGTGACTTTCGGTTGGCCTGCGGATAAACTTCGTAATCAAAAACCACATATTCCTGTTGCAATCGTGTGTAGTTCGGGTGCCATCGTGTGACCTTCTGTAGGCCTCGTATTTGCTTCGGTTAGAGATTGGCTGTTGACCAAGTTTGGGACGATCTTCGCGTAAAATTCAAAATTCCATATTCGTATGGCCATCTGATGCCAATTTCGGGACAGTGTGACGCCTGCTTAAAAATAAATGTATCTCTTTGACATTTTCTTAGAGATAAACTGGTTTTGTACTGAACCTGAAAATAGAGAGAGTTTAATATTGGCGACTGTAACCTGTTGTTGTAGTTGTTGTTGTCGTCCTCGTTGTTGTTGCTGTTGGAATAAATGTTGTTGTCAATGGAGTGGTTGTTGGCCGAACTGAGATGTGAAAGAAGAAAAAAAATCTTTGAAAGACATTCATTTATAAAATTCTCTCGGAAACTAGTTTTTAATCATAACTATTATTACTGTTCATTACATTTTTTTACAAATTACTTAAGTATTCTTAATCATTATAATTTATCATAGTATTTTTACGACAGAGTTCATAAATGCTATAAATAGTACAAAATATGTCAGGTAATTGTTGCAGTGTGGGCTATAAAACTGGCTTTTCAGCTGGATTACTTGACTTGAGTTCGAATCCCATTAAGAATGATATTTTTTTCTAAACTTCTATGCCTTTTTTACGGACTGAGGTTTTTAAGTGAAACTTTGAACAAACAAAAATAAGACTGAATGTATTAATTAAGCTGAAAAGGACGTAACAGGAAGAAAAATATACTAATTTAATGTAATTAGTACACAAAAAAGGCAAGCAATAAATAAGCGGATAAACTTAATGTGCCGAGGGTAGACAATTCTATACGTACCAATACCTGTCGGACACGAAAAGTTCAAGGCTGAAAAAAATGAAATTATGCATTCTGCACCTGATAGAAATGTTATGTCCCAATTCAAACGGGCCTTTTAAAGTGTCATGTATGTGAAAGCAATTACAATTGATTAAACTACCTGTAAAAGAAACGACTCCAAACTCGAATATAATAAATATATATCTGTCATACATATGCTGTTTATATAAGCTGAAATTGTGAAGTCTTTCTTTGACAAAGCATGTAAAATGTATTGAACCTAGTATACTCGTCGTTTATACTTTCTAGCATTAAATTACTGGTCTGTAGTGTTTAACAGTTCACTAAATCATGGAAGAGTGGGGATATTACGTCTGTAATCTATCGGAAAACTAGTGAGTTGCTACCTAATTTCATCAAAGTAATTAAATATTGCCTCGCTACACATATAAAGCATACCTTAAAAGTATATGTAACGAGGTAATATTCTGCAGTTTCAGTGCTTATGTTAAGTTTATGTCGAAACACGTGTTCCAATTCCCTTCTCCCTAATACTTGGACAAAAGAGAATATGGAAGGACGAAGTCATGTTACGTGACACTCGTAAAAGATTTCCTCATAATTTAAGTATTTGTTAGACACACCTAAGTGACTTTGAGGCAAGTATCACAGCATTTTTAAGTTTCGTGCGACCACGTGACAGCAGATCACTGATACACATGATAGTCATCTGGATAGCGACCAACAGCCCATGCGTCAGCCATGAAACGCATGTACGAATATTTTGTACTGTAATATATGGTGGCTGATTTCGGACATTTCGTTGTTTCGTTGTGTCGCGCGCGCGGTTTATCGTTGTATCGTTATGTCGCGCGCGCCAAAACGAAACTTCGAAACTTTAAAATGTCGTTGTTGCGTATTGGCGCGCGCGACAGAACGAAACAACGAAATGTCCGAAATCAGCCACCATAGTAATAAGATAACACTATTTTGTTATCCACCATTTGACAAATAAAAGAAATAAACATATTCTTACCTAAAGCTGTTTTGTTGATTTTCCTGTGGTAGGGATTTGAATTACATAGTGGTGTATCACAACATTTCACATTCGGATCTTGTTGATCAGCGGTAAGAGACAATAGTGCCCTGCATTGCTGTGAAAGAAAGGACATTTTCTAGTTTTTTATCCATTATTGATCACCCATTAGAGACAACAACAAATTGCATTGCTTTGAAAGAAAAGAGTGCGTTGTTTTTAGTTTTTTTATGAAATACTAATTAAATGACATTTTCTATGTTGTGAAACAAAAGTTGAATCTTAAAATATAAGGTATTACTAGATCTGCCTCAACTGTTGCCTTTGTCCATTTTAAGGGACTTTACCTTCAGAAGTATACCGTGTAATGTTCTCAGTTTGCGCATAATGTTTATCCGATATATATTTGTAATGAAAAAAATTAAGACTTGCATGCATTATATATGAAATGCAGACAAAATTTATCAAAGTACACATTTCTCCCGACGCTTACAATACATATTAATGAAAAGAGGAAAAATAAATACATTATTACGCCTAGGCTCTGTTCGAAACACCGATAAACATTATTTAGTTTGTCACCTATTGTCAACTGTTCATAATCAGGAAATAACAGGTGAAGAGACAAAAAATTAAACAATCTAACATACATATCTCTTATACTTGCAACCCAAATCATACGCTGGTGCATGTTGGGAGTTTCGATTCAAAGTTATGGAGCAGGACTGGAAGAAAGAGACAAAACAATGATTTCGAACGTGTTTGAAGTTTTTAATAGACTCAATATTTTTCAAAACGTTTCTGTCTGTTTGTTTTATTTGTGAAGTATTTCTCAATTTGTAAACCTGCCTAGACAAGCGCCTTCAAGTCATAATTGAACATTGCGATTGCTGGAAGTATCAAATGGATACAACTACATTACGTATCGTTGGACAATTGACTGCCGATAACTCATTTTCGTAATTACTAATGATCCAAGTGAGAGAACTCTTCGTTTAATGATATATCGCATTACAAATAAATACTTTGGTGTTTAAGGTCAAACAGGGAATATGTTATTTTAGATAGACGTATTTCACAAAAGTTTAAACAAAGTTTCCTTTTGATACAGGTAACGACTAATTTCATAGGCTAGAATTGGGAAGGGAAATATTTCGGACACTAATGAAAATACGTCATTAATTATTCATGAGTACGAAACATTCGAAACCGATTGTCCCAAAGTCGATACATAGAATGAAACTAAATGGATAGAACGTGTGTTTCCGACGATGGTGCTGTCGATTAAGTGCTGTTTATGTTAAGCATAATCAATTCTATCATAAACACACCTGCGTTTTTTTTTAGACTGGACACCTTTCAAATCTTTCTGTGTAAAACTGTAAACTAGTTGGTATCATACCTCACCGGATAATTCAAAACATTATATGTTTATTATACATCCTCGCATTCGCATATTACACCCTTAAATTTCGTTTAACAGAACGTTAAACTTTCAAATGCTTACAATACTGGCAAATCCATGGCAAGGATAAAAGTCCTGAGCTAGTCAACTTAACTTACTCGAACAGAAATACACTGAAATATTGAGACTATATATTCTATTTGCGTTACCAGTTACTCACAAATAAATTCAAATCACAATCTTCTGTACGAGTACAAGGTGGTCCACCTTCGTACACTTCATTACAGCTGTAACACTGTGGTACATTTTTGGGATGGTCTGCAATATTGAAAGACATTTCTGTATGCTCTATTTTAATAGTTATTTGCTATAAAACTTTCATAAATAATTACTATATTTGTAATAAGTAATTCACTGTTAATTTAAACTTATTTATTTTACACCGATAGGGAAACAAGATCTTGCAACTTATATTAATCCCTCGCGATGACTGCTTCCTGGCTTCAAACCAGTACTCGCGCTGAAAGTGAGAAATGCAGAAAGTCACGGTAGACTCTCATCATTGGTGGGATTCGAACCAGCGACCTCTGGATCGGGAGTCCGGCGATCTAAACCATAGACCACCGCTCATTCAGGTGATTCGGTGGCCGAGTGGTTTGTGCGTTGGTCTACGAAGCTAGCGACCCGGGTTCTATTCCGGGTAGGGACTGAATTACCGACTGATTTCTCAGGACTGGGTTGTAACCTAACCGGATACTGTTTCCGGCAGTATCGGCCTAGACTGGGGATCGAGGAGGTAAAATACACACACAGTGGGCTCTTCTGGAAATAAGTTGTTCCATCTAAACTAGGTGGGGAGTTTCGTTGACTACCCACGTTAAATAAGAAATCTTTAACCTTTAACTTTTAGCCTCCTCTTCATTAACTGTTTCAATAGCATTACGACGGGGTTATATACCATGAAATACATATTGACATATGCTTCTTTAAATCAACTTATAAAATTTATATTTACACGTCTTTTTGTACTCCTGTGTAAAAAATAAAGCATATGACACAACAGTCTTACTCCATATTAACTCAGCTTCCACCAGTCTTACAACAATACTGATTCTCAAAAGCTAACCTGAGTAAAACTGCTCTAAAAGATACATTACACCGTCATGGGAGTCAATCTTTTAAACAGAATACAAGCAAAATGAAGATCAGAAAAAAATATTTTTAAAATCACATGTCTAAATTGTACCAATGTAGTAGGAATAAAAGCGATAACAGTAAGAATGTCTTGCTGTTAATGACAGGAAGATTTCTGTAAAGTTCATCAATTTTCTTTTGATGGCCATTAATGTCAGGGCTACCAGGTATTAACAAAGACATTCTTAAACATTTGCCTATTTTAATAGAATAATAATTAGATATGCTCTTGTACGACTGCCTGTTCCTTCGTCCTTCCGTCTGTCTGTCTGTCCGTCTGTGTCCAAACGTTTATGTCCCGCCCTCAGCCAACATTTTTACACTCAGAGTCAAGAAACTTCACACGGATAAAGATCAGCAAGTAAAGTTGCGCACCTACGTCTTTCTCACTCTCCTTCATCCAGGAAAAGCAGACTTATGTCCCCTAATTCAGTAAAAATAGCTAACAAAAAGACTGTGTCCTGCGTTAAGACAAAACTATTAGATTTACGGTCATGAAACATCGCCAGTTATCAGCAAGCAAAGTTGCACTCCTGTAGATTATTTTCTCCCTACTCCCAGAAAGAGCACAGCTATGACCCTTGATTTAGTGAAAAAGCTACCCAAACGTTTGTGTCTAGTACTCGTTTAGACTCATTTATTTTACATCGATTGCGATACAAGTTCTAACAACTTAGATTCATCACGCTCGATGACTGCTTCCTGGTTTCCATACCAGTATTCGCGCAGCGTGGAGGAATGTGAAGATTGTGAGAGAATCTCGCCTCTAACGGGATTCGAACCCGCGACCTCCGGATCCGGAGCCCTGCGCTTTACCCCTGGACCACCTTCCTGTCCAGTACTCAGCTAACACTAATGCACCCTGGGTCATGAATCTTCACAGGGATATTATCAGCAAGTAAAGTTGTGGGTTTCCATTTTTCTATGTGGAGAAGAGTTATGCCCTTGATTTAGTGAAAATTGCTACCCAAAAGTTTTTTTGTCACACACTCACCTAACCCCATTGTAGCTAGAGTCACAAAACTTTACAGGAATATATACCAGCAAGTAAGGTTGCGCAGTTAATTTACAGATATATTTACAACATACGCCCAACCCCTAGCCTTTGGAACTGAAACCCCCTCCCTCCGCCGCTGCGTACACACGTGTCCTCTGGAAACAATTTCATAGAATAGATCAACTTACGAACATAGCCACAGCCCTCTGTATTACAGATATCTTCGAAGCAACATTCTGAGCACAAAGTCATAATCTCTCCAGGTTCAGTTTGTCTTTCTATACGAGCATTTGCATCTGCGTAAGCTTGTTTGTAGCAAAAATTCAGCGTACAGTACTGAAATAGAGTGCATTCAGGTACAAAGCAATAAAAGCAAAATCAATAGTCTTCAAATATCGTTGCACCCACACAAAACCGAATCCATTCATTTCATCAATTTGGTATATCATAATAGACAATGCCATATGTATAAAGTCAAGCTATAAATTGCTTCTGATATATCCAATATCCCTTAAATATATTTCCTGAATCCTATCGAAAACTTATCTTCCTACTGCGATATGTGATAGCTGTCGGGAAATTTACCACAAAAGAAACTAGAAAATAGTTTCAGAATTAAATATCTAAGGTTTGCAATACCAAAAATTGTTACTGACGACAATAAATATAATTCAATTCTTAGTATAAAGTTGCCGATTTGCTTGTTCTATGCATAATAGACTGAAATGTGCGTCTTTTTATGTTATTTGTATTGTGGGTAAGTTTTGCCAGACTGACATTGGTACGTCGCTACAAGTTTTCGGTTTGGCGTTATGTTAAATTTTCATTAGACCAAAGCACTGAGGTGGAAAGTTCATGCAGTTCACAATCTGCCGAATCAGCTCTTGTTTAATTTCATCTTTTCGCTTTAGTGTCTTCGATAGATCGTGTGGAGGTAGACCGTTAACTGTTGGATCCAAATGTCCAATCCTCTAGCATTTCTTTAACACTTACACCTAATTACATTTTAAACATACCCTGTTGAAGAACGTGCATCTTAAATCAAAATAATCTGATTAATTTGCAACGTTTGCTCCCAAAGTAACGAACTATTTTGTTTCCAACCTTTGTTTTAGAAACAATTAGCTATCATAATTTTGCATATATGTGTACTGACCCAATAAACCGGTTGAAGTTCATTGCAGAGGTTATTATGATCACTTCATTGCAGAGGTTATTATGATCACTTCATTGCAAATGTTATTATGATCACTTCATTGCAAAGGTTATTATGATCACTTCATTGCAAATGTTATTATTATCACTTCATTGCAAAGGCTATTATGATCACTTACTGAAACTGAACACTAATCACTGTTTGTAGATTTATACAGGGATGATAAAAAACACAAACACATGACATAAGAAACGATTTTTTCCCAAAAATTGAACAACAGTAGCAAAATAAATAAATAAATCTAATGAAATCAATAAACAATATTATTTAAATAAGTAATTTACCTTCATAGATCTACATCCGGTGTTGTAGAGAGCTTGGAAGCTGTCAGGTGAAAAAACTTTGTCTATGTAGCATACCTGCATAAATTATTTTAAAGAATTCACATTAGACTTTTCCTTGCTAACTTGAATAACCATTTCTTTCAACCTGTTTTCATGACACGCAGTTAAGTCATCGATGAAGCCGTCTTTTCTGTATGCAAACTGTGCAATTTTGATCAACTGTGTACAATAAGTTAATTTAGCAATTAAATGTAGCGAATATTTATGTTTGAACCTAATTCTTTTCAAATGTAGCAAAATGAAGTTTATAAATCATTAAATGTAAACTCAATGCATCTGTTATCAAATATTCTACCAACGTTTACTCCAAATTATTAAAAAAAATACGACTAGTACAGGACAAGCACAGTTTGTTCATTTGTACATATTTAGACAATATAAATATCAGCAAATCCTGATGTTGTCTATAATGATGGTACTTAGTTAGACAAACAAATCCGTAAATTCAAGGGTAACTCACCTCGCTTTCAGTGCAATGTATGACATCGTTACAGGTCCTCAGGTCTTGGATGTTTTTACAGTTTAGACAATTTATGCAATCAGCAACTGATGTTAATATAAAGAAACGACGTTAATGGAATATAAGGTAGTAACTCAGCAACATAACAGGTTTTAAACAAACTTATTTTGAGCAATATTAAAAAAATACCTGTTCGCCATAGTAACTCAAGAGTTTTGCTTGACATCGGTGTATGTTTCAGATATGCCAAAGTATATCTATTAAGGCTGGAACTGCAGAATTTGTTCTTCATTACTTTAACAGCCTTTACACAATGTCACTTTCTTACACTCTTAAAGGTCATTTGACACGACTATAGCAACTTTGTCTATTCAAAATAATCATAATGTACTTATTAAAATGGTTTAACTGCTAAATTATGAAAATATTGCTTTTGATAGGAAAAAACGTGTTTTTGATGATCGGCTCTTTCCGTTTCAACATCAGTATTTTCCGCCGAAATTTTTGGCTCTGATGTAGATTTATCCCTACTATACCAGGCAGTAGTGGAGAATTACACTGCCCATAACACATCCGTTTTTAAATGAAAAAACAACACTAAACCACAAGTGCAAGAAACACGATAAAGGCACACTTATAAAAATAACATGCTATAAATTGTAAATTAAATAAAATAATGTGATTACTTCTCGATTTTTAAAATTAAATTCAAACTTTGTGCCGGGATTGCGGGTTGTAATTTTACCTTAATGAATATTAATAAATATTCCAATTTCTTCCATGTTGTGATTCTATATAAAACTATCTCCTCAACGTTTTTACATGCTGCGTAACACTTCCTCCCTTGATGTTTACGTCATAAACAAATTCTTTTTCATTTAAATGTAGTAATATTGAAGTGAATTTAAGTGATTTAATGTGTTAACATTTGTTTCACTGGAATGGAAATTCACACTACAGTGTATTTTCACGGTTTTGTTTGTTTTGGGGTTTAACGCCGATTTCAACATATAGGTTATATCTCGGCGGTCAGTCCACCTAACCGGTTTTCCTGGATAACTAACCAGTAATTGCCAATTTCTCCGCAAGTGACTGACTACTGTTCCCGCATGATCTACTCTGAATCAGCGGTGAGAGATAAATGAACATTAGACTCAATGTCTGAGATCAATTGTCACGGAGAAATTTTGCCCTGCCTAGGGGGTCGAACCAACGACCGATGGATTACTAATCCAGTGCTCTACCTATTGAGCTAGGCGGGCGGGCTATTTTCACGTGGGGATATTGTTTGAAAAATAATAAAATGGCATTTCCATCAAGTAGAAATTTGTGTTTGCTTATAAATTAATATCCAATGAAATGTCAAAGATCCATAAATCACGCCTTATACTGTGGAATTTATGCAAATTAACCTGCCTAAATGGGACTCTTATATATTCTGCATAGCTGTCAAAACAAAGCAATTAACTTTTTTATGACCCAATCAATGATAAAGTTGGGATAAATAGCAAAATTGTATGGCAAGTGATCTTATAAATTGATTGTATTACTTTTGATCAGTCACTTGTGAAAACATTATGTAATAGCTTGTTCCAATTAACATGTCTGAATGATTTTTAGTTAAGAAGCTTCCATTCAGATACATATTCTAATTTGATAATAATTTGATGAAAATAAAAATGATTCGACTTCTAAATGTGAACAAATTATAAAAAAAACCACACAATGTGTTTGTGTTATGATTTTGGCATAGTTTTTAGGGCTATTTCATATTATTTGTTCTTTGATCATTATTGTTTTGTTTTCAAAAAAAATGTAGAATGAATAAGCCCCAAAAAAAGATATGCATTTATAACGAAAAAAATCATAGATCTTGTCAAAGATTACTTACACGTCCCTCAGGCAAAATATACCACAGACAAATAAGCAACACATCACTGTAAGGAAAATATTTTATGGGAAAAAAAATCTCTCGATTGGAGTTAGTTAATCAAGTCTTCCAACAAACTGCATCGGATAAGAATAAGCATGTTCAAAATCTTTTTGGATCAGTTACTTGAAAAATATTTCTTAGTCTATATATTTTCACTGATGTATCTTTAAATTCTATAACCCTGATTAAACTAGCCTCTATATTATATTTCTCATTAGCTTCGTAATTCCATCAAAATTTCAAATTATTTATTTAAAAATTCTTCAATGTATATTCATGATGTTAGCTTAACTTGTTCACTTTTTTTTTTACTATATTCAGTCTACATTTCCACTTTCCATCATAATTTTAAAGTTTAAAACAATCCAGGCAGCTGTGTAAAGTGGCAAGGGATAAATGTGCGTCACTTCCGGTTTCGCTCGTAACAGGTGCGCGCGACCAAGTGCGTAAAATATGGATTTTAATTTGCTATAAAAACATCTGTAAGATGAAAATTACCTGCGGAATTTTGTAAAAACAGTCATAGTTAGATATATATTTTTCGCTCATATAAAACTTTCGAGGTCAAAAATTCGTGTCACATGACCTTTAAAACATTTCGACTCCAGTATATATTGATGAACAAAGATCTATAAAGGAACTTTTATTTACGGAATCCTGTTGAAGCCAATTAAAATGTCGCCGTCGCGCTTAGAGGTAGACGCTCGACAACGCGACACGACATCGCAAAAATGCGATACGACGCTCGACAATGCAAAGCGACCCGCGACAATGTCAATCGAAATATCGCGATTTCATATCGTATTGTCGCGCTATAAAAGTGCGAAATATCGCATTGTCGCTTCGCAGTGCGTCGTATCGCATTGTCGCGTCACGTTTTCGTCCGTCACAGTCTACATTTGTGTAGGCCTCGACGCACGACAATGCGATACGACGCTCGACAATGCGAAGCGACGCGCGTCAACGCGTGATTTTTACCATGACACACGAAAATGCCAAACGACACTAGACAACGCGACGCGACGCTCGAAAACGCGAAGTGACACTTGACAATGCGACGCGACATTTATTGGAATATCGTATCGCGTTGTCGTGCGTCTACCGGTGACAGGTTAAAATGTTACAAGATCTATATGCCGTCTGACGGTGCGATGACAAAATTCCACATGCCTGTATATTATCTGGCCCTCCCAATAGCCATATCGCATTTTTAGAGCATGGGAGTGATTGCCGCATTTTCCTTGTGGAATTTGTTCTTAATTAATTCGATGGCCGGAGTATACAATTTGCCCATTTCCGGGAGACGCACGACAACGCGATACAATATTCCAATAAATGCCGCGTCGCATTGTCTAGTGTCGCTTCGCGTTTTCGAGCGTCGCGTCGCGTTGTCTAGTGTCGTTTGGCATTTTCGTGTGTCGCGGTAGAGGATCACACACGACGGGAGACAATGCGATACGATATTTATAAAATGTCGTGTCGCGTTGACGCGCGTCGCTTCGCATTGCACAAATGCAGACTGCGACAGACGACAACGGGATGCGACATCGCGACAACGCGACGCGACACCGCGACAATGCGATAAGACGCACGACAATGCGAAGCGACAATGCGATATTTCGAGCTTTTATAACGCGACAATACGATATGAAATCGCGATATTTCGTTTGACATTGTCGCGCGTCGCTTCGCATTGTCGAGCGTCGTATCGCATTTTTGCGATGTCGCGTAGCGTTGTCGAGCTTCTACCTCTAAGCGCGACGGCGACATTTTGATTGGCCCCAACAGGAATCCGTTTTTTATTGCAGATATAACAGACGTAACAGGTTTTGTCTTGTGAGGAGGTATACTTGAAAATACACAAAAAGTAAATTCTGCCGTTTTAACACTCCAGAGTAGCACCGAATTTGAAAATTAGTGAGTCTTAAGGAAACAGTGGCTTTGCCATTGCTGGTAGCTCTGACATGAAGTATCGACATGTTAAACTTTAATATATGTTGAAAAATGTCTCATGATGAAATGTGAAAGTAAGAAGAAACACCCAAAGCCGTTTGGGTTTTTTCCGTCGCTAAAAGCTATTGACCTCAAGATTTTTGCTTTAAAAAAATTTCCTAAAAACTGAAGATAAGTAAAACTATAAATATTTGCTTCCATACGACTTGAAAACGGGATACACAAAACATGTTAGTGTCAGAGCTAAGTAAAGTGAAGACAGCTGAGCTGACCTATTGCATTCCAAACAATTTTCTCTTTTTGTTCACTCTTTGGGTTATATAAAAGTTTAACCCGTAACTAAGTAAAGTGAAGACAGCTGTGCTGACCTATTGCATTCCAAACAATTTTCTCTTTTTTTCACTCTTTGGGTTATATAAAAGTTTAACCCGTAACTAAGTAAAATGAAGACAGCGGAGGTGACCTACTGCATTTCAAACAATTTTCTCTTTTTGCTCACTCTTTGGGGTATATAAAAGTTTAACCCGTAACTAACTTAGTAAAATGAAGACAGCGGAGGTGACCTACTGCATTTCAAACGATTTTCTCTTTTTGCTCACTATTTAGGGTATGTAAAAGTTTAACCCGTAACTAACAAAGTAAAATGAAGACAGCTGAGCTAACCTATTGCATAACAGAACTTTTTTCTCATATTGCCTTTAATTAAATGTATAAGGAAGTATTTAACCCGTCACTTACTGGGTAAATGATCCCCAATAACTGAATGAAGACAGCTGAGCGAATCTACTTCAGAACGAACTTTTTTTTCTGGAATTGCGTTCAATTAAATGAATAATAGTCTTTGACCCGTCACTAACTGGGTGAAATTTAACCCGTCACTAACTGGTTGAATATTAACTGATAGAGATATGAACAATTTGTTCTGATGTGTGACAAAAAATATGTCAGGAACTAAATTTTGGTGTTTTCTTTACAAAAACAATAAGAATCTCTATATGCAGGGGTCAAACGTAAATTGAGCTCGAGGCTTTTGACCTGACTTTCAAAATAGCGGATGATGGAATCTTTTTCGACGAAATTTGAGGACCTTTTCGCTTGGTAAGCAGTTTTACTTGAATACGTGAACTGTCTACTCCATTTTGGATATATCTTTAAAAGCTTTCCTCAGCTTTTTCATTTGAAATTCGTAGGTAACGAGATAAAAAAGTTTTACAGAAAAATCTTCGTCATACCTGTGTTTTTTAGAAAAATAATTTTTTCACGAATTTTTGTGTCATTTCATCTAGCAAATTTATTGTTTGAAACCAATAGCCTGAAAATGTGCATGTGAGCACCGCTGACCTTTCATGAAGTAATTGTATTTGCTTTATTCCTTACGATAAGAAAGAAACAACATCTCCCCTGACGGATAACAAACCGATTTATTACCTTGTACCTGAATGAGTATATATCCAATAAGTACCAGTCCTGTAAAGACAACAACATGTACATAGACTACTATATGAAAATTCGTAAAAACGTGCTACATAATTTTGTTCACTCTCTCTCTCTCTCTCTCTCTCTCTCTCTCTCTCTGAGTTTGTTTTGCCCATATGACCGGCGTCCCTGCAGAGTTTAGTTACTTCAGGTTGTTGGGGGATAATGCATGATTCAGAAAACATCCCATATCAGATACACCTTTTCCATGTTTAGTGTATAGCACGGTAACAAAGAACCTCGGTTTAACGACTAATCAGAAAAGTACAGTATGATAATTAGCTGCATTATTCCTGCATCATTTTAATGGCCATGGCTACGTTCTACCCCAGAAATCAATTGTTGACAATGACAAGTATAATGTTTCATACTGCGCAAGTAAATCAAAAGTTTAAATTAGTTAATGTTATTTTCTTTTCAATTTTAAGTCCATAAAATGAAACTTCTAATCCGACGCTACAGTTAAACGGAATCCTTGCATCTAAACATCTTGTTAGAACAGGTTTATAACCATAGCCTTGCAACTCTCTTATGTAGATAGTCATAAAACATCGACATGTGGCAGACACACGTTTTGATAAGAGAGGTTCACAGACACCAAGACATTTATTCAATACCCTTATTTGGCAAATCAAACCAAACGTCATCACTTCTGCGCACTTTCTTGTTTCTAAATGCCCTTTTTAGCAGGAAGAGTCATCTTAAACAAAAATATTTACTTGCCACATATCCCACTTCCATCTTGACAAAAACTTTTATTCAGTTCTAAATGATAGTTTGTTGAACGCAATTGGTCTTAAAAATAAGAGATAACTGTAGACAGACAGCCATTTATCTAGGACAAATTTATTGTATTTCAAGATATATGTGTGTGTACGCGCGCCTCTTGGCAATTTTTACACAGCTTATTGCGCAAAGATTTTGAACCTTATGTATCATCGAACCTGACCAATTTATTTATTTTGTAAATATCTGAGACATTATTCTATATATATTTATTTATTTGAGTCTCATTCATGTATATAAATACATATTTACAAATAACTATACATATTTAAAAAGTACATGACCATTCAGTAATTGAATTATAATAGACTGTTTACCTATCGCATGATCCTTGATAGTAACCTATAATATAACTGTCTACAACATAAAAAACAAGTTTTAGTCGCAAATTTTCTAGTTAAAATAAGTTAAAAAGTATACAAGTATACAAACAAATTAATACACTGAGATGAAAGGAAGCACTAATGCGCAAAAATAATTAAAAAAAAATTATTAAAAAGGTGTATTCATTGCTTACAAAGGTAAAACTGACGACGTTGGAGAATATAAAAACAGCTTTTGGCACATTGTCTGATTAACCGGTGACTACAGAACATAAATGGGAGTTGTTTGTCTTTGCTAAGATTCACGAATGTCGGTTCTAACAAGACGGCTTTGGCACATAACTCTGATCTAAGGTCATCATACACTGGACAGTCAAAAATAACATGTAGCCATTCCTCACATACGCGACAAAAATGACAGTGGCGTTCATCAACTCGTAAGTTCTCGTATCTGCCCGTTTCTATTTGAATAAGGGCTACCCCACACCTAAATTTACAATAAGCTGACCTATGTATAGGGGGTAGAATCATTTTACAATACTCTTCTGTCGTATGGTCCTGCTTAAATGTCTGGTAAGTCCTTAACTTGTTTCAGTCTTTGCCTGAAGTGCCCACTGTGCGATTAATCGTTTGAGACCATACAGCCAAATAATTCTCTATGGTGATTCAGCCTGTTGAACAAAGGAACGTCTGGCTATGGGGAAAGACAGATTGCAATACTGGCCAAGATTAAAAAGGTTTTATTGCTTCACCACGATGTAAAACCAGTTTCCATAGTGGGCTGCTTTAGCCAAGGACCATAACGCAATACGTTTATCATCAACCGGGACGTGTTTGTTTGAGACAGACGAACCCAGAAAATGGCCAAAGATTTCTTTTGCCGAACCACAGGTGGTACCCAGCCTATTTCACCGGGTAGCGCGGCACTTGGACTGTACTTCTTAACACCAAGAAAGAATCTCATAGCACGGTTGTGAACATATTTATGAAAAGAAAATGTCTTATGACCCCGGACAGAAGACCCATACGTAATGACTGGCCAGACAACTGAGTCATACAGTTTAGTAAAATATTATAAGGTACCCACCAACTAATTAACACTTAGCTATAAATAGACCCTTAGCTGTAACATTTAAATCGAGATGCTCATGTAACACAATTTCGGGTCTGAAATGCACAATATTACTCTTACTAACATTAATCGACATATCATTCATACAACACCAATCATGAAAACCGTTTAATAAAAGCTGTAAGTCACCTTTATTTTCCGCCAGTAAAATGGTATCATCAGCATATAAAAGGATGCATACAACATCATTATCTAAAGTAACACCAACATCTAATAACTTTAAGTACACTTAAGATCATTTATAATATATAAGTTAAAAAGTAAAGGAGGCAATATATAACCTTGACGTATTCCACAATGCACCTCCAACCAGTCAGTAGTAAATTAATTAATTCTAATGCTTGAGACTTAACAGCTGTCAGCATTTTCCACAAACACCAGTATTATGCAATCGTTTTCACATTTTATCTCTAGTGGTTAAATCATAGGCTTTACGAAAGTCGATAAAAACGGTAAAAGTGCTCTTTTGCAGTTTCTCTCTGGTTTCTGTCAAATTAACAAGAGATGAGATAAGGTCGTTAGTACTCCTTTTCTTTCTTTCGAAATCCATTTTGCTCATATATAATGTCATTGGCTTCGGACCAAGTACTAAGCCTATCATTTAAAATGTTAAAATACAATTTATACATAGTGCATGTCAACGATATTACCCTATATGATAATGGGTCCCTAGTATCAGCTGTTGATGATTTAGGTATGGGATTAATGATACATTTATCCCACGCAGACTGTAGACCACCTTTATCAAAACAAATATTAAATAAAACATGTAAAACACTACGGTAGTGTCATTTTTCAACACATCAGAAGGAATATTATCAATACCCGTAGCCTTACTAAGCTTGGCCTTGTCAATTACCTTAACGTTGATGTAAAAGGTTGCTCAGTGACAAAATTATCAAATACAGGTAGATCATAAGTATCAGCGAAGGTAAACAAAGAACTGAAATCGTGTTTCCATTTACATAATATATATCCTCTAGACAGGAAGAGGTGGATCCATCTTTATATAATACTTGCATAGGTATGCTAGAACACTTACTATGACCAATACCAATTTCACCTATCGATTGCCAGAATTTCAAGTGACCAACGTCACAGTCAGATATAAGTTCACTCTGCTTTGAATATCAATAAAAACGTTTGGCTTTGTCAAAACATTTCCGAGCCTAGACAAAGTCAGCTTTAAGTTTAACTTTTTCATTTCTATTTAAACACCTTAACCATTTACGCTCAGCAGCACACATAACATTCCATAAATTAGATTAAACAGGTGACCACCATGGCTTGCTAGACTTATATCTCATATTAATAGATACACCAGAAATAGTTTTGTAAGGTACATCTTTATACATATCCTCTTTAAAAATATTACACCAGTCAGTGTATAATGAATTAATATGACCTTGTAACAGAAGGCCTTGTTCTAAGTTTTCAATAACACAATTTATCTGTAAAATAAAGTCTGTATACTAGTAATATTAAAAGCCACCGGGAATCCTGTTTAGGTCAAATTTATCAAGTGTTACCTTATCACAAGTAATGTCATCATTAAGACATACATGTACATTGTTACAATTGTTCTAAGACAGCAGCGAGTGGTCCGGTATATAGGTTGGTGCTAATATACTTATAGCCCCGCACTTACTAATACCATCCGACGGACAAATTTGTAAACTGACCTAGACTGGCATGTGAAACAGTACAATAATCAACAACTGCAGATCCTTTTACAGACACGGGAGTAGGTTATTAGAATAGCTAGTTCTGCCATTTAGCATACACAAATTGGCATTTATCAAA
Source organism: Cyclina sinensis (assembly GCA_012932295.1). Taxonomy (NCBI): domain Eukaryota; kingdom Metazoa; phylum Mollusca; class Bivalvia; order Venerida; family Veneridae; genus Cyclina; species Cyclina sinensis. The sequence continues at coordinate 35,543,659 of JAAONU010000006.1, read as the reverse complement.
ACATCAATAGAAAGTTCACTATAGAAATTACTAGTAAAATCTACTACATTACAATGAGGTATATAATCGATACCAGCAATATAGTCTTCTAATTCACCACAACTACTATTAAAATCTCCGCATATATTGATCAGACCTTTATGTTGAAAAGCGTATATTTCACCGAATTACATATCAGAAACCCAACACCACCCGAACCAGTTCTTGCATTACGTTGCATTAATTTACGATTACGTCCAAACTACTGTATTGTTTTCAGTCAAATGTGTTTCAGATAAAGCTAAAAAGTCAAATCATTTAAAATACACAAATCACGTAAAATAAAATTATCACATTCAGTCTTCATATTAAAACCACGCACGTTTGAAACCCCAGCTTTATACTAACGACGGCGGTTTCCGCCTCTGTTTCGACCACAACCACCGTTCCTGCGCCTGTCGAAGTCTCTGTTGTGAGCAGCAGGTCTCCTCTATCCAACATTGTTCCCAGGGTCACGGCTATTAGAGCGGTCGTTCCCCATAGTTCGACGTGGGCTACGACCGTCAGAGTCACGTGTACCGCAATATTCCTCGATCGATCGTCATCATCTCTGCGAACAATACGAGAGCCTTTCATTGAAAGACCATGGTGCTTCAGAGAGCCCAGTATTGCAATAAAGTTATTGGACATTACTCTATCCACATGGGATTGGTCGTGACTGATAAAGACGTCTTGATATTGAGGACTCGACGAGAACCACCTCTTGTTAATCATGACCTTCCGCTATTTGTCGTGTGAACTAAAACCTGCAAAAATCATTCCGGGCTTATTCACTTGGGAAGACTTCTTACGTTCAGCCATTGCACAAGACACGCCTGTCACCTTAAGTCCGTCATGGATGAAGGAGTTCACTTTAGTCTTAATGTTTTCATTTGAAGATTCTGGAAGATCTCGTATAACTACGTTTAAGGTGAGTTCAGATGGAACAGATCCATTTGGAGCTAGACTCCGAATGTTCGGATTAATTTTGACCTTAGTGTATGTATTCTCTTTCTGTTAGATTATTCACTATTTAAATGAAAAAGAAAAAGTTCTTAATCAATTATCAACAACTTGGGCTTCCAAATGCAATCAGTTCTCTTTTGTTCATGGCATAATGTACAATTACTCGACTGAAAATCCAGGTTAATTACTGGGTGTTACAAACCTATCTAAATCCTAAGCCGTATTTTTTGTCATTCATAGTTTGTTCTTTTTTCAGACAACAAAAATCATTATGTAGAAAACAATTGTTTTATTTTCATCAAACAGTTATTACAAACACATGTTTAGATTACACGCCTTTTCAGAATATTCACTTCCTCGACAATCATGAGAATTTCCAGTGCTACAGTTCCTTCTGAGCTGAATGAAACCTGTACCACAAGTTACACTACAAGACGTCGCTTCGTAGAATGGTAACCAGTCTGAAATAGAAGCAACTATACATGCACGTGCTGATTCCTTATAAGAATATTCAATTACAAACGAAGAACTTGTTCAAATCGCAGTCTTATGAGAAACATCTATATCGGATATTCAATTCAATCTCATAGAAAAATAATGTGAATAGTAATTAAAGAAGTGATAAAAATGATGATGATAATGATACAATGATACATTGTATATAATATATTAAAATATATTCACATTTTTAACTCTTACAAAAGGTGTGAGAACAATCTTTAAATATATCTTACACGGGCAATCTTTCAGCTTGCAGGATGATGTTTCATTTCGAAGTCGAGAACAATCAATTCCGTTGTGCTGAGGTAAAGGATTGTCACAATGTCTTACTCGAAAGTGAGTGTCATTGTCACAAGTAGATGAACAAGTATTCCATGGCTGCCAAGAGCTCCAAGAACCATCAACTATAAGTTTCCCATTTAGCATTTAAGTATCTCAATGCACACAATCGCTAGTTGTAATTGCAATGCAAAGAATGGCTTTCAAGCCTCGATACCAACTAACATACCCATTGCTCCATACAATTTTCAGATGAACTGGCTCGAAACTTAATAAAAGCTTCCGGCCATTTTCCATCACATTATGGCAAAAATAGACATTACACATTAAATAAGACAATGGAAAATTAAATAAATAAATAAATGAATAAATTATGAAACACTTATAATAAACAGAAAATAATCTGTTCGTAGACAGTGATAAACTTTCCATTAAAGTAAATGACTGTTAAATTATAGAATAGTCCAGGATTAGCTAAACGCTTTATTTTATACATTTCTAGAGGTTGCTTGTTTATCTAACGTTATCAAAAAGCTCTTTCAATGTATAAAAGCAGTGCACATTCAGTTAGGAGTGATAGTAGCAAAGTGACTTTTATAAAGTAAAGTCTATATGTTATGTCTTTAGAATTTATTTTCAGTCGTGATCTTTGATTATAATTCCATTTAATTGATTTTTGGGAGATACTTTATGGATTTGTATATCACAGCCAGGAAATATCTAAATATTGAAGGGCCTGAAACATTGAAGTGAAATTATATTTATGAAATACTTTAAAGAAACACTATTAAGAGCAGTCAAAACGAAGTCTGAATACTGAATACTGAAGACTCAAGACTGGATACTGAAGTCTGAATACTGAATACAGAAAGAGGCTTAAAACAGGGTCTCATTTGCTGTACATTTTACAGTTTGGTTCTTCCAAGTCTTTGCACAATTTTAAAGTAATTAAAGGTGTCTTATAAGAATGTCTTTACTGAATTATATCTTCCTTTTGATACATGGAACACAGTCACTTTTATTTTTTGGATCGTTTTCAAGTATGTGATCGTATTGCATTTCATATTATGTTGTTATTATTATATATAAAATTGTTGTTGGTAAATTTGTGCTTTCCACTGCACATTTTTTCTGTCGTCGTAACACATATGAATAACACCTGCCTAGTAAAGCATAAGTAGGCGTTTGCTTTTTTGACATCTGGAATATATTTGCAAAATATTATTTGAAGCTGGCCAATGAATATAACTTGATTGATTACAACCTTTGAAAAAAAACAGTAACTGAATGTTATTCATTACTTTCAATTTGTAGGATATTCTATTTGTTTACCAAAAGAAAAGGAATAAGACTCAAATCACAGAATTTACCGGGACAACGTCCTTCGTCACAAGGTACGGTTTCAAAGGCTTTTCCTGTACAATCAGGTTCATATCCTGAACTGCAACGTCTCAATCTGGAAGTTGTTCCAGTCCCACATGTTACAGAGCAAGGACTATAAAACCAACTTGACCAGGTCGCTAAGGCTAAAAGGTACGACAAAAATGTTGAGTTACTAATAAAGTGATCTTTTCTATGCTACGTTATTTCAATTCCCTATTACGTTCAAGTATTTGAAATAAAATTGCAAACGTAACTTTCTTCTTTTTAGGAATGAAAAGTCTAAATAAACTTTAATTTTCAAAAGATTATTAAGGTATTATTGTTATATTTCACAGAGATGAAATTTATGAAATTTAAGAACTAGTAGGAACTATTTTCTCGACGGATGTTTCAATGACCGTATTTCAACAGTTGTAATAAATACAGGTACAGTAAAACTCATTTCAAGATTGTTTTTGTAATTTGATAAAGAGAGTCTGGCGTCAACATTTCTTATGAACTTTTATTAAACTAATTCTGGAAACATGGTCATATTTTTCCTGAACTCGCTCAATTACAAATGTGTTTGCAATGTTCACTCATGTAAGATCCAAACTTATGATATGTCTAGCAGAAACAATTTGTATTCTTATCATTTTATATAAGGAAAAATGTTTACCTGTAGTGTTGCTCTTACTTCTTGCTGTAAAAAGAAAACATTCATACCATCTTGACAAATAAAAAGACAGAGAAAGTATACTTATGTGTGTATTTGTCAATTAGCGTGTATATGGCGGAGGATTGACAGATCTCTGATCTCTCATATTTGCATAATTTTACCCAAAAATCCAATTACATTTTCAGCACAAACAAGTATAGAACAAAAAGAGCACATAATAGAATATGTGGGTAAACTCTTTTATCAATTTATAGGTCTAGCTGAGGTTCCGTGATTTAGTTAAACACACGATCACAAATATACACCTATTTTGTATTGAAGACCTGACTAAGCACAACGGCACAGAGAGAAAATAACGTCTTTTTTGCTTTGATTTTGTCTACTTATCGATCTGTCACCCTTTCAGTACCAAATGCAGAAATCCGTCATTTTGAAGTCTCGTCTTTACGTGCCGTTAATTAAGTGTCCTTATTCCTGTTTATGTTTAACATAACTTTTTCTATTACAAAAACACCTGCGTTTTTCTTAAACTGGGCACATTTCAATTTCTCTGTGTTAAACTTTTAGAAAGTTGGCATCATACCTTACCAGATAATTCAACAAACTATACGTTTATTCACATATTGCTGTGGAGGAATTACACTAACTTAAATTTCGGAAGTATAATCACTCCTTCATGTTTTGCAATTAAGTAAAACTACACTAACTGGACGTTAAACCTTTAAATGCTTACAATACTCGCAAATCCATGGCAAGAATACAAGTGCTGAGCTAGTTATTGCATTACAATCGACATCATCCCATTGCCCTCTCCTTGTTGTTACAAGAATACCACAGTTCTCTTGGTCATGATATTGATCAATTAACCGTCCAGGCATCCAATTTATATAGGTAACTGGCTTTCCTGTAAGAAAAATAAACATTTTTTACTTTAAACAATGATCAGGTTAGCCTTTAATGAGAGAAGCGGAAATGTTTACATCACCGTTATTAAGCCACTTTTACAGCTAAGGTTACCGTTTAAGATTTGATATGACAACGAGTCAAAATTTAAACCTACATTCTTCTCGAAAATAGATGTGTCATTTTATCAATGATAGGTAACTTAATTTTATTATCATTATCCCATTTCTAAAACAACAACAACAAAAAAATCATTGTACTGTTAAAACACAGTATTGAGTTTTCTTTGTTTGAAACAATATTGGCCATAATTTCTGCCATGGGGGGAGTGACATTTTGGTAAAATTGTAAAATATGTATGGTATTACGTAAAGATATAATTTTTTTTTCAAAATCAGTTCCTATTTTCAAATATTTAAATGCTTGGATCATTCCTTCTCATAACAATAACATTACGACAATATTGTTTTACATAAAGTTTACCAGAATCCCAGTTCCATTGCTCTTCATTTACTTTGTCGCTGAGTCCCAGCCAGACAGATTGTGTAATGTTCATTCTTCTCAGTGTATCATAGATAAACACCTGTTCCTCTGCATTTTCTATTGAAAGTAGGTGACCACCTTTACCATGGCAGTCGTTCCTGGTGTGATACCAGCTACGACTTAATATGACAAGTTCGTAGCATTTCAATCCGTGCTGGAAAAGGGAAGCCGGTTGTGTACGACTCTGACTTTGTTTTGGACAATTGCTGTGAACTGAAGACAAACTGAATAATTTTTTTTTGTATCATATTACTACATAATGTTACGGTTGAGCACTTTATTGCCGTAAATAGAATTTTAAGTTCAGTAAACTGCAAATTTTAAGTTTGATGACTGGGATATGTGTTCGAACCCCACAAAAATCGTTTGTTTTTTCTCTCTCTCTGATCTTCTGACCTTTTCTATTACGGGCTGAAGTTGATAATTTTTCATCAATGAAAAAAAACTTCCACCTTCTATACTATACTCCTAATGATAATATTATAGAACGCCTCTTGTCGATGGTAAAGGTGGCATTGTTGTGGGTAGTTCTAAAATGGTACTAAAATAGATTTGTTTCATTTAATCACTTGTCAATGACAAACATCATTCTATTTCTCATAATAATTTCTCTCGTTTCTGTGGTTGTTGTGTGTTTTTTGTTTTGATTGTATTTTTTTTTTTTTTTTATTATTATCATTATTATTATTATTATAATTATTATTATTACTAAACTATAAAACTATGACTTTCTTATCTTTACATATTTAATAATAACTCCTAAGAAGAAACTCAGACAAAAATCCGTGCTCTTTTGTTTCCTACTTAAATCAACGTTTTCAAAATTTCAGACGAATACAACGGTAATGCAGGCGTCACACCCTACCAATAATGACATCAGATAAAAACACGATAAACGAAATGTTCAAATTCGGTTCTGATCGTGAAAACATCGGGCCATTTACGGGGGCATCTTAAGCCAGTGGATTTTCTCAGGCTCCGGGAGTACTTCGTGAGCGGTGGCAAAATCTTTGGCATGCCAAAACATTCCCGGAAGATCTTGCGAATGTTCATTTTCGTGTTGAATTCGTTTGTCTATTAAGCCCTGCGTATAGCCATCGTGAGGGCATCTTGTCAATTCGTGTCATCTTCGTCTTTTCTTCGTGTGATCATCGGTGCTATCAAGCATTTTTCGCCTCACGAAGACAATACGAAGGAAACAAGAAGTCGCCCGTTTGTATTTGGAAGGTAACACGACTAAGTGAAACCCTCTCAATACCGTCTTGTAGCCATCGTATTATAGTAAGACGCAATTGAGATGGAACCAAGGTGTCGACAAAGACAGCCAAATTTGAGTAGCTCAAGCGTTTTCCATGTGCCAGAAACTTTTCACATTGCTGAGGGCCCCTTTCAGACTGCTGAGGAGACCTTTCAGACCACTGAGGAGACCTGGATACCTAGGGTGAACGCTCTGGGGTATTATTTGGACAAGGTCTGACATCTTTCTTTGATTTCTTCCCTTTCTCATTTGGATGCCATCGTGTGACCTTCTGTATGCCTCGTATTTGCTTCGGTTAAAGATTAGCTGTTGACCAAGTTTGGGGCGATCTTCCGTAAAATTCAAAATTCCATATTCGTATGGCCATCTGATGCCAATTTCGGGACAGTGTGACGCCTGCTTAAAAATAAATGTATCTCTTTGATATTTTCTTAGAGATAAACTGGTTTTGTACTGAGCCTGAAAATAGAGAGAGTTAAATATTGGCTACTGTAACCTGTTGTTGTAGTTGTTGTCGTCGTCCTCGTTGTTGTTGTTGTTGGAATAAATGTTGTTGTCAATGGAGTGGTTGTCGGCCGAACTGAGATGTGAAAGAAGAAAAAACTCTTTGAAAGACATTCCTTTATAAAATTCTCTCGGAAACTAGTTTTTAATCATAACTATTATTACTTTTCATTACTTTTTTTACAAATTACTTAAGTATTCTTAATCATTATAATTTATCATATCTTTTTACGACAGAGTTCATAAATGCTATAAATAGTATAAACTATGTAAGGTAATTGTTGCAGTGTGGGCTATAAAACTGGCTTTTCAGCTGAATTACTTGACTTGAGTTTGAATCCCATAAAGAATGACATTTTTTTCTAAACTTCTATGCCTTTTTTACGGACTGAGGTTTTTAAGGGAACAAAAAAATAAGACTGAATGTATTAATTAAGCTGAACAGGACGTAACAGGAAGAAAAATATATGAATTTAATGTAATTAGTACTCAAAAATATATTGTTAAAGATAAGCAAGCAATAAATAAGCGGATAAACTTAATGTGCCGAGGGTAGACAATTCTATACGTACCAATGCCTGTCAGACATGAAAAGAAGAAACTCAGAAAAAAAAATCTGTGCTCTTCTGTTTCCTACTAAAATCAACGTTTTGAATTCTTAGACAAATACTACGGTAAAAATAAATGTATCTCTTTGATATTTTCTTAGGGATAAGCTGGTTTTGTACTGAGCCTGAAAATAGAGAAAGTTAAATATTGGCTACTGTAACCTGTTGTTGTTGTCGTCCTCGTTGTTGTTGTTGTTGGAATAAATGTTGTTGTCAATGGAGTGGTTGTCGGCCGAACTGAGATGTGAAAGAAGAAAAAAACTCTTTGAAAGACATTCCTTTATAAAATTCTCTCGGAAACTAGTTTTTAATCATAACTATTATTACTTTTCATTACTTTTTTTACAAATTACTTAAGTATTCTTTATCATTATAATTTATCATGATATTTTTTACGACAGAGTTCACAAATGCTAAAAACTGTATAAACTATGTCAGGTAATTGTTGCAGTGTGGGCTATAAAACTGGCTTTTCAGCTGAATTACATGACTTGAGTTTGAATCCCATAAAGAATGACATTTTTTTCTAAACTTCTATGCCTTTTTTACGGACTGAGGTTTTTAAGGGAACAAAAAAATAAGACTGAATGTATTAATTAAGCTGAACAGGACGTAACAGGAAGAAAAATATATGAATTTAATGTAATTAGTACTCAAAAATATATTGTTAAAGATAAGCAAGCAATAAATAAGCGGATAAACTTAATGTGCCGAGGGTAGACAATTCTATACGTACCAATGCCTGTCAGACATGAAAAGAAGAAACTCAGAAAAAAAAATCTGTGCTCTTCTGTTTCCTACTAAAATCAACGTTTTGAATTCTTAGACAAATACTACGGTAAAAATAAATGTATCTCTTTGATATTTTCTTAGGGATAAGCTGGTTTTGTACTGAGCCTGAAAATAGAGAAAGTTAAATATTGGCTACTGTAACCTGTTGTTGTTGTCGTCCTCGTTGTTGTTGTTGTTGGAATAAATGTTGTTGTCAATGGAGTGGTTGTCGGCCGAACTGAGATGTGAAAGAAGAAAAAAACTCTTTGAAAGACATTCCTTTATAAAATTCTCTCGGAAACTAGTTTTTAATCATAACTATTATTACTTTTCATTACTTTTTTTACAAATTACTTAAGTATTCTTTATCATTATAATTTATCATGACATTTTTTACGACAGAGTTCACAAATGCTAAAAACTGTATAAACTATGTCAGGTAATTGTTGCAGTGTGGGCTATAAAACTGGCTTTTCAGCTGAATTACATGACTTGAGTTTGAATCCCATAAAGAATGACATTTTTTTCTAAACTTCTATGCCTTTTTTACGGACTGAGGTTTTTAAGGGAACAAAAAAATAAGACTGAATGTATTAATTAAGCTGAACAGGACGTAACAGGAAGAAAAATATATGAATTTAATGTAATTAGTACTAAAAATATATATTGTTAAAGATAAGCAAGCAATAAATAAGCGGATAAACTTAATGTGCCGAGGGTAGACAATTCTATACGTACCAATACCTGTCGGACACGAAAAGCTCAAGGCTGAAAAAAAATGAAATTATGCATTCTGCGTATGACAGAAATGTAACGCACCTTTTAAAGTGTTATGTATGTGAAGGCAATTACAATTTATTAAACTACCTGTAAAAGAAACGACTCCAAATTCGAATATAATAAATATATATCTGTCATACATATGCTGTTAATGTAATCTGAAATTGTGAAATCTTTCTTTGACAAAGCATGTAAAATGTATGGAAGCTAGTATTCTCGTCGTTTATACTTTCTAGCATTAAATTACTGGTCTACAATGTAGTGTTTAACAGTTCACTAAGTCATGGAAGCGTAGGGATATTAACGTCTGTACTTTATCGGAGAGTTGTAACCTAATTTCATCAAAGTAATTAAATATCGCCTCGTAACACATATAAAGCATACCTTAGAAGTATATGTAACGAGGTAATATTCTGCAGTTTCGGTGCTTATGTTAAGTTTATGTCGAAACGTGTGTTCCAATTCCCTTCTCCCTAAAATTTGGACAAAAGAGATTTTGGAAGGACACAGTCATGTTACGTGACATTCGTTAAAGTTTTCCTCATAATTAAAGTATTTGTTAGACACACCTAAGTGACTTTGAGGCAAGTATCACAGCATTTCTAGGTTTCGTGCAACCACGTGACAGTAGATCACTGACACACATGATAGTCATCTGGATAGCGACCAACAGCTCATGCGTCAGCCATGAAACGCATGTACGAATATTTTGTACTGTAATAAGATAACACTATTTTGTTATCCACCATTTGACAAATAAAGAAAATAAACATATTCTTACCTAAAGCTGTCTTGTTGATTTTCCTGTGGTAGGGATTTGAATTACATAGTGGTGTATCACAACATTTCGTATTCGGATCTTGTTGATCAGCGGTTAAAGACAATAGTGCCCTGCATTGCTGTGAAAGAAAGGACATTTTCTAGTTTTTTATCCATTATTGATCACCGATTAGAGACAACAACAAATTGCATTGCTTTGAAAGAAAAGACTGGGTTTGTTTTAGTTTTTCTATGAAAAACTAATTAAATGACATTTTCTATGTTGTAAAACAAAAGTTGAATCTTAAATATAAGGTATTACTAGATCTGCCTCAACTGTTGCCTTTGTCCGTTTTAAGGGACTTTACCTTCAGAAATATACCGTGTAATGTTCTCAGTTTGCTCATAATGTTTATCCGAAATACATTTGAAATGAAAAACAAATTAAGACTTGCATGCATTATATATGAAATGCAGACAAAATTTATCAAAGTACACATTTCTCCCGACGCTTACAATACATATTAATGAAAAGAGGAAAAATAAATACATTATTACGCCTAAGCTTTGTTCGAAACACCGATAAACATTATTTAGTTTGTCACCTATTGACAACTGTTCATAATCAGGAAATAACAGGTAAAGAGACAAAAAATTAAACAATTTAACATACATATCTCTTATACTTGCAACCCAAATCATACGCTGGTGCATGTTGGGAGTTTCGAGTCAATGTTATGGAGCAGGACTGGAAGGAAAGAGAAAAAAGGTCAGTCTATTAAAAGTCACCATAGATATTTCAGGTGTCTTTCCTTGTGAATAACAGTCGTGACAGTCTAAGGACATTGTAGACCGTGTGTGAAAATATTATTCATATGTACCTTACACGTAGACGAATTAAAGACAAAACAAACAGTAAAAGTATGTTTCTATTGAATTATAAATAACACTGTCCTCATAAATAAAATGACAACTTAACTTAATCGAACTGAAATACACTGAAATATTGAGACTTTATATTCTATTTGCGTTACCAGTTACTCACAAATAACTTCAAATCACAATCTTCTGTACGAGTACAAGGTGGTCCACCTTCGTACACTTCGTTACAGCTGTAACACTGTGATACATTTTTGGGATGGTCTGAAATATTGAAAGATATTCCAGTATGCTCTATTTAATAGTTATTTATTATAAAGCTTTCATAAATGCTTACTACATTTTTAATAAGCAAATTTCGATTTCAATAGCATCACGAGGGGATTATATAGTATGTTATACATTGTGACATAAACTAACACAATTTATATTTAACATTTACACTCCTGTGTAAAATATAAAACATATTACAAAACAGTCTTGCTTCACTTTAACTCCGCTTTCACCAGTCTTACAATGATACTGTCTCTCAAAAGCTAACTTGAGTAAAACTGCTCTAAAAGATACATTGAACCGTCATGAGAGTCAAACTTTAAACAGAAAAAAATGAAGGTCAGAAAAACATTATTAAAATAATATGTCTAAATTGTTCCAAAGTAGTAGAAATAAGAGCGATAACAATAAGAAGGTCTTGCTGTTAATGACATGAAAATTTCTGTAAAGTTCATCAATTTTCTTATGATGGCTATTAAGGTTAGGGCAACCAGGTTTTAAAAAAGAAATTTTCAAGCATTTTCCTATTCTAATAGAATGGAAATTAAATTAGATTTGCTCTTGTTCGTCTGTCAGTCTTTCCATCGGTCTGTCTTTGTCCAAAAGTTTGTGTCCCGCCCTCAGCCAACATTTTGACACTCAGGGTCTTGAAACCTCACAGGGATAAAAATCAGCAAGTGAAGTTAAGCACCTAGGTTTTCTGTCTCCCCTCCATCCAGGAAAAGCAAACGTATGTCCCTAATTTAGTCAAAATAGCAAACAAAAAGACTGTGTCCAGCGCTCAGCCAACATTATTAGATTTACATTCATGAATCTTCACTGGTTATGAGTAAACGAAGTTGCGCTCCTGGGTATTTTTGTCTCCCTACACCCAGAGAGAGCAGAGCTATGACCCTTGATTTAGTGAAAGGGCTACCAAAACGTTTGTGTCCTGTGCTCAGCTAACACTATTGCACTCCGGGTCATGAAACTTTACAGGGATACTAGTATATATCAGCAAGTAAAGTTGTGCACCTCGGATTTTAGTTTCCATATTTCTAGATGGAGCAGTGTTATGGTCCTTGATTGAGTGAAAATCGCTACTCGAAACTTTGTGTCACACACTCAGCCAACCCCACTGCTCCCAGTGTCATAAAACTTTAGAAGAATAGATGCCAGCAAGTAAGGTTGCGCAGTTAATTTACAGATATATTGACAACCCCGCTCCTTCCCCCGAAACGGGCACACGTGTTTCCTGGAAACATTTTCGTACAATGAATCATCTTACGAACATAGCCGCAGCCCTTTGTATTACAGGTTTCCTCGAAGCAACATTCTGAGCACAATGTTAAAATTTCTCCGGGTTCAGTTTGTCTTTTTTTACGAGAATTTGCATCCCCATAAGCTTGTTTGTTGCAAAAATTCAGCGCACAGTACTGAAATAGAGCGCATACATGTACACGTCTCTAATAAAGCAAAAATCAATAGTTTTCAAATATCTTTGCACCCATACAAAACCGAATCTATTCGTTTCATTAATTTGGCTAATTATAGCAGTTAATGTCATCTTTCTATTGCAGCAAATTATAAATTGCATCTGATATATTCAATATCCTTCAAATATATTTTTTGACATATTCAAAATCCTATCGAAAACTTATCGTCCTACTGCGCTATGTAATAGCTATAGGGAAATTTACCACAGAAGAAACTAAACAATAGTTTTAGAACTAAACATGTAAGGTATGCAATATCAAAAATTGTTTCCGACCACAAAAAATATAATTTCATTCTAAGTATATGTACCAATTTATCGGGATGCCAATTTGCCTGTTCTATGCAATATAGAATTAAATGTCCCAGGCTGACATCGGTAAGTCGGTTCTATTTTTCGGTTTGGTGTTATGTCGAATTTGCATTAGTGCCAAAGCACCGAAGGGGAAAGTTCATGCAGCCGAAATTAACGCTTTAGCGTCTTCGGTAAGATCGTGTTGTAGACCGTTAACGCTAATTCTCTAGGATTTCTTTGATTACTTACACCTAATTACATCGTAATGATGAAGAACGTGGATCTTAAATCAAGAAAATCCGATTAATTTGCAACGTTTGATCCCAAAGTAACGAACTACTTGTTTCCAACCTTTATTTTGGAAACAGCTATCATTTGCATATTTGTGTGCTGACCCAATAAACCAGTTGAGGTTCATTGCATAAATTATCATGATCATTTTATTCTTATTCTTCCCCGAAAATGAACACTGATCACTGCTTGTAAATTTATAAAGGGATAATGAAAACAAAAAATTATATTTAAAAACGCATAATTTTTCATAAATCGAAAAACAGAAATAAATAAACAAATAAATGAATCAGTAAGTAAATAAATAAATAAATATAAAAAATTCAAGTAACATAATTATGAAAATTAGTAATTTACCTTAAAAGATCTACATCCGGTGTTGTATAGAGCTTGGAAGGTGTCAGGTGAAAAAACCTTGTCTATGTAGCATACCTGCATTAATCATTTTGGAGATTTCACATAAGACTTTTCCTTGCACACTCATTAAATAATTTCTTTCAAGCTGTTTTCATAAAACACAATTAAGTCATCTATGAAGACGTCTTCTGTATGTAAACTGCATGCAATTTCATCAGTTGTGTACAGTAAGTTACTTTAGCAGTTATATGCAAGCGAGTATTTAGGTTATATTAAATGCATCTGTTATCAAATAATCGACAGAATTAACTATTCTACCCACGCTTACTGTAAAGTACTTACAATTTGTTACGACTAGTATAAGACAGCTTGAACATATGTACATATTTCGACTATATAAATATCAGCAAATCCTGATTTTGTCTATAATGATGGTACTTTGTTAAGCGATCAAATCCGTTAAATCAAGGGTAACTAACTCACCTGGTTTTCATTGCAATGTGTGACGTTGTTACAGCTACTCAGGTCTGCGATGTTTTTACAGTTTAGACAATTTATGCAGTCAGCAACTGATGTTAATATGAAAAAAACAAGGTTAATGGAATATAAGGTAGTCACTCAGCAACATAACAGGTTCTAAACAAACTTATTTTGAGCAATTTTAAAAAAATAACTGTTCGCCATTGTAACTCAAGAGTTTTGCTTGACATCAGGGTACGTTTCAGATATGCCAAAGTATATCTATTAAGGCTGGAACTGCAGAATTTGTTATTCATTACTTAAACAGCCTTTACACCATGTCACTTTCTTACACTCTTAAAACATTTCGTCTCCAGTATATATTGATGAACAGAGATCAATAAAGCTACTTTTATTGCAGGTGTAACATACGTAACAGGTTTTGTCTTGTGAGGAGGTATACTCGAAAATACACAAAAAGTAAATGCTGCCATGAAGGAATTGTATTTGCTTTATTCCTTACGATAAGAAGGAAACAATATGTCCCATGACCGATAACAAACCTTTATTACCTTGTACCTGAATGAGTATATATCCAATAAGTACCAGTCCTGTAAAGAAAAAAACAGGTAAATAAACTGCTATATGAAAATTCGTAAAAACTTGCTACATAATTTTGTTCAATCTCTCTCTCTCTCTCTCTCTCTCTCTCTCTCTCTCTTTCTGAGTTTGTTTTGCCCATATGACCGGCGTCCCTGCAGAGTTTAGTTACTTCATGTTGTGGGGGATAGTGCTTGATTCAGAAAACATCCCATATCAGATACACCTTTTATTCTTTTCCATGTTTAGTGTATAGCACTGTAACAAAGAACCTCGGTTTAACGACTAATCAGAAAGTACAGTATGATAATTAGCTGCATTATTCCTGCATCATTTTAATGGCCATGGCTACGTTCTACCCAAGAAATCAATTGTTGACAATGAGAAGTATAACGTTTCATACTGCACAAGTAAATCAAAAGTTTAAATTAATTAATGTTATTTTCTTTTCAATTTTAAGTCCATAAAATGAAACTTCCAATCCGACGCTACAGTAAAACGGAATCCTAAACATCTAAACATTTTGTAAGAATAGGTTTATAACCATAGCCTTGCAACTCTCTTATGTAGATAGTCATAAAACATCGATATGTGGCAGACACACGTTTTGATAAGAGAGGTTCACAGACACCAAGACATTCATTCAATACCCTTATTTGGCAAATCAAACCAAACGTCATCACTTCTGTGCACTTTCTTGTTTCTAAATGCCCTTTTTAGCAGGAAGAGTCATCTTAAACAAATATATTTACCTGCCACATATCCCACTTCCATCTTGACACAAAATTTTATTCAGTTCTAAATGATAGTTTGTTGAACGCAACTGGTCTTACAAATAAGAGATAACTGTATAGACAGACAGCCATTTATCTAGGACAAATTTATTGTATTTCAAGATATATGTATGTACGCGCGCCTCTTGGCAATTTTTACACAGCTTATTTCGCAAAGATTTTGAACCTCATGTGTCATCGAACTTATGGAAATATATGTATATGAGCCTGACCAATTTATTTATTTTGTAAATATCTGAGACATTATTCTATATATACTTATTTATTTGAGTCTCATTCATGTACATCAATATATATTTACAAATAACTATACATATTTAAAAAGTACATGACCATTCAGTAATTGAATTATAAGAGACTATTTACTTATCACATGAACCTTGACAGTAACCTATAATACAACTATCTACAACATAAAAAACAAGTATCAGTCCCTTATTTTCTAGTTAGAAATAAGTTAAAATGTATACAAGTATACAAACAAATATACTGAGATGAAAGGAAGCACTAATGCGCATTTAAGAAATAGTAAAAAAATAAATAAATAAAAATGAAGCACTAATGCGCATAGCATTTAAAAAATAATTTTAAAAAAGTTATTAAAAAGATTATTCATTACTTACAAAGGTAAAACTGACGACGTTGGAGAATATTATAACAGGTTTTGGCACATTGCCTGATTAACCGTTGACTACAAAACACAAATGTGAGTTGTTTGTCTTTACTAAGATTCATGAATGTCGGCTCTAACAATACGGCTTTGGCACATAAATCTGATCTAAGGTCATCATACACTGGATAGTCAGAAATAACATGTAGTCATTCCTCACATACGCGAAAAAAGGACAGTGGCGTTCATCAACTCTTAAGTTCTCGTATCTGCCCATTTCTATTTGAATAAGGGCTACCCCACACCTAAATTTACAATTAGCTGACCTATGCATAGAGGGTAAAATCATTTTACAATACACTTCTGTCTTATGGTCTTGCTTAAATGTCCGGTAAGTCTTTAACTTGTTTCAGTCTTTGCCTGAAGTGCCCACTATACGATTAATCGTTTGAGACCATACAGCCAAATAATTCTCCATGGTTAGTGATTCAGCCTGTTGAACAAAGGAACGTCTGGCTATGGGAAAAGACTGCAATACTGGCCAAGATTAAAAAGGTTTAATTGCTTCACCACGAAGTAAAATCAGTTTCCATAGTGGGCTGCTTTAGCAAAGGACCATAACGCAATACGTGACGTGTTTGTTTGAGACAGACGAACCCAGAAAATGGCCAAAGATTTCTTTTGCCGAACCACAGGTGGTACCCAGCTCATTTCCCCGGGTAGCGCGGCACTTGGACTATACTTCCCAACACCAAGAAAATATCTCATAGCATATTTATGGAAAGAAAATGACTTATGACCCCAAACAGAAAAACCATATGCAATGACTGGCCAAACGACTGAGCCATACAGTTTAGTAAAAACATTTTAAGGTACCCACCAACTAGTTAACACTTAGCTATAAATAGACCAGAGCTCGACTTGCGCTGTGCGCCACCATCTTAGCTGTAACATTTAAATCGAGATGTTCACGTAACACAATTTCTGGTCTGAAATGCACAATATTACTCTAAGTAACATTTATCGACATATCATTCGTATATACAACAGCAATCATGTAAACCGTTTAATAAAAACTGTAAGTCATCTTTATTTTCCGCCAGTAAAACGGTATCATCAGCATATAAAAGGATGCATACAATATCATTATCTAAAGTAACACCAACATCTAATAACTTAAAGTACAGAGCAAGATCATTGATGATAATTATATCTGTTAAAAAGTAAAGGAGGCAATATAAAACCTTGACATATTCCACAATGCACCTCGAACCAGTCAGTAGTAAAATAATTAATTCTAATGCGTGAGGCTACAGATGATTATAAAGACTTAACAGCTGTCAGCACGTTACCACAAACACCAGTATTATGCAATCGTTTTCACATTTTATCTCTAGTGGTTAAATCATAGGCTTTACTAAAGTCGATAAAAACAGTAGAAGTGCTCTTTTTCAGTTTCTTTCTGGTTTCTGTCAAATCAACAAGAGATGAGATAAGGTCGTTAGTACTCCTTTTCTTTCTTTTGAAATCCATTTTTCTCATATATAATGTCATTGGCTTCGGACCAAGTACTAAGGCTATCATTTAAAATGTTACAATACAATTTATACATAGTGCATGTCAACGATATTCCCCTATATGATAATGGGTCCCTGGTATCAGCTGTTGATGATTTAGGTATGGGATTAATGATACATTTACTCCACGCAGACTGCAACACACCTTTATCAAAACAAATATTAAATAAAACATGTAAAACACTACGGTAGTGTCATTTTCCAACACATCAGAAGGAATATTATCAATACCCGTAGCCTTACTAAGCTTGTCCTTGTCAATTGCCTTTTTAACTTCCAATATAGATATATGGTCATTAAAAGGTTGATGTAAAAGGTTGCTCAGTGACAAAATTATCAAATACAGGTAGATCATAAGTGTCAGCGAAGGTAAACAAAGAACTTAAATCTTGTTTTCATTTACATAATATATCCTCTAGACAGGAAGAGGTGGATCCATCTTTATATAATACTTGCATAGGTATGCTAGAACACTTACTATGACAAATACCAATTTCACCTATCGATTGCCAGAATTTCAAGTGACCAACGTCACAGTCAGATATAAGTTCACTCTGCTTTGGATACCAATAAAAACGTTTGGCTTTGTCAAAACATTTCCGAGCCTAGACAAAGTCAGCTTTAAGTTTAACTTTTTCATTTCTATTTAAACACCTTAACCATTTACGCTCAGCAGCACACATAACATTCCATAAATTAGATTAAACAGGTGACCACCATGGCTTGCTAGACTTATATCTCATATTAATAGATACACCAGAAATAGTTTTGTAATGTACATCTTTATACATATCCTCTTTAAAAATATTGCACCAGTCAGTGTATAATGAATTAATATGACCTTGTAACAGAAGGCCTTGTTCTAAGTTTTCAATAACACTATTTATCTGTATAATAATGTCTGTATACTAGTAATATTAAAAGCCACCGGGAATCCTGTTTAGGTCAAATTTATCAAGTGTTACCTTATCACAAGTAATGTCATCATCAAGACATACATGTACATTGTTACAATTGTTCTAAGACAGCAGCGAGTGGTCCGGTATATAGGTTGGTGCTAATATACTTATAGCCCCGCACTTACTAATACCATCCGACGGACAAATTTGTAAACTGACCTAGACTGGCATGTGAAACAGTACAATAATCAACAACTGCAGATCCTTTTACAGACACAGAAGTAGGTTATTAGAATAGCTAGTTCTGCCATTTAGCATACACAAATTGGCATTTATCAAAACATCAATAGAAAGTTCACTATAGAAATTACTAGTAAAATCTACTACATTACAATGAGGTATATAATCGATACCAGCAATATAGTCTTCTAATTCACCACACCTACTATTAAAATCTCCGCATATATAGATCAGACCTTTATTTTGAAAAGCGTATATTTCACCGAATTACATATCAGAAACCCAACACCACCCGAACCAGTTCTTGCATTACGTTGCATTAATTTACGATTACGTCCAAACTACTGTATTGTTTTCAGTCAAATGTGTTTCAGATAAAGCTAAAAAGTCAAATCATTTAAAATACACAAATCACGTAAAATAAAATTATCACATTCAGTCTTCATATTAAAACCACGCACATTTGAAACCCCAGCTTTATACTAATGACGGCGGTTTCCGCCTCTGTTTCGACCACAACCACCGTCCCTGCGCTTGCCGAAGTCTCTGTTGTGAGCAGCAGGTCTCCTCTATCCAACATTGTTCCCAGAGTCACGGCTATTAGAGCGGTCGTTCCCCACAGTTCGACGTGGGCTACGACCGTCAGAGTCACGTGTACCGCAATTATTCCTCGATCGATCGTCATCATCTCTGCGAATAATACGAGAGCCTTTCATTGAAAGACCATGGTGCTTCAGAGAGCCCAGTATTGCAATAAAGTTATTGGACATTACTCTATCCACATGGGACTGGTCGTGGCTGATATAGACGTCTTGATATTGAGGACTCGACGATAACTACTTCTTGTTAATCATGCCTTTCCGCTATTTATCGTGTAAACTAAAACTTGCAATAATCATTCCGGGCTTATTCACTTGGGAAGGCGTCTTACGTTCAGCCATTGTACAAGACACGCCTGTCACCTTAAGCCCGTCACGGATGAGTGGGTTCACTTTAGCTTTAGAGTTTTCATTTGAAGATTCTGGAAGATCTCGTATAACCACGTTTAAGGTGAGTTCAGATGGAACAGATCCATTTGGAGCTAGACTCCAAATTTTCGCATTAATTTTGACCTTAGTCTATGTATTCTCTTTCTGTAAGCTTATTCGCAACTTAAATGGAAAAAAAAGTTCTTAATCAATTATCAACAACTCGGGCTCCCAAATTCAATCAGTTTAGATTACACGCTTTTTCAGAATATTCACTTCCGCGACAATCATGAGAATTTCTAATGCTACAGTTTTTTCTGAGCTGAATGAAACCTGTACCACAAGTTACACTACATGACGTCGCTTCGTAGAACGGTAACCAGTCTGAAATAGAAGCAACTACATATGCACGGGCTGATTCATTATAAGAATATTCAATTACGAACGAAGAAATTGTTCAAATCGCAGTCTTATGAGAAACATCTATATCGGATATTCAATTTCAATCTCATAGAAAAATAATGTGAATAGTAATTAAAGTAGTGATAAAAATGATGATAATAATGATACAATGATACATTGTAAATAATATATTAAAAAATATTAACATTTTTAACTCTTACAAAGGTGTGAGAACAATATTTAAATATATCTTACACGGGCAATCTTTCAGCTTGCAGGATGATGTTTCATTTCGAAGTCGAGGGCAATCAAGAGCTCCAAGAACCATCAACTATAAGTTTCCCATTTAGCATTTAAGTATCTAAATGCACACAATCACTAGTTGTAATTGCAATGCAAAGAATGGCTTTTAAACCTCGACACCAACTAACATACCCATTGCCCTGCACAAGTTTTAAATGTACTGGCTCGACACTTAATCAATGCTTTCGGCCATTTTCCATCACATTATGGCAAAAAACAGATTAAATAATACAATGGAAATTAGATAAATAAAGAAATAAATGAATAAATAAATTATGAAACAATTATAATAAACAGAAAAATTTGTTTCTATTTTTGAAGGCTTTTTTAATATTTTTCTAAGTTGTGCGGACTTGTTTGTTACTGCTCCCAGAGAATGATGCAAATACATATGTTATATTAAGTAATGTTTTACATAAATCATATTATTTTCTTAAAGATCTAGATCTATATCTATAACATTACAACAAAAAATTGGTGTACATGTAATACTGCATGTTTTCTCTTCATCTAAAGATTTTCACTGGTGCTTTTTTTTTCAAAACAGATTTAGGACTTAAAATTTACAATGGCAATTCCATTTGGACAGAATTTACTTGATGATATTTCAATTCATGCAGACTGGTGTAGATACGTGTCTTGAGTATCGATTGTCAGAATATATGATTAAACGCCAGTCTGTTGCTTGCTCAACAATAATGATTCTCACACTATCCGCTATTCAAGAAGGAATTGACCGTGATAAATTTTACACATTATAGCTGTCGTCTCTGCAAACTACTTTCGACTGTTCTAATTTGTCATTGTAAACTTCAGTAATTCAATTTCTTTTTAAATATTTTCATAAGATAAATATTGTTATGGACTAAATTATCTTCTTTGATGTTCATTTATGACATAATAGTAGACATTTCCTAAAACTTAAATTATTAACTGATAAACCAAACATGAACTCGTTGTTTTCATTTTCACGTGGAAAATGAATAGCGGAAGTAAACTGAATAGCCAGACGGGCAAAAACCATAAAAATGACATAAGTAAGTAGCGAACATACGTAAGCCCTTAAGAATTAACTGTATTAGAATTAGAATGGAAATAGATTTTACAGTTTTTGTGATTTTCCATCGAATATATCACGGTGATTCATTCAGATGCGCAATTATCTAAATTACTGCGCATCTGAACTCGAAACCGTGATATATTTGACGGTATATCACTCCAAAAATAAGATCTATTCCCTAAATGATACGCCATGCCAAACAGTCTGTATGAATATTTGCACATAGATCACTATCCAATAAATTAAATGTATGGGTTTTTCACATGTCTTTCATATTCTTTAGGCAGATATTTCTTCGTCTTTCTTTTGCCCAATCAGATATTATGAGTGTAAACTGTAATCTGTATATAAACATGTTGTTTTGATAATCTGTTCGTAGACAGTGATAAACGTTCTAGATTAAATTACTGCTAAGTTATAGAAAAGTCCAGGATTATTAGATAAACGCTTTATTTTATACATTTCTGGAGATTACTTGTTTATATAACATTTTCGAAAAGTTCTTTCAATGTATGAAAACAGTGCACATTCAGTTATGAGTAATAGTAGCACAGTGTCTTTTATAAAGTAAAGTCTTTTTGTTATGTCTTTAGAATATATTTTCACTTGTGATCTTGGATTATAATTCCATTTAATTGATATGTGAGAGATACTCTGTGGATATGTATATCACAGCCGGAAAATATCTAAATATTGAAGCGCCTGAAACATTGAAGTGAAATTGGATTTATGAAATACTTTAAAGAAACACTATTAAGAGCAGTCAAAACGAAGTCTGAATACTGAATACTGAAGTCTGGATACTGAAGTCTGAATACTGAATACAGAAATAGGCTTAAAACAGGGTCTCATTTGCTCAAAATTTTACAGTCTGGTTCTTCCAAGTCTTTGCACAATTTTAAAGTAATTAAAGGTGTCTTATAAGAATGTCTTTACTGAATTATATCTTCCATTTGATACATGGAACACAGTCACTTTTATTTTTTGGATCGTTTTCAAGTATGTGATCGTATTGCATTTCATATTATGTTGTTATTATTATATATAAAATTGTTGTTGGTAAATTTGTGCTTTCCACTGCACATTTTTTCTGTCGTCGTAACACATATGAATAACACCTGCCAAGTAAAGCATAAGTAGGCGTTTGCTTTTTTGACACCTGGAATATATGTGTAAAAAGTTATTTGAAGCCGGACAATGAATATAACTTGATTGATTAGAACCTTTGAAAAAAAACCGTAACTGAATGTTATTCATCAATTTCAATTTGTAGAATATTCCATTTGTTTACCGAAAGAAAAGGAATAAGACTCAAAATCACAGAATTTACCGGGACAACGTCCTTCGTCACAAGGTACGGTTTCAAAGGCTTTTCCTGTACAATCAGGTTCATGTCCTGAACTGCAACGTCTCAATCTGGAGGTGGTTCCAGTCGCACATGTTACAGAGCAAGGACTATAAAACCAACTTAACCAGGTCGATTACGCTAAAAGGTAGGACAAAGTATGTTGAGTAACTATATAAAGCGATCTCTTCTAAGCGACGTTATTTCAATTCTATTACGTTCAAAAACTTGAAATAAAATTGTAAACGCAACTTCCTTCATTTTAGGAATGAAAAGTTTAAATCAGTTCTAATTTTCAAAAAAAATATTAAGGTATTATTGTTATTTTTCACAAAGATGTATCTAGTTTCAATTGTTTCTGATGACATTTAAAACCTAGTAAGAACTATAATCTCGGGGGGGGGGGGAGGATTGAGGGGGAGGGGGTTCAATGACCATATTTCAGCAATTATGATAAATACAGGTGCAGTAAAACTCATCTCAGGGTTGTTTTTGTTATTTGATAAAGAAAGTCTGGCGTCTACATTTCGTATAAACTTTTATAAACTAACTGAGGAAATATGTTTCTATTTTTCCTGAGCTTGCTAAATTACAATTGTGTTTGCAATATTCACTCATGTAAGATCCAAATTACAATTACATTTTAGCACAAACAAGTATAGAACAAAAAGAGCACATAAAATAATATGTGGGTAAACTCTATTATCAATTTATAGGTCTAGCTGAGGTTCCATGATTTAGTTTGACAATTTAACAAGTTAAACACATGATCACAAATATACACCTATTTTTGTGTAGAAGACCTGACTGAACAACACCGGCACAGAGAAAAAATGACGTCGTTTTTGCTTTGATTTTGTCTACTCATCGATCTGTGAACTAATGGGAAGTTGGCAGTAGCAGTACGCAGTATAGCAGTTGGCAGTAGAAATTAAATCAAACGTGAAGTTGGCAGTAGCAGTAACAGCAGTAGCAGTAAGCAAAACGTGAAGTTGGCAGTAGCAGTAAAGGCAGTAGCAGTAAACAAAACGTGAAGTTGGCAGTAGCAGTAACAGCAGTAGCAGTAAACAAAACGTGAAGTTGGCAGTAGCAGTAACATCAGTACCAGTAAACAAAACGTAAACGTTTTCTTCACTGCTACTGCTGTTACTGCTACTGCCAACTTTACGTTTTGCCTACTGCTACTGCCAACTTCACATTTTTCTACTGCTGCGTACTGCTACTGCTCACCTCCTATACATGATCTGTGACCCTTTCAGTACCAGATGCAGAAATCCGTCATTTTGAAGTCTCGAGTGTTCGTGCCGTTGATTAAGCGTCCTTATTCCTGTTTTTGTTTAACATAACTTTTTCTATTACAAAAACACCTGCGTTTTTCTTGAACTGGGCACACTTCAAGTCTCTCTGTGTTAAACTTTTAGAAAGTTGGCATCATACCTGATAACCATACGATTACTCACATATTGCTGTGGAGGAATAACACAGTTTTGCAATTAAGTAAAACTGCACTAACTTAACGTTAAACCTTTAAATGCTTACAATACTCGCAAATTGCCCTCCCCTTGTTGTACGAGAATACCACAGTCCTCTTGGTCATGATACTGATCAATAAACCGTCCAGGCATCCAATTTACATATGTAACTGGCTTTCCTGTAAGACCTATAAACTCTTTTCTTACGAATACAATAGCCAGATTATCGTTTAGAGGGTGATGCGGACAGTTTAGCATATCTGATAAGACAATTTTACAGCTAAGTCTACCGTTAAAGATTTGCTATGACAACAAATCTTTTTCACATTTCCGCAGCGTCCCCACGCCCTTTTATTTTTTTTATCTTTTACATCAAGAACAGCAGAACAAAAATAAGAAAATGTACAGTATTGTACTGTATTTAATTAACCTAAAAGTGTTTTTTTTTTCATACTTTTAACAGGACACTAAAATTCTAACCGTTTAGACTGTTCGATGTTTGAAACAAAATCCTTCTTATAGCTACAGATTGTGCCATGGAGACAGAAGCACATTATTTTATGGGAAAATGATAAGAAAGGTATTGTATTAATTAAAGACAAAAACCTTAAATTTCAATCTGTTTCTGCTTTAAAATGATTAAATTCTTGCAGCATTCTTGAGTAACATTTCGACAAATACGTCGGTCAGTAATGTTTATGAAACAATCTTACAAATTTGTATGTTTTAGGTTTTGTGCCTTTGAAAATTGACAAATTTTACCAGAATCCCAGTACCATCTCTCTTCATTTATTTTATCGCTGAGTCACAGACAGATTGTGTAATGTTCATTTTTCTCAGTGTATCATAGATAAACACCTGTTCCTCAGCATTTTCTATTGAAAGCAGGTGAACATCTTTCCATGGCAGTGGTTCCTAGCGTGAATCCAGCTACGACTTAATATGACAAGTTCGTAGCATTTCAATCCGTGCTGGAAAAGGGAAGCCGGTTGTGCACGACTCTGAATGTCCTTCGGACAAATGTTTAAAACTGTAAGAAAAATTGAATATTTTTTTTGTATATCATAAATCATTTTACTATATATTTCACGAATATCTACCATATATAGAAGCCTTAAGTTCTATCTACTAGAAGATCATCGTCGGAACCCACGTTCGGTCAATACGCTATGCTTCTTAATCGAAACTCGGTTCTACTATATATACTGAAGTGATCCAGAGAAAAGCAATGACACGCATCAGGGATTGAACCCAAATCACCTGCATGACAGCCAGAATAGTTCACACTGTGTGGCGAATCGATATGTGGCGAATTATTAATGTAGCGAGTAGTTATATTATCATGTAGAATTTATACTAACAATCTGTAATCACAAGCATGGGCAGTTTTATTGCACAACATATATCTACAACAGTGATTTTGTTTGCATCAATACCCAAAGAATTATAAATGCCTTATAAGGTGATATGATCAGGGGTGAAACGACCAGGATTGAAACGTCCAGGAACCTTTTATAATTCGTTGCACAGTCCAGTTTTAGCTGCTTACACATATTCATTGTTGACCTTACTCTAATGCATTAGAAAGTTATAGTATAACCTCATATTACAGTGTTACTCACATGTCTGAGGTATCTAGAATAAACAACCAAGTGTTTCCCACCATGTTGTGTGCATATGTACATGTATGAACCGAGCTACACTGTACCCGAAACAGGCTGAAAACCAGCAAGTCTGACACATATGTACAAATTGAAATAGGTTATAAACGGCGTGAAATTACCTGATCGTGGAGTAGAAATCGTGGCTCTTTTAATGCCGGGCAGAAAAGTATTCCATTTGCGATTTCCTGTATCGAAACTTTCAGTTTGTTTACCTTCGAATGTATCTCTGTTTCATAGTTTTTTATGCGGTTCAATTTGTTAAAACATGGGTAGCACACAGTGACTAACTTGTGAATTCGAACTGAGTTAAATACCGATGAAAAACGTCATTATTAAGCTTTCTGTATGACTTTTTATTGCATATTTCCGAACAACACGCATCACACCAGGGCGCTGCCATTTTGAAAATCAGCAACTTCTTTGAAGAGTATTCGATATATTACGCACGATGTCATTGGTCAGTATGTAGCTGATAAATATTCATGAAAACGAAAGTTTCACAGTTGAATCTCCCACGGTATATAATGTAGTGGAAACAGAATATATACGGTGGGTTCCGACGATGCTAGAAGATGTATTGCTGGATTTCAAGAATGCCTCTTGATTTAGCGTTATATTGCCTTTAAATTTTTCATGAACGTCACAAAGAATCTATTCGTAATTGCTGTATTAGTTTATATCGCTGCCTAGATATGTTACTCATACAAGCTGATGTATCTGTTTCACTTTTGCGTTCTCAGAATGGCTTGATACTTTAACTATATGTCTTCTCTTTTATTTAGAATGTAAATGACATGAGTATTAGTATAAGCAAAAAATGTAAATTAATCTTGTATGCAGATGACGGTGCTATTTCATTCTCTCATAAAGAACCAGAAATTATGAGTAATGTACTTGGTAAAGAACTTGAAAATTGTAGTAAATGGCTTGTTGATAATAAATTATCTCTGCACCTTGGTAAAACTGAATGCATACTTTTTGGATCTAAGAGAAAATTAACAAAAGTAAAAAAAAAATCTTTGTTCAAAGTAATGGACATACAATTGAATCTAAGAAATCAGTTAAATATCTTGATTGTGTTTTGGATGATGACTTATCCGCCACATCTGTTGTTAATAATATTGTTAAGAAAGTGAATTGCAGATTAAAGTTTTTGTATAGACAAAGTCGGTATCTTGATGTAAAGCTAAGAAAAATCCTCGTAATGCTTTAATTCAGTGTCAGTTTGACTGTGCCTCCTCTTCTTGGTATAGTGGTATCTCTAAAACATCTAAAACATAAATAACAAATTGCTCAAAATAAAGTTGTAAGATTCATCCATGGATATGAGTGCAGAACATCTTTAAAAGCCTCTGATTTCAGTGATATTAGTTGGTTGAATGTTGAAAACAGGGTAAAACAACTGAGACTGAATCATGTTCATAAAATTTTTAATAATAAATGTCCATCTTATTTACATGATTTTATTTTGGTTTCTAACACACATTCTTACAACAGTAGACACAGTGTATGTAACTAGCATGTTCCCCAAGCTGACACTTTTATATTAGATACCTTTTTTTACCAATCAATCAAGGACTGGAATAATTTGTCTCCTCAGATTAAAACATTAAAAAACAAATGCAGTTTTAAGAAAAAAGTGAAACAACATCTCATGCAGAGTATGAAAGATGCTGAAATTTCATATTTTATTTTTTATTAACCATAACTGTATTTTATCTCATTTTATAGTATTCTGGATTTGTCTGTGATATATATGTCAAATAACTAAATTCCTGTAATATATTTGCAAGATAGTGGTTAATATGCGATAATTAGATTTTATGAAAAGTAACTCTAGTAATGATCTATACATCTAATATGATATAACTGGTCTTTCTTTTTAAGCTGCAGCCAAAGTTTATGAGACCTTGATTGTTTTTGTCATAAGGACCCCATTGGAAATAAGTTGTAAAACTTAATGGGTTATCCTGTGCTATATATATGTCTCAAATTTGTCGCAAAATCCTTACAATTGTCTATTATATTAAATTATTCTTTTTTATTTGTGTAAACTTTTAAAAGTTGTATAATTCTGAATCCACTAGTTTGTATATTTAACAGTGATTGACTACAATATGTGATACTTAGCCAATTTATGTGATTGTATTTTGTTAACTGTTAATTTAATGTGACATATATATTCACGAATAAATCTATCTATCTATTAGA
The DNA here is from genome assembly GCA_012932295.1 of Cyclina sinensis. Taxonomy (NCBI): domain Eukaryota; kingdom Metazoa; phylum Mollusca; class Bivalvia; order Venerida; family Veneridae; genus Cyclina; species Cyclina sinensis. The sequence goes on along the minus strand of JAAONU010000006.1, from coordinate 35,515,556 downwards.
AGGTAAGGTGGATATGTTTTTATTTCGAACATAAATACGTGTGCTGCAGGCTATCTCACACTTACGACCTCTTAAGGTAGAACTCTCTCCGCGATTCTGTCGTCAATTTTCTCATCCATTTTGACTTAAGGGAACAGTGAGTCAAGTGTAAATTATAAATACCTGAGCTGGCTGATGTGCTTGTTGCAGAATGAACTTCGGTACTCTGTGTTATAACACTATGATTTGTAGGAACGGGTGTTTGTTTGTTGGTGGTAAATGATTCTGTCGTGATTTTAGTAGGGTCGAATGTTGTTCCTAAAAATCGAATAAAAGTATTTCTTAAGTACATAACCATGCAGCATCGATAGTATCTGATGTTTTACTCTTCCATCATGCAGTTATAGATTGAAATTTGTTTAAAATATTCGTTTACATAAAAAACCTATATTGAAAAGAATGATGCAGTTAAAAGCGATTCCAACAAAATGTAAGTAAAACTAAAGCATTTCAGAAAATGAACAGGGTCCGTTTATTGGCTCATTTAAAAGTTGCAGTAGAAAAAATTCTTGTTATACCAGTTATAGTTGTACCTTCACAGAAATTGCAGAATTTCTGGCAATGAATTCGTGACCATGGAATATAGTTTCCATTGCAGATGTAAACCCCATAGGTTGCGCAGTCAGCATTTACATCTTTAAAAGTCGATAAACTTGCAGAAGGTTGAATCGCACCAACTGGTATGAAAGAAATGTTAATTGTTGCTTAACCCTTGAATGCCTGACGTCTAAAAACCTATACTTTAGCAAACAGTGTAGACCCAGATCAGACGCCGAAAAATGCGGCGTCGGGTCTGACTCTACACTGTTTGCATAAAGGACTTTCTTCCCTAGATAGAATAAAATCGAAAATTTAAACCAAAAAATCCTTTTTGACTTGTCCAATAGACAAGGATGATATAAATGGGTTAAAATGTGAAGTTGATGATGTCGCTTACCGTGTTCATGTTTGTCTTTGCCCTAGATTAGATTTGAATTTGTTCCTATGGCACTGAAAGCGTGTAAACTCGTGCATTATTCAAACATTACAGTTAAGTATTTCGATATAAACGGTTTTAAAGTAATGTCATTTCTACTTAATAGTCGAATGATTATTTGAAAATAAAACTTAAAAGAGTACTCACAGGTGTAAACTAAGAAGATTATATTTTCAGGTATAATAATTGGTATAATTACTATTACTATGCATACATGAGAAGTTTACACATGGAAAGGACGAATAGATACATGTATCGACATATGCTATATAATGATAATTATAATAATGATATATTATGTGAAGGTGACACATTAAGACAACTGAAAACATATACAATTACCACAGCTGTTTTACAAAGTGAACTTCAAAACAGTACAGAGAAAGTACAATATATGCATAATGTTCTTAAGAATATAACATACAAAGTGAAACTTTAATAGATAATTATTTATACGTATTTTTGAAATAGTTGATTTCAAATTGTAAATAAATTAAAACTTTTACCTAAAGAAATTTTTACACTTAACAAAATAAATTCACCATATCTCTGACCACGTATGAAATTTACAACAAACAACAATGTTTTATTTAGCATTGAATAATTAAATACATATTTTTTTAGCCAAAAACTGAATTATATAATTATACATATTGAAGGCGTGTATGGAGCTCTCTAACGTTGTAAGGGTGAACAGAAAAAATGATATTTATGATATCTTAATTGATAAAAAAAGTGAAACATAGCAAAGAGTTGCGCACAACCTTCCAATATGTGCTCACAAACATGGAGATAGACAGATATTCGTAGACACACAAACATCGAGATAGACAGCTATTTGCTGACACACAAACATCGAGAGAGACAGTTATTTGTTGACACACAAACATGAAGATAGACAGCTATTTGTTGACACACAAACATCGAGATAGACAGTTATTTGTTGACACACAAACATCGACATAGACAGTTATTTGCTGACACACAAACATGGAGATAGACAGCTATTTGTTGACACACAAACATGGAGATAAACAGCTATTTGTTGACAAACAAACATCGAGAAAGACAGCTATTTGTTGACACACAAACATCGAGATAGACATTTATTTGTTGACATACAAACGTCGAGATAGACAGCTATTTGTTGATACACAAACATCGAGATAGACAGCGGTTTGTTGACATACAAACATGGAGATAGACAGCAATTTGTTAACACACAGACATGGAGATAGACAGCACTTTGTTGACACACAAACATCGAGATAGACAGCGGTTTGTTGACACACAAACATGGAGATAGACAGCAATTTGTTGATACACAAACATTGAGATAGACAGCAATTTTGTTAACACACAAACATGGAGATAGACAGCAATTTGTTAACACACAAACATGGAGATAGACAGCAATTTGTTAACACACAAACATGGAGATAGACAGCAATTTGTTAACACACAAACATGGAGATAGACATCAATTTGTTGACACACAAACATCGAGATAGACAGCGGTTTGTTGACACACAAACATGGAGATAGACAGCTATATGTCGAAACACAATCAAGGAGATAGACATCAATTTGTTGACACACAAACATGGAGATAGACAGCTATTTGTTGATACACAAACATGGACATAGACAACTTTTTGTTGACACACAAACATGGAGATAGACAACTATTTTTTTGACAAATTCAGTCACTTATTTTGCTGTAGTTATTCTTACCATGAAACTTTGACATTATAAAGCCAATAACTAAAATTTGGGGTTATTTTGAAGGCATCAGTCATGTCCAGCAAACATAATGCACACATAGCGACAAGATATGGTGACAAGATTTCAGGTCAACCACTGCTCTCTCCCATACATTGCACAAGAGGTTTAGTAAAGGGCGTCAAATCATTAGCTTGAAGCGGATATTATATCCAACCAGCGATATTCACCGGACTTGGCACCTGTGACTTTTCTTGTTCCCATGGCTGAAATTGCATTTGAAGGGGAGGCACTTCAGAGACGTCGAAGTCATGTAGTAGACAGCGAAGATACAGAATGGCAGAATTTCTGTAAACGCTTATTATCGGGTGAAGAAAAAATTACTCCTACCTAGGAAATACAGTGCTAGGAGAGACAGCTCAATATCCATATACACACAGAACTACAGGTTGTGTTCAGTATTTAGTCAGGATTTATGTAATAAGATAATTAAGATAACAGTCCTGTGCCACAACCTTACCTATATTTTTCACGTATAGTATTCAGCTATACAAGTGTTCTTTTGAAACGAAATCGTGATTTTTTTTGCGTTTGCTTCCGCTTTTAATTCCTGATATTTCTCTTGTTTGTCTTATTCTACATCTATTTTCATTTCTTTCTATACTTCTCCTCAGACCTGATGGTTTTGCCTTTCTATACATCTCCTCAGACCTGATGGTTTTGCCTTTCTATACTTCTTCTTAGACCTGATGGTTTTCCCTTTCTATACTTCTCCTCAGACCTGATGGTTTTGCCTTTCTATACTTCTCCTCAGACCTGATGGTTTTGCCTTTCTATACTTCTCCTTAGACCTGATGGTTTTCCCTTTCTATACTTCTCCTCAGACCTGATGGTTTTGCCTTTCTATACTTCTCCTCAGACCTGATGGTTTTGCCTTTCTATACTTCTCCTTAGATATGATGGTTTTGCCTTTCTATACTTCTCCTCAGACCTGATGGTTTTGCCTTTCTGTTCTTCTCCTCAGACCTAATGGTTTTGCCTTTCTATACTTCTTCTTAGACCTGATGGTTTTGCCTGTCTATACTTCTCCTTAAACCTGATGGTTTTGCCTTTCTATACTTCTCCATAGACCTGATGGTTTTGCCTTTCTGTACTTCTCCTCAGACCTGATGGTTTTGCCTTTCTCTACTTCTCTTTGGACCTGATGGTTTTGCCTTTCTGTACTTCTCCTCAGACCTGATGGTTTTGCCTTTCTATACTTCTCCTCAGACCTGATGGTTTTGCCTTTCTATACTTCTCCTTAGACCAGATGGTTTTGCCTTTCTATACTTCTCCTTAGACCTGATGGTTTTGCCTTTCTGTACTTCTCCTCAGAACTGATAGTTTTGCCTTTCTCTACATTTCCTTAGACCTGATGGTTTTGCCTTTCTGTACTTCTCCTCAGACCTGATGGTTTTGCCTGTCTATACTTCTCCTTAAACCTGATGGTTTTGCCTTTCTATACTTCTCCTCAGACCTGATGGTTTTGCCTTTCTATACTTCTCCTCAGACCTGATGGTTTTGCCTTTCTCTACTTCTCCTCAGACCTGATGGTTTTGCCTTTCTATACTTCTCCTTAGACCTGATGGTTTTGCCTTTCTCTACTTCTCCTCAGACCTGATGGTTTTGCCTTTCTATACTTCTCCTTAGACCTGATGGTTTTGCCTTTCTATTCTTCTCCTTAGACCTGATGGTTTTGCCTTTCTCTACTTCTCCTTAGACCAGATGGTTTTGCCTTTCTATACTTCTCCTTAGACCTGATGGTTTTGCCTTTCTATACTTCTCCTCAGAACTGATGGTTTTGCCTTTCTATACTTCTCCTTAGACCTGATGGTTTTGCCTTTCTGTACTTCCCCTCAGACCTGATGGTTTTGCCTTTCTCTACTTCTCTTTGGACCTGATGATTTTGCCTTTCTATTCTTCTCCTCAGACCTGATGGTTTTGTCTTTCTGTACTTCTCCTCAGAACTGATGGTTTTGCCTTTCTATACTTCTCCTCAGACCTGATGGTTTTGCCTTTCTATACTTCTCCTCAGACCTGATGGTTTTAGTATGAAAGGTAAAAATCAAACTACTGTTCCAGTTGATAAAGTTTACATAGTATGAAAGGTTAAAATTAAACTACTGTTTTCCAAATGCACTCTACTTGTAATGTAGACATTTATTTATGGGATAAGGAGGGTTCTTGTAACATGCATTGTTATCAGTGTAAGAACAGTTACTTAACTAGTATATATGTTTTCAAAGGTTAAATAAATAAAAAAAATGCGTGGAGAAAGTTCAAAAGACACGCACTGTATCAAGCATTTGGAAGATTAAACTTTCCGCGTATCTTTCTTTGAGTTTCAAAAACAAGAAATAAACAAGAAATCTATCACAGACACGAATGCCCACGAAACAAGGCAATGGTCACAGTCATGGTAGTTTATAACTTGATGTTACCTTGATCATTTCTGCCAATCCTTTTTTGCATTATGTGAACTGAACAAAGTGTCAAGGGGTAAGACTATAATATGTCCTTTACCTAGTTACACTCCTGGTAACATTAATGAATTTCCAAAACTGATGTGTTTCAAAAGATACTACTCTAGTGTTTTGTACCCATATGCCACAACATGTCTTTTACAAAAAAGGTATTTCAACACAGTTTCTAACTTTTAACTGTCTGTTTTTTTTATGCCCCAGTTGTACACCATAAGCGAAAATATAGTTCGATTATAAAACTGAAAGAGTTGCACACAGAAGCAATAAACAGTAAAATGAAACAAAGGGCAATGACTCCGCCAAAATGATCGAATCGCAAATGCCTGGTATATGTCTGCGGCACTTTAAAATGATCATTCTATGAAAACTGGTTAAAAATGCATTAGAAATGTAGGAATTGTGCACAGAAGCAATAAACAGTAAAATTAAACAAAGGGCAAATGACTCCGCCAAAATGATCGAATCGCAAATGCCTGATAATTTGAACTGCACATGGCACTTGATAATGTTCACTCTATGAAAGTCGGTGAAAATCGAATGGCAAATGTAGGAGGAGTTGAGCACAGAAGCAATATTAAGTAAAATTTAACAAAGAGCAATAACTAATCCAAAAATACTCGAATCGCAAAAGCTAGAATATATGCACTAAAACCATTGTGTGAAAGTTTGGTGAAAATCAAATCAGAATTCAAGGAGGAGTTGCACACAGAGGATGAAATGGTCGGGCGGACAGTGCGGTTACCATTTGCCAACCTTCGTGGTGGTTTGGCGTCCAACGTAGCTAAAAATAACATCTCTTCTGAAACCATAGAGTCAAATTTTGTTGAAACTTAGCCAGTGGTGGTTCCATGTCTCGAACTGCGGACACTTTTTCAGGGTCAGGCTTTAAACCTTCAGAGGAAAGGATGTGACCAAAATATTAAACTTCAGTAAGTCCAACTTCAACTTTGTCTTTGTTAAAACATATGCCTTTCTGTTGGCATCTATTGCGAACTTTTCTTTGGTTTTTGTCATGTTCTGTTCGTGTTGAACCCCATACTAATATGTCATCAACCATTGCAGAACAACACTTCAAACCTTCAAGGCACTCGTCTATGCGACGCTGGAAATCATCTTGACTTGTGACAAGGACTAAAGGTGTTCGGGTATAGCAAAAACGACCTAAATGGTTGTTGAATGTAGTCAAATATGACGAGTTCCATTAACCAGTTTGTGAAGTACTTAGCTGCAGATAATTGGGAAAGAATATCATCAAGAGTTCTCATTGGATAATGTGGATAATGTAGTGCCTTGTTGAGGTCTTTCGGATCAAAGCATATTTTTATCTTATCTGATCCTGGTTTGTTTACAACAACCATTGAATTGACCCATTTAGTAGGTGTATTGACCTTTGCAATAATACCGGCTTTGACCATTTTCTGTAGTTCAGTATCAACTTTTTCCTTAAGGGAAACAGGCACTCTTCGTGGTGGTTGCACAACTGGCTGGACTTTAGGATCAAGTTTCAATGAAACTTTGCCTGTAAGATGACCAATGCCTGTAAATAAATCCGGATAGTCAGCAAATACTTTTTCCTTTGACAAAGGTCTAGATTTGTTGTCTACAGACATGAACATCTTAATCAGGTTGAATTCAAGACACGACTGGAAACCTAAGATTGAGCATCTGCTTTTGCGTACTACAAAGAAATCATCAATTTTTTTGCTAAGGCTTTATAAGAACATTTTAGGTTTATCTGGCCAATAACGTCAAGCTTAGCACCATTGTATGCTGTAAGATTGCAAGACGCTCTTTTCAGTGGAAACTTCAGGCCTAAACTATAAAAACCTTCCTCAGTAAGAATATTACAATAAGCACCAGTGTCTATTTTCGCGGAAAGGGGCTACCTGAATGTCGGCACAAACCTTATCACCTGAATGCTTATCACTGTCAATTTCAAAATCACTATTATGAACACTTTCATCACTGTACACTTCTGGTAATCCATCAGTATCTACACCATGTACTGAGCGTTTTTGTCTGCAGACTGCCTCAAAATGATTGATTTTTTTACAAAAAATACAACGTTTTTCCATTTTTCCAACAGTTCAAATCAAACAGATTTGCGTTGAACATGGAGTTGAGATTTATCCGAAATCTATTTTGTTGATTTTTTGTTCATCTTCTGTAAACTGCAATATATTGTAAATCTCTCGTCCACGCTCACCTACCCACTATAATAAACAAGGGGTATTTGTAAAACATTTATGCCCCCTAGCGCCTTATCCCTAGAGGCAGCCATGAAGTGTTGAGGAGCTGGGACCAAGCGTTCTATAGTTATTGATTGGAAACCATTTTGCTATTCAAGGACACTGTGACCATGGCCTTTGACATGGTGACCTGAAAAACTAAAGGGTTCATCTACAAGTCATGAACAACTTAAATACAAAGTTTGAGGAACACGGGCCCAAGCATTCTAAACTTATTCATCGGAAACCATTTTGCTTTTGAAGGTCACTGTGACCTTTGACCCAATGACCAGAAAAACAATAGTTGTTATCTACTGATCATGACAAACCTACATACTTAGTCTGACAAACCTGAGCCCAATGATTCCCTATATATTCAGCAGAAACTGTTTTGCTTTTCAAGATTACTGTGACCTTGACCTTTGACCTCATAACACTAAAAACTACAGGGGTCATTTAATTCGGTATGTGCAATCTCTGGGAAGAAAATGAACGGAAACTTGGTAGACATACAGACCGACCGACCGACCTTCCGACAGACAGCAGCAAAGCAATATGCCCCCACCCACCTTTTTCAAAGGGGGGCATAATAAGTAACTTTGACTTCCTCTGATTTGTCTTTCAGGGCACCAGCAAAAATAAGCTCTAAAAGTTTTAATTCAGTCTAACTGGTAACAGGAATGTATTTTAACTAAAAGAGTTACAAATAATTCTACAACTATAAAATAGTTTCCTTTATTCTGACACCATGTCAAAAATAAGCTGAAAATGTTGTCTGAATTTCTTGAAAGCCTCTAGAAAGTTTTCACTGCTCCAGTTCATCTTTTGAGTAGAGATTCAAGTTAAATCCATTATATAAGTATTAAGTCAGTCTAACTGGTAACAGGAATGTATTTTACCTAAAAGAGTTACAAATAATTCTACAACTATAAAATAGTTTCCTTTTATTCTGACACCATGTCACATATTTGGGGTTTATAGTTATTCTACTAAAAGGAATGAACACAGTTGAGAGTATATTTTTATTGCTGCCCAATCGTACTCTGCTGGGTAAATACACAATACATGTTATATAAGCGACCGAATAATCATAATGGTGATAACAGGGGTATACATATAACAAAATATTAAAGTACAGCATTATACAACAAATATACAGAAATTCCTAAAAGCTTTTCTGCATCGAACTAAATAGCCTAGAATCCTAAATATTTACTTCTAGGTGTCTTCGTATATCTTTACCAAGACTCATAAAATATTGCCTTTTGGTCAGTATTTGTTCCAACTCTAGATAAACTCCTGTTGTAAACTTTAAATTTATTTTTTATATTTAATAATTTATAGTTGGTCAAAATGTACATAAGTGAAAATAGAAGAAAGTTGTCTCCGACTTACTAACCTACTTATCTTGATTAAAGTGGCGAGATCCAGACAGCAAAAAAAAACAGTTCTCTTTTTTTATAATCATCACCTACTGATCAGCTTGTTGTTTTAGAGTGACTATTGAAATTCTGGTTTGCATATTATATTTTACTTGACGGTTGACTTTCTGGTCAACTTTCATCAGTCGTTTGTGTTGAATCACGATTTCCACGACATCTTGCTTGTTCCATTTTATTCAAGTGAGCAGGTCAGCGCCATTATGTCACTTTTGTTCTGTGAGAATTAGTATGTTATCACAAAAATATGACAAAGACTATAAAATTAAAATATTTATTGCACTGAATATATTATGAAAATACAGTTTTAATGTTGTTTTTTCTCTGCATTTTTAAAACTTGTATTTCTGTAAATTTTGTTGCTACCAGAAATATACACAAACAGCCACATTTATGCTGGTGTTAAATTTTATCAAATTAAAGTTCGTACATTACCCAAAACTTGGCATAAGCACTAAACAGTGAAACCTGTGAGGAATGCCGCTGGCTAGAAAAATCTAGAGTTGTCTAGCTTTGCCAGTTTCACAATATACATGTGGTTCAATGTATTCCTGTACGTTTTCAACTTTTCACAACTGGCCATACTTGAAAACGCATTCTCTGTGTGTTATCTCTCTGTGAAAATTATTAACAAAAGCATGTTTCTGTTTAAATGATAGGAAAAAATGATAACTTGTTTATATTTGATATAGTATATCATTACTGTATCAAATTGTTCCTTTTAAACTGATGTGTCTTATGTTGAGCATCAGAGTCCCCCATATTTGTTGGGATAAAGTGTTCACACTGTGCTCGGTCTAACTGGCTGACTTTGTGAATGCTTTCGTGTGTCTGTTCTCATTTTTCACCTCCCATCGCCCTATCCATGGTCCAGTTATTGTTGTATCAAACTGATCTGTTTCAACCACCTGCAAAGAGCAAACAGAGAATGTCCAGCCATAAATTACGAAATCACCAAAGATTGTACTACTTTTCAAACAACAAAATTGATATAACAGGGCACATTTAAAAGCGAAACCTCCTAATTTAAAGGAAGTTTCTCATCAAGTTCTTCCAAAACTTAATAATATTATTACTATTACCCACAAGTTATGTTAACCAAGCAGTGTAGTGTTACTCTTGTAGAAATTGTCAGATCCATTCTGAGTAAGGGGTATTTAGTGATTGATTTGTAGCGTTTTCCACTGAAACTTACCAGTTCACCAATTTCATTCCTCAGATGCCAAATTTCTCCTAACATGAAACAGGCATAAAACTATACAAACGTGAATCCAGTGGGACAGACAACAAAGCGGACATACGTGACAAACAGTTCTTTACCAAGGATTTCATTTTCTACGTGGCCATTAAAATTAATTTTCTAATGCTTCCTGAAACCTGCACAATGGACAGTCTAGGTGATAACAAATAAAGCACCATAGTAGTTAATCAACAAAAGATTGTTTTCAGCAAACGGCTTATTACTAATCTGAAGTTTGATATAAAATATCAATTGTCCTGTATTAATAATATAGACGCTTCCAAAAAATGTATATACTTGTTTGAAGTATTTCTTCTGCCATACTTCCTTCCGGTCAACAGAAAGGAACTTATTCCAGTCTGGTTGGATGTTCGGTTCCGTGGACGACCGGAAAACGATTCCTTCAGCAATGTCGTAAAATCCGTAGTTTTCAAAAGGTGACTGCCACCGAAGATCTATGCTCCAGCGAATGTCGTTGGAAATGTTCGGTAAACTGAAATCACATGATGAATTAATTATTGCGTTACATTATTCAATCCAGTATTATGTGCATTACTTGATAATTTTCATAAAGAGATAGATCTACAGTTGATTCCTCACTAGGTCCGTGACAGTGAGTTCTCGTCAGTGATTTATGATCGTTTCCCCTCCCCCCTTGTGGTTATTTTCTGGAAATATTAACGTCAATACCCACTAATGACCTAATCATAAGTCTGTTCTATTTATAAATGGCTGAAGTTTATATGGACGAATTTCTCAGTATTGTTTCTCTGCATCAGATTTAAAAAGATCAAATAATGTTAACAGTGAGTTACCTTCTATGTGGTATAATATTGCTGAATAACAAAAATCCACCGTATGGAACCGGAACAGTGGCAAGGTCCTTTTCTGTATCAATGTCTGCAAAATGTCAGTGAAAAAAGCAGTACGAATAACAAGTAGATATTTTGGTTCTCTTGACATCACTTATGCCATGTTCCATCAAAATTAATACTTGTCCATCGACAAACATTTTCTAGATAAAGAATTAGTTGATGTAAAAAATGTGATTTTAGCAGTATTGCACTCATTGTTGTGCAAGTGTTGAACAAGTGCAATAACTACTTGTCTAAAACATAATCTTTCTGCTGTGCAGGTTTCTTGTGAAAACCATCTAGCGCAAAATATATCTATGTCAATACATTTTCTTACATAGAAGTCAAAGAAAAATGTGCTTTACATGGTCCACTTCTTACCTAACGTATTTTTCATTTCTTCTTCCGAAAGGTCAATGAACCACGTGTCGCTATGACAACATGTATGCCGGCCCATTTTACCAAGTTTGTGCCCATACCTTGCCATCTAAATAAATAGAGTCCTTATTATCTATCAATATTTTCAAAGAAAAGGCGTCTTCGGTGTCAATAAGATGAAATAATTCTGTAAACTTGAACAACACAAAAATGATTGTAATCACTTTTCAATTAAGACAGAAATAAAACTACACATATATCTGCAAAATCTGGCCGACTTGTTATCGTATTTAAGTACCTGTAAGTTATTTAAAGTTTTAGCGTTTTATCAAAGCTTACAGTGTGTAAATCTTGAGGTAACCCCATTCTTACGAACGAAACCTGACAAATGTTGCGTACTGAAAGTTTTGTTAAGTAAAAAGGCATCAGTTTTCGGAAATTTGTAAATCTTCAAAATAAGACGGGTTTGGTCCCAAATGAATCACAACAGAATCTACGTAAATCATAAGGGAAAAAGAAACATGTAAATGTTGTATACATATACATGTTGTATATATATTTACCTGCATGCAGCCATTTTTCTCATTCGCGTCAAGAAATGGTATCCAGGCTGTAGGTATAAGGTGGTCGTATGCTTCCTCGCTGAAATAGCCATTATCTGAAATACATCAAGTAGGCAATCCGATCACCTCGGCCTTTATGCGAACCATACGGAAATACCCGTAGTTTTACGATTGCTCAAGTAGGCACATGATGACATTTTGTAAAACTTCTTCTTTCAAAGAACATGCTAAAATATCTTTTTCAAATTCTGAATTAGGTTACCACAGGTAAACTTAAACGTTTTATTAGTAACGCTATCATTTCATACTGATTAGTACAGTCATGTATATTTGAAAAACTGTTCACAGCGATGCCCGATCTTAAAAACAACAAAACCTTTAGGCAGTTATGCTTGGAATCATGATAATGAATGATCTGGTTGACTAGAAAAAACATTACACCTGCGCTGGTTGTTCTACACTGTGTAGCGTTGTATTACTTTCTGAAGTTAGCAAAACAAATAGAGAACGTGCGCACCTTGGTGCCATGGGACAACCATCGCCTTGCTGTTTGGTGTCTTCGTGCGCATATTCCATACTGGATGACCAGCAATATCCGGTCCAATCAACTGTTCGATCAGATTCAACATGCGCTCATTACACCAAAGATCACGAAATGCCTGGAAAGAAGGTCGCACAGTTGAAAAGGGTTCGTACTAGTGTTTGCAGAGATGGTCACAAATGTTATAAACACATTTAACGTGAGACATTTTAAGGTGCTTGACCAATCTGCCTGAAAAAAGATCGTTTTTAAGAAAACTGTGTAAAGCAGTACGTCGTTTCCGTCTTCGTGATAGTATTTTAGATATTCATATCCTAAGCAATTTGTTCATCTCGCGAGCTGACTCGATTGAGGTTTAAATATGTTATACTGTCATGGGAATCGAACTGCGTCATCCATGTAGCGTAAATTATAATAAGATCTACCTTTGGTATTTTCTGATGTTTAAAGAGAAGTATATTTGCTCCTGGGAACTCCTCTTCCAATTTAGTAAGCCTCTGAAACAGTCCCACATCCTTGTATAAATCTGTATAGAGGACAAAAACGTGTTGGTTAAACGGTATACTTTCACCTCTGTAATACAACCTCTGCCATGCTAATACTTCATCAAGGCGGGAGTAAGTTGAACAAACTCCAGTTTAAGTTTACAATTGAGTAGAATAGCTTCTAAATCGAGGTCATCTCTTTCCGATAATTAAAATGTGTTCAAAAGCATAGACTATTTCGTGCATTTGCAATCATCAAAATGGATAGATATAATAATAAAGAAAACAAAACTGTTTGCAACACTTCACAAGCATTGATGTGAATACCTTGAAATAGACCTATTTTTTACACTCAAGTCTTACTTTTTATTTTTCCAGCATCATACAGTTTGTTAGCTAGAAGATCAACCATTTCCTCAATGGCGTCACGGCATGGCTGCAACTCCTCCGGTCTGAAAAAATCCTCTACGACGATGTAACCCTGCAAAAATAGTTAATCTTCAGACTGCATTTATTTAAGAGATACAGCATGACTGTTGCGCAGTGGGACATATAAGCCGGCTGTGCTGTAGAAGCAAACGGTCGGACCTCCTTCTCCGGAGGCGACGGGTAGAAAACCGGACAGCGAATTTCGACATTTTTTTTCTCGTGCAAGTCTCGTCAGTTCTCAAGGAAATGCTTATTAAAAGTGGTGTTACGGTCATCTGCATACCTTCCTATAATTGTACAAATACAACCTCTGACAACTGCGTCAGGATATCAGTTCTTTGGCTCAGTGGTAAGAATGTTGGTCTTCGATGCATTAAGATCGTAGTTCGAATCCCGCTCTGGGTTGTGTATTCTAAGGTGCATTGCAACTTTCTGTTATGGACTTTCGTGTACATTGTAATCATTAATACCATGCTTTTTTGCAGAACATTGGCCAACTTGGTGTATGTTATCTTACCTAAAGTACACCATTTAAACCACGGACTGAAAATCATTAATTCCCCTAAATTCCTCACTGTGCAATGTAATTTAATAACATCAGATTTCTTAACCTTAGTAAAAGTTACTTTACAAACATGATATCATCACTGCAGTTGTATCGTATATGTATTTCATAAAGAATTATTCGTAATCATGCGTTCCGTGTTCGTGAGATAAAACAATTAAGTTATACTTGACAATGCCGGTTAAATAAAAGTACAAAAATAAGAACGAAATCCATGTACTCAGTACTGATAATAATGAAGGCAAACGAGAACTTAAAACATTTGTATTATGTATTGTACCAATACTAAGGAATATAGGTTAAACCTATGGGTAAAACTCATTAATCTGTTAGGTATAGAAAATTATTATTATTTTTGTAGTCTATAGCCAAAATATCAGACAGCTTCCCTTCTGTCAGGTATGACATTCTTGGTCTTAGATTGTAAAACAAGAATTCAGTGTTTTAAACTTGTACTGACAGTAGTACATAAGATGTGCAAAGTGTTAATGTCACCAGAATTGCAGTAAAAAATGTTTTTATATTTGCAATCAGATTGTCATGTTGTATCGCAGATCAGTAAGGTTACTAAGAATTAAAAAAAAATGTAAATTGTGTTGTTATATTATGTACACAACACTACTACATTGTAAATAGTTTTGTTATCCATTATATATGCCATATGTATAAATGTTATATATGTTAATATCAAATAATCTTCAATATTGGAGGAAATAAAGATTATAATAATTATTTTTTCCCCTTCTGAATCCTTAAATAAGGAACAAATATGCTCGGTAAAGCATGCAGTTTTATCCTTTAAAGCGCCTCAACTAACGAAAAGGGGGAATAAAGGGAGATAATTGAAATTAATTTTACCTCTTGGAAAAACTGTTTAATTTTCTCGATCGGCAATTGTCCTGGTTTTTCATCTGTAGGCTGCTTTGGCATCTTTGTATAGGGATCAGGGAAACACAACGGTTCTCCATCTTTCAACATTAATCCTTTCGAAGACATGACAAATTGAAATGAACGACACTACGTATTCTGTTGCCTGTTAACCTTTGACCGGACCGATGTAAACAAGGTAGAGGCTCGATAAAGGGGAAATTGTTTCAAACGCTTTTTAGTTTGGAATAGGCCTACTAACTTGTTAAGCAACGAACAAAGAATATTGAGAGTCTTATTTTGTCAATGATGATGGAATTGATTTTAAGTTTAAAAGAATATTGTGTTGCTGTCCGAGAGGGAAATATTACAAAATACCTTCCAAAGCATTCATTTTTCTTGTATTTTTTTAACAGGCGCCGCTTCATAAATGGATTTTTTTAGAATCTAGATCGGAGGTTTCCACTGTAAAAAAGTCGTGTGCCTTCAAAACCTCACTGACGTGAATAGTTTTCAAAACCAATACATCTCTGTGTGGCCATACCACCGGCACGTGGTAGACGTCATTTAGGCTGTCGCATGCAGCATTCGGATGAGAAAACTGCTGTATTTTATTTCTTCATCAATATAAAGAGGATTATAGTGCATGCAAAGCGGAAAATTGTGCCCTACAAATATGTATCTTAATGATTCTTTTGTCAGATGTACAGTTTTTCTTGACATACGGAAAATAAAAGAGTTCGTAAAAATATGTTTGCTATCGCGAAAAGCGCATCAGTTTTCCCGAATGTAAGAAAATTCTGTACATCTGACAAAAGAATCACCAGGACCAATGTGTAGGGCATAATTTTCCGCTTCGCGTGAGCTATGAACCATTAAAATAGATGAAGAAATAAAATACTTACAGCAGTTTTCTCCTCGAAATCAAGGCAAAAAATGCTGCTTGCAATTTACCACCTGGTACGGTTACACTGATTACAAGTTGACAGAAATATCTTCTCAATTTTGTTGCAATAATTGTCCAAGAGGTCTACGTTATTAAGCCAACCGTGGGGATTTCAATGCTCTCAGCATTGTTACTCAGCCATGATCTTACTTCAGTAATTCATGAAACAAAGCCAATCATGATACGTGTTGTCAAATACTTGCAGTCCCAAGGCAGATGCAACTTCAGCTTTAAATTGTCATACTTCTATGGAATTGAATGTCGATGTGCATGCGGACGTAGACATGTAACAGATCGGTAAGGATCTCAACAATTTTTGCTGTTATGAGGTTACGTCATAGATCAATCGTTTTTGTTTTTTTTTTGCTTCTTTTATAAACAGCCAATATCCAAGTAACCTCAGAAACACGTCCATTTAATCTGTCCACAAAGTAACCATGTGTGACAAAAAAGGTCATATTCGGTATTTCATAACGGACCACATGCTAGTTTTTACTTCCATTACGGTAAACTGTGGCGTATGGCCTGTACTTAGTATACAATTGCCTTTCCAGGTTATATCTACCGCATGAATTTCGAGTATAATTGTCATTTTTCTTCTGAGTGTGCAGTAAAATCGCATGGATGACAAAAAATGCTGTATTTTATACCATAGTATTATTTTACTGTAGTGAGAACAGCCTCGAGCAAAGATCAGGAAGCCTGCGCCGTAATATGACTGATGAACCCTGAACTTATAGCAGAGCAAGATATGCTTTCACGATATACCCGAAAAAAGTCAAAAACAAAAAAACACGTGTTATTCACCCGAACAGAATACTTTCAGATGACACTTCTATCAGGTTTAAATGGTATACCTTATGATTACTAAACTGTCAAAATCTCAAGCATATCA
The DNA here is from genome assembly GCA_012932295.1 of Cyclina sinensis. Classification (NCBI taxonomy): domain Eukaryota; kingdom Metazoa; phylum Mollusca; class Bivalvia; order Venerida; family Veneridae; genus Cyclina; species Cyclina sinensis. The sequence continues at coordinate 35,498,867 of JAAONU010000006.1, read as the reverse complement.
ACATAAAAACAAGCTATGCTACATAATTTTGGCAAAGGAGAATGGTCCCTGGAACAGAACTTATCTTGGAGATGAATTGTCCAGTCTAATGTATCAAGCAATATACTATGTTTCTACTCAATTATATCATTTAAATAGTTGTGCATCAAAATCCCGACCCTTGAAAAGTCTGGTATAAAGCGTCTGCGCTGGTTATAAAGGCAAACGGGACCAGCAATAATTTTTTTAAGCAATATGCTTTGATTTTTTTTTATTTCATCCAAACGGGAAAAAAATTACAAGTGTTTAAATATAGTTTTGTTTTAACAGTTTAACTTGAAATTCTTTCAAGACAGTTTGACAATTTCAGTGATTAACACCTTTTGTTGCCCCCAACACCCATCTGTTCCAGTCTGACCTGCACATTATAACAGTATATACTCTGTCTTGGGTCTTTAGAATATTGAAGTGGAATGAAGTAAAAAGTAACACTGTCTTGAGTAAAATTGATCACAAAAGTTTTATTCATAATGCATCAATAATATTTAATAATTATTTGACAACACGTAAAAGAGAAAATCTGAGCACAGAGTCAGAAAGAACACAAACAAAATGAATGTCTCTTGATGGACAGGGGTGACTGGTTAAAACATGGTTCTTAAAAACAGGACTTTATTAAAATCTTTTCAAATAAATTATTAAAAAAAAATTGTAGAACTACAGGCGTACTACTACTATTGGGATTTCCGTGACGTCACTTTTCGCTGTCGGTTTCTGAAACAGAAATTATATAAGATAGTTTTTATTGGGTATAACAACATAATAAGACCAGTGAAAACATTCTTTCAGTTACTGGTTTTTCATGGTCAGGCAGATCACCAACTTCCTACACACACATTCATACTGTGTAGTGGAAATGAAACAAGCATGTCTCAAAAGTAGGAATTTAAAGTGCACAAGCTAAGCCGTATCAATGTTTAACCAAGGCCTTTACAAACATGTGTGCTTATCTGCCTAACTTTAGGGTAAACAAGATAATATAAATTCCTGTCAGTTACAAAAACATGCAATGCATCAGGAAAAGACCATCCTCCCACAGGTGGGATTCGAACTCATAATTACTGGGTCATGAGTTGTATGAAAAACATGCTTTGAACCACAGAGCCAAAGAATCAATTCCTAGATACAGTTTTCAGCGGTTGAATTTATACAGTTGACCATAACAATTACGATCGATATATAACAAAAAGTGTTGTTATAAATATTGATTATCATGATAACAATGATACGAAATTCATGCAGATATTATTCTTTAAGATTATCTTTTTACAACAGGTACAAGTAAATTACTGTTGACAAATGCTTTTTTCTAGAAATTAACAAGGATAAACATGATAAGAATATATTTTCAAATACAGTGAATGTTTAAATGGTACCAACCTGGCCTCTGATCTTGTGGATGTATATTCAAACCAGAATACATGTGGTATCAATGTTGAGTCCCGTACCATTAAAAGCTCACCTAAAGGACTTCAAAGACAAAAAAAAAATCACTTAAATGACATGAGAAATGTTCAAAATCAACAAGTACATATTATCTGTTACGTACCTTTTTTGTTTTTCTTCAACTTAAGTTCCACTTCTTTATTTGAAGAGGATAGTTTTTAGCAAAATAAATAAATTTTCAAAAGTTATAAGTTAACTTTCCAAACTAAATTAGGATGCCCTGAAGAAAACATATTTCAAGACTAATTAGACTAGACTGGGTAAAAATGAATATGAATTTAATTTTATTGGTACTTGACTGAATACAGAAATGCTCAGTAAGATTTATCAACCAAACAATAAATTCTGTTCTTTTATCCGTCAGAAGATATGATACTTTGGTATTCAGACCTACTGACTGAAAGTCTCAGAGTTCAAACATTTTAGAACGTATGAAGTGACATTACACTAAACATGCATCCTGTGTGGTCTAAATATGTTATGAGAAACATTCTGTGCCCATAGATACAGAAATTGTCACAGCCAAAGGATATAACCATAGGTCACGTAACTTGTAAGGATATATGATGCTATGTAAGCTTACCTTGATGCTATATAAGGGAAGAAAGGGGTTAATACAATTTGTACAGCAGCAAACCAAACTGAACCTAACACAACGCCAATCAAACTGCCCCACAACACTTGGCTACCTGTGTGATAACCAAGATATATCCTGAAATATAAACAAAGTAAATAAGAAATGCTGTAATATAAAGATCTATTTTACCATTTAAGGTCTTAAAGCGACTGACTCACAGAATTTTGCTGAAATTTTTTTTCTTTAAAATTTAAGAGAATTTAATATACTATGGAAAAAACATAATATTATGCTTCTATTCACCACGAAAACTGAAAAAAAAGTTTTGACTTACCCAGGATTCGAATCCACAACCTTTCGGTCAGTAAAATAAAGAGTGACGATCTAGGCCACTGAGCCACAGGGGCTACTTGTAAAGATGTGTCACAATTAATGTTATAACTAAAGTATCTACCCCGTGACTAATGGGGTAAATTTTTTACCGATAAAAGTGTGTAAAACTTTATATTTTGATGTTTTTCTATATCAAAAAATGAATCAGTAACTTAGTTTAAATATGTTCTTCTCAACTGCAGCAAACATTTCAAGATGTAAGAACATTTTCTTTTTTTTTTCGTCAGCCCATCTGTGAGTCAGTCGCTTTAAAAACAGCATGACCTTCAGAACAACAAGAAATTTGTACTTAACACTGTCTGAAAATGTGTCAGTTCAAATGACTGAAATGAAACAAAATCTGCAAATGCACTTCACTAAAACTCCACAGTTTGGTTTATAGAACAAAGACATGTTGGCAAACACATTATCCCACTAAGTAGTGTTCCTTGTATCAGTGGTTGACAATCGTAAAAGATCCCCTTAATAATTCTTACAGCAATGATGAAATAACTCATATAAAAATATTCAGATACAAACGTCTGTGTTTTATTCAACCACTGTGCATATGGCTGATCCAAAGGCTAATTAATATTGAAGTTTTCATAAATATGAAGTAACTATTACATTGACAGCCACAGTTTTTCCAACAAACTGACTTGGTAAAACACTTACCTTGCATATGCGACTACACTAGCAACAGATATACTTGCTAATGCTGCTACATACTTCCAAAGATCATCAACCAAATTATAATTTTTGTACAACCTGTAAAAATTAAGTTCAATAACTGCATGTATATAAAATAAATAACTAAAGAGTATCAATTATATTAAGCAAAGTAACTTATTCATTTGATCAGTAACATTTGTTTAAATAGGATTATTGGTACTTAACACTTAATTCAGTATGTAAGTAAAAACTGGATCAGCATTTTACAGTTAGCATATTTCAACGGATGAATTTTAAAAGCAATAAACTGACTGTAAGATGGCATTTTTTAAGAACTGCAAAATCAGAAATTTCTTTACTTCAATCTTAGTTTTGTTTGCCATTTTATGGCATATGTGATAAAAAAGAGTGATCATAAAACTAAATTAAGTAAACCTGGATTTTAACTTACCGTATAAATAAAAACAGTATCATATATGTGGAAAAGAAAAACATGAACTGTGCATGACTTGAGGGCATTCCATACTCTGTGAACAAGACAGTGATTTCTGCAAACAGAGAGAGAACTCAAGTCTTAATTTCAACAGAATTAAGTAAGTTACCAACTTTGGCAAGGATGTTGAAGGTAAGACAATGAATATGTAGTATTCCATTACCACTCTTACCTAATTTATAGAACTTAATCAAATAGTATTAAGAATAATTCATAAATCTTTCTGTGATGAAAAAAAATATTATCACCATACAAAAGACAAACTGTGTCATAAAGAACTGTTTAAAAATACAATTATGTAAAACAAAAGGATATTTAAAACCTTAGAGCCAAGATTTAAAAAAAAAAAAAAAAAATGTAAATCAGAGTTATTTGGTGAAATCTGAAATATCAAAGACAGTAATGTTACGAACAAAATACCTCTTGGGGGCCTATGTTCTCTGATGGTGTGTTTCAGTATCCAGTTACATGCTTCATTCAGCAGTATGCCACAGAAATAGGAGATCTATACAGTATAAAATGCATTTACATTAATTTTTATTGACAGAAATATAAACATGAATTATAGACTAATTATTATTATCTGAATTTTCCTCTACAAAAAGCCTTATTTGTAAAGATATATTATTGTAAATTATATACCTATGATGCACTTATAGATCCTCTTGAATTATAGAATAACTCTGAATTATACTGTCTCTTTCCATATCATATGTATACAAAAATAAAAATCCCTCTTCAGGCTCTGATGGCTGATTTTCTGTTTTGATATCATGTCATTTCCAAGAGTAAAACACAGATCACACTTTCCTCATTGTCATTTAAAACTTAAATGATTTACACATGTATGCATGTGTAGTAACTACAGTTCACAGTCAACCAAGCACACTAAATGTGATCCGAGTTTTTCACTATTAATTTATTAACGCAGCAAATTTTCAATTAAAACAGTCTAGACTATTATCTTTAAGCTATACCATTATTTAAGCCTGTTCAGATCTAGTCCAAGACTTAGTTTAATGCTTACTTACTGTGTGCAAATCCCTACGGAAAATTATAAGAGTAATGAAGGCAACAATCAATGCAACTGGCACCAGACTGAACCATGCAAATATATACCCAATGAAATCACCTGAAAATATAACGTTGTATACATTATTGAAAAAGGAGTATGACATGTACATATCTGTGTACATTAAAATATAGAACGGGTACGAGGCTCCTGTCAAAGTGTGCATTAAAAAAGAACAGTTAAAGAAAAACATATTCCTGGTGGGAGTCAGACGTTATGTTAATCTTGTTCACTGTCTTGCAGACTCAAAATAAAGCTTATCTTATCTTATCTTATAAGAGGTGAAACGAATTTAGTAATTTCGCTCCGACCAAATAAACGTTTTTAGAAATATCAATGGCAAACTTAAACAGTTTCTCATCTAGCATATATCATCTTTTTTTAACTTAAACTTATATTAACTGGCATCTGACTTTTTCGTACAAATTGAATTATCTTGTAGCATTTTGGAAGACTTGGTCGCTTTGGTACGAAACGATTTGGGTACAAAACATTCTGATTTAGAATATTTTATTGATTTCATTTTGATAAAACACCGTATTGCAATGATAGAATAGTTTAAGTATTGAAAAGTATATTACCCTTTGTATATTGTGCATTCGTAAGGGATATTGATGTGTATTTGGACTCTACACATTTGGAATTCAATTGCTCGTATGTGGACTTCCCGTCTGTGCCTTCCATCTTTCAACGTACCCGTGCGCCTGCGCATTCATTTTCATATAACAACAATTTTCATTGGCTTAATCTTGGGAAAGACTTTTGTAAGAATGCAATTTACTTGTCAGTGAAAAGGGTTTTCCCAAAGATATTTGGAATCCCAATCATGGCGACGAAGAGAACTCACGCTCTTAGTTTCAAAATTATTGCCGAGTGTTCCACCACAAAAGCGCGCGTAGGCAAGATGACATTGCCACACACTGTAGTTGATACGCCGGTGTTTATGCCTGTCGGTACTCAAGGAACATTAAAAGGTTTGGTTCCAGAACAGCTGAAGGCATTGGACTGTAAAATCATGTTAGGCAATACTTATCATCTTGGACATAGACCGGTTAGTCAGTTTTTCGACGCTATCACAGGAATAATTGAGTTCATTTTTGTTGTTATAGATTTTGCTAGAATGAAAACTTTTCAAAATCTGTGTACACTAAAATATAGAACAGGTTAGAGCCTCATGCCAAATCATACATTTAAAAAAAAAAACAGTTACAGAAAAAATTATTCCTGGTGGGTGACAGACGTGAAGCTCCAGTATCTTTATGCGCCACTTTCAAGAGAATCCGGGTCAACTCGCCCCGAGTCATCTCGGCATGGGTCAACTTGGCCAAAAGACAAAAATTTTTTTTATTTAAAGTCGGTGTTAAAGAAACAGTATAACATCAGCAGGGTTTCCTCTGGGTCAATTTTAGTTTGCGCCAGCAAATTCGCCACTCAGAAAAAGTTGGTGCCAATGGCTCAAAAGTTGGAGCCAGTGATTTTGTAAGGAGACATGCCTTTCTCTGTTAAGATATTACAGAAGTAGTATCATTGTGACAACAAACACTATTTATATATTTATTACAACTGTTTATTAACAAAAAATAAGCACATTTGCATATCATTTTTAAAAGATACATAACATGAAAATATGAACAATATCGTTATAAGATTAAGCATGAACCAATTATTTTTACACTTATTTAATTTTTCCATACACGAAAACGACACCTGCAAACACCGACGATTTTTCTTTTCATCACTCTAATTTGCTACAAACACTAATAGTTATCTTATTTTCGGACGATTAAAAATGGCAAATTAATCCAATTAACCAATTGTCAGTTGCATCTCAACACATTCTTAACGTGTCATAAAGTTTGATAAACAAACTAGTCACGCGTGACCTTGTACTAAAGATCTGGGCCGCTTATGTAATTTTGTTGGCCACTTATTGATTTGTAATCGTGCTAGTTGTTGGATGCTTTCTTTTACGTTGGCGCCAGTAAAATTCGCCAATGGAAGATTTTATGGGCCAGAATAAGTATTTTGGCGCAATTGGCGAGCGACAGCGGGAACCCTGCATCAGCAATATATCACTATTAACCGACATAATAACAAGCATAATTTAACAAATCATAAGAAGTTATAGCAGATTAAAACACATGCCCATAATTATATTTAAGTGGTAATAATAACGTTTATTATTTTTTTTATATGTTCATCATTTCTTTCATTATATAATATTCTTAGTGCTATACTAATGGATATTTAAAACTTTTATAGATGAAAATGCGTGAATTTGTGGAGAAAAGGAGAGTTTATAAGTATGTAATTTTGTTTAGAAGACATTGGTATTTCTATCATTGGTAATAGTAACGTTTATTATTTATTTTTATATGTTCATTTTTTCTTTCATTATATAATATTTTTACATTTAAACTAATGGATATTTAAAAGTTTTAATGATGAAAATGGGTGAATTGGTGGAGACAGGGAGAGTTTATAAGTATAACAAATAACAAACAGTGTTTTATATAATTACATTTATTTTTACTAAACTATTATACAGACAAATGAAGATGGAGGAAGAGACAAAATCAGGATATACATGTATTCTTCAATCTATCTTAAAGGTCATGTTACACGAATTTTTGACCTCAAAATTTTCATATGAGCGAAAATTATATATCTAACTCTGACTGTTTTACAAAATTCCGCAGGTAATTTTCATCTTAAAGATGTTTTTATAGTAAATTAAAATCCATATTTTTACGCACTTGGTCGTGCGCACCTGTCACAAGCGAAACCGGAAGTGACGCACATTTATCTCTAGCCACTTTACACCGCTGCCTGGATTGTTAAAAAAAACATTAAAATTATGATGGAAAGTGAAAATGTAGACTGAATATAGTAGAAAAACAAAATTGAACAAGTTAAGCTAACATCACACATATACATTGAAGATTTTTTAAATAAATAATTTGAAGTTTTGATGGAATGACGAAGCCAATGAGCGATATTATATAGAGGCTAGTTTAATCAGGGTTATAGAATTAAAAGATAAATCAGTGGAAATATCTAGACTAAGAGATGTTTTTTCAAGTAACTGATCCAAAAAGATTTTGAACATGGTTATTTTTATCCGATGCAGTTTGTTTGAAGACTTGATTAACTAACTCCAATCGAGAGATATTTTTCCATATAAACATTCTCCTTACAGTGATGTGTTGCTTATTTGTCTGTGGTATATTTTGCCTGAGGTACGTGTAAGTAATCTTTGACTAGATCTATGATTTTTTTTTCATTAAAATTGCATATCTTTTTTTCTTGGCTTATTCATACTACTTTTTTTTGAAAACAAAACAATAATGATCAAAGAACAAATAATATGAAGAAGCCCTAAAAACTATGTCAAAATCATAACATAAACACATTGTTTTTTGTTTTTTTTTATAATTTGTTCACATTTAGAAGTCGAATGATTTTTATTTTCATCATAAATAGATCCATTACATTTAATTATCTAATTAAAATATGTATCTGCATGGAAGCTTCTTAACTAAAAATCATTTAGACATGTTAAGAACAAGCTATTACATAATGTTTTCTCAAGTGTGACTGATCAAAAGCAATACAATCCATTTGTAAGATCACTTGCCATAAAATTTTGCTATTTGTCTCAACTTTATCATTGATTGGGTCATAAAAAATTAATTGCTTTGTTTTGACAGCTATGCAGAATATACAAGGGTCCCATTTGGACAGGTTAATCTGCATAAATCCCACAGTATAAGGCGTGATTTATGGATCTTTGACATTTCATTGGATATTAATTTAATTTTCTACTTGATGGACATGCCATATGATCATTTTTCAAACAATATCCCATCGTGAAAAAACACTGTAGTGTGAATTTCCATTCCAGTGAAACAAATGTTAACACATTAGATCACCTAAATTCACTTCAATTTTACTACACGACGTAAACATCAAGTGAGTAAGTGTTACGCAGCATGTAAAAACGTGGAGGAGATAGTTTTATATAGACTCACAACATGGAAGAAAATGGAATATTTATTAATATTTATTAAGGTAAAATTACAACCCGTTCTCCCGGCACAAAGTTTTAATTTACTTATAAAAATCGAGAAGTAATTACTTTATTTTATTTAATTGACAATTTATAGCATGTTGATTTTATAAGTGTGCCTTTAACGTGTTTCTTGCACTTGTGGTTTAGTGTTATTTTTTTCATTTAAAAACGGATGTGTTATGAGCAGTGTAATTCTGCACTACTGCCTGGTACAGTGGGGATAAATCTACGTCACAGCCAAAAATTGCGACGGAAACTACCGATGTCGAAACGGAAACAGCTGATCATCAAAAACACGTTTTTTCTTATCAAAAGTAATATTTTCATAATTTCGAAGTTAAACCATTTTAATCAGTACATTATAATTATTTTGAATAGACAAAGTTGCTATAGTCGTGTCACATGACCTTTAAAAGAAATAATTTTATTAGAGGGCCGAGTTGACCCGTGCCGAGTTGGTATAGGGCTGAGTTGACTCGGTGCCCTTTCAAGACGTTGTGCACCACTATTGATTTTATAGTACTTAATAATTGATAGTGAATTTGAGTGTGGATAACTAATGTAGTCGCTACCAAAGGCAGTTGGGAATACTCAAACAAATAGCCTAATTAATTATGCTGAATTATCAGCCCATAAAATCGATTCCCCTATGGAGGCGAAATAGTGAGACTATCAAACAAAATAGCTGAACTAGTAATTGAATTCTACTCAATATATATAATGCAAGTAACACTTATAGTGGTCGGATGTGCTGCCGTTTTTTCAAGAGTGTTATTTTTGTCAGTTGCTTTAAATATCACTAAACCATATTTGCTCAGTGTTGAGTTCTGTCCATGCTTGTTGTAGCAACTACAGTAGTTATTCACACCCAGTTTCATTATCGATAAATACTAAATAATCAAAAGTGGCGCAATCTTCTTGTAAAGTGATGCATAAAGACAATAGTTATGTCAGTTCTGGTAATAATGGTCAATTCCGGTAAAACGTGGGACCGAGTAATGTATTGATACTAACTGTTTGTATGTGAATTGTAATATTTTGATTTTTTTAAACATGTCTGATTGGAACATATCACCACAAGACCAGAAATATAAGAAATTAAAAAGTTCAAAAGTAAAAAGTTGCAGGGTCAGTAAAGTACCCAGTATTGACTTGAACTTGCTATCCCCTCCTGCAGATAGGATGCTCTACCACCTGACTTTCCTAGGCTGGTAGTAGTAACAGTAACCATATTACTAATATTGGTCCCTGGCTCTGTTAGAATTTGTTTTCAAATTCCCAGACATAATATTGCAGAGATTTTTACTGTTTAGACTTGATTTCTCTCTATTAGACACAAATCCATCCAAATTAAACGAGAAAGGCTAATGTGTCAAATACATTTTTGTACAAGTGTTACTTGCGGTGTCGGCGGCAGCATCCCATTTTGCTTGTCTGGGGCATAACTCTTAAAGTACTGGAGATATCAACTTGAAACTTCATAGGTGAATAGATCACATTGTGGAGAGGTGCAGTGCCAAAGAACCATAACTCTCTTTTGCGTAATTTTTTAGTTATTGCCCTTTGTAATTTTTCATACTTAATTCTTGTCAGGGACCTATAAATTCCCCATTCCATAGAAAAAAAAGTTAAATAACTGGTATGCTATCGTCAGTCAACACGTCCAACTCGCGGAGTTCTAGTTTAAAAAAGAAATCCAACATTGACATTTTTATTCGTTCCTCTGACAATTGTATGCTTGATCTATTTCTGTACAAAACAGAAGATCAGTCAGTGAATTAATATGCAAAGAAGTAAAAAATGAATTATACCTAATAGTACTTTTGGGTGCTTTCCAGTCTTTTTTTAATGTTTACAATTATTCAATAACTTGTATCTTTCTTATTGTCATTGTCTGACAGCCACATTTTTCATAAATCAAGTAAGCTTTCTCACCATCTGGTCTGCATCAAGTATTGATAACTTTTTCGCTGTTTATAGTAATGAAGATTAATTTTGATTTCCTATCTATTTCTTAAGTTGGTTTCTTTCTTTATAATCCATTAGCGTAAAACCTATTAATCTTATAAACGAGTTTCCCTGAATTTATTTTTTCACTTATACCTTAATTCAAACAGCTGAAGTCAGTGAAAAAATTTTAAGTGAATACAAATTTTTACAGGGTCCAGAACTGTTGGAGAAAGCTGGTGGACTTCATAAATTCATGAACTGGGACAGAAACTTATTAACAGTAAGAAACAATAATATTCTGGTATTTCTGATGTAAGCCATGTTTCATTTCAGACAAAAGTGTAATTTGATCCTAATTATTTCAAAAAGCCAGAAACTGCAGTGTCTGTACAACCAAATGATTCAGAGAGAAGGTATGTGTTTGACAACCTTCATTGCTAGTTTTTATTTGATTAAAGTTTTCTAATAATGATACACACATAGCTTATTACATTCTATTTTCTCAGATATTTTATTTTTTTAATTCAATTGATATTCTAAAAATAGGCTGTGAAGTGCCAAAAAATAAAAGTTATTGTTATAAATAATTGAAGTCAGATGACATATATCATCACCTCATACATGATTGCTATAGGGGTCAAAGGGGTAAAGATGAAGGTCACCATACATTTTTTACCATTTTCTGAAAATAGTTCAGTTGTACTTAATGATTAAGCAGTCCTTTAAAGCAACTGGCTCACAGAATTTAGCTGAAAATTTTGTTTCTTTAAAATTTAAGAGAAGATGATATACTATAGAAAAAACGTAAAATTATGCTTCTATACACCATGAAAACTGAGAAAAAAGTTTTGACTTAACCAGGATTCGAACCCATGACCTCTTGGTCAGTGAAATATAGAGCGACAATCTACACCACTGAGCCACAGAGACTACTTACTAATTTTCGTAAAAATTAATTTCATAACAAGTATTTACCCCATGATTAACTTAAAGTTTTTACCAATAAAAGAGTGTAAAACTTTATATTTTGATATTTTTCTGTAACAAAAAAATGAGTCAGTAACTTAGTTTAGATATGTTCTTCACAATTACAGCAAGAATTTCAAGTTCTATTAACATTTTCTTTTTTTTTTCATCCGGCCCATCTGTGAGTCAGTTGCTTTAACACGTAAGAAATCTTTTTACTTAAATTGTTGAAAACCTGGTTTCATAGCATCGCTGCATTTCTTGTTTTAAGTTCTTTAAGTGATGAAAGTAAATTTTGAGCACAAATATAGCTTTAAGGCACACTAGTTTCTAGGCTTAAGCTAACCATTCCCCAGATCATCATAGGCGAGTTAACTTTGCCTCTGGCAAGTATTAAATCTATGATTGTCTTGATAATTGGCCAGAAAATTAACTGTTTATATTATGTATAAGATAGTGAGATTATTTCTGTGTATTTTCCAGGACAGTGGAGGATTTCAAATGGTGTCACTGTTAAAGCTAGCTGAGATCACTGAAGAAGGTGTAAAGTTTGAGTCCCCACATGACGGTTCAGAGATGATGCTGACACCAGAAAGGTCTATTCAGATACAAAACTCTATAGGTAAGCATGAATTGCACAAAATCTGTTGTCAGTGCTGAAGTTACTATCACATTGAAATTTGGTGTGAGATTTTTTTCTCAAGTTACGAATATGGGGAATGGGAAATCAAACGTGTCAGAGTTTGATACTTACTTATGATGAATAATTTATAGGAATTTAATCATACTTGTGTGTGTATGTGATGTGTAGTTGATGGATGAAATTAATAAAAAAGTATTCTGATGGAATATACCAGTGATTTTTTTAAGGCCTTTTTGGGGTCAAAATTCAGCCCCATTCCCCATCTAAAAAGTTTATATCTTTCCCCAAATGTAGAACAATTTTCCCCTCAAAAAAAAAAAAAGATTGTTTGAAACTTAGCTGATTTGGTTTTTGTTTCCCCAAATTTCTCCAAAACCACTATTTTTCCCCCACCTGATGGGCCTGGCCACCTTTCCCAAAAATGTGAAAAAAATCACAGTACCAGCAGTGTGTACCAGCATTGATGTGGCTTTATGATAATGAAGTATGTTTTTACATGTTATGTAAAAGGTCTCATAGGTACATATGGTTTTAGATAGATTTGTAAAAATAAGTTGACACTTTCATGTTTTAGAAAAAAAAATCAGTATTAAAAACAATGATTTAGGGAACTTAAATAATGTTAGACTTGATAGCACCTGTTTTTGTTTAAGTCAGTCATGCTGATGCTCCCCAGATTAAACCAAAAACAAATAGATGCTATACCTGCTGGATTTAGATATTAGCTCACAGAAAGGTGTGTATTGGTCAATATTCTTTTTTAATTTGAGAGTGTGCGTGTTGTTTAAACTTTGATATTTTCTGTACCACAGGTGCTGACATCATAATGCAGTTGGATGACGTAGTACACAGTACCACAACAGGGCCTCGAGTAGAAGAGGCCATGTACAGGTGAAGAGGTTTCTGAAGTATCTTTATAGTAAAATAAAACAAGATTCTATAAGTTGGTAGTTTGTCAGCAACATTAATCATAGAATTAGTCAAGAATTGTTTGTATCCCAATATTCAAAAGTTATGATAACTTTAAAATAAGTCTGTTGTAATAGCACAATGTCTTAAAATATAAGACATTATGCTTTATTGTCCTGTAATTCATTTGTGTTGTCTCATTGAAATAATAATAATAATAATGCATAATTCAGTGTTACAGTGTAAATTTTATTTTATTTTTATATTGTTTGAATGTTATATCTGATATTACTGTTAATGCCCAGGTTGTATATAAATCATGGAGAAAATATTAATTTTGAACCAATACTAGGAAAACAGAGTCCGAGCAGGATTATCAGGGCCAATACAGGAATAGCAGGTCAATTTCAGGAATAACAGTACTAATACAGGAATAACAGGGCTAATACAGATGTAGCGTAATTTGATTGAGACACATACATGTAATGGGGCCAGTGCCAGATGCTCAGGAATGCGTTGGGTTATTTTTGTTGCCCTTTTGAAAAAACTACCAAATTTGCATAAAACCATTGGGAAAGAAAGTTGTATTGACCTTTATCCAATGGGCTTTGGCCAATACTACACACCTTGTCCAAATAACAGGGTGTTGACCTTTATCCAATGGCTTTGGCCAATACTACACACCATGTCCAAATAACAGGGTGTTGACCTTTATCCAATATGCTTAGGCCAATACTGCACACCATGTCCAAATAACAGGGTGTTGACCTTTATCCAATTGGCTTAGGACAATACTACACACCATGTCCAAATAACAGGGTGTTGACCTTTATCCAATGGGCTTAGGCCAATACTGCACACCATTTCCAAATAACAGGGTGTTGACCTTTATCCAATGGCTTTGGCCAATACTACACACCATGTCCAAATAACAGGGCCAATATGAAATAACCTGAATAAAACATTTAAAGTACAGACTTAATAATTATATACTGTAAATACTTGTATATAGTTTTTATCCCAGCTTTAAATTTTGTGCATACTGATACACTAATGTATACTTCTCTTCGTTTCTAAAATGGATGTGTCTGTCTTGAAATCTGAAATGTTTCACACATAATTCAAATGGAAGGCAGTGAAATGTGTTGACTAAACAGCACAAAGTACAGGTGAAGGTCATGCAGACTAATTATGCACTGTACTTGTCACTTAGGTAAAAACAAGGCTAGTAAGGATAATATTTAGTAATGTCAACTTCCATTCATTACAGAACAATTCGTTGGTTAGATAGATGTATAGCTGCACACAGAAGGCCCCATGATCAGAATATATTTCCTATTGTACAAGGTGGTCTTGATACAGAACTGAGGAAAAAATGTGCAGCAGGTTAGTTTTTATATTGTATTTTCAAAACCCATGTAAATCTTTTAAAGACATTGTTTCATGCATGCACTTTTTAACTCACCTGAGCCACAGGCTCAGGATGAACTGTTGTGATCACATTCCATCTTGTGTGAGTCATCAACCACTTACTGTAAACTACATCTCCTCTGAAACCACTGTGCCACAGTTGATGAAACTTGACAGAGATGTTCCTTGTTTTTAAGCTCTATCAAAATTTTTCAAAGAATTCCAAATTAATAAGAACTCTTATTGCTATGGCTTCTTTGAATAATCATAAAAAAAAACTTAGAAAATCTTCTTGTCTAAAACCACCAAGCCTAGAGCTCTGAAATTTGTGACCTCTACCAAGATTGTTGAAATTTTATCTGTAGGGTTACTTTAGGCTCTGCTCTTAGACATGTGGAGGAGACACTTTATAATTCTTCTTACACGAAACCACAGGGCCTGTAGTTGAAATATCTAGTTAGTGGCATTGTCTTGCAGACCCCTGACAAGACTGTTCTAATGATGACTGTAGGGTCAATGTTAGCTCTGCCACTGGGGTTGCTTTTTCTAGGTAGAGTTATACAGGATTTTTTTTTTAATTTTTAAATTTTCTTCACAGAATCAATAAGGGTTGGAGCTTAGAATCACCTCTAAAACTGTAAAGGCCAGAGTGTAGATATTTTGTAGCATTGTCTAGTGGTCCTGTACCAAAGTTGTTCAGATCATGGCCCATGGATCAGAAGTGACCCCCCAAGTTTTACATAGACTTACCGTATATGAAAAAACTACAACTGAATAATTTTGAAAGAAACTGTCATGTTCACATATATAACTTTGTCCTTGACCTTCATGTGACCTTTAACCTTGACCTACTGATGATGTTCCTTGCTTTAGCAGCTATAGCATTCAATTTTGAACAAGTTTCTTGTTGAAGGTACAGAAAATAAATACAAAATTTGCCTCACCTAAGTGGTCTCTCATTATAATGGTGTATAACATCTGGACAGGTGATTGAAGTGAGGGTCCAGGTAACAAATTAGCCACTATGTAAACATAATTTTGAATGTCTGAGTATGCTATACTTAAGTTGAATGTCCTTCATTGGCCTAGGTGTTTAGAGCACTCTGTTACTCTTGGCTATTGCGGCCCTCTTGTCAGTAAATTTTAAAGAAATTCAATGTTAAATCAACAAGTTTGTACTAATTTTAAAACTGAGAGATGTCTGTTTCTTCCATGTTTTTTCTAGAAGTGAAATTTAATGTAAATGTTAAATTGATGGAATTATATTTCAGAACTAACAAAGAGAGATGTTGCTGGATTTGCTATTGGAGGACTGAGTGGTGGAGAAGAAAAGGCATTATTCTGGAAGATGGTTGACGTTTCCACTGACTCTTTACCAAAAGACACACCTAGATACCTGATGGGAGTTGGGTAAATTTGGTTTTTGTTTGCAGTGATGAGTGTTTTTTAAATACTGCATTTTTTTAACTAAACTAAATGATAGTATGTAAAAGAAAGGCTTCCTTATTTCCAGTAATCTGGCAGACTGTACTTTTTCTTGTCTTCCTAATTTTTTTCCCTTCTTTCTCACTTTGCTAAAGCAGTCTCCTCTATCTGAATGTGTGGTTTTTTGTTTTGTTTTTTTATCCCCCCGCCAAAGGCAGAGGGGATATTAGGAATGCCCTTCGTCCGTCCGTGCGTCCGTCCGAAACAATTTTGTCCGGAGCATAACTCCAAAACTGCTTGAGGGATTTTATTCAAACTTCATACACTGACAGAGCACATTGGTAGGTAGTGCAGTGTGCAAGTCCAATAACTCTACCTTGCCTTTTTTTAGAGTTATTCCGCTTTATCAAATTTACTTGATAAATTTTGTCCGGAGCATAACTCCAAAACTGCTAGAGGGATTTTATTCAAACTTCATACACTGACAGAGCACATTGGTAGGTAGTGCAGTGTGCAAGTCCAATAACTCTACCTTGCCTATTTTTAGAGTTATTCCTTTTTATCAGAATTACTTGATAAATTTTGTCCGGAGCATAACTCCAAAACTACTTGAGGGATTTTATTCAAACTCAGTACACTGACAGAGCACATTGGTAGGTAGTGCAGTGTGCAAGTCCAATAACTCTACCTTGCCTATTTTTAGAGTTATTCCCCTTTATCAGAATTACTTGATAAATTTTGTCCAGAGCATAACTCTAAAACTACTTGAGGGATTTTATTCAAACTTCATACACTGACAGAGCACATTGGTAGGTAGTGCAGTGTGCAAGAACAATAACTCTACCTTGCCTATTTTTAGAGTTATTCCCCTTTATCAGAATTACTTAATAAATTTTGTCCGGAGCATAACTCCAAAACTACTTGAGGGATTTTATTCAAATTTCATACACTGACAGAGCACATTGGTAGGTAGTGCAGTGTGCATGTCCAATAACTCTACCTTGCCTATTTTTTAGAGTTATTCCCCTTTATCAGATTTACTTGTTTACATTTTAAAAATCCCAGCATATACATGTTTATCTAATTCTTGAATTCTTGAACTTATTATCCCCGCGAAAGGAGGAGGGGATATTAGAAATGGTCTCTGTCAGTCCATGCGTGCGTCCATTCCAGTTTTGTCGTAACTGATCATAACTCCAAAAGTACTTGAGTGATTTTCTTCAAACTTCATATACTGAAAGAGCACATTTGGAGGAGGTGCAGTGTGTAAGAATAATAGCTCTACCTTGCCTACTTTTAGAATTATTCCCCTTTATCAGATTTAATTGAAAAACTTTGTCCGAAGCATAACTCAAAAAGTGCTTGAGCGATTTTCTTCAAACTTAATACACTGACATAGCACATTGGTAGGAAGTGCAGTTTGCAAGAACAATAACTCTACCTTGCCTATTTTTTGTGGGATTTTCTTCAAACATTATTACATTGAGTGAAAGTACAACCTTCAGGTAGCTTCTATCCGGCGGGGGGATTAACCATGTGTAACATGGCTCTTGTTGTTTTTGTATTTTACAGACTGAATCTTAAAAGATTGTCAAGTTTCAATGTAAAAAATGTAAAAATAAAGTTATAAATAAAACTGATGTTGGTTAACCTACCATATTTTAACCAACAGGTGCTACTGGAAACATACAACTGAAAAATATCTTTTATTGTACTTTATATGGAAGTTTATAAGGTTTTATTTCTTATAAAGACTTTTTGTGGTCATCCATTAAATATATTTTAAAAAAATCTGCCCAATATTTCTCTATATGGCCAGGGGAGATAATTATCAATAATTTAAGATAAATATGAAGTTGTTATTGTAGGTTTGCGGAGGATTTGGTTGTCTGTTCAGCTCTTGGTTGTGATATGTATGACTGTGTGTATCCAACAAGGACAGCAGTAAGTGAGAATGTTTCTGTTTTATAAGACCTGAATATCATTTAATTTAAGAAACTTGGCAGAGTGTAATTGAGAAGGGAAAGGGTCATTGTAAACAATACCTGGCAACTAAATAAATATTTAAGAAGAAATTGAGAAGTTCATTTGTAAGTTTCTATCAAATTCTGTCTTAAAACTTACTCTTACTTTGCTGGAGGTAATTGGCTCGGCTTTTGTGTCTAGTGCAAACCAAGATGTATACATCTACCCTTTCCACCCCCAACCCCTCCCCCCAAGTGCTATTTGCAATTGTCAGTAAATTTTCAATAAGCACCTTCATGAACCATGGATCTGTCCATATTGAAAGATGGACAAGTCCATTTTATATATTTAGCATGCTTAGAAAAAATTTTGGTCCGATGCAGTTGTCAGAAGTAGAATTAATCCATTGAAGAAAGGGTGCACTCAATAGTAACACAATCATGTAATTAACAGTGTGCAATGCAGTAGAAACAAGAATTGTCACTGTAAGATGACAATGCCCCCGAAGTGGTGCTTTGATCTTTGAGCTGAATACCAGATGAAAATAAATTAATTGTATATCCTTCAAATGAAGTCAGTTTTTGACAATTTGACCCCAGGATCAATGTCATTATGGGGTTAAGGTAAAAAAAATATTTGACCAGATGAAGGTAAATTGTAAATCCTTCAAAAAAAGTTTTTCTACTGAAAATTTGACAGTCAGGTAAGGGTCAAGGTCACAAAATTTATGTATTGGAAGATTTCTCCCAAAGGGTTATTGTGTGCAAACATGAACTAAATATGTTTAGTAATAAGGGGGATATGGCCAATGTTAAGTATAAAATGAACCATGGAGGTCAATGTCATTCTGGAGTCGAGGTCAAATAAATATATTTTGGAAAAGTCTTGTCCAAACGGTTGTTTTATTCATGTATGAAGTAAGTCCATTTACAAACAAGGAAGTTATTGCCAACATTAAAAATTTTGACAATTGGGTCTTTGACATCATGGTCTTTCAGGGGTCATGGTCAAAAATATATATTTCAGTGGTCAAGGAGTCAAGGTCAAATAAATATAGCTCAGTGGAAAGTTCTTGTCCAAAAGGGTGTTGTGTCCAAGTATGAAGTAAATCTGCTTACTAATAAGGAAGTTATTGCCAATGTTAAAGTATTCGGACATAATGACAGACGTATGAATTATGGATGGATGGACAGTTAAAAAGCTATATGCTGCCCTTCAGGGGCATAAGAATTTAAAGCAGACAGTCAAATAACATTTTTGGGTCATGATCTGTGTTAACATGTTTGACTGTAATGGACAAAAAGTTAGATGGAATATGCAAATTTGTGTGAGCTTGCAGTAGTCAACTTTGATATTAAAATACTGGTAGATATAATCTAAATAAGTCTTGACACTGAAACTATAAATTGACAGTATGGTTGCAGTAAAAAATAATGTTTGACATACTTACATTGTATTTTTGTTTGATTTAGGGCAAAAATGAAATCCTGTCATCTCTTTCAGAGGTTTGGCAATGCTTTAGTGCGAACAGGAAGCTTGAATCTGAAGAATAAGATGTTTGCTAAGGACTACCGACCAATTGACGAGAACTGTCAGTGTTCTACATGTAAACAGTACACACGAGCATACTTACACACGGTGGCAACCAATGAAACAGTAGCATGCTCACTGATTTCTGTACATAATGTTGCTTTTCAGGTTAGTCATTTCTGTTAGTTATTTTGAATATACTTCGCCAGGCAAACAAGATAGATTGATGGTGATCAGTCTTGCTTTTGCAAGATTGAATAATGATGGAATAATATTTGGAAGATAATAATTATACAGAAATTGAATGAAAGATTCATGAATTTCTTCTGTTGTAACTGTTATCTAGTATGACATTTGATTACATTTCATTCTCAGTTCATATTATGAATGAACCATTTGGCTTCTAAGCAGTCACAATAAATTTCTGTCAAATGTGCAGATTCAGACTGCAAAAAACACTCCATTTTTATACCCCCGATTCGAAGAAGCGGGGGGTATACTGTTTTACCCTTGTCAGTGTGTGTGTCCGTCCGTAACAAATTTCCGTTGCAGTTTTCTTAGCAACTAAAACATGCAAAAGCCTGATATTTCACATATTGCTATACCCTATAGTCCCATATAGTCACTATATAGGTGCATTACATCAACCAAACGACATCTTTATTTTCCGTCGCAGTTTTCTAAGCAACTAGAGCATGCAGCCGCCTGATATTTTGCATATTGCTTTATCCTATAGTCCCATATGGTGTAAAGCGATTTTATGCTCCTTGCTCATCTACTTCCTGTTTACCGAATACTTAGATTTTTACACATAGTTGACATACATTCACAATTTTCGTCACAGTTTTCTCAGCAACTATAAGATGCAGCAGCCTGATATTTTGCATATTGCTTTATCTTATATTCTCATATGGTATAAAGCGATTATATGCTCCTTGCTCATCTACTTCCTGTTTACCGAATACTTAGAAGTTACCAACACACAGGAAAGGAGGTTCACTTGATCGTGATTTTGTGAATAAAGACTTCGTTGAATCAGAAATCACAGATGTAATACCTGTTCATTATTCTGACCATTTTCATATCCATCTAGCTGTGCCTTGGATGAAGTTGTACTATGTTCAGGTAAATACTCGGAAACATTTGACACTCTTTGTACATATGAAAAATGCAAATTACATTATGAAAGTCAAATTTCTGATAGCGGGGGTATCACTAGTGAGCATTAGCTCACAAATTTACTTGTTTGTCAAAACAAAGACCTAAGATTAGATAGAGGAAGTTTTATAACCTCATCCTATGTTAGCATTACAAAAAACGTGCACAAAAGTTTTCTATACTCCCTGCACAACAAAAATGTTGGGGGTATACTGGAATCAGCTTGTCTGTCCGAACATTGGGATTTGTTTGTTGGGGGCATAACACAAAAGCTATTGGAGGTATCAACTTGAAACTTCATAGATGGATAGATCTCATTGAGAAGAAGTACATTGCCCAAAAACCATAACTCTCTTTTGCATTGTTTTGGATATATTACCCTTTGAAATTTTTTATACTTAATTTTTGCCTGCAGCTTAACTCAAAAAGTATTGAAGATATCAACTTGAAACTTCATAGATGAACAGATCTCATCGATGATAAGTGCAGTGCCGAAGAACCACAACTCTCTATTGCCCTTTGTAATTTTTCATACTTTATTTTAGTCTTGGGCATAAAGTAACATGTTCCCATATATGAATACCCTACTGACAAAGCCACATGTTGGGGGTATTGGCGCCAGGACAGTGGCAGTTCTAGTTTTTCTATAGATACTAAGAACTTAAAACTCTACACTCTGTCTTCTTGGAACTTCAATTAACATGCATTCAAAATCTGTTTTCATTTTGATTTCAGCTGGACTTGATGCGTAGTATACAGAACAGTATAAAGGTTGACAAATTCCCAGAATTTATTCAGGACTTTTTCCAAACACTTCATCCTGATGGAAACTTTCCAGACTGGGCAGTAGAGGCCTTGAAAAAAGTGAATGTACATTTACCTAACAACTGTGATAAACAAAATGGATGTAAAACTAATGTAAATGAACAAATAAATACCTAGATATAAAATAGTGTTCCTTGGTCTTGAATCATAAAGGGATTTGCTTTTAAAGCATTTTTCATAAAGTCATGTTAGATAGCTTATTGTTAGGTTCAAGAAACTTATTAGCTTGGTTTTGAAGTCCTATACTTTCTGTTTTCTTCTTAGTGAAAGGCAATTAGTCTTTCAAAACAAAGGAACAACATTTTAGTTTATAGGAAAACAGGTCTAGTTCTTTTATTACCTTTTAAGCCTTATACGGCAATAACCAACAATAAAAATATGAACCGAAAGAAACGCCAAACAGTGCAGTTAAATAATATGTTAGTAACTTAGTAACATAAGTGGGAAAAACATTATGCAGCAGAATGAAATGATTTTCAGGTATTAATAAACCGCATGTCTGGCTATAGGCACATTGACTGATGACACCACAAGCACCTGTTACCCATTGTCGGATACAGTACCCACGGTTGATTATTACATCAATCAAACCGATAAATGTTAATGGATCGGCCGTGGGTATCCGACGATGCTGATCAAGAATCAATATTTAATATATACATTTGATAGCAGCAGAATTTTTAACTTTAGATCACTTTTTTATTTGTGAGCCGAATTTTAAGATTCTTATATCATTTGAAAGCTCTTTAAATTCATATTTTGAAAATATAAGCAGGTTTGGAATTTTTCCTTTTAAAAAAGAAAACTCAACTAATTTATACCTGTCATTCAGCATTTTTCTAGCAGCTGAGATGCACTAAGTTTAACCATTTACAAACAAAAAAGTAAACAGTTTTGACAATATCTTTTTAAATATGTAAAATATGAGTTTACAGACCTTTTAAATGATATAAAAATATTAAATTGTTTGATGAAAAATGACTTTGTAACTGTAATTACAAAAGTACTATGTTTTGCATTTTTATCAACTGCCATATTTTTGCCAACCTTCAAAAGATTACCTGTATCTCTTATCAGTTACGTGTTACTATTAATAGATTACAAAACAATAACATTCAATGTTTCTATATATAGAATAGCTTGTCTGAATCAGTCCATCCTCGGTGGCTTCTTTTACCTTTTTAAATGCCAAAAAGGTGGTTTCATCATATTGGGCCATTTACAATTTCTTATGGGAATAACAAGTTTCATCTGATTTGAACTGACCTTGGTACACTATCTAGACCTGTCTCAGTGGTTAGTGTGGAATGGACCATGGTACACAATATCTAGACCTGTGTCCATGGTCGGGTGGAATGGACCATGGTACACAGTATCTAGACCTGTCTCCACAGTCGAGTGGATTGAATGGAACGGACTTTGGTACACAATATCTACACCTGTGTCCACGGTCGAGTGGATAGAGTGGAACAGACCTTAGTACACGATAATATTATCTAGACCTGTGTCCACTGTTGAGTGGTTAGAGTGGAACGGAACTTGGTACACAATATTTAGATGTGTGTCCATGGTTGAGTGATTAGAGTGGAATGGACCTTGGTACACATTATATACACCAGGTCCTGTCTCCACGGTCGAGTGGTTAGAGTGGCTGACTTCTGATCATTCAGCATTTTACTGATTGATGGTTGTATGTTACAGCACCACTGCCGACTTTATTACGAACTATAGGATAAAGATGGCATTTTCTATCAGAGAATGAGAGACTGGTACGAGAATGAGAGACTGGTACTGGTCCTTTCCAGAAATGATGGTAAGATAAACTGCCTGCGAGATACGGTGTTGTCTGTTGGAGGGCTTTTGATTGATTAAGCTTAACAAGTTATCTACAGAATAGGTATGACCTTTTTGTTTTCCTTTTGGAAGTGGGGGGGGGGGGGGGGGGGGGGGGAGGGTAGACGCATAAATACATACATTCTGGTGTTGCCTCTCACTGGATAAATCCTGCGACATTTTCTTGTGCAGACTACAGTCTCCAAACAATTGAAATGAATTGAACTTGTAACACATTATTAACAAGAAAGTATGTGTTGGTGTGCATCACATTTTATTCTGAAGGGTCTTCTTACTGATTCTACGTGTTGGATATCGGATAGCATTGCGCAGTTCATTTACAAAGTTCTCATCAGATTAAAATGAATCTATGTACATATAATGACGTGTTGAAAAGATCATTTTCATGGGTTTTGGGTATAAAATATTTACATAGTACCACATGCAAACTTATGGATCAAACTAGTTTTTAAATGGTTGACATGAAACTTCAGTACACTAACCTGATACTCTTTTTATAACTCTCCCATTAACAAGTACTATCTTCTGGTGTAAACTGCTCTGCTCTCCTAGTATGGGCTGTGTTTTGAGATTATCAATAGTGTGGTCAAATTTTACATTTTCATGTTTGTCGTTTTTAGATAACAGACTGTTTTGAAATTTCTTTTGTGTATTTTTTATCGCCGTCTGACTACCGTACACCAAGAGTGGAATGAATAAGCATAAATAACATTTCTATTGATCATTTCGACACCATGGACGTCATACCACATGACATGCAACATGCTATATAGTTGCCAGGTTATGTGATCTATATCCATGTTTCAGTAACCTTTGAAGACTTTACTTGTATTTTTACAAGACAGCACTTTATGGTAATGAAAAGATGACAGAACACACCTCTTGTTTACAGAAATCGTCAATTAGTGATTGACATAAAACTTTGATGTCATTTTCTTGGATGTCAAATAGACCAGATTGTTGCCTTTGTCATGTCTCATTCCATACAATAACAATGGTAAGCCCATATACATGTAGACACCAAAAATATTTTGTCTAAAGTACCTGTGCTGCCCTACAGCACCCTTATTTTGTGGTTGGTATTAAAAAGTGAACTTACACTCTCTTCATACAATGATTTTATTTAAGATTATATTGTAAAACAAAGTGGTAACTGTTAGTTGTGCAAAGGTAATAATATAACAAGTTAAAAAGGCCAACAAATATATACAATAAAACAAGTATGCTTAATGGAATGTGTAAGGAGAAAAAGCAATAAAATATGAGTGGAATGTAACTATATCACTGTTCTGGAAAAATAAAACTAACAACTAGATTATGTTGCATATTATGACATGAACGGTAAAATCTATTCACAAAGTTACAAAGAAAAATGGATTTCTGAAATAAAACCAAAAACGTTCAAGAAACTCTTGTTTAACAAAAATAACACTATAACATTGTTAGTTGCAACTTTGCATCATTGCCCCCACCCCCAATTATATAATAGGTCTTGATTACTGTGATGTGAACTTGTCTTGAAGTTGGCAGGAAAGTACAGCCTAGGCTTACACGATATACTATTTTACCAGGTTTGGTCTAAAGTGCTGCAAACAATGCTGGATTAAAACAACTTAAATTTGGATAAAACCACAAATTACAATTTCTTTTTAATTACAAATCATTTTGAAATATAAGTTTATTCAAATCACAGCTAACAATTTGTCATGCTCCCAAACATAATGGGGGTATATGCATGTCAGAACTTAAAAAATCACCTGGAACCATTATATATTATCACAAAATACTGATATGGATTTCACTTTGAAATAATTTACTAACAAAATAAGTACTATCTGTCTATAAATGTAAGAAAATACATAAATATACCTGTGATGAGATATCACTTGAGAAACGAGATTATTCATACATAAAGTAAGAATACTAACAATAATATGAGATAACAAATATAAAAAGTAAAGGAAGCAACAACACCAGTCCTGTATTCCTCTGCAGTTAGACATCAACTTGTAAAGGTATCTAGAAAACTATAACTATTTCCAGTTTTCCTTGGCACACGATCTCAGCATTGTTTTTCTGCTTTTTTAATGTTAACCTTTTTAAACTGTTCAGTGTCATTTGTGCGACCTTGACCTATATATTTCTGCAAGACTTCCATTTCAAAAGGCATATAAGACTTGTCTGAGAAATAAACATAGAAAGCTTGAAGCAGAGTTACAGTTCTTCTTTATCATCATAAATGCTAACTGATCTCATGAAAAACTTGAGGAAACATAGCAAGGTGTAACAAAATAACAATCTGGTAAAAAACAAGGAAAGAAAGAAAAATGAAAAATAAACAAGAAAACTCAAAATAGGAATAAAAACACGCTCAATATCTGTCTACTTTGTAGAAGCAGAGACGTATATTATGTTATCTAAGTCTCTGGTAGAAGTCTTCTTTAAATTCACTGCATAAAGGAATAATTTCAAAATGAGATTAACATTTCAAAACAAGACTGTGTTTTTTCTTGAGTATTTTCTAAAAGAGATTATTCAATAAAATACATATAAAAAAGTAAAGCAAAAATTTACAATCTCATTGACATTATAGTATGTGAAACATAATAGAAGCTTACATCAATGAAAATATTAGCAGCTTACATCAATGAAAATATTAGCAGCTTACATCAATGAAAATATTGATAGTTTAAACCCAAATAAATCAAGTGATAACTATTTGATGTGAACTCAACAAAATGAAAACTATGGAAAAGTATTACTATAATAATAAAAAACAACACTTTATTGTACTATTGTATGTTAATTAAAAATATGACAATAAAATCTCCTTAAATTACAGAAATCCATTCTAATACTGGATACTTATATCTCTCCAAATTAAAACTTTTAAATGCATGACTGCTGTCTTTAAAAAATTGTCAATTTAAAAAATGACTTTTCTGAACTGAGTTCTTAAACTATCCTGAATAGATACATCCTTGGACATGTCCGGCAAAAATACTCACCTGTTGAAATAATTCAATACACATGTTGCTATACAGATAAATCCCTAATAAATATTTTGTTTTAAAATTCACAAACCAAATTCTAATTTAATGAAAAATATATGCAGAGTAATTAAACCACAGGATGCACTGTTTTACATGTACGGGTACTTTGTAGATTTTCTATCATTATTGGTTCGTTAATATTACTAATTAATGTCCCGTATATATAAAGCGATTCAGTTTTGATCTAACAGAACTGTATATTCTTAATATAAGCTGTCCTTATATTCCAAGTATCTTTTCTTTATTCTTTTCTCAAGAAAGAACTACTAAATTTTTAGTATTGAAAACTTGTACAATAAAAACTAGAAATTGTATTATAACTAGTGAAAATGAGTACTTGATAAATTTCAGTGAAAATAAAAATATGGCAAATGAGTACTTGGCAAATATCAGTGAAAGCTGTATAGAAAACTACTTTTTCTAGTGTCGAAGAGTATTCTGAGTATTGATTAAAAAGCCAATAAATAACTTCAGGTCTACATGACTATTGAACATGAATAGCAAACAACTGAGTATATTCCTGTTTATGTCTTTTGTTACTGTAATTTTTATATTTATTTAAAAATAATTATAAACGATATGAATTTCTGTATACGTGTACTTTTTCACAACAAATGATCATCCAATATTTTCCAAACTTCAAAATAATGCGCTCCAGTGTCTTGTTTACCAAAACAAGTTTAATAATAAACGAATAAATCAACCAATCTATGTAAAATTCTCTAAAAATAACTTGGTCCATTAGATAGATAAACAATGGCAATTTTATGTAAAGACTTGAGCAATTATGTCTTGGCAGAAACTCCATAAAATGATATGTATAAACGTAATAACTTGATTCATTGTTAACATTATGCATCTATATTTTGATTAATCCACTGAGAGACTTGGTTCACTTTTATCTTGAGACAATTTTAACTTGTTTAACTGTTTACTTAATTCAGCTGTTGCATGGCTATCCTAGTACCCTCCCCTACTGAGAGACTTGGTATGGCACTGATGTGTCAATCCTCTTGTAGATAATGAAGGCAGCCACCAGCCCTAGTAAAGCTCCAATCACCAACATACCAATAGCTAGACCCGCCATAGATCCTGTAGTACACAAAACATCATTAAAGCACTTTTTCCACTGTAAATGTAAATTCCTATACAGTATTATGACAATGAAATATTGACTGAAATCTTTTATTCTTCATGCTGTTTGACTGCAAATTCTATTACCAAAAAAAATAACCCTATCGTAAATTGTTTCAGTTCAGGTCATGTGAAATGCCATGGTTAATGCCACTCTGTACAGTAGAAAATCTGTTTTCAGCCACACAGAATTCTTTTAATGTTACTGTTAGACCAAGTCAAAATGGTAAATTTAACACAGTGTCTCATATAAAAACAGAAAAGTGGTATGACTAAAATTATACATAGTTAGGATGTTTTCAAATGAAGAGATATGTAGGGTTAAATGTCTGGAACAACCTACCTGCTCCATACTTCTTAATGGAAGAGGAGGTCTGATTCTCTGACTTGTCAGTGTACACCTCCCACAAGCTTCCTGCCAGAATGCTAAATCTCTGAAACAGCAGCAGACGACATTTAAACTAATTCTAAAACCCTTACAAAATCATCTGAAATATATGAGGATGGTATCTTAATACAGTTTTAAACAACACTTTTGAACAACATTTTCTTTTCTGCTGATACTTTTACGACAATCCTAAAAAATATTGATTTAAGAATCAGACAGAGAAAGTCTAATCAACTTGTTAAATGTGGCAAGTTTGCAGTCAACTATTAATTCATTCAATAACAATACATGATACAGTTAAGATAGCTGGACAGATTGGTCTATTTAACTTTGTAAATGTAGTTAAATGTACAGCTACAAACCACTGAATGACTGGTACTCAGCTTAACATCAAAAACCAGACTGGTTCCAGAGTTTACAGACTTCTGAAGGTTGGAAATAGCATCTGCCAAACTAGGTCCTGTACCCACTGTACTATCCATGCCTGGAAAACAACTCAACTCTGAACTAAAGCTTTTATATTTCAACTCTAGGTGTCAGATTTAAGATTTTCTCAATATGTCATAACAGTACCACAATGCAACGAAAAATGAGATTCTACAAAAAATCTTATCAGGTCACAAAAAGAGCAATTTCATAAAAAACTTATCAGGTCACGAAAATAGCAATTTCATAAAATAAACTGATCAGGTCCAGTGCTGTTCAGTGAATGGCATTTCTCCTACTGAGCCTACTAACCAAGCATGAGAATATCTGATGAACATACCATATAGCTTGTTGTCCAGAAGTTGAAATGTGACAATCAGTGTCGTGCTAGTGCCACTAGATCTGGCTTCTTCCCACTGAAAATTAAAAAAAAAAACATGAAAGAAAATTTCGTTCGTTGTCATTCATCTGTTACGATTTATTTAAAACATCCATGCCTTTTTGTCAAACCGACAACATCATAACATATACAAGTAATACAGGTAATACTGTGTTGTGTATTTTATTCAAAATGTTTGAGTTGTTGAAAACCTTCAAAACTCTGTTCAAGATTAAGAAGCAGTTTAGGAAGTTGATGAGTTAACTTAGTGTTAAAAAGAAGCATTAAGTGGTGACCAAAAAAATATTTAAAAAAGTACAATTCATTTTTCTTGACATGCATGTTAAGCTAAAATCATTTTCAGTTAACAATAATTGTGTTACAAATTAAGAACAAACATAAACTGGCTGCTTCTCAATAGACAAGGATTATCTGATACAATAACAATGGTAAGTTTTCTTTTATAAATGCAAACCTCTGCCAGTAAGTTCTTAGAATATTCTTTCTTTTTTTATGGTTCTTTAAATTAAATTAATTTTGAAATAAAGACACCTGAAACCAGCCCTACAATAGAAAATAAACATAGATATAACTTGCTACAACAAGGTATCATATACCTTTAAAGATGCAATCCTGGTAGCAGAAACACCAGCAGCTCCCGATATTGTCTGTCTGACCTCGGATAAGAATTCTTTCTGGTGAAATCTCAGAATCTCGTCTACGTTCCTTCCTATATATCAATTATTGATACTAGTTAGCTAGTATTTATGAATCATTGGCAAAGATAACTGCAATATCTGTAACTTGAAAAAGAAACAATTAAATCCTGTTTTTATAAACATTTAACTCATTAATTCTTGAGAGGGATTAGACCTATAGTCCTACAGTCTATAACATACAACTAGGGATTAGACTACAGTCCTAAAGTCTATAACATACAACCAGGTATTAGACTACAGTCTATAACATACAACAAGGGATTAGACAGTCCCCAAAGTCCATAACATACAACCAGGGATTAGACTATAGTCTATAAGATACAACCAGGGATTAGACCTACAGTCTACAACATACAACCAGGGATTAAACCTACAGTCAACAACATAAAACAAGGGATTAGACCTACAGTCTATAACATACAACCAGGGATTAGACAACAGTCCCCAAAGTCCATAACATACAACCAGGGAATAGACTATAGTCTATAACATACAACCAGGGATTAGACCTACAGTCTACAACATACAACCAGGGATTAGACCTACAGTCTGCAACATACAACCAAGGATTAGACCTACAGTCTAAAACACACACTAGCAGGGATTAGACCTACAGTCTACAACATACAACCAGAGATTAGACCTACAGACCTACAGTCTACAACATACAACCAGAGATTAGACCTACAGTCTACAACATACAATATACTTACAGACCTACAGTCTACAACATACAAGCAGGGATTAGACCTATAGTCTTTAACATACAACCAAGGATTAGACTTACAGACATGGTGTCTATAGCATACAACCAGCGATTAGACTTACAGACCTACAGTCTATAACATACAACCAGGGATTAGACCTATAGTCTATAACATACAACCAGGGATTAGACATACAGTCCTACAGTCTGTTACATACAACCACCTTGCATTAAGAAGCAGAGGTGTTTTTTGCCTCAGCTGATACTGGGTACATTACAAGCAGGAAAGCTGTAGAGCTTTTGTTATCTTCAAGGAACCTCAGGGCTTCAGACATGTTATAGACACAGGCGGCTAGCAGTACTTATCATGTAATACATACCTGTGACATCTAATGCCAGATACGTGGAGTGGTGGTCCTTTGCATAACACATGGAAATGTCAAACACCTCTGGGTCAGGGTGACCACTGGAGAAGCCAAACAAGTGTTCATATGTGGTCTGTTCTTCCTGGGAAAATCGAACATCATTTCAATATACCATATTTGTCTTCTGTTTTGTGTAGGTTATAACAATACATTTTCTAATATTAATTACAGTAGAGGGGTTAGTTCACTTCAAGACACACCAAACACAACTTACAAGATTGCAATGACAGTGTTGATCCTTATATTAGTGTAAAGTGGAATAAATATGATCAAACCAATACAGCTGTTCAGTTATCTCTGTGCTAATCATGCATCAAACATCTTCTGAAGACACCTGGCAATTCTATAAGGGTTCTACCTAACCCACTGAAACATAACAATACTCTTTTACTTGGTATGTCAGGAATATATATCACTTACGTTCTGCATATGGGGCATAAAGCCAATTCCATTCTTATATATGCCCACGGGAATCATGTTATCCAGCTGGTGGGGGTCAAGTCTTCCTTGTGGACTAGGCTGAAATGTAAAATATAAAGTTAAAACATTTTAGGCTATACATTGTGAAAATCCTACTTAAAGTCTTTGGCAACCAGGACAGACATAGTTCAACTCTAACTCTCATACATTCTGGCCTGTGTCTGTGGCTACTGTGTTCACTGTTTAACTTATTAACTTATCAATATCCTAGAAAGTACAATTATATGCTCAGGCTTTGAAGCACACTGTTCTGAAACAACTGAAACAAACTTTCCTCAAATTAGGAAATGTTGGCCAATTCAGTTTGAACAGCCATGGTTGGACAGCTACATTTATCTCATTCAATATGGAATTCTTGAAATTGCTAAATCTGTCTCCAGTCAGCTGAAATTGCTAAATCTGTCTCCAGTCAGCTGAAATTGCTAAATCTGTCTTAAGTCAGCTGAAATTGCTAAATCTGTCTCCAGTCAGCTGAAATTGCTAAATATGTCTCCAGTCAGCTGAAATTGCTAAATCTGTCTCCAGTCAGCTGAAATTGCTCCCATTATTTGAAGCTGGGTGGTAAGACTATTGTTCTTGGACAATTTACATAGCACAAGATCACTTCATTTAAAGAAATCCAAGTAAGAATAAAGCTCTCGTTACTGTTTCAAATTGATGCATATCTCTCTCTTTTCTGTTATTACTTACAATGGTGAACACAGACAGGTCTGTATTATAGACTACAGGCATAGTACATGGTGAACACAGACAGGTCTGTCTTATAGACTACTGGTGTAGTATATGGTGAACATAGACAGGTCTGTCTTATAGAGTAAAGGTGTAGTACATGGTGAACACAGACAGGTCTGTTTTATAGACTACAGGTGTACATGGTGAACATAGACAGATCTGTCTTATAGACTAAAGGTGTAGTACATGGTGAACACAGACAGGTCTGTCTTACAGACTACAGGTGTACATGGTGAACATAGACAGATCTGTCTTACAGACTACAGGTGTAGTACATGGTGAACAGAGACAAGTCTGTCTCATAGACTACATGTGTACAAGGTGAACACAGACAGATCTGTCTTATAGACTACAGGTGTAGTATATGGTGAACACAGAAAGATCTGTCTTATAGACTACAGGTGTAGTACATGGTGAACATAGACAGGTCTGTCTTATAGACTACAGGTGTAGTACATGGTAAACACAGACAGGTCTGTCTTATAGACTACAGGTGTAGTACATGGTGAACACAGACAGGTTTGTATTATAGACTACAGGTGTAGTACATGGTGAACATAGACAGGTCTGTCTCATAGACTACAGGTGTAGTACATGGTGAACATAGACAGGTCTGTTTTGAAGACTACAGGTGTATTACATGGTGAACAGAGACAGGTCTGTCTTATAGACTACAGGTGTAGAACATGGTGAATAGAGACAGGTCTGTCTTATAGACTACAGGTGTACATGGTGAACATTGGTCTGTTTTATAGACTACAGGTGTAGTACATGGTGAACACAGACAAGTCTGTCTTATAGACTACAGGTATACAAGGTGACAAAGACAAGTTTGTATTATAGACTACAGATGTACATGGTGAACATAGACAGGTCTGTCTAATAAACTACATGTATACCACTTTCTACAATGATTTGCTCAATACCTGAATTCAGTTTTTTTGCTGGTACACACTTTTCAAGTGTTAAAATGTGTAATTATCATATTACATTACCTGAGGTGTATGGAAAAAGATTTCAGTCACTGTCTTTGACGATTGATTGTAAAAACCCCATGATTCTACTGGTAAACCTCTCCATGTTTTCTAAAAACAAAAGAACACAATTTTTAATAATTGAGTATGAATTAAGAATGTACATAGCAACAACATTTACCTCTTCAAATTCAGACCTATTACAGAAATTCCAACACAGCATCCTGTCACATACATTGTACAGAAACATATAAAGTCTTCACAATTTTTTGTTTAAAAAAATCTCCACTGAATTCAATGTACTACTGCTGTTTCATTTTAGCAATATTTTCTTTTTAATTTTTCCATTTGTTACATTGATAATTCATGTCACATATGAGTGCCTGGATTAACACTCAGGATGTGGTAAGGATTTCCTTATACTCTGTAAAGTATTGTCCACTTTCTTTAGAGTTTCCCTTAATCCTGTTAAGCTCTCTATCAAGCCTACACCTAAAATCTAAACATTAGTCCTTCCTGAAAACAAAGGAACTAGTGAAATCTTTATGTCTTTAGGGTTTATAAATTCTGTAGAAACTGTTTTTCCAGACTCTCAGTGAAAATATTCCTACAAACACGCCAGTTTGCAACAGAAAGATGTAATGCATCTTAGAAAAGACCACCCAAGGTGGGATTTGAACTCAGGTCCTCCTGCATGGAAAACCAACCCTTTAGACCACTTAGCCAAAGAATCAATTCCCTGACACAGTTGTCAGAGGTTGTATTTACATTATTATATGCTGGTGTTACCTGGACCATAACAATATGTGCAAAGGGTTTATAAATCCTATACTGGTCCTTACCAAACTTTTACATAAAAATAATGTGTACATTTATTACTCAACAATACTATTTTCAGGACATAAAGAAGTCTGAATACTTCCATTCGGAAACCATAACATACTTACCCACTTACCTACCCTTGATATATAAAGCTTGAGAAGTTCTGGAAGAAGTCAACCATGACACACTTACCTACCCTTGATATAAAAAGCTTATGAAGTTCTGGAAGAAGTCAACCATGACACACTTACCTACCCTTGATATATAAAGCTTATGAAGTTCTGGAAGAAGTCAACCATGACACACTTACCTACCCTTGATATATAAAGCTTATGAAGTTCTGGAAGAAGTCAACCATGACACACTTACCTACCCTTGATATATAAAGCTTATGAAGTCCTGGGAAAAGTCAACCATAACAGTTGATGGAGGTGGTTCATGTTGCATCAGATAGGAGCGGATCAGTGGTCCAGTGGTAACGCGCTGGATTGGTAACCCAGGGGTCTGAGATCGATCCCTCACCCCTCCACTAACATTACTAATTGACTTATGGATGAGACGTTTGACCTAGATCCCATGTATCAGTGCTTTACACTGAGCATGCAAAAGAACCAGGGATGTCTCTAGAATGGGATGCTTTCTGTATCTTGCACTATCCCCACAATATAAAATAACTAATATCTTCTGGGGACATCAGTCATATGGGCAACCGGTACCGATGACAAATAAGTTCAAATAGATAGATAGATAGATGGAAGAAGTCAACCATGACACACTTACCTGCCCCTGATATATAAAGCTTGAGAAGTTCTGGAAGAAGTCAACCATGACACACTTACCTGCCCCTGATATATAAAGCTTGAGAAGTTCTGGAAGAAGTCAACCATGACACACTTACCTGCCCCTGATATATAAAGTTTGAGAAGTTCTGGAAGAAGTCAACCATGACAGTTGGTGGAGGTGGTTCACGATGCATCGGATGCTTTAGTGTTGATACTGTACAGTTCTGCTCTAGTCTGTCAATGACATACATCAAATCTGAAACCAATAAGAAAGCAATATCAAACAATTATCAATCAATATCGATCAATCTGTACTGCCAAATAAATACTTACACAAAAATATACCAATAAATCATTCATCGTTATTTTAATTGAAAATAACAAACCTGTATTATAATCCTGAATATAAGTAAGTGGTCGGCCGCCATACAAATTCTGGTCTCTCCTTAAAGGTCGATCTACGTCCAAGCGAAATACTTTGGCTGAAAAATCCAGGTACAGTTGAATAGTCTGTCTTTCCGTCTCAGTGCCATCATGCATGACAACCTTCTCCATTCCTGCAGCAAACTGGTGAGATATTTCTGGTGTAGGTTTATCTTTTGGTACATCTCCTTTGTTACATATAACCCCTACTGGAACCTAAAATAAAAAAAAAAAAAAGCAAGTATTAGTCAAGAATTGCATGCAACACCTACATCAGTTACCTCTTACCAAAGTATAGGAAAATCAACATTTAAACATTGTCTACATATACATATTACAGTCTATAAATTTAACAATAAATTACAAAATGCAGGCACAAGGCAAACAAATACTTTACATACTGTAAAATCATTTTTTTTTTCACACAGGACAAATTTTCACTTATCACTCACTTGGAACAATGCGCCAAAATAAGTCCTCACTACTATAAAACTTAAAAATATATTGTAATAATTACCCAAAATTAGAACTTGTACCAAATATAATGCATATCATTTTGCCTATCACATTTTAAACACTTAGCGAATGTTTTATTTTTTTTTATCAAGTTTACTTGAATAACACATGCTTTTTATGACAAGTTCACTTGAATAACACATTGGTATGTTTTATTTTTGACAAGGCCAGTATGTTGTTGTCATCTATCTTAATAGAATTTTGGTTAATACATAAATGGATAAAGGCATTATTCACACTGGGGATTGTTGTTTTAGTATAATTCGTCTAGTGCCAGTAATGAAAGATCTTCTATTTATTGTCCATTGACCCTTCATAAATTATTTGTGTCAATTAACATCAATTAACAGTACGACTTTTCAGTTTGATTATTCAAAGTGGATGGCTCATATTCACACATATACACAAGACAGCTGATGATTAAGTGGAATGCAACTTTTGTCTGCTTTTCTTTTCATTATTTTTAAAAACTAGACATGTGTCCATAGGACACAGATGCCCCTACAACATAAGCTTTGAGTTTCAGTTTGCGAATATTAGTGTATACAATGCCATGTAAGCTTTAAGGAAATGCAAACAGGCTTTATTGAATTTGGCCAATATGAACATGATCATACTGAAAAGATAATCATGTTAGTAATGTAGTTTTGAATACAAGTTGCAAATACAGACATGTGCACCAGGGAGCTGCAGCAATTAAAACATTTTTAATTAATTTTTTTCAAAGGGAGGTGGTGGGGGGGGGCTTACAGTGAGTGAGTGGTATCCCATGTTGGGAGAGGGAAGTGCCTTCAATTCCCATCGTTGGAACCCACTGTATATATTCCATTTCCATTTTAGTAAATGGAGTTAAGTTCTATGCTTTGTGCTTTCTCATTAGAAGTCTTTGCAAAAAAACAAATGAACCCTGGGATGGGGCTTATTTTCACCCTATGGATATAACATGAACAATGTTAGTAGAGGTCTATTACAGGATGCCTCAAATTACAAAGCTCTGTATCAAGTGGTTTAGAGAAGAAGATTTTTAAAGTTTTTCCTATATGACTATATATAAGCCCCTGGTCAGGGCCAATATTGACCCTGGGGTTG
This sequence comes from Cyclina sinensis, assembly GCA_012932295.1. NCBI lineage: Eukaryota > Metazoa > Mollusca > Bivalvia > Venerida > Veneridae > Cyclina > Cyclina sinensis. Next base: position 35,462,441 of record JAAONU010000006.1, on the reverse strand, counting down.
ATCTGAACCAAAATGGCAGAAGACCACTTGACAATGCTACAAACCAAATATCAACTCGAAGTCTAATGGTTTATGAATAATCATCCACATTAAAGATTTGTACGAATCTGATGATGATGACGACTCAGTAACCATAATATCTCCACTTTTCCTTCCAAAATAAATGATCCAAAAATGGCATCCTCTTCTTATAGTGGTCAAGAGTGACAAATGATATAGAACCATCATGCATACAAAAGTTATGGACCAGAGAAATATATTAAGTTTAAAAATCATCTTCAGTGACCTTGACCTTTGACCAAGGCAGATGGTGGTCATGTGTACCAGGTATTAATATATTTTAAAATTCCTACATGCATACAGAAGTTATGGACTGGACACAAACTCCAACTGAACTTACGCCTACATTACAAATACACTAAGTTCAATGCCCTACCATGACCTTGGCCTTTGACCTAGGGTCTTGCATGCAACACATCATTTCCTTATGATGGTAAAGTGTACCTATTTATTTTTGAAATCCAATCATGCATGCAGAAGTTATGTCCCGGACATGAACTCCAACTGCACTTCAGACTCTATGACGAAATACACAAAGTTCAATCCCCTGCAGTGACTTTGAACTTTGATCCAGGGGCCTAGGTCTTGCACAAGATACATCGTCTACCTATGATGGTCAAGTGTACCAATTTATTTTTAGATTTCATCATGCATGCAGAAGTTATACACTTTTTCGAACATACACACACTTGCACACACATGTACAGGGGTAACACTATATGTCTCCCCATTTTATGTGTGGGCATAAAAACAAGAGGGCCATGATGGCCCTAGATCACCTGAGTATTTCCGCTGTAGGTTTGCTGTTAAGCAGTATTTCATGTTTTAATTAAAAATATGTAAGTATTGTAAATATAAATATGTAAACATGTAAAATATCAGTCAATAAATACAGGCTCTATGACAAAAAGTAAAAATATCTATCATAAGATATGTTGACCTTGACCTTAACCCAGTGACCTCAAACCCTACCCACGGTATATAGGATCCATGCAGGGAAAAATTTGCCGTAGCTTTAAAACAAAAAAGTAGGTCAAAAATATAGGTCATGCTATGACATTTTTGAAATCGGAACAAAAAACTGTACACATGGTCCAAATTTCATTGCCAAAGCTCCAAAACAAAAAGTAGGTCAGTAGGACAAAAATAAAGGTCATGCGATGACATTTTTGAAATTGGAACAGAAAACTGTACACATGGTCCAAATTTCATTGCTGTAGCTAAAAAACAAAAAAGTAGGTCAGTAGATCAAAAATATAGGTAATGCGAATATATTTTTTGAAATCGGAACAAAAAACTGTACACATGGTCCAAATTTCATTGCCATAGCCCCAAAAACAAAAAGTATGTCAGTATGTCAAAAATATAGGTCACGCGATGACATTTTTGAAATCGGAACAAAAAACTGTACACATGGTCCAAATTTCATTGATTTAGCTCCAAAAACAAAAAGTAGGTCAGTAGGTCAAAAATATAGGTAATTAGATGACATTTATGAAATCAAAACAAAAAACTGTGCACACGGTCCAAATTTCATTGCTGTAGCTAAAAAACAAAAAAGTAGGTCTGTAGGTCAAAAATATAGGTCATTAAATGACATTTCTGAAATCGGAACAAAAAACTGTATACATGGTCCAAATTTCATTGCCATAGCTCCAAAAACAAAAAGTAGGTCAGTAGGTCAAATATATAGTTCAAGCAATGACATTTTTGAAATCGAAACGAAAAAATGTGCATAGGTTGAAATTTCATTTCTGTAGCTAAAAAACAAAAAAGTAGGTAAGTAGGTCAAAAATATAGGTCATGATACAATGTTTTTGTTTGAGAAATGGACATTAACAAAAAAGGTTAACCAAGAAATTCTAGGTTGAAAAAGGGGCATAACTTTACAAAAATAAATTTGAGGGTTATCTGCCAGTTAGAAATTGTGCTACATTTTGATAGTAAACATGGACATGTGATTGACAGATTCTCAGAAATGGACCTTAATAAAAAGGTTAACAAATGCCTGCACCAACAAGAGGGTCATGACAATAGCTCAACTTTTTTTCTTTGAAAAGTGGAGCTAATAATGCAGGCACAAGGTACACAAATACTAAATAGTACACAAAAGGTAAACAACTGCCATCACAGGGTATATAAAAGCAGCTACTTAGAATAAACATGCAGACATAAGGTACACAAATACAGCTAAATAGTACACAAAAGGTACCAAAATGCAGCTAAAGCACACAAATGCAGCTACAAGTTGCACTGTTTCAAAAGGCAGTAGAAAAAGAATTTCTGAAGCACGGTTTACTTTGTCATTTAATTCTCCCTTTATTCAAATAAGAACTTAACCTTCATAATGAATGGTCTATGGCTATAATATCTTGTAATAACTATCCTGATGACTACTTCATGGTATTCTGTCAATGTGGTCTTGAAGTGTCTGAAGAATGGACTAGTAGTGGTATACTCATCCATACATCATGGTTCATCAAATCTTAACTTTTAACTTTGATTACGACAGAGAACATGTTATCTGTCTTTGTAATAAGTACAAGACATGCCTGCAAAGTCCTGCTGTGCAATCATGAGCTTAACTGTTACCTATATACAGTATCTATATTTTCTAATAAAATCCTTTAAATACCTTGACTGGAAAACAGGGCAAGCAAGCACTTACCTCAAACACTTTAGGGTCATGCAAAACTCTTGGTTTAAAGTCAAAGAAATCATAGATGTGGTAGAAAGAGTGGTAGTCATCTGATATACTGCCATTTGAATCCCTTGAATTACCTGTACCAAAGCAAGAAAATAAACATTAATGTAGCTTTCAATTTCTGAAAAACTCTAGCAATGGAAAAACAACCCTCAAGAGTGTCAATCATTTTAGTAAAGTAAATAAGAAATAATTAAGCAGAATACGTAATGTTGCGAACGATGATATGAATGGAAGTTTTAGTTAAATTAAAATATAGTAAAAAGCTTTTTTTTCAGTTTTCATGATGTATAGATGCATAATATTTTTTCCATAGTGTTTTAAATTCTCTTAAATTTTAAAGAAAAAAATTTCAGTAAAATTCTGTCAGTCACTTTAAATGTCTAATATAACTGTATTACTGTACCTGTTCCATTAATTACTGCTCTCAATGGAACCTGTACTTCATAACCATCTATAGAATACCCAGAACCCTTGGAGAAGTAATAATCTACATTGAAGGTTCCATTAATACTTGGTATTTTAACACACGCTCTCCAGTGATTGACATTTATGCCACGAACCTGAAATAGAAAGTATTTGTTTTAAACATGCATAGACTAGTGTGAAAAAGGCAACTAATAAGGGCAATTTTTTTTTCAGTTAGCAGCATTTCTTGTTAAACAGGGAAGAATTTCAAAGGATCTGTTTCAACCATTCTTCTAAAGAAATATCTAGCCTAAAGCCCTAACTTTAGTAGGACAGAAAATAAGACAAACCTTTTCATCCCCACTTATAAACACTTCACCCATATCTTCACTGAAGTACAGCAAATCTTTCACAGACCGCATATGTTTACCATCAGTTGTAATAAAACTGAACCAGCTGGAGTTTGTTTTCATGATCTTGCACATGTTATCTGCAAAGTGAAAGCAAGAATCTACTTGTAAAATGAAGTTATTTGAAAATATAACCATCCATGTTTAACAGTTCAATAATGACACACATACTTTAATCATTAGCTTTTTATACTCAAACATGGTTACTTCAAAGTGATTAACTAAAATTGACGTCTATTTAAAAGCCACAATTGGTATTATGTGTTACCTCCTAAAAGGTCAAGTGTCACCTGCTGACAATGCTTAATATTTATAGTGACTTGTTAATTATTCTGTTAAAACCAATGCTACCACTCATAAGTGAGGTATCTGCATGACTGGTTTGTTAAGTGACAAACCTTAACCTTAACCAAATACTGGAAGTTATACACAGGCTATAATTGATTCAATTTCATTCATGATTCATCTAACTTGAACCTGAACATCTGTAGACAACAAACAACCTCAAGACTGGTTACAGCATTAAATGTTCGTAAAGATGATACAAGAGTGATCAGTGATCACATGTCGCCTGACAATAGCCAATTAAGCAGTTGTACTGAGGAGTGATTGAACAGTTTTTTCGGAAACCTTAACTGAGGTACCGATCAATCCTGTAACATTTCATTCAAACTGCATTAGTAGTATAAGAGGCTGTAACTCTGGCAAAAATCACTGAAGTGGAAAATGCTAACGACATACATGACTAGACTAGGTACTGATCATTCCTGTAAAAGTTTGGATAAAATTGCACAAGTGGTTTTTGTGGAGTAGTCCAGACAAGTTTTGTGACAGACGGACAGACAGACAGACAGACAATGGAGAAGTGATCCACATATATTGTGGCTACTTTGTAGCATGTCGCAGCTACTGTGTCGCAGGCAACACAAAAATCATTAACGGGCAAAATCACCTTTTTATTCAAGGGCCATAACTCAGCCAAAAATCATTCAACTGAAAAACCCGTTTAATATGTGCAAGTACTTGACGTACCTATCAATCCTGTAACATTTCATCCAAATTGCTTTGGTAGTATAACAGAAGTAGTCTGGACAAACTTTAAAAATAACAAGAGCCACCGCAAGTGGGGGCCACGCTCGACTTTTTCCTATTTCCAAAGGCAAACACATCAGAGGAAGCACATTGTGGTGAAGGGATTTCAAATGAAACATCATTTGGAAATATAATTATACTTAACAAAGTTATGGCCAATTTTAGCAACATTCAGAAATTTGACCTTAAAGGTCAAGGTCAAGTTCAGTTTAACCTTCTTTGGAGGTATTGTCTAAAAAGTAGTTATGTCCAAGCATGAAGACACTACAGCCATTAGCAACAAAGATATAGCCAAGTAAAGTAATGTCAAGGTCATTTAAAGGTCAAGGTAATGCTTGAATTGTTCAACACATTTGTTTTATTCTCAGTGTTGTTTTGTCCGTGTTTAAATCAAATCCATCCATAAATAACAAAAGTTTGGCTATTTTAGCAAAATGCAATAATTTGAACTTGACTGTAAGGTCATTTAAAGGTTGAGGTCATACTTGAATAATTTAACATGTAGGTTTTGTCATGAGCATTGTTTTTTCCAAGTATTAATAAAAAAGAACTAAAAATGACGTAATGACCAATATTAGCAAAATTCAATAATTTGACTTTGATGGTCAGGGTCATTTGAAGGTCAAGGTCACAGCTGAATGATGCAATGAGTCAGTTTTGTCTTAAGTTGTTTTGTCCCAGTATAAATCATATCAAACCATAAATAACAAAAATTTGGCTATTTTAAGCAAAATTCAATAACTTGACATTAAATGTCAAGGTCATCTAAACATCAAGGTCATACTTATAATAAATTAAAATGTCGGTTTTGTTGTTTTATCAAAGTATAACTCAAATCCATAAATAAACAACAGTTAGGACAATTTAAGCAAAATACAATAATGGGACCTTGACTGTCAAGGTCATTTTATTGTAAAGGTCATACCTGAATTATTCAACATGTAAGTTTTGTCAAAAGTGTTGTTTTGTCAAAGTATGAATAAAGTCTAACCATAAATTACACAGTTATGACCAATCTTCAAAATTCAGTAATTTGATCTTGCTAGTCAAGGTCATTTTTAGGTCAAGGTCAAACTTGAATCAAAATGTCGGATTTGTCAAAAGTATTGTTTTGTCCAAGTATAAATCAAATCCATCATAAAGTTATGACAATTTAAGCAAAATTCAAACATCTGACCTTGACGATCAAGGTCATTTTTAGGTCATGGTCTCACTTGAGTTATTCAACATGTCGGTTTTGCCACAAGTGTTGTTTTCTCCAAGTATGAATCAATTCCAACAATAAATGACAAATTTATGGCAAATTGTAGCAAAATTCAATAATTTGACCTTGACTATCAAGGTCATTTAAAGGTCAAGGCAAAACTTGAAAGAATCATAATGTCAAATTGTCATTAGTGTTGTTTAGTCCAAATATGAATCAAATCTATAGATAAATGCGAAAGTTATGACAATTTAAGCAAAATTCAATCATCTGACCTTGATGGTCAAGGTCATTTTAAGGTCATGGTCATATCTGAATTGTTCAACATGTTGGTTTTGTAATAAGAGTTGTTTTGTCCAAGTATAAATCAAATCCAACCATAAATACTAAAGTTATGGACAATTTTAGCAATATTTAATAATTTGACCTTGAAGGTGAAGGTCATTTATGAGTCAAGGTCATATCTGAAAGACTCAAAATGTTGGATTTGTCATAATAATTGTTTTGTCCAAGTATGAATCAAATACATAATAAATGAAAAAGGTATGACAATTTAAGCAAAATTCAATCATCTGACCTTGACGGTCAAGGCCATTTTTAGGTTATGGTCATACCTGAGTTATTCAATATGTCGATTTTGTCTTAATTGTTGTTTTGTCCAAGTATGAATCAAAAGCAACCATAAACAACAAATTAATGACAATTTAAGCAAAATTTAATTATTTGACCTTGATGGTCATGGTAATTTTAAGGTTAAGGTCAAACTTGAATAATTTATCCAGTTGGCTTTGTCATAAGTGTTGTTTTGTCGAAGTCTGATTCAAATTCAACCATAAATAACAAAATTATGGCCAGTTTTTAAAAAATTCAATTATTTGACCTTGACTGTCAAGGTCATTTAAAGGTCAAGGTCAAACTTGAAATAACCATTATGCCGGATTTGTCATAAGTGTTGTTTTGTCTAAATATGAATCAAATCTATAGTTAAATGAGAAAGTTATGACAATTTAAGCAAAATTCAATCATCTGACCTTGACGGTCAAGGTCATTTTAAGGTCATGGTCATATCTGAAGGGTTCAAATTTAGCGGTCGCAAACTCGCAAAATGCGAGCGAAAATGAGAAAATGCGAGTGCAAAATTTTAGCACTCGAAATAATTTGCGAGTGCGCCGGAAAATCGGCAGACATCCTAAGTTCTGACTTATCCGCAAATCCACGTTTGCGGTTGCGTGAAAAAATGTCCCTAGCACTGGTCACGTGATCGCTCTACTTGTAGACGCTCGTTGAATTAATCCGGTATACGTTCATCCGATATTAAAGCGCGTAGATGACTAAGACTATTTGTTTACAGTTATGAAACCACCAATTCAGTCTAATAATGGCGTCTAGAAATAGTTCTCAGTTTTCTTGGCTATTTTTAACATTTTTGCCCTAATCTGTGTATTTTTTTTGCTGGAATCATTTTGTTTTACTATTTCTGATAGTGTGGTAGCAATTTTATGCTCATATGCGTTCAGAATAGAATTCACAATGTGAAATTGTTTCACATACCCCAATCTGAAAATTAGCTCAGATTTTTTGTTAATTTTATGGGTAAGTTCACATGAGCAGAAATATCTTTCTTGTTTGAGACACAACCCCCACTTTTCTTGCTATTTTTCATGAGTACAGATATAGATCTACAAGAATATGTAAGTTAAAGCTATTTAAAAAAGGTTTTGCTATGTTTTACAATTTACAGCTCTGTGAACTTTATGAATTTTATATAGAATAAAGAAGGAATCTTTTTGGTGGTTTCACACCTACATTTATTTGTCATACAGTCAGTGATACAACTGTTTGTCCGCAACTTTTCACATTTTGTAAATATTGCTTAGCTAGTAGAAAATTGATTTTGCTAGTAGAAAAAATGGTCACTAGCAAATATTTGCCAGTAGACAAAAAAGTTAAATTTGACCCCTGATCTGATTAATACAACATGTCGGTTTTGTAAAAAAATGTTGTTTTGTCCAAGTATAAATCAAATCCAACCATAAATACTAAAGTTATAACAATTTTAGCAAAATTTAATAATTTGACCTTGAAGGTGAAGGTCATTTATGAGTCAAGGTCAAGTTGAGTCTGGTTCACTTGAAGATCTTGTCCAAAGGGTTGTTGTGTCCAAGTATAAAGACAATCCACCTATTAATGATTTAGTTATGGCAAATTTTAGCAAAATTCAATAATATGACATCGAAGGTGAAGGTCATTTATGAGTCAAGATCAATTTTAGTCTGGTCAACTTGAAGGTCTTGTCCAAAGGGTTGTTGTGTCCAAGCATGAAGAGAATCCACCTACTAATAATAAAGTTATGGCCAATTTAAGAAAAATTCAATATTTTGACCTTGAATTTGAAGGTCATTTAAGAGTCAAGGTCAAGTTTATATTGGTCATCTTGAAGGTCTTGTCCAAAGGGATGTTGTGTCCAAGTATGAAGATAATCCATCAAGGAATAAAAAAATTATGATCAATGTTAAAGTTTTCGGACGGGAACGGCAACGGCAACGACACCATGACTATGACAATAACTCGATTTTTTTTTTCAAAAAAAGTCGAGCTAAAAATCATTGAAGGACCATAACTCTGACAAAAATCATTGAACTGGAAAATGCTGATGATATGCACAACTAGACTTAGTACTGATCATTCCGGTAAAGTTTGGATGAAATTGCCCCTGTAGTCTGGCAAGTTTTGTAACGGACAGACGGATGGACAGCCAAAACTGGATAGGGGGCCATTTCTTTTCTTGTTTTCTTTTGTTAATACAGAGCCATTGGCCCCTTATTCTATTGTTATGGAATGAACTTTATAGTTTTCTTTTGTGATGTTTACAGTTAGCTGGCTCCCCTATTTATTTTCGGTAGTGCAGACAGACAGATGGACGGAAAAGTGATCCCTATATGTCGCAGCTACTTTGTAGCAGGTGACACAAAAATGTTACTGTGAAGCCAGACAAGATGCAAATCAGTATGATTTTTGTTTTAAGATTTGCAAAACAAGAGTGCCATGATGGCCCTTTATCGCTCACCTGAGTATGACTGCTTTTAACAAATTTGTTATGGACCTGGTTAATTGACCCCAAATGACCCAAATTCAAACTTGCAGGTTATCTGGACTGCAAATGTTACCTTTAGAGTGTTGACAAGTTTTTTTTCTATTTTTGGGCTCTGTGACCTAGTTTTTGAAAACAGATGACCCATATTCGAACCTGAGCTTAAAATTATGGAAACAACTTTTCTGACAAATGTCCAGGATATTTGGACTGAAATTGTTACCTCAAAAGTGTTAAGAAGATTTTTCCATATTTGGGCTCTGTGACCTAGTTTTTGAACCTAGATGACCCATATTCGAACCTAAGCTAGAAATCATCAAAAAAAACCCTGTCTGACAAATTTCCATGATATTTGGACTGAAAATGTCACCTCTGGAGTGTTAACAAGGTTTTTACATATATTGTCTCTGTGACCTAGTTTTTGATCCCAGATGACCCATATTCCAACTTGACCTAAAAATCATCGAAACAACCTTTCTGACAAATTTCAAGGACATTTGGACTGAAAATGCAACCTCTAGAGCATTAACAAGGTTTTTCTACTTCTGGGCTCTGTGACCTAGTGTTTGACCCCAGATAACCCATTTTCAAAACTGAGCTGAAAATTATTGCAACAATCTTTCTGACAAATTTCTAGGATATTTGGACTGAAAATGTAGCCTCTAGAGTGTTAACAAGGTTTTTCTATTTTTGGGCTCTGTGACCTAGTTTTTAAACAAAGATGAACAATATTCGAACTTGTGCCAGAAATCATAGAAACAACCTTTGTGACAAATTTCCAGGACATTTGGAATGAAAATGTTACCTCTAGAGTGTTAACAAGATTTTTCAATATTTGGGCTGTGACCTAGTTTTTGACCCCAGATAACCCATTTTCAAAACTGAGCTGGAAATTATTGAAACAATCTTTCTGACAAATTTCTAGGATATTTGGACTAAAAATGTAGCCTCTAGAATGTTAACAAGGTTTTTCTACTTTTGGGCTCTCTGACCTAGTTTTTAAACCAAGATGACCCATATTCGAACCTGAGCTAGAAATCATCAAAAAAAACCCTGTCTGACAAATTTCCATGATATTTGGACTGAAAATGTCACCTCATGAGCTAGAAACGATAGAACTAAGCTTTCTGACAAATTTCCAGGATATTTGGACTGAAAATGTCACCTCTGGAGTGTTAAAAAGGTTTTTACATATTTGGGCCATGTGACCTAGTTTTTGAACCTAGATTAGATGGCCCATATCCAAATTCGAGATAGAAATCATTGAAACAACCTTCTGACAAATTTCAAGGACATTTTGACTTAAAATGTAACCTCTAGAGCATTAACAAGGTTTTCTTACTTTCGGGCTGTGTGACCTAGTTTTTGACCCCACATATCCTATATTCAAAACTGAGCTAGAAATCATTGGAACAATCTTTCTGACAAATTTCCAGGTTATTTGGACTGAAAATATTACCTCTAGAATGTTAACAAGGTTTTTCCATATTTGGGCTCTGTGACTTAGTTTTTGACCCCAGATGATCCATATTCGAACTTGACCTAGAAATCCTTAAGGCAACCTTTCTGACAAATTTCAAGATTATTTGGGCTGAAAGTGTAACCTCTAGAGTGTTAACAAGGTTTTATATTTTTGGGCTCTGTGACCTAGTTTTTATACCCAGATGACCAATATTCGAACATGAGCTAGAAATCATAGAAGCAACCTTTCTGATAAATTTCCAGATTATTTAGGCTAAAAAAATTACCTCTAGAGTGTTAACAAGAATTTTCAAAATTTGGGCTCTGTGACCTTGTTTTTTACCTCAGATGACCCATATTCGAACTTGACCTAGAAATTGTCAAAGCAACCTTTCTGACAAATTTCCAGATTATTTGGGCTGAAAATGTAACCTCTAGAGTGTTAACAAGATTTTTCTATTTTTGGGCTCCTAGTTTTTGAACCCAGATGACCCATATTCAAACTTGAGCTAGAAATCATCGAAAGAACCTTTCTGACAAATTTCCAGGATATTTGGACTGAAAAAGTAGCCTCTAGAGTGTTAACAAGGTTTTTCAATATTTGGGCTCTGTGACCTAGTTTTCCAACCCTGATAACCAATGTTCAAACTCGTCCGAGATATTAATGAGACAAACATCCTGACCAAGTTTCATGACGATTGAGGCAAAAATGTGACCACTAGAGTGTTAACAAACTAATTGTGGACGGACGGACAAAAGGTGATCACAAAAGCTCACTACGTGACAGGTGAGCTAAAAATGCACAATCATAAAGAACATAAATAGTTACCTCTTATCCAAACCTATATGAATAATAGTAGTTATACTGAAGTAGTATAACATTCTTAATCCATTTTAAAATAAACTTCAACAAATATTAAAGAAAATGAAAGAACAGAATATTACACCAACCTTCGTAGATAATTCTTGCTTCCTGATCATTGAAGTTGAGAACAGTTTTCTGCAAAGCTTTGGTTGTTCTGTTATAGTCAACAATAACACTTCTGTTTCCAATGTAGTCATAATACTCCACAATATTTCTAGTTTGGTTTTTCTACAGAAAAAAAAGAATGCTACATCATATCAGAGATGACAGATGCTAATTTGCCAATCAGAGAAGCTCTCACCCTTTCCTAAATTATAAAATATGGTGAATGAATGCATAACCTCTCCTTTTTTATCAACCCTTTTAACAACAACAGTAATACTGGGACAGCCCCAACTACGGATCTATCCAGTTTTGAAGTCAAATGACCTAACCTTACATCTATACAATGGACGACTGGCTCCAAATCTCCTGAAAAATAACACTGACATGAACAAGTGGACAGTAATTCAAGAAACTTCTGTAGATCTGAAGACAGTTAATCAAGACAGTGTTGTAGATCTGAGGATTGTAAACCAAGAGAGGGCTGCAGATCTGAGGACAGTAAACAAAGAAAAGGAAAGGGCTATAAATCTAAGGACAGTAAACCAGAAAGGGCTGTAGATCTGAGTGTACAATATAATATTGCTGTTATTACTTTATACTAGGGGTGCTTACTGGTATTCGATTTAAATTGAATTTAAATTAAATCGAATTATGACAGTTTGTTTATGCCACGTGTTTATTTTAATGCGTGACAATTACTTAGTGGATCTAAAAGATCAATTCCACAATCCAGAATACAACCGTGGATGTCTGTCGGTATTGACGGTATGTTTATGCTGTTCTGGAATTTATACAAAATGACTCATATTTAGATATAACAGGCATTTAAAAATAAATAAATGACAACTAAACTGTGTCATTGATTAATATATTTAATATTCTAACACTATATGCAATTCGCCGACAATAAACAAAGAAGAAATTGAGCGTGATGTATCATATACAGTATAGCACTCAGAACACAAGCGCGCGCCCGCTGACGTCACTGCGAATGCCACTGTTAAATAGTGCACACATTTGCACCCCTTATAAATATACGTACGTGTTAGAATGGAAATAGATTTTTAAATTTTCGTGATCTACCGTCGTATATATCACGGATTCTCGTTCATATGCGTAAGTATTTAATCACTCAGGCCTACGGCCTTCGTGATTAAATTACTACGCATATGAACTCGACACCGTGATATATCAGACGGTATATCACTCAAACTTAAAATCTATTTCCTAATTATTAAACTGAAGGGTTTAGGCGTGGATGGAATTTATTCATGCACAAAAGACTCTCAGTGTGTGAAGATAAATTACGTTTGAAAGATCGTCTGCATTTATAAGGAGAAAATAACAATATAGATATATAATCATAATATATTTAATATAACACTGCCAAAAAGTAAAGTTTGGCAGTACTTTACTAAAACTTTAGATGGGGCTTTATGTAAATTGTGCCAAAAAAACTGTTACAAGCTAGGGGGGAAACACCACAAACCTTGCTGCTCAATTGAGAAGATTCTTTAGATGCTTTGAGTTTCTTTAAGAAAAATGCAACTGAATTCTCATCATTTTTGTATAAGTCAACATGAATAAGTATGTTAAACAGTTTTTATTTCTTTTGTTATAACATGAACAAAATATAATATGATATATCGAAAATCGATCATTTTGTATCGATACATATATTGTATCGATCATTCTGACTGATACACAGCCCTACTTTATACCATAGTGTAAACAGTCTTGCAGCCGTGTCATGCTTTTCTGATAAATTTTCCAGATACAGGACTGGATATACCTTCAGACTATATATTATAATAAACACAGTCAAAAAAACAAGGACAAGTATTGCTTACTATCACTTTACAATAAATACAATGCATGACACTTCCTTGAAGGTATTTGATTCTCTCAGCCAAAAATTACCATAATAAGTTAATACTACTTCTAATAATCATGCACAATATTTTGAAAAGGGAAGCTGCATATTTGAAATGTAACTGAGGTTCACAGGTTGGGTGGCCTTTGACATAAGATTTGAATTAGTAGACCTGAAGTTAATTTTTCGGCAGAACCATCACTTTTATTGGGTTGGATAATATTATATTATAATAATTATACATAAAAATTTTTTCTCACTTGAACAAAATGAGCCTCAATATGGGTTTGAAACTGGTCTGGTAGAGTTGGCAATGGTGGACCCACGTAGCTCGAAGGTGTTTTCTCACATGGTTCAAAGCCATTGGAAATCAGACCACAGGTTATGTGGGCAAGAATGACCATTGTACATAGCTGCACTAACATCATCTTGGCATATGGTCAACTAAAACAGATAAAAAGAGTGCATTCAGAATTGATTACATAATAAAAGGAAGAAACATCTGCATGCATAAACACAACTGTGCACACTTTTTTTATATTTATAAACTTCTGTTTGAAGCAACAAAACCAAACTGCAGGTTACATTTACATCCTTTGCAGATATGTTGAATATTATATTACTGTAGATATATATGTTGAATTTCCAATACAAATGTAAGGCAGGAAATTTATCTTTTAACTTCCTCAAAACAAAAAAACAAAAACAAAAAAACCAAACCATGAACAAAAGGTTTGAATACTTATGTCACTTTAAACAACTGTTTGTAGTAATTTGCCCTCCAAAAAAAATTTATTTGGCCATATCTCCCTATTCATATATCAACACCTTCTGACTGTCAAAGATGCACAGACACCCTGAGCACCGTGTCCAATCGTTACAATTGGAAGGAGGATTTGTAACGCATCCGCAGTCGTGTATTTCAGGGATTTAGGAAGGGGTGATGTAAATATGTTCCTCATTATTTCTTCATTTTTTTCTGTCTGGTTTTTGTTTAATGGTCTAAGATGACCTTCAATCAATGTAGATTCTTGCTCCAAAACTGTTTTGTCTCAGAACTTTGCCATTTTCAAGATCATTCAGGAAAACCTAGCGTTTGAAAGAAAAACGTTTGATTTTAGCACGATGTTTTGAAGATTTCTTGACATAAACGTATCAAACAACTTTATATTTTGTTTGGTTTACAAGAATTTCATAGTAAAAATTGATTTTAATTTAAATTTTATCCCTGCGTTTCCAATTAAATACTGATATAATCGTTTTTGCTAACGAAACACATGTAACGTAGGCGCAGTTATTTTTGTGACGCACGCGGAGCAAGGATTCAATAACTGTCAAGTACCTTTTCTCACCGTAAATGACCAAATAATAAATAACTAGATGTATTTTATATTTTTATTCTTACTATGAAATTCTTGTAAACCAAAAAATATATATAAAGTGATAATGGTGATAATGCTTTGCAATCAAATAGGATGACTAGAGCCAATTCTCGGCTTTACACATCCGGGTACTTTTTAAAGGTAGTATATCCGTACTTGGATGTAACTCGGATTTTATCGTTGAGCTATATGTAACTTCAAGATTAAAAATTACAAAAAACCAGAGCACATAACAAAAAAAACTGTCTTAATTTCCGAGAGCTATGGCCTGATAAGTGCATTTTTAATGATTCTAATTAATTAAAGTTGTTAGGTTTCATAACAAACGACTTTAAACGCCGGGTCCTACCTGGCTGATACAGCGGTAGTAAAGCCATTAAGCATAAAAGGAGAGTAGGCTGGGCTTATCTGACACATGATGAATGGTAACACGGAACCCTTATCTCTTGTAAACAAAACCACGTGTAGCTTCAGATACAACAGTTTACACCAAGAAATAATTTTCACCTCTTAGAGTAATTTATTTACCCATTGTTAATTACTGAAAAATTTATTATTTTATAATCATTATTTCAAAGAGCTGATTTAATCTTTTACCTTTTGCACAAGAAATAGCTGCTGTATAAAATGAATGAATAAACTTACAAATGCCCTTTTAGTTTGAATATTTTGATTTTACTTTACATCTCCAGGCAGCTGAATTCTGAAATTATTTGCTCTGCTATCCATTTTTTTTTACAATTATACTTAGTTACACTGAAAATCATATAACCACTAATCGTTTTTTTTAAGATTCATAGTAGGTTTATCATAGCTCTTTTTTTTTAGCAAAGATGTGCTCATTCCATTTAAAGGCACCGTACATCAGTGTGGCCAATTAACTATATATTTGAAGTAATAGTTTAATTTGCTAAAATTATTGACTCATGATATCATGATATATATAAATCTATGTTTTCCATGTTATTTCAGTGTGCGAAGTCCATTTATCTTTTTATCTCTGTAATATGTTTTATAATATTACGGAATCTGAGCGAATACACGTAACCTAACATTTTTGTTCAAATGGGTCAGCTCACAACAGAACAAGATACAAATCACTTTTATCTTCAGCTTTCAAGTGGCTGGTCTGTTAGTTTTCACTAATTAACTGTAAAGTGTGAACTACAGAGATGCAGTCAAGACTTTCACTTACACTGAGATACGCACATCTGGAATTTAGTCATTTGCATTGATTTCATTTATTACACTTCAACAGAGAGCAGTAAAAGTTATATGGAATTATTAACATAGTGAACTGATCATTTACTATTTTACACTCTGATGATAAACATACCTTTTGGAACATCACTGTGTCAGACTTAAAGTTGAATACAGTAACACAATTATTTCATCACTATGATGGGAATGGGAAAATAGAAAATGTTATAATGGAGTATAGTTCAAAATCAAAGTTAAATTTAAATACTGGGCCTTTAGAACAACAACAACAACCAAAAAATAAAACGAGCAGGATTATTCTGAGTATAGAATTGAAGAAGGTAACACAAGTGAGAAAGGGTCTTCTGTTTTTGCAAACCATGAATAATGATGAAACAAAATACAGCATTGGCTGGAAGATGAAACTATGGCACTTATTGATAAAATCTTTGGTTTATGAAAGGAAAAGTATAAGAGATTTTGGACAATGATGCACCACAGAAATATATGGACTAATCAACATTATATAGCAAAAAAGAATGATTCTTTGAAGTGGGATCCAAGATGTAAAAAGTTTGAATGGCACAGGCATGAGATTGTACAAAGTGTGTGTTATTTTCAGTAAGACAATGGCTTTCAAATCCAGCTAATATCCCATGTATGGGCCATTATTTGGAAAAAACTTAATACTAAATATCTTTATCTAAAGCATATGTAAGTAATAATAGTGCATCTTTGACCCAAATAAACTTTAAAATATTGTGTGAAAACACTTTACTTCTCCCGCCATCTGTCAGTGATAGAATGTAAACAAACACTCAGTGAGTCAGTAGTATTTTATTGGATGTTTGAAGTTCATGACCTCAAAGTGGGCTTGGTTTATCAGTTACAGGGAAATTTGAATTTTCTAGCAGACAACAATTTTTTTTTTTGGAAAACATTATTTATATACAACAAACAACTGACATTTTTAAGAGTTATATTAAAAGTTTTATAAAGAATCTATGTGCTAAATTTCAAAGAAAATGATTCACTAAAACTAGAGAAAATCCAGATTTTATTTCAAATTCTGAGCTCTAAACTGGCCTGTGTGTAAGTGAAAAGTAGACATTTTCTCACTCTTTGTCCCTTTTATACTGTTACCCCGGTGTTAAAAGTCAAAAAGGCCTTAACGATAAAGTCCGAGTAACGATAGACAACCGAATGCTTAAATTAGATAGTTACTGTTATCTGATTGGTTAATGGCTAGAATGATGTTATGCTTAAGCCGAGAATCTGCTTCCTTAAAAGGCTTTCTTTATTTATATTTGATTTTATTAAAAATCTTTCTCAAATTTATCTTTTACACTCTACCTTGAGGAGGCACCGTGGTCCAGGGGTAGAGCGCAGGGCTCCGGATCCGGAGTGCGGTTCGAATCCCATCAGAGGCGAGATTCTCTCACGATCTTCACCTCTGTGCGTATGGAACCCAGGAAGCAGTCATCGAGCGTGGTGATTCTAAGTTGTAAGAACTTGTATCGCAATCGATGTAAAATAAATGAGTCTAAACACTGTACCTTTTAAATTTGATTTCACAGAAATCTTGTTTTTGTGATGCATGACGCGGATGCACAAGCAGAGATAACATATTTAATAGTTTGGAAAAAGCAGAGTATAAATATTACCATACATAAAACTCAACAGAGCATTCACAATTCAAACTGCAGACACTATATTGCTGTATTCAGTTTTAATGAGCTGTGAATTCTCACATTCAATGTCTGCTATTTTTGGGTGAATCAACAAACAACCTTGCACATCCATAATAAGAATACCTGCAAGTTGACAAACAAATTGCTTAATCATTTCACGCAGGTATTTCATGTTTGTTTAATTTAAAACTGCAAGTTGTTAGCAACTTTATGATTTTTGACTTAATACATGCGCACATGCACTGAAAATACCTATTTAATAGTTTTGGGAAATCCCGGATATATAAAACTCGCTGATTATTTTTGGGGCATTCATGGGAGATTTTCATTTGTCATTAGGGAGAAATAGTAATGTGATGCTCGTTTGGGAGAGGTGCAGCTCGAGAGAGGTGAAAATACACAGATTTCCAATGGGGGAGGGGGCGCGGGAATCAAAATATAGTTATAAAGAGGATGCCGTTCGTAGGAGGTGACGTTAGGGGAGGATTGACTGTATATTTAACATATCTGTCCCCAATACTTGCCACAAGTATAATATACACACTATGGATATCAGATCAATAGGTTCAAAACTGAACTTGCATGTCCCAAAGCTAAGAACAGTTTTTTTAGGAAAAGTTTTGAATATTCTGGAACTAAAAACTGGAACTCATTCCAGTCTCATTAGGCTGAAACCCTCTCTAGCTTTAAAAGTAAATACATTGCATACTGGCAAATTCTTTCTATTAATCTTAGATATATGAATATTACTTAACGCTTTATAAATATATCTAGTTATTTGTTATTTGGTCAAATATGGTGAAAAAAGGTACTTGACAGTTATTGAATCCTTGCTCCGCGTGCGTCACAAAAATAACTGCGCCTACGTTACATGTGTTTCGTTAGCAAAAACGATTATATCAGTATTTAATTGGAAACGCAGGGATAAAGTTTAAATTTAAATCAATTTTTACTATCAAATTCTTGTAAACAAAACAAAATATAAAGTTGTTTGATACGTTTATGTCAAGAAATCTTCAAAACATCGTGCTAAAATCAAACGTTTTTCTTTCTAACGCTAGGTTTTCCTGAATGATCTTGAAAATGGCAAAGTTCTGAGACAAAACAGTTTTGGAGCAAGAATCCACATTGATTGAAGGTCATCTTAAACTATTAAACAAAAAACAGACAGAAAAAATGAAGAAATAACGAGAAAAATATTTTCATCACCTGTTCCTAAATCCCTGAAATACACGACTGCGGATGCGTTACAAATCCTCCTTCCAATTGTAACGATTGGACACAGTGCTGAGGTGCTTTATGCATATTGACAGCATATTATCAGAGAAGGCACAAAAATTAGTTTTATTATTGGTTAGGATGTTAACTGTTCTTTTCATTGTGAAACTTAAAGAGGCTGTACTCCAGATTTGACATAAAAAAAATTTTTTCATAAATTATATATTTAGATGCCGTGAGATTATAACAACATAATATTTTACTTCAAAACTGATTATAAAAGTCAAAATAGAATAAAAAAAATATTTCGCTCCAGCCTGATTTGAACTCTGGACCCCTCATAATATCAAAATATTTCCAACGCATTTACTGTCACCACCATCGCCGCATGTGATATTACAGATATTTACTTTAAATCTTATACAATACAGTTATACCGTCGCGTTACGGTATAGCACTTTGAAAGGAAAAAAAATCAATTAATAATGTAATTATTTATCTTATTTTTTGTCAGTAAGTTATTTTTTAAGCATTAGTCATAAATATTACAAGAAATTTATAATACAAGAAAACTTTCTTGTTTTGTCATCTGGAGCACAGCCCCTTTAACTATTGAATATAAAATCTGTAAATATGTCATAGATCTCAGACATCAACGCATAAGAAAAATGGATGAGCATTTCAGATGTAATCAAATGTACATTAAAAAATTTAAAAGTGAAAATGTACATCCTTTAAGTGAAGAGTTGAAGGAAGAATAACAGTGTCTTGAATTACACACAATTTCACTCTCAACTATTCCGAGTTTTAAATTACACCCAACTTAAATCCTGTATCTCTATACAAAACAGCAGCAAATATATTATTACTGATATCAAAAATTCTATTTCTGTAATATAGAAACTTAATAATATATACAGTAAATTGCAAGTTTAGAAATACACCAATGCAATATAACTTTGGAGGTCTACATTTGTGACGTTTTGATTCAATTTTATGGTCTGAAAAGTTTTGAATTACATAGTTTATTATCCTTACCAATTCTATCACTACCCACTATTTTCTTTACTCACTATGTGTATTTTATAGTACTTACTTAACTTTTATTATATTCTCTGTATGTCTGAAATTGATCTATGAAGAAAACAAGAGGGCCATGATGGCCCGGGATCGCTCACCTGAGTACTTTGGTTGTAGGTTTGCTGTTAAGCAGAATTTCATTTTTTAATTGAAAATATGTAAGTGCCTACAAACCAAATATGTCAAATATCAGTCAATAAAGGCTCTATGACAGAAAGTAGAAATATCTATTATAAGCTATGGTGACCTTGACCCAGTGAGCTTAAACCCTACCAATGGGTAGAGGTCCATGCAAGGAACCTCTATACTGAATATCGGTCTATAAATGAAGGCTCTATGAGGTACAGTAGATAAATCTACTTTTAGCCTCCGTGACCTTTAACCTAATCTAATAATTTGAAAAAGGTTGATAAAGCTTGCTTCGTGCAAAATTTTAAAATTCTAGGCCTTGTGGTTTCAGACAAGAAGATTTTTAAAGATTTTCTTCTATATTGTTATTTAAAACTTGTGACCCCTCGGGCAAGGCCAATACTGATCCCAGGGAAATTTTTCTAACAAACTTGGTAGAGGTCCACTAGACAATGCTGCATACCAAATATCTTAACTCTAGGCCTTGTGGTTTCTGAACATGTGACCCCTAGGGCCGGGCCTATTTTGACCAAGGGGCCATGATTTGAACAAACTTGATAGAGGTCCATTAGATAATGCTGCACAGCAAATATCTTAACTCTATGCCTTGTTGTTTATGACAAGAAGATTTTTAAAGTTTTTCCTATATAACTCTCTGTAAAACATGTGACCCCTGGGGCGGGGCCATTTTTGACCTAGGGTCCATGACTTAAACAAACTTGGTAGAAGTCCTCTAGACAATGCTTCATACAAAATATCTTAACTCTAAGCCTTATGGTCTCTTCTGTGAAGATTTTTAAAACGTTTTCCTATATAACTCTATGTAAACAAGTGACCCCCAGGGCTGGGCCTGCTTTGACCCAGTGGCTATGATTTGAACAAACTTAGTAGAGGTCCACTAGACAATGAAACACCAAATATCTAAGTTCTATAAATTATGGTTTCTGACAAGAAGATATTTTTAAGATTTTCATATATAACCCTATGTAAAACAGGTGACCCCTAGGATGGAGCCATTTTTGACCCAGAGGCCATGATTTGAACAACCTTGGTAGAGGTCCACTAGAAAATGCTACACACCAAAAATCTAAGCTCTATAACTTTCGGTTTCTGACAAGAAGATATTTTTAAGATTTTCATATATAACCCTATGTAAAACAATTGACCCCTGGGGCGGGGCCATTTTTGACCCAGAGGCCATGATTTGAACAAACTTGGTAGAGGTCCACTAGACAATGCTTCACACCAAATATCTAAGCTCTATACCTTACGGTTTCTGACAAGAAGATTTTTTAAGATTTTCCTATATAACTCTATGTAAAACAAGTGACCCCTGGGGTGGGGTCATTTTTGACCCAGAGGCCATGATTTGAACAAACTTGGTAAAGGTCCACTAGACAATGCTACACACCAAATATCTAAGCTCTCTAACTTACGGTTTCTGAAAAGATTTTTTAAAGTTTTTCCTATATAACTCTATGTAAAACATGTGACCCCTGGGGCGGGACCATTTTTGACCCAGAGGCCATGATTTGGTAGAGGTCCACTAGACAATGCTACATACCAAATATCTTAACTCCTCAAGGTCAAATAAATATAGGTCAATGGGAAAGTCTTATCCAAAGGGGGTTGTGTCCAAGTATGAAGTAAATCCACTTAATAATAAGGAAGTTTTGGGCAATGTTTAAGTTTCTGGACAACTGGATCTTCAAGGTGAAGGTCATTCAGGGGTAAAGGTCAAATAAATATAGGTCAGTGGGAAGGCCTTGTCCAAAGGGGCATTGTGTCGAAGTATGAAGTAATTCCACTTACTTATAAGGAAGTTACGGCCAATGTTAAAGTTTTTTGACAATTTGATCTTCAAGGTGAAGGTCATTCAGGGATCAAGGTCAAATAAATACAGGGCAGTGGGAAGGTCTTGTCCAAAGGGGTGTTGTGTTTAAGTATGAAGTATATCCACTTACTAATTTGGAAGTTATGGCCAAATATCAGATTTTGGACAATATGATATTCAGGGGTCAAGGTCAAATAATTGAAGGACAGTGGGAAGGTCTGGTCCAAAGGGGTGTTGTGTCCAAGTATAAAGTAAATCCACTTACTAATAAGGAAGTTATGGGCAATGTTAAAGTTTTTGGACAGTTAGATCTTCAAGATGAAGGTCATTCAGGGGTCAAGGTCAAACAAATATTGGTCAGTGGGGAGGTCTTGTCCAACTTGGTGTTGTGTCCAAGTATGAAGTAAATACATTAACTAATAAAGAAGTTATTGCCAAAGTCAAAGTTTTAAGACAATTTGATCTTCAAGGTAAAGGTCAATCAGGGGTCAAGGTCAAACAAATAAAGGTCAGTGGAAAGGTCTTGTCCAAAGGGGTGTTGTGTCCAAGTATGAAGTAAATCCACTAACTAATAAGAAAGTTATTGCCAATGTTAAAGTTTTCGGATGGACTGACGGACAGTTCAGAAACTATATGCCTCCCTTTGGGGGCATAAAAACAGTTTACAGCATACAAATACATTTCCTAGATTTGAGTAATAGAGCCCAAACACCAACCAGCTTACTATAAACAAATACCACAGTTTAATATCACAGATAACTGAAGCCAGATAAAGACATAGAAAGAGAAGTCTGAAGACCAATGTTATTATATCCTAACTCAGTATATTTCAAGAACTGGACAGCTTTAATAGATCTGGTTTATTTAGTTGTTCAACCTATAAGCCATAGAATATCAGCCCTTAAAATCAGTTCACATTCGGAGGTGAAATAGTGAGACTAATGTTATCATAAATAGAGGGTAAATACTAATTTAATACTCTGACTATTGTTTGTGTCAACTCATGCACAAAAGTCCTGGCCTTCTTGTGCAAGGCAGGGTTTTTTCTCAGTATCTTGTGACATGAACCATACCTTGGGATTGGGAATTTCAGCGATGTTTTGCTAAAATTTGGGTAAAATGCATGAGTTTTGCAAGCTTTACATGAACACTAACAATTACTGTCTATGATGGAAACTTTCAATCCTTACAAGTCTATTACAGTGAAAGATCTCTTGCTTTCGTAGTTTTTAGTTATTATTACTTTTTTTTTTTCTTTTGAAGTTTCAGTCAGGAATTTTTTTCTGATTTTTTTGGAAAAAAAGATACTATTTTCAACTGGGAATATGGTTAGGGTTAGGTTAGATAAAAAAAGCCTAAAAAAAACTCTGCAAGGATTTACATGTTAAATTACTTCTTCTTAAGGTGTCAAGGTAGATGGACCTACTTTTTGCTTCTGAGTTACAAATAATCTGATCCCTAGAAAAGACAAATACCGGTACTACTGGGGTAATCATAACTGATACACTGATTCTTGATAATTTTGAAAAAGTTCTACATGTGATTGAGGAGCACATTTTTTCTTTTATTTTAGTTCTTACATACAAGGAAGTCTGTAACAGAAAGATGCAATGCATCTTAGAATACACAACCCAGAGCCGGATTCGAACTTCGATCTTAGCGCATCGAAGGCCAACACTCTAACCACTGAGTCAAAGTCTTATAACTGATTCCCTGATGCAGTTGTCAGAGGTTGTATTTATACAATTATCTATAGGAAGGTATACACTATACCGTAACATGGTGCATTTGTTTTTCATTAATTTTGTTTGGGCAGCATATGATATACCCTTATACACCCATATACATTTCAGTAAATTATTTAATCAGCAAATATTTTTACATTTAGCAAGACTAAGGGTTTAACTTCAAATATTTGATGAGATCTGAAAATACATGCTATATGGTAATTTTACAGGTAATACTATTTTTGTCTTCAGGATTCAAGCACAGTGCTGTAAAAACAAAACCATGTGATACTTCCTAATAGAAATGAAGATACTAATATACTTCTAATATGTATGACTGAATATCTAAAATTTTCGCCACTGATTTCCATTTTCTAGTTTACTTGTGCCATGAAAAGACATTCTTGTTAATAATTATTGTTTGAAAATCTGTCAAGAATCAGTATTGAAGTATATTTCAAGTGTATTTGGGTATTTCATGCCACCGTTTTGTTTTCTTCTACAGTTTTTGGTTTCAATTTCTCGTCTACAGCCAGGGTCTATTAAATATGGTCTTCCTTGACATGTGCCTGTCTAGTATAATCAGTAGAGTCAGTGTACCTGGTTTCGGACATTTATTTAGGTATTAAGGCTGTAAGTTCTCTTAAAGTTCAAACTGATTTAAAACTTCTTAATCAAAATACAGAAGAAACCTTTGCCTTTCATTTTGTTTATTTATATGCGGTCATTTTTGCTGACGTCATATCATAGGAGCACTCGATTATTGGCACATGTAGAAGAATATGTTCTGCGCCATTTTGTACCAGGTTTCTGACATGCTATTTTCTTTTTATTTTTAAACAAATAATTCCTTCTTGAAACTGAATAATACTTATTAATTTATAAACTTACCATTCAGCACAATAAAGCCAACTTTTAATCTTTGCATAGTTATCAAAAATATCAATCAAACATAGAACATGACATAAACATAGACTTGGGAACCTTTTGTGTGTTCTTTCTTGACATATCTCCCCTGTGTGTTAAACAACAGTTTTCAACAATAAAATCAACTACCTACCCAATTGCAATCTTGTTCGATTAAATTTGTAACAAAATAAAATGAAGAAATGAATCAAGTAAATTTTAGCTTGACAGTTTTCCATCGGTAGAATAATTTCAAAAGTTATTTTCATGTGAAAAAATTAAAATATACTAGATAAAAAAAATAATTCTTACATCTGTACTTAATATTCTTTTATTCTTTTGTAATATTATCTTCAGATGAATTCTTTTAATGACCTACTGGCCTACAATATTTTGTTTTTGTTTTCGTCTGCCCCTGGCAGAAGCGATACTCTTGTGACAAATGGTCGCGTGTTTTAAACTTCCTGGTAAACATCTCCTTATCAAATAAAATTAGCCAGCATGTTCATATTTTAAGAACAAAATGAGAAATACTGCGATTATCATTTGCTGTGCGAAACCGTGACCAGTGAGAAACAGGGTACACTGAGTCTGACTCTATTGACTTTTGGCAGTATTATGTTGAAGTTGAAGATTGAATGTCTGAAAGACCCCGATGTGGCTTAGACTACCATAATACTCGTCAAAGAAGTAAAAGCATAACTTTCAAGTAATTTCAACTGAAATATTTTGGTTTCATGGGGAATTTTTTAAAATTCTTTAACTGTAATCATTCTAGAGTGCTTGGACCAATGCTCGGCGTATACCAACGATCGGCGTAAATCTATTTTTTCACGGAATGGATATTTTTTCTTAGAAGTGATTTAAAACTCTTCTTTAATTCGAATTAAAATTCATTTCGTCTATCTTTTCACGGTTCTCTGAACTTCCAGTATCATCACGTGACTTAAACATAGCAGACGGAAGGGGATCCCATTGGATAAAACAGAAAAAAACGCATTGTTTTCTACGCGAGATCATGTACTTCCGCTGTTTCATACGCAATGAATAGAAACAATCTATCTAATACTTAATTCATTTTGTGTTCAAGAAAGGTTCTTTGCATAATTACAAAAGATTTCTATTTGAAAGGTCGCCGATCAGGTCATCTATGGTATCCCGAGCATTGGTACAATTTTGTGCAAACCGCACATGTTTTACTCGGTCTATTTATAGCCTGCCCTGTTGTTTACGTCACAGTTTTTTCACATGGGGAAACTTCGTAAGGATTTTGCAAAGTTTACTCTTGAATATAATTAGTTCATAACATGAAATGAGTAATTTGTTTAGTCTCTTCAAAGAAATTCCTTTGATTTTACGCCGAGCATTGGTCTGACCACTCTAGGAAAAAAGAAATAGGATTGATCGAGTCTCGAGAATGTTTCTGATTGACGTTTCCAAACACTCATCATCATCATCGTCTCTGCCATTATTTGTAACCGTAACCGTTACCTATTTGATTGACTAGCTCTTACTTGGACACAACTGAATACAACAACGGAGGAACAGAATGAATTGTTCAAAAGCAAGCGTTCTATGTTCACTTCGCCATTTTGACGGTTTCATCACGTGACAAACAGCTAGCCTGTCATAATTTCCCGCGAAATCTTGCTGATTGAAGAACACTCCACGCAATAGTTATTTCCCTTACAGGACTGAATCTGCATGGGGATTGAACAAATTAAAGGGAAAATTCATTTTCATGAACATCAGCATGTATTCGTGCGTTTTCTAACCCAAAAATGGCTTTTTTTCATGAGAGCATAACATCTGGTATAGAATGACTTCTCCCAAATACTGTGTAGCTCTGTATTGTACACAACAATATTAAATAACCACTAATCATTTATCATTTAACAATGTAACAACTATCATACTGTATATTTATTACAATACTTATAATGTATTTTAATAATTTTTGTTATTTTAAAGACTACGGGGGTTTAGTAAATGACAAGCTCGGTAATTTGATGATATAATAGAATATTTAGAGGTTTTAGTAAAAAGACAATCATAGTAGTTTCTTTCGCACCTGGTCGAAGTCTTGATGAACATATATAATCATAATAAAAAAAATATATATTATTGTCAAACAACACCGTAACAATTATTAAAGGTCTTTGAGTTTTAGCCATCCAATCAGTTTCAACACTTTATAGATGGACTACATCCTTCAGAATTAATAATAACTTTACAATTAGAAAAATCTGACTGAAGTTCACGATCTCCCTAATAGCATAGCGATGATTAGGATATGATTTTAATCAGATTGACAATTAGAATTAATTATTTAAAGAAACCTTAAAGAAATGTTCGAAAAATTGCCCAGAAACCTTTTACTGTTAAAATAATGATCTTCAAAATGCATTTCTCATTGATTTTAACTAGCTTATTCTACTGTGAATGCATTGTTACTTCTCCATTAGGTACGGCCTGACATCTGATTTTCGTTATGTCTTGACTTGATTTGTTTTGGTAGACCTAGGTAGTAGGTACATCATGCACATACCTCATGTCTTTCGAAATGGTTCTGGCCACGATTCTATCTATACTCATTTATTCAACGTTTCCCATATGGTCGACGTTATTTTTTATTATGGGAGTGCAATATATAGAAAGTCCATCCTTCCAAAGAACTTTCTGGTTCTTTTACATGCTGGCTCTATAGCACTGATACATGGAACGTCGGTTTAATGTTTCAGCCGAAAGACAGTTATTTGTGTAAATGGAAAAGTAGGGGATCACACAAAAGGTCCTTGAAATATCAATCAAGTACGTTACCACTGGACCACTGATCTGCCTCTTTGGGACCTAAATGGATTGCTTTGAGTGTTGTGACACTTCGCAACATTTCTAGAAAAATAAAAACACCAATAGAGAGAGGTTAAACTGGAACCATGTAGTGGTTAAACTGGATGCAAGCTTGAAAAATAACTGATTTTACAGATTGCTGTTAGATGGAACAACATGATCAAAATACTCATGAAGGACAATTAATAAGTTTGTAAGAGCCCTCTACGGTATTAATCACACAATGCCTTACATCAACTCTGAAGAGTACTCAATGCCATTAATTTGTTTAGGCTATAAACCACATAAATAAAGGGCATACGTTTAACCCTTTCGAGTTTAATTCTCTTCTATAGTTGTTCGCTTTTCGTTTTATCAGGGCCTTAATTGAGCTCAGTTCTATGTCCACTTATCAACTTCCACCTAATGCCAACTTATTTCGTAACTCCATTTTCGACTGATACCCCCCGAAAGTTGAGCAGAAAACAAGAATTTGTACATACTTTCCACCACTTTGGAAAACAGCGATTCTATTTTAGTATCGATTTCAGTGTTTTTGAAGCAAAATCTGCGTTGAAAAATAACAAACCAGATAATCAAAACAATATGGGAATATTTATTTTACTAATTCGGCTGGAATTCGTACTGTCATTTCTTACTGTAAGTTGTTTCTTTTCAGCATTTAATTACACTATCGTATAAGCAACAATATATACTATCCGCCATTGAGATATTTATAAAGAAACGACTGCGCATGCACGCAATTTTCGAGAGTCCATTCCCTCTCAATTAAGACCCTGGTTTTATTAAACATTGAATTGTTTTATACTAGTATTTCGTTTTAGATATATTTTAATTGTGTTAAAGCCTTTGAATCCAACTGGAAACTTGATTATTTAAACATATAAAATGGATAAAATTTTCGATCATTGCTTTCTCTAAACCTACATGATAAACCTCTTTTATAATTTGCCAAACTGATCAGAAAAGTATAGGAATAAAAAAATCAAGGCAGTCTGAAGGACAGCTAAATCCCCTTCCGCAGCGGACACGAGTGTATACTTCTTGACCTTTAACCAACCATGACCTTGATGTTGTGCCATGCATATTATAAGCACATAGTCTCATGATAGTAATTATTTGTGCCAAGTTATTTAAAACCTTCCATTAAGTCAAAAAGTTGTGGAGAACATTTAACCTTAACCTTGGGGGTAGCAACCTGGACGTTGGGTTCTGCACATCGTGTCATAGTGCTGATTATTTGTGCAAAGTAATTAAAATTTTCGTAAGCCAAGTAAGTAAGTTATAGAGCAGACGTGAAATGTGGATATTTGACCTTTAACTGTGACCTTGACCTTGTGGGTAACAACCCAATTATTGCGCTCTGCACATCGTCTAATAATGGTGATCACTTGACCTTGTGGGTAACCACCCAATTATTGCGCTCTGCACATCGTCTAATAATGGTGATCACTTGTGCAAAGTTATTTCAAAAAATTTTCAGCGGTTTAAAAGTTATGGAGCGGACACGAAATGTAGAATTTTAAGGCTTGGCCTTTTAGTGTGACCTAGACCTTGGGGGTAGCAACCCAATTATCATGCTCTGCACATCGTCTCATAATGGTGATCACTTGTGCCAAGTTATTTCAAAACATTTTCAGCGTTTTAAAAGTTATGGAGCGGACACGAAATGTAGACTTTTTAACACTTGACCTTTAAGTGTGACCTAGACCTTAGAGGTAGCAACCCAATAATTGCGCTCTGCACATCGTCTCGTAATGGTGATCACTTGTGCCATGTTATTTCAAAAACTTTTCAGCAGTTTGAAAGTTATAGAGCGGACATGAAAGTGTTACGGACGGACAGACGGACGGACAGTAGCAACCCAATTATTGCGCTTTGCACATCGTCTCATTAATGGTGATCACTTGTGCCAAGTTATTTAAAAAAAAAATTCAGCGGTTTTAAAGTTATGGAGCGGACACGAAATGTAGACTTTTAACACCTGACCTTTTAGTGTGACCTTGACCTTGGGGATAGCAACCCAATTATTATGATCTGCACATCGTCTCATAATGGTGATCACTTGTGCCAAGTTATTTTAAAAAAAATTCAGCAGTTTAAAAGTTATGGAGCGGACACGAAATGTAGACTTTTTAACACTTGACCTTTAAGTGTGACCTTGACCTTGGGGGTAGCAACCCAATTATTGCGCTCTGCACATCGTCTTATAATGGTGATCACTTGTGCCAAGTTATTTCAAAAACTTTTCAGCAGTTTAAAAGTTATGGAGCGGACACGAAAGTGTTACGGACGGACAGACGGACTGACTGACTGACGGACGGACTGACAGACGGAGGCCATTCCTATAATCCCCCCCCCCCCCGCTTTGTGGAAGGGGATTAATATAACTAACTGGAAGCCAGTTAAGATGTTTTTGAAGTTTACTTTAATATGATCCTCTGAAGTGGGTGGCGGTAAATATGTACATTTTTGTAATTGTATTTCGTAAGTTTTCACTAATTGGGTCTACTGAATGTATGTTTTTTTTCATCAGCAGTCATGAGTTTTCAAAAATGTGACTGATAACATCTGACATTGCTGTTGTTTTTATGGTCAGAGTAAGAAAACAATATGTTTCTCCCTACTTTATAGGCCTGTTAAGACTTATGATGCTTGACATCATTATTTCTCATGTTTTAAAAAGCTCATGGTAAGAGTGTCGGTATTGTCTTTATTTTGTCATAAGATGGTATGTTTCTTTCTTTCTTTTTTAATCATTTCAAAACGTCTATTATTTGTCAAATACGTGAACATAACAAACATAAAATGTAAGAATTTTAAATGTGTTTGTTATGTAATGAGTATGAACAAAAGAAAATAGGATACCGACAAACTAGTATAAAAGGAACTAATTTTTAGTTTATAAAATAGGCAGTCTAAAGGAAAATATCCGTTTATAATCACATAAAATAACTGATTTTCATTATATACAACATCTTAACATTAGATAAGATAAGATAAGATAAGTATTATTATAAGTCGGCAAGTTTAACAACAGATAACATAAGCTTGTACAACCGACTGTAAAAACATGATGATAAAAAAGATAACATGTGAATAACAACTGAAAGAAAGAATATTTCATGAAAGACAAAGTAACATAAAAATTACTTTAAACACAGCATTTACTTATTAAAGATAAAGATTTAAAAAAATATTGATAAGATTAATTCTTGTAGTGACAAATAAAAGCAACTTATTCACATAGGTAAGACAAGCATTATTAAAACAGCACACATATCTAGTTTCAACATAAAACATTATATGATTAAAACATATGCACATGCAAAAGGCAGCGTATAAACCATGGTTATTTATCAAGCACATTAAAAGTACATAGAGAAGTATAGATTAAGCAGTGGCATGCATCAAATGCAACATTAAGCTATAAAAAACATAAGCTATTAAAAGCTTCATTAAGCATAATGATAGCATAATTAGGCATATTTCTAAGCATAATTTTGAAAAATATGCTTTATATAAAATAACATATAAACTGTAATAGGCTACCAAGCACATAAAATACATATATATAGGTATATAAGCAGCACATAGAACAAAATGGGAGAAAAAACAACTTTGGTAACTAAACTAAGCAACTATACCAAGCAAATTATAAATTTGTTACCCCCTTGCTATGGAACTCCCAGAGGTTTACAGCTTTTACATTTGCAGATTTTACTATTCCATAATTGAATTAGTGACTTAAAATTGTGAGAAGTTTGAGCATTGTCTAAAGTGTTAAGGTAGGGAGTTCCACAGTGAAGGGGTAGCATATCTAAATGAATTTTTACCGTATGTTGTCGTGCGGACTTGTGGAATCTGTAAATTATTTGTATATCTAAAATTTATGTTTGAATCTCTTTTACCAAGAAGGCCACTTAGCACTGGCGGGGACATATCATTTATAATCATAAAAGTTTCAATAGCCATAGATCTTATACGTCTAATTTGCAATGAAGGGAGGTCCACTTTGGTTAAAAGGTCATGGTATAGAAGATTGTAATCTCATAACGAAGAGCTCGTTCTTGAAGCTTTTCCATCTTTTTTATGTTAGATTCTGAACAAAAATTCCAGGCCATAGGACAAAAATAAAAGTTTGTTAAAACGAACGTGTGAATGATAAAAAGCTTATTTGTTGTACTTAAATTTCTGCCTATTCTCTTCAAAATATAAATTTGAGTGGCAGCCTTTTACATAAACATAAAATATGTCTATCAAAATTTAATTTATAATCTATTTCAATATCCAGTAGTTTGTCAACCTTCTCACAAGTAAAAGTGGCCTCACCTATCTTGAAGGATGGGTTTTGAGTAAATGTTGGTTTTCCTACAGCAATTGATTGAAATTATCAGGGTTAGCTTGCATCTTATTAAAATGGAACCAATCTATAAGTATATTGCTTTCTGTCTGAAGGATGTTAATAAGCTCGTCAAAATTGATGAATGAAAAGATAGTGTGTTGTCATCAGCATAATTATGTTGATATAGTTGATATAGTTTTCGAGATCAATCCAGCTCATATTGGGTCTGGTAAACCAATGGTTTCTATGATCCTTTCTGGTATTGTTCTTACTTTTGTATACTGACACTATGATAGTGTCTTAAATGTAAGAACACCGGCTACTTAAATTCTCGTTTTACACTGGCAGCTATTATAAAAATTTACTGGTAACTTGTAAACAAGTTGGAAACAAAACACTACATACTTATCTAATTATCTACTAACATCACAGTTAATACTTATTTACTTATTATTTATATTTAAAATAAAAACTCTTGATATGATCTTACTTGTAGCACGAGGCACGAAATTTTACTTCCAAATCCACCCAGTATTTATTTAAATTTGATTTGAAGGAGTTTACAGAAGGCGACCTAATAACAGAATTAGGCAAGCTGTTCCATGTATCAATCACCCTATTTGAATAAACTGATTTTCTAAACTCAGTCTTTACTCTTTTCTTAAATAGTTTAACTTCATTTCCCCTAGTAACAGAACCTAAATTTTAGTGAATAGTTTATCACACTCCACAGTATCAATATTGTTAAGAATTTTGTACAACTGTACCATGTCGGCTCTCAGTCTCCTATACTCAAGTGTTGGTATCCCCAACTTACGCAAACGTTCTTCATAGGGTAACTCTCTTAAAGAAGGTACCAATCTAGTTGCCCAAGTCTTTGTACATTTTCAAAGGCAATCATGTCCTTTTTTAACCTTGGATTCCATATTATAGATCCATATTCTAAATGTGGTCTCACCATCGTCTTATAAAGAGCACAAAACATTTTTATATCCATATAGGAGTGATTTAAATATAAGGCCCAAATTTCCATACAAAATGAGATGTAAGCTGTTTTGCAATTATTTTGTAAAATAGTAAGTATAACGAAATATAACATGTTTTGGCAGTCTTGGGGTAGTCTTGGAGTGTCTTGGGGTAAATAGATTGACCGCTGGTTCTGTCCTATTCGGGAACATGATTTCGATGCGTTAGATATCACTACCTGCGCGCGCCTCACCATCCTGAAATTCATCGCAACTGTACATTTGAATATATAAGGTTATATGTTTTTCCTATATTTCGTCATCTATGAGCGTGTACGTGCTCAACTTTTGTCAGAAATAATCTTCGGTATTTTAGTTACGTGAACAGCAAGAGAAACAGAGATGACTGTTTCTGTTTGATTCATTAAATGATTCGTTCAGTTTAATTTCGACCCATCACATCTGTCAGAGCAAACCAGATAATTTTAAACTTGGAAATTATCAGAAAATTCCATTTAAATACTATTTAAATAATATCTATCAACTGCAACAATTTGAATATATGTATTAATGGAAGCAAAGTATGTCAGTGAGATTCACATCTTTATATTTGGCTCGTATTTTTGCATTGTAAATTATGTACAACTACAAATTTGGACGTATTTATTGAATAAAACTTTGTAACTTTGATTCTAAACAGATGCTTAGCACTCACAATTTTAATTTCATTGAAATCCAGATAATTCAGATGTATAAATTATGATTATAATTAATAAAAAAAATAATTTAGATTAAAAAAAGTATTTACCTAGGGTTACACTGAATACCGGAATAGACATTTTTACCGAAATATACCGGAATAGACTTTCGATTACCGGAATAGACCTATTACATCTAAAAGAAGTAAATAAATGTAAAAAAACCGGTGTTTTGTGAAAGATACCGACTTTAAGAGTGTATATTGAATTTTATAAATCAAAATATTACTTAATTAATACATAGTTTGTGATAATATTAATTAAATAAAAAACGGTGTCGTAAGAATTTCAATGCATAGCATTTACTCAATAGCCCAAGCAAAGTATAAATTACCACGTTTCACAGGCAGAGCAGATACTTATGTATTACAACATAGAGGAAGAAAATATGAAGGTTGCATTATACGGTGATAGTTACATTAAGAGACTTCGTCTGTTTAGTCAAAATGAAATGAAGGTAATTTTATAAACGTAAAATAAAAGATATATTTAAATGTAAGATTAATGTAAAAATTATGTATTATTATGCTGTGAAATTCAAATAAGTGAAATGAAACACTGAAATGTACTTAAATAATTAATATAGCTTAATATTTTTTTATACTTAAACTCCCATGTGACGTTGCATTCTTCGGTGTAGGAGGAATGATGGTGGACAGATACGACGAGAAATTGCTCCAGAATATGCTTCGTTGGAAACCAGATGTTGTTGTATTGACGCTCAGGGGTAACGACATAAATTTGCGCTCAAACCCAAAAGAGATTTCAAGCAAACTGGAAGAACTGGGGAATTTAATATTATCAACTGGCGTCAAAAGAGTCTTCATAACGCTGATCACAGAGCGCGGACAGTTAAAAAAAGACCCACTCCTCACGAAAAGGTCTTTTAATGCTCAGAGAAGGGAAGTGAACAAACTATTACAAAGAACTAAGATTGACCAGATTAACATGAACAATGTAAGATTCCCAAAGGACTATGTTATTGACTATGCTATTGACAAAGTTCACCTGAATGACACTGGCCATAGAAAGATGTTCTTCAATATCAGACGAGTTTTACTTTCAATTAAGTTGTAAATGCAAAATGTAAAATGGCAAAAATTGTATCTATCTGTTTATTTATTTTTTCCTCATTATACTGTAATATTCTACCGTTTGAAATAAAATCAAATTAATGATAATACTAATCCATTCTTATATGTATAAAATTAAATTCATAACATGTAAAAAACATGTTAAAGACAACATATGCCTACATTGCAATAAACAAACAAGTGCGAAATTTAATCCTTTAAAAAATACATGGTAAAGCAGTATATAAAGGTAATTTCATATCTGTTACAAAACATGTTAAAGACAACATATGGTTCACATTACCATTAACAAACAAGTGTTCCGCAGCGTATGTGTCGCTGTTGTCAGTATTGAAAAGGCAAAATTTAATCCCTTAAAATACATGGTAAATCAGTAAATAAAAGTAATTTCTCTTATGTAAAAAAACATATTAAAGACAACAGATGCTTCACATTGCCATCAACAAACAAGTGTTTCGCGGCGTATGTGTCGCGTGTCTCTGTTAACAGTATTGAAAATGCCAAATTTAATCCCTTAAAAAATACATGGCAAATCATCAGAGGCTACACATTGCCATTAACAAACAAGTGTTTCTCGGCGTATGTGTCTTTGCCTATTGGTCTCTTGAACATTTCAATGCCTTACTTAGTGTTTTGATTTCTTGGCTGTCAGTGTCCGTATAAATGTTTGACACACAAGCTAATTGTAATAACTCATTAATTTATGTAAAATTATCAGTATGTTTACCGACTTTAATCTGGTTGCACGTGCGAGTTAATTGATGTAGTTAGCGGCCTTTTTATGTCTGGGTTAGTAATACAAGTAACGGTATTTCCTATTCACATTCAAATGTTAATTTATATTATATATTAAAACTGTTTCATACGATAAT
The DNA here is from genome assembly GCA_012932295.1 of Cyclina sinensis. Lineage (NCBI taxonomy): Eukaryota > Metazoa > Mollusca > Bivalvia > Venerida > Veneridae > Cyclina > Cyclina sinensis. The sequence continues at coordinate 35,427,117 of JAAONU010000006.1, read as the reverse complement.
TGCTTTTACAAATTAGCCACAGTTTAATCATTTACCTTGAATAAAGCATTTTTAATTAAAATGTTTAATTGATTATATATTAACCGACTTTAATCTGAATGCATGTGCGAATCACATGATCAAATTAACTTATCTTTTTTGCTTTTTTTGTCTTTTCTTACTTAAGACAATTAGTATACAATTATCAAAATTATGATTGCAATGGTAATTGCCTTTATTCTCAAAAAGTACAATTATTTTATTACTTTCCTTTCGGTACGGCATGTACACATCTACCGTTTTTCAAAGGGAAGGGAAAAAAGCAAACATTTTTCAATCATAAAATTTAAAAATAAAAATATTAAAATTAAAAAGAAAATATACATATTAATCAACACACGTAATTCAGGCCCTTTCTTAATAACTGTTTGCCTTTTTTCCAATCACCTACAAATATTTAAAAGAAAATAGTTGAAGTAAGTGAAGGATTTGTGCAACGTAATTCACACAGATACACTGTTCTTACGCGCCAACGCGCACCGCCTTGGTAATTCTCAATAAAGTGGCTGAAATGAACAAAAATATGTATTTTTCAAAGTTCATTTTTTGTACATCCCTTAATAAATATCTATATTGTAATATGGTCGAAGATTTTATGCATTTGTAATTATAATATAGCTGTAATAGGTCTATTCCGGTAATCGAAAGTCTATTCCGGTATATTTCGGTAAAAATGTCTATTCCGGTATTCAGTGTAACCGTTTACCTACCTACCTACCTACCCTACCCAAACTGGCATGGGTCACGGGAGTGGAAACAATATTTTAATTTAGGCCTTTCATAACACAAAAAATCATTGTTTTTTCTACACTGGTACACAATTTAACAACACTCATCTTACCCAGCCATTGATTTGTTTTACTGTGTACAATGTAAGCCCTGGGTAATAATCTTTCTTTGTTGTAGCACAACTGTAGAAAATCTAGCACCTAATTTTGTTTTCTAAAATTATGCATCATATTACAGAATTTAAGAAAATACTCTACATGTAAACAAGATGCTATAGACATAAAAATGATATGTGAATTAGTAAAGCATTGTCTAATCTCAGCTTGATTTAATAATCTATTGAAATTTACATAAACAATCTTACAAGTTGTTTTATAACTCTTGATTAATCAAATAAATGATCAAGAAAACTATTTTCATTGTAAATAATTAGCCAGGACTCATCAGAGCCAAGCTGTTACTTGACTTTAAATGAATTACTTGTGTTTTGATTTGTGTCACATGTGAGTGAAATTAGGTACACCTTATATTGCACCAGTATATTTGTGTTTTAACATGAATTGATCAAAAGTAGTTTAAGGACTTTAAAGTTTTCTATGATTTGACCAATTAAAAAAAAAATCATATTTTTAATATATTTCATTTGTAGATTAACAGTATTTACATATTTCAGTATCTAGGAATATATTTTTGACAGAACTATCAGTCAAGTAATATTAACAGCGTTTATACTCCATTTTAATTGATCCTTTTTTTGTGCAATTTTTAATCACATATTTACAAGAAGATGACAGTTATTCTCAAAATCAAATTTTATAGTCATTTATTCTGTTATTGTTTTTCAGTTCTGAAGAATGACTGCTCTGCCATTTCCAGCCGGCCCTGTAATGAACCGCTTACACCTGCCCAGGAACAAGTACGATGCTCTTGGAATACTAACTGTCATTTTTGGTGGATTATTTTTGCTTTGGTATGAAATCTTCCACATATTACCAACATATTACCCTGCAGTCGACAAAAACCAGGAGGAAGAGATGACTCAGTTACTGGAATTATGCATCCATTATGCCATAGCGGCATATTTTGCAATGAGTATTTATGGAAACATGTACAAAGTAATCACAACTAACACATCAAAGAGTCGATTCCGCTTCATTTCAAGTTCACTGCTTCCAGAAGGTTGGAGATATTGCTCTGAGTGTGACCTTAACCTTCCACCAAGGTCACATCACTGTAAACTTTGTGACACGTGTATACTGAAGCGAGACCATCATTGTTGGTTTACTGGTTGCTGTATTGGTTATTACAATCACAAGTACTATGTTGCTATGGTTTTACAGATGTTCCTGGCTGCATTATATTGCAACATATTTAACCTGACATTTGTTGTTTCTGTAAAAGGACATCTAACTCTTTACACGTTCCTATCATATATAGGGCCTCACATGGGATGGTTGCTTGGCTACTATGATTTCTATGTGTTCTTAATCACACTCTTAACTACTGTTGGAACAGTTTTATTGGGTTTGTTGTCATGGCTACTTTACATTCAAGTTTGTCAAATAATATTCGGACAGACAAGGTATGAATGTAAGAAAAATATAAAGAAATACAGTTTTGGAATATTACATAATACTAGAGAAGTTTTAGGAAAGAGATGGTATCTGGTTTTCTTGTTTCCATGGATACAGTCACCTCTAGTTGGAAGTGGGACACAGTTTAAGGTCAAGGATGAATAAATTTGACAGAGATTTCCATCAGTCAAACCAGCAGACAGAGCTGTTAACGTAAAGACTATCAGTTTATGACACAATGGAAGTGCTTGATAATAAAAGTCCTAAATTTGTAACTAAAATACTTATCAGAGATAGCTTGATGTTGTTGAAGTAGTTTTGAAAATGTGAGAATTCAGTGACTAGTAAACAGAAACCAAAAAAACAACAACAATGGACTGGGAAACTCAGTGACTGGAAAATTTACTTATATGGAAAAGCTAATTGCATTGCAGAAATATCTATTTTGGAACACTTTGAATACACATTTTGACTTAAGAAAGGGAAGTGATTATTCAGTGCTGAAACAGATAAGTAACAATTAAGAGATACTAGAATATGTACAGATCAAATTTTAGACATGCTGAGGTAAGTGGCTTACTTAGGCCAAGAAGAAAAGATGTGTGCTTCTAGTGATACACCTCAAAATTGTTTGTTTAGATAAGAAGTCAAGGAGGTTATTACAAAAAAAGTAGTTACTAATTTGTAGTACCTAGGATGGTCGTGTGACCTGAATCACACAATTTCTTTTTTCCTTGGCAGATATACATCAGTTGAACATGTGATTTGCAGACACCATGAATCCCAATACATTTGTGGCTATCCCTGTATGAAATGAACTGTAAGACAGAAAGGCAAGACCAATGCAGTTATTCATTATGTAAGAGTCTTTCTGAAACTATATTTTGCAACAAACTTAACACATGCCTCAAAATACCTGCTGGACTAATTTCAGAAATTTGTCAAAGGTAACTTGTCAACCTTTGCATGAGAATTCTCCTTGCTGTCATTATAGCAACAAGTTGTATTGTCATAAATATTCTTTATCATCTAAAACTTCTGTTGTTAAAGGAAGCAAATAATTTGTTAATCAAAACTGTTTTGACTTTTCTAACTCTAAGTCAGCATACATTTTTCACACCATCCAAATATGTACAACATGGTAATATGTTCATTCAGAGGTAACCTTCAGATGGCTTAATTAACATATCGTTGTGCTAGAATTACAGGGTTCTATCTCCATTTTTCATGTTTTTGGAAAATCGAGTTTTAAGAAAAGGGGTCAATGGTTTTTTGTTACCTTACATATAACTTTCTGGAAATTTATGTCAGATATTGATTTTGAACATTGCAGAGGCAACAGTGGCCAGATTTTCTGCCTAGTTTTCTGAAAAAAATAATTTTTCAATTGGACATACAACTTTTTGCTGAAATTTTCTCATTATCCATTGAAAATTATGACGCACTTGGATATAGAACCTTGTAATTGGCATATTGCAGACCACAAATATTCAGAATTATGTTGCAAGAGGACATGGGAGGTTGTAGGAGGTATTTTAATGGAACACCTGTGGATTTTAATGAACTTTATTAAATGGTCTTTACTTTGTAAAAATGCCTACTTAACTTGAACATTAACAATGAACACAAAGTATAAACAGAACAATACCGGTACTATCTGGTATTAAACGTCTAAGAACAATATTAAGAACAAGGCGCTGTCCCTAATGGGACATGAGTCTCCTACTGGCTACCTCTCAGAAATATGACCTTCGACCTCTAAGTGTAATCTTGACATTGGAAAGGAGTAAAAATGAAAATCACGGGCAACTACATGTGCTTATAAACATTTGTAAGAAGTTTGAATGGTGTAGGTTCTTAACTTTTTTCAAGGGAGCAGGAATAAATTTTGCGGATGGACAGACAGACAGACAGATGGACGGACGACCTAAAGTCCCCAATTACGGTGAATGACAGGTAGATGTCTAACAAACACAAACAGAACCAAGTTCACATAAATCCCTATTAACGCAAAATTTTCTATTATTCGTTGGACTCTGTCCAAAACTTTCAGATGTAGAAATCTGCTCCTACACATGTAATTAGACCAGGTGAACATACAGTATTAAGTTTTACTGTTTAAGAAGTCTTTACAATCTAAACTATGATATACACTCAGTGATTTTTATATAAAAAATTCAGTGATGTTTGAATCAGAATCTCTACACCAATCTGACCTTACACTACTAACAGTCATTCTTTTTACTTGACGAGCTTGCTACGCTTTGATTTAAGTAATAATGGTTTTAAGACACATGCTGCAATGAAATAATACTGATCCTCTTTTGGCATATAAGACAGCATACTAATTATATCAAGTTTTTTCTCTTTTGCTATTACTGGAACTTGAGATAGAGGCCTGACATTGGGCAGGTATCTTTCCTGGACTCCACCAGATCGTGTTGCCTGGCCTCTTATGCTTACTTCAGTGAAATTATCATCAATGAAAGACGTTTTGTATTCAACATGGAATGGTTTGTCTGCCGAAATCACAGTGCATTTCACTTTTGAGTAAGGAATATTCACAAAGTGCAAATACATGCACGATCGCTAATAATTTTGGAACGATTTTGTTGTAAGCTGAAGAACCCTTGAATATCTTGGTCTTATTCGTTTCATAACTCGTATTAGACTCAAAGGGCTGTACACATTGCATATCTTCTAACCTTTTTCTATATGGCTGTGGATGTTATCCACTTCTGGATAGAAGAATGCCCTGGGGTACAATATTTCTGTGTTAATAATAATAATTTATTTTCAGCATATGATACATGGCATGGTACATTATAAAAATATATAAATCAATATATTGAAAGACATACTGTATATCACATTAATTTAAAAATATCACATACTGAAATGCCTTATGAATATATCAAATAACATTTAACTGTACCAGGACATGCTGTCATATACCCAGGATAACACAAAAAAGTGAGTGTAAAACTCTCTTATTTCCTTTGCGGTTATTGTTATTGTTTTTACATTCGGGTGTCCTTGAACAAAAGTTTTCAAAGCCAGTGTCATAACTGAATTCCTGTTCAACTACAGCTGCTTTTTTTAATGGTGTTTGTGGCAATCTTTTCATCGACTTTTTTTTTGCTCTATATAGTGTCCACCTACTTGGCGACTTCACATTTTCATTTCCTGGTTCACTGGGTTCAGTAACCACTTGGGTTTTCAGGATCTGAATTATTTTCACCTCTAGTTGCATGTGGGTCTTCAACGATGTCCGCACTATTTTCATTAGATCCAAGTTTGATTCACATTCTCCACCTTTGTGTATTCAGAACAGCCGTTTCCTTCTTCAGTGTTGACTCTTTGGTTTTTAACTTTTTCACTGTGTCTTGGTTTGCCTTTTCCTGTTTGGATTTCAACTTGGCCCTGTATGTTGCCACATATTTTGTGTTTTCATATTTTCTTTTTTCTTGAAGTTCTCTGTCTCCATTCATGACTTCAAACCTTTCTTGAGCTCTCTTCAAGCGTTTTCTTTCTCGGTCTTTAGCACGGGCTGCTTCAATTTTGTCCGGTTTTGCCTTCAGTTTAGCCCTGTATCTCCTTATTATTTCTGTTCTAGTCAGTTTAGTTTTTGGTTTGTTCACTTCCATTTCACTGTCAGAGTGTTTAGTTTTGCCTCTAGTCTTCATCTTTTACTGTTTACTGTAAGTACATGAGCTTAAAACTTCTATGTTAAAGATATATGGTACAGTCCGTAGACTTTTTCACCATCCATATTTACAGTGGTTCAGTCACTGGAATAGTACATACAAGCTAAGATGACTGACTTATTTAGTTAGTATTTACCTAAACAAACAGTTTAAACATTATTTACTGTATCATAGGTGATATAGCTCAACTGCTCGACCAATTATTTGCAGTTTCAATGCTATTTTGGCTTAATTTGTTGGAAAAATATGAAAATTAACTGAAACAATGCGGTTTTTTATTACTTGGATGAGCCAACGAAGATAAAATCTTGGATAGATGGTACATAAAGTAGTCCTAAATTACATTTCTGTCATAAGTAATGGCGGTGAAATTTAAGGTCTACGGACTGTACGGTCTACGGACAGTGTTTGGTGAACACAACACATGTCAGAAGTGGTACGCCTTTCTGGTTTCTTTTTCTTTGCGTCAAACTGAAATAGAAAATGATAGAGACACATAATGAATAAGTAGCATATCTAAAAATAATTACTGTCAAACTTAGGTCTATGGACTGGACAAAAATAACAAGTTCTTTAAGGTTGCATTCCTGTTACAAATTATGCATTCAGACTTATTGTGTAGTATTTACTTAGTTAATTAATGTATGTATAACATTAAAAATTAAGAAAACATGGATTTAAACATTTACATTGTAGAAATTCTGTTGCATGTTTTAAAATGGTCAGAATAAATGAAAACATAACAACCACATACATTTCCAATATAAGCATTGTACATGTATGTATTTTACATTTTTCTTCGATTTTGGTTCCATAAAAAGTATCATTATTTGTAATGAATAACTAACAATATTACACAAATATAACTTCAATTCTAACATTAGCAACTGAGAAATTTAATTTCAAAAACTAGTAAAATTGAAATGCAACATGAAAATTCTTAAACAAAAACATTATTTTGGAACTTTATGAAAACATGTGAAAACAAGATTCTACAGACCATGGCTTATTATATACCACCTGAAAGGAAAAAGCCTCGAGAATCTGAAAATATCAAAATAAACTTGATAAATCTTACAGTATTTTTCACACAATCGTATAACAAAGAGCAGGTGGCCATTCCTACCCTGATCTGAGCCAACCTGAGGAGTCAGACCATAAAGTTAAATGCTCAGTTTCAGGAAAATCTTTTATAATATTATCTAATATTGTACAGAGTGCAGAAGCAATTTTATTTGCTCCTCGGCCGGCGATCTGTTCTCCCCAAAGGGCATTGTATGCAGTCTTGTTCCTCGAACAATGGGCAGTCAAATTGTAGACACTCAATTTTCGTTTGTAGTAAAAGTTTCCAATATTTGATCTGGGACATTGGAGAACATTTTGTAGATCTTTTTTCCTCTCTTGAGACGTTTCTGTTTTGTCTTTCATGTGAGACTCAATTTTTTCAGCACTTGGGTTCTCTGAATTGCGCTTACTCATTTCAAATTCAGCACATAAATCGCATATATCTTTTCGTGGCATGTGAAATGAAAGATTGAAGTTGTGGTTGAAGATTTCATAATACTTTTTCAGCTTAACAGGTTCCATATTTTCTACAATGCATTTCTCTTTGTACATTTTGTACATTTTCTTAACACTGAGATCTGACTCCATATTCTCTGTTTGTTGACGCTCTACAATAGTGTGATTGCACGCGTGGAAATTAATTAATATGATCTTCTACAAACTGTACATGGTCTATTGGAATCTTTCTCTTTGTATGAATCCCTCTTTTGTAAGAATGGTCATTTGACTCTGCCTTTTCATGACACAAGGAAATTCGCTTTGCAGAAATATCAAGAGTGCTCAGGGCATCCTTAAAAATTTGTTTGTTTGCAGTTTCCCGACTCTGAATTATTGCAGTGGGTAGGTAGAGAATTTTTTTTTTTAAATATTTTTTTCAGCAGCAAATTACTGCCATCTCAGTGGCAACACTTTTGCAGCATAGCCAACTTTTGACATGCTAGTATTACCAAGGCAATATGTATTAACACATAATTTGCGGTGTGCATTTTACTGTATTACAGCATGTATTTTTAAGTAAATATACATGTATTACGGCATGTATTTTTAAGTAAATATACATGTATGATTTCTGTTTTGCACTGAAAACCTGTTTTTGGCTGAATATCGAAGTGGAATGGCATATTATAAAGGATTTTAAAAACGATTGTAATTTGATATTACACAATTAAAATGCAACAACACTATGTTTTAGCTACATGTATTCAATGCTAGCCAAATGAATATTTTTCACATGAAATGAAACATTGTTTGTTTTTTGTTAGTGCTCCACTATAAAGTATAGGATAGATACATGACACACTAGAGTTAGTTAGACTCTCTGCAGTCTGCACACATTGGAATCGCAACTCGAAATATTTTCAGAGCTTCTGCATTTCTCTCTGTATTTTCTGTAGAGGCACAGTAGCAACAGATGTCTTTCTGTCCAATTGTTGCTGCGGAGTAGTATGCCATTTCAATGGGAGTTCTCCAACAAAGCTGCAGCCTGACAAAAACAGTGCCCTGTAGAGGATCACCTGAAATAAAGTATCAAATTGTCAAATGATTTCATAAATAAAATGGTCTACTGGTCTAGTACTGCACAGCTAGAAGTTTGAGTGGTAGAATACCGGTAGTAAAACTGCCTTGTAAAAATATGAACACTGAACGGCATGCCAACAGGTATTTTTGAACATATTTGTCATGCTTTTAGCCACAAGCATAAATCCGCAAATACTAATAGGCACAGCTCCCTTGGGAAGGCATATAAGTCCACTGCAAATGACTGCCTTTCAGATATCTAGGAATAGCAACACAGAGGGCATCCAGTTAAAGAAGTCGCCATTTTTTATGGTGAAGAAAATTTTAAGTTTAATACAAATTTTGTCTGTTCTGCAGCCAATTTTGCTACATAAAAGTTCAGAGTGGACAACAGACAGGCAGGTCTGAGTACAAACATGTTAAATCATTTGTTTTTCTTTAAAAATCATTAAACATACCTTCAGGAGTGATGACAGATCCACAAGTATAGCTGTACTTCTCAAACAATCTTCGCAATGCACGCTCTTCACGCACAGACAATGATAGTTTACTGTAAATGCAATGTGGCTTTCGGCATTTTAAGTTGGTCAATTTGAATTTTCGAACAGCATTTGTTACAATTTTTCTACAGTCACCATTTTTATTCATCAAATTTATGGACACAGAAAATATCACTTGCTTTTCATTGAATGGAATAGCGGAATGACTTTTCTCCGCCATATTGGTTTCAAATTGTTTCCAGTTGGAAAAAGCGAAATGAATGAACTCGCGAAAATGTAAAACCCGAAATGTGCCGAAAAAATTATTTTTTTCGGGAGCGCTGAAAAAAATGTGAGTCGCAGCAGTTTTGGGTGAGTCCGTCGGGAAACTGCAAACAAACTAATTTTTAATTTTGGCCCAGATAGAACTCCTTACAAACTCGTATTTTTGTACCTTTGGATATGAGAAAATATCTGTAGGAATAGGTTTTTCTTGACTTTTCTGATGTTGTTCTGGTCCTCTCTTTAATATGTCTCTCTGTCGTTTTCATGTAAAACGAAAATTTTTCATCGTCTGACATTGACCAAAACTCATCAAATAATTGTGATCTATCCTGTGTTGAAAAACTTTCGGTACATCTAAATCTCCACGACTACTTACATATGACTGTCCTGATTGTCGACGTCTTTTTCTAACGTTTTGCTTCCAGTCACTGACATTTTTCTTTCTCTTTCTACTTTGTTTTGCACTGTCGTGATGCACTTCGTTTTTACCATCTCGACTCGCGAATTCTTCTATCAACTCTGGTTACTTCAGTGGAACTTTCAAAAGATGAATTAAAACTTTCATTGTTGTTTTCATCTATTTCTATTTGAAAATTATTCATTATGGTGTTCGATGTCTCTGCACTTTCACTATTTACATCACCTGCTGGTTTATCTTTTATTTCTAAGTTTGTGCTTTTGGTTTTCTGTATCAGCTGTGCAGATTCACCGTCAAACTGAACAGTAAATTCAACTCTTCCGTCATCCATACTATCATCTTCTTCAGAATTTGTTTCGTAGATATGAAGAGTAATATACTCATTGTCACTTGTGTTCAGATTTCCTTCAATCATCATGGTCTGGTTGTCTTTATTACAATCTGCAATCAAGTCTAAACTTTGACTTTCTTCATTCATTTGTAGAGGGGAAGATATTACCAGATTATCAACCGGTTGTGACATCTCTTGGTCAGAGTCCATGTCATCCAGCATACTAATTACATTGTTTACATCAAATACTTTACTCATTTTTTCAGATGAATGGCATAGTCAATGAAAACATTTTTAACTCTTTCATTGAACAATGTTTGGTCTTCACTGTCTGCCAAGGATAGATGGAAAAATAATAAACTGTGCATGTTGTACAATATTCTTTCACAGTCAGAAATTAGCATTCTATCGCTGTTTACATCCAGAACTATCAGCTGCTGTAAATAATCACAAATTTGCACAAGAGTTGATGACGAAATGTCCAGATTGGATAAGTACAAATGACTTAATTTTTTGCACACTGTTACAGCTTATTTCAACTAATATTTCAACTTGGAATGAATAATAGTTAATACCTATATTATACAATGCATATTAAAAGATTCCTCTTTGAGTTTGAAAGTGTAATAGCCTGGTTTATCAAGGCTCAGTCTTGTATTTTAAAGGGTTTTCAAAGTAACAATCCTAGGAAGCGGGATAGACCAAAGTCTATCGTGGACTGGAAAAGAAATAAAACATTTCAGCCATGTGATTGAACACAACTAGACTGAACATGGACACAAGGTGATCATAAAGTTTTCAGTGACCTCAGCTTTAGAAATAGGACGTTTCAGAAAAGACTAACACAATCTGCTGACAAATATTAATTTATTTGAATTCCTAAGTTTTACTATTTAGGTCTATTTATTTTATAATTAAAATACGAAATGATAAAGTGAAATGGAAATAGATATATTTTAAACTTTTCTTAAATTTAACACTTGTGTTTGATTTCAAAGACTAACCTCTTTATTATATTAAGGCTGAAAGCCTTACATGTAGGATTACTGACCTGAGAAGGCCAGTGCCCAGTCAGCTAATAACATTGAACACTGGCTTATAAAGACAAAATGGCACGAGAAGATTGAGATGAAATGAGTTGTAAAAATCTCGATCAAAAACAATCGCCATAATAAAAAAACTGTTAGGAAAGGTAATCAAAATGGCTGCGCCCATGGAATTTTGTGAGTTAAAAATGAATAGATAAAAACACTTCCTATTACATTCTTCACCCCATATAAAATGAAAAAAAAATATGTAAGAAGAACTAATGAAGAACCTAAAAATAAAAGATTGACAAAAGAAAAAAGAATATATATATATTATATATATATATATATTTTGTTTGGGACCAACGGGGCAAGATTTTGCTGAGTGCTGACCTCGGCAGTAGCCGCAGACGTGTGGGAAACACCTGACAGCTGTGCAGAATCCCCGTCTGTTGAACGGCCAGCATGTGTTTGGAAGGAATTCCCCTTTAGAGGAAGGTTTGTTTCGTTGGTAGGTGGGACGAGAGAAATCGTTGACCCTGCCGTCGTAACGGCGGTTTTGATGAAAGGGCTGCATCGAAGCTGAAGCAGTTGTGGCTCTTACCCAAAATTCAGTGTGCATTTGATCCCAAGGGATCTGCACCTGTTCCCTTAGTGTCCGGAATTGAAAATCGTACCGCGACCAGGCATTGTTGTGGTGTTTGGATGCAAGGTCACGCACCAATTCACCATACTTCATAAGAGCCGGTGTTTCTAAAGGGAATTTCAGAGTATAGATGGCCACAAACCGCATGAAGGCTGTGGTCCATTGGTCAATGGTATAAATTCTGGTTTTCTTTACAGAAGGAACAATGTTTAAATTCCCCTGGGAATGATTCAGGCGTAACTGAAATGACGAACTGTCTTGATCATGGCCAAAAGTAATAGGAAGCAAGGCCCCAAAATCAAGATACTTGTGCTTCCAGATTTTCCTTTGAATTTTTAGCGGTATTTGTGTATGGATAGGAGCATCTAAGCGGGAAAATGATGAGGAAAACGACTGTCCCTTGTTACCTGTTAAAGTTTTAGCTTGTTTAGCTAGGACTCATCCATGTAGCTGTCGTCACTGTCTGGCTGTTCATCCTCCTTGTCCGAGCTATCTGAGTCGGAACTACTCCTGATTGGCGGTGGAGACCTTTTATAATGGGTTTTCGTACCGCCTCTACTGGCAGGGCAGTTTCTGCGTCTAGCTCCCAGTTCTTGGGGAGAGTGTAGATAAGATATCCCAAAAGGTTCTGATTCGTCTGATGAATCATCAGTGGTATCTAAAACCTCGTTAACTTGTTCCGGTGGGACTGCAACATTGCCCTTATGTTTCTTTTTCCTTGAAGGGTTGGTTGTCTTTGTAGAGATGGGTGTAGTTGTGTTGCTGGATCCACCCTTTTCAACAGTAACCGAACAGCAGGGCGACGTACATTTTGATTTAGTTGCAGCAGCTGCCTTCCGTTTTCCACGCATACCTGGAAAAAGAGCAGATATACCAGTCAGATGTAGAACGATCAAGAACAACAGAAGTATAGGTCTTGGGTACAATCCCGATTAACGTCTCGGGTACTGGCTTGGAAGTTGTTGTGAAAGTCTGGAATGTTTGCCCCAAAGGAGTAATTTATCATGAACAGCATATGTATTAGTCACGGGTACATACCCGGATTATGCCTCGAGTACAAGCTCGGATAACGAAAAATAGTCAGGAATGCTTGCCCGGAATAGAAATTAATCAAGAACAGCTTGATATGTAGTCTCGGGTACATACCCTGATTATGCCTCGAGTACAAACTCGGAAATTGAAAAGAGGCTTGCCGTGAATAGATAGTAATCATGGACGACATATGTACAAGTCTCGGGTTTCCCCGATGATGCCCCGAGTACAAACTCAGAAATTGATGAAAACAAGTTAATAAGCTTGTCATGAATGACTACTAATCATTGACGATTATGTGTAAGTCATGGGTACATGCCCGGAATATGCCTCGAGTACAGACTCGGAAATTGTTGAAAAACAGGTTAATAAGCTTGCCATGAATAAAATTAATCATGGGCCGTCTGTACAAATCTCGGGTACATGCCCGGATTATGCCTCGAGTATAAACTGGAAAATTGTTGAAAAAGAAGTAATTAAAGCTAGTCCTGAAGAATATTAAACATGCACAGTTTAAGATATATTGCAGGAAATTCCCCAATAAAGCCTTGAGTACAAGCTCGGAATGTATTGTGATGATAGCCAGGAATGCTTCCCTTGAATAAATAAATGAATAGCATATGAACAAGGCTTGGGTACATACCCGGATTAGTCTCGAGTACAAGCTCGGAAATAAATAAATAAAGAAAACAGTGAAAATACTAATAATGAACAATACAGCTTATGAATACTGTAGTAACTTGGGAACAAAAAACAGGATATGTTAAAACTGAATCTCCAAATAGGAATTAAGCTCGGAATGTATTGTGATGATAGCCAGGAATGCTTCCCTTGAATCAATAAATGAATAGCATATGAACAAGTCTCGGGTACATACTCGGATTAGTCTCGAGTACAAGCTCGGAAATAAATAAAATAAAGAAAACAGTGAAAATATTAATAATGAACAATACAGCTTATGAATACTGCAGTAATTTGGGAACCAAAAACAGGATATGTTAAAACTGAATCTCCAAATAGGAATTAAGGTCAGAGCTGGCAACAATGTAATCTATAACACTCAACTAAATGAATTAATGTATTCAAAAATTAGTGATGTAACAGTTTTTTTTTTTTTTTTTTTTTTTTTTTTTTAACTGGTTTACTTTATGTCCTATTTTCATCATTGGAAATTACCACTAAAACTTAACATATAAATATTCTGAAATTTAACTTGGAATAACAGTACTGCTGTAGCCAGATGAACATTCCTAGATAAATCATCTGCCAGAAAATGCATGATATATTAATGTTTCAGCAAGGCAGTGAAATTAAGCTATACTTAACTGCCTCAACTGGAGCACTTTTGACGCCGTTTGACATAAACAATGGCTGCTCTCAGGCTAGAGTATAGTTTCTTGTTCCCTGCTAGTGATAAATGCACACCGTCAGGACACAACACTGTCTTTAAGGACTGTTCAGACCAAAATCCCTTCAACCGCCAGAGTACAGAGGAGTTTTCTTTTAACAGCTCATCTAGTTGGAGATTTAGTTCATCCACTTTGACACTGAAACCCTCTACGTTGACTGGGTATCTGGAAAGACCGATAGCGGGAACTCTGTAAATTGTCTGACAGACCACCACTTTTGGAACATGGAGTATGTACTGTAAAGTGTCCACAAGGTCTAGAATGTAGGTAGCTGTAGATGTGGCATCGAAATGATATAAATCATTTGTGCCAATAAGTATAATTAACAAATCCGGCTCAAAATCCGAAACATGCTCCAAGTTCGCTCTCAGATCTTGTACTTTAGCCCCCGGGAAACCTGTGTATTGCACCAAGAAGTCTTGTGGTGGAAGATTAAATGAATAAGATAACTCCAGTGATGATTTTATAAATGATTTCAACCGGTTCACAAAGGAATGTCCAAATAGTTGCACCTTAAACACCATTGGAAACACAAAGTTCAGTTTCTTCAATTTAGGTCCACCATCTTGCAAATTTTTGAACAAAGGAAAAAATATGACGGCAAACCTTTTCTCTTAAAAATGCAGGAATACCATTATACAATCCGTCCCGAATAACACACTAGATGATGTGCCCAATTGTTTGCCACAATGTGCAATGAGTCAAAAGCGAACAGAAAAAATTTTTATTCAGTAGAACTGGAAAATTATGTGATGTAAAATTAGATTAAACTTTCTTCTTTGTTTAGCGAGAGTGGAAGGAAGTGCGCATGCTCATTATTGTGTTCCGTGATCCGGTTTACTGCTGCTTGATTTAAACGGTATCTGTCACACAAAAATAATAAAAGAACCATCTTGGCCATAAAATATTTTACTAACATAAAATCCATTTATAGATGAATAATACCATCTGGATCCCTTAGATCACTTGTAATATATTTTACATTACAACATCTGTTGTGCTAGAGTGGTACATCTGAACATGTTTAATATTTGTTCTTAGTTGTAAATGAAACATGGTGTGTAAGTCACCATTAGTTTTTATTGCAGGTTTTTTTTTTTAGGCAAAGGAGAAGACGCTGGATGCTGGTAAAAAGGGAAAAACTTGCGAAAAAGGCAAATTAGGGCAAAAATTGGATAAAAACACTTTTTCAGTTGCAACCCTCTACTGTTTTCAATACTGTAAACAGATAATCACTCTTGAACAAACTACAGCAGCATGTCTCTGTCTTTTCTGTCTTTAAACAATCATTTCAAAGTCTTGTTCAGTTATATGTTCGGGGTCAGGTCGAGTAATGGTACACTTACAGTACACGCAGCGCGGACTTTGACGTTGTTAACATTGTCGCGGGGGCCGGTATCGTCTCCGGGTGGCCAGTCGCGGTGGACTGAACACCCGAAATTTCGGGTGTCCGCTAAAATGACCACCGCGACAACCGCCGAGGGGTATGAACACCGCGTGTCGCGGTGACAGAACGCCGCGCGTCCCCGCGATGTTTTGACTTGGAGATTACTGCATTTAAACATACTGTGCGTACAGTATTTGTACGTGGTTTTCATTTTACTCATAATTATTTTACTTACATCTATTTTGTGGTCAAATTTAAACCAAATTTCAAATACATTTCCGGTGTATGTTTATTGAGTACTTTCGTTTTTGGAATTGAAAAACGCTTGTTATTATATAGCCAAATCGATCAAGTATTTTGCCAAGCGCCTAGACGATACAGAAGTTGAAAGCAGTTAAACACGTGTTGATTCATTTTCTGAAAATACGATCAACTTTTTCCGGAAATAACTGCTTTGAATTGTTGGTTGTTTTTTTTGTGTAACAGATAGGAGCGTTTGTACACAAATGAATCGGAATTAGAGAGGATTTGTTCGAATTTTGACTGTTTAAATTAGATCTATTAACTTTTCGCAGTTTGGTTATCATTTGTAATTTAATTGCGAGTGGATTAACGCAAACACGGCACCGATTAAAGACTTGAAATATATTAATTGCAGCAATTAAAGTTTATTAACAAGATGTCATGTAGGTGTGTAAATCTATTCATTATCGGCTGTGACTTTTCTACAAATACCCTCAATTATACAACCAAACATCGATCGTCAACAAACAAAAATTAAACCGGATGGGGTATTAAAAAAAAAAGAAACAACTTCAACTGGTAATAATTACGTGTACTTTGTAACTTTTTTGAAAAAAAAACAAAAAAAATTTGGGAAAGTAAAATTAAGTTGTGGCTTCATTTTATCGGACACTGCGAACCCCGCGACACGCCGCGGTACTGAACACCGCGAACGGCCGCGCTGACCACCGCGTTTTATACGATTGAACACTCGACGCGGTGGTCATTTTAGTCCTCAACGCGGACAGTAAAATCGCGGGGACGGGTGTTCGTTGTCAAAGTCCGCGCTGCGTGTACTGTACTGCCCGACATGCTTCCATTGTTGATGCTGATCGTACTTTCTGTTTCATCCCGTTCATCCGCCTCCATCTGTACAGTTCCCTGACTCAGAGTTTGATCCAAGATTTATCTTTTTTCCCCGAAAAAAGGTTCATTTTGCTTTGTACTTTTTTGCATTGGAAAGTTTCTCCAGTTGTGAGACATTTTTTTATGTGATTTTCCCCTGATGGAGAAATAAGAATGGTTCCCGTCTTGATACTGTTTATATACATCCGGGCCCAAATGAACTTGTTTCTACATGTTATTTTTAGCAAATGAGGGATTCTGGGACAAAATGACGCAATACTTGCTATATTTAGCCTTAGATCAAATATAAATTTGTACCTTTTCAAGTTAAAAGACCTAAGCATTTCCTTTCCGCATTTATGGCAAGCCGGGTTCGACTCCGGCGAACCAGGCACTTTTACCGAGTGTCTTATCAAATTGCTTTTACTTGAAAATGTCTTGTTGCACTGCAGGCACTTATTATTTTTAGAGAGACTGGCCTCTAGCCTCAGCCTTTCCCGGTGTAACTCCTCGGGATTCTGAACAAAGGCTATTGACTCGTTCGGAAACAGGAACAAAGTTATGAAATTATCGTCTGACATTTTGTCATAAATTATATTCAACAATCAATAACGTGTCCCACGCTATTTAGCTTCCGTAACTGGAAACGCAGTTATATTATTTCCATTTTTATTGCTCACCACAACTCTGCACGACGACAATTGTCTTTTTCCCTCAAAGCCAACTGGCCACTGTAAAGAGTACTGGTATACTGTCCTCTCTCCGTTCACTGTTCTGGCTCCTTTAGCTAATGTTTGACGGATAGCCAGCTCTGCGGTGTTGCGGTCAAAAAATGTGGATTTGTTAATTTTGATAATAATATGATTGCAGTAAATGTGTTCATTCACAAACATTCTGCATCATTAAAAGTGTATGTTGCGTTAAGTAAGAAAAGTATAATCAATCTAATAGCTCGTACAGTTTGTTGAATTTTAAGTACAACAGAGAAGGGGAGTGGGGGTGCACATTGCAGCATTTGGCCCTGTCCAGTGTTGGAACACTTGAGTGGAGGAAAACTGTTTCAGGTGGACTTTTGAAAATCCGTTGGCTTCTCTCGTGCAATTAGAGTTAATTTACAGACCGTGGAGTAATGCATGGAATGATGCCTATGCCCATTGTAAAAAGGTAAGTGTTTGTAAAGGGTCCTTATCAAATGGCATACATTAGAGCGACTGCCTTAAGTTTGAGTTGAAGTGAGTTGAGTAATAAGTTGGCTTCTCTCGTGTGATTAGAGTTAATTTACGGACCATGGAGTAACGCGCGGAATGCTCATGCCTATTGTTCCGTGATAAGGTAGGTGTTTGTAAAGGGCCTATATCTAATGGCGTACATGTTTTGTGCCAAAGAAACTTCCAAATCCATCACGAGTAAACATACATTTAACAGCATGTCATCAAGAAAAAATTCTACAAGCAGGTAAGCTATCTTAAATTTTATCTTTTTACGAAGTTATTCCATAAAATTTATCTTCCAACTGGTCGTAATTTCATTTCGTTCGCAACAACATCTTTTTCTACGCTAGCCGTCCATACTGTCAAATCGATAACTAGGCTGCAGGAAGCTATATGCATTGGCACAAAACATGTCGACCTCGCAATTTTAAGGTAATTTTTCAAGTTTGATGTTTCATTTATCGAAAATGAAAATAGATGGCTCAATATTTTTAACTGTTTCTGGAAGATATATCTATTGTGCTATGTTTGCACGTATAGATATGAAAATATGTCTAATTTGAAAAAAATGCGAGAGCAAAATTTTGACCGGGTCGGGGAAATAAGCTGCGGGAGTTATATACCTTGTATATATATTATACAGTAAACGAGTGCTGGATAGTTATTTTGTTCTTGATGATCAAAGGGAGATTATATTATAATAGTTTGACCATTATTGGCAAGACAAATGTGCCGAACGCCTGTGATGTTAACCTAAGTAAATTGGGTGTTACTATTTAAAGATTTTCCGAAAATGAGAACTGAAAGTAGTAAGTGTCAGTATCGCTATTTTTAGAAAAGCATGTTAATATCAGGTCATTTTGTGTAGAAAATTGCGGATAAATAGTTTGGATTTTTGTTGAAAATTATTCAAGCTGGATGTAAAAGGTCAGCTTGTAAAATTAACAACCAATAAACAAGGAAAATTCAAATGGACTTAGGTCCATTTGAGTGTACGGTTTTTACTGTATTTTTAAGGAACCTTACGCTACAGCACTCTATTTTGTTTGCAGATGCTAATAAAAAGAAATTTACTATATATCTTTAAATTAAAGACCTGTCTGTTCAGACAAATTATAACTAAGGTAATGCCCATTTTTTTGAAGAACAGCAACAACATATTTGTTCAACCTTTTATTTCCGTATATCTCTTGATGTTAATGGGGATAATTATGATACTGAAACATTGTTTGTTTTGTTAAGTTACAAAATAACATGAATTTCATGAAATAACATGCTTGAACAGAATAACAAACATGTTTGAATAGAATAACAAATATACTTGAAATATCAATTATGATAATTAACTATGACCATGCTTTGATTACTTTGATATAATTCAACATATTAAAGACCAGGTGAGGAACAGTCACTGTCGTAGCAAAGTACCACCGGGAACCAGACAGAATTTTTAACTTTAGATGTCTTTTTTCTTTGTGAGCCAAATTTTATTATTTGAAAACATTAAACATAAACATTGTATCATTTTACATCATTTGAAAGCTGTTTAAATACATATTTTGAAAATATAAGCAGATTTTGAATTTCTGCTTTTAAAAAAGTAAACTAAACTAATTTATTCCTGTCGTTTCATCATTTTATCAACGATTTTCCAGCAGCTTAGATGCACTAAGTTTAACTATTTACAAACAAGAACGTGAACAGTTTTGAAAATTATTTTATATATATGTAAAGTTTGAGTTTACAGACTTTAAATGATATAAAATATTGAATTGTTTGATGAAAAATGACTTTGTTACTGTAATTACAAAATTACTATTATATATATGTTTTGCATTTTTATCAACCGCCATATTTTTTGCCAGCCTTCAAAAAGTTACCTGTATCTCTATCAGTTACTTGTTACTATTATAGATTTCAAAACAATAACATTCAGTTTTCCTACACAATATTATCAGACAGTCACGTGATTCTTTGTGATTCTGACCGAGGATTTCCGGAATAACACAACTTCGCAAATTGATTCAACAGGTAATACATCGTAAAAATACGTAATGCTTCGGCAATAATCGGATCTTCTAACAGCCAATCAAAACATAGAATTACATAATATTGAATAACACTAACCCCGCTCCAATTGTACATATAGGAATATAATACTGGCAATTTTACGTACAGAAAACAAGATCGGATATATCACGTGTGAAGATCATAGGTCACGAGAAGGATGAATGACTGCTCTGTTTATTCAAACCAGCTGTCAAAACAACTTTATAATTACAAAAGATAAGGCACCATAAAGTATAGATCCATCGGCATGTGATCAAAGTAAGTTAACGGAAATGATTATGTAATTCACCCCATAAAAATCAACAACATGAAAAAGTTGAAGCCCTAAATTTGCAATTTACAAGGTACTGACCCACTTTGCATTGCATAAAAAACAACATGTATCTATATAAGATTTGTATATATTTTCACTTACAGATCACTTTATTACTCAAAATTTATACTTGCAACCAGATTCCAAATAAATTGTTTTTTCTTTTTGCTCTGACAAAAGACACATATAAATACAATAAAGAAACAAAAGAAAGTGAAAGTTTTAGGGGACATTTATTTTTCATATATTTTTCATCCGAATAAATAACTTGATGTCAAACCATGAACATTTGCTTTTACGTAATAATTTTGATACTTTTTCATTAAATAATACATTACTGTACATACCAATAGTAATGTTTTCATTTTTTCCTTGGTTTTATAACTAATATAAATTATATTTCCATCAAAATAAAAATTTTCTCTCATAAATTGGGTGATTGTCATTTTTATCAACTCTTTTTTTATTGAAATATTTCTCTCTCAGTAATAAAAATTATACCATCATAGAGAGAATTCATTCCTGAGAAAATTATGTATGCATCACTAAAAGCTTAAAACAAGAATTCATACTGAAAATTTAGTTTGAAGTAAGTAGGTGTAAAATTATCAAAATTTATCAAAAACCTGTATGTGTACAGTGTAGTGGTATTGATCTCTTATCTATGTGCCTACTGTTATCAGTTTACTGATAAGCCTATGCAGTACAGTGACAATATACAGGATTTTTGTATGTGGGAAAGAGTTAACAGCAATCCTACAGCCAAAGTAATCAGGTGAGCGATCCAGGGCCATCATAGCCCTCTTGTTATATTTTCTGTTCTGTCATTTGTACGCATGTTTCTATGAAATAAATGTAAAAGTAACTCTTTTGTTCTGTTGTTTACAGGTCCAAAATTGCCTTGTTCTAGAAATTGCCTGTATTAACACTTGTCAGCTTTCGTATGACAAAGCAATTCCACTCTAAACTTAATTAAAGTTCCCATTCTACCATATATCTTCCATGTTCGTTCACGTTAAATTCATGCGACAAGAGTTTTGCAATTATACTGATACTAATATTTAAAACAAGAACAACAACGCCAAGAATTCAACGACAACTACTGTTTTAATGAAATTAGCAATAGGAAGAGCACTTCTGAAGAAAAAAATAAACTGTTGAACAACCTAAGTATGTACACAGAGACAGACAGAGAAACCCATGGAGTAACTATCGTTTAAAGTCTTTTTTTAAATATGAATATAAAAATATATATATTCCTTGTTATGTTTTTGTACCAGTTATTCCTGCCGGCTGAAAATAGTTATTCTTTCTATTTGTCCATATTTCTGTAAGTACTCGAAAAAGTATCGTGACTTTCCGTCACCACTGAATCTGAAGACGGGCGACAGGCTGTCGCTGCCGTTGACCCCGGCGAAGTTCTGCGCCACCCTGGTTTCCGGCCCTCTGTCTCTGTGCTCGTCTGCGTCTGTGTTCAGGTTGTCTTCTGATACTCAAGCCAACAAATATGGCAATACTCACAAAGCAAACGCAAATCCCTGTAAAATACATAATCATCATAAACAGTCTTAAATTTGGAAAGTTGGGTATTGGTATATTCTTATAGACTCCAGTGAAGTGGCAGGGCTTGTCCGGTGCTTAATCCAGCAGTAGGCTCTTTTCCGTTTGTTTTGAATACACAGCCAAACTACTACTAGCAGCAGAAGTAATACGGCCACGCCCAGTGTTGCTGTGAGTTGGTATGTCCACGCCGGTACTGAATAGGCATCTGCAAACAATGACGAGCCAATATATCAAACTGTTTAAGAAAAAGTAATGACATACGCAAATACTGATGACCTTTCTCATTCCTTCGTAGAAATTCAGAATTTATGGAATTAGTTGGTTTAAAAAATTTAAAGATTAAAATGTCCTATATGAAAAAGCAAATATTTGTACATAAGCCACCGTGTTGCAGTGGTATAGTTTCACTGACCAGAGGGTCTCGGGTTCGAATCCTCCTGAGATCATTTTGTTTTTCTTTAGTTTTTGAGTTGTATAGAAGTACTAAGTCACGTTTTCGCAGAGTATAGTAACTCCTCTATAATTTAAAAAAAAAAAAACGTTTAACGCATGTAGCTTTAAATGATTTTTTTTCATATTTTATACTATCTTGACAACACAGGACTCGTCTATTTCCATCAATGCATCATACTCCGCATAGAAAATACACCCTACATTCTGAGCAAGAGAACTACCAAATTTCACATGCAGGGAAAGTGTTCAGCTACTCAGCAGTTCAAAGTGAAATCCCCGGTCTATCACCGGCAACAGATCAAACACATACATGGCACGACCTCTCTTAAGGTCTGACTTGCCTATCCCCACTACATCAAAGTCTTTACCACTTATTCCACCCATGGCAGTGTAGACAGGCCTGGCTTTTTTGAAACCGCGTATCCGATCCAGGACTTCTGCGGTAAGATCTTCACTGTAGTTCACGTTGACCTTGTTACCGGAACAAGCTTCACTGTTAATGTACAGACAGATTTGTCTCAAATCGGAGTGTTCCATGTTAATGGGGTTCAGTTTTAGAGAGCCAAGCACAGCCGTGCTATCCACGAATGTCACAATAAAGAACTTTGGCAGGTAAGTAGCGTTTATGTGATCCCAGGAAAAGACACTCTGGCCACTGGCGATGTTAGCACTCTTTGTTTCGGAGGGGATGTAGGGATACTTCGCCGTGACGGTCTTCAGCAACTTTGAATGAGCCAACAAAATGGCGGGGTTGACTTTGACTTTCACAAGTCTCAAAAATAATTGCTGCGGGAAAACGGAATTTTCTTACCGGCGTTCCGGTTTGTTTCAGCAGGAAACCCACCATCATGTCCCATAAAGAGCTGGCATTCTGATATATTCTGATCATTTACTAGTCACACGCAGTGCAAGTGGGCCATCATGTATAGCTGTTTCTAAATTTGGCACTGGGTCCATGTCTGTAGACAGTGCCACCTGCAAAAGTTCTGTGGAGACATTTAAGCAAGTGTCATTGTCTAACAGTAATTCGGTTTCCTCCCCATTGACACATGTTCCTTCTACAGTGATGTCACGACTTGTTTCAGGAATGTCACATTTCCAAAATACAAACAAATTAATGTTAGGCCGAACATTTTCAAAAGCAACATGATGTTTATAACATAACTTGCGTTTAAGTTTAACATAATTGTTTGTCATGAAGGATTCTGGGTAATGACTTGATAGTACTATTGACGTCGGCAGGAACGTTAACAATATTTCCTCGCAAGTTCAACTGCCAACCCCTTGGCATTTCACGTAATTGCATAAAGGGAAGTCTTGGTGCAACCAGTCTTTCCTCCAACTGTGTAAGAGCAAGCTCAGGTTGTTTCTCAGGGAATTGAAGACCATTGTGTAACCACAATTTAGGTAAATTTCCTTTACAAATTGAATTAAGACAGTTAACACAGATCCACTCATTATCATCAAAACTTCTGTAATTTGTCAAATATTTCATTGTGGCAACTTGTCGTTTTTCTTTTAGTTTTGCAACATTTCTGACAGAATGTTTGAAGAAAGTTTGCGTACAACATGTGCAAACATAATCTGGACCAGCTGAAATAAGTTGATGAAATTGATTAACCATACTGCAGTCTTCAACAACAACATTTCTGTCATCTACACAACCTAGAAAAGATCTTCCTTCCTTTAACCTGTTTATGCCAGCAGAATGCGAGTTTTCAATTTCGGCAGTACTGGGATATGAATCTTTTCATCTTCTTTTAACTATAGAACTGTCAGGGGGATGTTTCTTTGCCCTGCCATTCATTTGGTCAACTACATTATCTGAAGTCTTTCTTTACTTTCCTGTTACGAGGTGAAATTTTAAATCCAGGTTCTTCATCTATAATGTTTATGTTTAATGCAGATTTTGTTTTGTGTAAAGTGAGTAAATATGAGTGTATATCAAACTGTACAGTCTTGGCATCTTGCCCAAGGGACTGCAACAAACATTGTAATTAAGTATACAAGTCATCTGACATCCCTAACACACATTTCCAATCAGGTGAGCAAGTACCGCTTTCATTTCTTGCGTGACTATCTAGCTGGTGTTTTTTTAATCATAGTGGTACCACTTATTACCAGTTTGATCATCTGTTTAAGATACGGCTGAATTAATCTTTCTTCATTAATTTTGTGTATGAATTAATATTTTAATAAAACATCACTTTTCTTCTGCAGTTTTCTTTAATCATCTTTTACATATTCTATTGCCCATTAGTAACACATTTATACAGGACTGAAATAGTACTTATATAGTATTTTATACTTAAAAGTATTTTATAGAAACAGTTTTTATTTTTATCCTAAAACGTATCTTTGCCATTTAAAGACAGATATATATGTTTAAAATGTGATGTAAATTAACTATCTGTAGTGAGTAAATTTACATCTGATGTTATAGTTGCTGGTGGCGTAGAAATAGGGCTTGCTATTAGGGAAGACATGGAGCTGGCATATACAAGTGATTTTCTTGGCAATTTTTGTCTGGATTCAACATTCTTTTAAACTAAAATTTACCATACATTGCATCGATGGATCTTAGACAGTTAAATTTGTAATGTTTTGTTAGGATGGCCAATTCTAATTCAAATACCTCTTGAGTTGCTACTGGTTTGGGAGTTGAAATTTTTCTTGGGGACCATCTTATTTGCTGTTGATCTTCCTGGAGTTCTAACTACAGAAAATATAATTTTAGACAACAATTACATACTGTTTATAAATATTTATCAAGGAGAGAAAAAGAGCACTTTAGGTTGAGAAATGTTTTTTAATAATTTTTTTTAATATAAAAAAATATATATTAACCATGTGATAAACAGAAATAACATACACAAGAAAAGAGAGTATCTGAAACTTGAAAACTTGAAACTTGAATTCCTATTAAACTGATCACATATCTGCAAATATGTGATAAAAGAATACTATAGACCATCATATCATACTGAATACATGTAGTAATTACATTGTAGAGTACATTTTCTCTTCTGATTCATACAACATACAGTGATACAGTACGTGCCAGGAGGAACTCTCGTTTTCCTCGAGGTCGTCGCGGACTACCCATTCCTTAAAACGCGACCAGATCCGCCGCATTTCGAGGATCACCGCCGCGGACATGGTCACCAAATATCGCGGCGGACGTCCGCTAAATGATTCCGTGAACTTTTTCACAGGTAAGAATTGACGTATCAAGGCTCACAAAGTTCCTGATTACACGCATTTCGGCGAATTTTACTCTTTAAAATATCATTTAAATGTATAAAACTGTCATTCTGATGCATTTGTTTATGAATGCTCATATTTGTTAACAGAACGAATGACAATTCAAAACCGAAAGTAATTGCTTCTCGGAACAGCTGACCCTATTTTCAGAAAATAAATTGACTGGTTTCAGATTTACACGTGTTAAACTGCTTCCCTATATTTAAAGAAAACATACAACATGTAAACCCTACTGCGACATCTGTATCGTCTATGCGCTTGACAAAATTATTGATTGATTTTGCTATACAATAACGAGCGTTTTCAACGACGGAAGTACACATAAAACTACACAGCAGATGTATTAGAAATTTGGTTTTAATTTTACCAAATGTCACATAATTGGCAGACATAAAATGCACAGTTTCATTACGATCATTTCATTAAATGTTCAGCTTATCCAGGTGAGTTATGACCCTAATTATTTTCGCTCTGGTCGTCAAATATCGCCGCGATATTTCGCGATGTCGAGACATTGAGGAAATCCGTTTTTTTCCTCGATGTCGCGGCGGATATTTTTTTTCCGCGTCCGCGAAATAAAGTGGAAAATGTGAGTTCCTCCTGGCGCGTACTGTAGCAGTTAGACCATCACCAGATACCCCGGGTGTAGATTTTACAAGGTTTTGGCTAAAAAACCCTTGGAAAAAAAAAACCTCAGAGTATTGAAACAACAAAATGCAAGACAATTTAACAAAAACTCGGAAAAAATGAACAGAGGGACAAAAAACTTTGTAAAATAATTTCCGTGGTTTTTGTGTGAGAAAACCTTGTAAAATGTGTGACCTCGGAGTATTGAAACGATTTCCAAGGATTTCAATAAAAAACATTGTAAAATAATTTCCATGATTTTTGCAGGAGAAAACCTTGTAAAATGTGACCTTGGAGTATTGGAACAATCTGGACATACTGTCTTCCAGTAATCTGAGTTGCTTTGTAGTAGATTTATCCTTCTATATGTTTTAACTAAATGAATTCAACGCTTAACTTACTGTACAAAGTTTTGCAACTTCTCCTGGTTTTCCAAGGCTGGCTTTGCTGGTGTCTTTTTATTTGGCACACAACCACTAATACTCCTTCCTTTCACTTCCTCAGGCATGAACATTTTTCTAAAAAGGGCCTTTGCCGCTTTTGAAAAGGTTTTTTCCTTATGGGCAATAACCCTTAACTGTGCCTGTAATAAAACGGGAAATGGGAAAGTCAAACTAAACAATTAGGAGGAAAATTAGTACAGAACAAATAGAACAAAAGCTGAATCTTTCAGGTTGAACCAAAATCTATAGGTTGACCAAGATATTTGGCCTTATGCACTGCCTAATCTGGAACTATCTGATCAGTACCAAAGGAAATTTGCTGTGACTACAGAATAACTTTGATATTTGAATGCTTTCTTAACCATTAAAGACCACATCAATCTATTTATTGAGTGTCTTCAATATGTTTATTGAGTATTTTCAAAGGAAGTCTCTGTATAGTTGAATTAAATGTAAATTGTGTTATAACAATACCTTAGTGAAATTATTATAAAGTTCGGTGGTGTTCTCTTCACCAGACTCCACAACCATGACTTCTGTCTGAAAATGGAAAGTTTTGTACAAATGTCTATGCATGTATTTTAACAAATTGTGATAATGTGACACAGATTAAATATATGTGGTACCTACTGAAAATACGGGCTGTCTGAATAATCATAGATTAATATTAAATCAGTCCTGTTTGCTGTATGTTTTGTGATCATTAAACATCTATATCAACTTATGCATTACATAACAGAAGTCTCATTGAGGTGAACTGAGTTGAGCCAAGTAATTTCAAAGTTCTTCAAAATCATATGAGGTGTGACACCAGTGGACTTGTACCCGGTGCAGTGTGCTCTTCATACATTCATTACTGGACATTAATTTCAGGATTCTAGATAATGGGTATCGGGCAATCACAATGCAGGAAGGCATAAACAATAGATTTTTCCAAACTTAAATTATCAAGGAATTACAAAAATATCACAATACCTCACTGGCTTCATAAGAGGAATTGCTTGTCACTGTCTCCTCTAGCTGTCTGTTGGGTCTGACAAGGTTCTTGCTCTGTAAAAATGTTTAAATTCTTGAAGTTTTCAGTGGCAACAAACTTAAACGTAGGTTAGTTATGCGGAACATGCAGACTGGTAAACAGAGTGCACTTGAGATATCAGATATTTGGTTAGAAAAAAAATCAGGTATTATATAGTGGTAAAAAATAAAATAAAATACCTAATTGCTGACATTGTAAAACATTTTATATAAATATTTTTTACTTTCAACAAAGACAATATAAATTCTATGTTAAGATAGTGCATGATTATTCAGAACATGAATATCACAAAAAAGATCATCACCTAAAGATTTGGATCTATAGATGAGCAAGAGTTAAAGATTTTTACCTCATCCTTTTGATTCTCAAAGAGCCATGAAAGAGAACTCCTGAGATTCTGTATCTCAGTCATGGTTCTGCCTTCTAGCCACTGGACATACTGTCTTATGTTGGCAACTTCCTGTTTCAGATTAGAACAGCCAGCACATTCTCTCTGCTGTTCAGTTGGCTTGTTAAGCAGATCCACCATGCCCATACCTTGATGTGCAACAACATCTATGCTTTGCGCAAAGTAGAGAATACAGTTTCGGACCACTGAAAAGTAAAAACAAAAATAACCGTCTGTTTACTTCTCTGTCACCACCAACTCATAGCTGTAGATGAATAAATAGTTACTCTTTAGAAACACAATGTATCAAAACTTGTAAACAAACGTCAATTTTTTTGTCTCATACTTGCCATAACTGTTTGAAGCAAAACCGTTTGGACTATTTTCTTGCCCTATTTATATTTGAATTTATTTGGACCCATGAAATGTCATATTCAATACAGGCAAAAAACTTTTTTTGGACTCGTAACTTGTCATACGTATCTGAAGCAACAAACTCATTTGACCTTCAACATGTCGTATACAAGTGAAGCAAAATCTCTTTGAACTAATAACTTGTCATATTTACCTGAAGAAAGAACTTATGGATCGACGCATAACATGTTTTTGAATCACTATGTGTATATAATTCAAGTCAAACATTCATTGGAATCATAACTTGTCATATATTTCTGGAAGCAAAGCTCTTCATACCTTTAACCTGTCTGATACAATTAAAAAAAAAACTTCTTTTGATTCATAACTTGTCATAGATATGTATTTTGAGCAAAAGCCCTTTGCACCCTTAAAATTGTCAGAAATCATTAAAGGAAAAAAAACTCTTTGGACTCAACTTGTTATATATATTTGAGACAAATACTCTTTGAACTCATAAAATTTTATAAATCAATAAAAAAACCTTTTACACTCTTTGTACTCGTAATTTATCATATGTATCTGAATTGAAAACACTTTTGATCCTTTACAATCATGTTGTATACATTTCGAACAAAAACACTTTGGACTTATAACTTGTCATATATATTCAAAGCAAAAACTCTTTGGTCCCGTAGAATTGTCTGATAAAATTTAAGCAAAAGTCTTTGGACTCATAACTTGTTACAGTTATCTGAAGCAAAGACTCTTTGCACCCTAAACATTAGTACACAACTCAAGGAAACAATGTTTTGCATTCATAACATGTTTTAAATCTTGAAATAAATGTTTACACTCCTTTCAGGTTATACATTATACAAGAACAGAAACTTTTTAGGACTCTTAACTTGTCCTTAATATCTAAATCAAAAACATTTTGAACTGCTGACTTCTTGTGTAACATCGTTGAACTATTTTCTCATCTAATCGAGGGAAAAACTCTTTGGATTATTTTCATGTCCAACGTTTTTGAAACAAAGACTTTTTGAATCCTTCAGATGTCATACACAATTCAGGCAAAAACTCTTAGAACCCTTAAAATTGTCAGATATCATAAAAGCCAAACTCTCTTTGGTTTCAAAACTTGTCAAAATATCATCAATATCTTCAAAATATATATGAGTCAAAAACTTTTTGGACTCATAGCTGGTTGTATCTTTCTGAAGCAAAAACTGTTGATACTGTTAACACCTCATATACAATTCAAGAAAAAACTCTTTGATCTCATAACTTGTCACAACTATTTGAGACAATACTCTTTGGACCACTTTCTTGCAAAATATGTTTGCCAAAGTTACTGTTGTCAAAGACTCCTTAGGCTGTTACCTTGCCCTATTTATTTGAAATAAAAACTCTTCCAATCCTTTACACATTTTATAAAAATCGAGGAACAACTCCTTTGACTCAAAACTTATCACAACTATTTGAGGCAAAAACCCTTTGGACTGTTTTCTTGCCCAATTTATTTGAAGTAAAAACTTTTAAAATGTTCTTGCCCAGTATGCTTGAGGCAAGAATTCTTAGGACCATTTTCTGTACCGGTTTATTGGCAAAAAAAGCTTTGCGGAGAGCTCGACATAGTCACATTTGGTACTGCAGTTCAGTGTATGTATGTGTGTGCGTGCGTGCGTGCGTACGTCCGTCCGTCCGTCCATCCATCCAGATTGCCTTGTCCAGGCCATAACTCCTCTGTGCATGGAAGGATTTTGAAATACCTTGGCTTATTATACCCCCACCACAAAATGTGGGGGGTGCTATAATGGATTTGCTTTGTCGCGTTCGTCCGTCTGTCGGTCGGACGGTCCGTCCATCTCCATTATCGTGTCCGCTCTATAAATCCTATACCAACTGAAGGATTTTCTTCAAACTTGGCTGAAATGTTCACCTCAACAAGGGGATGTGCAGAACCCATGTTGCCCATGTGTCAGCTCAAGGTCAAGGTCACTATTAAAGGTCAAATATCAAACAATCAAATATTAGACATTATGTCGTGTCCGCTCTGTAAGTCCTACACTAATTGAAAGATTTTCTTTAATCTTGGCTCAAATGTTCACCTCAACAAGGGGATGTGCAGAACCCATGTTACCCTTTTGCCGGCTTAAGGTCAAGGTCACACTTGAAGGTCAAAAATTGACTTAGAAAATATTCTTAAATTTTAACATGTATTTGAATATTTCTGAAACTGGAAAACGTATTTGCTTGAAACTTAAAATATATATGAATTGTCACAATTAGGATATGCAGGTCAAGTTTCATAACTCTGTATTGCATTTTGACAAAGATATGCCCCTTTTTAAGTCTTCAAATTTACATACAATCAAATATTAGACAATATGTCGTGTCCACTCTATAAATTCTATACTAATGGAAGGATTTTCTTCAAACTTTACTCAAATGTTCACCCCAACTGGGCAATGTGCAGAACCCATCTTACCCTTGTGCCAGCTTAAGGTCAAGGCCACACTTGAAGGTCAAAAATTGACTTAGAAAATGTTCTGAAATTTTAACATGTACTTGAATATTTCTAAAACTAGAACAGATCATTTGAAACTTCAAATATATACAAAGTGTCGCAAGTAAGATATGCAGGTCAAGTTTCATAACTAAAAAAAGTGGGGGGAGGGGGGTAACTTTGTATTGTATTTTGACAAAGTTAAGTCCATTTTTATGTCTTTAAATTTATTTACTATAATATTTCTTAAACCAGAACAGATATTTACTTGAAACTTAAAATTTATATGAATGGTTTACAAGCAAGCTCAGATGACGAAAATTCTACAATTCCATTGAATTATGACACAAGTTATGCCCCTTTTAGGCTTAGAAAATGTTCTGATATAACCATTAATACTTAAATGTTTCTGAAACTAGAACAGATATTCACGAAAATGAAAGGTTATTTGTAACTGTTTCGAACATGATTTGACAATATATATTTATACTAATACCTGTACAATTTGTTTGTTTTTTTCACCAGAGATAATTTCTTTTTATGTATATGTATTTGTGCCACTAAAGTTATTCCCTTAACCACCTTTCCATGTCGTCTTCTGTCAAGGACATTGGTGGGGGTATGAATCGCATTCAGCGATAGTTCTAGTTTGTTCTCCTTGATGAGACAGTGTGTCGCGTGCAAGACCCAGGTTCCCAGCTAAAAGTTCAAGGTCACAGTACCAGGTCAGAGGTCCAAAATTTTGATGATAGACCTTGTCTGGGCGATAACTTCTCCTTGCATGGAAGGATTTTAAAACACCTTGGCACTTTTGTTCACCTTGATGAGAAAGTGTGCCGTGTGCAAGACCCAGATTCCTAGCTCAGAGGTCAAGGTCACAGTGACAGCTCAAATGTCCAAAATGTTGATGTTAGACTTTTTCTGGGCCACAGCTTCTCTGTGCATGGAAGGATTTTGAAATGCCTTGGCACTTTTGTTCTCATTGATGATATGATGTGTAGCGTGCAAGACCAAGGTTCCAAGCTCAAAAGTCAAGTTACAGTGATAGCTCAAAGGTCTGGGCCATTACTTCTCCATGCATGGAAGAATTTGAAAATATCGTGATAGATTTGTTATGCTCCCTGAAAGAGACATCATATAGGCCTGCCTTGTCCTTCCCTCATGTCATTCTGTCTAGTGTGGGGAAAAACTCCATAACTAAATAAAGGTAATGGTTGCCTTGTTCGGGCTATAACTTCTCTGTGCATGGAAGGATTTTGAAATACCTTGTTGCCAGGTCAAAGGTCCACAATTTTGATGATAGACCTTGTTTGGGCCATTATTTCTCCATGCATGGAAGAGTTTAAAAATACCATGATACATTTGTTATGCTCCCTGAAAGAGACATCATATAGGCCTGCCTTGTCCTTCCATCATTATCTTCCCATATTTCCATTTCACTGTCCCATCCCCATAGACGGCATTCCATTGGCGGGCTCCATATGCTGCCCATGGGAATTCCAGTTGTGAAATGAAAAGCTCTTTGAACCCTTCAGATGCTGTATAAAATTCAGGCAAAAAAACTCCTTGAACTCAAAACTAGTCAGAACCATTTGAAAAAAAAAGTTATTTGAACTATTTTTGTGTCCTATCTATTGTAAACAAAAACTCTTAGGAGTATTTTATTGTCAAAATTGTTTGAGGCAAAAACATGTTTGACCATTTATTTATTTCGATTTATTTCAGACAGATCTCTTTGGACCCTTAAGATGCCATATGAAACAACTCTTGACTCATAACTGGTCATATCTATTTGAAGCAAAAACTATTTAGAGTATTTTCTCGCTTAGTTTATTTAAAAACAAGAACTCTTTTGACTATATATAAATTCTTGTCAAATTTGTTCAAGTCAAAAGCTCTTTGGACTAATTTTTGCCCAATTTATTTGAAACAAAAAGTCTTTGACCTATTACCTTACCCAATCTATTTGAAACAAAAATCTTTGCAATGTTAGAATGTCATAGATAATTAGTAGGGATGTAAGTGAACGTTCGAAAGTTCGGATCCGATGCCGAACGTTCGAATGTATTTTGGCATTCGAATGTTTAGAAAAAAAATCTATCATTTTTGTTTTCATGGGAAAATGAAATCATGAAGTGTTGAAGAAGTAAGAAAGGCGTTATAATCAGGTAAATTCACACCTATTGTTGCTTTAACACCTCTGTTAACACGTCTGGTCAGACGACCGTAAACTTCCGTCATCTAATGTTGGTGACCTGTGCTTTAAGCAAGTGTCACCTACAATAGCTAAGTCAAAAGGCACTGGTATGTCCGTGTCAGAGTGTCGAGTCTGTGGTCAAACTAGGAAACAGAAGGAAGAAATTAAATACACAGACGTGTCAGTCAGTTACTGCCCCGATTTTACTTTATTGTGGCGCGATTTTCGGGGTTATTTTATTCTCTCGCAAATTCTCTAACAGTTCACATCCGTAACACTTATAATCAGTCAAAATGTCAGCCATAACTTGGGCTTCGTCTAAATTTCTTTTTCTTTTCGACCTTCTAAGTATAAATTTAAATCGAAAGGTGATTTACCCATTAAGGATACCGGATACCGAGAAATACACATTGTGTCAATGAATTAGAAACACTCGGATCTTATCGAGTTGACCACGTCGAGAAGCAATCTCCTGGCAGTGATCTCCCCTTCACTGTTGAACTTAGCTGGATTTCAGAAATTATTTTTTATTCTTTTTTCTTCAGTTATTATTGGAATTGCATCGATTTAACATGCCTTGAGTTAGTGAAATTGAAAAAAAAGTTTAACATTTTGTTTATTTACGTTCGACTATCATCACGTGACATGCCTTTGTACTGAATGGAAAGTAAACGCTGCATGGAGTTTGGCCAAGAAGTTCGTGAAAACACTGTGTAACTATTGAGTACGAGTGATTCGAACGTTCGAACGTTCGAATGCAAAATGATCCGAACGTTCGAATGCTAAAATGAACAAATTTTGCCATCCCTAATAATTAGGCAAAAAACACTTTGAACTCATACCTGGTCATATCTATCTGAAGCAAGACCTCTTTGGACCCTTTGCATGTTGTATACAATTCAGGCACAAAACTCTTCGGACTCATAACTAGTCATATATATCTTTCTGAAGAAAAAGCTCTTTGGAGCCTTAACACGTCGTCTTCAAATCAACAAAAAAAACCCCCCAAAAATCAAAAGAGTTCATTCATTGTCATTACTGGCTGTACTTATCACAAGCACCTCCTTCAGAGTATAGTTATTATATGTTGTGGGGGATATTTCAAGATAAAGACAGTATCACATTCCAGAGACAACTTGGGTCATTTTCCATGCTTAGTATATAGAACTAGTATACGAGACCTTATTAATATCTTGATCATCCAAATAACATTTGGCAATGTTAGCAGAGGAGCAGTGAATAGAACTAACAACCCCTGCATTACTAGTGTACTGCGTTAACACTGCACCACTGACCCTTTCAGTATAGTTTACGACATTCACCATTCCCTGACTAACCCCAAGAACAAAAGGGGTCATCTTCTAATAAAGGCAAACACAAGATTAAATTTGAAGCATGATGTCATTAATTGAATGGAAACCATCATCAAAAGCAAGATTATAAAGAAAATAACAAAATAAAGTGGATTTTAAATGTATTAATTATCAGTATGATTACTGTTCTAATACATGTTGAAAGCATAAAATTTGAGTAACTGTACAACTATAAGAAATTCTTAGTTAGGTTACGTAAAAATTCATTCAAATTCATTTTATTCCTGCAGGAACAAAGTTCTGTCAAAATGTAAAAATAATTTTGGTGTGAAACTAAGTGGTTTACATTGTTGAGTACAATACTGATTCTGTTGGACTCATACACAGCTGCAAAATCTATATTGGACAGGCACTTGTGTACAAAAAGAATTCAATAATGTACTCAACAATGTATAATAACCTCGACATATACATGTATTACATATCTGAAAAAAAAAGAACAACACAAAGGGCCATAATTCTGCAAATCATCTGAAAATGTGTAGTTCATACAAAGTTGAAAACCCCATCCCATTTTTTTTCCAAGGAATTTCAACAATATTTCAAGACAGCATGGCCAACATCTGCCTATGGGATTTTGTTACAGGATGATTTTCAGAATTATTACCCTTGTCGGTTTTTCTTTTGACTTAAATTTGTTAAATGAATGACATGCGAGGACTAGCAGCATTTTTCTTCAAAGGTCTTCTCAATGTCCCACATTTAGCATTGATAATATCTGTAAATTCTTTATCTGTCAGGCATGGCTGTCTATTGTCTTGCTTAAATTTGTTGAGTACAAATTCTTTAATAGCTGATAAAACAGTGCCAGGAAGAGCTTTTGACTCCTTATTGACATTGTGTGTTGCCCTAACTCCTTTGCATTTTCCTTTGGCAAGGACTTCCTTGGGAAATATACACTCAAGCAGATCTATTGTCAACTTTCTATGGGTGTCCCCAATAATAAGAGCAGCTGACACTTGCTCTGGTGCCATGTACGACTCATATCCACTAGCCAAAAGGGTTTTTTTGTGTCCAGATGCCTATAATCTAGAAGAAGAAAAAAAGGTTTACATGATTATTTGGTATCCCAGTTATTTTAAATAATTGCTGAAATATTGTCAATTTTAGTTTTAGCTAACCGCTTTCTGCTAGTTTAATATTCAACTGCAGGTGATCAAAAATTAAAATTAACATGGGTATAACTGAA
Organism: Cyclina sinensis; assembly: GCA_012932295.1. Lineage (NCBI taxonomy): Eukaryota > Metazoa > Mollusca > Bivalvia > Venerida > Veneridae > Cyclina > Cyclina sinensis. Next base: position 35,391,349 of record JAAONU010000006.1, on the reverse strand, counting down.
TAAGAAACTTTTCGTACAAATGCACCTTAAATACTGGATGAATTTAATAATAAGGCTAAATATTTCATAGAAGTTCATGGTATCTAAATTGGTTTTTTTTTTCCAAACTAGAAGGCTATGATGTCCTTGTATTGCTCACCTAAGTGAACACTGTAACTACTTTCATCTCATAATGCAAAGATTAAGCATAAGACTTGTGTTCGGTAAGTGTGTAATCATTAGGCTCAATGAGCATTTGGCATTAAACCTGACAGATGCACAGAATGTAAATGGTAGATGCAGACCTACAACTACATGTCATTCCAAGACAAAAGAAATGACTAACTAAATCATAAAGTGAGTGAATAAAAGGGAACAGCAGCTTAAAAGCTATCCCATTTACTGTAAAGACATTTCACCAATCACAATTACCAGTATATAATTCCACTGCACCACAACAAAACAGGAAATCAGAACTTCTTTTCTGATACATCTGACTTTTAACTCAAACTGTGGCCGACTGCCTTGTGGGCATCTTTTTCATGTTTGCATCCATACATTGTGGCATTGTTCTTAAAGTTTTGAACACCACATACAGCATTTACAGTTGTCATTGCTGGACTTTCAATATCTGCAACACAGACCGCTTTCACATTAGATGTTGTTATTTGACTAGACCGAAGTCTACACCTCTCTTTTGCATTACTCTGTTCTTTCGTTGTAATTTCTACATTTTCAGCTTGTTCCGTCACATTTATAGTGTCAAAAATTTTTAAGCACTTTTCATGGAGTTCTTCAGCCGTCATTTTAACATAACATTATCCTTTAAATTCTATAAAGGTTCAGGCAGCTGTCCATCCTTGAGTATCTTTGGTATAAACTCTCCCCGATATGTCGCTGTTAGGTTAAGGGAGAAGTCACTTCTCCCTAAAATTTGACCTCAGGATGAGCCCTGCATATATAGCTAATATATTTAACTATATCAACTTCTTCCAGAAATGTTCCAACTGTGGTTATTTCCTGTCTTGCTAAGGGACTCTGGTATACATGCCTGTTGGTATCTGCACTGTCATATATGTGCTTAAAATGTTTCTCTTCCTGCTTCTGTCATTTCAAGCCCTGCATACTAAGTAGCTAATTGTGATGCCTCATGTTTCTTGCTGTTTTCTTCTGAAGCTTTTGTGTAGCACATATTTCACGGTCTGACTTCTGTCTATCTGGATACATGATTTGAAGAGAACGAGTCATTTGGAAAAAAAACATACTTGATTTCTTGATGAATACCAGCCTCTGTTGCATAGAATTCTTAGTGCAGCCTAGCAGAGGAACAAGTTTTCCACCTTTTACCAGGTTGGTTAGTTATTTTAAACCTACCAGTTATGGCTGTCTCTATTGGTTCTTTATATCCAGTCCAGCTGTTTTTCTCTGGATCATTCCACTGCTTCAACAAAAGGCCTAATGGTTCAGCACGATGCCTTGCATTAAATATAGTCAGCCTAGAAACAACTAAATCATGAATTAATGTGTACTTATTAGAAGCTATGAACTTGTACTTATCAGCTCTTATTTCACTCAATTTCTCTATTTTGAACGTCTTCCTTAACTGTTTGTCTTTTTAGCTCACCTGAGCTGGCTCAGGGTGAGCTATTAGGATCGATGAATGTCCGTCGTCCGTTGTCTGTCATCCGTCGTCCGTTCACATTTAGTTCGTCAACACTCTACTGGTCACATTTTTGCTCCAATTGTCACGAAACTTGGTCGGGATGTTTTTCCCAGTAATTACTCGGACGAGTTCGAATATGGGTCATATGGGATCAAAAACTAGGTCAAGGAGCCCAAAAATAGAAAAATTTTGTTAACACTCTAGAGGTAATGGTTTTAGCCCAAGTAATCTGGAAATTTGTCAGAAAGGTTGCTTCTATGATTTCTAGCTCAAGTTCAAATATGGGTCATCTGGGGTCAAAAACTAGGTCACAGAGCCCAAAAATAGAACATTCTTGTAAACACTCTAGAGGCTACATTTTCAGCCCAAATAAGCTGGAAATTTGTCAGAAAGGTTGTTTCCATGATTTCTAGCTCAGGTTCGAATATGGGTCATCTGGGGTCAAAAACTAGGTCACAGAGCCCAAATATGGAAAAACCTTGTTAACACTTAAGAGGTAACATTTTCAGCCCGAATATCCTGGAAATATGTCAGAAAGGTTGTTTTGATGATTTCTAGCTCAAGTTTGAATATGGGTCATGTGGGGTCAAAAACTAGGTCACACAGCCCAAATATGGTAAAAACTTGTTTACACTCTAGAGGTAACATTTTTAGCCCAAATTTCCTGAAAAACTGTCAGATAGGTTGTTTCGATGATTTCTAGGTCAAGTTCGAATATGGGTCATGTGGGTTCCAAAACTAGGTCACACAGCCTGTATATGGAAAAACCTTGTTAACACTCTAGAGGTAACATTTTCAGCCCAAATATCCTGGAAATACGTCAGATAGGTTGTTTTGATGATTTCTAGGTCAAGTTCGAATATGGGTCATCTGGGGGTCAAAAACTAGGTCACACAGCCTGAATATGGAAAAACCTTGTTAACACTTTAGAGGTAACATTTTCAGACCAAATATCCTGGAAATATGTCAGAAAGGTTGTATTGATGATTTCTAGCCCAAGTTTGAATATGGGTCATCTGGGGTCAAAAACCAGGTCACAGAGCTTAAATTTGTAAAAAACCTTATTTACACTCTACAGGTAACATTTTCAGCCCAAATATTCTGGAAATATGTCAGAAAGGTTATTTCGATGGTTTCTAGATCAAGTTGGAATATGGGTCATCTGGGGTCAAAAACTAGGTCACAGAGCCCAAAAATAGAAATAGCTTGTTAAGGCTTTAGAGGCTACTGTTTCAGCCCAAATATCCTGGAAATATGTCAGGAACGTCGTTTTGATGATTTCTAGCTCATGTTTGAATATGGGTCATGTGGGGTCTAAAACTAGGTCACACAGCCCAAATATGGTAAAACCTTGTTAACACTCTAGAGGTAACATTTTTAGCCCAAATTTCCTGAAAAACTGTCAGAAAGCTTGTTAAGATGATTTCTAGCTCATGTTGGAATATGGGTCATGTGGGGTCAAAAACTAGGTCACACAGCCCAAATATGGTAAAACCTTGTTAACACTCTAGAGGTAACATTTTCAGCCCAAATATCCTGGAAATATGTCAGATAGGTTGTTTCGATGATTTCTAGGTCAAGTTCGAATATGGGTCATCTGGGGTCAAAAACTAGGTCACACAGCCTGAATATGGAAAAATCTTGTTAACACTCTAGAGGTAACATTTTCAGCCCAAATATCCTGGAAATATGTCAGAAAGGTTGTTTTGATGATTTCTAGCTCAAGTTTGAATATGGGTCATGTGGGGTCAAAAACTAGGTCACAGAGCTTAAATTTGGAAAAACCTTGTTTACACTCTACAGGTAACATTTTCAGCCCAAATATTCTGGAAATATGTCAGAAAGGTTAATTCGATGGTCTCTAGGTCAAGTTCGATTATGGGTCATCTGGGGTAAAAAACTAGGTCACAGAGCCCAAAAATAGAAATATCTTGTTAAGGCTCTAGAGGCTACTGTTTCAGTCCAAATATCCTGGCAGTTTGTCAGAAAGCTTGTTTGGTTGTTCACGTTATTAGATTAGGTTAAAGGTCACAGAGGCTAAAAATAGATTTATCTACTGTACCTCATAAAGCCTTCATTTATAGACCAATATCTTTGATATTCATTATATAGGTTCCTTGCATGGACCTCTACCCATGTGTAGGGTTTAAGGTCACTGGGTCAAGGTCAAGGTCACCATAGCTTATAATAGATATTTCTACTTTCTGTCATAGAGCCTTTATTTATTGACTGATATTTTACATATTTTGTTTGGAGGCACTTATATATTTTCAATTAAAAAATGAAATACTGCTTAACAGCAAACCTACAGCCAAAGTACTCAGGTGAGCGATACAGGGCCATCATGGCCCTCTTGTTAAAGTCAGACTCTATTTTAATTCTCCAAATATATCTAGTCAGTAGTGATTTAGTAGGTCTACAAATCTGTCCAGTTTAGACACAATTGCATCTTCGATTTTCACAGACAGCAAGCAGGCCATGAAGAAAGCTACATTATCGTTTGAAAATATAGCCAACATCTTTCCTTGATCCATACCACATTTCCATCATCTCCAATTTTCATACTGTCTGTTGCCTCGTGGAGATATATAAATGAACGGATCTTTTTGAGCCAGCCTGTGCTCTACCTTATTTACAAAGAAGTATTACTTGAAACAACCTTGGCACAAATGGGGAATTACAGCATATTTCCTTTCTGCTGTCTGTCCTTAGACACATTAAGAAAAGTGCACATGTGTAAGGAGTGGTTCATTTGCATATGACCGAACAAAAACACAAATATGAGGTGGAAAAATGTCATTTATTTTTGAATGTCTTCAAAACAAAATTATATAATTAATCAGCCAATGGAACTATAGATTTTTAAGAAAGCTTGTATAATATGCATAAGTGGGTGATACTAGACACCACCTCAACGACCGTTGACCACCCACCCTACTCCTGTAATACGTGCACACGTAAAGTTCACGAATATTACAGCGTTAGAATATGCAAAAAAAGGACTGCTACCCTAACACTGTATAAGAGATTATGAATAATAAATTCAAAGGCAGCGTTATGCTGAATGTCATGTACTATGCAAGTACAAAGTACCTATATTATACAAACAACAGTATGAAATTGATGTGACCCAATATATAAAAGTAGGGCTGCAATTTCAACACTGTATGAAAGACTGTTAACAAAAAAATCAATAGCAGACTCGTGCTTATATTGTTTAAAAGATTAAAACAAATGGAAATCAGTAGCAGCCTTATGCTGAACTACTATCTGAAACAACATGTATTATGCTAATGCTAACTTAAGTGAAACAAATATACACAGTTTTCAAAAAACTACTTATAACAATTGACACAAAAATGCATGGTTGGTTAAAATACCAGCTACATGTGTGTATATGTTGGAGTACAATAACAAATAATCTTGAAACATGCATTGTAACAGCACTGTTGTAATATGAAAATAGCAATATCAAAAACATAGTACTACCAGTTGCAAAATGATTAGAAATTATGCTGTTAGGTAAAAAGCGAGACTCGTCGGCACACCTGTAAAAAATCAAAGCGCCGCCCAATGTGTTTCATTCAAACTCCGCCTTTTACCTGTCAATAGTGTCATTCTAGTGCCATTCTGTGTACGGAATGGTCATGATGATAATCATGATGTACTTTTATGTCAACACATTCATTCGGCAATTCTTTAGAAAATGACATGTCTGGGCATTATTTTTTTAATTTTTAACGGCCGCAGCAGTAATATGAATTTAAATAATACCAGTAGAAATTATCAAAGTGAATTCAACTTCCACAGCTCTTATCAGCATCCCAAAGAAATTCGTACATAAACAAAATTGCTTTCCAGTTCAGTTGACAACTTACAAATGAGCTGTGTACATGTATGCAATATGACATGCGAGGGGTTGACTAAGTAACACGTTAGCAATGCAGCGACAATTACAACTGTGAACACAACAGCTTTGGCGCCGCCCAGGCACATTTTTTCTGGCTGCGGGTAGACTGCAAGATGCAGTTTTATTGACAGGTATACCTGAGAAAACTGCCTCGCTGTGATTGGATGATAAGTAAAGTGACAGTTTATGCTACTTGAATAAACATCGTAACATCACGTTTTACTGCGTTCCGAATACGTGAAAATCTAATCAGCAAATGGTAGTATTTACACTACAAACAATGAAATCAGTAATAAGAGTATGGCAGCCTTCTGCTGAACCATAACAGGGTAAGCTTTAGCGACAATATTTAGTTCCTAATACAAACAGCCTTCAAAAATACAAATATAGCAACATAAAAAAGTCACAATGTGATGGCAGCCGTATGCTTGACCATACAATTAATATGTAGTATATTTGATAGTCTGTATTCATGCCAGCCTTTTGCTGGACCATCAACAGTTAATGTAATAAGCTTATGTTAATGCAACCTTATGCTGAAACAAGATTTGTCAACCAAATAAGGTACAAGACAGATATGAAAAAATGAACACGATGAAAATAGAGTCACCGTGAGTCAATTTAGTTTCATTGAAGGTAACTGAATGTAGTTCCGAAGTGCTTGTGATTTCCACCTGCCCATACGTTTTATAGCTTCTTCAGAAAAAAACCATTTGACAAGTGTAAGTTGCCGCCCCTAAACGAAAGGAATGTGATTTGTAATAACGCGGATTATAACCAATGTATTGAATTGTATTGCATTAATGTGTATTGAAAAAGGAATAAGTTACACATTCCCCACTGGGAAACTGGGACAAGGGGCCATGCTCATGTTTTGTAAGCTGAAAGTAGGCACACATAGCAGAAACAGGACACAATCGTTTGTTGCTCTTTAGACGAAATAAACAGTGTTACTGGGTGAGAACTATGCTTGAATGTCCTCAAAATGCACTCTATCCCTTGTGGGGCTTGTTTGACCTGGGATTAGATAAACATCTTGTTTTTGAATTATGTTTGTTTGGGCAGCTTGGGTTTTTGCAGATATTTCCCTAATACGAAGAAACCGGTAAAAGGCCCTAAGTGCCATCCTAAATCAAACAAGTAGGCTAGAAAATTGACCAGACATGGCTCAGCAATTGGAAAACCAACTTGGTAGCTATTAGAATTGCAAAATGCAGTCTACTGATGCCAGTAGTTGTAGTAAGTTTGTTTTGCCCTATCTGCTAACGCACATGTTATTATTTGACGTACGGATGGACTTAAATGTAAAGGAAATCCACTTGAACACTTGTTTTTGTCTTGACTAAGTATGGTCGGCACTGAAAACCCTCCTGTAATTGAAAACGAGAAATAGCAACCAAATTTGACTTGCCAGGCACATGACATGACCAAAATAATATGTTCTTCTGCATACAACCTAAAACTAACCTGCAAACAAGTGACATCATAACAGGGTCATCTTGTTTTCTACATTCACTGTAGCCATATTATCAGAATGAAACATTATCTTATGATTTGCCCTCTAATTGCCCCAAATCCTTTAAATGATCTGGCCACATTTCAGCAAACCACTCTTTCCCAAAAACAGCAGCAAACCCCAGAGTAGATGCCGCATCAGTAAAACGATTGATGGATTCAGAATTTGACCAATTGTCCTGCAGAAACATGCATTTACCATTAAATAACTGCATAAATGAAAGCCACATGCTTAGGTCTGCACGTAATTTCTTATTGAACCTTATTTTGTAATGGGGGTAGCTAATACCAATTGTAAGATCATATAACCGCCGCAAAAATGTGCGACCTGGGACAACGCATGATGTTGCAAAATTTAGCAGTCCAAGCAGAGACTGTAGCTCACGTTTTTAGTCGAAACTCCTGCTGTACCTTAACAATCTTTCTTACCTTATCTTCAGGCAAATGAGTAACCATATTTACAGTCAACTTCAATGCCACATATAACCAGGCAAGTATTAAGGAATTAAGTTTTTTCATGCTTGATGCGAATTCCCACATCTTGAGCAATTTTGATAAATGCTTGTAATGAATTCAAGCATACATTTTAAAGATGAATCTTTGTGTCCAATGAAGAGAAAATCGTCTATTATGTGACTCATTATTGCACCATATTTGGTTTCAAGAATCCATTGTAAAGCATTACAAAACTGGGAGAATAACTGGCTTGACATAGACAACTCCATGGGAAAGCAGTCATCTACAAAATACTGTTTTTCGTTACTAACAATCCAAGAAAAACCTAAAATAATGGTCCAAAGGATTTATAGCGATTAACATGAAAGCATCTGCAATATCTGTCTTTGCTAGTAAGCAAGCACGACCACATTGTTTTACATTTTGCACCACAGTATCAATAGAATCATAAAGCACCTGTGAAAATTCCTTATCTAAGAGACTATTAACAGAGTTGTTCTTTGGAAATGAAAGGTCATGAATTAACCTGAATGTGCCAGGATCCTTTTTAGGCACAACCGCAAGTGAAGAACAAACGAGACCCTCTGGTCGGTCCATAAAAGGCCCTAATACACGACCTTTAGCAATTTCCTCCTGAATTTTATCTTTTACAATCTCTGATTGTGCTAGCGCAGAGGGGTGATTTTTACAATCTCTGGAGCTTATTATTTTGTTTACAGGAATACGAAAACCATTTGCAAAACCATTAACAGGAAATGAATTTCTATGGGGTCATAACCTTGTAAATATGCAGCACTTCAGTAACTGGTGTTGGTATTGTTTCGTTTTGCATGAAAGGGCTGGTTACATTCAAATGAAGAAGAAATAGTAGAGCTGGCTGGAACTGCTGCTATACCTGATGTCCTACTGTTTGAGAGACATTTAAACTTAGGATGGTTCCTTCCACACTTCTCACAGATATGTTGTTATCGACAACTGCGAAAAGTACAGCCTTGGGGTTTATTGAAACTGAAACAAGGAAGGGGCTTTTTCCTGGAAAATGGTGACTGCAAAGTATCATGCTTATTTGACAGTGAGTAAATTGTGGCCTTAACGTAAGGTTTCGTATGCATAGTTTGTTTTTGAGCTCTAAATGAATGGTTATAAAAATTAAATGCACCAGTTCCATAAGCTCTGTCAAGATCTCTGATAATGCTACAGGAAGCCAACAGACCAGAAATCTCATCTACATATTTTTCTTTATAAATATCTAAAAGGTATGGAAAGCTGTAAGCCACTGCCCAATGGATAATTTTGCTTGTTTTGAAGAAGCAATAGACAAAGTGTTGCCAGACATGTTTGTCAATAAATCGACAGGAACAGCCTTCTTCTGAGAAAGCAGGTTATGAAATTCGATGAAGTCATTATTCCAGATTGCATGTTTAACCTTAACATCCACGAATGCACCTGGCTTTAAACTCTACGAGGCCATATTTTGTATTTTGACTGTACCTGAAAGAGTTGCTGCCTGGGGCTCTAATTCAATCTGATCTGGAGCTAATAGGCTACTAACTTGGCAGTCAACACCCCCAACCTCGTTTTCTTTTGGTTGCTTTTTTCTTTTTCTTAATGTTCTCGGGACTTTCACTTAAATCTGAAGTTTCTTCTGTTGATGAAATAGTGAATGCTGGTCGTGTTCCTGCTTTCAGCCCATACATCTGATTAAATTCCTCATAAAATTGACATGATTTTGGACTTGATCCTGATGCCCTAGTATTGTCCACTGCATTCTTGCATTCTCTTTTAAGGGACTTAAATTTATTTTTGCACTGTTATGCCGTTACATCAAATCCTTCTTGATTAATATTTTCTTGTATCTTTTTCCACAGACCTATAGTACCTTAAGTGAACAGAACTCCTCCTCCATTCCACTTCATAAGTTGAATAAAACTTTTGTTTCATCAGTTTTTCTTCACACCTGCAATCATAAAATTACAATTAACTCTTGTACATCCATGCTGCAAGAAGGTGAGGCTGTGGGAACAAAGTTCTCTTGCGTCTGATTACTGACAGTCATATTTCTTCTGATACTTTCCATAAGTTCATTATCTATAAATCAAAACATAAAACATGCAGCTTCAATAATTATTGTTGTAAACAGCTAGTATATAAATAGCATAAATTTGAAAGAGAAGTGTCAGAGTTTTGTCTCTTCCTGATAACTAATTATATTTGAGTACTACCTTATACATTTTGATAACACTTAAAGTTCTGAACAATTTTACTTACTGGAAAAAAGAACTTCGGTACATGTAAGAAAAGGTCTTCATGAAAGAATGTTTTTTTTTAAAGTGACATTCTTATTAAAAAAATGATGGTTTTACCTTTAGAGCATGTTTGGACATAAATACCATAAAAAGACTCAAACAAGGGGGTAACAGTAAGACCATCACTGTTTTAAAAATTACATGTAGACTGACCATTGGTTTCTACATGTAAAAAAGTTGACAGACGCATGACGACGGACATCCAATGATCCTAAAAGCTCACCATGAGCACTTCGTGCTCAGGTGAGCTAACAAAAACACGTGCTGGGAAGTAGTGCATGAAATACCAAAGTCCTTTACACTACCTGTTAATTTTTTTTAACTAGGAATGTATCAAAATACAGCTGGCAAAGAATAGTTTGAAATGTTAACATCAGGGGAATAAATGAGGCATGGGTATAAAAGTAATATCAATATTTCATAATGTGAAAAGAATGCAAGTAGTTAAAGAATGTTAATAATTATGTTTGTTAAGGCAGAGTTGATTAATTTTGATAGTGTCTACACCTTTTAGCTAGCTGCTATTGGAAATCCTTATTGAATTTCTATTGTTTTAAGCTTTGATGGGTGACCTTGAATTTGACCCCAGTGACCCTTCAATACATTTCAAATGTGGAAGTCTATACAAGGTCTACATGCCTTGAAAAATATTTTGAAGGTCATTTGCAGATAGACAAACAGGCAGAAAAAGTTTCATTGATGATCCACAAGTTGTGACAACAGAAAATAAACAATAAAGTTACGTAAGTTTGAGCATTTCTTGTTCAGGTGAGATACTGAAACAATACATAGTTGTTTTTTTTTGTAAGATTTCTCGAATTACTTGCCAAGATTGTCAGTAAAGAGTGTATTAAAAGAACATCAATTTTAAAGAACAAAGTATTAAACAATGTTCAGAGAAAAAATCTAAACAAAACCTAGATGTAGTTGCAAAAGTTGGCTTAACTAATGCAAATTGAATGAAAAAGTTGCAGAATGCCTACAACAAGTTGCTGAGCAATACTGGTAGACTAGTGGTAGTTCCCACAAAAATGTGTCTACTGTTACTAATTGCTTAGAACTGAATTTGTATTAAAAACAAAAGCAAACAGCATGCATACAAATGCATCACACCATGACTTTTGGAGGTAAAAATAAAGGAAAAATCTGACAATAACATAGAATTTTGTTTCAAGATTCTCATATCTTCTTGAAAACTTTCACTGTATTGGTATCTTTCCTTGGACTTCTAGTAAAGCCCACCTTGGCTGGTAGCATCTTGAGCATTCTCTCCTCGACATCTTCACTGAACTTGAAGTTACAATTAGACTTAATGACTTCTTTGATCTGTGGTGTGAACAGAGTAACAGTTTTAATGTCATTTTCCTGTTGCATAGCAACAGTGCAAACAACACTGTTGTTTTCATCATCTTCATTATATGTTGTGATTTATTTTCAACCAGTTTTTTTATTGAAACAGGGTTGTCTGGGGCATGATTTGTAGAAGTGTAAGGAGAAGTAACATTTTCAGTCCAAATAATCTGGAAATTTGTCAGACAGGTTGTTTCTATGATTTCTAGCTCAAGTTCGAATATGGGTCATCTTGGTTCAAAAACTAGGTCACAGAGCCCAAAAATAGAAAAAACCTTGTTAAAACTCTAGAGGTTACATTTTCAGTCAAAATATCCCAGAAATTTGTCAGAAAGGTTGTTTTGATGATTTTTAGCTCAAGTTCAAAATTGGGTCATCTGGGGTCAAAAACTAGGTCACAGAGCCCAAATATGGAAAAACCTTGTAAACACTCTAGAGGTGAAATTATCAGTCCAAATAACCTGGAATCTGTCAGAAAGGTTGTTTCAATGATTTCTAGGTTAAATTTGAATATGGGTCATCTGAAATCAAAAACTAGGTCACAGAGCCCAAAAATAGAAAAAAACTTGTTAACACTCTAGAAGCTACTTTTCAGTCCAAATATTCTCCAAATTTGTCAGAAAGGATGTTTTAATGATTTCTAGCTCAGATTCGAATAAAGGTCATCTGGGGTCAAAAACTAGGTCACAGACCCCAAATATGGAAAAACCTTGTTAACACGCATTGAGGTAACATTTTCAGTTTAAATAACCTTGAAATTTGTCAGAAAGATTGTTTTAATGATTTCTAGCTCAGTTTTGAATATGGGTTATCTGGGGTCAAAAACTAGGACACAGGGCCAAAAAGTAGAAAATCCTTGTTAATGCTCTAGAGGTTACATTTTCAGTCCAAATGTCCTTGAAATTTGTCAGAAAGGTTGTTTCAATAATTTCTAGCCCAGATAAGGATATGGGTCATCTGGGATCAAAAACTAGGTCACAGAGCCCTAAAATGTTAAAACCATTTTAACACTCCAGAGGTTCCCGTCCGTACATTTTCCATGAATTTCCATGAAAAAATACCGGAAATTCATGAAATCTCCAACTCTGGATAATTCGGACTAGTTTTCCGGAGTTTTTCACGGAAAATTGAAAAAAAATCATGAACACCTTCCATGAATTTCCAGAGCTTTTTTCATGAAATGTTTCCGGAGTTTTCCATGAAAATGTTCCGGAGTTATCAAAGAAACTCTGGAAATTGTTTTCCTTATATGTTATATTACTCTGGAAAAAATTTCCACAGTTACTCTGGAAAAAAGTTCCAGAGCCACTCTGGAAAAAAGTTCCGCAGTTAAAAAAAGGTTCCAGAGTCACTCTGGAAAAAATTTCCAGAGCCACTCTGGAAAAAAGTTCCGCAGTTAAAAATAGGTTCCAGAGTTACTCTGGAAAAAATTTCCAGAGCCACTCTGGAAAAAAGTTCCACAGTTAGGAATACTGTAGAAAGAGGGAGTTGGTTTTACCCTGGAATTAACTCTGGAATAATTCCAGAGTAGTGGCGGCATGGCCGTGCGGTTAATACATCGGACTAGTAATTTAATGATAGCTAGCTGCATTGGTTCAAACCCTGTCAGGGACAAGTTGTTTCATTGAGCAAGAAACTTTACACTCATTGCTCACGAGGGGTTGGTTCCAGCGACCGATTTGAAAGTGTCTTAATAAGCTAATACCTACCTACACAGTCGACTAAAATAATTTCTCTTAAAACCACTAATTCCAGGTCTCAGATGGACAGTTGGACAGACAGGAGCAAATAATTCTGTGCCAGTAGCATAATACATTAGTGACTTAATCTTTCATACAGTTGTCTTTGTTAAGAGTTTTATGCAAAAAAAAATAAAACTGACCTAATGATATAACTATCTTTTATTTTAAGATGCATTCTCATTCAATTATACATTTGAACCTTAAATTCTGTAATCTGACATTTTAACATGTCATAAATAAAAAGATAATTATAAAAATTCTTTGCACATCTTTAATATTTATGGATACAAACACATCATATCAAGTCTCTTTCCATTTGTTTAGTGTTGGTTTTAATATCTCCCTCAACTTTTCTTTGATATTTGATGGTCCTTGGCCATACTTTTCATGAATAATATCTAAAAAAAAAACATATAATACATATGATATAGGTTGAAAGTATTTTTGGTAAACATCAATGTATTTGTTTGAAAAAAAAAAGCTGAATAAATTCATAATTACATTGGGTTGCAGCTTAAGAAAGCTTTTGTCTAATTCACATAGATTCAGCATTGCAAATATGTCACATCATAGAACTAGCAATGCCCATGGGAAGAAAAATAATGACAGCGATAGCTTGATATAAAAAAGGAGGAGAAAATCTACTTTATATCCCTTAATTAATGTACTTAGTCATATAGGCAATGTTCGCCATATCACCCAATGACATCATCGAAAGGCAACAACTTATTCCAGGTCTATAATCATATAAAATAAGTATTAATGAAAATAATATCATACTTCACTCCCAATTTCCAATATGTCATTGTCACATGCAGTCTTAGCTTTTGTGGAAGATTCTAACTCTGTCAATTCTAACTCAGCAGACACTTGAGCCTACAAAACATTTGATTTGCAAACATAATACAAATTACTACGTAACAAAAATATGCAAATAAAGTATATGTTCTAGAGTCAGACAACCCTATGGAATAACTCCAGAAAACTCTGTGGCACACAACTATCCATATTATTTAATGCCACTGAATTTCAGAAAAAATATTTGTATATAATTAATTATTCATGTTTTATATGCATATGATTGGTATTATTAGCATGTAATTAAAAAAATATTAATTGAAAGCACATGCATAGCAAAATGTTATTTTTTGGCAATCTTATTCCAGTTTAATTATTTATAAAAATGTCTGTAAAACAAAACATATATAAACAACAATTAAAATTGTTTTTGCTGCAATAGTTTTTAATTTTGTTAGATATTGCTACAAATAATTTCAACAATAATGGTAATTATTTATTTCATTATTTTTATCAATTATCTCAACCTTATTGAATAACAAAACTAATCACCAATTTATTTCTGTAATCAACCTCATTTTCTTCTTCTTCATCATTATAATTTGAGACTGTCCATGGTACCTGTAGCATTTTAAGTTTTCCTGTTTCAACCTTTATATAAATAGAAAAAAAAATATTCATTACTAATAATATATATGTATCAATTGAGTAAAATCAAAATGCTTATTCTGATAGTAGTTTGGTATTGTTAATATAAACCCATAATTTACTGAAACAAGGGTCCCTTTGCCCTCAGAATGTAAATTTTATGAAAAAAACATGACCAGGAATGTAAATTACTGGTACATAATGTAAAGAAAAGGGCAGATTTCAAATTTCCCACCCAGTAACACTCAGTGAAAAAGATTAAATTAGGGCACATGTAAAATTGATGAAGAAAAACTAAAATTAAAAGTGTTTATTAATCCAAGGTAAATTTGAAAATGCTGAGGTAACAAAATAGTCTAAATTACTTACCATTATATTCTATTGAACAATAGCAAATTTCCGTTTCCATCTGATTGAAGAACTCATTTAATGTCTCAGTTTAATTTTTATTAAAGTTCACGTTATAAAGTTGTTTCATCTAAATGACACTTTAGTCACTTGTTTAACTCTATTCCTAAGCATCTTTATAAATTATAAGCACTGAGGTCCAAATAAAATATCTTCCTGTGTAATATTTGAATTTTCTGTACAAAAGATCTGAGGTTTGAACTAAGAGATCCTGATGCCAGATTTGTTCAGGATATTAGATTACAATGTTGTAAACCTCACTTATCTCACACTTTCTTTTATATAAGATAGGTGAGTTTAACACTGGTTATTTTGAAAACACCAGGGAGCACTTGACTGATCACTGACCAATTACACATGTTTATACTAGGTTACAATCACTTCTGTTGAACAGTCTACAATTAATACTCATAGGAGACCAATTTATGAAAAAAAAAATGTCAAATTTGAATCACATGATATCATTAACTTCTGCTCAAGATAATTAATGTTTAAGAAGGGATATACTTGTGCAAATGAATTAAAACTTAAAAGACACATAAATAAAACAAATTAACATTAATGGCCGGCCTGCTTATACTTCTGCTTTATAATTTCTGGAAAAAATAAAAAACATTAAAAAAAAAGTTGAGAACATGATAGCAGACATCAGTGTCATACATTTTGAAAAGTTAAGGCAAAAAACAACCTTAATCCCATTATATCAATCGGCATCTCCTTAAAATGATATTGAACATCTGTGCATATATTTGCACACTTAATGCTTAATAAGTATTGACATCACAATTATATGTATTTCATAAGTCTTTATTTTTATAACTGTGACCTTTTCATCTTCTTTTAATACACACATGTACATAAATGTGCTGAAATAGGATGATGCTATTGTCAAGTGAATGAAATGATTTATTCTTGATTTTTCAAACCTAGTCTATGATGTATATTTTACAAAGAAAAATAAAAGAAATAAAATATATCCAATCATTTTCTTAAATTTTGTTTACTTTTAAATACATCTTTAACAATTAGAAAATAATACAATTTCAGAATATAGAAACATAAAATATATGCTTTCATAGGGAATTTTATCAAAAGTCAGCTTAATGTAGGAATCTGCTGAAAATTTTCTAAGTCCAAAACATCAGTAAAAATGACAAAGTGTTTTCCAGAATTCAACTCCTTGAAAATTTTCTAAGTGTTGACTTTCCAGAGTTTCCAGAAGTGTTTCATGGAGATTTCTTTTGATGTTAAAATTATGTTCCAGAGTTCTCCATGAAAATTGTTCCAGAGTACTCTGGAAATACTGTGGAATACAGCTTATTTACATGAAAATTCGGGAAAATTCATGGAAAATAACCAATTTTCCAGAGTTTTTCCAGAATAACTCTGGAAAATCTACAGACGGGGGAATCGACCCTGTAATCATAGAGGAGCTCTTCTCCTTCATGTATTTTCTTTTTTGCGAAAATACATAAATAAGGGCGTTCTTCGATTCCTACTATCCGCATTTCAGAATTGCAAGACAAGTCGGCTCTTGGCGCATCATTAATCATTTTCCCCTTGTTTGATTGTTCGTCAAACTCTGTCGCATCAACACTAAAATAAAAGTCTAATAGCTTGCATTTTTGTTTACTCTACTCATTTTCTCTTAAATTATACATTATTTGCCTATCAACTCAGTAAGACGAATTTTACAGAGATAAAAATTAAATTTCATGCGGTGGTGTATAGAATATTTGAAGCTGTTTTTATTGGTAGCATTTGCATATTATACATTCATCGCAAAGTGCTAGATTCTATATCTGAAATTGCATATGAAAGTACAAATATTTACCAGTAAAACTTTCCTTTACATTGAAAAAAATAAAGGAAAGAGCCTGCGTGCCCTTTCTTTTCGTAGAAACGGTCCCTTTTTTGTCCCTCACGCCATGAGATGAGTTCTCCAGGATATCGAAGAAGGAATTCATCTTCGGTGAATGTTTTCGTAGCTAACACTCCTTTTCCTGTGAAAAAAAAGAAATTAGACAGCCTGCAAAGATACTTTAAAACTAAAATAACAGAAAGTTTACTGAATTACAATACATTCGTAATCAGTAAAAGGTTGGTTTCACGTGATGTGCTTGATTGCGTGCGTGTATGTGTGTGTTTGAGTTATTACGTTGGTGCCAGTTTCCATAATATCAACGCCCCAAGAAGAGTTTAGTTACTTTAGGTTTCGGAATAGAAAGTGTCCCAACTAGAGACACTCCTGTTTCTTTCACATGCTATGTGTATAGCAACCATACACGCTACCTCATCCGAAAGACTGGTAGTAATTTTAATTTGTCAGCTCGGGGAATCGAATCGGCAACCCTG
Organism: Cyclina sinensis; assembly: GCA_012932295.1. Lineage (NCBI taxonomy): Eukaryota > Metazoa > Mollusca > Bivalvia > Venerida > Veneridae > Cyclina > Cyclina sinensis. The sequence goes on along the minus strand of JAAONU010000006.1, from coordinate 35,374,219 downwards.
AGTTAACAATTTTGTCCGCTTCCATTATAATAATAAGCTATTTCAGAAATTATCCACCCAACCCATATGAAAGCAGTTTTTTTTTTAAAAATACCCTCTCCCCCGAAGACATCCCCCCCATTCTCTCCCCCTTACAAAGTCAGGTCACCTCAAATTCCCCCTCCCCTTCCTAAAAAATCAAACCTCCCCATCTGATCCCTCAAAATATCCCCCTCCGTAGAATGTCCCCTTCCACTGTTTTAGAAGTGTTTCCACACAACAAAAAATGAAATTACTCCCTCTTTCCTTCTAGACCTCCTGCCTTTTTTATTTATAAATTATCTCTCTGTCTTCACAAGAAATTGCTTTCACAGGGGGGGGGGGGATATTTTCTGGAATAGCCAAATAATTCATTTTCAGATTACAAAAATTAACTTTTTACCGTTTACATACATATATTGTGATCTAATTAAACAGTTTTAAGATAGGCTCATCGCAATTTCATTTTACTAATTGTTTCTTCCAGTACCTTTGAGTATTCCGCATCATTTTTATATATGAATTTTTTTTAAAGAATGTAAAATTTAAAACTCAGTAACGTTTCTCCTAGCTTCGTCATCAGGCTGGATCTTAGTTTTATTGATTTTTAATGTCAGCCAGTTTCTTTCCAGCTAAATCTACTGCTCCAAATGATCTCCCTACATTTTTCAAGGTAAAGTGAGTAAAAATCTGGGATATAAATAAAGCAGTTATCTAGTATGAAAAATTAAATGTAGGGACTGTAGACAGTCTCTGTTTCTCCCTTAAATGAATGTTATTACCAAACATAATAAATATACGAGTGATGCAGTCGCTTGTTTATTTCCCTGATATTACTTGGTACTATAAAGACACCGAAGATTAACTACAAACTTCTCCTAGATATATGTGATATAGATGCAACTAATTAATATATAATATTTTTCAATGTAAGAGATTTTTTAAATGGTACATTTTTTGTTCTTTCGTAACTATTACTTTTTATTAATGCAGTTTTATGTAACATCAGTTCAACAGATAAAATGTATGTAAACAGTCGAAATAATGATGTAATGTGATGCACAAATTTAAATTATGGCGAATCAATTAATAGTATCTCATATTTCATATATATCAGAATGAAATATGTTGAAATTAAAATAAGACATACCTATATCGTCATTGATAAATTCTAATTTAAATCCATCTGGATCCAGATTTGCCAGACAACTTGATGTCGCTAATTCCGTCTGCTTTTGTCTTTCCTTTCTGTGCAATGAAAAATAATTCAAGGGGTTGTGAAATATGGCACTGGAACTCGAGAGTATCAAAATCTTGTTCTTTTTCCACTGTATTTTTATTGACGTTCCATCATATATTTTTCATGGAAGAAAAGAGATATTCTAAGCAAACACCTTTTTAAACAGTTAAATATAATACCTTAAGTTTTGTTTTCAAATATATTCCGGGCCATAAAAATGACGATTTCTATGGAAGCGTATACTGACCCCCTTATATACTTTAGTTAAGTCCTTAAAACTACGGACATATATATTTACGGAAGTGCTAAATGTTAATAATTTAGAATACTTGTGAAAGATCAGTATGTTTTTGTTCACTTACAAGTTTACCAAAACATGTAAATTATACATTTCTGCACTTTCTTTTCTAGAGGAATCAAATGTGTTTAGATATCTATATGTAACATTGCATAGTACTTGCATTTTCCTCACAGTTTCGTTACAGAAATCAAAAGTTAGACAACTCTCAGTCTTTTAAAATTGGTAAAATAATATGCATGAAGTAAACAAGTTTTCACATCCTATTTACACTACTTTTACCTAAACTGCTACTTTTCTTTATATTTATATATAATTATATAACACTGACCCGACAGTTAGAGATGATGTAGATTCAAACAGCGCATCTAATGACATGTTTGTTTTATTTGCATTTAATCTTACCATTAAAAAAAGTTCTAACATTTTTTAAAATTATTTTAAAGAACGAAATTTAAGCCATGTTTTCTATTGATATATTTTAATGTTATCAAAAAATAACAATAAGAATAAGAAGAAGAATCCTGCGCCATATGATTTGCATGTAAAAAAAAAAGAAGAAAGTGTACAGTTATAACAAGTATTACTAAATTAGTAATCGGCTATTCCAGGAGAGCATTTTTGGAGACAGGGGACGGAGGTTGGGGGGGGGGGGTAATTTACAGATAAGGGAAGCAGGAGGGTTTAGAGGGAAGGAGGGGGTAAGGGTATTTTGTTTGTGTAGCATGGAAACAATTTTCAAACCGGCGGAGGGGTATTTCACATCTAAATGGGAGGGGATGGGGGTTATTTGGAGGGACCAGATGGGAAGGGGATTTTCAGGTACAGATGTATGGAATGGGGAAATGGGGGTGAAATGTCTGCCTTTCAAAAAATTGCTTCCAAAGCGGGGTGGATATTTTCTGGAAAAAAAAACAATTTATTTCTCTTCCAAGTAAAAAGTTTGTCATAAAAAACAAGAAAATATATAAATCGCAATGCTTTAAAAGAAAACAAAATCTGTATTAAATGTTACGTTAAACACCACTCACATTTAATATATGTACAATATCCACAGGGGCTCAATAATAAAGAGACAGAGTTTAGTTAATCAAGTAAGAAATGTTTGGTGTCAAAAGAGAACTAATTTTGACAAAAACTGGGTAAGACACAATCTTCATATTTAAATTACCACCCGGGACATTTATGGTTCTTAGTTTGTATCTCCTAGATAGACACAGTATGCTTTTCAAGATGCTGAATAAACATTATAATTTGTTTGCAATCTAATTAAAATCAGATCCTCATACCCGCTGCACTGATGTTACGCATACCTGCTGCACTGACCTTACGCTAGCGTTACGTCAGTGCAGCGGGTATAAGGATCTGATTTTAATTAGATTGAATTTGTTTGTTATAATTTAAAGCTCTAATTTAAAAGTATTATTATAAAAAAATATTTACCTTGCTGCAGCCAAATTCCTTGATGAACGTCTAAGCTCTTCCATTCTGTCCCTTCAAATGATAATCGGTCTATGCGGTTCAAGACTAAAACCAAAACTCGGGCATTTCACCTCATTAATTCAACTGACATTTCAAAGTTCAGTTTGACCCCATAAAATGGTAATTATGCAACGCAAAATGGCCAGTTCGTAATATGAAAATAATGCGTCTAATGTGGTATTAAAGACCTACCGTGGTTCTCCTGGAGAACTTTTCTGTGATTGACAACTTTAATGGATTCTTGTAGAGAGTGCTGCTGTAATATATTGATAATGTGGACCTGCTGGTCATAAAAGTCAGGCATGAATTTATGATGGGAGATGGGAGAGGTAATACATAAAATAAAAAATGATCAAAGCATTCCAGAATTTTGTTTCTTTTCATATATTTTGGTTAGTACATTCCATTTTTGTATATATAGGGCCACATTATAAAATAATAATTATCAGATTATGATTATCTCAATAATAAGTATAAAAATGAAATAGTTGCAAGATTCAGAATCTATAAGTACAGTACTGATAATGACACATTTACTGCATGGCAATAAACAATATAAAATACTGAATGCCTAAGCATTGTAAACTTTCGCGAACTTATTTTCTTAATCATTTTCGGGTGAGGTTTAAGATGCCATGAAAACAGGCTTTCGCAACCTACCAAACACTTGAAGCCCGTGCATCTGAGCCATTTACATAACTTGTGAAATCAAATTTGATACATTTGATTTGATTGTAAGTTAGACACACTCAAGTAATTTCCAAGTGTCTAAAACTTATAATTATAAAGTAAACCATTAAAACGCTGGCATTAAAAGATCAGGTAAAACAACGTCAAAATGTTGTTACGACATTAACGTCGTGACTACACATGCACGAATTATACGTGGCATTTAAATGTAGCTATAACTAGTAAAATGTCTCCAAGATAAGAAAGATAAAAGTTTGTTCTTCTTGTTTATCAACTTATCTAAACTTTGATGTTTTTGAAGCTAAGGCTTGTTTTTGTATGATAGGGCCCATTTGGTAATTCTACACACATATAAATCAAAAATTATACATGGACTGGCGTCTCTTATTAGGATGAGACGTTTTTTGTTTAGATTATTTTGTTTCCTTTTATTAATATTCAAAGCAGTTTTGATCAGCTATTTACTATTCTTTCATACACCTATTATTATATTCATTCATCTCCTTGAATATTGCTTAAATTTGTTATGCATTGTGATTTTTGTAAGTTCTAAACATCAAACGATAGTATTGATACCGGTTACTGATTCTTAGGGGACCCGATCCTAGAATTTTGTAAAATCAAGGTGTTTGTCTTAAAATGTAAATCAGCCTATGTAAATATCGATTTGATCTAGCAACTGTCTTTCTAGAAAAAATAAGGTATTCCTGGACGGTGAACATCATTGGTAAATACATAAGTGCACTGTTTAAATTTTTATATCTCTAGTTTAAAAATGCGTATCAATCTCAAATTTTCAACATACTAGACTCGAAGCATGTACTAGCGATCTTGTTTTAATTTTACAACAAAAACTGAATGGATTTGATTTACAAGTCATTGCAATGTCTTACACGATTGGCTTGTGTTGCCCTTGGGAAATGTACATGTCTACAAAAACGTGCAGCGTCAGTTTCCTTTTGCCTTTGATGGAAGGAAAAACATATTACATTTCAACTCTGGACTGTAATGAAATGCCACAACTTAGTGAAATTCAGCAAATTGAAGCATTAATAATGCTTCCTCGGGGTGACAATGTCACTTACGTCGCAGGAGGTTCGGGTGCCACAGGAACGTCATAACTCATTTGTGTTATTAATTTCAGCAAGCTGGTCATGTCGGTGATCGCCGTAGATCTGGTAGATCTCGGGTGACAACTGTTAGAAAGAACCGCATCATAATGTTGAAGCACCCAAGACAACATTATCAAACAGCTTCAAATACAACAAGGCAGTATGGTATAAGCAAGTATTTGCACCGTCTTATGCCATCTTAAATGTATCCGACCAAGAATACCGTACGTGGGACCAATACAGTAACAGCTGTCGTCATCGCGCCGATCATTAGCAGTGGACAAGACATCATTTACGTTGGGGACGGGGGCATGGTTAGGATATTTCTTCTATTATACACCAGCTCCTCAACCAAAACGCCGTCAACATGTTGCCCTGGCCTGCCCACTCACCAGCTATGAACCCATTTGGGTATATCTAGACAAGCTTGGTCGCAGGGTTAGGTCGAGAGACGAAATAAACAATCTGAATGATCTTCAAATCGCTATTACTCAAGAATGGAATAACATTTCACGTGACGTGATTCGACGTAACATTTAGTTTATGCACCTCCGGCTTAACGCTTGGATCAATAGTAGAGGCGGTCACATAGGATATTGACACATCTTTGAGAAATGAACGCAAAATCGAATAGTAGGCAGTATTTTTTTAATCATCTTGTAAGACAAAGATTTGCTACTTTTGCTTTTGGTCCTTGTTGTCTTTGAATAGTCAAGAATCCGCTTACATGTCAAATGTTGAAAATGATTGATGCACATCAAATTGGTTATAAACTGCCCCAATCTTTGGTACCAAAAATAACATACTTTTGGGCGAAATGATTATTATACTTAAATTGACGAAATCCCAAGTGCACACTTTCTTTTGCATCAGAGTATAGATAAAAAATAAAATAAAATAACTGAAGAAGAAAAGGAATCTATCAATAGTTTATTGTGCAGATGGAAATTCTATCTCTGAGGTAACTGTTTTAGGTAAACACAACAGCGCCTCATTACCGTCATAACAGTTACCCTCGGGCCACATTATTCCTTTCGCAGCACTTTCAACCAGCGAAGGAAAAGGGGCGGTAACGAAGTTCTGCTAATGGATAGTAAGCCCGATAAGCTCAGTCGGTAGAGCACATGAATTGTAATCTCGGGTTTGAGGGTTCAATTTACTGGGTTGCGAACTGATGTTCATTCAACTTTGTACCATTTATATTTTGTCTTGTTCATTCAAGGTGAAGTATATTAGGAGATAAAATATGCGTCATCATAATCATCATCATCATCACCATTGTCATTGTTGTCATCATCATCATCATCACAGGCCTAGTATTTATTCCACGGTATCATTTTCTGGCTGCTTATCTGCATTTAGTCACTGGACATTGAACTAAAATTTCGGTTTTTATTTGGTTGTCGAAATCAAATCCAAATATTGTTAATTAACACGTTTTGACTCAGAATACTTTAATTAAGAAAAGGTCATGAAAACATACATAGTAATCCAAAACTACACAGCCCAGTTCTGTTCTATAAAAACTTCCCAAACCACACGAGGAGCGGTCAAGAATTAACATCAATTAGCTTGTTAAGTCTTTAGTTAAAAAATTTTTGATCTAAATGTAGGTAATGGTTTCAAGCGAATCATTACTGAAGTTTCAATGAGATTTAAAATTATCATTATTATTGTAATCATAATTTGTTTGCAAATAAGTGGTTAAATGGACATTATTTTTTGATCGCTCCTCAAAAAATATTAAATTTCACATGCTTGTTATCTAGATATGGAATGTTAGAAATGTCCTTTTCCTCGATGTTCTTCACTGATTTTAATGCATACTCTACCACAGTTTTCACATATTATTAATATTCCCAAAGAAGATAGAAACATATCACTCAAATATTACTGATACAAAATATTTCAAAATAAAACACTTTAAAAGGTAATAAAAGATAAATGAATACAAGTAAGAAGAAATGCGGCTAATATATATGGCTAATATGACTGCATGCATAGTCAACTACTTTGGAACAAAGAAGAAAGAAAATCAAAGCGCTGAGAGCACTGGAGTTGTTCGGGATCTGTAATCTAGGTGTTTGAAAGCCTACTGTATTCTCTGAGAACTGTAATATTCTAAGTTAATCTAGAACAGGAGCTTAACTTTCAAAGTCAATTAACCCTGTAAGGTATTGAAAACACTGTTTTGCGCTTTAAGCACCACTTTGTGATATCATTTCATCTGTGAAGAATATCTGGCTAAGTTACATCAAAATCCTGTGAAAAATGGCTGAATTACAGAGCGGATGTAACTGTTTTTTCATAACTGAACTGTTTTTCTGAAACATTATCATTCATAATTGATACAGGCCACAGAAAGAAAAACAAACATTAGATTTAGTTCTTTTATTTATAAATCATTACAGTCAATACAATTTGTTGAATTATAATAATTATCAGGTTTACAAGACATTACTTCATACATGTACCATATTTCCAAAGTCTCAGCATTGTGGATCCTAACAGGAAGATTTTGAAAAATATGTCAATGTGTAACACCTGACCAAAAAGACGGAGCCAAAAATGACCACATGGACTCAGTTTAACAATCTTGGCAGAAGTCAATAAGGAAATCCTTCATGCAAAATCTAAGAACTCTTGGCTGTACAAGAATTAAATATTCTTTTACGTTAAACATATGAAATGGGCTGTACAAGAATTTAAAAAAATATTCCTTTAGGTCAAACATATGAACCCCTGGGTGGAGACAAAAATAATAAAAAGTAATATCCTAGATTTCAGATTTCGAAGCCTTATGTTTTTGATATAAAGATTTTTAAGTTTGCTTAAAAGTCTATTTAAAACATATAACCACATAGGCTGGAACAAAAAATGACCTACATGTATCTTAAAAAATCTTAGTAGTGGTCCAGTGCTATTTACAGTATGTATGCTTAGAACTATAAGCCTTGTACTTTCTTACAAAAGCTATTTTCAAGATTTTCCTATATATTTCTATACAAGAGGGCCATGATGGCCCTGTATCGCTCACCTGAGTATGACTGCTTTTAACAAAGTTGCTATGGACCTGGTTAATTGACCCCAGATGACCCATATTTGAACTTGACCTAGAAATTATTGAAACAATCTCTTTGACAAATTTCCAGGATATTTGGACTGAAAAAGTAGCATCTAGAGTGTTAACAAGGTTTCTAGATATTCAGGCTCTGTGACCTAGTTTTTGACCCCAGATAACCCATATCCAAACTTGAGCTACAAATCATCAAAACAACCTATCTGACAAATTTCCAGGACATTTGGACTTAAAATGTAGCCTCTAGAGTGTTTACAAAGTTTTTCCATATTTGGGCTCTGTGACCTAGTTTTTGACCCAAGATGACCCATACTCCAACTTGAGCTAGAAATCATCAAAAAAACCTGTCTGACAAATTTCCAGGATCTTTGGACTGAAAATGTTCTGGAGTGTTAAAATTTTTTTTACATTTTTGTACCATGTGACCTAGTTGTTGAACCCAGATGACCCATATCCAAATCTGAGCTAGAAATCAATGAAACAACCTTTCTGACAAATTTCAAGGACATTTGGACTAAAAATGTAACCTCTAGAGCTTTTACAAGGTTTTTCTACTTTCGGGCTCTGTGACCTAGTTTTTGACCCCAGAGAACCTATATTCAAAACTGAGCTAGAAATCATCCATAGAATCTTTCTGACAAATTTCCAGGTTATTTGGACTGAAAATGCTACCTTTAGAATATTAACAAGGTTTTTCCATATTTGGACTCTGTGACCTAGTTTTTGACCCCAGATGACCCATACTCGAACTTGATCTAGATATCCTCAAGGCAATTTTTCTGACAAATTTCCAGATTATTTGGGCTGAAAATGTAACCTCTAGAGTGTTAACAAGATTTTTCTATTTTTGGGCTCTATGACCTAGTTTTTGAACCAAGATGACCCATATTTGAACTTGTGCTAGAAATCTTTGAAGCAACCTTACTGACAAATTTCCAGATAATTTGGTCTGAAAATGTAATCTCTAGAGTGTTAACAAGATTTTTCTATTTTTGGGCTCTGTGACCTAGTTTTTGAACCAAGATGACCCATATTTGAACTTGAGCTAGAAATCATAGAAACAACCTTCCTGACAGATTTCCAGATTATTTGGTCTAAAAATGTTACCTCTAGAGTGTTAACAAGGTTTTTCAATATTTGGGCTCTGTGACCTTGTTTTTGACCCCAGATGACCTATATTTGAACTTGACCTAGAAATCATCAAAGCAACCTTTCTGACAAATTTCAAAATTATTTGGGCTGAAAATGTAACCTCTAGAGTGTTAACAAGATTTTTCTATGTTTGGGCTCCGTGACCTTGTTTTTGAACCCAGATGACCCATATTTGAACTTGAGCTAGAAATCATCATTAGAACATTTCTGACAAATTTCCAGGATATTTGGACTGAAAAAGTAGCCTCTAGAGTGTTTACAAGGTTTTTCTATATTTGGGCTCTGTGACCTAGTTTTCCAACCCTGATAACCCATGTTCGAACTCGTCCGAGATATTAATGAGACAAACATCCTGACCAAGTTTCATGACAATTGAGGGAAAAATGTGACCGCTAGAGTGTTAACAAACCAATTGTTAACGGACGGACGGACAGACGGACGGACGACGGACAAAAGGTGATCAGAAAAGCTCACTCTGTCACTACGTGACAGGTGAGCTAATAAAACGTGACCTCCAGGATGGAGGCAAAAGTGAACACGAAAAATAATAAATGAATTCCACTACAAATTTCACAGTACAAACTTTTAATCAAAGGGCATACAATGTAGTTTACAAAACATTCAAATATAAAATCTATTCTTCAGTGCAGAGCTCACCTCACTCTTTAATTAGGAATAGATTAAAAATTATGCAGTTTCATTCATTTGCTAGAATTGCTTTATGTAACTTTTTGATGCAGTCATTAACTTTCGGTTTGAACTTCCAATGGAGCATTGCTGGACAAAATCTTTAAAATCTAACCAATCAATTTGTATATTACAAATAACCTCCCTTGTCTTATGGATGAATGCGGAGATAGGCAATGTAACAGACAAAGAGACCTTTTTCATTTTTGATTGCTTTGACATTTAATGGGGAAAAAAATCCTTAGCTACAACTGGCATGAAAAATATTTTTGTGTTTTCTTCAATACAAGATATGACTGTTTTATTATTAAGTCTTTGAATTTTAGTGTTGAATTTCCTTTTTCAAAAAGAACAGAGTGCACTCTATTAATACTAACTGGCTTGCTTTTCAAGGATTGTGCAGGTTAGTGTCCAGATAGGTATTTTAGCAATCCAAGTCAAACCAAGCCAAATATATACCAAGATCTAGCTCTTAAGGTGATGAATACCACCAGATACCACCTTGACACAGTAGTTCTTAATATATGATTTGTCTGCAATAATATTAAACAACTTGGCTGAAAAATTCAAAAACAAACTTCTGGGGTAAGTTAAATCAGCAGTATATTCAACCATATGAATAAACACATACAATTTAACCATCCTGCAAAAAACTCACCAGAATACAAACACTACATGCAGAGCACATGCAAATCTGTGCCAAGTAAAAAACAATTTGATTATACTCCAACTGTTAACTGCTAAAGAAAGCACATACAAACTTATACTGAACAACATGTAATGTCTATGGTGGTTATTGGTGGTACAATGTTTAATTGAAATCCCACAAATATTTGCCAAGACAAAGCACAAACTAGTATTGAATGGCCTCAATGTGAAGAATAAACACCAGAGTCAGACTGACAGATGGAATGACACAAATTCAATTTAGCTCCCAAAAATTCTATTCAGTTGCGGATAAACAGCATGGACAAACCTTTTATCCTTTACATGTAAGAAAAATAAAAGGGCCATAACACAGTGATAATTCATTTGACTAGAACACAAAAATGACATGCACAAGTAGGTTTGGTTCTCATGACTCTTACGAAGTATTATCAAAATCTGACATACGGTTGCTAAGAAAAATCATGGACAAATTTATATATTAATAAAAAAAAAACAACATAAAAAGCCCATACCTTAGTGAAAAATCATGGCAGTGGAATGCCGCAACAAGTATGCTTGGTACTTAGGATTCTTGCAAATTATTATAAAAACCTGAATTATAGTTGATGAGAAATAGTCCTTGCAAATTGGTGTGTAATTATGACCATAACTTAGGGAAAAATAATAAGAATGTAACATGACAATGATATGCACAAATAAGTTTCATACTTACGACCCTTGCAAAGTGTTATCAAAATCTGAGAAATAGTAGCTGAGAAACAGTCCAGACAAATTTTGTCTACAGACAGTTGGATGGATGGAGGGACAGACCAACCAACTGACCAAAATATGTGAATAAAATATAGCCCCCATATCTAGGTGTGTATAAATGACAAAAACAATTATCAAATTTAATCTATCAGAAAATGAGCATTAAAAACTATATAAAAACCACTTTCCTAAAATTTACACTGTGCTTGTACTAAGGCTAAACTCTTATGACAGTGTATCTTTCTATAAATTTTAAGCACAGGGATGTCAGACAACTTATTCTGATTAATCTGAAAAAAAAAGATTTAAGCATAACTTCTAAACAAATGACTATATCTTTTAAGATGGTCCATTGATGTAACTGGTTAGTCACCTAATACACTAACTCCTATCAGGATGAAGTGAACTGACCTCTGGTCTTCTTTCCAACAGCTAGACAAGCCTGTTGCTTATACCCCTTCTCATACAATGTAAAGTTCACAATCACAGATAATCAGGTTAGTTTTACATACTCCTTTTGCCAAACTGCACTCAATTCACTGGAAAAACAATATGACATGAAAGTAAATTAGAAACAGTACATCAACCATTAATTTTTCTATTATAAATAAAAACTTAAAATTGCTTTAACTATCATACTTTCACTGAATGAACTGAGCTAAACAGTTTGAATAACTTCAAAATGTTTTAAATGCATTTTGTATCTTTAGATATATATTATTACATGTAAACATTTAATATTAACATTTCTGTCTAACTGTCAAGCATTTATACATTCAATGAATTTATTTCTCCTCTTTTTGGGTCCTTCCTGAAATTTTTAATGGTTTCTTGTTGGTTCTAGTGTGAATATACCAACTGGCAGGAATCAAAGACAGCTGACAACTGAAGTAAAATGCCAAGTAAACAAGAGATGTTTGTATAACATATATGCCCCTTAGCGCCTTATCCCTAGCAGCAGCCATGTATATCGTAGTTTTGAGAAGCTGGGACCAAGAGTTCCATAGTTAGTAACTGATCAGAAACCAGTTTGCTATAAAGGTTCACTATGACCTTGGCCTTTGACCTAAAAAGCTATACGGGTCATCTTCTGGTTATGGCCAACCTATATACCAAGTTTCAGGAACCTGGCCCCAAGCATTTTTTAGTTATTTGTCAGAAACCGTTTTGCTATTTAAGTTCATTAAGACCTTGACCTTTGACCTGAAAATGTACAGGGTTCATCTACTGGTCACGAACAACCTACACATTAAGTTTGAAGAACCTGAAACCAAGCCTTCCTTAGTTATTCATCTGAAACCGTTACGCTATTCAAAGCCACTGTGACCTTGACCTGAAAAACTACAGGGTCATCTACTAGTCATGACCTACATACTAAGTCTGAGGAAGAGGGGTCACAGGATTCTCTTGATAAGATGATATTAATTGGAAACTAAAAGTCTACTGACCGACTGACAGACATTTGCAAATCTATATACCCCCTCATCTTCGATGGGTGCATAAAAGCCAAATCATTATGAAATATTACAGGCTAAGATCAATCAAGCAACCAAAACATTTGTGAAGAACTAAACATAAATCATACTTACCTGAGCTGACTGTCAAAACAGAATGATGTATGTAATTTAGAAAAAAAAACCTGAAAATGATCTTTACCTGCTACTTTTTTAATTTTCCTTTACAAAGGAAATACCATGCTTCAGTTTCAGCCAAAATTTTAGCACTTGGTTTGTTTGGCCATTCATGGTTTTCAGATAGAATCAACTCATTTCCTGCATAATCATAGTTGCCTTTTCAATAACTGAAATCTGAAAAAAAAAACATGAAAAGCATACTGAGAATATTTTTGCAAGCATGATGAATGGATTATAAAATGAAAATCATAATCAAGCAACATTGAACTCAAGCAATAATCTTTACTTTCAATTTCTTTGTGACCTTTAAAAGAGTAATATATTTGCTTCAAAGTTTTTATATTTACAAATCGGTTTTCCACTGAATTGTATGAACTACTTAAGATTACAACTGGCTACCTCACTTTCAAAGCTTCTGTGAACAGGATACAAAATTTTGAGTTTTCATGAAAAATTATACATTCTGTATCAAAAACGTTACAATATTCTGTTCAAGTTTAACCATGCAGTAAAAAACTATACCATTAAAATACCAGAGACTGTAAGGAACAAAATATTGTCACTTTCACAATTCAGATTACCTCCCCTGTTCTTTTTAGTTCATTCTGACAAAAATATGGCCTTGAAAACAAGCTGCTGCAGCTTTTTTGTTAATGCATAAACAAGTCTTCTCTAAAAATCACATTAAATGCTAATTTCAAGCACACTGAAAATTTCAATATTACCTTAACGCAACAGATACCAGTTTCACACTGAAATCCAGTGACTGACAACCACTCAAACTTTAGCACTTCACTGACAATCCCAATACAACAACCTGAAAAGAGAAGTACAGTTATTCTTTAAGAAGCAAAGACGATCTTTGACAAAAACAAAAATTTCAGATGAAACACTTCCCTCATTTGCAAGAAAGAAACTGCTCCCAAGCCCTACTTTTTAAACATTGGCCGAGGCAAATTCTGTGAAACAGACAAGTCTCCTGATCTTCAAAGACACAACATAGAATCATGACACTACACGGTTATTGTTCTTCTGCTATTTCACACCTTCATACAAAGTCCTACTGAAATTTTACAGGCAAAGCCAGTGACATAACCTACTTCCATTAGTTTCTAATTTCAAGCTCCTACTTCACATTGAAAGCGATTGAGCCTGCCTGCTTAGCTCAATAGGTAGAGCACTGGATTAGTAATCCATCAGTCGTTGGTTCGACCCCTGGGCAGGGCAAAATTTCTCCGTGACAATTGATCTCAGACATTGAGTCTAATGTTCATTTGTCTCTCACCGCTTATTCAGAGTAGATCATGTGGGAACAGTAGTCAGTCACTTGTGGAGAAATTGGCAATTACTGGTTAGTTATCCAGGAAAACCGGTTAGGTGGACTGACCGCCGAGATATAACCCATCTGTTGAAATCGGTGTTAAACCCCAAAACAAAACAAAAACTGATTGCATTTCAATACCTTTCAATAATGAAAACATTATGAGTACATCATCCTGACCACTCTGAATACCAATATCTTCATGTATTAATTAATTTAGACTTCAACAATACACATATTCATGCATCATACCCTATCATTAATATTTCCACCTGGTCAAATCAAGTCGAATGTTTGGCTGCATACCCCTGTATGCTTTAGCTTGTTTTCCACTGTATATAAAATGCTTGAAATATATGCTAGTGTCCAACACTACTGTCTGAAACTGTAATTTACTGTATTTCGGACTGACTTCATTTCAAGGGCCTCATTTCAACAAGATTACGAACTTTTATGTACATTGTATTGAAAAATAACTTGAACAAAACGGTTCTTCGTGTAGGTAAATAGTAAAACGATCTCAATGATTAGCTTGAATTTACATTATATTTTCAATTACAAGTTTCAATGGAAAAGATGACAAATGATATTTGTCAAGACTGAAAGTGAAAGTGATCATGTCTCGATCTCTGTTAAAATAGTGATCAAAATACGCTCTTTAAAAGTATTTGTCATTGATACAGTATTAAATTAAACAAAACACTAGACTAAGTCAAATTAATTTTTGTTGTTTTTATGTCTCTTTACTTACAATAATACGTAATAATCGATGTCGTACAAGTATCTTTGCTCAACTTCGACGACAAATTGGCGGTGTCCTAGATGCGATCATGACGGTGTTGCGTAAATTCCGATCCCGTGATAAATAAAAATGGATATACTCTTAGAGTTTTGTGTCCTTTTTCAAGGAATAATTTCTATTTTAAACATTTTTTCACTGGATTGATTTTTCTGTCTTTAACGTAGATGTTTTTTTCGTTTGATGGTTTATGTGATGGTTATATGGAAGTTGTTGGACTATATTGTTAGGCCATTCCTACGCGCTGGTACGCGTAATAAACCATGACAACCAAAGTTTTTTCTCGTCAAACTGATTAAAACGACAATTAAACTGATAAAATCGGATGCCATTCACTTGAAACTTTGACAAAGAAATTGTATCATTGATATTTTAAAAAAAAATCAAACCATTTTAAACATCTAAGCTGTTAAATTTCGAACTACTTCAGCAGTTCTTCGGTTTTCCAAAACCTTGTTAGATCTGGAAATGCCGGATCTAGTTGTCCGGGTCTGAGGACCCGAACAACTAAAAATGATATTAGAACTGCAGAACATTATGTTCGATGCCGTTAAATCTCAGACATACATCCATCAAGTACCTGCAGTTTATCGACAATGGAAAAAAGCAAATTCATCATATAGCCAACAAGTCAACTGACAAATACTTTGTATTAATGAGGGTGAAATGTTTAAACACTGAACTTGAGGAATACATCTTTACATTTCAGTAATTGTTCATATTTTTATCAAATGTAACAGAAATCAATATAAAGCTTAAGTGTTTTGCTATGATGTGTCCAATTAGAGATTTGAATCAAAAGTGATATGAGCAAAACAATAATGTACAATATGCAAATAAAGCCTTCTAAAAGAATAGAAGGTATACAAACAGGTTCCACTTTTTGAGATGAAAATTTAGTTTTGTTTTTTTTACCAGGTGTAAACCTCTAACACCCACCATCAACATTTTATAAGGACAAATGAAGGTTAAAATTCTTATTCGGTATTCTATAGTCATATCAAGTAACAGATCGTGCATTTTTTTTTAAAAAAAGCTAAATTCTAATTAGAGGCGAAAACTTATCTGTTGTAAGTTTGTTACAATATAAATATGTCACCATTCTTACTTGTGGTTTAATTTGCTTTCTGAAATTTACACTGAAAATATTAAAATAGCGTCAATAGGAATGATTAACTAGGAGACATTTTCAAAATTTTGATCTTCTGGTTCATTGTCTAATTCCTTTGTCCGCGTGTGATTTCTTCTGATATTCTCCGTCGTAGAAGGCAGCTCATTTCTTAGTCGTTATTATTATATACTGGAATGTCTAACTACTTATATCTTTCCTTTGCTTATTAGCTTAATCACTCAGATTTTCCTTTTAAGTCACTTTAGTTCCGGAATTTGTAACTAATAATTGTTTGTAGAGTGTAAATCATCGTTGGTCTTATTAGTTTTGCTTTGTTTTTTGAAGACAGGGTTCCCTCAAATTTCAGGGAACATGTGTTTGCTATTTTCCACTGTCGACGAAACGTCACCTGAAAGAAAACAAATGTACTGTTAAAATTCAAGTTATTAGGACTGAAATTAAAACTTTTGTTTCCTGAATAAGAGACAAATTATTCACATTAATCTGCTTTAATTTCTTAAACTGTCGAAATCCAAATGCTGAATTTTGATACTGACGACAATGATAAGGCCTAAAAAAAAAAATAGTGTTGTTAGGGTAACATGCTCTCTAGGATTAGGTAGGGTAGGTAGGATTTTTTTTTTTTTTTTTTTTTTTTTACCATTATAGACATTTGATCTTCATGGGTAGAATCAGCTCAAACCATTCTGGCTCCTCAAACCTATGATCCCTCTATTGATTGACAAGTTACAAGGTAACAGTTGGAATGCAAAGTGGTGTAATGCAACCATATTTAACCATTAGCTAGTCAATGCAAGCTAAAGCTTTAATATTGCGACTACAGGTTCCTGCTAGTATAGAACAATTATGCCCCCATTTATCATTAATAAGTTCAAAACTAATGTTGGAAATGTGAGTACTGAAAAAGTAAAAAATATCATAGTACATACCAAAATTTAATACCATTTTAGTAGATGTAAATGTACATTCACATAATTATACCAATATTAAATTGCTGTTCACAAAAAAGCACATTTAATATCTGAAAATGAAAACAGTTCCTGTAAAAAATGAAAGCTTCACATAGGCCAATATGCAATTCCCCCAACTTTACATATATCACATATAATACCAGAGTATCACCGCTTGGTCTTACTTTTTCTTTCCAAATGGTCTGGCACAACATACTTCGAAACCTTTGGCTTCACATTCAGTACAAAGAGGATACACCGTTTTGAACTTGAGTTTTTATTCAGCCTTTATTTCAGCTCCAGTTTTCCCACAGTAGTAACAACGATCAGGGTGAACAAAGTCAGCATTGTAATTAACAGCACTGAAGTATGAAGTTTCCATTGGACTACTACAATCCATATTCAGTCTGACAAACAGTTTCCCATGAAGACTGTCCCCTGGAGTGGTCAATGGGGAACCACATGTATACTCAAGCTCTGACAGTAATATGGCAAACTGCATTTTTGTTCGACCATTCAATCTCATGTTCAAGTAAACAATTCTTGGTTTGAGGCATTCTACGCATTCTACAACAGATCTAGTGTTCTGTCCAGTATACAATGAGGCATCACCTATTAAATCTTTGTCATCTGGTAGAAGGGTAACTGCACATGTAGCTAGCTTAGGACCTTTAGCTTTATTAACCTTTAATGCTTTGCCTTCTTTGGGTTTCTGGAAAGTGGGACGGTCACTGTCAGTTGTATCTTGACCATACAATTCTTCGAAAGATTGATAGTGCTCTTTACTCTCATCCAGTACAGGATCTGGTAGCCAGGAGAGATCAAGCGTTGCTGGACTGCAACAATCTGGATTCCCACATTTCTTTATTTGAAATGAATATTGTCTTTGGCGGCAATGATTTTCAAGCCATTCAACATATTCCTGGACCTTGCTGGTCTCCGATTTCACTAGCTTTTCCGTGTTCATATTTGGGAACAAGTAATTAAGATGCCTACTCAGCAAGTCTATTTCTTCATCTCCAACAGGATCCATCACCTGTATTGGCTCCCCCTTCAAAGCTAGCCTTAAGAATCTGCTCATCACTTTCTGTCTCACAGGTTCAATCGACTGTGCCCACTGGTCAGAAATTTCAGTCCGCTTCTTGCGAAGATCATCCATTGAGTTGCATTTCTTCACAACATCCTCAACTGCATCTGTAGATTTTTCTCTGGAAAGTGTACAATTTTGGAGCCCAATATTTAGGATGGACATAACTCGCTCTGCTGGGTTGATAAAACTTTGACCTGGAGCACACCTACAGGCTACAAACATGCCCAAGTCTAACTCCTTAAACAAGCAAATAGATGCACATTTCACATGTTCTAAGGTATTCCTGTGATCAGTACCACCGTCTGTAAATCTAAGAAACACTTTAGGGCATGAAGGGTCATTTTTCACAAGTCTTGCCAGTACTGCTGCATGTCTCATTGGATTAGACGACTGGAACACTGAGTCATTAAGCACAGTTGTTACTTTTCCTCTGTAGAAGGATCCATTCATGTCTTTTGGCACATCACATTTCAAGTAGACTGAAGGTGTCAAACTACCTTTATGATGCATATCATGATTAGTAGCTACAAGGGTCGTGTTTGCTGGGGCTATACTTTTCTTTCCGCGTACACCAGTAGATAGAGCAACCTCGGGTTCTCCAATATGAACTTTTGCCTTGTCATCGCAGCAGAATAAAGTGCACGAGTCTCCTAGTTTTACTGCAAAACTTCTAAGATACCTGAACAAGGCAAAGGTGAAGTGGTCATCTGGGTGAGCAAGTCGTAACTGACGCCTTTGAATCTTGTACTGTACTGGCAGCTTTGAAGTAAAAGCCAGTGCAGTTTTAGAGTAGGGGTTCTTTGGCATGAACTGCAACCTTACAAGCGCATTGGATGGAATTTCAGTACCAGGTGGACATTGATCTTTGGCTTGGGACAAAAGGTCATTTACTGACAGATACTGAGACATGTGGGCTTCATTATGTCTTCTTTCATCAGCTGCTGTATTTTCTTCTATTATCTCTCCTAGCTTGGTAAAGAAAACATCAAACTTATCGGACGGGCGACCAGTGTTCAATTTCCTCAGATCTGGGAGAAGACCTGTTTCACCCATATATATTAATCTTAAGCGTTGCTGAAAATCTGGGTGTGTAGTTGCCGAAGCATCCAATGCAAGCTCCTTGTAGATCATATCCACTACCCCTGGCTGTATTGAAACAACATTGCCTAATCTGCGTTTGAACTGCTGTTTCATAAACATTGTATGATACTCTGGTAGTTGTGGTCTTATTTTCAACAAGAAAGAACCTGCATCAGTTTGTTTCTGAGCCTCAGTTCTAGTATCAGGTACCTTACAAAAACAATATACAGTTAAAATACTCCCCCCTGGACAAAACTTGATAATATCTACAGTAACAGACAGATGGATTTTTTCAAAGAACCTCAATCTTTGCATATTGTCACTAAATGGTGAATTTAAATGAATGTTTTCATCAAAAAAGACTGGTTCATACAAATCTGCAATATTCATTGCTTTGTCAAGTAGTTTGTACGGGTGTTTCACTTCAGAGGTACACTTTTGTACAGTATATATTGAACTATGTTTTGCTATTGGCCTGGCTGGATGGTCCATGTTTCTGTTAGCTTCAGATACCTGTCGCTTTTGGTCCAAGTAATTATGGTAGGACCACAAGCATGATGCTAGAGCTTTGATGTCCTGAAATGCCTGCTCCCATTGTGGGGAACTTCTTAACACTGGTCTCGTGCACAAACTAAAAAGCACCTCTGCATGTGACTTAAGCACACCAGACTCCAATGGTTGGGCTTTAAGTTTTTTTCGTCTATGATCATTAAACCCTACAAAGTCTTCAAAAGCTGATGGTACAGAGTGAACCGCCACCTCCCTTCTGCTTCTGTCATTGATTACGGTTTGCTGGTTAGTGATGTACCACAGAACATTAGTGAGAACCTGAAAAAGAAAACAAACTAAACATTGAGTCATGTGATAAAAGAATGAACCTGAAGGCAACAGTGGCACTGAAATTAAAATTAATTATCTTTCCCTTCAAATATAGTTTTATACAAATGGTACTATAAAGTTACAACTTTAAAGGAATCAGTTATTGTTTCTGTTAATATAAAATGAATATATGAATGCAGGTTTGAATAATTATTCTATTCACACATTTATAATATCAATTCAGACTGTTTTAAATCAAAATTGGAATTTAAATACTTTGAGAAGATGTAAGTTTTAAACAGTATTAATCTAGTATAGGGTAGTGTCAGATACATACAAGGAGCTAGACCACTAAAAGAAGAGTTATAAACTCATCAATGTTGTTTCAAAATCAAACTTTTAGATGTTTTACAAAAGGTATTGTATGTCCATCTTCTTTTATAAAAAATAAAATACTTCCAAAATGAGTTTTAAAATGTACCTCATAGACATACAACTTGAACCAAGTAAAAAAACAACAACAACATTTGATGAGTGTATAACAGGCAAATTAAAAATGCATACAATATTAATCTATATTAGCACATGTTCACCATTCCCTTGCCGTGAAAGGTTAAAATATTTAATGTGGCAATTTTACAGTCGCCAGAAACTACAAAAGGAAAACAGCTAGAAACTACCACCATTGCTTTTATGAATGAATCACACTTTACCTGAATGTTTATGTACTCTAAAAGTAAAAATTTTAAAAATCTGTTAATGATAATACACCCATAAAAATAGATATGTTTTAGTGTAAAATAAAATATGTTTTATGCCTCGATATTAAATTATTATAATACTAAATTTTAAGATGAAAGATTGATTGAAGTACAAGGCATCTATTTAAAAGATCTTTTCACATAAAATTTCCTCTTTAACACATTAAATAGAATTTTAATATCTAAATACATTGTTCGTTTTAAATGAAATATTAAATACTAACCTGTACTACATACATTCCTTCTTTGTCTGGGTCAAAAAATTTTAAACCCCTATCAGCCATCCAGTCAATGACTTTGTTGAACAGCTCATCCTTCCTTGAAATGCCCTTGTCAGCAGGTACGCCACTACTACAAAATTTAAGATTGGACACACTAAATGACCGGTAGATCAATTTGAAAACAAACAATTTGAATATTGATTGAATCAAATAAAAGCGACAAGATTGTTGGTGTGTGCTATTTTTAATATTCACACCAATTTTATAATTGATAAATTAAGTTAAATCTTTAGTGAAATGTCTTTATTTTTTAAGAGTGCATTTTGTTTCTATTAATTAAATCTTCTTTGTGGGCCTTCAAAATAAAATTTACATGTATGCTGCATCAGAACTTTAAGCATATATCTATTAAACACAAATACAGTACATGACTGAATTCTATACCTGGTAGTTCGTTTCATAGGAAGTGAAGGTGGAGCATTTTTTTCAGCCTGCATTAGGATTTCAAAAGCATTCCTGTCCCCTGTACCAGCTTCGCTGCTGTTGTCTGTAGCTGTATCAGTTTGGTCTGTGGTCACACACCTTTATAAAAAAAAATGTTCAGCTATATAAATTACAGTCACATTTCAAGTCTGACAGGTACATGTACCTGCCACAAACTTTAATAGGAGCTCTTTTAAAATATTCAGGATCGGATCCAAGATTTTCAGAAAGGGGCTTCATTAGATGCAAGCTTACATATTTACAGGTATTTACATGGTAATTCCTGACTTTCTGGCCAAATTCCCCATGAAAATTTAATTTTGCTGCCCAGAAAGCGGGTATGAGCAACTCCACCAAACCCCTGGCTCTGCCTCTGATATTTTTATATTTTTCCATACTCTGTCTGATGCAATTTTTTAAAAATGAATTTTTATTTCATGTTTTACTGGTATTTTGTATTAAAACTCATGGTCATTTCTGAACATCTAAATCCGATGTTCATGCCCTATTTAGTACAGTAGTGGTTGGTGGGTTACGTAAAATCGGCAGGTTTTCATATTTATTCTTTGTTTGGGTAGACTCTAACTACCCTGATTTATAATACTTATAATTCATTTTATTTAATTATACCTTATCCTGAAATAGGAGAAACCAGAAAATTTCTCCAAGATATGAAGAACTGGAACCTCGTACAAATTGTTCTCCCTAAGAACTGTCCATGGGCCCTTGTCAGAGGTTGACATAGAAACCTCCGATAATGTCCCCGGATGGCACAGAAACATCATTTCCAACTCTTCAAATGACATCTTTGAAGAAATAATTTTAAACTCCCGACGTTCTGCTGTGTGATGGCGATCACACGCAGTTTTGTACACATTGACGACCTGAGCCGCCATTTTGTTACTGTGCGGCGATAAAATCCGTCCGTACCGTACCTCTACAATACGAAGTGCGACAATTTTTTTTTTTGACAGACCTAAAAAAACCGGTAGGGTCGGGCATATTTTTAGGTAGTGTCGGGTGACCCGAACAGAACAATTTTTTTTTTTAGGCCTAATGAGTGTTTTTATCACGATAATAATAATTATGATGATGATGAAGCAAGTGTTGTTGTTGTTGTTGTTGTTGTTAATAATGAAGAGTATGTAAAGATGATAAGTAAAAATGATAAAAGTTATAGAAGACGTTTTATGATGTTGCTATTGTAGAGTTTTTGCTTATAATGATGAGGATGATGATGATGATGGTAATGTTGTTGATATATTCATGATAATGATATAGTTATGCTTTATTGATTAAGATATTGTTGTTGATGCTGTTTTTGTTGTTATTGATGATGATGATATTGATGATGATGATGATGAGAAATTTTTTATGATGTTGTTGTTATTGTTGTAATTGTTGATTATCATTAATATGTTGTTGTTGATGATGAGTAAAACACTGATAATGTTGTTGATGATGTTTATGTTTTGTTGTCGATAATGCTAATGTTATTGATGATGACTGTGATGATGATGATTATGGGCGGGTAGGGTTCTTCTGATTGTGGCTTTTCCTGGTTCTTACACTTTTTTGTCATTAATTATGATAATGATGTTGAAAAAATTAAAGAAATGTTATTGAGGTGTGTTGTGGCAAAAAGGGGGTTATCATATCGTTTACAGTGACAGTATACCAGATTCTATTGCCTAAAACTCCTGTAAGAAAATACTGTAACAGAACGAAAATAAGAAGGTATGCACAGCAAATAAATGTGATTTATGTATGTCGGTTGTTTGTTTTCGAAGTTTTTCTCAGTTTGATTTCAGATAAAAACAAAGACACAATATAGTGAAATTGTCATTTAATGCTATTTAAATGACTAAATGTGAACAATGCATAATAGTAAAACATACAAATTTAAAACAACATAACATTTCAAATGAATGCAATTGTTAGAAATACAATTATGCAACAATGCAAAAAATATCAACTATTATGCATGTATGGGAAGAGAAATCAAATGTTGGTTAACCATCAAAACACTTATGCAACAATTCAAATGCAATTATGCAACAATGCAAAATAGAAACAAATATGCATGAACAAATGCCATTCAGAAAAAATTGTATCAACTAAAAAATTGCAAATATTGGTTAACCAACAACACGCCTCATTTGGGAGTGGAGGGTGGGTTTTAACAATTTCTTTTTCTTATCTTTTTGTTAATACAAAATGGCTGCTAATTTATGTTAATGTACTAACTAAAAACTGTCCGCTAAGTTACTATCCGGACAGCGGGCTATTGCAATACCGGATTGTAGGCTAACACCACTATATTTCTTGAATACAATAATATGTCGCATCCATAAATGTATTTATTTAAAATAAATGATAATTTATGTATGTTGGTAATATGGCTGGGCAATCCCGGCCTAAACTCACAAACAATTCAGTTATGCACTACTAACAATCTTTCACGATTTTCCATTCCAGCGAATGAAGCCACACTTTTGATAATGTAGAATTTGGATGTACACCATCAGCAAGAAGATTAAAATTTATGGAGTAACGTTGCTTCTTGTTTTTCCCTTTTCGGCTCCGTACCATATCCTGGTTGAAATTCAAAGAATATGTTTCATTAAGATCTTTGATGGCTGTATTTACTTCATCTATAAGCCTTGTAAGACACGGATCATCCTCCGAACAAGTGGTTAAATCAATTTGGAAATTGTCTTTGTTGTGATTCCAGCGATCAATTGAAATAATACGTAACGTCCAGAAAGGTCACCTTTGGATGTTTACTAACCAATTCTTTTATTTGATGGAAATTAGAAATAAGTTTATCCTTAGCCTGATCCGATTTATTAATTAAGGAAATGTATTTCCCTCTCTTCACGGTGAGGTCACAAGTCCCTGTCCACACATAAAGGCTAACCTTGCCAAATTTCTTGCAAAGTTCATCTAAATTTTTATGTACCCAGGCTAAAGTTTCACTAGACTTTACACCGCCCTTGCATCTAAATACTATGGCTTTATTAATATTTGAACTAACACAGCTCCGCAAGTATTTACATTTACTGTCACCAATTAATACTGGTGTCCAAAGTAAGGGTTTATCAGAAGAAATTATATCTTCAGAATTTATTTTCTTAGTTAACTTACTAAGACTCATAAGGAATTCCAACGCAAGACATTAACAAACGTCCTTTCACTCAACAGTTTCGATGTGAGGTCTGGAGTTTGACTGTTACGGTAGATATCGTTTCTGTCGGGGGTTTCGTTATGAAAGGCTGGCCAAAGGATCAGATACTGAAGAACACCTTGCTATCGATGCAATTTATTCTACATCAAACTGAAAACACATAAACAATGGATTTTACAATCAAATCAAGAAATCGCGAAAACACAATATAAATAATTCAATGTTTTAGTTCACGAAATTCACTCAAGGAAGAGGAATTTAGTCGATACATTCGTTCTAGAAAATGCAGTTTATTACAAAAGTATACTTAAATATGTATAATATTACCTCCAATGGCCTTCTAAACCTACTCGTTAGAATAAAACGTTTCTCCAATGAATTTCTTTCTACAAATGGCGCTTACAAAAACAAGGGAGGTAACTTGAAAGTGCAACTTGCGCCAAACTAAGCCGAGTTCGTTTTGGCAAACAGTTACAGATGGCTCAATATGCCATCTTAGAAATAGCCTGCAGTAAAACAATTGCATGCTTCCAAATTTCACAACAAATTGTACTTAACAATTCCTTTTATCAAACCGATAATGGCAACTTACATAACTATATAATGTTTTAGAGGCAGACCCAATGACTTAAATTTGGTACAAGAATTTCATTTCAATTTAATTAATGTATTATTTTTGCTATCAATGCGTCCGTCTCAGTTATTTGAATTGAGACTATCGACCTACAAGCTGACTTCAGTCAAAGGTGAGCCCCAGCAACAGAAACTGCCACTCTGATAGCAATATGTTTTATGTTGTCGGGATTTTAGAATAATGATAAATTAAGTCATCATCAATGTGACTTGTGTTTTTCTAGACCTACGAACATTATTATATAAGAACCCATAAGAACAATACAATTATTCGGAATGTCTTTACACAAGGAAAATTATTTTAAGAGTGAAAGAATCAAATGTTATTTGAGACTTTTTATAGATTTTATTTTGCAGTGTTCTAGATAAAGATTTTGATATCACCTGTTGCATCTCGAGCTTAAGAGATTAAATAGAATTATTTTAAGTACTTTTTTTATATTAATGCTTATTGGCGTGGCGTAACGAAAGACATCCTTTAATAATGACTTCGACCATCAGAAACCGGACACCCGCCGTAGATCCCAATACTAAAGTTTAGCATTTCAGCAGACATTTTTGTTTATCATGCAAAAGATAGGATTCCTCAACTAAAACGTTTAAACTAAATTCATCAATAATTATATTTTATTGATTATTTTACACGATCCTAAAATGAGTTAGTAAGGGGAAAAATAAATCCTGATAATTATATGAAAAATATCTACCGATTAGGCTGGTGTAAATTTTACAAATCTTTCAGTTAGCAGTAAAATACAATATAAGTTGAAAGAACTTGTTTCGCAATCGTGAATAAATAAATTAGTATAAAAAAACAACACGATATCTTTAAACAAATAAATTATGTTTTAACAGCGAGTTTTAGAAATATTTATGCAACAAATAACCGTCGAATTCTGTTCTCATTTTTCCGCATATTGCCCAAATATATACACCAGCGCAGAGTTAATTATAATTGACATAATAAGGTTTGTATTTAAAAAAGAATAAAAAACAACTTTGTATATTGGATAAAAACACACACAAAATGTGACATACGCTTAGTTGCTCGTCCTAATTCCCTTCTCCGAGCACCATTTCTTAACACGGTTGAATTCCTCGGCGTCGTGGAAGACGACACAATGTTTGGTCTGATTGACGTCGTATGCTAATTTCTCCTCCTATATAAAATGAAAATGATGAATTTTAGTATGAAATCAAATACATGTATCATACTCTAGTATGGCATGCACAATTGTTCATAATTAGGTTGTGAATTACAAATGCATGTTTATACAAAGAATTGAATATTTACCTAAGACAGTGATGAATTTACGTTTTCAAGAACAGATCACTCAAAAAAATAAACACATCCTATAAAAATATTAATCAACATTTAAAAGTAGATGAAATAGTAAAATGGTACCTTGGCTTTTTCAATTACGACCCGAAGGTCCTCTTCCTTTGTCATTTTGATTTGTTGCTTTTCGGCAGACATCTTTAGCTTTCGGATCCAAATGAATGTATGCGGGTTTTAGAAATGTCATAGATATGTCAACAGTCCTGTTAATTGAATGTCTGGGTGGTATTGTGTATTGTAAAATGTATCAGACCGCAATCTCGTGATATATAACATTCCCATCCTATCGGCCTAAGCAAAAAAATATTAGTTACTATAACAATCATCATTTTAATTAAAGTTTTGTCTCGTACATGTAACTGCGCATGAGGTATATATTTGCAGACTAAAACATTGGGAAATGTTTTCACCTTAACCTGCAACAGTGGACATTTCTTCTGATATTTCGTGCTGTTGACTATAGCACGGTTATGCTCTAAAATGTTCACCCCTATTAGATCTACATGTATACTCAATTTTGGTCATTCTGGAAATTGCTGATTACCAATTCCGTTGGAGAAAATATTGAATTCTGTGGGTCCACTACTGTAATACTGTCTTACTTGCAAACACACCTAAGTACTGCGTACAAAAAATGAGAGGAAGGTGGGGCAACGCCCTAAACTTATTGAAAAGTCCATGTTGAATACAAGTAGTTTACAACAGACATAATTGAAATAGCCCACCCTGCCAAGTGTCCCCTTTATGATAGGGACAGCTTTTTTTAGCAATAACCGTGTTTGGTCTATATTCCAGACAACCTATGTCAATGTGATATTTTGTAGATTCAAAGAGTTTGAAGCAAATCAATGTAAAATACATTTTTGTAAACAAGCTTAAATAGGATACCCCGTCCGGTTATTTCGATTGCACCAAGGGGCAAATTTAACCATCATGATTCACTTGGTCTGTCAAGAATACTTTTCATTTTAACAAAAAAAAAGAAGCACAAATCAAATACAACAGAGGTGTAACAGTCTGCTGAAGTTAGTCTGCTAGTCTGCTGAAGTTAGTCTGCTAGTCTGCTGAAGTTAGTCTGCTTGCCTTCTGAAGTTAGTCTGCTAGTCTGCTGAATTCAGTTTGCTAGTCTGCTGAAGTTAGTCTGCTAGTCTGCTGAATTCAGTCTGCTAGTCTGCTAACTTCACAGAGACCAATATTTCGAGTAACATATTTGATAAGAAAAATGAGGATAAGTTTGTTTTCCTGATGCATTTGTCACGGTTCATATTTCATCACAATTTGAGACTGAATAGATAAGTGGCCGCTTAGCTCAGTCGGGCTAGCATTTGCCACAACGAAAGAACATTTGGCCCTGTGACAATCTGTGCCTTTTGACTAAAAATTAAACTTGACATTAATTTTTACTATAAAATCTAGCAACAAATATGGATGTGTATGCATCTGCTCTTTCAAAATTTA
The DNA here is from genome assembly GCA_012932295.1 of Cyclina sinensis. Classification (NCBI taxonomy): domain Eukaryota; kingdom Metazoa; phylum Mollusca; class Bivalvia; order Venerida; family Veneridae; genus Cyclina; species Cyclina sinensis. The sequence goes on along the minus strand of JAAONU010000006.1, from coordinate 35,346,135 downwards.
CTACATGTATTTCAAGGTCTACATGTGAAGCCATATCTATGATTTTTTTATTGAATACAATATCAGTGAATTTTGTGTAATTTCACCAGGAAACTGACACTATAATCAAAGTAACACAAGGAATAAAATATGATTGCCATGGCTTTTTTTGAAGTTATAATAACTAAAATCATTGTTTTCCTTACCAGTAATCTTGGTATTTAAAAGTGATACCATGAATTTTGTTTAAAGAAAGAAATAACAACAAATTTCTGATATAAATTTATATCGGAACAGTTTAAGGTGGAACTGTACTTTGTAAAAATTTTCGAGTTCACACATAAATTTTATATCTAATTAAAGTTCAGGTGAAATCAGATATGAAACTGAGGTTATTTTCGCGATTATATTTGAGAATTTTTAGGTGTGACGTCATAAACATGGCATGTATGTCCATTTTTGAGAGTAAAAATTGGGCTATGAAAAATCCGTCTTATTTCTCTGAAAATGTTATGCTTTGATCTACATCGACAAATCGCGCATCAAAATGCGCAGAATGAAAAGCACTATAAGGAAATAATAAATATTTTGTATTCTTATGCAAATTGTGGAAGTGAAGACAGAAAAATGGATGTTTTTAAATTTTCGATTTTCAAAATAATTGTCCCCTTTTTCTTTTCTACGAAAATTCAGCTCGAAATATTATTGCCATATTTTAGTATAATTTAACAGAGACTAGTTTAAACAAATTTGCAAATTATAAAAAACTGTTACTGTCCAGTATTTTGGTTAATCGAGAAATTCTACCTAAACTATGCGTAAAAAAACAGCGTCATTTCGTTCACAGATATAGGGCGCGTCAAGTACTAATCTAAATAAGATTGGAATTATTACATAGATAGAATATTTTACTTAATGTTATGCTTTTTAGTCTATATTTACCTAAAATCTGTTTTTTTAAATACATTTTGAATCTATCAATTAATTTTTTTCCTAAATAAGCTGATTTTGTCTATAAATTTAGTGCGTAAACACTTTTTAAAATACAATTAGATGTACAATCACAAAATATGTTCATAAAACTAGAAACTTAAGATTTTGATAGGAAAATCGGAAAAAATGAAAATCTATGTCTGCAACCTTACCAATCTCATTAAAATCATTTCCTAATTTCGCTCCTCTACTTTACGCGATTAGGAAAGGGTAGCTGGGGAAAGTACTTCGAGTAGCAGGTGGAAATTTCCCCGCCTCTTAATGAAACCCCTTCTCACATTGGCGCAATAACTCAGTAAGTGCATACGTTTTATATATACACTTACTGAGTTATTGCACGGTGACGTCCTGCTAATAGTCTGAAATACATGTAGCATAATCTTAAATATACTGGTACAGCAAAGCAATAAAATATTACCTTTTCCCAATGGCTGACTTGAACTTGAGGACTTATTAAGTAATGTGACAGGTACTGGCGCAAGCTGCGGCACTGATGAAGTCGTCAGATTTAGAAAGCTGGTCAACTGAACTGGGTGTTTGACAGAAACAGTGGTTGGGAACCTATTGATTTTGTATGGCTGTGGCTGTAGTGGTGATCTTAAAAGCCTCTTCTGTCTGACGGTTGTTGAAATATCCTAGAGACAACAGGAAATATATCAAGCACAAAACAAACATTTTTGCAACATACAAATAATAAGTAATATACTAAGATATATCCAAAAAGCTTTGACTGCTTCCTCACTTGAATCAGAGCCGAGGTACAAATGACCCTCAGATGCAATGTCTGACTTAAATTGTCATGGAGAATTGTTTTCTGCTTTGGCTAGGGATCGAACTTAAACCTGCTGAAATCAGAATTGTCAATTGACAGTCTGATGCTCTATGATCTATCCACTGAGCAAAACTGCCTAACAAGTAGATCTAAAAAAAAAACAACAAAAAAAAAAACATACCTGCTGAACTCTGTTTCTGCTTTCTTGCAGCTCAAATTTAATTTCCTGAATCTGCTTTTCCATTCGTTTAACGGAATCAACCTTCCGGTAACATTTCTGACAAACAGCTTTCTCAAAGTCACTTAGCTGAATGCTAATAACTTCTTGAATGCTACCAAGACGTTCTTCGTTCAACCTAAGTTTTAATTTATACTGTTTCTGGGTTACTTTCGTTCCGCTCCCAGACACAATTGTTTCTAAGAAAGAAAATCCACACAAACAACACCTATCAATTAAAGAATACTCTCGTTTGGGCGTAGATTTTATAGACAGCGTCGTGTCCATGGGCGCTGCCATCTTAGATTCGACGAATACGCCATTCGGAACACCTTGTCGATCAACGTTGAAATAAAATTTCCGTAGCTAATCGGAGAACGTCGAATATTCATAACATTATACCAAAGTATTTTGTTGCCGACAATTTCATTGGCTGAAGAAAAGGTCATTAGAACGTGACCCGTTATGGGGAGTCATCAGATCCAGTTAGCGAATAGAATAGGAGCTTAAGACTGGAGCTGATTTTAATGAGATTGCAACCTTACATGTTATTCCATAATTATATACAATACATATTTTAATTCGGAATAACACGTGAGCTGATATTTTGCTGAATTGCGGTGTATGGTTTCCAACATAAAAATATGATAGTTGATTTTGTTTCATGAATAACTAACTTAAGTCTTTGAATGGTTCTGTTTATCTACTTTGGCTTAATGTTTGTTTCATCTACTAATTTGCATTCGCACGCGTGTTTTCTTATTATCTTGTCAATGAACCATTTCAAGAACATTGAGCGAAAACAACGACAAGACTAGGCAGACATTAAACCGGTAATCATCGAAACAGTTGCATTTTTATTGAAAACTTTTGATTGTTGTTTCTGTATAAAACTAGAAAATGTCAACCTATATGCAATGTTCAGACAGATATACTTTTAATCCGAATTTCAGCAACCATCGGTAAAAAATGAACTGAAAAATATATAATCATAGTAGATGTTAAAATTACCAAACCTGTCTTATACACACTCACATTATCTAGAATAGTGTTGGAGTTTATAAAATATTTAAAAAAAAGTAGCAAATATACAGACATTTTATTCGAATTGAAGGATTATTGAGATGTTGCTTAATTGTATTTTATCATATTAAATAATTTTAATAATAATAATAATGATAATAATCATAAAAATAATAATAATTATTATTATTATAATAATAATGTTTCCCATAGTTCAATATAATGTAATGAAAACTAAAGACATCTTCTTCTTCTTCTTCTTCACCGCATTCTCTTCTTCATCTTAGTATTATTATTACAAGTGCATAAATAAATGGACCATGACTGTTTCAGTCTGTTTGAACATATAAATTGATAGAAGGAAGGATGGTATTTCTTGACTTTCTTCCAATTTATGTAACATGTCCAATGCCTACTTATTTTAAAAGGCCTGAATTTTGATCAACTCCAAACATACAGCTATAAAAACAAACCTGTTTAGCTTCATTGTTTATGCCTCTCTTCCTTTTTAAATTGTCCATTAGAAAGCTGAATCTTGACTGCTCAGTTGTGCCTGAAATAATAAACTTGTTTTTCATTTCAGTAATACCTCATATAATTTGTACTTAACTTTTATTCTCTCATCAATCAGGCAATAAATGAAATAAGAGAAACAGATAATGCTGCAGTCCCCTATAAAGTTGTGGAATTCCCCATTTAAATGTGGAAATTGAGTTTAAGTAATTTGTCAAAACTTCCATCATTTTAGCTCTTGTACTTCTTGAGTAATCAAAGAATACCACTTTTGTCCAGTTTTATTGCTTTTTAGCTCACCTGAGCACAAAGTGCTCAGGGTGAGCTTTTCTGATCGGTCTTTGTCCGTCGTCCGTCGGTCGTCCGTCCGTCCGTCGTCAACTTTTCGTTCAAACAACATCTCCTCTGAAACCAATGGGCCAAATTTAATGAAACTTGCCTGGAATGTTTCTTGCATGAAGCTCTACCAAAGTTGTTCAGAGAATTCAATTCCATCAAGAACTCTGGTTGCTATGGCAACTTAAAGGAAAAACTTTGAAAATCTTCTTGTCTGAAACCACAAGGCCCTGAGCCTTAAGATTTGGTATGTAGCATTGTCTAGTGGACCTCTATCAAGTTTGTTCAAATTATGCCCCTGGGGTCAAATTTGGCCCCACCCTGGGGGTCAATTGATTTTACATAGGCTTATATAGGAAATCTTTAAAAATCTTCTTCTCAGAAACCACAATGCCTACAGCTTAGATATTTGGTATGTAGCATTGTCTAGTAGACCTCTATCAAGTTTGTTCAAATTATGTCCCCTGGGTCAAAATTTGGCACGCCCCAGGGTTCTCTTGGTTTACATATAGTTATATAGGAAAAACATGAAAAATCATTTTTCTTCCAAACTAATAGGACTAGACCTTAGATATTTGGTGTGGAGTATTGTGTAGAGAACCTTTACCAGTATTATATATATGTTGGCCCCTGTATCAAAAGTGGCCCGCCCCTGGGGCCCTTAATATGTAAAAAAGGCAATCTTTAAAAATCTTCTTACTGGAAACCTTAATGCCTACAGTTTAGATATTTGTAATGCAACATTGTCTAGTGGACCTCAAACTAGTTTGTTTGAAAAATGTCCCTTGGGTCACTATTGGCCCCGCCAGAGGGGTCACAAGTTTTAAATAGCAGTATAGAAGAAAATCTTTAAAAATCTTCTTGTCTGAAACCACAAGGCCTAGAATTTTAAAATTTGGCATGAAACAAGCTTTATCAAGCTTTTTGAAATTATTAGATTAGGTTAAAGGTCACGGAGGCTAAAAATAGATTTACTGTACCTCATAGAGCCTTCATTTATTGACCAATATCTTTGATATTCAGTATATAGGTTCCTTGCATGGACGTCTACCCATGGGTAGGGTTTGAGGTCACTAGGTCAAGGTCAAGGTCACCATAGCTTAATATAGATATTTCTACTTTCTGTCATAGAGCCTTTATTTATTGACTGATATTTTACATATTTGGTTTGTAGGCACTTACATATTTTCAATTAAAAAATGAAATACTGCTTAACAGCAAACCTACAGCCAAAGTACTCTGGTGAGCGATCCAGGGCCATCATGGCCCTCTTGTTTTAATTTCAGTAAGCATAGTGCACCTGTCATTATTTTGCCCGCCCGGGGGGGCGGCGGGCTGACCCAGGGGAATTTGACATCTTAAAATGTTTGGAGTCTAAATCCCTACCCTAGAGACAACCATTTTTGTCTAAATCCCCACCCTTGAGCCTGCTTGGTGCATCAAATGCCCTGGGGTAGGGGAAAGGGTAAATATCTAAGAGATCAATCAATAAATAAAACTGTTATCAGAAAAACAATAAAAAAATATAAGTATATAGGCTTATCATAAGGAAAATAATGAATCTAGATTAATGGGCCTCTGAAGTAAGGTAGGTAAAGTCCCAATGAGTATATATGTATCAATTTCAGTTTAATAACTTTGATAGTATTCAAATGATTGGATTGAGAAGAAACTTAGGTGCATAATTCTGAAAATAATGCATCCAGGGTTATAGGCCTTCTTGGTATGGTAGTGGTAGTCCCACTAAATACCCATACCTAGTTTCAGTTGAATATCTTTCATATTATAGAATGTATGACTTTTAAAAAACGTAAACCAAAGGGGACACGGACACACAATCGATCGTATAAGCTCTTTAACCCTTTATCCCATGAATACGTGTTTTAACGCATATGCGACCAGTGCAGCAGCCTGCACATCCATGCAGTCTGATCAGGATCTCCACTGTTTTCTTTTCAGTCAGAAATTCTTTTATGGATATAAAATAGAAACAGTGGAGATCCTGATCAGACTGCATGGATGTGCAGGCTGATCTGGATCTGCACTGGTCGCATATGCGTTAAAACACGTATCTATGAAGTAAAGGGTTAATATTTTCCTAGAATAGTTTAGCTACAAAATAAACCTAGTAACCTAGTTTCTGACTCCACATGACCCAGCTTCTATAGGGATAAGCATGCTGACCAAGTTTAATTATGATTGAACCATATTTGTTGCCTCTTAGAGTGTTAAAACACTAAAAGTTGAGGACAACAGACTTGCGAAGACAGACATTCACCGATCACAACAGCTTCGTGATCACAGCTCAGGTGAACTAAAAACTTACAACACTTAAACTTATTTTATTTTAACATTAAATTTAACACAAAAAGTCATTAAAAAGGACATTTTTCCTCCTCCTGCGGCCAAACCTTGACACTTCCACATTTATACCTGAAATAGAGGGCATTTTTATAATCTTTAAGGTTTCAAACTTTATTAAGTTTCATTTAAATTGGACCAAAAATGTTATAAGATTTGACCTAATGCCTTAATTTTGCTCACAGATTTGAACTCTAATTGAGAAAAGGAAAAAGAATGCAATTATGCGATGGTAAAAAGTAAGACGGCACATTTTAACTACATTTTGCTAGTCGATATATGATATCTGACATTTTGCTAGTTGAAACGATATTAACTTGCACAATTTTGACAGTGAAAGATTTTGCCAAATTCGAACCCTCACAGTCAGGTAGGGCTGTCCAAATGATCGGCACTTTTTCACAATTTCAAAAAGTCTGCGATATCAGGTTCAATTAACAACAGCTCTACTGAAAAGTTGAAAAAAAGAATATTTTGTTACATAATTAAACCATCACCCTACATATGCACTATAACTACAAGCATTAGACAAATAAGAAATTTGCAGGGATACAATTTCATTTGTAGGTTAGTTCACAATAAATTACCTTTTTATTGAAATATGTCAGCCATTGCATAAAATCTGAAAAAAAAGATATTATTTTATCTAGATCTATTTTGATGTATTTAAAATGCATTTTCTTACTTAATAATTAATTATCATATTCTAACAAGGCTCACGGGAACTACTGACTTGGAGTCCCGTGACTTCAGCCTTAGGATTCGGACTCCCTTACATGGACGTGCAGGCTCATCTGGATCTGCACTGGTCGCATAGGCGTTAAAATAATTAAAAAATAAATAATTAATAAAATAATTCTCTATGTGTGTTTTCAACATCCGTTTTGTGTCACTTGATCAGTTCATTCATACTGCAGTTAAAGGGATTATCTCACTCAATACGAAATTTTCTGCTGTAATCGTTTATATTCTACAGGCAAAGTGAACGTTCTTTTGTGGATTTAGTAGTATTAAATAATACAAGATATGCGAGTTTCATGTGATGACGCCTCTCAGACTCGCAAAATAAATGGGTCTATTCGCGAAAACAGATGACAAACATGAATACCGCTAGGCTTCATGCATACTATGTCTGGGTACAGGTGAAAATAAATGGAGAATACAATCCCTGTATACCTTTGAATATAAATCCCAATTCTGGGGCAATCTTTTCACCCCATGCCACTATCTTCTCAACAGAAAAATTTGAAAAGTTTTCCATTGTGCTGTGTTCCGACATGAAAACACGAATAAAAATATCGCCGTTGTCTTTAGACCTTTCGCGGACACTCCCCTTTTTTATTTTGTGGCGTCGAAATTCCCGAGTCCCAGGATGTAAAAACCGGCCAAAGTCTATTTCCCGGGACCCAGATTCCATAAGTTTATCAAATTCCCGCCTGTCAGGAATGGTCTTCTGTCTAAAGCCCAATGTATGCCCGCTGCCCCCCCGGGCGGGCAAAATATTGACAGGTGCATAATCTCCACGATTTACCGACAAATTGGTAACATGACAAATCGGTAACATGATTTTCTATAGTAAACAATCGGACAAATCGGTAACAATAGAAATATTCCATATACCGAGAACGGTGATTAGGTAGGTGTGAAAAGGCATATGGGGGTACATTGCTCATCAGAGAAAGTGATGTAGTAGGTGTGAAAAGTACCGTTAATGACCGAGATTACTTTAATTTTTTTTTTTCAGATGTTTTAAATATTTTATAAATATTCATTATTTACATACTGTAACATCGAAGGAATGACATATTTATTTAAAAGGAAAAAAACATAATATAGAATTAAATTTCGTATAAGCTGTTTATTTGTATTTGATTATGATACGAGAAATATCAACAATATAACAACTTAACAAATTGTCACCAAAAATGACTTCTCAAGTCAAATCACATCAAGGTTATAACAGAACGATGGTCAGCAGGTCACCCGAGATCTCTTATGACGAGTGAGAAACAAACTTCTTTTAATTTAAAACATAAAAGCGCTATCAATATGTTTTTTCTCCTTGCATCCTTAAAGTAACTATGATTATATTATAAAATAAACTTTAATAATTTTAAACAATGATAATTGCATGACAAACACAAATTATATCATTACCTGCCGAGACAAACTAATAGACCAAACTTCTTTAACGACCGACACGTGTTGTAAGCACCTTTTTCTGACGAGCAATGTACCCCCATATGCCTTTTCACACCTACCAAATCACCGTTATATGCAATATTTCTATTGTTACCGATTTCTCCGATTGTTTACTATATAAAATCATGTTACCGATTTGTCGTGTTACCGATTTGTTCGGTAACGATCTCCACAAACAATAAGAGGGTCTTTGTCATTGAAAGAGTCTAAAATATCAAAAATACTTTTAAAGAAACAAGGACTATCTATATTTGGAGCATATATATTAACTAAAGTAAAGTTTTTTTAATCAAATGATATATGTAAAATTATAAATCTTCCTGAATCATCAGTTTTAACTGAATTGATTTTGATACCTAAATTTTTTCTACATAAAATAGCCACACCCTTAGCATTTGACCTGCCATGACCAAAACAACAGACACCATTCCACTCGAAATAAATTTGTTTTTTAATTTCTTTTATAAAATGTGTTTCTTGTAGACAGAGTATATCAGCTTTTTTGGTCTGGAATAAATTGAAAACATCACAATTTATTGATGTTATCAACTAGATCCTTTTCAAAATTTATCAACCTTGTTCAAATGATTAAAACAATTTGTAACCTTATACATTACATTATTTCCAATAATTCAACATTATCCCTTCATTGCAAATGTGACATTTCACTTGAAGGGGAGTTTATTCTTGACAAAGAATGCTTCACACTAGTAGGAAAGTAACTAAATGACATTATTAATAAAATGTACTTGGCTGCAAAAATGGTAACAAGTAAAATCAGATACCCACCAGCTGAAGCAATCTTCCTGCTTTTTCCAGGCTATTCCTAAACTCAGTTTTGCCAGTGGAGACCAAGATCTACGTATTTGATATGGCAAATGCATGATTTGATAAAAGAAATACAGTCTCGGTGTCTTAGTGGTTACAGATTCTAATCAAGGAACAGATATTTCCTGGTCAAACTGTGTTTATTATTTTCCGAAAAAAAAAAATTGAAATTAAACTGAACTGTAATTCCTTGTAATCAGTTGACAAATGTTGATAAATACAGTAATTCTATACCTAAAGCTTCTTCAAAGCAAGTAGTTTTAAGTCTGTGTTTTAAAAATTATGATATATTTGTTATTTGTGCATGAAATTATTTAAAAAATGTTTTCAGTACACACACTTCTGTCAAGTTGCATTAGCAGGCTTGCAATTTTTCCTTAACTCCACTGCCAGTTCCTGATTTCTGTAGTACTCTTGTGTACTTCAGCTGTGTGTCGGAGATTCAAGCTCTCCGCAGAATTAAGACTGAGCATTTGAAACATAATGTTCCTATTTGCACAAATTAGTTCTAGTGTTAAAAATGATTTTCAATGAAATTCATTGTAAAACTCAAGTAAAAATACCACTGTTTTAAACTTAACCTGTACAGTGGCATCACTCTCAAACAAATAATAGTTGTACTGCTCAAAATACAGAATAAGATTCTATAAATACCTGTGTACAAGTTGTCTGTCAAGGACTGATAAATTGAGTGATAATTAACTCATGATGACATCATTCAACGTATGATGCCAGTCAGGCTTTTGCAGATAGTCAGATGTAATTATCTTGCTTGCCTCTCCAGACTTGCAGATAGTCAGATGTAAATATCTTGCTTGCCTCTCCAGACTTGCAGATAGTCAGATGTAAATATCTTGCTTGCCTCTCCAGACTTGCAGATAGTCAGATGTAAATATCTTGCTTGCCTCTCCAGACTTGCAGATAGTCAGATGTAAATATCTTGCTTGCCTCTCCAGACTTGCAGATAGTCAGATGTAAATGTCTTGCTTGCCTCTCCAGACTTGCAGATAGTCAGATGTAAATATCTTGCTTGCTTCTCCAGACTTGCAGATAGTCAGATGTAAATATCTTGCTTGCCTCTTCAGACTTGCAGATAGTCAGATGTAATTATCTTGCTTGCCTCTCCACACTTGCAGATAGTCAGATGTAAATATCTTGCTTGCCTCTCCAGACTTGCAGATAGTCAGATGTAAATATCTTACTTGCCTCTCCAGACTTGCAGATAGTCAGATGTAAATATCTTACTTGCCTCTCCAGACTTGCAGATAGTGTAAATATCTTACTTGCCTCTCCAGACTTGCAGATAGTCAGATGTAAATATCTTGCTTGCCTCTCCAGACTTGCAGATAGTCAGATGTAAATATCTTACTTGCCTCTCCAGACTGCCTGCGGTTGAAAACAATTATTGCTTCAAGTACAAGTGAAGACCATCTTTGAAAACCTTCATTGTCGCATTTATTATTAAAAAGATAAGCTTCAGCCTTTGGCAGCTCTTCTTTCAGATGTTTTTCAGAAGCACAAGGTCATTTTGCCTAAGGTAACTGTTACGTTTGTATTCTTGATATGATCACCAGTCAATAAGGCTGGTAAGTCTTTGAATAGATTTCTGTGTGATATCATCTCCAGGTCTGGTGCATCTTCCCTTGATGATTGCACAACATTGCTTTAAGAATGGTCCACATAAGATACTTTAAATGAAGATGATGCCATTTTCTTGCATATATTCCTGATAGTTCCCTTGCTGCATCTATGAAAAAGCAAAACATATTCGATTTCAGGAAGTGATCTATATATTCTATATATGCATTTTCATTGTAAGAGATTTCCCACATTTTCAGTACAAGTTGACCTAATAGTCTGATGGTTTTCTTTTGTCTTCAAATTTGCCATCACATAACTTCATAATTGTGGATTCACTCCTTGCAACTAAAGAAATTTCATCTGTGTTAATAGAACTGACAGTTTTGTCCTTGAAAAATTCACTACATGTGTGAGTCTGTTTCGATTCCTATCATCAGTCACCAAAGGGCAGTTAGGCATGTGGTGCCATAACTCCCATCTTTAGTGAAATCCGTTGCAAACTTCACAAGGCTTGTAATCCTAAAGGTATACCTGTTAGCATCTCTATCACTAGGTTGTCTTGGAAGAATTAAATAGCCAATACTACTTTCTCTAACTTTTAGATTATCTTTCTATTAACTTATTACAAGCGAGAGTAGTTGGAATTTGGGGGACATGGTGTCTGGCACACAAGTGTATTGATTTTGGTCCCATTGCAAGAAAGAGCGCTACAAATCAAAAGACCTTGGCATTAGACTAACATGTCAGGACAAAGACTCTCACAAGTTGCTTCTCCATACGAGCAGGTTGAAATTAATTAATCAATTAATTAGGTTATTTATCTATTTTTGTATGTGATGTACATTCAAACGTCTAACAAAATGCATTGATTTTAAACAAATACTCCAAACTCCCCTTCATGCCAGAATTACCATACAATATCTTTATTAGCTATATTGTAAACAGTGAAATTATGGCATGCAAGCTTCATCTAACAGTACAGAGCAGTTGCTTTAAGTTTTGGACTTAATAAAGTAGACTGCATGTCAACTGAAATAACTTTAATGTTTTAACTGCTTTTAGCCCTTTCTTTATCTTCCTCTTTCTTGGTTCGTGCCTCATCTTTTCTTTTCATATGGTTTTGGTATACATTTTCGTCCACGTTGCCAGCTTTGAAACCACATCATTAATCACACTGATCTTTTTGCGGCTGGAATAGTGCAAGATTGAGTGAATGGTACACTTTTTTAAAACTACGTATCTAAACTTACTGTTACTTTTTTCATATTGGGTACAGTTTTCTTTATATAATCTGTAAACCTCATTTATTGTTTGAAACACTAGTTGTACTTGCTAACCTACAATAATGCAAGGGCATTTTCAGAAGCATTTCTAAAAACTCTTTTACATAGCTCATACCTTTAGACAAATATAATTTGGTGTTTGTCTTTACCTTTTCATTTTTCTCCTCTAACCAATCATACATCATTCTCTCCCCTATTCCAAGTGTTGCTAAAAACAACTGTTTGCAAACTACAAACTGTTGACCATCAGATTTCAACATATAATGGAGTGTACGTTTTCTTCTACATCCTTCAGACTTTAACTTTTGTGGCTGTAGTATCTGTATCAGCCCCTACAAAAAGATTCTTTCCTCATCCCAGTTCATGCTCCAAAACTCATTGTATATGTTACTTCTTTGCCTGTCACTTCTCTTATTACACATCCTTCTGTCGAATCTTTTGGTGCAAATTTTCTCGCCAATCATTCTTTCATATCTGTCCTTTATATACTTCACTTTTCCATCATTACTGTTAGCTACTCCTTTATAACTTTTTCCTTTCATTCTTTGTATTTTATGGATATTCGTTTCCCATTTCAACTTTCTCCCTTTTTCGACCATTTTGATCTAGATGTTAAATTTTCCTCCGACAAAACTTCTTCCTCATGTTCAACATTCATTGGAGTTTCGGTATTTACATCTGCATTATATGACAACTGTTCTACTTGAATTTCATTTGTACTTGCTACCTCGTACAACTGAACTGGCACTTGGCCTTCAGAAATACGTTCAATTTCCTTATTGATTTCTTCTAGGTCTCTAGCTGTTGTATTAACAGCTTCAATTACTTGTCTTAATTGTATGATCTAGATCAGTCAGGGCTGTTGTGTGTTCAAGTTACTTCCCCTTGTTAATTTGTTCTTGAGATTTTATTTCCCATACCCAGCTTCCGAACAATCCATGATTCTAATCAAAGCCCGGGTTATAACTAGAATTTTTACAGTAAAAGATAAAAGCTTTGAAAATTAAATACCTTTATTTTTTTACAATTACCTTTTCTAACCACAATGTTTCTTTTTAATGCAAAAATAACATTTGACCATCTGTCTGTTTGTTCAACCTGTACTTTGTTTAGCATCTTAGGCAAAAACAGGGGGAGGTATTTAATATCAAATTTTGCTTAAAACCAATTACATGTACATAATCTAGGGAAATATGGCGATTTATCTTTCGAAAGCATTAACTTAAAAAATAAAGGTATATTCTGCTCACTTTTGTGGAATTCTAAAACATGGTATAAATTATTTGTGGTAAATTAAAAAAAAATATTATTAGTTCTAAAACACTGTATATATTTGCATGTTCTTAAAACAGTAATATAGGTATGCATTATCTTACAGAAGCATTTATGACTGATCTTATTCCACGAAAAAGGTGCCAGAAAATCTTTTATTTAAAACTCAATATTTAACTTAAAATTAGACTTAAAAACAATACTAAAATTTGATCATGTAAAATCTTTGCACTAGTGATAGAATTAAGCACCCAGTGTTTCAATATGTCTATGTTTGTGACGAGTGCTTATATAGTCGAATGACAACAAACACAAGTGTGTTTAGACACTACAATATTTTAGTATTAAAACTAACAAATAGTACTAAGATGTGAGTTAAACAATGGCTATATGGATACTGACTAGGTTCTACCTGGTCAAGCATATCAAGCTGATACGCCTATAGTCTGTTTCATAGTAATACTGTAACACCCAGGTCCTTATATAACCATCATAGAACTGCAACATTTATTGAAATCATATGACATACCTTTATTTGAGGTTGCAGATTTACTCAGTTGATTTTTTATGAGACGAAATGCTTCGACCACTGCAAAAAACTCCTACAACATTTTAGATGAACAAAATTTTGACCAGTTATTATACGATAAAAAATCACATGACATAATGTCGTCATCTGATTTGTTAGAGACAAACAACGTATACCACCTTGCATTAGTTAAAGGTGTTAAAAAAAAAAAAGATTTGGCGCCAAAATCGCTATACAACATTTTAGAGGTGAAGAAATTATCACTATGTCTCTTAAGGATATGGTAACCAAGGCTGTCTAGCAAATGTTAATAATAGCTCTCTAGCAAGCTGTTATAATTCTTTAGCAAATGGTAGCCATGGTTCTCTAAAAAAACCATGACCATTGCTTTCTAGGAAATATGGTAACCATGGCTCTTGAGCAAATAGTAAAATTATAACCTCTTATTTTCAGATACCTAAAACAAGGTCAAATTTATTGGTGAAAATCACATGTTCATATTGATGTATAACTGTAACAAGCCACTGTCTTAGACCTCTGAGGGTCTTAGATTGTATTTTGTTGATGAAAAAAAATATATATATATAAAAACATTAAAATATACATCTGTATGTATGTATGCATGTATGTTTGTATGTGACATGCTAACTTTCATTATGTTTGCAGAACATATTTTGGGGAAAAAATGAAATTTAAGAAACTGTTACTTTAAGATATTTTTTAGTTTTTATTTTATTTGTTGTCTGCAATGTAAATTTTGTTCTTTTTACAGTGGAGATCAATTTTCCGAAGTAATTTTTAACTTTTTCCATCTTGAGTTTGGTTATTTAAAAATTTGATGTAATTTTATCAAAAACGTTTTTGTTTTAGGTTAAAATTTTATAGGGAAGTTTTCCTCTAAGGTTTTCAATGCAGACAAACTCACCTGATTCTATGTTTCATGAATTTTTCATTTGTTTTATATTCCATTACAATGTGTCAAAGTTTTAAAAATAGCGTTTCTTTCATACTAATGTTTGTTCTTTATTTTGGTTACAGAAGTCAATAACTATTTAAATTATTTAATCTTTGTTAGCTCACCTGAGCGACAGCTCAAGTGAGCTGTTAGTATCACCTACAGTCCGTCATCCATACATCAACAGTTTTCTTTTAAAAGCAACATCTCCTCTGAAACCACTCACAGGATTTGGTTATAATTTTGCACAACAGTTCTGTTCATGACTGTTTATGTAAAATATGAAATTTATTGTGATCTGTGAAAAAACATCGCCACCAGGGACAGAGCTGTTTCTCCTAATATGTCTGTATGGGAAACTTCTAAAAATCTGTATCTTAGAAACTGAAGGTCCAGTTTGAAAATAGTTTGGCACAAATGCTTATTTGGTGACCTTCTATATAAATTATGAAGTATAAACATGGCCAACAGGGGCAGGGCTTATTTTCCTGTTTTGTCTATATAGGAAACTTTAAAAATCTTCTTCAAATAAACTGCTGGCCTAATTTGAAAATGATCTGGCACAAATGTTCTGTAGGTGACCCTCTATATAAATTATGAAATTTATTGCAATCTGTCAAAAAGCATGGCCACCAGGGATGTGGTTAATTCTTCATAAAAAATACTTTGGCATTTCTAGGGCTATCAGTTTGGTGTTTACCAGTATGTGTACATTGTAGATGTGCAAGACTCATTTTTATGCTACCCTCTCCCCCTGCAGGCAAAAAGTCAGGTGAGTGACCCATGACCATTTGGTCTTGTAATTAAGTGTTGTTTACTACAACATTCAGTCAATAAATCAAAGCTCTGCTATGCCAACATGTTTTTTGTTTTTTTTACAAATATGTATTTGGTTTAATACAGAATCATTTTATTTTCAGTAAGTATTACATCAGTGAAAAGAAATCTTCCTTGTTTTTGCAGAATTTGTTTAATCTACAAAATCTATTAAATATGATAGACAATTATGTTTTGTTGAAAGTATGTCTCATGATATTGTTTTAAGTCTTTTGTATTTTGTCTTCTCATAATGTGTCTTAACCCTTAACCTGCTGGAACCGAAAGTGATTAGCCTTTGCCACCAGTATAGAGCCAGGCCATCCTGCACATCCGTGCAGTCTGATCAGGCTCTGTACTGTTGGTAGCTCAGTTTTAGTATTTTGATATTGAAATCCCTTAAACTTTGAATGGACTCTTCCAAATTCAAAGCTGGGCAAATCCATTACAAAATTTCAGCATGTTCAGGGTTAACTCACCCGCAGCAGGGGCTGAGCGTAAGCTGTTGTGATTATATTCTGTCTTTCATTTATGTGAACATGAAACTAGATTGCACAGTTTAGCCTCTTGAAACATTGTCAATGTTTTCTTCATGGTTTCTTCATGGTTTCTTTGATAACTTTTAAACTGGATTACTTGGGGCCAAAAACAGTATCCCTCACTCAGACTGACTGAGAGGTCAATTTTTACCAAACAATCACCAGACTTGGTCAGAATTTTTTTTCTCCAGAAGATTTCATGGAGGCAGTTTATGGAAACTACAATCTCATTAAAATCAGCTCCAGTCTTAAGCTCCTATTCTATACGCTAACTGGATCTGATGACTCCCCATAACGGGTCACGTTCTAATGACCTTTTCTTCAGCCAATGAAATTGTCGGCAACAAAATACTTTGGTATAATGTTATGAATATTCGACGTTCTCCGATTAGCTACGGAAATTTTATTTCAACGTTGATCGACAAGGTGTTCCGAATGGCGTATTCGTCGAATCTAAGATGGCAGCGCCCATGGACACGACGCTGTCTATAAAATCTACGCCCAAACGAGAGTATTCTTTAATTGATAGGTGTTGTTTGTGTGGATTTTCTTTCTTAGAAACAATTGTGTCTGGGAGCGGAACGAAAGTAACCCAGAAACAGTATAAATTAAAACTTAGGTTGAACGAAGAACGTCTTGGTAGCATTCAAGAAGTTATTAGCATTCAGCTAAGTGACTTTGAGAAAGCTGTTTGTCAGAAATGTTACCGGAAGGTTGATTCCGTTAAACGAATGGAAAAGCAGATTCAGGAAATTAAATTTGAGCTGCAAGAAAGCAGAAACAGAGTTCAGCAGGTATGTTTTTTTTTTTGTTGTTTTTTTTTTTAGATCTACTTGTTAGGCAGTTTTGCTCAGTGGATAGATCATAGAGCATCAGACTGTCAATTGACAATTCTGATTTCAGCAGGTTTAAGTTCGATCCCTAGCCAAAGCAGAAAACAATTCTCCATGACAATTTAAGTCAGACATTGCATCTGAGGGTCATTTGTACCTCGGCTCTGATTCAAGTGAGGAAGCAGTCAAAGCTTTTTGGATATATCTTAGTATATTACTTATTATTTGTATGTTGCAAAAATGTTTGTTTTGTGCTTGATATATTTCCTGTTGTCTCTAGGATATTTCAACAACCGTCAGACAGAAGAGGCTTTTAAGATCACCACTACAGCCACAGCCATACAAAATCAATAGGTTCCCAACCACTGTTTCTGTCAAACACCCAGTTCAGTTGACCAGCTTTCTAAATCTGACGACTTCATCAGTGCCGCAGCTTGCGCCAGTACCTGTCACATTACTTAATAAGTCCTCAAGTTCAAGTCAGCCATTGGGAAAAGGTAATATTTTATTGCTTTGCTGTACCAGTATATTTAAGATTATGCTACATGTATTTCAGACTATTAGCAGGACGTCACCGTGCAATAACTCAGTAAGTGTATATATAAAACGTATGCACTTACTGAGTTATTGCGCCAATGTGAGAAGGGGTTTCATTAAGAGGCGGGGAAATTTCCACCTGCTACTCGAAGTACTTTCCCCAGCTACTTTTTATCTAATAAGCTTATTTTATAACAAAAGGCATCATATCCCTTGCCCACTTTACAGAAATACCCTCCAACTCAAAAACTTTATGAAACCCCTGATACTATCATTAATTAAGGGAGAAAACATTGGGTTTATGGGAAGCAGTGTCATTTTGGTTGCAGAAACAGCAGTAAAAAAACTCTGCATGATGTATTGTTCACTGCTGCCAATAATTTTCAAGGTTGTTAACATATTTTTTCCATGTTTTTGTGAATACTTTACTCTCTTTATTTATACCCCAAACCATTATAACTTTATATAGTATGTTGTATATCACAAACAGACACATGAACAAATGATTTCCTACTTATTAAAGTTCTTTTTATGATGAAAACTGCAAAAATGTGAGAATCTGGTGTACTTGTAAGGAGAAGGCTTAACTTGCTATTTAATTTTGAAAGAGAATAGATCAGAGCAGAGCTCTTCTAAGTACAAGACAGCTAGAAAGACTCTGGCTTTTGATGAAAAGCAGCCTGGACGTGGAGAAGTTGAAGTAACATGTTACACAGTTTATTATTACTGTTATCATTCTTGTTCATTTGTTGTTAATCAAAAGCTTGTCAAGTTTTTAATACTTGAGAAGTTATTGCACTGGCTTTACTGCATGCTAAATTCTCAATGGTCAATTTGAAAACATAGGATCAGATTTCTATCATGTCTAATAACTTTAATTTAAAGAAAAATAACCTTCAGATAGCAGCATATGACTGAAAATGTGGCCTTTTTCATGAGTCAGACTTAACATATTTTTACCTATGCATAGAAAGAAAGTACAACTAGTATTTCCTCTCTACAGTGACATGCTTTGGGACTTAACATATCTGTTTGTTGTGCAGAGGGAGTTGCTCAAGATAAGTAAAATATAGAACCGTCTGAACATTTAGGACTCCTTAGCTCATACTTCTAATATGGGGGGGGGGGGGGAATCATTGTTCAGAGGGTCATACAAGAAATATATAAATACTGTATAGGTGTCCCTTTGTTTTGAGCACCTGCTTAGATGTAATTGTATTTTATCCTTGCATGGTCTTTGCTTGTGAGTTTGACTGTTCTTTTGTAGTTAGTTTGTTTGGTTATTTTGTGTTAAAACTATTTTGTTCAGTTCTTCTGGAAAATATTATTTGTGTCATGTCTAGTATGATGGTACATGTAAATGTTACAGTATATATTTTGGTACAGATTTTAAAATCGATTAAGATCACACAATTTATTATTTGTAGTAGGTATCCAAGATACCATATCTTATTTCATGTAAATTAATTTTCTCTTTTTTCAATTTCTTTGACAACTGAAATTTTACTCATAAATTGTTTTTAAGTGGTACTATCATAGATTTACATATCTGTATTCTGTCTTAAATGGACAATAAATCAGTGAAGATCATCTCTTTGTTTTCCATTTTTCACTCATTTATGATTTATGACATCTTTGCCATTCAAAGACTTTTTACTAGCATATACTGGAATTACTGATGAATTCCTGGGCACGATAAGGTCATGTTAATGGTTTTAACATAAAACGTCACCCCATCCTTTTCCGACATTTTTCTACATTCATGTCCTACCGAATCATTTTGTATAACATTAACTAGTGATTACTTTTGGAAATAGAGATCTGCATAAGCTGGTGCCAGCTGGTGTTGGCAGTTTTCAATTGTCAAGGACTGTAAGGATCCTTTATTTCTGAATTTATTTATCTGTCAATACAACTGGCATACATGCTGTGTGGAGGCTGTAAAACATCTCCATTCAATTTCATGTCTTTTTGGATTATTTAATAATTACAACCAGTGATTATTTTTCAAAATAGATTTTCACTAAAGCAAGTGCTAAGGAGTGTTGGCAGTTGTAAATTGTCCATGACTGCTAGTGAACAGTCTCAACCGAACTGAAACTGCTGTAATTTTCATTTTTTAATTTCTTTGGATGTACACTATGCTTTAGAATGATCTTTTATTTCTGAATACAGTATAACCTGCTATAGGGGTCACCTCTATTAAGCAGCCACTTGCCTTAAGCAGCCACCCTTTTTACAACCCAAATGTATGGTTTCATGGTTAAGATACCTGTATTAAGCAGCCGCCTGCTTTAAATGGTCACTTTTGTTGTCTCCCTTGGCTGGCTGCTTAAGACAGGTTTCACTGTATATTTATTTATTTAATTGCTTGATAGTTGTCTTGATTTGATGTTTGTTTTGATTTCATTACAGGTTACAGTAAACTACCCAAGTGGAAAGAAATCAGCAGTAATATGGCCAGAACTGCATAAAAACATATGTAAAGTGCTCCTGAAAGGTAAAAACTGTGAGAAAATCATACTCGACTGGCTCGCAAAAGAACACTCAATAGAGATAATTGAGAGTGCAGCTGATATCATCAGAAATGAATGTAAATCTCTGTGTAGAAGGGATTCTGAATCATCTTTGAGGAACACAGACTATGCAGGATTGTTTTCCTTCTCATGGGATATGTTTAGCTCTGAGCTTGAAAGAAAATGCAGTGGCCTGTTAAGAGTTTTAGAGTTGGCAATCAGTGACATTCCTATTCCAAGAAGTGTTACCAGCAAAACATACACAAATATGATGGTAACAGCATCAATGGTACTCCACAGCAGAAGTCAGGAGATGTCAGCAGCACACTATTTGATTGGCTTTGTGTTAGCAAATGGTGGTTGCACGCAAAAGGTAGGAATAATGTTTAGTGATTTAAATTCTGAATATACTGAGCAACATTTACATCAGAAGGGGCATTAATTTTGAGTTAAGGTTGCTCCTTACATTTTTTTCTGTTATCCATGAGTGATGACAAATGTTTTTTTGTCATTTTGCTTATCTTAGACAATGCAGCTATAAAAGTATGTCTGCTGTTGAAAATACAGTAATTAATAAAATCTGCTTTGCATTTAAAGTGTTCATTTTGGGACTATGGAATAATGATCGAGGCTATAACATTTGAAAGGTACCTACATGTACCTACTCACAGAAATGTATTGTTTTATACTTTCAAACTTGAATTATCAGAAGACAAGTAAACGTGGTTGGATGTTGCTGAAACAGAATAACAAGACTGTAGATATTTCAGTTTGTTTTAAGAAATTTTAATCTCTTGATCTTTTTTTTATATTTTTGGATGTGCTCACTGCTGCATATTTCTGAGGATGAGTATTCTTTCAGTAATCTTGTTGGTTATTATTATGCTCGCTTGGGGGAGCATATACTGTAGTTGCTCTTTGTCCATCCATCCATCCATCATTCCATCTATATGTCCGCCGATCTGTCCATCTATAAATAACTATAAGAGAGACTTTGCTGAAGGCAAATACAGAGATACAGTGTAGATTACAAAAAGGGCACTGTCATTTACCTCATATGCTTGCATCCATCGTTTCTAATGATATCTTGCTCTTTTTACAGACAATAGAGAGACTCGCTAAACTGGGGCTGAGTGTGAGACCGGAGACAATTCATAGAAAGTTACTATCCTGGAATGGAATGCTGGACAATGAGATTATTGCAATTAAGAATAGTTGGGTGGAAGGGGGTAAAAAAAAGTACCAGCTTGTAGGAGACAATTGGGATAAAGATATTCTGCCTTCTTACCGAACAGTTGACAGGAAAACCGAGTCCTTACATCTGTTTAATGTGTATGCCATAGTGGATAGGGTCATACCAACCTGTGAGCTTGCTAATCAAACCACATTCGATACTTTGCATTATATTCCATCTGTGGTAGAACAGGAACTTCTGATGAAAGAACTTGTTTTCTTGTTTGCAACAACAGTGATAGAACACATACCTCAAATGCACACAGCCTTTAGCAAGATCTACCCTACTCATCTTAAACACAGATACTCTGAAACATGTGGTGATAAAACAGAACAGGTAAAGTATTTTTTAAGTGCTTATCACAACATGTTCATTGCATAAGTGTTGGGAAATTATGGTATTATGACTTGTCGAGCCTACTTGCATTTAGCTTGACAGTCATCACATTGAGCACCTCAGTTCAGTGTATGTTTATTGCGTCCTTCCAACAAGATTGTCTGTGTCATTACTTCTACAACTAGTTGAGCTGTATGATTCAAACTTTGTAGAATTGCTTGACAAATGATTGTCTGTGGACACTACAGGTCAGGGGTCAAGGCTACAGTGACCTTGAACGTAAAATAACCTTTACTGTTACTTTATGATTACTAGATGCATGCTTCAAACTTATAGGATTGTAGTTCTTGATGTATAATTGCCCACTGTACACTACAGATTCTGTACCCCACAGTTACAATAAATTTTGATTTTTTCATTTTTCATGTATTTGACAACTACAATACCTGCCGTACATGCTTCCTTTTCTGTAATATTGCTTGGAGGTAGCCATTCTTCATTCTTAAACAAATGGATCCACTTGCTCTTCAGTCTGATACTATTGATATTTCATAGCAACCTGATTTTATTGCAGCCAACATCTAAGGAGCAATCAGTACTTGGATAGGATTGCCCATCCAATAACTACTTTATTATTTTATATTGTTTTGTTTGCAGTATCCCCTTGGTCTCTTTGACTGCAATGAGAATCGTACACAAGACATCATACAGTTACTAAAACAGCTCACAGACATTTACGTACCGATCGAAGATGGAGAAATTGTAGAGCCTGTTTTCTTTGGAGGTAAATGGAATGTAATGTTATTAACTTAACCAGGATAAAAGAAAGAAAGTGACTTTTTTATGCTTCTAGAAAGCAACATCTTCATGTAATGCATGAATGTAATGATGTCATTTATTTAGGGTACATGTTTCAGAATGTGGTAATATATTAATGTTCATGTAAGTTTTGGATTGGACAAAATTGAAGTCAATTATACTGTCATTAAGGCATCATTCATTAGAAGTGACCTCTAAAGGCAGGTTACTGATTAATACAGGTCAGTTAACTAGTAAAATCCACATTTGAGGCCACAGCAAAGTGACCTTTAAATGTTGGTGCCTGTTTATACATTGGTGGCTGTTTATTGGGAAAAACCACTAACACATATATGACTGTATACTCTATTGATTTGCGTTTCAAATAAATTCTGGAATAACAGAATAACCTTGCACATTCTTGTTATCATTCTGGTTAAAACTGGGATTTGATTTAACTAACATTTTTCCCAGAATTTGACAGGAAAGGTCCACAAATTTGATATGATTTGATACTCTGTCGCCCAAACAGGTGACAGACTGACTGACGAGAGGGTACAGTGTGCCCAAATGGCTATGAAGAATGCAGGAAGTCCAAAAGAACGTCTAGAAGGATTCATTTCCAAAATTGAAGACTTCCACAGGCTCATGAATTTCTTAGAGGTGAATTTAATGCATTTTACAACAATTTTTTATAAATCAAACTAAAGCAAAATTTCTGTGTTATAAGCCGCAACCTTTATGTTTGTTTCATTTTTAGCGCGACTATAAGAAGAATTGTGCAAGCTATTCTGGTCACTCTTTTGTCGGCGTCCGCATTCACACTTTAACAACTGAGGTTTTTCATGGGTTAAAGTACTTTGCATTTAGTGATTAATTAATATGGTGGATTGAACTGAGGAACACTTCTATTGCAGTTGATAATGCTAAATTATCGTAATTATGGCATCGATTGAGGCAACATTGAGTAACCTTTTTTTATACAGTAAAACTTGTCTTAAGGGGCCAGCCAAGGGAGACAACAAAAGTGACCATTTACAGCAGGTGGCTGCTTAATACAGGTGTGACGAGGTGTCTTTACTATAAAACCAGTTATTTAAGAAACAAAAATGATGGCTGCTTAATAGAGGTGACTGTTGGAGCAGTGTAGATTAAAAAAAGATTTTTTTAAGAAATGCTGGTGATATAACATTGATGGTTATTACTAATGTTTTGGTATTTATGACAGTAATGTATACTGGGTATGTTTCAGATGTATTTCAAGTAAATGTACCCTTTACTTTTACAGGCAATCTTCAAACTAACGTACAGTGCACAGAATTGTACTGACAGAGGCACTGCATCCTACTATAGAAACTTCTTAAACTACAGGAATGTTAAGGGTGATGTCAAAAATGCTTACAGGGCTTACAAAATGTTATATTATGCCATTTTAGACGGCTTAATTGTGTACATGTTCCTAAACTTTTTTGATTTGACTGAACTTGAGGAAATTATCAACATTCCTTTACCAGGAGACTTTAGCACACAATCTGATGAAGAAAAAATCAAGTGGCTAAATGACATATGTGAACAACTTCTAAGAAAGTGGTTTTTTGAATATAGTTCAGACATATGCTCATCTTTAAGAGAAGTTTTTGAGGACAGTGAGAACACTGAAAATTACTGGGTGTCAAACAAAGTTAATGGAAGATACCAGTGTCATTTTTGTGAAAAAACATATGCCCAAGTCACCACATTAAAAGCACATGAAATGAAGATCCATGGTATTACAGAAACCAAAGAAACGAGCAAAAAAGATGACACCTCAGATCGGGATGAGCTGCAAGATTATATGTTAATGTTATTCAAATTGGTCTTGTTACATAAGAATTTAGACACAGCAGTTGATATGGGCGATGGAGAACGTAGCGTTAGATCGGCAAAATACGAGTTACCAATATACTATAAGACAAAGAAAGTAAAGTATGCAATTGGCTCTATTCAGTTAACAGCCCTTGCAGAAGAGGTACTTCCTACAGAACAACAAGAGCGTTTAAAAGCCAATAGATTTGTTAATGTGCAGTGTGGGAAAAACAATAACATTGCACTGGATGAATACTTAGAAATGTTAAATAGAGATTCAAAACTATCTTGTTCAGGATATAAAACGAAAAAGAGTATAATTAATCATTCCGGAGAATATCCACTGTTAACAAAGGCAGTTAAACATGTTGATCAAATCAGTAATGTTAGGAAAAGTAAAGGTTTTCATCATTTACCCGAGTACAAAAATGATGTGTTGAAAATAGTGAAAAACTTGTTTGAAGTGAATGTGCTCAATTACCATGTGAGAAAATGTTCAATGAAAGTTCTTGAGAGAAATCCTTTTGATAAAAGTGCTTCAGGGCTAGTGACACTGATCCATAGGCATCGGCCATCTGTTCCATACAGAAGACTAAGGGATCGCAATGTGTAGATAGATAGTTCTACAAAATATGTTTCTTGTAGAAGAAGTTTGATGACCATATTTTGTTGCCTATTCTGATAGCTTCAAGGTTTTGAAGCATTCAAAGGTGTTACTTGCTTCATTTGTACATGTTATTTGAAATACTTGCTGTCATGCATGTAAAATATTAAACTCTTTTGTTAGAAATTTCACTCTTTTTTTTTTTTAAATATGGATTTACATAATCTTGTAACTGTAAAATTCATTATCATTTCATAATGTCATAATGTTATAAAAATGACTGAAGTAATTTATATTAATGTTGATAAGCAGTAGTAGCTACTAAGACTATAATGACAAAAGAATGAAATTAAGAGTTCAGCAGTATCATTAACAGTGCATTGGTTACAACACTGGCTTTACAATAGTGAGGTCCTAGATTTGAATCCTCTCTTGGACATAGTGTCAAATGATAATCCAGGCCAGAATTAAAAATATAGTTGTTTGCTGTCTCCCTGCATACCTTAAAAAATCAGCCTTACCTAAAAGTTTTAATTGCCTCCTGAGCTAAAATATTTTATTTATCATTTAATTCAAACTCCTTTCATAAACAAAATACAATTGTAAACAAAATACAGTTCTTTAATGTGGAAAACAGATCACAGGAACATAAATTTAAGTTTTGAATACTGTTTACAGCATATTTTGCTTTCTTCTGAAAAATATAAAGATAATTATGAACAGTCATGTAATAAAAAAGAATATTCTGCCTACCTACCAACCCTAACTTACAAATCAAGGTCGGTAGACGGCAAACAAGGATTTTTTTAATTGTGGCCTCATGATCCACATCTGTTTCATATGGAGAAGTTCTCTGATACTTGCAATGATAAAGGTTAGTACTGGTTAAGAAATTCAGGAAAACTGGATAGGTTAACTGACCACCTGTACAGTGTACTTGAGCGATAAACAAAAAACCACAAGACTGTTGTATCATATAATGTATTCAGTTAGAAAAGTCTTCAACTAATTCATCATCTGTCCCTTGTCCGGAGAGTTCATATGATATTGTTTGATCAGAGTCATTGTCACTGGAGTCTCCAGTATTTTTGTCACATTCTTCAAAAATGGTCTCCAGTGGTAAACTATAACAATTGCCACACTGACATGATAACTGACATATGTCACAGCAAGTGTGGACACTACATGTTTCTGACAACTGTTCTAGCTCACTCTTAGTCAAAAGTGAACACATAGCTTGTTGTCTCCTACAAGACTGTACAGTATATACTGATTTCACACATTCTGGTGCCGTTCTCAGATGTGCTGATTTGTAAAGCAACATTGCTATGGCATTTGAACCATCTCTTCCAACACGGCCCACTTGTTGAATTAAATCAACAATGCTTTTTGGGATACCAAACAGTATAACAGATGTGCAATTCACTACATCTAATCCCATTCCAAGGGCACTGGTAGCAACAATTAAACAGTGTCGAGCTGGATCCCGAAGAATATCTCGTACCTTGCTCTTTTTGCTTTCAGTTGTCTCAAAATGATACATCTCGGTTATAATATCACCTTCAGCATATTCATTAGTTATGAAATTGTAAACATCGGAAACCTCTTTAATGGATGAACAGTATATTAATAGCCTGCTTACTGTCATTGTATGTAGTGATTCAATTACTGGGTAAAAGGCATCTTCCATTGATTTTACTTTTTTTACTGACAGTTTGATATTGCTTTTATTTGGTGAAACTCTAATGAAAAGTGCATCTTCTTTCACTTGCAGAATTTTCACTACCCTTTTATAATCCTTTCTAGTGCATGTTGCACTTAATGCAAGTAGAGATGCTCTTGGAAACAGTGCCCTCAGTTCTCCCAAGTATGAAAACCACTTCCTGAATGCAGCCTTGCCTGTGTCATCTTCACCCCTGAAAAAATAGATTTTTGCCTTGTCAAGCATTCAAAACTGGCATCAAAAATGCATTTGCCTAGTTTTGTTAAGTACCAGTTTATGTACAGTTAAACCTGCTCTAACGGTCACCTCTATTAAGCAGCCATCTGCCTTATGCAGCCATTATTGTCATTTCCCAAAATGACTGGTTTTATAGTAAAGACACCTTGTTATTAGCAGACACCTGCTATAAATGGTCACTTCTGTTGTCTCCCTTGGCTGGTTAAGACAGGTTATACTGTAGATACTTTTTGTACTTGATATCATTGAACCACTTAAGACTTGCAAGATACAGGACCTGCTTTTAATTAGATTGTACATATATATACATCCTTTTTGTGCACAGGGATCTTATTTACTTGAATGCAAGTATTGTCTTATAAAATGACTTTGTTCTTCATACTGAGTACTCTTTACACATATCCTGCATTATTGTTCAACTTAATTCTTTTCTTGTACAATTTACCTGTAAAATTCTGACTTTCTCAGTACTAACTACAGGAATAAATTCTTTAACATTCACTTCTTACATTGTGTGAAAAACACTTCTATAGTCATTAATTCTGATGAAGTGAGTCATTGTCAAGGTACATGTAACTATGAAAAGCAGATGGGGTTTTTAAAAGCATTCTCAAGAATGCAAGTTTTGTCCAAAAAAAAGGTGAAATCCCTTTACATCCCTTTAACCCTTTGCAGTCTTTAACAGATCAGACAAAGTTGAACAGCTTTCTCAGTATAAAGAGAGGACACAAGCAGAAAAGAGGAATTTTCTCATGCCTGCAAAAAAGAGAGCCTAATGATTACAAACCATTCTGTTATTGTGTGAAATTCATCCACCACTAACAGTGAAACATCATATTCCTGGATGATGGAACGCCAGGTTTTGTCTCCAACTAAGGTTTCTGGAGAAGCAAAGAGTATGTCAAATGCGCCCTGTTTGATGTATGAATCACTCTCTGGGCTTTCACCTGCAATTAGAAATACAAATTCCAAGCGTAAACTGTTGTGGTCAATAGCATGTAGGAAAAACACATGTGTTCTTGTTATATTGTTTTTACCAATACAGTCTAACCTGTTTTCATCAGCCAACCTTGAAAAGTGTTTACTTGTAAAATGCACATTTAGGGTAACAGCAAAGTGACCTTAAAAAACAGGTGGCTGCTTAATGGAGGTGACCACTAACACAAGTTCGACAGCAGGGGAATGCCCTTTATTTGTAGATAAAAAAATGATAGCTTACTGTATCATAATATTATGACCAAAGAGAAGTGTAATACATGGAAAAACTGCAGGGTTAGGTTTTTTTCTGAGTGAAAGATACACATTTATGGCCCCTGCTACAGTTGGAGAAAAGGCATTGGCATAACATCATGTTTCAAGTAATTTTGTTTTAGTACTTGTACCGAGTGATGGCATTGTAAACTGGAGTTCAGAGGTTTGAGTCCTGGTTGATGTTATCTATCTATCAATCTATCTATCGATCAGTACTGCCAGCATCTCTCGCGAGTCACACACTCATCTCTTCCTGAATTATTCATACAACCCCTTGTTTCAACTGTGACATAAATTTATCATTTAGAAAATAACAAAATGTTGTCATGGGGATAATTTTATTGAATAAGCAATTAGATCTACTGTTAAAATGTTGCAGAAACACTCAGAGAAAACGTGCGGGGCCACCAGGCAATCTGCCCACTTTGCACCAGCAAATTATTTATCAGGCCCGGATTTACCGGGGGGGCTTATGGGGCCCAAGCCCCCCCCCCCAGCTGGCCCGTTTGTAAAAAAAATAAAAAGGGTCACTTTTTAAAGACTCTAAAACAGTTTTTCAGCTCTTTTCACCTCGTTATAGAAACACAGTCAACCTTTCAATTTGCAATGGTCATGCAATATTGCGTAACAACTGATAACGAGTTCGCAACTTTATAGCCGTGTATATTACACAATGTACCGTATATTCGGTGGCACGGATTATCCGAGAGTTCTCCAGACTGATCATGATGTATAGTTTTCAAGCGTCTAGTAACCTTAACATATTTGATAAAGTTGTTAAATGAGCGTCTGCTGACCATGATCAGTAGCCTATTGTTCAAACTCCAATTGTAACAACTCGGCCTTTTCCGACGACTTCGTTTAAAGACTTATTGAAGTCGCCCGAGGTGTTCGAAATGGTGCAAAACTCCATACAGCGGTTACTTCTCTTCCATACTTTCAGTACAGTAGTCACTGCCGACAGTCATGTCACGTGATGATGGTCGAAAGTAAATAAACAAAATTTTATACTTTTTTTCAAGTTACATTTTTTTTTTAAATTTCATTACACCCAGGCATGTTTAATCGATGCATCTCCAATTGTAACTAATCTAATCAGAGAAAAAAATAAATTCTTAAAAAAAGTTCATACATGTATATATAGCTGAAATCCAGCTAAGGTTAACCCGTGACTGCAGAGATCTTTCCAAAGAATGAAGGGGAGATCACTGCGACGTGGATATTTTGATGACGTTGTTATTTGTTAGGCCAATTAATTCATTGATAAATTATTTGTTTCAGAGGACTTTATTAAGATAAAATGAAAAAAGTTAAAACTTGTCATATGTTTTTTGCTTTAGTTGAACATTTCAAAGAATACCAGTATATTTCTTTTAAATTCTCACACAAATTTCATTATATTTTTATGCCTAAAATGCACCAAAATGAGCCATTTACTCCACTTTTATAGAAAATTTTCTTGGGGAAGGCCCCCCAAACCCCCCTTCCGTACCTTCCCCCAAGCCCGCCCAGTCAGAAATTTCTAGATCCGGCCCTGTTTATGACAACAAGTCTAAACCTGGGGAGGGAATCGAACCCTCGTACACAATTCCTCTGGGTACTACTGCAATAATATCACATTTATTATCCACCTGAACACTTTTTTCTTTTAAATCCATGGTGCAGGACAGCTTTTCCAGTGTGCATGACACAGTACAAACATCCAGTTCGTAACAAGTATTCAGAATCACACATATTTAACATTAATTTGCTTTAAAATTACTAACCTTTGAAAACTGCTGTTAGATCACTAAATGTTCTCAGTCGATGAACCTGGTCTTCCATTAAAGACACAAGTGGGCAACAAACGATGATTTTGTCGGTGCAAAACGGAACGTTTTCCACCCTTTTTACTGGCGTTAAAACTTGATATGGAAGTGATTTTCCGTAGCCTGTTGGTAAAACTGCCACACAGTCCCTGCCTGTCCAAATAGCATCAAATATTTTCTTTTGTTCCGGCTTAAAGTCGTCTATTTTAAATTTCTTCAAAACGGATTGAATTGATGTAATGGATGCCGCCATTTTGAACAAGCTACCAAGGTAGTTTTTGTAACGAGCGATTTCATTGGCTAAAATACGGACACCTGTTTATGCATATTAATTACTACAAAGGTCAATCTGACGCGACCTCAAATGTGATGTTGTCAGATCCTAATCGCGTAAAGTAGAGGAGCGAAATTAGGAAATGATTTTAATGAGATTGTGGAAACTAGGTCATCATCTCAAAAGAAAAGCATATGAAAATAAAGATTGTCGCAATGATCCCTGTCTCAAGGTTAAAACATATTTACATTAAATCAAAAATAAAAGCTAGCAGGTCAGACTATATATTTTCTCTGTAGATTATATTTCACATGTTTCTTTTCAGCACAGGGATTTTTTTTCTTGTGGGTGGGGGGTGGGGGCAAAGCTAGGAAAGTAAAGTTAACAATTATTTTGACTTTTTATTCTTAGGGAAATTAATTGTTGTGCAGATCATGTAAGACAAGTTAGTTTGCTCTGTAAATAAAATTACTATTCTTATGTAATGGTAACTCCAGACATGTTTGATTTCTGTTGTCTTAGCCAAAGATTACTTACAAAGCTACATGTTTATACAGAGCAATTCGAAACTTCTTAGTGAAAAAATTATGCTGTAGCAGTATAAATTACAGAATGTTAGCTGTAGTTGTTATTAATGTCTATGATTTTGTTTCAAGTTTTGTCTGTGTCACATTACTTTATGTTTCGCAGTTGAAAAAAATAAACTTTTTAATCTGAACAGGCTTTTCGTCACCTTAACCCAGCATGCTTATAGTGAGAATTTATGGTCAGCTTAGTGATCTATCCTTTGTCACATGCTACTTCCAATAACATTATCTCAGGATGTAGTGTCACAGGACCCATAATTATAAGTGATATGGTTACTAACGTACTGTCATCAGCCTGAGTAGCCCAGTTGGTAGAGCACCTGCAAACAGGGGTGGCCTGTTTGAGTCCCGCCCTAATGATTTTTTTTACCCTACTGCGGCACTGGAGCCCAGCGCAGGGCTGTGACTGTTACATAGCTATGCTTGTGCTTCCATAATAAGTCTCTATGTCTGAATTTGAGGACAAATTCTTACAGAGCAGAGGAGAATGTCACAGGACCTAATATATTGTCACTTGTCCAGGTAGCTGAGTTGGTAGAGCATCTGACTTGCAAGTGCAAGTAGGGAGTCATGGGTTCAAGTCCCGCCTTGGGTAAAAGATTTTTTTTTACCCTGCAACAATAGCATAGTATTAATGAAGGAATATAAAGAAATGATAAATTAATATCTAGTCAAACCTAAAAAACCTAAAGCTACAGTATTTAGTAGCTGCCGTCTTTTATAAATGTTCCATTAATGCACATGTATATAAATGCATTTCAATAGGGCTATTTTTATTAGTCATTTCTCATTTTCTACATATGGTATTATATCATATACAATTAAATAAGTTCAAAAATATATATTTAAATCTGGCAACATAGGACCATCATGGCCATTTAATTCGTATTAGTGCCGAGACTGATGGGTCAAATCCTACCTGAAAACCACTTGCTCATGGCGAGTGTTGTGACTTGGCTATTTCCAGAACTGAAACTTGTCAGAGTTGTCAATTGGTAGCAGGAACACCTCAGTCATGAAGGCTATGCAACAGGTTAGGATTACCCAAGGTGTTCTTATTATCCCCTGCTGTGAGGGTGGGAGGAGGATATAGGGATGTCTTCTCTATCTGTCAACATTCGTGTCCACTCCATAATTTTCAAACACATGGGAAGATTTTAAAACATATTAGCATAAAATTTAAAACATCATTAGCAAAACAACCAGGTCCCTAACACAAGGTCGAGGTCACACTCAGAGAGCCATAACTTTCTAATACTTTTTTGTGTCCATCCCTTAACTTTCTAACTGTGGGGAAGATTTTAAACTGTCGTGGTACAAATGTTTACCATCTTGAGACAATGTGCAGATGGCAACACCAAGGTCCTTACCCCCAAGGTCAAGGTTACATTTAGAGAGCAATAACTTTCTTATGCTTTTTCATGTCTTCTCCATAACTTTCAAACTATAAGGAAGTTTAAAGTAATTTGGCACAAATGTTTACCATCATGAGACAATAGGCAGAGCAACACACAGGTCTCTATCCCCATAGTCAAGGTCACACTTAGAGGGTAATAATTTCCTCAAGCATTAAAGGATATTGAAATAACCTGGCACAAGTGTGAACCATCATGAGAAAATCAGCAAAGAGTAACACCTAGGTCACTACCCCCTAACATCAAGGTCACACTTCAAAATAGGGGCAATTTCGCTAGTCTGGGCCATATTTCCTCAAGCATTGAAGGATTTTGAGATATAATATTATGCAATTTTGAACTACTCAGACATTTTCAAAATAACTGAACCTTATTCATTTAACACTTCGTACTTGATGGTTATCAGTCACCTTATAATAGCACACTTAATTAATGATAAAACTTGATATATATAAATTTCATACTGTCTTAGCTACCCTCTATTACTTACATCCATTTACAACAGCTTTACATCCAACCCTCGTATGGTTAATTTGGCGGCGATGGGGTGGGAGGGTACAGCTGCTGTCATTAAGACTGCTTTCAGTTAGTTTTTAAGCTTTTAAGCATTAGTCATAAATATCACAAGAAATTTATAATACAAGAAAACTTTTTTTTATCATCGGTATTCAGATTGGTCCATTGCATAAAGCTCAGTCAATCTAATACATTCAATGATCATTCTCAGTTACATCCCTAGTTGTCAATCCATATATCGATCTGTCTGTTAGGAGACTGTTTTTATCAGAAGTTATCATAAAGATGGGGCTCTTCATCATGAGGTTGGTGAGGCATTTGGTGTGCCCAATACGGTTATCTCTAGAACCATGGGCAAGGTTCCAGCAATGGTGGGGGCAGATGAAGGGCAACTTCTGCCGCTGATGATTGTTTTCTGGTTATCCAGGCTCGAAGACACCATTCTGCAACTGCAACCCAACTTCGTTCTGGCCTTCAAAATGCTTGCGGGATTCGTGTTTTAACCTAAACCACCCAAACCATACGCACACTTTTGCACAGAATTGGGCTGCGGTCAAGAAGACCATGTATACAGATCCTATTTTCTCAAAACCACTGCCAGCTACAATATGCTTGGGCCATGGAGGCTCAATAATGGTCAGGGGTGGGATCAGCTGGGATGGAGGCACTGACCTCAATGTCTTTGACGGAGGCACACTGACTGCCCAGTAGTATCGAGATGAGGTTCTTGATACCCAAGTAAGGTTGTATGCTGGTGCAGTTGGTGATGGGTTCATTTTGATGGATGATAATGCCCATGCTCATACAGCCAATGTTGTCCTAGAGTACTTGCAAAGACAGGGTAATACTTGTTTGAACTGGCCAGCCAGATCCCCTGACCTAATTCCAATTGAGCACATGCGGAATGAGTTACAGGTCCGCATTTCAGCCTGTTAGTTCCAACCATGAAGCACCCAGTAACTTGGTGCCATCCTTGTGGACGAATGGAACACCATTCCACAAGCGGTGATACAAAACCTGATAGGGTGCATACAAAGACGGTGCCAAGCTGTCATTGACTGGGCAGCTGCATCCTTTCTACCAGTTCTAAACCAGTATTGTTTTTATCCTTTTATCTCAGTCTTGAAGTCGTCTCCTTTTAACTTGCTTTTAGTTATTAAATTGCACCTAATATTTGTATTAGCAGCTATTCCCAGACAACGCGCCTGCTTAGTTTGATCGTGAACGATCTTGTAGCAGTAAAATGTAGATGAATGGGTCACATACATGTACGTTATTAAACCCAAATCAGTTCCATCAATAGTTTATTTTGGGCAAAAATTGATTATTTTTTCACAATTTACCGATCTTTAACATCATCCTATTCAAATTTGAAATAAAGGGAAAAAATCACAATTACAATTGTTAAAACATTTCTCTATAATGATTTATAAACCACTTATCATCTGCTTGAAAAGAAATAAAACTAATAACTGGCATACAACAAAAGATATGTACAAAAATATTCTTGGTGCTTAGCAAACTTTGAGTATTCAGCATGTATGTTTACTTTTAAATAAATACTTAACCCATTTAATAGGGATTAACATCCACAAGTAGACCAATGTATGATAAACCCTGCAGGGAAACTACTAAATAGAGAATAGACTATGTGCGAAAGAAGTCCAGTATCCTCTTTTATACAGACACAAGCGTGTACTGAATTATATTACCCTTGCTGTTCAGGTCATTACTCAATCAGTAACTTCAAATGAAACAAAAAAGGGCTTGAATATATAGCCGGAATCATATTAGCCAATATTTACTAAGTTGAGGGGAGATTATTGCGTAGGGCAAGGTTGTAAACTCCACACAGAGATTAATTCCCTTTTATTGCGAGGAGACAAACGATTTAGTTTAAACATTATTTATGTTAGCTTGTTTGTGAAGAAAGCTTGCTGCTTATTTAAGATAACTCTCGAGTTCGCTTCCTGGAATCAACCAGTACTGGTGTCATATGAAGAAACATGATCGCGACCGTGGTAGGGCTTGAACCCACGATCCCTGGGTTGAAGGGCAGACACCTAAACCACTAGACCATCGCTCATCTGAACAAAGTGATTTATATGAAGGTACTGAATGAATTAAGAAAATGTTGAAAATCATCAAACATGATATTTTTAAGTTCATGCCTATGAAATATTCAAAAACCTTTTCAGGTCAAAATCGTTGGTTAAATTTCAATAATTTTATTCAGAGAAACGGCGTAATAATGAAAAGAAATTAATCGCCAAGTA
This sequence comes from Cyclina sinensis, assembly GCA_012932295.1. Classification (NCBI taxonomy): domain Eukaryota; kingdom Metazoa; phylum Mollusca; class Bivalvia; order Venerida; family Veneridae; genus Cyclina; species Cyclina sinensis. The sequence goes on along the minus strand of JAAONU010000006.1, from coordinate 35,311,146 downwards.
ACAACTTGTCTACAACTTTTGCTATAATTTAAATCAAATATTCTGAGCGCTCTAATGAGGAAGGGAGACAATCCAGTTACCATTATTTACAAATCAAGATATAACGTCAAGGATTACTTCGCTTCTATTATTATCGTATCTACTGACTCGAAGCTGAAAACCCCTGCTCGAAGATTTTAGCTTAAACAGATTTCTTTAGACTTGAAGAAAAATTAAAGTATTATGTAAAAATGTAATTTTATGCTTCTACACACCATGAAAACATATGAAACATTTTTTTCGAAAACCTATGCCCTTCCGGTCAGTAAAATTAACAGCAGCAAACTAAATGACCCTTTAAAACCTTGTTACAAAGTTTACAATTTCAACAAAGTATCTACCCCGTTAATTACGGGGTATTTTTTACTGAAAAAAGGGGTGTAAAACGTGTTGCTTTTACAAAAACATGAGACAACACTTTATATTATATGTTCTTCACAATTACAACTATATGGAATTTCTATATGTATAAACACTTTTTTGTGCATTGTTGACCGATCTGTGAGTCAGCTGACCAGTAAAATGCTGCTTAGCATTACGTAAAACTTCCGAATAATACCCGATACGGCATCAGTGTGGCCATACCACGTGGTAAATGATGTCATTTAGGCTGTCGCAAGCAGCATTTCTTTTTGCCTTGATTAGGAGGAGAAAAATGTTTAAGTATTTTATTTCGTCATCAATTTTAATGGTATATAGCGCTTGCGATGCGGATTATTATACTTTACACGTTGGCCCTGATGATTTTTTGTCAGATGTACAGAATTTTAGGGCAGAATCTTCCCCTTCGCAGGCACTATATCCCCTTTAAATTGACGAAGAAATAAAATGCAGCAAATTTCTCCTCCAAAATGCTGCTTACGACAGCCTAAATGACGCCATATACCACGTGGTATGGCCACACTGAGATTTCTAATGTAATAAAAAAAGGTAGAAATCAGAATTTTAAACAAACGAGCTAAACCTTGAAGTTGTCCGCCATGTGGGTTACTGATTGGAAATGCATTATATTTTGTTATTGTTTTTATTGACGAGTACGAGACCTGAGCTTCTCGGCTGGGTCTTTCTCTTGAAAAGGTTGAATGATTCTAACGGATTGTACAATTTTCAATTCCTCTCAACAGACAGTGGAAGACAGCGGAAGAGGTTTGAGACAGAACAAAATTAAAATTCAAATCATTTGAAGCCCTGCGAGACTGTCGGGGCGAAGGCTCATACCGAGGCACACATTTTGTTTTTGTCCTAGTGTTCTGGTCAACCCATTTTTTCTAATGTATCGTCTTTGAAAGAAAAAAATCAGATAAGTTTAAAATTTAGCATTTTTAGTTTTTTACCTATTCAAGTTTAAGTTTAAGTCTACAACTCTGTAATTCATGGATGGAAGTTGGAAAAACTTAGCAGAAATGTTCACCTACATGAGTTGATGTGTCACCCGCAGACCCAGGTTCGTTCCTCCAAGGTCATGGTCACACAGAGGTGAAAGCTAAAAAAGTTAGGTCTGTTTTTTCGACTCCGTTCCATAACTCTGTCATATATGCATGGATTTCGGAAATACTTAGCAGAAATGTTCACCAACAGAAGGCGATGTGTCACGTGCAAGACCCAGGTCCGTACCTCCAAGGTCAAGGTCACACTTAAAGATGAAAGCTCGAAAACTAAGGTCTGTTTTTTTGTGTCCGTTCCATAACTGTGTCATTTATGGATGGATGTCGGAAATTCTTTGGAGAAAATTTCACCAACATGAGACCGCAAAACCCAGGTCTGTACCTCCAAGGTCAAGGTCACACTAAGTGGTGAGCTGTTAAGAGTTGAGATAATAACTCTGTCATTATACCCACACAAAACAAAGTTGAAGGAAGGGGGCTCAGTAAATGAATAATGGATGAAGGTATTTTGAAATAATTTGACACAAATGTTTCGCACATGATATGGATGTGTCACGTCAATTTCTTATAGAAAAAAAAATTGAAAAATAATCATAGTAATATGGTATACAAGACATATAACTCTACATTGCTAATATAGTTCCTACTTGATATTTGGCATTTTCTTCTCAAAGGGCGGTATTGTAGGGTTATTAATCACATTCAGTGATAGATCTAGTTATGACTGTACCATTTTACCTGGCAGCCTAGTGCATCTTTTTATTGCTTTTGTAAACTCAGTGGCGTAAAAGAGGAGACGCGCATATATTATTTTTATTAAAAGAAAAATCGTATCTCAGAATCTTAAGTTATTATTCCACATGTATAGCATACACCTGACAAAAAAGACAATGTATAAAGGAAGTCATGATGAGGCGAAAAAAACAACAAAAACTATCAAAAACTGTTTATCTATACTTTCGGATAGGATGTGTGGCTATTTACGAATTAGGAGATCATCCCTGTATATGGTCCGAATTGTGTGGTCGCATTAATATATCTATGATAAAGAGGACGTGTCCCTCGATGACTGGTTTTGATTTACAGTTTCAATGCGACTGACTCACAGATGGGACGATGATGAAATGTTTCTACATATTTTAGTTTTAATTGTGAAGAACATATCTAAACTAAGTTACATGTACTGACTCATTTCTTGTTACAAACACAAATCATGATATAAGATTTTAAAAACTTTTATCGGTAAAAAAATACCCCGTTAGTCAGGGGTACATAATTTGTTTATATTGTTAATTTTGACATTTAGGAATAAACATTTTTTGTCGCTCAGTGGTTTAGTATAACATGCTTAATTTAACTGGGCGGAAAGACATGGGTTCAAACCTTGTTGAAGTCAAATAAAAATTTTCATAGTGTTCAGAAGCATAAAATTATGGGTTTATTTCCATAGTAAATTAACGTCTCTTTTATCTTAAAGAAAAATAAAAGCTTAATTCTGTGAGTCAGTCACATTTAAAATCGCCGACAGGTTAATAATGAGTAAAATAGATTAAGGTAACTTCTGAAAAGTTTCAATTCCAGTATAACAATAATGCTAAAGGAAATTGCAAATTCCATAGCAGGCGCACATTTTTCTGTCACGGGATGAAACTGTTCTCAGGCGTTTTGTTTTGACATAAAGTTATGCATGGTAACCTATACGATTTTTGACATAAGTTTTCTATACGACGCAGGGTAGCAGTTACCAGCAGTGCCGTAGCCAGACCTGAAAAACAAAAACATCCTGCATTTTGGAGCAGTTTATGGTAGAATTAAGGCAAATTAGAAAAGTTATTGGGAGTTACTATTAGAGATATCGAAATGGTGTTTGCAAAAAAAAAAAAAAAAAAAAAACCGAGGCAGCTGCCTCGATGTGCTTTAACGAGGCTACGGCACTGACCAGTGACCAGTGATGATTATTCTTACAATTCGAAATTAAGCGCCATGATGGATTTTGCAAAATTATTAATTTGGACTGTCTAGAGAAGGGGAAGCAATAATTTATTTTAAAGAAATAAAATAATAAGTGAGTACATTTAGGAATAAGTATAAAACTAATGTTTCCGAACTGAACGGTTGAAATCATATATATATATAGTTGAAATATCATACAATGATATAAGAAAACTAATGTTTCCGAACTGAACGGTTGAAATCATATATATATAGTTGAAATATCATACAATGATATAAGAAAACTAATGTCTCCGAACTGAACGGTTGAAATCATATATATATAGTTGAAATATCATACAATGATATAAGAAAACTAATGTCTCCGAACTGAACGGTTGAAATCATATATATATAGTTGAAATATCATACAATGATATAAGAAAACTAATGTCTCCGAACTGAACGATTTAAATCATATATATATAGTTGAAATATCATACAATGATATAAGAAAACTAATGTCTCCGAACTGAACGGTTGAAATCATATATATATATAGTTAAAATATCATACAATGATATAAGAAAACTAATGTCTCCGAACTGAACCGTTTTAATCATATATATAGTTGAAATATCATACAATGATATAAGAAAACTAATGTTTCCGAACTGAACGGTTGAAATCATATATATATATAGTTGAAATATCATACAATGATATAAGAAAACTAATGTTTCCGAACTGAACGGTTGAAATCATATATATATAGTTGAAATATCATACAATGATATAAGAAAACTAATGTCTCCGAACTGAACGGTTGAAATCATATATATATAGTTGAAATATCATACAATGATATAAGAAAACTAATGTCCCTGAACTGAACGATTGAAATCATATATATATAGTTGAAATATCATACAATGATATAAGAAAACTAATGTCCCCGAACTGAACGGTTGAACTCATATATATAGTTGAAATATCATACAATGATATAAGAAAACTAATGTCTCCGAACTGAACGGTTGAAATCATATATATATAGTTGAAATATCATACAATGATATAAGAAAACTAATGTCTCCGAACTGAACGGTTGAAATCATATATATATAGTTGAAATATCATACAATGATATAAGAAAACTAATGTCCCTGAACTGAACGATTTAAATCATATATATATAGTTGAAATATCATACAATGATATAAGAAAACTAATGTCTCCGAACTGAACGATTTTAATCATATATATATAGTTGAAATATCATAAAATGATATAAGAAAACTAATGTCTCCGAACTGAACGGTTGAAAACATATATATAGTTGAAATATCATACAATGATATAAGAAAACTAATGTCTCCGAACTGAACGGTTGAAATCATATATATATAGTTGAAATATCATACAATGATATAAGAAAACTAATGTCTCCGAACTGAACGGTTGAAATCATATATATATAGTTGAAATATCATACAATGATATAAGAAAACTAATGTCTCCCGAACTGAACGGTTGAAATCATATATATATAGTTGAAATATCATACAATGATATAAGAAAACTAATGTCCCCGAACTGAACGATTTAAATCATATATATATAGTTGAAATATCATACAATGATATAAGAAAACTAATGTCTCCGAACTGAACGGTTGAAATCATATATATATAGTTGAAATATCATACAATGATATAAGAAAACTAATGTCTCCGAACTGAACGGTTGAAATCATATATATATAGTTGAAATATCATACAATGATATAAGAAAACTAATGTCTCCGAACTGAACGGTTGAAATCATATATATATAGTTGAAATATCATACGATGATATAAGAAAACTAATGTCCCCGAACTGAACGGTTGAAATCATATATATACATGTAGTTGAAATATCATACAATGATATAAGAAAACTAATGTCCCCGAACTGAACGGTTGAAATCATATATATAGTTGAAATATCATACAATGATATAAGAAAACTAATGTCCCCGAACTGAACGGTTGAAATCATATATATAGTTGAAATATCATACAATGATATAAGAAAACTAATGTCCCCGAACTGAACGGTTTGAAATCATATATATATAGTTGAAATATCATACAATGATATAAGAAAACTAATGTCCACGAACTGAACGGTTGAAATCATATATATATATAGTTAAAATATCATACAATGATATAAGAAAACTAATGTCCCCGAACTGAACCGTTTTAATCATATGTGTATAGTTGAAATATCATACAATGATATAAGAAAACTAATGTCTCCGAACTGAACGGTTGAAATCATATATATAGTTGAAATATCATACAATGATATAAGAAAACTAATGTTTCCGAACTGAACGGTTGAAATCATATATATATAGTTGAAATATCATACAATGATATAAGAAAACTAATGTCCCTGAACTGAACGGTTGAAATCATATATATATAGTTGAAATATCATACAATGATATAAGAAAACTAATGTCTCCGAACTGAACGGTTGAAATCATATATATATAGTTGAAATATCATACAATGATATAAGAAAACTAATGTCTCCGAACTGAACGGTTGAAATCATATATATAGTTGAAATATCATACAATGATATAAGAAAACTAATGTTTCCGAACTGAACGATTGAAATCATATATATATATAGTTGAAATATCATACAATGATATAAGAAAACTAATGTTTCCGAACTGAACGATTGAAATCATATATATAGTTGAAATATCATACAATGATATAAGAAAACTAATGTCTCCGAACTGAACGATTTAAATCATATATATAGTTGAAATATCATACAATGATATAAGAAAACTAATGTCTCCGAACTGAACGATTTAAATCATATATATATAGTTGAAATATCATACAATGATATAAGAAAACTAATGTCTCCGAACTGAACGATTTAAATCATATATATAGTTGAAATATCATACAATGATATAAGAAAACTAATGTCCCCGAACTGAACGATTTAAATCATATATATATAGTTGAAATATCATACAATGATATAAGAAAACTAATGTCTCCGAACTGAACGATTTAAATCATATATATATATAGTTGAAATATCATACAATGATATAAGAAAACTAATGTCTCCGAACTGAACGATTTAAATCATATATATATAGTTGAAATATCATACAATGATATAAGAAAACTAATGTCTCCGAACTGAAGGGTTGAAATCATATATATATAGTTGAAATATCATACAATGATATAAGAAAACTAATGTCTCCGAACTGAACGGTTGAAATCATATATATATAGTTGAAATATCATACAATGATATAAGAAAACTAATGTCTCCGAACTGAACGGTTGAAATCATATATATATAGTTGAAATATCATACAATGATATAAGAAAACTAATGTCCCCGAACTGAACGGTTGAAATCATATATATAGTTGAAATATCATACAATGATATAAGAAAACTAATGTCCCCGAACTGAACGGTTGAAATCATATATATAGTTGAAATATCATACAATGATATAAGTTGTTTACTGAAAAACCTTATCTTTTCCTCTATCTTTTTGCAAGAAAAAATGGTCAACTGTTAACATGCCTGGAGCACTTCTTGTCCATTACAATGACACCACTGAAATTAATTTGCTTGTTAATTAGCATTTTGACAAGACAGCCTTTGTCGCGTTTGTATAGTGTAATGCAGGACTCTTCTATTTGGAGGTACAAAGCGTCATTTTTCTCAACTTGACATGTTAAACAGGTACACTTTCTATTTATAGTAGTTTGTCGTGATTGAATACACTTCACGCCAAACGAATGTAAGCACGTATTTGTCTCCATAACTCAGCTCTGCACAAAATGAAATCTAAGTAAAGGCTTTTGAGATGAACAAAGCGTAAAAAATCACAACAACGACAACAGCGGCAGCAATGACATCAACATCCAAATTCCCAAAGATATGCTTCTCACCCTCTTTGCTGGTTGAGTTTCATTTACCAACTTAAGTCATGTATTAGCGAATTTGTTATTCAAGTTCAAGTTCTTACTGCCAACAGCCAATTCTGACTATACTAGGCAGGCAAGTTCTTGCAACTTACATGACGACTGCTTCCTGGTTTCATACCAGTACTCTATAGTATTCTACTGTTTTGTTGTTGTTTTTGTTGTTCTCTTTCTTTTTTGGTCTGCTGTCTGTTTTTTAAATGGTCTTCGCTCATAAGCTTTTTTTAGGCCTCTTTGTCTTGTCTGAATAGAGGTTCATTGAACGGACATACTGATTATATTCTGTTTTTTTAAAGGCAAGGTTTTAAAGTTGTGAAGTGTAAGACTATTTTTATTATGACTGTCAATGATTCTGTTCATGTCAGCATGATATTGGTTTTGATCATTTTCAATTGCCGTGTTTAAATCTGCTTTCATAAATCGGACTAAATAGTGTGAGAGATTAACTTAGGTGTGAGACGTGTGGTGTTTTTACATTCTATAGCTGGGGGATTTAAATTTGTTACATGTGAATAAATATAAACGGATGACCGTTTCTTGAATGGACAATCACAGTGGACAATGTCAAACCAAGCAACAGGTACGTATAAACGTTTAACTCTTTAATTCTATAAAATAGCAAAGAAAAGAGATTAGTGATAAACTTACACATAGCCTAATTAATTAAGCTTAAAGTGTTGAACCCATTTTATAATTCTGATATTTTTTAGTTGTTCAACCTTTAAGGTGAACAACTATAAAATATCAGATTGCAAAATGGGTTCACCTTCGGAGGCGAAATAGTGAGACTAACTTACACAGAATACTTCTGTAAACATTTTTAAAGCCACAATTTGATGCTTTGGCACTTTCTGTGTAAGACAAATGATTTTAGATCATGAACTATCGTAAACTGTTCTAGAACACATTGGTAAGTGTCTGGACACACGGTTGCATGAAAAAACACTTGTTACATTTCGCAGACATTTGCAGATACCAGTGTCAATGTCGGGATACAGAAAGGAAAATATTAAACTATCTTTAGCTGTATCTACTTTCTTTCTAACTGATATTGAAATTTCCAACTGAAAACACAGTTACTCCGCAATATTGGTCTCATTATGTTCATATAATGGAAGAGGGATCTTTGATTTTTATATCTGTCTGAATATCTACCGTAACAACCCACGCCCCCCTGCACCCCTTGCCTTGGGAACTGACTCATTCCCCTTAGGGGCACAGGTGTCCTCTTTTGTTATTTATTGTTTTCTTAAATATAGACATAATATTTGTATAATACTGCCTGTCTGTTTTTTTTTAAACTACAACGTCTCACTTCATACGTGCAGATTTTAAATGCGTTTTAATAAAAGATGCTTCAGTGGACAGGAAATAATAGGCAAACCACTTTAAGTAAGGTACAAGAACAATTTGTCATTCCTCCAGATTGACTTTAATGTAAACACTTTGAGGTTTAAATTATTATTTTAACCACCTAAACACACAAAGAACGACATTATATAAAAGAGAATCGTGACTAGATCTTTCTATGATCTATACCCGAACCAGGTTAACCTTTCATTCAGTGAACCGTTAAGTTGCTATGTATCTATACTATACGGTGAAAAAAAACGACGGGAGACCAGACGTGCCATCATAATATGAAAATGTGCATAGTTATTTTTAATTTAAATATTTTAAACTACGATGGACATGAGGCGCTATTGGAATTGGTAGGTTAGATGCAATATTGGTTGAAACTACATATAAAAGAAGAAGGGGATACAACAATTTTGCTCTGTTCCATCGATTAATATCATCTGAAGACCAATTACTGTTCTATTTGCTTCCATTTAAAATTCGTCCAAAAGCGTCACAAGAAGAGAGTAGTATCTTGATTTGTTTTATTTAAAACTTTCCTAAGGTGCTTGAAAGCGACTGACTCACAGATGGTTCGACGATGCTTAAAAAAGAAAATGTTTCTACAAGTAGAAATTCTAGTGGTTATAGTGAAGAACATATCTTAACTAAGTTACTGTCTCATTTTTGTAAGAGAAACACATAGTAATAATTATTATAAAGTTTTAAACACTTTTATCAATAAAATATTTACCTCGTTAGAGTCGGGGTAGATACTTCGTTTACATTTATATTGTTAATTTTGACAGTTTGCACTCACCAGTGCCGATGGCTCAGAGGTTTAGCTCGCCAACCTTCATTTAACTAGGTTCGAATCCTATTGAAATCTTCAGTTTCCATGATGTAAAAAATCATTAAATTGTGATTTTTCCAGTGTACATTAACTTCTCTTTGATTTTAAAGAAAAACATTTTTAAGCTAAAGTCTGTGAGTCAGTCGCTTTGAATTGACACACATGTAAAATCCAACAAAGACACATGTTTTGTGCCATCTTGATTATTTTGACCGGTCTCTTTTACATAAAAATGTCAGAAAATAAGCTGTTAAATGCTTTAAATATCTACGGAAGCTAAAGTGTCTTCTATATTTCATTCCATTTTTATCGAATTTTCAGTGTGCCAAGGTGATATCAAAGTCTACTGTGACGACATTAGCTCCTGGGAGTGTTACGAAAGCAAAGTGCGTTACGACTGTTGTCAGGCATGCGAAGACAACGTATATAACCCAGTCGTACCTGGTAAGTGACGTCACAATATGAGGCGTTGTAGTAAAATTACCTGGTAAATGACCTAAGAACTGTATCGTGCATGAAGACATTCGACGTGATAAAAGCACTAGGTAAATGACGCCAGAATTACGTCACGCATCACGATATGGGTGTGGTTATCTTAGTTCCGTTATTTGACACCGGAGCAGTGTCGGTACGTCGTGAAAGGAAGAACCAGGTAAGTGACTCCAGAACAGTGTCACGCATCACAATATATATAGGGCGTGGTTATATAGGTGCCAGGTAAGTGATGCCAGAACAGTGTCACGCATCACGATATATATAGGGCGTGGTTATATAGATACCAGGTAAGTGACTCCAGAACAGTGTCACGCATCACGATATATATAGGGCGTGGTTATATAGGTGCCAGGTAAGTGACTCCAGAACAGTGTCACGCATGACGATATACGATATATATAATATAGGGCTTGGTTATATAGGTGTCAGGTAAGTGACGTCAGAACAGTGTCACGCATCACGATATATATAGGCCGTGGTTATATAGGTACCAGGTAAGTGACGTCAGAACAGTGTCTTACATCACGATATTTTGCGGGGGGGGGGAAGCCTGCATGGAGTTTGTTGAACCCAAATCTATCGAATATATAAATTTCCATGTATTATGTGACTGTGCTTTTTATCATTTATTTCACTGTTTTACGCCACGAAAGCTTCATTTTCATTGTAACAAACCCCGGATGCGAAACTTGGAATGAAATTAAAACTATGTGTAGCTGTTATTATCACAGGCCACTGAAGTGACTAGAATGTGATGTTAACTTTCAAAATTCAGTGATTCCTTCAGGCAATGCGTTTGTCAGTTATTAATCTAACGGTACAGGTGAAATAAATTAGCGAAGGTTTAACATAACACAAATTATACCGTGGTGTGTTTACAAACAAAAATATTCATTTAGTGCACAGGTGAAATGTAAAAATGTGTTAAGTCATTTTCAGTACTTAAAAGTGTCGACATTTTGTTGTATTAGTGATATACAAACGTACGTAGAGTTTACGTCAGATGTGAAAAGAAGTGTTTGGTCAGTGGTGAATGTTAAATATTCTCGGAATGTTTAAAAAGACGAATAAGAAAAAAAAATTAAGTCACATTTATTACGCAGTCAGTGGATATTTCCTAAACTATTACGCACAGAAGACATGAGATATTGCCACATTTTCAGGATATAAAGTTGATATATTTAGTTCAAAGTAAAAGAAAGTGACACAGGTTGCTTATATGTGATGGTTTCCGCTAAACAAAGAAAAGTAAACAAGGGCAGACAAGATGGACGCCATTCTGATGCGGGGAGAGGTTTGTAGAAAATCATCTTCGGTCAAAAGCGATACATCATTGTGACTATTGTTTACCCTACCGTCTCAAAAAGAAAATTTGATTTTGTATACTTCTGGATCAGATGCAGACACAGTGTTATCTCCCTTGTAAAGTTGTAATGATATGTCAATCATTCATTTTGGACAGAGTTTTATATCACATATAAAGGTATTAACTGAAAACTTACTAGGTGCTTGTCGTAGTCAGACAACATGGAGGTGAAGGCTGGACATCGTCTGTCTACGATTTAGAGATAAGTGTTGAAAATCTGTTGCACCTGGATTGCGGCAGCTTTTTACCCTTTCTCTTTTGTATTCTCCGAACTTCAAGACATTGGTACATAGTTTACAGTCCGTTGTCTAGTCTTAAGATTTAGACTGTAAGTGTGAGTCTTTTACCGAGATGTTGTTCCGAGGACACTTGGACTTTACTTTGCAATATAACTATATGTATATATCTATATAAATTTTGTTATCATATCAGCAAAAACTACAGACTAAACTGTATTTCTGTAAAGGTAAATAGGCTTGCAGTTTCTTGTTCAACTAATACGTCGTTTATGAAATATTTTGTACCTTTTTTAAGGTTGTGAGTACGGTGACCACATTGAGCAATGTGACGTCAACAACGGAAGACGTTGCTATAACGATGACGTGAGACGAGACTGTTGTAACACGTGCCAAGGCTATGAAACATCAATACCAGGTATCTTAGCAACTTCTGTCCTTCTGCAAACAAAACGTGATTGCTGGTACTATATATAGTTTTGGTTTTAAAATGCATTACCACTTACTTCGGTATTATATTGTCTGTTTGAGGACAAAGTAATCAAATGGATATTTTTAGTTTGCATTATAAAAATATGACATGAGTAATCATTTTGAATTAACTTTATTGAACAAATTCAGGAAAAATGTTATCAGGCAATCTTCCTGCGAATGAGTTTTTTCCCTGGCGATTTTATTCAAGTTTAAATGTTTACATAAATCTTGTTCAATCCAGTGAACGATAGATTTTTTTTCGCCGTTATATTTACTTATGATATAATAAGACTTCAATGAAGCATCCACCGAGAAAAAAAAGTTCAAATTCATTGTCTAATGTTTAAAGTAAAACTCAAAATGAACTCGTCCAAAATAAATAATTACTTTAAATATTACATTTACCGTTACAACAAATTTTTTGAAAAAAGTAATGAATTTAAACGATCATTTTGAAGGGAAAGTGTAAATATACAATTATCTTTGCAGCAATGTTACATAGAGGATATTTGTTTGTTTTTGTGGAAGATGAGAATTTATTTCATCGAGTGAACACCATATGTGATATTTTCACGAGTGGCGCAGCCACGAGTGAAAATATCAACATATGGTGTTCACGAGATGAAATAAATTCCCATCTTCCACTAAAAAACAAACAAATTTTCTTTTTATTTTATGCCAACACGTCAAAAATGGGGTTTTTATGATATTTTTAATCAGGGCCTTCAATAAATTCCCCATGGTTAGCCCCAAATCAGTTAATGCGTACTTTGGTTACTCCACACAAAAAAAAAGTGCAGACAATCTCCAATACATATGATAACTTTACTTCTGCTGAAATAAACTGAATACACTTTTATCAAATAACATTTATTTTTGTCTACACAGTTTATCAATATTTATTGAATTTTTGCTATACATACTTTAATTATAAAAGCGGATTAATACCGAGTAATATTCAATAAATTGAATTGAAAGTCGGCCATATTGGATATTGTCCATGTGAGTTATGTAAACAAATCAGACATTTTAAATAATTTATGGCGAATTTCATCATTGTTCACAACTAGTTAGGCTCAGGAATTCAATATTATAATTGGATTTAACAAGGTAAATAAATTTCACTCGCTGTCACAGTCTGAAATACAGCGGATTCTCTTGTGGTGGGGAAATTGATGAAGTTTCATCAAGCAGTAGTTCCGGCACAAACAGTGTATTATCAAAATGGTAATTAACTGATTCAAAACAGTGTATTATCACTTTTATCTCACTGATATTTCCCTATATTTCATTGGTAGGCATAAAATAAAGTAAAGTCCTGCTATCAGTTTCCCATTGTGACTGATTTCCCGTTTATAATACCAGTCAGACAGTAGTTTAAATAATGAACAGATCTTGATAGACTACAGGCATTTCTTTTCAATTTAAGACTTTAGTTCTTTCATAAAGCTGATTTCCGCATGATGATGAAACTATGGTGGCTGATTTCTGCCGTATCGTATTCTCATTATTCTCGTCACGGCGGGTTTGGAAGGGCGCCGTCATGATAGTACGCCGACACGCCAATAACCTTTTTGGCGTATCGGCGTGCTAAAATATCGTTCTGGCATAGATATACACCATAGTTTCATCATCATGTGGAAATCAGCTTTATGAAAGTGAAAAGAAATGCTTGTCGTCTGTCAAGATCCATTCATTATTTCAACCACTGTCTGACTGGTATTATAAGCGGGACCTTACAGTGGACAGAAACTATTATTCAGAATTATTTCTGTTACCAAAAATAACTTTTCATACACAATGCTCTATTTACCTAGAAATCTGTTACAGGGTGTCGCTATGGAGACAAGACAGATTATTGTAAACATAATGACTGTCTCTCGTATTCTTCTCAACGTCGTGCTGAATGTTGTTTGACATGTACAAACAACTTGACAACAACAGTACATGGATCGAGTGTCACGTGGTCAACACAGTGGCACAGTATTACGACTGGTTCTACGTCAGACAGTCCCGTCACTACAGTGACGTCAGAGAGAACTGGAGTCCCAGGTACAACATATTTACAGATTTCATTGGATATTACCGTCAAAAACGTTCGGTATAATATAACCTCGGACGAGGAGGACTTCCGAATGCATAGAGCAGATGAGCAAGTAATTCTGAAAAACAACAACTCTCGTATTTCAAAATAGTTTACTTATTTAGCAACGAGTGACTAGCCTGTGTTCGAGTCCTAACTGAACCATTGTGATAGATAAGTTTAATAACATGTTTTTGCAACTTTCAACATTATACGAATCCAGTCAAGACATAAATTATAAATAAAGGCCTACAACTTATAACAACATTAGAGACAGCCCATATTTTATATTATCATTTCCGATGTGGTATAATGATCAAATTTTCTGAATAGTGTTTCATCATTAATAATGTGATGCTAGCACAAAAAGTAGACGAAATACTAATAGAAATGAAAATGTTTTTCTCTCACTTTTTAGCTAACCTGTCACGCAGTGACATGGTGAGCTATTGTGACCCCGTCCGTCCGTCGTCGTGCGTCTTCAACATTTCCATTCAAACGACATCTCCTCTGAAACCACTGGGCCAAATTCAATGAAACTTGCCAGGGATGTTCCTTGCATGAAGCTCTACCAAATTTGTCCAAAGAATTTAATTCCATGCAGAACTCTGGTTGCCATGGCAAGCAAAAGGAAAAACTTTAAAAATCTTCTTCTCAAAATCCGCAAGGCCTGGAGCTTAGATATTTGGTATGTAGCATCATCTAGTTGACCTCTACCAAGATTGTTCAAATTATGACCCTTGGGTCAGAACTGTCCCTGCCCTGGGGGTCACTTGATTTACATAGAGCTATATAGGGAAAACTTTTAAAAAATCTTCTTGTCAGAAACCGCAAGGCCTGGAGCTTAGATATTTGGTGAGAGGCATCATCTGGTAGACCTCTACCAGATGGGTCAGACCCTTGGGTCAGAACTGGCCCCACCCCGGGGGTCCCTTGATTTACATAGGGAAAACTTTAAAAATCTTCTTTCCAGAAACCGCAAGGCATGGAGCTTAGATATTTGGTGTTGAGCGTTGTGTAGTAGACTTCTACCAAGATTGTTCAAATCATGGCCCCTGGATCAAAGTTGGCTCCGCCCAAGGGGTCATATGTTTTACATAGAGTATGTTTTACATAGAGTTATATAGTAAATTCTTTAAAAAATCTTCTGTCAGAAACGGCAAGGCCTGAAGCTTAGATGTTTGGTAGTATGCACTGTGACCACAATGGGGTCATCCCCCCTCCCCTCGGGGTCACTCCCCCCAAATAGTTTTTAAGTTTTTCGCTATGGCAATAAAATTTGGACCATTTGTACAGTTTTTCAAGATGATTTCAAAAACATTATTCCTTGACCTATATTTTTGACCTATATTTTTGACCTACTGACTTACTTTTTTGTTTTTTTCGCTACAGCTATGAAATTTGGACCATGTGCACAGTTTTTTGTTTCGATTTCAAAAATGTCATCGCATGACCTATATTTTTGACCTACTGACCTACTTTATAGCTCACCTGAGCACAACGTGCTCATGGTAAGCTTTTGTGATCCCCCTGTGTCCGGCGTCCGTCATCGTGCGTCTTACGTCGTCAACAATTTCATAAAAAACAACTTCTCCTCTGAAACCAATGACTGCACATTAACCAAACTACACAGGAATGATCCTTGGGTGGTCCCCTTTCAAAGTTGTTCAAATGGTTCTGGTCTGTTGCATAAGTAGGTCACAGGGCCAAAAAAGAAGTTTCAAAAATGCAAAGTACAAAAATCTTCTTGTCAGAAAGTACAATGCCAAGAGCTTTGATATTTATTATCTGACATCATCTATAGGTCCTCTACCAAAAGTGTTCAAATTATGCCCCTTGTGCTAAAATTGGTCCCGCCTCAGGGGGTCATAGGTTTTCCTTATATGTATATAGAAAAAAACTTTAAAAAATCTTCTCTTCTGAAATGACAAAGGCTAGAGCTTTGATATTTGGTATATGACATCATCTATAAGTCCTCTACGAAAGTTGTTCAAATTATGCACCTAGTCTCAAAATTGGCCCCGCCCTAGGGGGTCATATGTTTTCCTTATATGTATATCGTAAAAACTTAAAAAATCTTCTCCTCTGAAATGACAAAGGCTTGAGCTTTGATATTTGGTATATAAGATCATCTACAGGTCGTCTACGAAAGTTGTTCAAATTATGCCCTTAGTCTCAAAATTGGCTTCGCCCTAGAGGGTCATATGTTTTCCTTATATGTATATTGTAAAAACTTAAAAAATCTTCTCCTCTGAAATGACAAAGGCTAGAGATTTGATATTTGGTATATGATATCATCTATAGGTCCTCTACCAAAGTTGTTCAAAAAATGCCCCTAGTGCCAAAATTGGCCCCGCCTAAGGGGGTCATAGGTTTTCCTTATATGTTTATAGTAAAAACGTAAAAAATCGTCCTCTCTGAAATGACAAAGGCTAGAGCTTTGATATTTGGTATATGACATCATATATAGGTCCTCTACCAAAGTTGTTCAAATTATGCCCCTAGTCCTAAAATTGGCCCCGTCCCAGGGGGTCATAGGTTTTCCATATATGTATATTGTAAAAACTTAAAAAATCTTCTCCTCTGAAAGGACAAAGCCTTAAGCTTAATTATTTGGCATGAAATATTGTCTAGTGAACCTGTTCCAAGTTTGTACAAATTATATCCGGGGTAAAAATTGAGCCTGCCCGGTGGTCATAGATATTCATTATTTGCATATAGTAAAAACTTATAAGAAAATTATCCTTTGAAGCTAGGGCTTAGATTTACAAGAAATAATGATAGCTTCCTCACAAATAACAGTCTGTCCTCATGTGAGCGCTTTGGGGCCAATGGCCCCTCGTGTTTTTGGAGCTATGGCAATGAAATTTAGACCATGTGTACAGTTTTTTGTTCCGATTTCAAAAAAGTCATATCATGACCTATATTTTTCACCTACTGACCTACTTTTTTGTTTTAAAGCTACGGCAATGAAATTTGGACTGTGTGTACAGTTTTTCGTCCCGATTTCAAAAATGTCGTCTCATGACCTATATTTTGACCTACTGACCTACCTTTTGTTTTTGGAGCTATGGCAATGAAATTTCATTGGTCCATTTCTGTGATATGCATCATTACATTCATAAAAAATTCTTTCATCTTTGAACCCAGTTGATCGCTTTAGGGCCATTGGCCCTCTTGTTTATATTTGAAATCCACCTACATTTTCAATCCGTCGCTGAATCATAACAAACTAAACTATTCACTGTAGCGGAGACTGCATTATTATTTATGTAGATTTTGTGGTCATGCACAATTTAATTTTTTTTGTCATGCACGGAAATGTCACTTACATTATCGTAAAAAATTTGTAATGCATATGATAAATAATACAGTTTTTTATGAGCATGCTTGTAAAACTTTTGCAGATTGTCATAAATTTTTGTACTCAGTTCTTCAGGGGATCATAAATTAATTTAACTATTAACTATACTTCGGAAAAGAAACGTAAATCATGTAAGCACAGATGTTAGAAAAATAATTTTCATTTGTGTAGGCTGTGTCACTTTCACTGATTAAATGATTTTTTTTCGGAAACGCTAGAACTATTTTCGGGTCATCTTTTTAATGTTGTCCTTAATGTAAACATTCTGTCATTAAAGCTCCCACAAAGTGACCCGCCATTTATCAAGAAACAATAAGTGCATTCTTTCATAATTTGCATCGTATTCAGAAGGTTATAATTCCCATTTGACACATGTAGAGTAAAGAATATCTTGAATTGCAGCATGGACGGTCCCGGTGGCAGCGAGTGTAGGGGGCGCCATAGTACTCATTGTTGTGCTAATAGTGATCGTTTTGTACAGAAGGAACCGGAATCATCATTCGCCCATCACTGATAAGGTACATATGACTCTAAGTTTTGAGGAAATACGTTTTTTTTCCTACTGTTCTAAAACAGTCACAGAAAGTTAAGTCGTTTATAACAAAGAACGCTTGTAAAAGCAAGTGTTCTTTACTTCAAATGCTACTGTTTCAAAAAAAGAGGCTGGACTTCCTCCTGAACTGGACAAAGTAGGTCCTCACAAGAAAATCACAAGAGTTGGTTGTTTCTTTACATTAACCTGCAGTACGTTTGTTTGACATTGTGAAAGAATGTAACTTAATTCAGAGTTGGAACCAGCTTTAATAGTGTAAAATGAAATTTATAATTATTCGTTTATGTTTAACTAAATCTTGAATTTTGAAACTGTGATCAATTTTCTATGATTGTGTTTTGATTATTTCGACATCAATAGATAAATGAATAGGAAGAAAGCTCTATCAAAAATTAGTGTTTCAGTTATCAACAGTATAAGGTCTAATTTCAGATGTATAATGATTACAAGATGAGTAAGCGAGCGCCCATTGCCCCTCCACGACACCCGAGCACAGAGATAGGTTGGGGCGAGGGAAAAGAAGACATCTCGGAATACGCATATATAAGTCCGGATTACGTCGAGTACGGCTTCTTTTTACTTGTACTCTAAATATAGAATATTGCATTACTTTAATCGACTAAAGGGAATAAAACTGTTGTTTTTGAATGGACATGATTAATTATGAACAATGCTGGAAGAAAAACCAGGTTGAAGATAGTTGGTATCACCTGTACTTTTCCTTTATCTACAGATTTAACCTTAAAGCTTTTCGTCAAGAACCTGTTAAATTAAACAGTTGTTATCATGGCTTCCTACAGCAGTTAAAATGACTTTATGTTAACTTAATGCCCGAGCTTCACTCACAAAGATAAAATCTACTAAACATAATTTACATTTGTGTAACAACCGTCACGTGCTACTTACGAATGTTAGTACCACAGCATATGATCAAATCTGCGAGGAACACCAACGGTTTCATTAACTCGATGATACATGAGATAAATGCAAATTAGCTCTGGTCACGTGAGAAGTACAAGTAATACAACCCTAGGCAGATCTAAATTAAGCACAAATGTAACAAATGTCTGTAATAATTTGATATAATAACTGTCTTTAATAAATTGATGTAACAAATTGAGATGTTCTTCTGAAGAACAGTTGTAGGACAAATGTAAAACCTATTATCTTGGTATGTTTTAGATTTTTAGCAAAGTGAAATTGGATCTTTAAAAGTTTTTTTTTTCACACAACAGGACTTTTATTATTCTGTCTTAATTTGAGAATATAGAGGATATTTGTTTGTTTTTGTGGAAGATGAGAATTTATTTCATCTCGTGAACACCATATGTAATATTTTCACGAGTGGCTGCGCCACTCGTGAAAATATCAACATATGGTGTTCACGAGATGAAATAAATTCCCATCTTCCACTATAAAACAAACAAATTTTCTTTTTATTTTATGCCAACACGTCAAAAATGGTTTTTTTATGACATTTTTAATCAGGGCCTTCAATAAATTCCCCATGGTGAGCCCCAAATCAGTTAATGCGTACTTTGGTTATTCCGCACAAAAAAAGTGCAGACAATCTCCAATACATATGATAACTTTACTTCTGCTGAAATAAACTGAATACACTTTCATCAAATAACATTTATTTTTCTCTACACAGTTTATCAATATTTATTGAATTTTAGCCATACATACTTTAATTATAAAAGCGGATTAATACCGAGTAATATTCAATCAATTGAATTGAAAGTCGGCCATATTGGATATTGTCCATGTCAGTTATGTAAACAAATCAGACATTTTAAATAATTTATGGCGAATTTCATCATTGTTCACAACTAGTTAGGCTCAGGAATTCAATATTATAATTGGATTTAACAAGGTAAATAAATTTCACTCGCTGTCACAGTCTGAAATACAGCGGATTCTCTTGTATTTACGTGGTGGGGAAATTCCTGAAGTTTCATCAAGCAGTAGTTCCGGCACAAACAGTGTATTATCAAAATGGTAATTTCACTGATTCAAAACAGTGTATTATCACTTTTATCTCACTGATATTTCCCTATATTTCATTGGTAGGCATAAAATAATAAAATATAAATACGCTCATGTCTTGATAAACATAATACTGCTTCATTAAATCATTTGTTTTCGTATTTTGAATGAATGTATTGTTGCATAGTCGGGAGCAATATGCCCGTGGATATAAATGTTATGTAACAGTCATCTGTTCTTCATTATGTAAGTTATGAATCTAATATATTAGTACATAATGGCAATAACATTAACAATATATACTATTATACTATATTCATACATAAACTGATTATGTAACTGTCTTTGATTTCGTTTCAGGGGTCCTCAGGTCAAGGACAAACGATCGGGCAATGACCCGTTACCACCGCCCCCGGGAGAATATCTTGACCTATCCGGTGCCAAATCTGTTAGTTACGGATACAGTCCCAGTGCAAACCTTAGGCATGAAGGGCTGAACAAAGAAAGGGTTCCATCAAATAAATATGAGCAATGGCCTGGCTGTAAGTTAAAAAAACACTACGGTACATAGTTATCAGTTGTACAGAGTTGTGTATATTGTTCAGTTGTACACAGTTGTATATATTGTTCAGTTGTACACAGTTGTATATATTGTTCAGTTGTACACAGTGGTGTATATTGTTCAGTTGTACACAGTTGTGTATATTGTTCAGTTGTACACAGTTGTGTATATTGTTCAGTTGTACACAATTGTGTGTATTGTTAAGTTGTACACAGTTGTGTATATTGTTCAGTTGTACATGATTGTGTATATTGTCGTGTTGTACATGATTTTGTATATTGTTCAGTTGTACATGATTGTGTATATTGTTCAGTTGTACATGATGGTGTATATTGTTCAGTTGTACATGATTGTGTATATTGTTCAGTTGTACATGATTGTGTATATTGATCAGGTGTACACAGTTATGTATTGTCCAGTTGTACACAGTTGTGCATATTGTTCAGTTGTACACAGTTGTGTATATTGTCCAGTTGTACACAGTTGTACATATTGATCAGTTGTACACAGTTGTGTATATTTTTCAGTTGTACACAGTTGTGTATATTGTCCAGTTGTACACAGTTGTGTATATTTTTCAGTTGTACACAGTTGTGTATACTGTTCAGTTGTACACAGTTGTATATATTGTTCAGTTGTACACAGTGGTGTATATTGTTCAGTTGTACACAGTTGTGTATATTGTCCAGTCGTACACAGTTGTGTATATTTATCAGTCGTACACAGTTGTGTATATTGTTCAGTTGTACACAGTTGTGTATATTTTTCAGTACACATTTTTGTTTATCGTTCAGCTGTACACAGTTGTGTATATTGTTCAATTGTGTCTCTCTTTAGAATAATTTTGCCGTTCGGAAGGTTTGCAAAAATTTGTAATTTTTCCTTCTCATCTGGTGTTAAAAACATTACTTTTAAATAGTTGTTCTTATACTGCATCTAACCTACAATATAAGTGATCATATGTTTCCATTACTAAGCTGAATTGATCAACAGCAATAAAATAAAAAAAAGAAAAACTAAGGTTAAGAGCGAATTAAAACATCAGCTATACCCGTTTAATGGACGATGTTATCAGCATAAATGCATGTCCTAAAATATGTGACTTTTTTTTCAGCCCAGACATACGTCAACCAGGCGGAAAATGAGAACGTTTCCGAAAAATTATGACACCTTTGATTTGTCCTTAAGTCACGCCTGCACAAAATGTTGGAGAAACGTCCAGATTGATGAGAGATGACAGTGATTGTGTTAAACATCTGACCAATACGTCCCCGCATTCAGTTTAAATTACATCATGGACAAATATGTAGATTATCAGACATTGATATATATATATATATCTGATAAAAAAACAACTTTGCAACTTTATAATGCAGGCGAGAAAATGCTGTTTTGCTGGTTGGAACAAAGTTCAGTTCTCGTTATATTGTAAGCTATGCTAAAGGAGTTTGGAACAGCTTGGAACAGTTGTGAATTGTTAAAAGAGTTCCGAAAGATAGTACTTGTGACAGTATTTGTTTTGGAATTCGATAGAGGAAACAAGACAGAACCTGTAAATATACTTTTATTGAGATTTATCTCGATAGTAGAATCTGACAGATATTCTTTTTGTCTTGGATACTCACTCGAAGGGAAAAACACGTTTTGCACGTGATTTTGTAATGACAATTTTGTCGATAATATATCTGAGTCAATGATGGTTTGCAGACACTTGTTGTTTTTCATTTTCTAAAATGTAGGACAAAAGAAAATCGCAAGACTGAAACATGTACTGTATTTGTCAACTAGTAAAGAGAGATTACTAGTAGTATTACCATCAGTTTATGCACCTGGTAAAGCTACAAGTTGTGTTGCTTTTTTATTACTTAAGTATCCAAATATATCCGAAGCATTTTCTGTTTTAAAAGTGCCATGTTAACAAACAGAGGGATAATTTAATCTTATCTTACCAAGAACATGGAATGTAAACGTTAAAGAACGCAGAACAAAGCTGTGAGATTCTGCACAGAAGAAAAGAACAAATTTTACTGGTCTGATTTCGCTTGACTTTGACGCAATAACGCCAGATCTTAACAGTTGTTGTTTCATTTAAACCTATTACAGTATTTAAGTGAACGGCCGGTTAATCTCATTACGGTTACGTACCCAAGGTTGCTAAAGTTGGACACACTTGACCTAAGGTTGCCTACACTCTCTAGACCTTATCGGTACAAAACCCCTGACCCCTGACCTACCAAGGCTACGTTTTACAACTTTCGTTCGAAACGTAAAGTTACACTACATTACAGAAAGATTAGAACGATTTGTGAAACTAATCTTTCCACCGAAAGAAACAATCTAGCTAAACCTCTTTGTCTAAAAATTCATTCCCTGACAAGTCAGAGATTGTATAGATGCTAAATAAAATTTGTCCCTAATAAAAGACAAAATGAAGGAATGAAAGTGAACGTGTAAAAATATAAAGGCATTGACACAACCAAATTTAGAAAGTTCGGATCTATGCAAGCATGGTTTCCATGAAAACTATCATGTCTGGCCAGATATGGTACTGTCAGTTTAAATAGCTTGACTTCTAGTAGAGTTTATGTCAAAAATCAGACAGTGCTATTTGCGTGCAATGCGAGGTAAACACGCACTCTCTGGCTTGATTATTGAAATCTTAAATGTTTTATTATAATTAAAGATTTGATATCAGTTAAAACAGCGCTGAAGATTACTAACTGATAGCACTGCTTTATACAAAATAATAACTCCCTAAACAAGTTAGTCAGATTAAAGTAGACAGTTTTATTCAATCAAAATCTTTAGTTCGTGTACAAGTGAAATTACTGCTTCAAATCTAAAATTTCGTGAGAAGTGTTTATAGAAACAGAAATCAGGGGTTTTCTTGAATGGCTAAGACCCTAATGTATTACGGTTTTCTGCCGAAAACTCTTCTGTTAAGAGATGAATACACAGAAAATATAGATATTTTGATCCAGTCATGCATTACCTGATTTAAATTGATCTAAACTAAATTGTAAAAAATAAATAAATAATAATTCAAGAAAGAGCACATTTTAGGGTTCAGTTTTCCCCGCTCTAATCCTGTGTACCTCTCGCTTTAACTTCCCAAGCCTACCGGCAGGACAGTACAGTTTGTAGCATGATGAAACGTCAAATTAGATATACCTTAAACTTGCATCAAACTAAAAAAAAAAACAACCCAGGATAGCATACAGTACCTACATTAACAATGCATAATTTAATCTTGCATCTTAATGTTCCATGAAAAAGGGCGTGTTTTTTTTAAAGTTTATATATTCAGAATAGAACCTCAGCATTTTATTAAGTTTAGTTTGATTGCCTGATGAAGGAATATACTAAGACTTCAGATAATATCGTTATTTGATTAACATAAGTCAATCACGTAGACTGAGGTTTTCTACCCGCTTTCTATATCGTATTCTACAGCGTAATTTTTGTCCATACTGCCCCAGTGAGAGTTGCTAATTCACCCCTACTATAAACATTCCGACCATAAAGTTTAATTATGTATAAAGTGACATGCATATCAAGAAAGAAACGACCATTATACACATGAGTTTGCAAATTAGTGAATATATGACCCGAACTGACAAATTGTTTCAAACACGATATTTGTGCTATACGAGATAAACCTAGGTAAACGGGACAACGGGACACCTTTCTAGATAAAAACACCATTTTTGATTTTCAAGGTTTGATGTGCGCTGCTTTAAATAGACTTACTCCGGAACTCGGCAAATGTGGGTTTTTCCCAGCTAATCCGGGGGTACAAACAAACTTTTACAGTTACAACAAGGCAACACGTTGATCAACCTTTTGTGAAGGGTTGTGCACCGTGAAGCCATAACGGTAAAAGTTTGTTTGTACCCCCGGATTAGCTGGGAAAAACCCACATTTGCCGAGTTCCGGATAACATCTATTGCAAATGTAAAGATATTAAAAGATCAAAACACAGACAAACGGATACCGTTAAACTATCGTGGGATTAGTCTCTTGTCCTGTATTAGCAAGCTATACACCTCGTGTGTCAATAAAAGAATGACTAAGTATTTAGACGATAACCAATTGCTTGCAGACGAACAGAATGGCTTTCGGTCAAACCGTTCCTGTGAAGACCACATTTTCACGTTACATAGCATAATACAAAATAACCCAAAGGTGTTTTCCGCCTTCATTGATCTAAAAAAATGCTTTGACTTTATTGACCGAGAAATGCTACTTTACAAACTGCTGCGGCACAAAATTGACGGAAAGGTGTATAACTCAAGACGGATATGAAAATGCAAACTCATTATCATGTATTCGGATCAATAATAAACTTACCGACTGGTTTCAATGTGAAACAGGTGTAAAACAAGGCTGTCCTCTTTCGCCTACATTATTTGCAATTTTTGCCAATGACTTAGTAAAAGAAATAAATGATCTGAATATAGGCATTAAAGTTGGTGACACGTATGTTTCAATTTTGATGATATTGTGTCGCTTGCGGACTCCGAGGAGAAGCTTCAGACCATGCTTAACACGTTACACAATTGGTGTAAACGCTGGAGGGTTTTAATTAATACCTCGAAATCAAAATGTATGCATTTCAGACGGGGTAGGGCACAGAAAACAAACTTTGATTTCAAAATTGGTGACAATATACTTGAGCTTGTTGACTCATTCAAATACTTGGGTGTAATATTCAGTGATAAGAATGACTACAGGCAAAATAGTGAAGCATTAGCGAAAGATGCAGGTAGAGCCCTTGGTGAATTAATAAGTAAAATTCATAATCTTAAAGACCTTCGTTTCAGAACATTTGAAAAATTGTACACATCTTGTGTCGTCCCAATTTTGGAATACGGCGGGTCCGTTTGGGGCGCAAAACAATACCAGGCTATTGATAACGTGCAAAACCGTGCGCTAAGGTACTTTTTAGGAGTTCACCGCTTCACACCGATACTTGCCTTATACGGGGACACTGGGTGGCTACCAACTAGTTATCACCGGTGGATATTTATAATCCGTTACTGGAATAGACTTATCAGTATGTATGATTCCAGGTTAACAAAAAAGTGTTTATTCATGACTTCAACCTAAAGAATAACATCTGGTCAAGCGATGTAGAGCGTATATGTGATCAGTTAGGTCTAAGAGACAATTTTGAATCAAAACGTGCCATTGATTTGAAAGTTGTCACAGAATTGATGGTAAATCTGTACAGTACAAAGTGAAATCCAAAATATATCAAAGCTACGGACATACAGACAGATAAAATTCAATTTTGGGTGTGAAGATTATTTAAACCTGAACCTGAAGAAATTTGAACGGTCGATGTTATCGCAGCTACGAACTGGCATTCTCCCTCTTAGAGTTGAAACGGGACGTTATATAGGTGAACCAGTTGAACAAAGGATCTGCAAATTATGTCAAACCAATAATGTTGAAGATGAGAGGCATTTCCTATTATATTGCAATTTGTATGATGACATCAGACAAAATCTTTTAACTGACATAATCACACCTGATGCCTATAACGTACTATCTGATGAGCAAAAACTTAACGTCATTATTAATGACCACGCTAGAAAATGTTCAAAGTTTATTCTACAAGCATACCTCCGCAGAAGAGGTATTCTTTACTCTTGAGACATTTTTGAATGTATTGATAAATCATTATCATGTTTCCAGCTGCTAATCATTACTTACTTATTGAACTGTATACTTAAATCCTCTAATTTGTTGTTACAAAATGTAGTATACATTATACCAGATTTCTTTCTCGTTATATATATATATATATATATATGTATCAATTAACCAATGTCTAATATATTTTGAATTAATGTTAAAGTCACTTATAGGCCCACTGGGCCAGGTACCGCTAAATTGTATATATAAATTGCTGAAAATAACTTGTAAATGTACAATGTGACTATAATAAACCAATTTATTTCATGCTTTTCAATGGATTATTGAAATATATCAGTAGATTAAATCCTGATAATCTCACTGTTTCAAACAGTGAAATTATCATTTGATAATTTCACTGCTACGGAACTACTTTTTTTCCCTTCAATGAACCCCATATACATGTACAAAAGTACAACTTCTGGATCTGCAGCCGTTGATCCGTGTTCGCCGATAATTAGGCCATACAAACGTATCAGGATGCTACCTGACAGTGACACTGATTCTAATTAATATGAATAAGGCAAATAATATACCTGTTATGATGTTCGTTCATTAGTTTGATTTAAATCCTTGTTTTGTTTCTAATTCCCACACACGTTGTGAATGAAAAAAATGGCGGATTAAACTGAGCTGACTTCGATTCACGCGCAGTAATTCAATAGCTTTATCAGCCTAAAACTGTTGTTTACTCTAAATAAATAAATAAATAAATTTACAAAACGATTTCTTTTTTTCTGTTTGACATAAAATAATAAATGAATAAGACCCTGTCTAGTGAATTATATATTAAAAAATGAGAGTTTATCTGGAACTATTTTTATTACAAAATATACATGTGTTAGCACGTGAAGAAGAAGGAAAGTGGGGCACCAGACGGGGAACACTTGGATAGGTAAAACATTAAAAATGAGAAATAATTCAAATAATCCATTGAAAAGCATGAAATAAAAAGAAAATTTGTTTGTTTTTGGTGTAAGATCGAAATTTATTTCATCTCGTGATGGCAAGGATTAAATATTTTCACTCGTGGCTGCGCCACTCGTGAAAATATAAATCCTTGCCATCACTCGATGAAATAAATTTCGATCTTACACCAAAACAAACAAATATCCTCTATTTCTTATCTTAAAGAACCAACTATGTGTTTTTTACAGAAAAAAACAAAACAACAACAAACAAACCCGAAAGCAATAGCTATGCTGAAACGTGTACTTAAGCTGAAATGAAAATAAATTTGAATAATGACCGTTACCAATTAGATTTAATAAATATAAGACAAAGACCAACACATTAACTATTGTTTCAAGTTCTTTTTTTAGGAAATGATCGATCTAGCTTGTAGAAGCAAACGTAACTTTAGCCTAAAATCACAGATATGAAACTTAAAATACATTTCAGCGTCTACCAATGTCCCTATTAATTCTGTCATTCAATTTTAAATAATCATGAAATTAATTAAAATATAATTAAGAATACGTCTGCAACAACAACATCAACAATCACTTTAATGTCAGATTACACACTGAGTGGTAATAACATAGCAAAACAAACAAACAAACAACGTGTTGGAGAACAAATGGGGACAGTTTAACATCATATCAAGAAAGTTCAACTAATATGCATTTTACAAATAAATTACATTCATAATTTTGTTTAATGAACAATGTAATGCTTTCATGTAAACATAGGTTGGAAATAACGAATTTAAAGAAAACAATCATCGACCGTAGGAAAAACCTATACCTTGAAAAATCGCACTTTCTGAAGTGTAGTAAAGACGGTTCTCTAATCTAAGAATTTCTGTAGTTAATTCCCTTTGACAACGTTGATTATAAGAGATCTCTTAATGAGTTTACTTGTCTCTGTATGATTGACAGTCTTCTGGTATCGTGCAACCAGTCTGATAAATGTTTTCCATCTAAAATCTACTGACCAACATCATACACAGTTAAGTAGAACTTGAACAACTTGTATGTTCTACACATTTTGTCTACACATCTGACGTCTTCCCTGCAATCGCATTCAACGTTAACTGAATGGTCTAAGGAATGTAACTCCTACTCTTGAATAGCAGTGAGGTGCATATTCGTAGAGCACTGGCAAATAGAAACTTCTGTAATATGGCTTTAGGAAGCGCTTGCCAAGAACAGCATCCCAGCCTGCTGGACGAAGATTGACACCTATTCGCACAAAGAGCAGGACGGGCCAGGGTTACGATGGCGGGCTGTGCTTTTCCATTGACAACGAGAACACAACCCAAGCGCGCTGAACGGTCAAGCGAACGCCGTCCAAAGTCAGTCTCTTCTGCCGGACTCGGACCTTTAGCTTCGCCTACCGGTTTTTGGCGGTCTTGCGCCTCTTGACAGGCGCACTTGCTGCTGTTAGCGAGCGCTCGCCGAATCTTGTCCAACGACGCCATGAACACCGTGCTAGCCCGTCTGCGTGCCGAGCTCCGCCACTCGTCCGGTAGTCGCTTCGCAGCCCGAGCCCGCAGCATTGCCCGCGTCGAACGTCGACTTGCGAACACGGGCACCTGGAGGCCTATACAATGCAGAGTTAATATTTTATTGTAAGAAATACTAAATTGAGAAACAAACATGGTACCAGTTTAACTCGCCCACTTTTTGATGAAAAAATATTACAAAACAAATTTCAACATAATCAGATTTGCTTTTATTAGTGTTTTGTTCCGAACATTTAGAAAAAAGAAATATCAAAAAGGTTTCCAGTTTAGTCTTTAAAAACTGAAATCGTTGACACTCACAATTTACACTTTGGAATCGTACACATAGTAAGTAAAATAGTCTAAAGCAACATTAATACACTGTTTTCAATCAACTGCAACAACAGAAACTGTAAATAATAACAACAACAAAATAAATGAATTAAAATTAATGGTAGTAACGTACACCTCTTGATAACAAATAAAATTGAAGAGCATATAAATCAGCCACAATGAAGAAAGTGCCATATAAAATATTTATTTTGATTAAAATCTTTCGACAAACAAATATGAAATGCAAGAAAATGTATCATTTTGTGTATGTTAAGTTTTGGCCCTGCGCTGATTCGACAGAGCTCTTTGGACCTGGTAACTCAGTCTGAACCTTGCATAGTATCGCTGCCATGTATCAATTTATATTTTGATTTTTGGTTTCTCAGTTCAAATACTGATAGGAAATTCCTATATTTACTACTGAGCAAAAACACTTGATTTCTACCCTGATTTATTAAAAAAAAAACAAGGATAAAAAGGGAAAAAAGTGTTTTCAACGAAATAAGTACAAACGTTATAAATCATAGGGACCTTAGTGTAAAGAAAATGAGATATTTATGTATGCTAATACTGGAACCTTATGTTTAGAATGAGAAGTAGGACACGAGAAATTCGTGTGTCATATAACAGTTTCCCATCGTTTATATTTTATCGTGACATCAGAAAATGTTCTTAAAATGTTTCCATTGAACCAGTTAGTCCTTACTAAGTCTACGAGAATATTTTTATATAAAAAGGAACGACTGGCATTCTTGAAATAGTCCGTTGTGCACAGCAGAGATAATTCAAATCCACAAAAGAAAGTAACACGCCTCGCAATATTGTTGTATTTGTGTTTAATGTGAATATACTTCAGACAATTGCATCAAATATATATTTTTACAGAATTATATCAAATATATAATCCATCTTACATTTACCTTTTGGCAAATAATGTTTTCTCCTGTGAGCATACGCCACAGAGATAGTCATACCATAGGTGTTTTACAGAATCTGTTTAAAGATAAGTCAACTTTTTATTTGAAAGATAACAAACTACAATTAACTTAACCCAACAATATATGAATAGTATCAGTAAATCAATCCAAAAAAAATCGTATATTCGTTATAGTTAAGGCAAGCCGGGTCCATTTCGTACCTCTGATGCGTTAAACAAATACCTTAAACAATGTACATGTAGCTTTATAAACAATATCTTAACTAACGCATCAACGTTAATGTATTAGAAAAAGTATTCAAGAACAATAAAAAAATTATACATTGAAATGCTCATTTTCAGTTTATGAAATAAAGTCGCAATAGTTATATACATGTATGATGATTTTTATTTTTAATATTATCTGAATTTCAAACCTGTAATCGAATAAAACATATTTTTGAAAGAATAGCTATATTTACTTAGATAGTGAATATAGTAAGTTTGTTCTAATATTTCTAGTGTAGTTCGATAAGAATAAATAAAATAAAATACCTCCTCGCGATCATCTCGCGGGAAATATGAAGTCTCGCGAAGCAGAACATTACTCCCAAATTTTTTATTCCACTAAAGAATACTGGGTTTGTCTTCTTATTAAAACAAGAAGAATATACGAAATGAATTAATAACTTTCAAGTTATTGATGCTGAAAACTGTTTGAAGAACTAGAACAAGCGGTAGTAGATTTATAGAAATAAATGTAAGAAATATGTTTGTTCTCACAATTTCACTTGCTCAGGTAGATTTCGGCAACACCTGAATTAATTTCATGTGTTTTTATATTTTGTTTAAAGTTATGTTTTATATATTATGTTTATTATATATTGTTTAAAATTATGTTTTGTATATTATGTTTATTATATATTGTTTACGGTTATGTTTTGTATATTATGTTTATTGTATATTGTTTAAGATTACGTTTTCTATATTATGTTTATTTGTATATTGTTTAAGACTAAGTTTTATATATTATGTTTACTGTATATTGTTTAAGGTTATGTTTTATATATTATGTTTATTATATACATTTGTATTGTTTAAAATTATGTTTTGTATATTATGTTTATTATATATTGTTTAAGGTTATGTTTTGTATATTATGTTTATTATATATTGTTTAAGATAATGTTTTGTATATTATGTTTATTATATATTGTTTAAGGTTATGTATTGTATATCATGTTTAATTGTATATTTTTTAAGATTACGTTTCATATATTATGTTTACTGTATATTGTTTAAGGTTATGTTTTATATATTATGTTTAATTGTATATTGTTTAAGATTATGTTTAAATATTATATTGGTACGAATTTTCAACTTCTGGGATGCACAAAACAAAAGTTGTGCTATGGTCATCCTTTTACCTATATGTGTTTTCTTATCTGGAAAATGATGTTTTTAACTATACAAACAAATTCATCTCGAAAGTTGTCTCAGAATAAGGAGTTGTAACTATTTTATAGGACTAAAAATTTTGATGATAATTTGCACATCGGAGTTTCACTATTTCTAATGAGGTGAATTTTTCGTTTTCATTCTTTTCTAAATTTAGCAATCCTAATGCAATTTATCAGATAATAAAGCAGATACAAGCATAAACGGTTTTCTTTAAAATAATGTAAACTTACGTCGCAGCATTGAAAGCAATTAGTTAGACATTGAATATCCCAAAAGTGATTTATATTAGCCTGAACAGAAATCATGAATTACTGTAATGGATGTCTCACGCGCTTGTCGTGAAAATCACAGATCTAGCGAAAACCTTTTAAATCTCGACCTAAATTCACATACTCAGTCACAAGTGGATGTTGCTATAAGCATAAACATACTATTCGCATTAAACATTTATACATTTTTAAGTGGAATGTAACTATTTAGACAAGACAATTGAATTTGAAGATGTTATTTTATTCTGAATAAGATTTTAATGTGCCTTAGCTTCTGGCGAAAGTCTGTTATATTTTACGTTTTATTTATTCATATCTCTTTTAGATATTTCTGATGTATTTAAATTATACGTTGTTGCTAGACAATTGACGAAATATTCATATATATTTTCATGTATATAGAACATTTACGTATATAAACAGGATAGATATCATGGAAATGTCATTTTACTAAACGAATTTTTTTTTCAGGATAGATCAATTTTCCCTGCATTTCATACGCACTGAAGCTAGTGTTTTTATCAAGGAAGCTATTTAAGGAATATTTGATTTTATTGTCAAAGGTATTAAAATTGCCAAGACTAATTAATCAACGCAGAGTAAATGTGTTGTTGTTGATGAAAATGAGATGAACAGCTTGTAGTATTCTCGAATGTTAGAAATATATCGAATTGCTAAATTTGAACAGATTTTAATCATTTTCACAATTGTATGTGAACGGGTCTTAATGGTGATTTATGGTCTGAGTTAGAATACCCCATATGTGTATGATAAATATACGCCAGAAGTGTTTCATTGTACATAAAACAAAACTTCTGTTGATGTTATATTGTTTCAGTTCCTGTCTTTATTTCTGATTATTTCTCAAACATAAAGCATTTATAGCTATACGCTTTTTCAGCATTCAACTCAGAAGAAAAACAAAAACAAAATTTCAAGCAGTTTCCCAATCACTTGTTTCCATCATACATATATGGAATGCAAAATATTCGTCAAGGTAAAGCACTGATCACATTATTTATTGCACTTTATTTCAGGCAACTTTATTTACAGTTTCTTGTTAAAGCATTTATTTGTTTCACTGTGCTTACGAAGCTCGAGTTTACGTTGAAACGATCGGCCACACTTGTCACAACTGAACGGGGTGTAGCCAGAATGCTTCCTGCTATGGGTGATCAAGTTGGAAGACTGGCTGAATCTTTTGTCACACACTGTACACCTGTGCGGTTTCTCTCCTTCAAAAATAGAATGCAGCTTCATTTATAGGATGAATATATATTTCAAAAGTGAATTAATCTACTTCTTAAGTATACATACAGATTGAGAAGTTAAAGCGATTCCAACAATACTTTACAAACAGTCGGATAAGATGAAATACATGTTACGTTGAAACAACTAATATAACTTTTAACACTAGAACACTAGAATACTCTCAAACGATGGAAAATATCTTCTTATTTTTATTTCTTCCAACGTCCAGATGTAGCAAGGTAATGTTTCCTAAGTTTACATT
Source organism: Cyclina sinensis (assembly GCA_012932295.1). Taxonomy (NCBI): domain Eukaryota; kingdom Metazoa; phylum Mollusca; class Bivalvia; order Venerida; family Veneridae; genus Cyclina; species Cyclina sinensis. Next base: position 35,277,807 of record JAAONU010000006.1, on the reverse strand, counting down.
GGAAACATAATAAACTGCATGTTTTTTTCATTATTATATATTTATTAGTGTTAAGTTCAACGTTATCACTTAACTTGTTCAACTTTCTTGAATCTTTCAGTATACGCAGCTTCTATTGCTTAATAGTTTGTAAACCAATTACGACTTTGCATTACAAACATCTGCCAATAAAGCTGACCAACAAAATGAAGAAAAAAAGAAGAAAAATATCCTTTTTTTGCTGAACAGCAAATACAGATTGCACCTTAGCGATCTTACCAGTATGAATGTAGGTATGTTTCTTCATGTCTGATTTCTGATGAAATCTTTTACCACAGAAAGCACAAGGATATGGTCTAGTGTCACTATGTATGAGCAAATGTGTATTCAGGGTCGACGAGCGCTTGAAAACTTTCCCGCACTCGTGACATCGGAACACCTTTCCGGTGTTTTCGTAAAATGTTCCATTTGTGTAATTTCCATTTATGTACATCTGTTTAACATTCTGTGAGGTATTTTGAACTTTTATTTGTCTGCTCCTAATTTTGGGTTTGTTATTTTCTTCAAAACCATCATTTGTAAAACAATGATCGGACTCTCTTCTACTTGTCAAAGTATGTTTTTTCTCCAATGTATCAAAGGGATTTGTTTTTAAATTAATAGAAGAGTTTGTGGAAATTCTAAAAGATTCAAAAGCAAAACATGCCAGATTGTCACTATAGTTGACGATCACGTCATCCTGGCCTGTATGTAGAAAGCTGTTATACTTCAAACCATTATTATTTTGTTCAGGCACTAAATCTGTGTCGGAATATTGAAATACTGAGCCCAAGCAAATGTCCAACTGTTTCCGGTGCACAACTGTTTCAGGTAGGCCACTGTGAGGTACGTAGGAACACGTGTTTTTAGTATCTGAAAGTTCTAAACATGAAACACAAGAGTGTAAAATCGTCTTTATAGCGAGTATTAAGGAGATTTTTCAACTTCAACTCATACACACTCATTTGTACATGATGCTTAAAAATTGATGTTTCAATTCTTTATTGAAACTTCGATAGGTACATTCAAAGAACAGACGGTTGTTAATTAATCAGCATGTGAAATACAAGTTAAAGTATAACGATGCAATAAAAAAATAAAACAGTTTATTTTAAAGTTCAATTTAATATGTAAAGAATATATACCTGTCATCGGAAATACATCTGGAAATTTTCTTTCTTTCCGTCGCCAACATTGGCATTTTTTCCTTACCCGAACCATAAAAGATCCTGGCATTGCAAAACAAAAACAGGAAAGGCTAGCAGCGTTAATTTGTTACACTATGTTCCTCCTTCTTTTCTTGTTATTTCTAAACGCGTTTGATATATCAACAATGCTAAGCCTTACTCTTTATACACTTGTAATTATTCAACAGTGACAATATTCTAAAACTAAAGATTTCTTACTAAAAAGTATTGGCTTTTGCGTAACACTTCGTTATATAGAGTTCCATAGAGACTGTTAAATATTCATGATATGATTCTGTTCTGTCATAGGCGAATGGAAAATCGATGTCGAATAATGTCTTCACTTGGATATTGGTCTCACTACTTTTGCTTTCTTTCCTTTCAGTTTGTTTGAACTCTGAAGCATGTTTTTAATTAGGTATTAACAACACTACTGAGATTTATTTTTCTTTGGGTCCTATAATATAGTCAGTGTCATAAGGAAGATCAAAGTTAAGGCGACCAAGCGTTTCTCTGAATCGGATGAACCTTTTGCATCAATACAGCAATTAAAAAGGTTATTCGGTATAAAATTAAAAGTTTCATGCATGTTTTGGTTTGTTTCAAAGGCTTGACTTACATGATCTGGTATATCGATGAAATGATGCTAATCTATGACAAAACTAAGATTTTTTTTGTTAAAAGAACTCGCGTCATGGTACTCTTTATTTTATGCATTTATTTCATTTCTGATTGATTAAGTGATCCTGCACGTCCGATTTACTCCTATACAAAATATTGAATACTGGAATAATATCTTAGCACAAAAAAATACATGTTAAAATCCACTTACATTATAATAATTTCGTAGATTGAGAGGACGAATTGTACTTGTAGGATTTGGTTATTTGAAAAACAAAGTTCGTTTAATAATACCTCTTGCCAAATTGAAGCCCTGATTTACTGTTATAGTAATTTTTTTTAAACATGCACAAAATATGAACTGTTCTTTTTTTAAATACTAACGACTTTATCCACAGTCGTTGTACTGAATTAATTTCTTTTTGACAAATTAACCCTCCCTTTAGCAACAGGTTCTCCTGCAATCGTACAATGTTATATCATTTGTTTATGATAAGATCTTTTCCAGCATTGTGCATTGGAGTAAATTTAGGTTTATTTAGTATTTTATATTATATTTTCATTTGACGAAAGAGAATAATCATGTACTAATCAAACTTAAAGTGAAATATATTTCAGTTGTATATAAAGAATGATTTTTATAAACTAGAAGCCCACCGTTAATGTCTGGCCCACCAAATGTCAAAAAGTCAAAAGGATCAAAAGTTGTGAAATAGCCTTGGAGAGTTTTGCGCCTTGTACAGTGCTCTCTGCTTAATGTCTCCTATCACTGCGTGAAGTTTTAAAAAGGTTATTCTAAAAACATTTTGGGAAAGGCGCTAGAAAAACATAACAAAGGAAATTAGTTCAAAATCTAAGTCAGGTAGAATTATGGGTCTTGTACTCAGCACTTCCTCTAATTGTCCTCTATCTCTGTGTGAAGTTTCAACGAAGTCCCTCTTTCAGTTCTTGAGTTTTGCTTCGGACAAAAAATCAATAAAGGGAAATAATTATTGGAATGAATAACGCAGAGTTATTGTTCTTGTACCCAGTGCACTCCACCTCATCAATATCTATTTAAGTCTGTAACACATAAACTTTAAGAGTTAGTGTCCAGGCAAAATTAACATATAAACATATAACTGTGCCCTTGACCTTCAAGCTAAGGAAATGTGTCTAGCGCAAGTCACACTTACTCGTGAAGATGAACAAATGTGGCAAGGTATTTCAAAATACTGTGATGAATGGAGAGGTTGTGGTGTGAAAATTGTCTATCATGATTTTTTTAACTTTAAGCTGTCACTGTGACATTGACCTTTGAGCTAATAACTGGGTGTTGCACGTGATGTGCCTCTTAATCAAGGTGAACAAAAGTGCTGAGGTATTTAAATATCCTACCATGGATGGAGAAGTTAAGACAAGCAAACCTTTCAACTTTTTAACCTTTAAGCCTTCACTGTCCATTTTATTCAGAGGTTTATGTATAAAAATAATCCAGATAAGAAAAAATGAGAATGTAATCGGGTGTTTAACAAAAAAATCGCCATTTCTTTAAGTTATCAAGTTAAGAACGCTTCACTGACGAAGCGCTTTTGAATATTTAGTATTTTGTATGAAATGTATAATTTAAGTTGCAATTAACAATCTAACTTTCAATATGATTTTTAAGTTGTTCATGGCCGGTTTACATATTAGTTTTAAGAGATGAAAACATGTATATCCTTTCATGTGTGATATTTTAGTAAGATATAAACATGGACTCCTAACATGCACACAGCAGGTCCCCTATTTAACTTGTCTTTCTCTGAAGCACAGAAAACTTTATTTTTAATTGTACATACGAATAAAACTTTATCAAGATCTCAAAAGTTGTATGAAGTTTAACTGAAAATGAAAGCAAGCGTGATGGCCCACATTTTGAAATTGTTCTGAAAATCAGATGTGCCAATAACATGCATAATTTATATTAAATTTGCCCTACCATGAAAGATCATACAGATCAACTGTTTAATGAATGGAAAAGAACCGAATACCTGTAAGTTATTCAGTAAGTCACTGCCTGGAACAAAGGATGAATAAAAATTTAAAAAATCAAAAGCAACTTTTTGTGCATCATGTCAAGAGTTATATGAGTTACCTGACAGATTTATGTTAATATGCTTGTTAATGATTTAGGGACGATAGTCCATTAATCATAGAAATGTTGTAACGGTCTATATGCAGACTTTGTTTATGATATCAGTGTGTTACGGTATAATTGCTTGACAAAAGAAAATTATGAAATTCCAACCAAGTCAAACTTATTATTTCATAAGTAAAATTAACTTCAAAGAATTTTGCTTTGTTATTTGTTTCATAATTCCTACTCCATTGTCTGGAAAATAGACAGACGACTGTGTTTATCATATTTAATTTTCAACTTGAATTTAATTTTACTTTCAAAACTGGTATCAAAACTTGAAGTCATTAATGATAAAAGGTGATTATAAAGTTTAACTGACCCCATGGCTTAGTAAGTATAATTTTGTACGATTAGGAAATATGAAAATCATGTGTCTGCGCCATTTGTTTTCCCTCAGCTTTTAAAGAGTTCACGTTCAAACATCATCTTTAAAATGTTTCTAGTCGAACGATTTTTATTTTTAATTAACCTTATACATCAATCCTTTTTTAACAAGGAATTATTGTAAACATAAATCGATAAACACATATGATACTGAATAAAAACTCGTACCAGCACTAAAACTTGGATGAGTATACTTCAACCGTATTCATCTGTCCTTTTAACCAAAATAATATAAAAAAAGTATGTAAAAACTTATTTTCGTTTCAAATACTGAAAAGCTTTATTTTAATCATACAGAATTTTCATGTTTGTTTATATGTATCAGTCAATCAACATTCAGGAATCATGGAATAATTGCATTATGAAAAATATTAAATCTGATGTCTTTGAATAATTCTCTCTGGAGGTTGTTTCTTTCTCCTTTGCTCTTCAAACAAACGACAATCTTATTTTGAAGATTAATAATGCAAGCGTCTTATGACGGAATTTTTGGGGGCTTTTATTTTCTATCTTCTTTCGTCCATTTATTGTCTTGTTATTCAATTAGTATAACGGGCTTTCTAAATCATTCCTTACAATCATTACTCTTTAAACTCTGAGCAATAAAACAAAACGAATACTTTTTCTATCATATAAAGTTCAACAGACACCTTTTAAATATTCATAATACGGATATTTTCAAATCAACGACAAAAAAAATAAGTTAACATTATTAAACAATATGAATTCTTTATAATATTGTCATTTTTCTTTCAGTGAGATTGAAATCTCGAACCATGTATTTCCAATTAGATAATAACAACGCGCCTGAGATTTACATGTATATTCCTTTGGGTCCGATAACCTATTTTGTGCTTTTAATTTGATCAACGTTAGAGCAACCAAGCGTTTCTTAAAATCGCAGTCACAGCACTATTAAAAGTTAGCTGAGAGGCAAAAGAGAAGCAAAACTGTACCATCCCGAACCGAATATTCGCATATGTATGATTTAAACTAAAACCATTTCATTTATTTCTGAAACCTAACAAACGTACAAGGAACTAGTATCAGTGCGCGCTCGCCGATGAACTGTATGATACCCCACCCACAAATGTCCACGAATGTTTTCGCGACGTTGTTTTCTCGAAAATATTTAAAGTTGATTTATCGTATATAAAACGTGTTTCGAAAATTTTGTTATTTTTAAGTGTCTTTTTAACTCATTTTCATTAAAGTTTACATGAGCAGTTTGGAAACATTTTGGATTCCCTTAATAGGGTGATGGAGAGTAAACAATTTGTAAAGTTTACCGTAATTCTATCGGGAAAGATTCTTCAAAAATGATCTTGAGATTTGTAACATGAACTTGGTTGTTCACCAGGTATGATCAAAGTACTGAAACCAATTCCTTTCCGTTCACACAGAAAGCCTTTCGTGAATCTGGCAACACTGAATGTAGATTGTTGAAATAATCATGAGAAATTTCAAATTTATAAATCCAACTGGTAGGCCTAGAGTGTACTAGTAATCCCAAGATTGACGCGGCAATGTGTGGGTGGAGTAGTATCACTTTCTGTTACTCTAGGAACAATTGCGCTGGGCATTTAGCATGTAATGAAGTATCCAGTTGCTTGATACATTACACGCCTAGATTTTTTATTATACTACTCAAAATTTGATAGGGATCACTTTTTATTTCTTAAATATCTTTTTAATGATAACCTCAAGATAACTGATTTTTTCTCATACATGTAGTTTATTCATATGGCAAAGCCGACCGATTTTGATTGTTTACCTGTACATGGCTCGAGATGCACGGGAAAAGCGATACCCCTGGAAAAGTCGTGCACCGCGGGCATGTACCTTCATGTACACATCCGTTTTATTCAGACTTAGCTTGTGCGTGGTAACGTTTATATCGAACCTAGCACTGGTCATGGCAAATCTACGGCAAAGACGGCGTATTGACGATGAGGAGATGAATAGGGGGGTAGGGATGCTTGAGGCTGGGCGTTCCTAACGGCACGTGGCAGGTGTCCTTGGGGTGTCCCAGAGCACCGTTGCCAGGATGTGGCGACGGTTTCAAACTTACGGTCATGTCACGCATAGGCATGGCAGAGGGCGTCAGAGGTCCACAACTCAGCGTGAGAACCGGTTTATTGTCGTTCAAGCGCGACGTCAGTGCTTTGTTACCGCTACTGCCTTCCAAAATGACTTCCAGAATGCCACTGGTGTAAGACTTTCACTCAAACCATCAGGAACCGTTTTCATACAGCTGGCATATGGGATAGAAGGCCAGCAATCCGAATCACATTGACGCAAAACCACACCCAGGCACGTCTTCAATGGGCCCGCGATCACGCCAGGTGGACGCTGCATGACTGGGACCCAGTGCTGTTCACTGACGAGTCTAGATTTTGTGTGGACTTCACTGATAGGCAACTGCGGGTATGGAGATCCGCCAATGAGCGTTTGGCACCCGTATGTGTTGCTTCCCATGACCGTCATGGCGGGGGCTCAGTCTTGGTGTGGGCTGGCATTTGCATGCAGGGAAGAACGAACCTGCACATTGTTCAAAACGGCACACTGACGGTTGTACGATACGTCAATGAGATCTTAGATGTGTACGTTCGTCCGTACGCTGGTGCTATAGGTCCTGAGTTATTTTAATGGACGACAACGCCCGGCTTACAGGGCAAGGCTCACCGACGTGTACCTGGAGGCAGCAGCCATAGAGAGAATGGACTGGCCAGCAATAGAGACCTCAATCCAATAGAGTACGCCTGGGACATGCTGCAGACTGCAATATCTGCTCGCCCAGTCCAGCAAACCACGGTCCCTTGGCTACAGCGGGCCCTTCTGGACGAGTGGGCTCGACTCCCACAACAAAGCATCCGGAGACTCATTAGCAGCATGAGAAGGCGGCGCAAAGCAGTAATCCAAGCAAACGGACACCACACGCGATATTAAAGCAAAATTCCGACCATAAACTTGATTTTTCCAAAAAGTTCCATTTCATCTCCTGTCTGTGTTATCCCAAATTCGTGCCCCTCCTACGGCTCAGCCTCTTCCACACTTCAACAGTTTACAGACTTACTCATTTTTGGTAGCAAACTGTTGTCATATGAACATATTTTCAGAATCACAACAAAAAATGTAACCTTTCAACCTTCTGTAGTAAATATACACATTTTTATAAGTGATCCCTATCAAATTTTGAGTAGTATATTATAATGTTTGACCAAACCTGTCCAGGATAGTGTGTGTTTGTTAATTATCTGCCGGTATAGCTGACGTAAAACTCTAACAGGTTTATACTCCATGCAGCTAATGATAAGTATTTACAATTTAATGGTAGATAATAATTCAATACTCATTTTTTACTGGCTGCACTTTCCACTGTTGCTCATGGACAGGCTTAATCCTGCAATTTTGGCTTCCGCGAATCATATATTAATTGTGTGTTCGTGTAGTAATACTCGTTTTCACCACTCTGTATTCGTGATGTGTATCGTATTCGCCCCTAATATATATTCGTTAGTAATCATGCAATGTATCGAATGATTTTTAACGATATTGTTTGAGCTATAAGAATTAAATCTGAATTATTAGCATTGACTACCTGCGCCGGCAACATGATCAACAGTGGTCTTGTAGGATATGAAAACCAACTCATTGTGTAGTTAAGTAAGAACATTTCTTTGAAAAGATGCAACAATTTCAAAACGATCTGTTTCTTTGAGCTAACATAACTTTTACATACTTGAGATATTTACCATATTTTAAATTAAAGAGGTAGTGTTTGACGTTATAAATTATCCTAGTTTAAGATATGTGTGTACACAAACAAACGTTTTTTTAAATACAAATACATGGTCATTTATAAAACAGAATATATTCTTTTACATATGTTTATATATGTTTACAACATATGACCGAGCCAAAGTTTTTGAAAAAAGTTTATGCAGGTATTCTTGTCTCATATATGACTTTTATAACTTTCGTTTTTATACATGTTCAAATGATCACCTTGGTAAACATGTAAGATAATTTGCTAGGAGAAAAAGACATCGTTTCAAAGAAAATGTTACAGAGGCGTAAGCCTCGTTTCAAGTAAAAAAATAATGTTAGCGTTCCTGTTTTCACGAATTTCAGTTCCCACTCATAGTCTTCTGGAAAGTCTCACAAGACATACAGTCTACGTAACTCTCGCAAGACATACAGTTTACGTAAAATATAACTGCCAAATTCTTATTTTGCAGACGTATTATGAGTTTAGCTGTTTATTCAAAAGACAATATTTATTAACAAAAAAAAAAAATAAAAAAATTATTTCACAACTGTTACGAAATAAACGCTTTAAAATGATTGGCAAAAACTAGGTGGACATAGTCATTAAAATGTATCATGTGTTAGCGTAACGTTGTATCGTGTATTTGCGTAACGTTGTATCATGTGTTAGCGTAACGTTGTATCGTGTATTTGCGTAACGTTGTATCATGTGTTAGCGTGACGTTGTATCGTATGTTAGCGTAACGTTGTATCGTGTGTTAGAGTAACGTTGTATCGTATGTTAGCGTAACGTTGTATCGTGTGTTAGAGTAACGTTGTATCGTATGTTAGCGTAATGTTGTATCGTGTGTTAGATTAACGTTGTATCGTGTGTTAGCGTAACGTTGTATCGTGTGTTAGAGTAACGTTGTATCGTGTGTTAGAGTAACGTTGTATCGTATGTTAGAGTAACGTTGTTTCGTGTGTTAGAGTAACGTTGTATCGTGTGTTAGAGTAACGTTGTATCGTGTGTTAGCGTAACGTTGTATCGTGTGTTAGCGTAACGTTGTATCGTGTGTTAGAGTAACGTTGTATCGTGTGTTAGAGTAACGTTGTATCGTGTGTTAGCGTAACGTTGTATCGTATGTTAGAGTAACGTTGTATCGTATGTTAGCGTAACGTTGTATCGTATGTTAGCGTAACGTTGTATCGTGTGTTAGAGTAACGTTGTTTCGTATGTTAGAGTAACGTTGTATCGTGTGTTAGCGTAACGTTGTATCGTGTGTTAGAGTAACGTTGTATCGTGTGTTAGCGTAACGTTGTATCGTATGTTAGAGTAACGTTGTATCGTATGTTAGCGTAACGTTGTATCGTATGTTAGCGTAACGTTGTATCGTGTGTTAGAGTAACGTTGTATCGTGTGTTAGCGTAACGTTGTATCGTGTGTTAGAGTAACGTTGTATCGTGTGTTAGAGTAACGTTGTATCGTGTGTTAGCGTAACGTTGTATCGTGTGTTAGAGTAACGTTGTATCGTGTGTTAGCGTAACGTTGTATCGTGTGTTAGCGTAACGTTGTATCGTGTGTTAGAGTAACGTTGTGTTTTCAAGCTGAACTAATCTTTTATTCTTTAAACGTATATTTAACCAAGATTGATAACATGCAAGAAAATTATGTACTTGCATACTAATGGATCATATTAAAGTTGCATTGTATGGTTTTCAACTTGAGAGAATGTCCTCCGCCCGGGAGGCTCCCATCCAAAAGAGAAAAGAAAAGCAAAGAAAAAAGAAATTGAAATATTCATCAAGTCCAAGAAGATCAAATTGTCTGTACATCCTTCATGCACATGCTATTACGAAAAATGTACATACTAAGCCAAAGTGCATTTACTATGTAGCTCGACATGTAAGGGACACTTTTTAATATGCTTAAGAGTAATTTTCTTAAGTTTCTTCATAGAAAAGCGCGAACAATTGTCCTTTAAAATCAGGGCGTTTTAATCTGTAACTGCTTGCCAAATATTCACAAATCTGAAACATTTAATGCATAAATTTCGTGTCTGTTCCGATACATATCTGCAACTTCTTCGAGTAATTTAATTGTATGGCCAGCATGTTTATATTAGTGACATATTAACAGCCCTCAATGGAACAATTTTGGCACTAATAATTATGTAGAATATTGACATTAGAGTAACAGAAATCTGGTAAGAAATTACAGTGTCTGTGAGTGATGCAAAGAACACACAAGAGATTTTGAGGGGATTTCATTTTAAGTAATATTGCATTCTTTTCTAAATTGACTTAATCACAACATGTCCTATCGATTTCAGCTTACACTGTTTGTGTAGACACTGTTTGACTCTTACTCCGCAATAGTTCCGAACGCTTGATTTAACAGATGCATTTCAGAGTGTTATAAAATGAAAAAAAAAAACGATCTTTTCATAATGATATATGAGAAAGCTAACAACACAGTTTATAGTAAACAGTGAGATACATGAATTGCCTTGGTAAAGATAAGATTTGCTGAAGCGCTTATCGAGGATTTGAACGTCGGTCGGGCTGTCGACCTAGAGGCTGTTAAAAAAAAAAAAGTTTTATGTTAAAGATGGTGGACACATGACTACTTGTTGTCACATTTTCTTCCTTCTATTTCTTTGATGTTTTATTGCTAATTTTCATATTTTATTTTATTTTTGTGTTACTGGGGTTTAAAGAGGCTGTAATCCAGATTTGAAATAATTTTTTTTTCATAAATTATATATTTAGATGCCGTGAGATTATAACAACATAATGTTTTACTTCAAAACTGATTATAAAAGTCAAAATAGAATAAAAAAAAAATATTTTCGCTCCAGCCTGATTTGAACTCTGGACCCTCATGTTAACAAACGCTTTTACTATCACCACCATCGCCGCATGTGATATTACAGGTATTTACTTTAAATCTTATACGATATAGTTATACCGTCGCGTTACGGTATAGCACTTTGAAAGGGAAAAAATCAATTTATAATGTAATTATTTGACTTATTTTTTGTCAGTAAGTTATTTTTTAAGCATTTGTCATAAATATTACAAGAAATTTATAATACAAGAAAACTTTCTCTTTTTTTGTCATCTGGAGCACAGCCCCTTTAAATGTTTGTTCAAATATAAACCAGAAAATGTTTACATTCCTTAGATTGCTCACAAATATCAATGCAGGTTAACATAACAGCATATGTTTAACTGACCTCAAATAATGAAATTTCAACTTTATCACCAATACTAGTTTCAACGTTGCATAAGGTACATTTACGTATATTCAACTCAATTCCATTCCAACTTCTGATTTCAACCAGAGCACTTAACGAGATAATGTTCGAATTTTGAATGATTTTCTATTGTTCTGTACCACTTATTATAAACAAGTTTTTGTTTGACATTTGCAACGAGCCGATCTGGAGTTACAGAATATGTCCATTCCATATGTTTGCTGTTTATCTAAGTTTTTTTAAGCAACTGATCCTTTAGCAGCTCTACATTTATTTTTTGTGTGAACTGGCTTAAGAGACAATTTACATATTTTTTGAAAAGTTGGCACGTTTGTTCGGTGTAATACGCCTAGACAAATATCAAGTAATGCATGTTCCTATTCCAATGTATATTCTTTTAACACCAGTTTCACATTCACAATTTAGCGTACTAGATTTTAATACTTATTTTGATTCTATATTTTTTGATGATTTCGTTTTAACCAGATTCCCAAATTTCACAACCATAAAGCAAATAACAGTTTAGGAAAGTTACAAACGAGCCTTTGATACCCTGTTTAAATAATTCTTCAAGTAAGTCCGACATTAAAACATGTTGGTTAAAAAGCGAACAAACCAAAAGCTGAAGACAAAATGGCTGAAGTGGTCCTTGTTTCCATGACCTTTTGTATAAACTGAAAGAATTATCAAGATGAAGCTTATAAATTTGATGAGTGGTGATGTTAAAGACCAAAGTGAATGCATGAGTAAGAAAGTAAAATGTAATGAAGGAATTAATTTTGAATAATCCTTCATTTAAACTCGGGAGATGGGAAAACATGATTTCCATTGAGACCTGTTTGTCTGGTCCGATACCTAGCGTCAAAGAGTCTGACTACTGTTCGATTTCTTTCGGAAACCAATCTTTTTTTCATAAACTATGTGTGTCATGGTGTAAAAAAGAGAATAATTCGTTAGTTTTTTCTCTTTGTGATACTGTGTATTATGATTAAGTAAATGACATGTGCATAGGACGCACTTAACATTTGGCATCTCTCATATCAAACTTTGACTCCAGGAAGAGGTAGGGCTGAATAAAAGTGGGCAGAAGTTTTATTCAAAGACATCTTTAACTGTCAAACAATTTGAAAATCTCGATTATAATACTTACAGTATCACTCTCAGTTATGTTCAAAAGATTTCCTGAACCTTCTTAAGTACGTAATAACTAAATATCATATATGTCTTGAGTTTCAGTAGTCAGAACAGTAGTCAGTACTGTTAAACCACATATTTAATTCATCAAACCATCATGGACAAAAAAGACACCTTGTTTTAGTTTGTTCTTATGAAAATATGTTGGGGCAAGTCTCAGGTTGGTGCACCCTAGAATCTGGTTTAAACTCCCGGCGGTAAATGTGTTACCACTGACCGTTCCAAGGCGGTAACCTCGCGGGTTCCCATTTTATTTTCTTTGATTATTTTTGGTGTTTCTCTTTTTAATTGATCTATAAATAAATTTATGCTACCTTTTTTTCTATTTTTTGACCGTGTAGAGAGGCTGTGTTTTACTGTTGTTTTTCCTGATATCCTTTTTCACTTTTTTGTCAAAATATCTCCTTTTATTTTATGCCTACCAATGAAATATAGGGAAATATCAGTGAGATAAAAGTGATAATCCACTGTTTTGAATCAGTGAAATTACCATTTTGATAATCCACTGTTTGTGCCGGAACTACTTTTTTATCACGTAAATACAAGAGAATCCGCTGTATTTCAGACAGTGACAGCAAGTGAAATTTATTTACCTTGTTAAATCCAGTTATAATATTGAATTTCTGAGCCTAACTAGTTGTGAACAATGATGAAATTCGCCATAAATTATTTAAAATGTCTGATTTGTTTATATAACTCACATGGACAATATCCAATATGGCCGACTTTCAATTCAATTGATTGAATGTTACTCGGTATAAATCCGCTTTTATAATTAAAGTATGTATGGCTAAAATTCAATAAATATTGATAAACTGTGTTGAGAAAAATAAATGTTATTTGATGAAAGTGTATTCAGTTTATTTCAGCAGAAGTAAAGTTATCATATGTATTGGAGATTGTCTGCACTTTTTTGTGCGGTTTGACCAAAGTACGCATTAACTGATTTGGGGCTCCGCATGGGGAATTTATTGAAGGCCCTGAGTAAAAATGTCATAAAATACCAATTTTTGACGTGTTGGCATCAAATAAAAAGAAAATTTGTTTGTTTTTTAGTGGAAGATGGGAATTTATTTCATCTCGTGAACACCATATGTTTATATTTTCACTCGCGGCTGCGCCACTCGTGAAAATATCACATATGGTGTTCACTCGATGAAATAAATTCTCATCTTCCACAAAAACAAACAAATATCCTCTATTTCATTATAAATTTAGAAAATTATATTCATATATTTCAATATATAAGACAATTTTGTTCATTTATCAAAGAAATAATAAGTTCATTAAAAATAGAATTACACGATATTGAAACATTTTATTTTGATATAACATAATATAAAGTGAAGTGTCTCAATTTAATTTCATACGTTTATATTTTTCTCAACTCCCGAAATATTTGCTCTTGTTTTATTGAACCCTTTGTATTCTTGTACTTTTATGTATATAAGTACATTCTTTATGAGTGTTTATCTTGTTCTACTTCTATTTTTTGCTTAGTTGCCTTGTTGATAGAAATTTCTGTTTCGTGTTTACTAATATTGTCATGCATACAAATGATGTGAATTCAAAACTGAAAAAAAATCTTGAACCAGACTTTTCCTATCAGAGTAAGTTTCAATGAAAACGAAAACAACTCACTTAAAAGAAAACAAACTGATAATTTCAATCTCAGAAAAAAGAAAATAATTTTTAATCTTTAATATGAGCAGAGAAAGTCTAGATATTCTTCACCAAGAAGGCAAAACTGAAGCTTATAGGTAATATAGCCAAGATGATATAAATTATACTTTACAAGTACTAAAGGAAGAATAACTGAAAGCAAAAAGTAAAGGACAGTGGTCAGAGAATCACATATATATATATATGACATGGAGACAAACTTGTTACAGCTTGATGGTCAACATTGCTTGATACCGTTTTTTCTCTGCACACAAAATGAAAAGTACAATCCCAACGGTCAAGTCGGCCATTTGCTATATGAATGTCATTTTCTTTACAAAACGATAAAAGTCTATTACCGAAGGCATTAATAGACAGGTCATCATTTTCCCGTGCATAGATATCAGGCACGTGCTGATCCCCTGATGGCATACTAACATAGAGGTACAATTTATCATGTTCCACATAATGCAGTCCTTGTATTCAGTCTGTTAAATACACTGTGCCCACATCACTATACTTTCGAATATCGTCATTCACCTGATCAAAGAAATCAAAACAAACTAAATTCACTATTTTTGTACACTTTTGAGGCTTCGGGTGGATAAAGGCCTTTTGTCCCATGGACTTTCATCCGTATGCCTAAATTTACATCACACCCCTGTTATACTTTTATTCTGGATTGTTTCAATCTTTGTTCCTGTTACATGTGTTTGAAACGTTTTCTGTTAAATTATTTAAGTCAAAGGCATTAAGAAAGATTATCAATTATCAAAATCTTAGATATTTATTTTCAGATTTCAGGAAAATTTCACGAATCACCGTCAGTTGGGAATATGTGCGTGATTTTTAGAAAAAAAGCATAATTCATAGACAGATTCTGCTTTTCGGTAAATTCTGATTCATTTTCGAAGAAAAAAAAGCATGTACCTATCAGCTAGTAAACATGAGCTTATTGTTCTCTTAATGGAGGCGAGTAAGCGGGAACTTTATCTCTTAAAGTATATTTTCATTCTTGTATTATATTTTTAATAAGTTAAGGACAGTATTTTGAGATATTTTCTAGAATAGTGATACAAGTTTTTGAGTTGAAATATAAATTTGATGAAAGGAACAATGAAGTATAAAAACAGGTATAAGATAAAAGCCAGAACCGGTCACATTGAGTGTAAATGAGATATGTGATTAGGTTATTCAGTTAACGATAGACAAGACCAATATTTGCTGTTGCCAAGTTTTCCGTTAATGCACTGCGTCAGTCTTCTTTGTATATTATCTACATCATCTTCGATGAAAACTGCATCCAAATAATTCCATGCAATCGGCCGGTCTGCAACAGTAAATAAACTGTTGTCTCGACGAACCTGCCGTCTTCGAGCATAGCAGAGATGGGGTCCGGTTTTTTTGTCATTCCATTATCTTGACATCGTGCTAACGTAATTAATCTTGGCAACGGCGTATGATCTAGCGTTTGTGTATTGAAATGTTGTATGCCGTTCCTGCTGCCGAAGAGTATATTCTGCCTCGTGTTCTCGAACTTTTTAAATTGTAGCTGTGCGTCTTGATGTTTCCTTCAAAATCAACAAGAGACATGTTAGTGACTCCAATGATTCCATCGTTATTACACCATCACCTCGAAATTTTTGTCTGTCACGCAGAGAAAACCTTGGCGTCGCCTTCGTCGCATTTATACTTTTCCGCCAAACCTCATCACTAACCACTCCCAAGTTGACAGCACTTCTATCGTTATTATAAATATATATTTTATAATTTTTATCCTTTACTTCTGAAATTACAATCTGCATTAAGAATTCATCGAAAGACTGCAAATCAGTAACAATATTTTGACCAAAAAAAATCCACTTTGCTGGGCATTAGATCTATATACGTTATATAATATGCACAACGTTAAAGGTATTCGTCGTATAAATATGAAACATGGATATCACATCCTACAGATCTATTCTGCACTTAACTCATAATAAGCAAATAAGTCTTTTACTATCTAATATATCAAGGAAAATTAAAATTAAAATTAAAAATGTACCTGAAACTGAGTCAGGATGGTGAACATGTTTTTAGCCTTCCATTGATCTGACAGTTTACCCCTAACACTGGATGGCATTGAGTTTGTTTTTATTTTTACTTTTACTTCGAAATTTACTTTTTAACATATATTTGGCATTTTCACACACCCAACAATCTTAGATTATCAAGCTGGCAAATTATCATCAAAGTATGGCTGTTCTGTTCTGTTCTGTTCAAAGTATGGCTGTATAAGATTATTAATTGGCTTAGTTTAAGTTTTACTCAGTTGTCAAGAAAACGAGAAATACAGAAACTGTCAATGCTGTCGTACGGCATGAACAGATGTATTTTTGCCAAGCTGGGGGAATATTACCAAACAAACTACAAAAATCTGAGTTATTATTAATTTAACGTAGAATTTCGAAAGATGGTTTCCTATAATTTAACATTAAAACTGAAATATTTTCTGCATTAATCATGATATTTTTTTGTATTTTTGCATATGTAAGTTATTTATTTATAACCTTTTATGTATCTTCTCACTCCCGACATATAAACCAGGAAATATCGAAAGTCAAAGTCAAGTCAAAGTCATATAGACCCATCAGGGCGGTTTTCTTATTGTGAGCACTTGTCATATTATGTAATAAAATACTTATTTGCTAACTTACTCACTTAATACCCAATTACTCACTGATATAATTATTTACCTATTTCCTCAATCGCACATGTTACTCACTCAGTCACTTTACTTAGACAAATTCATCTAAACAATATAGTTGTTTTATGCTTTTTCTAAGTAGTAAAAACAAAAGAAACAAAACAACAACAAAAGAAAAGAAAAAAGAAACCAGAAACAACACTTCCCGGTGAGCGGTGCCGTTAAATACATAAAAGCAATAGAAATGAATAAAATACAGGAAAATACAATAAAGAAATGAAGTTGAAAATAATCTTCACTAATAAGACAAACTTTACGCATGATTTCCACAGAGACCAGGATGTCTGGATATATACCAAGTGTCTGTTCTAAAGATTCTTACTACGCTGGGAGTTCTGTGGAAAATCATGATTTTGCTGTATTTGCGTGTATAATAGGGTCACAACAAAGTACTGAATAATTTGTCTGCTTATTAAACTTCTGAATATTACAGATTTAATATATTAGTAATACCAGCGATGAAGATAAAGACTGGAAGCACTGGTTTATTTGAAATAACGACTCCAAGGAGAAATCTCGCCGATTAAACTAGAAAGTATTTGTATTCAATCAAAAACGCAAATTCATGTACAATTGAAAAGACCGATAATGATCTAAAGTTTCGTGATAAATAATTGTAAAAAGAATGAAACAGGAATAACTTCAAACAATGCTTTGAAGACTAAAATGCAACTGTTGTATTATTCAACCGCTATTCATGAAGCATCATTATTCCAAAATTTGAAACGCTTCAAATAAAATGTAACACTTACGCAGTCGCTCTTGAAGGCTTCAAGAGCTTGATCCTTAATCTACAAACATGAACTTGTTCTGCATAATTTAATAAATGAGTAAAACATGAAAAAAGACCTTGTGTAGTGATATATATAACGTAATTTTAATACCTATCTTTGTACCTTTGTCTCAGATTTGTTACATCATTTGACATATTACCGCTTGGCCTATCATTGACTTAACAAATGATTTATTTTATGCCTACCAATGAAATATAGGGAAATATCAGTGAGATAAAAATGATAATACACTGTTTTGAATCAGTGAAATTACCATTTTGATAATACACTGTTTGTGCCCGAACTACTTTTTTACCTGATTCAGCCAAGAACCACACTGCTCCAATGATTGCAGGAAATAGTGAATCTGGTCCTGCACCAAGAGGATTTTTCATGAACAGTCACTTTCATGGAAATGTTACTTTCAATTTCAATTCCTCTAAGACTGCAACCCAGCAACTATCTCAACAGGTCATAAATTCCAGTCCAAAAGCTGGCCTGCTTGATGAAACTTCAGGAATTTCCCCACCACGTAAATACAAGAGAATCCGCTGTATTTCAGACAGTGACAGCGAGTGAAATTTATTTACCTTGTTAAATCCAGTTATAATATTGAATTCCTAGTTGTGAACAATGATGAAATTCGCCATAAATTATTTAAAATGTCTGATTTGTTTACATAACTCACATGGACAATATCCAATACGGCCGACTTTCAATTCAATTGATTGAATATTGAGTATTAATCCGCTTTTATAATTAAAGTATGTATGGCAAAAATTCAATAAATATTGATAAACTGTGTAGACAAAAATAAATGTTATTTGATGAAAGTGTATTCAGTTTATTTCAGCAGAAGTAAAGTTATCATATGTATTAGAGATTGTCTGCACTTTTTTGTGCGCAGTAACCAAAGTACGCATTAACTGATTTGGGGCTCACCATGGGGAATTTATTGAAGGCCCTGATTAAAAATGTCATGAAAAACCCATTTTTGACGTGTTGGCATAAAATAAAAAGAAAATTTGTTTGTTTTTTAGTGGAAGATGGGAATTTATTTCATCGAGTGAACACCATATGTGATATTTTCACGAGTGGCGCATCTTCCACCAAAACAAACAAATATCCTCTATATATTTCAAACAAATAAAAACGAGAATATCATCTGTTTGCTTTCCTAGCAACAAGAAAGCTATCGTGACAGATTTCGAATTTCGAATCGAACTTTGTACCTAACACACCCCTTTAATAGCCTAGTATCATGTTACCATCTGGTAAATTCCTCTTTTTAACCAGCTCAGCTAAACTCTTTCCAAAATTTGTGAACTTCGGTATAAAAAGTAGAAGTAAACGCATGTAATAGCAAGATAGAGATACCGTAGCAACATCATTTCATTTTTGAGCCCAAATGTCATTCAACATTTAAGAATTCGAAAATGAAATTAAAACGACCTTTACATTCCCAAATGTGTTTCTTTGTTTATATTTTGTTTACTAAATGGGTCTAAACATTTAACTAACAAAGAATTTTATCACTAGATTATTTGTACGAACCAATCAGTCATTTGCACAGAGATTTCTACGTAATCATAATAATTATGACACAGCAAAGCAAGTTCAAAGATTGTACTACTGAAGGTTGTTAGTTTCCTGAATTATAAGCATGGCAGCCATGAAATCAAATAACATGAATGAAGTAATCTGATGTCTATGGCAGTAATTCAAACATATGCATACAAGATTCTGAATGGTCGAATGTATGAAACACCTTCAAAGTAAAAGCTGGGCTACACTTGAAAATATAACATTTAAAATGAATGTTTTTCATGTAAGCTACAACATCAATGTATACTTTATATGACATAAATGATTTCCATTATCTCTATAAGATCGGTTTACACAGGGAAAAGTTAAGAAATGGAATGTTTCGTCTTTGAATATTGTGCAGTTTATCCCAGACGAGATTGCTAGGGCTTCTAGCACCACTGTCTTAGTGTAGGTAGATGTCTATGAAGTAACAGCTGTATCGCATATCAAACCACGCTAACAAATATTCCTGCTGTCAGTTATGGATAATTAGAGTACAGTAATATCTTTTAATCAAGAGCAAACAATATAGTATTGTTCTGTTAAGCGCACTTGTTTTTTTAACATTCGTTACATGATGTTCATGTTTTCGTACAAGGTATTGTAATAATTATCTACCAATCAAATGAAACCACATTCAAATCTCTAATTGCAAATAAAGATAAAAGAGAGAGAGAAAAAACTTTCAGTTAAAAGTTGCAAGAAGTAAATACGTTTTTTGTTTCGTTTTTGTAAGCGGTTTCTTTGTTATCCTACAGTTTGCCTTGTTTTCCCTGAATTTTAAAAAAAAGGGTTAAGGTTTGGGGGATAAAATAGTAAAAAGATGATCTTGGAAAAAAATAAATTGGAAATTATCTTGCTAATGGTCTCCTTAAATAAGCTTTATCAAAGCACCGACCATTCTGTTTAAATAAATAACGATTCAAACACATAATGGACACCTTGAATAAATATCACTGCTCTGTAAATAAACAGATATAGTTAAGCAATGACAAAGTTCAAAGTTCAAAGTTTATTCGGCAAAATCGGCATTCTATATGCCTTTGGCCATTAACAAAAATAAATAGAACATGACATGCATCAAATGTTATTTACAAATGTTCTACCACAATAAATGACAGACAGACAGACAGACAGACAGATAACTTTATTTCACCCAAGGTATTTTAAATACAACATGAGGATACGCAAATTCAAAAACAAAAGCCATATCAAGATCCGGTAGAAATCTGCAAACTGAATTTTCAAGTATAAAGTGTAAGGTGTAAAGGGGGAATTCGGGCAGTTGGTTTAATCAAGTACTCAACGGATTAAAAAAAAAAATACAAGTTTTACAGTATACACTAGACTTAATATCTTGTCGTAAATAAACATAGCATGGTTGAACTGACCTGTCAATCTAAAAAAGCCTGGCATTTAAAATAGGAAAAGTAGTGCGGCTATCTTCTAATTTTAGAGTAGGATATAGGTCACTATGTTTAGTGGACCGGAAATATACACCTGTACACATGCTTTGACTTATATTGAAAGGTAAACAAATATTAATACATAGTTCTATATTTCTAAGGGGTACCATGATAAATTTTTAGCAAACAGGAGGTATTGGATTATTAAAATTTAGAAAAAATTATTCGTAGGAATTTACATAGTTTGGCGAGCTTTTTTCCGTTTTTCATTTGTACAATCTTTCGAAATGAATGATCGTTGTCTTGAAGATAAGGATCCTGGATGTATTGACTTCTTTGCTGTTTAAAAAATTCGCAACTTAGTAAGTAGTGCCGTTCATTTCCGACTGTGTTACTATTGCAAAGTGGGCATGAACGTTCCAAATAAGGGGTTCCGTCGTACCGACCAGTTTCAACTGGCAACCTGTGATTACTGGTACGGAATTTAAAAAACGTTAAATAATCTTTCTTCGCGAGTAAATTAAAGTATGGTTCGTATTCTAAGCTATGCTTAAAAGGTATTATAAAAAAGACCCTTATTTGAAATTTGCAGTTGGCTATGCCAGTATTGTATAAACTGATCTTGTAATATTCTATTTATTAATTTGTGAGAATGTTTGTTTAGCGCCATATTTTGGTTTAACCATAAATTTGAGCTTCCTGTCGAATTTAAGATATCTTTAATTTTAGTAATCCATTTAAAATTTAAATTACGTTGATTTAGCATAAACTTATATAATAACAATGAAATTTTACTTTCTTTTCCAAGTAATAACCTTGTCCAAAAAGATATCATTTTTGTTTTAACGATTACTGATACTGGAAACATTCCAGTTTCTCCGTATAACATATATAATGGTGTACTTTTCCTTGCACTAGTAATTTTTCGTAAGAAGTCGTTATTTATTTTCTCTAATAATTCAATATTCTCATAGCCATAAATTTCGGAGCCGTAGGTGAGGATAGGTAGTACAGTATGCTGATAAAGTTTGATAGTTAAGTCAACTGGGAGATCCGCGTTTTGGGACTTTGTAAAAAGAAGATACATGGCCTTACTGGCCTGTTGAGCTACATGTATTCTGGCTCTTAAAAATGACCCGTTACTGGAGAAACTAACACCTAGATAATGATAATTGTCTGTGATCTCAATTGGCTCATCTCCTAATTTAAAATTGAAATTGGCGGTATTTCGGGAACCGAAAACGATTATTTTAGTTTTAGTTTTGTTAACGACTAATTTCCATCTATCGCAATAACTATGAAATACATTTAAAACTGTTTTGAAAATCAGACTGGTTACTAGAAAAAATCACGGTGTCATCGGCATAAAGCAGGAGTAACAGTTTCAGCCAAGTTTCATCATTAATAGGATCCTTGAGATTTATGCCGTGGACATTGTGAGTTTCAAGGTAATTTTGCAAATCGTTCAAAAAAAGAGAGAAGAGAATCGGACTTAAATTTTCTCCTTGACGTACACCGATTTCGGACAGGAAAAATAGATAAGAAGGAAAACAAAACAAAACAAACAAACAAACAACAAGTTATCATTTTACATTATCAGATACTACTAGGTACTTATTCTAAATATTGTTTTCTAAGTTGCGTAGCTTCTCAAAATTAATGTAGTTATGTTTATTTATCACAGAAATAAAGAAACTCTCTGTAAAAAGTAAATACATAATAATTAAATCTAAGTCTACTGTTAATGAACTGTAGTTAACAATGTCATTGCACGATGTCTCTAACTGCATATAATCCTCAATGTTTTAATTCTTTTGTTTATATTATCCATCAGCAACCAATGGAATAAATGTCCTACTCGAAACATTTCAGCTATCCACTGTCGCCTGAGATCTGAATACTTTTATTGACATGTTATTTAATATTCTGGCTATTAAATGATAAATGGGGACTTACAGACATACCAAGTATTCTAGTATAACGGTTATAGGTCCAGATATATCAATATAAAATTTACAGGTTCAGATACATCAATATAACATTTATAGGTTCAGATATATCAATATAACGGGTATAGGTTAAGATATATCAATATAATTGTTACAGTTTCAGATACAATCAATATAACGTTTATAGGTTCAGATATATCAATATAACTGTTACAGGTTCAGATATATCAATATAACGTTTACAGATTCAGTATAAAATCATTACCAAGCACACTCATTTTCTAAATTAATTTCTATAATTCGCGACATTCCTTTCAGGCTATCGCATCTCTTATGCGTTTAACTTGAAATTTAGTTACATACTTGATATTAGAAGCTGTTCTTGTCTTTTTAACGTGTAAAAGTTAAGACTAATAATACAATTATCAGCGCAAAAGTTTTGTAACCCATCAAATATTGTGACCGGAGAAATTGTGGGTTAAAATTCCAGTGATTTCTTCGGCGGCAGTAAACTACATGAATAACAAGTGATGCATTTTAGTGCATTAACTGAAGAAACTTCGTACTGATCTAAAGTTAAAAAAAATATTAATTCCTGCTTGAAAGCTTAGGGGTATTAAATACCTTTTTGTCATCGCGGTCACTGTCAAATTTATTCAAATGTTACATTACGGGCAAGATATACTTGTGCTATTGCAAATAAGAAAAGTGTTTCGGACACTAGATATCCCATGAGTACTTTAAATTAGCATAATCGCAAATTATGAATTACTGTAATGGATATTTCGCGCGCTTGTTGAAAAAATCACAGTTGTAGTGAAAACCTTTTAAATCTGAACCGAAATCTTAACAGACTGTCAGATATGTGACTTAAATAACTTTCTTTCACACAATTGTAGCATTAATCATTTATACATCTGAAGCGGTTTATAGTTATTTAGAAGCAAAACAGAATTTTCTTTTCTTTTTCTTATCTTGGAAAATACGCCTAAACGACAAGCTTTGAAGTCCTGGTGTACCAGTCACTGTTTACTTACAGTGATTTTTTACCAGTTAAGTCTTGTTTTGAACCAGTGGTAAAAACTATTGTGTTAACAGATAGTATGGATTTTCCATTTTTGCAACATGTTTCTTTGAAGATGTCTTTCTCTATATACTATTACTGTATCCTTAATAACACTTTCAAGATAGACATAAATGGTAACAAGTGAAACTTTAGTGTGTGTTGTTAGAAACTCTAGTTAAGTGTTTTTAACATATAGATTCCTAATTTTTATAAAAAAATGTTGTCTTTTGTTTTTGTCGAACCTAGTAAATTGTCATAAAAAATATTTCCAGATCTTGTTCAGCACTTTGATTTCTTGCTCGGTAAACTGAAAATACAAATGCAGAAAAAAAAAGAAAAGAGAAAGAAAACACTAAGAAAACCTGTCGTAAATCAAGTGTTTTGAACGTACATGAGTATAAAAAATGGAACATAATCGTAACTTTTTATTTTTTGATCAGTTGCACGCGCATACTTATAAGAAAAATGTACAAACTTTACTGTCTAATATCTGAACTTATACGTATCCGGTCATTCATATATCACTATTATTAGATGGCGATTAAAATTACACCATAAATTCTCATGATAGTAAAAATATCATGCAGCAAACTCAACCTAAAATCTGCTGATACCATTGTTCCAGTCTTACCTCAAGTATTTTCTACTTTTGAAATAAAAAAACATTATTGAAATTAAACATTTATTATTGATTGCTGTTGATTTATCTCGAATACGAACATTTTTATCATGTTTGTTTTCAGTTTTTCTTTTTCGACAAATTGTCGTTCCCTTCAGATATATAACCTAAAATAATATAATTGGTTTATCATAGAATCGACAAAGTTATCTTGCAACAAAGACATGTTGCATCGCTTTAATGGAAATATACTATACGTTATAAATGTTTTTAGTCTGTTATTATTTTTAATGAAATTATTTTGTAAGAATTTCATCACCCATGCTCACTTTTGAATATTGCCAATCTATCAGGAAAGAAGGGTATATAAAAGGATTAGAAATATTGTTTGATCAAAGTTTGACTAGTCAAAATTCACAGCAGATTTTGAATACCTTGCCATTTTTGATTGAGGAATTTCTGACTAAGGGATTTTTATTTTTTATACACTCCCAGAAACTACGTAAGGATTTCAACCACCAAAGATCTATCAAATGCTCTGAAAAAAAGTTTGAAACCTTTCAGGATCTTTTTTATAGCGTTTCACATTTAGAAAAATTGGAAAAAGGAATTGCATGAAAGACTTAATTTGAAATTTCTAAAAGATAATTATAAAGACCATTATGAATTCAAATTTGAAGTATTTACCAAATTGGAAATCCTTGATTTTTAAACATCCCATTTCTCCCCAGTGAGACCAAGAGCTGATTTGAAGACAACTCTGTTTAGACCTAAGCCAGCGTAACATTTATTTATGTCAAATAATTATAATAAGCTATTGTTCAAATACATGTTCGAAAGTCAAGTACTAAAAAATGATTTAGGAATGATTCGCCCACGATAGAATGTTTGCAGTGGCCGTACACAACAGTGCAGCTGCCACGTGACAGGGGATGTGCAAACTTTTGGGGAAAAATTGTCTTTTTAGGTATAATTGCATAAAAGTTGCATAGGCTGATGTTAATATGACAATTCTTTTAATGTTTTGTACAAACTTTACTCATTCATTTACTTAGATGCGATTCTAGAAAATTGAAGTCACCGACCAAAATCTTGCTGAAACTTCACAACAGAAAAGGTATTTCTATCTGTATGCTGAGAAAGAGATATTGGCTACATAAAAATACAATATTTCGTCTCGCATACAATTAGGTGGACTTAGTAAAACAATATGGTTCCGTTTCAACTTAATCAAGATTTTCTTGAAGAAATAACATAAACCATACCTACCAGAAAAAATCTCGAAGGAAATATCAAGCAGAAGAAAAGGCGAACTCCTATCCCGGAGACGTATCCTGAATTTATCTGTAATTAGAAACAGACATTGTTTACGATAATTGCAAAGCCTGTTTCATAACTATCTCGGAATAAAGCTCTGATTGACCCAAACAACAGACGAATGCTTTGGTGATATAAAGATAGTACAGTTTATACTTCAATAAGAACTAAAATGAAAATTCTAACAGAACATGTTGAGCGAGTTTGATAACTATGACAGAGTGAACGTTACGATAGTGCCCTATAGCTACATAGCACTATTTCTTAAACATTCTTCTTGTACAATTAAAAAATGGTTATTAACTTATTATGTCGGCAAAGATAATGGGGAAAGTTATTTTTCAAACTCACGGTAAGGCTCAAGATAACCAAAGTTTAAAATATCCTGAGATAACCTTGTCCTTGTTTGTTAAGGCAATTTTAAATTTTCCAAAATATACATCGAGTGATCGAGTCGCTCTCTTTCTTACTAGATAACATATATGTCAGTTTTGGAATTTCTGGTTTGACACCAATTGTTCTGGTCTCAGGTCATTGAGTACCTATCCTTTTCAGTTTACAATGCCATTAGCTTTCTGTTTTATATGTTCGTGTGCTTTTGCATGCAACATTGTCGAGTTGATGGGTTAGCTTGTGTTAATTAGCCAAGACAACTTGTACTTGTTTGTTCTCATGAAAACTTGTTGGGGGCAATTGTGAGGTTGGTGCACCCTAGAACCTGGTTTTAATCCCCTGTGGCAAAAGTTTTCCCACTGACCATTCCAAGTCGGTAACCCCACGATTTCTCATTTTCGTTGTTTGTGGTGCCTCTCTCATTTTTAACTGATCACTTAAAAAATCTATGCTCTTTGTTCCTCTACTTTTTGACTGTGTATGGAAGCTGTATTTTTGACTGTGGTTTTTTTCTGACATGCAGTTTTTAACTTTTTTCAAAATTTCTGAGAAACACCTCGCCTTTATGTTTCTGAAGCAACGTAGCAATTTCTGAGATACGCCTCGTCTTTATATTTTTCAAGCATGACGTCAAACTTTCTGAGATAAACCTCGTGAATTAATTGTTTATGCAACTTAAAATTTCCTTGATACAACTCGTCAACATTTCTGAGATACACCTCCTCTATATAAGCAACGTCATAATTTCTGAGATACACCTCTTCTATATAAGCAACGACAGTATGTCTGAGATACACCTCTTCTATATAAGCAACGTCAGTATGTCTGAGATACACCTCTTCTATATAAGCAACGTCAAAATTTCTGAGATACACCTCTTCTATATAACAACGTCATAATTTCTGAGATACACCTCTTCTATATAACAACGTCATAATTTCTGAGATACACCTCTTCTATATAAGCAACGTCAGTATGTCTGAAATACACCTCTTCTATATAAGCAACGTCAAAATTTCTGAGATACACCTCCTCTATATAAGCAACGTCAGTATGTCTGAGATACACCTTTTCTATATAAGCAACGTCAAAATTTCTGAGATACACCCCCTCTATATTAGCAACGTCATAATTTCTGAGATACACCTCTTCTATATAAGCAACGTCAGTATGTCTGAGATACACCTCTTCTATATAAGCAACGTCAGTATGTCTGAGATACACCTCCTCTGTATAACAACGTCAATATGTCTGAGATACACCTCTTCTTTATAAGCAACGTCAAAATGTCTGAGATACACCTACTCTATATAAGCAACGTCAATATGTCTGAGATACACCTCTTCTATATAAGCAACGTCAATATGTCTGAGATACACCTCCTCTATATAAGCAACTTCAAAATTTCTGAGATACACCTCCTCTATATAAGCAACTTCAAAATTTCTGAGATACACCTACTCTATATAAGCAACGTCAAAATTTCTGAGATACATCTCCTCTATATAAGCAACGTCAAAATTTCTGAGATACACCTCTTCTATATAAGCAACGTCAATATGTCTGAGATACACCTCCTCTATATAAGCAACTTCAAAATTTCTGAGATACACCTCCTCTATATAAGCAACGTCAAAATTTCTGAGATACACCTACTCTATATAAGCAACGTCAAAATTTCTGAGATACACCTACTCTATATAAGCAACGTCAAAATTTCTGAGATACACCTCCTCTATATAAGCAACTTCAAAATTTCTGAGATACACCTCCTCTATATAAGCAACGTCAAAATTTCTGAGATACACCTACTCTATATAAGCAACGTCAATATGTCTGAGATACACCTCTTCTATATAAGCAACGTCAATATGTCTGAGATACACCTCCTCTATATAAGCAACGTCAATATGTCTGAGATACACCTCTTCTATATAAGCAACGTCAATATGTCTGAGATACACCTCTTCTATATAAGCAACGTCAATATGTCTGAGATACACCTCCTCTATATAAGCAACTTCAAAATTTCTGAGATACACCTCCTCTATATAAGCAACGTCAA
The DNA here is from genome assembly GCA_012932295.1 of Cyclina sinensis. NCBI lineage: Eukaryota > Metazoa > Mollusca > Bivalvia > Venerida > Veneridae > Cyclina > Cyclina sinensis. The sequence goes on along the minus strand of JAAONU010000006.1, from coordinate 35,249,646 downwards.
TATGTCTGAGATTCACCTCTTCTATATAAGCAACGTCAATATGTCTGAGATACACCTCCTCTATGTAAGCAACGTCAAAATTTCTGAAATAGACCTTGTCTATATATATTATTGAAGCAACGTCAAAATTTCTAAGATACACTTTGTCTATATATTGTCTAAGCAAATCAAGATTTCTAAGATACACCTCGTTTATACATTGTTGAAGCATCGTCAAAAATTCTAAGATACACCTCGTCTTTATATTTGTGGAGGAACGTCAAGTCAAAATTTCTGAGATACACCTCGTCTACATATTGATGAAGCAGCAACGTTCTTATATTTCGTTTGGTAAGAACAGTACTGGTGTTCATGTTAAATGAATTTATTTAGGATTTAGAAAATATTTTACAAATATTTATGTACGACTGATTACTAAATATTTAACATAAATATGTATTCTCCAAACTAAATAAAAATGGTTATATGAAATAAAACTTTTAAACTTCTATATTGCTGAAGCAACCTCAAACCTCGACTATTATTGTTGAAGCAGCGTCAAACTTTCCGATAAATAAATAAAAAGATTAATAATCGTTTCTCTTAACTTCAGTAATACTTGCAAGCTTAATGCCTAACAGATCCCTTGAACAGTTTTAATAGTAATAATAACCTGATGTTCGTTAATCTGAAAAAGCAAATTTTTTTTATGGTAGAGACAAATTAACAGCTATAGATGAATCAATATTGACGCTTTTAATTCTGTAAAATATTGTTTTCTTGTTAAATAGTTTTGATAGGAATACACAGTGCATTGGAGAGATGCATAAAATTAATGTTGAGATTTCAGGTTACTGCGTAGCTTTCTAATCAAGGGTTTAACATACTTAATAAAGCACTTAAGCTTGTGGGCTTAAACATAAGTAAAAACTTCATTATCTTGATTTTTTATTGGTCTAAAATTGAAATCTCGTACACCAAAAACTTATCTTATCTCGTTCATATGCGTAATCATTTAATCACTCAGGTCCACGGCATTTGTAATTAAATTACAACGCATCTGAACTCGACACCGTGATATATTCGACGGCAGATCACTCAAATTTAAAATTTATATCCTTAGTAAAGATTATTTCATTTTAACTTCCTTTCTTTATAAAACGCCACCGGTCACCAACTACAAACTTTTGTCTGAATTAAAATGAAAACACGCAGAACAGAGGAGCAACTAAAAAATTGCAAATCCTACGAAATTTAATTTGTTATATGTATCTCAATCATTTTTTTTTTTCATTGAAAAATAGTTTCTAAAGATCGCGCATGCATTGAGTAAGAACAGAAAAAAAAATGAATTCTAATTACCTAAAAGTGGAACCTCCCACCACAGGCCACAAAATCTCTGCAGAATTGTTATTCATCATTCACCAACACTGTGATTTCTTACCATGTTTCAATTATTCTAATCTCAATAGTCTACAAAATTATGAGCGCAAACATTGTTCCATTGAGAGTTGTTAATTTATCACTAATACAAACATGCTGGCCATATAACTGAATTATAAAGAGTAACACTAGAAACCTATCGGATCAGACACGAAATGTTTGCATTATATTTCAGATTTGTAAATAAGTTACATACAGTGGCAGACTGAAATTGCCAGATAATAAATAAATGAATAAATAAATAAATAATAATTTTTTTTTCGTGCATTTTGTTTTTGAGTTTATCTCTCAATCTCGAATTTATTTCGGCTGTAAAGGTCGCCACACGAGTTTTTTTGTAAACACTAGGTATTTTCTTGAGGTGAAAACCCTATTTCGAGTTCTAAGGAATATCTTCGAAACCAGCCATTACATTTATAACTAGAAATTGGCTTAAGTAAGTAAGTAAATTGATTTATAGTTGTATGGTCAAAAACATCATAATATATGAGATTCAAATAAATATATGCTACGATCGGCCCAGTGGGCCTAAATGATACTTATATATAAGCAGTAAATATGTCTGCAATAAATTGGAAACACAAATCTAAGCATAATTTTCGAAGTCTGATATGACAGTCAAATTAAAAAGATTAAAAACTCACTATATTGAAATGTAAGATATATAAAACAATGTAAAAATATAGAAAGAAGTGAAACAAACATTTCACAAGAATAAACACCGAAATATATGAAATATTTTTAAACATGAGACTCCTTATAGAATAACATAAAAGTGATTGTATCATTTCATACACTTACAATACACTTTCTATATCATTAATGTATAAGAGTTAAAACCGTGTAAAAATCGTGAACCCATAGTTGTCTCCTTAATTTTCAAATACTCAGAGGCTGCATGGTTAATTACTTTCACCATATATGACGTCATGTTGAAATCTGCAAACACGTAATAATAATTTCATATCAGCGATGCGACAAATTGTAGCATAACTTGTCAGTAAAATGACTAAGCCGATTTGTGATAAACAAACAATCATAGTAGGTAAAACAATTAAGCAAACATTTTTGTTAGGATACCTTTCTGAAGGGAGAATGATAATTTGCCAGAAAGAAATGAATTTGATATAAAAATGGCCGATAGAAATCATAATTTTTATATATTCACTTCAGTTATTGTTAAAAATCAATCTTCTTAAAAAGTATCAAAATATTTCAGATAGGATAAGAATAATAATATCTAGGACCTGACTTTTCCCCGAGACGCTCATTTTTTACTATCTGTTTTCTTCAAGCTCATTATTTCAGAATTTCTCTTACCGGTGCATTAATGGTTGATCTGATTCAACTGGAGAAATATTTTTAGCCGAAATATTTATTTCATTACTTTTATTACAGTGTAAGCGAATTCTAAAATTTCATTTTCATTTGAAAGTCGGGTTATACTAACTGTTCTATAGGTTATGATATACATATTTTAAACAAGTTTGGACTCATTTATTTTACATCGATTGCGATAGAAGTTCTTAAACTTAGATTCATCACGCTCGATGACTGCTTCCTGGGTTCCGTACCAGTATTCGCGCAGCGTGGAGGAATGAGAAGATCGTGAGAGAATCTCGCCTATGACGGGATTCGAACCCGCGACCTCCGGATCCGGAGCCCTGCGCTCTACCCCTGGACCACGGTGCCTTTAAACAAGTCTTTTTAATACAAGTTTAAAAGATTTACGTTATTACAAGACGCGATAAAAGTTATTTTGTATCTCCCTAACAGGTATCAAAACAATGAAAACAAAGTACGGTGGCAAAGTTAAGAAACCCTTGGCCACCTTTACTTTAATTAACTTAAGAACGCATACTATGTCCTTGGACTGCATAGTGGATCAAGCCTAGAATTTTTGTTAACACTTGTAGATAACTAAAAATACATGTACACAAAGTCTGAACCTGCTGAAAGGGAAGTAAACAGGATTATAAAGAATTGATATAGTAAAGTCACCGCTAGACATTTATTTGTCTTTTGTCCTATGCTGAGAAAAAAACTGTTATATGTTAAATATTTTACAGCTTTATGGAATAACAAATAGAAAGACCGGTCATTTTCTACGAAAAAATAAAGAAAAAAGCATGTGTTGTGTTAATGCAGCGATCTATTACAGTCGTTTTCTCATGAATAAAACAGTTTAACGATTATTCGAAGATATCCCCAAAATCAAGCATATGAAATAAACATAGAAAAACCGAAACTTCAAAAATAAGTCCTAGATGTAGGGTTAAACCTTACTGAGAAGCCCACTTAAAATGTTCTGTAGATTTAAAATTGAAATAAACTGCAAATTGACAGATGCAATATAATCACTAATTCCAAATTCATCTAATTTTGGTGTTATACATACTCTGGTTCCATGTCTACTACAAAGTAGTTCCCTGTCTATCAAAGATTACGCGTAATTATATACATGGGGTAAATCCTCCAAAATTGCTGTAACTTATTTCAAATTAATTTTATTATACATATATAGGCGACTATTGAAGACACTGACTTGCCCTTCAGATAAGCAAGTAAAGGGGCTACGCAGTTAAGCAAAGGAACTACTTTATTGACCGCTTTACAACTATTATTCATTTGGTGCTTCTTGTTTCATGTCACGACCCGGATACGGAACATAATTTCATTAGTTTCATTACTGAACTTATATCTACAACATAGGAAGCATATATGACTGATGGTTTAAACGCACATTTATTTTGGTCCATATTTTCCAAGGTTTTTTGTCTTATAATAGTGTTGTGGCCGTGTTTCAGTTCAACTAGGTAAAGGTGGATTTGTTGAACTAGCCTTATGTTACAAAATGGCTTTGTATTTGGCAGTTTAAAACTTCGTACTTTTGCAAGAAATGTTCCCGTATTTAAAAGACGGCGGTCACTATGTTAGCTTCTATTCTGTGCTTTTCTCTTAGAATAACACGTATGTGTTTACCATGTCAGTTATTATTAACAGTTTGAACACACGCCACTGGGAGATCCTTGAATGAGAGTTTGGGCTTACAGATCCAGAAATCTGGTTAGTTAGAAGTGGTTGAATGTAAGACCAAGTGTATCATTTTTTGTTTATTCAAAAACTTGTAAACTTTGTAGCTTAACTAGATTAAGGGGTTTGACCGCTGAACTATGGAACCATGTGTTAAATCGTATTGTTTGTCTTACTTAAACTATTTGCATGATATTATTATTTTGCATGATTCTTTTAATTGAATTTGGAGAGGTTGTATTATATATTACAAAGCCAGAAGTAACCATTGGAAATAAGCCTATGGGCTTTCGTGGGCCATCCTAGGTTTTTACACACTTTACTCTTCAAGTATTTCCATGTTGCTCCTTTCATTGTTCAATATACTCTTAATGATGGTACATACTGTTTCTATAATATATTTAAATATTAGCTTCTGATAATGTGATATTTTTAACTACTGTGATAAGTTATAAGCAGTCAATTTCTACATTTTAAATGTGAGGTAGGTGCTGATCTGTTCCTTTCAAATCTAATTTGAGGTGATACGCTTTTTAAGCTCATTTTAATTGCCGCACTTTTGTGCTTTTTCCAAGTGTCGAATTGTACTATTACAATAATTTTATGGCAGTTTTTAGAATCACTGATGCTGATCAGCAGCAATCCGACAATTCTTTTTTATTTTGCATTGAGATATACTTGTTTATAAGAGTGTTTTAACCTGAATTAACATCCTATTCATCCATCCATCCATCCATCTATCTATCTATCTATCTATCTGCTATAGACATTATTGTACACATAAATTCAAAGATTGTATTTACAGTTCTGATAAAGACTTAAAGAGCAAAAGTCAATCACGACCTCTCCTCGTTTTCTGGGCTCATATTACCGTTTCCCCAGAAAAACTGAGTGCCCTTTCATAAACAGGCATTAACTACATTGATATGAGAGACGAGGTTAAATAATTTTGTAATGAATTAAGTTCACTTCCATTCTTTTCTCTGGTTTGATTGTATTGTTTAGACATAAGAAATTACATTATTATGAGGTTTGCTTAAAATACAGCGTATAAAGGATTTGTGCAGTAAAATTTAATCGACATGTCTTTTCAATGTGGTTATTTGTAAGTATTACTTTCTAATGAAAGATATCAAGACATTAAGACATAATGCTATGAGTGAAAATACACATTATTTAAATGGTGAACAACGTCAAATATTGTAAAGGCTGTCACATTTTGAAATATCATTTTCCTATTTCGGTAGAATTAATTTTCCTTCAATATTACCTTAAAGAGACATAATTAAGCAGAGCTTAAAATCAACATATTTATACCAAGTTTTAGCAATAAGGATAGTTCAAAAATAAAATCCATAACCTGTTTAAATATCGATCTCAATTAAAAAAGTTAACTGTTTTTATTCAGCTTTTGATATAAGTTTCTTCTGTAAACTAAATGACTTTGACCTGTAGTAGATGTTTAGCTCGAATTTGTAGTTGTATCACATAATAAAGAAAATAAATTCCATAAATATTTGTTGGCTCTTTATTAGTCTGTTATATCTAGTTAAAATACTAATTAAACAAGTTTTTTTATTATAATAAACGATTTCAATTTTATATTTTATTATGATTAATGATATATCTTATTTATTACTTAACATGCTTTAACATCACAAAACAAATATAAACTTGTTTCTAAGCTCCTTGTGAAAATAAATCAGCCTCAGATTAGTGATTTGTTACATTGTCATTCTGTATGAAAACTATCATCATATGGGCTGATGCTGGAACAAACAGGATAGAGAGCGCAATTTTTAATAGTTCTAACCGACATCTAACTTCCGGTTTAAAATGCAAGTTGAAAAGTCAATATCAATATGGTGTAAAGAATCGTCTAGCTATTTTGCTACCTTATCTAATAAGAATTATGACACTTGTTACAAAGACTGGAAGAAAACTACCAGGCTCGTGTGCTAGGATTGGATTTACATTTTCATCATAAACACTTCTCATAAAATAACATACTGATATCGTAAAATGATTTTGATTATGAACCGTTACAACAGTTCTATGATAATTGAAGAAAATTTTAAATTATTTACAAGCTCATTGACATAAATCTGTCAGGTAACTTATGCAACTTGTATAATTGATGCATGGCCTATTTATGAAATTTATAAATGTCCTTCTAACCTATGTTCCATCCAGTGATTTATTGAATAACTTAAAGGTATCCGTTTCTCGACATTTTATTAAATAAACATTTCATGTTAAAAACCTCAGTCAGGAGTGAAAGTTTAACTCAAATAATACTATTCTAAAATATTTGAAGGGAGGGAACTCACTCTTACGTTTCGTTAAAAATATACCCATATACATTTTTATTCTTCTTTACAAGGTTCTAGCCATATCCACAGCTAAAATAAAGAAAAAAAGTTGTTCTTCAGAATAGCGACTCGTTGTACACGATCTCTTGAATGTCGTGAGCATTTATCATTAAAACATTGACAATAATTCACACGTACCAGCTTCTATTGTAGAATAGGTAATTGCTACTTTTGTAAGGAGTGTTTCATATTCAACACTTCTTGAACTACTTTGAATTTTTTTTAATTGCATTTCAATTTCTATAATACACAGGAATTTTATTTAAAGTTTTATCCAATATTCATAGTGTATTAGTTTTAATTACGTTTGCTAATAAATTACTGAAAAACGTTGTCTGAGGCTAGATATAACAATCTATACTAGAAGTAAAGTGCTTCTCACCCCTACTGAAAGGGCCAGCCTCCGGGTTATGAAACCTTACATATTTACTCACCGATTCCAGGCGGACAAGTAATCGGTAACCGTCCTTTAGCTGGCGGCTCACCAACCGGCCGCATTAGAACAAACCGCTGACGGGACTCGAACCTTCGACCTCCCGCTCCGTAAGCGGACGCCTTAACCACTAGGCCGTGGAGACGGTTAATACTATAATAATCTATAACAATTTTTAGTTTGTGTTTTTCAATGTGTGTGTGTGTGTGTGTGTGTGAAGTTCTTTACTTTTAACACTAGATGTGGATCTTTCTGATTTTAATACACCCTTTTCTTTTCTAGATTAACTTATGCGTGTTCTAATTGAATTGCTTCATTAATGACATATGACTAGTGTTACGATCTAGTGAACACCTTCCAATAATTGTATAAATACAACCTCTGACACCTGCGTCAGGGAATCGATTCTTTGGCTCAGTGGTTAAAGTGTTGGCTTGTGATGCGGGAGATCGGAGTTCGAATCCCACTCTAGGTTACACAACCCTTAGAATACACCTTCTAAGATGCATTGCATATTTCTGTTACGGACTTTCATGTTCATAAGACTAGGTAGACTGATTTACTGATAGAAGAATTCAAAAGTTGCATTAAAAAACCTTTACCGGAATCCGTGCTATCAAAAGAAATGTGCACATCTGAATATTATTTATTTTTATAAAACATATATTCAAAATTAAGAAAAAAAATTAATTATCTTTTTTGCAGTTAAGTTATATGTATATATCCATGTAATTAGTGCTTAAATAGAAAGGATGTTAAATACTTCTTTTTATTTTTATTGTTAATATTTTTAACTCCTGATTATCCTTGTTTTGTCCGAAGTGTTCAAAATTAAATTAAATGCATATTGCCAAATCTGCCACAGAATCAAACGTTTTTCTTCACAAATGAAAAAAAATGACAACAAATATCAACAGCAAGGCAATCTTTTTAAGATATCTAAGGTAACACATATCTAGCCAAAAGAATGCATTTCTCTCACAAATAATAAGTGTCTGGTATTTCCCGTGGGAGCCTCCTTGCACTTGATTTATTAAGGAGTATTTATCTCTTGATTCGAAGCTACTATGCGCAATAATGTTGAGCTAAAATATTAAGATCTTTATTTAATAAGAGTGGGTGCGGTAAAAACGACGTCGCAGACCACACTATCAGACGCTGTAGTCTTAACATGATAAAGATACCAAGCTATGTATGGTTTGGCGTTTATCGTTTACTTCGCATAATTCAAATTACAAAACACATTTGGAACGATTTAAGATATACTCCATAATGTCCATCCTAAATTATCATGGTCAATATAATAAAATGTCAATTGTCCTAAATGGTTATGGTCAATATCATAAAATGTCAACTGTCCAAAAATGGTCATGGTCAATATAATAAAATGTCAACTGTCCTAAATGGTTATGGTCAATATCACAAAATGTCAACTGTCCAAAAATGGTCATGGTCAATATAATAAAGGGTCAACTGCCCTAAATGGTTAAGTTAATATAATTAAATGTAAAATGTCCGATACTATCGTGGTTAACATGATAAATGGCAAACTGTCCTAAATGCTCCTGGTTAATACAGTTAAATGTAAAGTGTCCTAAATGCTCCTGGTTAATATAATAAAATGTAAACTATCCTAAATTATCAGGGTTAATATAATAAAATGTAAACTATCCTAAATGATCAGGGTTAATATAATAAAATGTAAACTGTCCTACACTGTCCTAAATGATCAGAGTTAATATAATAAAACGTAAACTGGCCTACACTGTCCTAAATGATCAGACTTAATATAATAAAACGTAAACTGTCCTACACTGTCCTAAATGATCAGGGTTAATATAATAAAATGTAAATTGTCCTAAATGATCAGAGTTAATATAATGAAATGTAAACTATCCTAAATTATCAGGGTTAATATAATAAAATGTAAACTAACCTAAATGATCAGGGTTAATATAATAAAATGTACACTATCCTAAATGATCAGAGTTAATATAATAAAATGTAAACTATCCTAAATTATCAGGGTTAATATAATAAAATGTAAACTATCCTAAATGATCAGGGTTAATATAATAAAATGTAAACTGTCCTACACTGTCCTAAATGATCATGTTTATATAATAAAATGTAAACTGTCCTACACTGTCCTAAATGATCAGGGTTAATATAATAAAATGTAATCTATCCTAAATGATCAGGGTTAATATAATAAAATGTAAACTGTCCTACATGATCAGGGTTAATATAATGAAATGTAAATTATCCTAAATGATCAGGGTTAATATAATAAAATGTAAACTGTCCTAAATGATCAGGGTTAATATAATAAAATGTAAATTATCCTAAATGATCAGAGTTAATATAATGAAATGTAAATTATCCTAAATGATCAGGGTTAATATAATAAAATGTAAACTGTCCTACATGACCAGGGTTAATATAATAAAATGTAATCTATCCTACATGATCAAGGTTAATATAATAAAATGTAAACTATCCTAAATGATCAGGGTTAATATAATAAAATGTAAATTATCCTAAATGATCAGGGTTAATATAATAAAATGTAATCTATCCTACATGATCAGGGTTAATGTAATAAAACGTAAACTGTCCTAAATGATCAGGGTTAATGTAATAAAACGTAAACTGTCCTAAATGATCAGGGTTAATGTAATAAAACGTAAACTGTCCTACACTGTCCATAATGATCAGGGTTAATATAATGAAAGGTAATCTATCCTAAATGATCAGAGTTAATATAATAAAACGTAAACTGTCCTACACTGTCCATAATGATCAGGGTTAATATAATGAAATGTAAATTGTCCTAAATGATCAGAGTTAATATAATAAAACGTAAACTGTCCTACACTGTCCATAATGATCAGGGTTAATATAATGAAATGTAAATTATCCTAAATGATCAGGGTTAATATAATAAAAATGTAATCTATCCTAAATGATCAGAGTTAATATAATAAAACGTAAACTGTCCTACACTGTCCATAATGATCAGGGTTAATATAATAAAATGTGAACTATCCTACATGATCAGGGTTAATATAATAAAATGTAAACTGTCCTACATGATCAGGGTTAATATAATAAAATGTAAACTATCCTAAATGATCAGGGTTAATATAATAAAATGTAAACTGTCCTAAATGATCAGGGTTAATTTAATAAAATGTAAATTATCCTAAATGATCAGGGTTAATGTAATAAAATGCAAAGTATCCTACAAGATCAGGGTTAATATAATAAAATGTAAACTATCCTAAATGATCAGGGTTAATATAATAAAATGTAAACTGTCCTACATGATCAGGGTTAATATAATAAAATGTAAACTGTCCTACATGATCAGGGTTAATATAATAAAATGTAAACTGTCCTACATGATAAGGGTTAATATAATAAAATGTAAACTGTCCTACATGATCAGGGTTAATATACTAAAACGTAAACTGTCCTACACTGTCCATAATGATCAGGGTTAATATAATAAAATGTAAACTGTCCTACATGATCAGGGTTAATATAATAAAACGTAAACTGTCCTACACTGTCCATAATGATCAGGGTTAATATAATAAAATGTAAACTATCCTAAATGATCAGGGTTAATATAATAAAATGTGAACTGTCCTACATGATCAGGGTTAATATAATAAAATGTAAACTGTCCTACATGATCAGGGTTAATATAATAAAACGTAAACTGTCCTACACTGTCCATAATGATCAGAGTTAATATAATAAAATGTAACTTATCCTAAATTATCAGGGTTAATATAATAAAATGTAATCTATCCTAAATGATCAGGGCTAATATAATAAAATGTAAACTGTCCTACACTGTCCTAAATGATCATGTTTATATAATAAAATGTAAACTGTCCTACACTGTCCTAAATGATCAGGGTTAATATAATAAAATGTAATCTATCCTAAATGATCAGAGTTAATATAATAAAACGTAAACTGTCCTACACTGTCCATAATGATCAGGGTTAATATAATGAAATGTAATCTATCCTAAATGATCAGAGTTAATATAATAAAACGTAAACTGTCCTACACTGTCCATAATGATCAGGGTTAATATAATGAAATGTAAATTATCCTAAATGATCAGGGTTAATATAATAAAATGTAATCTATCCTAAATGATCAGAGTTAATATAATAAAACGTAAACTGTCCTACACTGTCCATAATGATCAGGGTTAATATAATAAAATGTAATCTATCCTAAATGATCAGGTTTAATATAATAAAATGTAATCTATCCTAAATGATCAGAGTTAATATAATAAAACGTAAACTGTCCTACACTGTCCATAATGATCAGGGTTAATATAATAAAATGTAAATTATCCTAAATGATCAGGGTTAATATAATAAAATGTAATCTATCCTAAATGATCAGAGTTAATATAATAAAACGTAAACTGTTCTACACTGTCCATAATGATCAGGGTTAATATAATGAAATGTAAATTATCTGAAATGATCAGAGTTAATATAATAAAATGTAAATTATCCTAAATGATCAGGGTTAATATAATAAAATGTAATCTATCCTAAATGATCAGGGTTAATATAATGAAATGTAAATTATCCTAAATGATCAGGGTTAATATAATAAAATGTAATCTATCCTAAATGATCAGAGTTAATATAATAAAATGTAAACTATCCTACACTGTCCATAATGATCAGGGTTAATGTAATAAAATGCAAAGTATCCTAAATGATCAGGTTTAATATAATGAAATGTAAATTATCCTAAATGATCAGGTTTAATTTAATGAAATGTAAATTATCCTAAATGATCAGGGTTAATATAATGAAATGTAAATTGTCCTAAATGATCAGGGTTAATGTAATAAAATGTAAAGTATCCTAAATGATCAGGGTTAATATAATAAAATGTAATCTATCCTAAATGATCAGAGTTAATATAATAAAACGTAAACTGTCCTACACTGTCCATAATGATCAGGGTTAATATAATAAAATGTAAACTATCCTAAATGATCAGGGTTAATGTAATAAAATGTAAAGTATCCTAAATGATAAGGGTTAATATAATAAAATGTAATCTATCCTAAATGATCAGAGTTAATAAAATAAAATGTAAACTATCCTAAATGATCAGGGTTAATATAATAAAATGTAAACTGTCCTACACTGTCCATAATGATCAGGGTTAATATAATAAAATGTAAACTGTCCTACACTGTCCATAATGATCAGGGTTAATATAATGAAATGTAAACTGTCTTACACTGTCCATAATGATCAGGGTTAATATAATAAAATGTAAACTGTCCTACACTGTCCATAATGATCAGGGTTAATATAATGAAATGTAATCTATCCTAAATGATCAGAGTTAATATAATAAAACGTAAACTGTCCTACACTGTCCATAATGATCAGGGTTAAGATAATGAAATGTAATCAATCCTAAATGATCAGGTTTAATATAATGAAATGTAAACTATCCTAAATGATCAGGGTTAATATAATGAAATGTAAACTATCCTAAATGATCAGAGTTAATATAATAAAATGTAATCTATCCTAAATGATCAGGGTTAATATAATGAAATGTAATCTATCCTAAATGATCAGAGTTAATATAATGAAATGTAATCTATCCTAAATGATCAGGGTTAATATAATGAAATGTAATCTATCCTAAATGATCAGGGTTAATATAATGAAATGTAATCTATCCTAAATGATCAGAGTTAATATAATGAAATGTAATCTATCCTAAATGATCAGGGTTAATATAATGAAATGTAATCTATCCTAAATGATCAGAGTTAATATAATGAAATGTAATCTATCCTAAATGATCAGAGTTAATATAATGAAATGTAAACTATCCTAAATGATCAGAGTTAATATAATGAAATGTAAACTATCCTAAATGATCAGAGTTAATATAATAAAATGTAATCTATCCTAAATGATCAGGGTTAATATAATGAAATGTAATCTATCCTAAATGATCAGAGTTAATATAATGAAATGTAATCTATCCTAAATGATCAGGGTTAATATAATGAAATGTAATCTATCCTAAATGATCAGAGTTAATATAATGAAATGTAATCTATCCTAAATGATCAGGGTTAATATAATGAAATGTAATCTATCCTAAATGATCAGAGTTAATATAATGAAATGTAATCTATCCTAAATGATCAGGGTTAATATAATGAAATGTAATCTATCCTAAATGATCAGAGTTAATATAATGAAATGTAATCTGTCCTAAATGATCAGAGTTAATATAATAAAATGTAATCTATCCTAAATGATCAGGGTTAATATAATGAAATGTAATCTATCCTAAATGATCAGGGTTAATATAATGAAATGTAATCTATCCTAAATGATCAGGTTTAATATAATGAAATGTAATCTATCCTAAATGATCAGAGTTAATATAATAAAATGTAATCTATCCTAAATGATCAGGGTTAATATAATGAAATGTAATCTATCCTAAATGATCAGAGTTAATATAATAAAACGTAAACTGTCCTACACTGTCCATAATGATCAGGGTTAATATAATGAAATGTAATCTATCCTAAATGATCAGAGTTAATATAATAAAACGTAAACTGTCCTACACTGTCCATAATGATCAGAGTTAATATAATAAAATGTAAATTATCCTAAATGATCAGGGTAAATATAATAAAACGTAAACTGTCCTACACTGTCCATAATGATCAGGGTTAATATAATGAAATGTAATCTATCCTAAATGATCAGAGTTAATATAATAAAACGTAAACTGTCCTACACTGTCCATAATGATCAGAGTTAATATAATAAAATGTAAATTATCCTAAATGATCAGAGTTAATATAATAAAACGTAAACTGTCCTACACTGTCCATAATGATCAGGGTTAATATAATAAAATGTAAATTGTCCTACACTGTCCATAATGATCAGGGTTAATGTAATAAAATGTAAACTATCCTAAATGATCAGGGTAAATATAATAAAAGGTAAACTGTCCTACACTGTCCATAATGATCAGGGTTAATATAATGAAATGTAATCTATCCTAAATGATCAGGGTTAATATAAAGAAATGTAAATTATCCTAAATGATCAGGGTTAATGTAATAAAACGTAAACTGTCCTACACTGTCCATAATGATCAGGGTTAATATAATAAAATGTAATCTATCCTAAATGATCAGGGTTAATATAAAGAAATGTAAATTATCCTAAATGATCAGGGTTCATGTAATAAAACGTAAACTGTTCTTCACTGTCCATAATGATCAGGGTTAATGTAATAAAATGTAAACTATCCTAAATGATCAGGGTTAATATAATAAAACGTAAACTGTCCTACACTGTCCATAATGATCAGGGTTAATATAATAAAATGCAAAGTATCCTACATGATCAGGGTTAATATAATAAAATGTAATCTATCCTAAATGATCAGGGTTAATATAATAAAATGTAAACTATCCTACATGATCAGGGTTAATATAATAAAATGTAATCTATCCTAAATGATCAGGGTTAATATAATAAAATGCAAAGTATCCTACATGATCAGGGTTAATATAATAAAATGTAAACTATCCTAAATGATCAGGGTTAATATAATAAAATGTAATCTATCCTAAATGATCAGGGTTAATATAATAAAATGCAAAGTATCCTACATGATCAGGGTTAATATAATAAAATGTAAACTATCCTAAATGATCAGGGTTAATATAATAAAATGTAATCTATCCTAAATGATCAGGGTTAATATAATAAAATGTAAACTATCCTACATGATCAGGGTGAATATAATAAAATGTAATCTATCGTAAATGATCAGGGTTAATATAATAAAATGCAAAGTATCCTACATGATCAGGGTTAATATAATAAAATGTAAACTATCCGAAATGATCAGGGTTAATATAATAAAATGTAATCTATCCTAAATGATCAGGGTTAATATAATAAAATGCAAAGTATCCTACATGATCAGGGTTAAGATAATAAAATGTAAACTATCCTAAATGATCAGGGTTAATATAATAAAATGTAAACTATCCTACATGATCAGGGTTAATATAATAAAACGTAAACTGTCCTACACTGTCCATAATGATCAGGGTTAATATAATAAAATGTAAACTGTCCTACATGATCAGGGTTAATATAATAAAACGTAAACTGTCCTACACTGTCCATAATGATCAGAGTTAATATAATAAAATGTAAACTATCCTAAATTATCAGGGTTAATATAATAAAATGTAATCTATCCTAAATGATCAGAGTTAATATAATAAAATGTAAACTGTCCTACACTGTCCTAAATGATCATGTTTATATAATAAAATGTAAACTGTCATAAACTGTCCTAAATGATCAGGGTTAATATAATAAAATGTAATCTATCCTAAATGATCAGAGTTAATATAATAAAACGTAAACTGTCCTACACTGTCCATAATGATCAGGGTTAATATAATGAAATGTAAATTATCCTAAATGATCAGGGTTAATGTAATAAAATGCAAAGTATCCTATATATATATATACTCTTTATTTCCACTTTTCAGTGATTATAACATATTTGACAAATATTTACATACGAAATTACAAAACATCTTCAGTGTTATCAACAAATTCACAAATAGTTGACAAGAAAAATAAACATAATTGACATAAATACAAAACAAGTATACAATATAATTACGCATGATACCATCTAATATATACATAACGCACATTATGCAAATGAGCTCAAGACATTTAGCCTTTGATAGAGTGAATGAGTTAACACTTATCAGTTGTTCAGATTATTACGTTAATAACAGGAAGTGTATAGTTAATATAATTAAAGGATTCATACATTTTACTACTGTGAAAACATGAAACTTTATCAATCTTAATCTAATAAATTTAATGATACTCTAAAACCAAACAACATTATGTAGCCAATTGTACATATGCATGTGGTATAAATATGTTTTGATACGATCTTTATACTAAATTTGATATTTTCATTCACCTCAAGCTTAACAGACTGTTCTGCTTCCTGTTTTAAGATGCCTTGACGAAACGAAATACAAGATATCTAAAAGGAATATAGAAACGCAATATTAATATAATAAAACGTAAACTGTCCTACACTGTCCATAATGATCAGGGTTAATATAATGAAATGTAATCTATCCTAAATGATCAGAGTTAATATAATAAAACGTAAACTGTCCTACACTGTCCATAATGATCAGAGTTAATATAATAAAATGTAAATTATCCTAAATGATCAGGGTAAATATAATAAAACGTAAACTGTCCTACACTGTCCATAATGATCAGGGTTAATATAATGAAATGTAATCTATCCTAAATGATCAGAGTTAATATAATAAAACGTAAACTGTCCTACACTGTCCATAATGATCAGAGTTAATATAATAAAATGTAAATTATCCTAAATGATCAGAGTTAATATAATAAAACGTAAACTGTCCTACACTGTCCATAATGATCAGGGTTAATATAATAAAATGTAAATTGTCCTACACTGTCCATAATGATCAGGGTTAATGTAATAAAATGTAAACTATCCTAAATGATCAGGGTAAATATAATAAAAGGTAAACTGTCCTACACTGTCCATAATGATCAGGGTTAATATAATGAAATGTAATCTATCCTAAATGATCAGGGTTAATATAAAGAAATGTAAATTATCCTAAATGATCAGGGTTAATGTAATAAAACGTAAACTGTCCTACACTGTCCATAATGATCAGGGTTAATATAATAAAATGTAATCTATCCTAAATGATCAGGGTTAATATAAAGAAATGTAAATTATCCTAAATGATCAGGGTTCATGTAATAAAACGTAAACTGTTCTTCACTGTCCATAATGATCAGGGTTAATGTAATAAAATGTAAACTATCCTAAATGATCAGGGTTAATATAATAAAACGTAAACTGTCCTACACTGTCCATAATGATCAGGGTTAATATAATAAAATGCAAAGTATCCTACATGATCAGGGTTAATAAAATAAAATGTAATCTATCCTAAATGATCAGGGTTAATATAATAAAATGTAAACTATCCTACATGATCAGGGTTAATATAATAAAATGTAATCTATCCTAAATGATCAGGGTTAATATAATAAAATGCAAAGTATCCTACATGATCAGGGTTAATATAATAAAATGTAAACTATCCTAAATGATCAGGGTTAATATAATAAAATGTAATCTATCCTAAATGATCAGGGTTAATATAATAAAATGCAAAGTATCCTACATGATCAGGGTTAATATAATAAAATGTAAACTATCCTAAATGATCAGGGTTAATATAATAAAATGTAATCTATCCTAAATGATCAGGGTTAATATAATAAAATGTAAACTATCCTACATGATCAGGGTGAATATAATAAAATGTAATCTATCGTAAATGATCAGGGTTAATATAATAAAATGCAAAGTATCCTACATGATCAGGGTTAATATAATAAAATGTAAACTATCCGAAATGATCAGGGTTAATATAATAAAATGTAATCTATCCTAAATGATCAGGGTTAATATAATAAAATGCAAAGTATCCTACATGATCAGGGTTAAGATAATAAAATGTAAACTATCCTAAATGATCAGGGTTAATATAATAAAATGTAAACTATCCTACATGATCAGGGTTAATATAATAAAACGTAAACTGTCCTACACTGTCCATAATGATCAGGGTTAATATAATAAAATGTAAACTGTCCTACATGATCAGGGTTAATATAATAAAACGTAAACTGTCCTACACTGTCCATAATGATCAGAGTTAATATAATAAAATGTAAACTATCCTAAATTATCAGGGTTAATATAATAAAATGTAATCTATCCTAAATGATCAGAGTTAATATAATAAAATGTAAACTGTCCTACACTGTCCTAAATGATCATGTTTATATAATAAAATGTAAACTGTCATAAACTGTCCTAAATGATCAGGGTTAATATAATAAAATGTAATCTATCCTAAATGATCAGAGTTAATATAATAAAACGTAAACTGTCCTACACTGTCCATAATGATCAGGGTTAATATAATGAAATGTAAATTATCCTAAATGATCAGGGTTAATGTAATAAAATGCAAAGTATCCTAAATGATCAGGGTTAATATAATAAAATGTGAACTGTCCTACATGATCAGGGTTAATATAATAAAATGTAAACTGTCCTACATGATCAGGGTTAATATAATAAAATGTAAATTATCCTAAATGATCAGAGTTAATATAATAAAACGTAAACTGTCCTACACTATCCTAAATGATCAGGGTTAATATAATAAAATGTAAACTATCCTAAATGATCAGGGTTAATATAATGAAATGTAAATTATCCTAAATGATCAGAGTTAATATAATAAAATGTAAATTATCCTAAATGATCAGGGTTAATATAATAAAATGTAATCTATCCTAAATGAACAGAGTTAATATAATGAAACGTAAACTGTCCTACACTGTCCATAATGATCAGGGTTAATATAATGAAATGTAAATTATCCTAAATGATCAGGGTTAATATAATAAAATGTAATCTATCCTAAATGATCAGAGTTAATATAATAAAACGTAAACTGTCCTACACTGTCCATAATGATCAGGGTTAATATAATGAAATGTAAATTATCCTAAATGATCAGAGTTAATATAATAAAACGTAAACTTTCCTACATTGTCCATAATGATCAGGGTTAATATAATAAAATGTAATCTATCCTAAATGATCAGGGTTAATATAATAAAATGTAATCTATCCTAAATGATCAGAGTTAATATAATAAAACGTAAACTGTCCTACACTGTCCATAATGATCAGGGTTAATATAATAAAATGTAAATTATCTGAAATGATCAGAGTTAATATAATAAAATGTAAATTATCCTAAATGATCAGGGTTAATATAATAAAATGTAATCTATCCTAAATGATCAGGGTTAATATAATGAAATGTAAATTATCCTAAATGATCAGGGTTAATATAATAAAATGTAATCTATCCTAAATGATCAGAGTTAATATAATAAAATGTAAACTATCCTACACTGTCCATAATGATCAGGGTTAATGTAATAAAATGCAAAGTATCCTAAATGATCAGGTTTAATATAATGAAATGTAAATTATCCTAAATGATCAGGTTTAATTTAATGAAATGTAAATTATCCTAAATGATCAGGGTTAATATAATGAAATGTAAATTGTCCTAAATGATCAGGGTTAATGTAATAAAATGTAAAGTATCCTAAATGATCAGGGTTAATATAATAAAATGTAATCTATCCTAAATGATCAGAGTTAATATAATAAAACGTAAACTGTCCTACACTGTCCATAATGATCAGGGTTAATATAATAAAATGTAAACTATCCTAAATGATCAGGGTTAATGTAATAAAATGTAAAGTATCCTAAATGATAAGGGTTAATATAATAAAATGTAATCTATCCTAAATGATCAGAGTTAATAAAATAAAATGTAAACTATCCTAAATGATCAGGGTTAATATAATAAAATGTAAACTGTCCTACACTGTCCATAATGATCAGGGTTAATATAATAAAATGTAAACTGTCCTACACTGTCCATAATGATCAGGGTTAATATAATGAAATGTAAACTGTCTTACACTGTCCATAATGATCAGGGTTAATATAATAAAATGTAAACTGTCCTACACTGTCCATAATGATCAGGGTTAATATAATGAAATGTAATCTATCCTAAATGATCAGAGTTAATATAATAAAACGTAAACTGTCCTACACTGTCCATAATGATCAGGGTTAAGATAATGAAATGTAATCAATCCTAAATGATCAGGTTTAATATAATGAAATGTAAACTATCCTAAATGATCAGGGTTAATATAATGAAATGTAAACTATCCTAAATGATCAGAGTTAATATAATAAAATGTAATCTATCCTAAATGATCAGGGTTAATATAATGAAATGTAATCTATCCTAAAT
This sequence comes from Cyclina sinensis, assembly GCA_012932295.1. Taxonomy (NCBI): domain Eukaryota; kingdom Metazoa; phylum Mollusca; class Bivalvia; order Venerida; family Veneridae; genus Cyclina; species Cyclina sinensis. The sequence continues at coordinate 35,229,287 of JAAONU010000006.1, read as the reverse complement.
GATCAGAGTTAATATAATGAAATGTAATCTATCCTAAATGATCAGGGTTAATATAATGAAATGTAATCTATCCTAAATGATCAGGGTTAATATAATGAAATGTAATCTATCCTAAATGATCAGAGTTAATATAATGAAATGTAATCTATCCTAAATGATCAGGGTTAATATAATGAAATGTAATCTATCCTAAATGATCAGAGTTAATATAATGAAATGTAATCTATCCTAAATGATCAGAGTTAATATAATGAAATGTAAACTATCCTAAATGATCAGAGTTAATATAATGAAATGTAAACTATCCTAAATGATCAGAGTTAATATAATAAAATGTAATCTATCCTAAATGATCAGGGTTAATATAATGAAATGTAATCTATCCTAAATGATCAGAGTTAATATAATGAAATGTAATCTATCCTAAATGATCAGGGTTAATATAATGAAATGTAATCTATCCTAAATGATCAGAGTTAATATAATGAAATGTAATCTATCCTAAATGATCAGAGTTAATATAATGAAATGTAATCTATCCTAAATGATCAGGGTTAATATAATGAAATGTAATCTATCCTAAATGATCAGAGTTAATATAATGAAATGTAATCTATCCTAAATGATCAGGGTTAATATAATGAAATGTAATCTATCCTAAATGATCAGAGTTAATATAATGAAATGTAATCTATCCTAAATGATCAGGGTTAATATAATGAAATGTAATCTATCCTAAATGATCAGAGTTAATATAATGAAATGTAATCTATCCTAAATGATCAGGGTTAATATAATGAAATGTAATCTATCCTAAATGATCAGAGTTAATATAATGAAATGTAATCTGTCCTAAATGATCAGAGTTAATATAATAAAATGTAATCTATCCTAAATGATCAGGGTTAATATAATGAAATGTAATCTATCCTAAATGATCAGGGTTAATATAATGAAATGTAATCTATCCTAAATGATCAGGTTTAATATAATGAAATGTAATCTATCCTAAATGATCAGAGTTAATATAATAAAATGTAATCTATCCTAAATGATCAGGGTTAATATAATGAAATGTAATCTATCCTAAATGATCAGAGTTAATATAATAAAACGTAAACTGTCCTACACTGTCCATAATGATCAGGGTTAATATAATGAAATGTAATCTATCCTAAATGATCAGAGTTAATATAATAAAACGTAAACTGTCCTACACTGTCCATAATGATCAGAGTTAATATAATAAAATGTAAATTATCCTAAATGATCAGGGTAAATATAATAAAACGTAAACTGTCCTACACTGTCCATAATGATCAGGGTTAATATAATGAAATGTAATCTATCCTAAATGATCAGAGTTAATATAATAAAACGTAAACTGTCCTACACTGTCCATAATGATCAGAGTTAATATAATAAAATGTAAATTATCCTAAATGATCAGAGTTAATATAATAAAACGTAAACTGTCCTACACTGTCCATAATGATCAGGGTTAATATAATAAAATGTAAATTGTCCTACACTGTCCATAATGATCAGGGTTAATGTAATAAAATGTAAACTATCCTAAATGATCAGGGTAAATATAATAAAAGGTAAACTGTCCTACACTGTCCATAATGATCAGGGTTAATATAATGAAATGTAATCTATCCTAAATGATCAGGGTTAATATAAAGAAATGTAAATTATCCTAAATGATCAGGGTTAATGTAATAAAACGTAAACTGTCCTACACTGTCCATAATGATCAGGGTTAATATAATAAAATGTAATCTATCCTAAATGATCAGGGTTAATATAAAGAAATGTAAATTATCCTAAATGATCAGGGTTCATGTAATAAAACGTAAACTGTTCTTCACTGTCCATAATGATCAGGGTTAATGTAATAAAATGTAAACTATCCTAAATGATCAGGGTTAATATAATAAAACGTAAACTGTCCTACACTGTCCATAATGATCAGGGTTAATATAATAAAATGCAAAGTATCCTACATGATCAGGGTTAATATAATAAAATGTAATCTATCCTAAATGATCAGGGTTAATATAATAAAATGTAAACTATCCTACATGATCAGGGTTAATATAATAAAATGTAATCTATCCTAAATGATCAGGGTTAATATAATAAAATGCAAAGTATCCTACATGATCAGGGTTAATATAATAAAATGTAAACTATCCTAAATGATCAGGGTTAATATAATAAAATGTAATCTATCCTAAATGATCAGGGTTAATATAATAAAATGCAAAGTATCCTACATGATCAGGGTTAATATAATAAAATGTAAACTATCCTAAATGATCAGGGTTAATATAATACAATGTAATCTATCCTAAATGATCAGGGTTAATATAATAAAATGTAAACTATCCTACATGATCAGGGTGAATATAATAAAATGTAATCTATCGTAAATGATCAGGGTTAATATAATAAAATGCAAAGTATCCTACATGATCAGGGTTAATATAATAAAATGTAAACTATCCGAAATGATCAGGGTTAATATAATAAAATGTAATCTATCCTAAATGATCAGGGTTAATATAATAAAATGCAAAGTATCCTACATGATCAGGGTTAAGATAATAAAATGTAAACTATCCTAAATGATCAGGGTTAATATAATAAAATGTAAACTATCCTACATGATCAGGGTTAATATAATAAAACGTAAACTGTCCTACACTGTCCATAATGATCAGGGTTAATATAATAAAATGTAAACTGTCCTACATGATCAGGGTTAATATAATAAAACGTAAACTGTCCTACACTGTCCATAATGATCAGAGTTAATATAATAAAATGTAAACTATCCTAAATTATCAGGGTTAATATAATAAAATGTAATCTATCCTAAATGATCAGAGTTAATATAATAAAATGTAAACTGTCCTACACTGTCCTAAATGATCATGTTTATATAATAAAATGTAAACTGTCATAAACTGTCCTAAATGATCAGGGTTAATATAATAAAATGTAATCTATCCTAAATGATCAGAGTTAATATAATAAAACGTAAACTGTCCTACACTGTCCATAATGATCAGGGTTAATATAATGAAATGTAAATTATCCTAAATGATCAGGGTTAATGTAATAAAATGCAAAGTATCCTATATATATATATACTCTTTATTTCCACTTTTCAGTGATTATAACATATTTGACAAATATTTACATACGAAATTACAAAACATCTTCAGTGTTATCAACAAATTCACAAATAGTTGACAAGAAAAATAAACATAATTGACATAAATACAAAACAAGTATACAATATAATTACGCATGATACCATCTAATATATACATAACGCACATTATGCAAATGAGCTCAAGACATTTAGCCTTTGATAGAGTGAATGAGTTAACATTTATCAGTTGTTCAGATTATTACGTTAATAACAGGAAGTGTATAGTTAATATAATTAAAGGATTCATACATTTTACTACTGTGAAAACATGAAACTTTATCAATCTTAATCTAATAAATTTAATGATACTCTAAAACCAAACAACATTATGTAGCCAATTGTACATATGCATGTGGTATAAATATGTTTTGATACGATCTTTATACTAAATTTGATATTTTCATTCACCTCAAGCTTAACAGACTGTTCTGCTTCCTGTTTTAAGATGCCTTGACGAAACGAAATACAAGATATCTAAAAGGAATATAGAAACGCAATATTAATATAATAAAACGTAAACTGTCCTACACTGTCCATAATGATCAGGGTTAATATAATGAAATGTAATCTATCCTAAATGATCAGAGTTAATATAATAAAACGTAAACTGTCCTACACTGTCCATAATGATCAGAGTTAATATAATAAAATGTAAATTATCCTAAATGATCAGGGTAAATATAATAAAACGTAAACTGTCCTACACTGTCCATAATGATCAGGGTTAATATAATGAAATGTAATCTATCCTAAATGATCAGAGTTAATATAATAAAACGTAAACTGTCCTACACTGTCCATAATGATCAGAGTTAATATAATAAAATGTAAATTATCCTAAATGATCAGAGTTAATATAATAAAACGTAAACTGTCCTACACTGTCCATAATGATCAGGGTTAATATAATAAAATGTAAATTGTCCTACACTGTCCATAATGATCAGGGTTAATGTAATAAAATGTAAACTATCCTAAATGATCAGGGTAAATATAATAAAAGGTAAACTGTCCTACACTGTCCATAATGATCAGGGTTAATATAATGAAATGTAATCTATCCTAAATGATCAGGGTTAATATAAAGAAATGTAAATTATCCTAAATGATCAGGGTTAATGTAATAAAACGTAAACTGTCCTACACTGTCCATAATGATCAGGGTTAATATAATAAAATGTAATCTATCCTAAATGATCAGGGTTAATATAAAGAAATGTAAATTATCCTAAATGATCAGGGTTCATGTAATAAAACGTAAACTGTTCTTCACTGTCCATAATGATCAGGGTTAATGTAATAAAATGTAAACTATCCTAAATGATCAGGGTTAATATAATAAAACGTAAACTGTCCTACACTGTCCATAATGATCAGGGTTAATATAATAAAATGCAAAGTATCCTACATGATCAGGGTTAATAAAATAAAATGTAATCTATCCTAAATGATCAGGGTTAATATAATAAAATGTAAACTATCCTACATGATCAGGGTTAATATAATAAAATGTAATCTATCCTAAATGATCAGGGTTAATATAATAAAATGCGAAGTATCCTACATGATCAGGGTTAATATAATAAAATGTAAACTATCCTAAATGATCAGGGTTAATATAATAAAATGTAATCTATCCTAAATGATCAGGGTTAATATAATAAAATGCAAAGTATCCTACATGATCAGGGTTAATATAATAAAATGTAATCTATCCTAAATGATCAGGGTTAATATAATAAAATGTAATCTATCCTAAATGATCAGGGTTAATATAATAAAATGTAAACTATCCTACATGATCAGGGTGAATATAATAAAATGTAATCTATCGTAAATGATCAGGGTTAATATAATAAAATGCAAAGTATCCTACATGATCAGGGTTAATATAATAAAATGTAAACTATCCGAAATGATCAGGGTTAATATAATAAAATGTAATCTATCCTAAATGATCAGGGTTAATATAATAAAATGCAAAGTATCCTACATGATCAGGGTTAAGATAATAAAATGTAAACTATCCTAAATGATCAGGGTTAATATAATAAAATGTAAACTATCCTACATGATCAGGGTTAATATAATAAAACGTAAACTGTCCTACACTGTCCATAATGATCAGGGTTAATATAATAAAATGTAAACTGTCCTACATGATCAGGGTTAATATAATAAAACGTAAACTGTCCTACACTGTCCATAATGATCAGAGTTAATATAATAAAATGTAAACTATCCTAAATTATCAGGGTTAATATAATAAAATGTAATCTATCCTAAATGATCAGAGTTAATATAATAAAATGTAAACTGTCCTACACTGTCCTAAATGATCATGTTTATATAATAAAATGTAAACTGTCATAAACTGTCCTAAATGATCAGGGTTAATATAATAAAATGTAATCTATCCTAAATGATCAGAGTTAATATAATAAAACGTAAACTGTCCTACACTGTCCATAATGATCAGGGTTAATATAATGAAATGTAAATTATCCTAAATGATCAGGGTTAATGTAATAAAATGCAAAGTATCCTAAATGATCAGGGTTAATATAATAAAATGTGAACTGTCCTACATGATCAGGGTTAATATAATAAAATGTAAACTGTCCTACATGATCAGGGTTAATATAATAAAATGTAAATTATCCTAAATGATCAGAGTTAATATAATAAAACGTAAACTGTCCTACACTATCCTAAATGATCAGGGTTAATATAATAAAATGTAAACTATCCTAAATGATCAGGGTTAATATAATGAAATGTAAATTATCCTAAATGATCAGAGTTAATATAATAAAATGTAAATTATCCTAAATGATCAGGGTTAATATAATAAAATGTAATCTATCCTAAATGAACAGAGTTAATATAATGAAACGTAAACTGTCCTACACTGTCCATAATGATCAGGGTTAATATAATGAAATGTAAATTATCCTAAATGATCAGGGTTAATATAATAAAATGTAATCTATCCTAAATGATCAGAGTTAATATAATAAAACGTAAACTGTCCTACACTGTCCATAATGATCAGGGTTAATATAATGAAATGTAAATTATCCTAAATGATCAGAGTTAATATAATAAAACGTAAACTGTCCTACACTGTCCATAATGATCAGGGTTAATATAATAAAATGTAATCTATCCTAAATGATCAGGGTTAATATAATAAAATGTAATCTATCCTAAATGATCAGAGTTAATATAATAAAACGTAAACTGTCCTACACTGTCCATAATGATCAGGGTTAATATAATAAAATGTAAATTATCCTAAATGATCAGGGTTAATATAATAAAATGTAATCTATCCTAAATGATCAGAGTTAATATAATAAAACGTAAACTGTCCTACACTGTCCATAATGATCAGGGTTAATATAATAAAATGTAAACTATCCTAAATGATCAGAGTTAATATAATAAAATGTAATCTATCCTAAATGATCAGGGTTAATATAATAAAATGTAATCTATCCTTAATGATCAGAGTTAATATAATAAAACGTAAACTGTCCTACACTGTCCATAATGATCAGGGTTAATATAATAAAATGTAAATTATCCTAAATGATCAGGGTTAATATAATAAAATGTAATCTATCCTAAATGATCAGAGTTAATATAATAAAACGTAAACTGTCCTACACTGTCCATAATGATCAGGGTTAATATAATAAAATGTAATCTATCCTAAATGATCAGGGTTAATATAATGAAATGTAAATAATCCTAAATGATCAGGGTTAATATAATAAAATGTAATCTATCCTAAATGATCAGAGTTAATATAATAAAATGTAAACTATCCTACACTGTCCATAATGATCAGGGTTAATGTAATAAAATGCAAAGTATCCTAAATGATCAGGTTTAATATAATGAATTGTAAATTATCCTAAATGATCACGTTTAATTTAATGAAATGTAAATTATCCTAAATGATCAGGGTTAATATAAAGAAATGTAAATTATCCTAAATGATCAGGGTTAATGTAATAAAACGTAAACTGTCCTACACTGTCCATAATGATCAGGGTTAATATAATAAAATGTAAACTATCCTAAATGATCAGGGTTAATGTAATAAAATGTAAAGTATCCTAAATGATCAGGGTTAATATAATAAAATGTAATCTATCCTAAATGATCAGAGTTAAAATAATAAAATGTAAACTATCCTAAATGATCAGGGTTAATATAATAAAATGTAATCTATCCTAAATGATCAGAGTTAATATAATAAAATGTAAAGTATCCTAAATGATCAGGGTTAATATAATAAAATGTAATCTATCCTAAATGATCAGAGTTAATATAATAAAATGTAAACTATCCTAAATGATCAGGGTTAATATAATAAAATGTAAATTATCCTAAATGATCAGAGTTAATATAATGAAATGTAAATTATCCTAAATGATCAGGGTTAATATAATAAAATGTAAACTGTCCTACATGATCAGGGTTAATATAATAAAATGTAATCTATCCTACATGATCAGGGTTAATATAATAAAATGTAGACTATCCTAAATGATCAGGGTTAATATAATAAAATGTAAATTATCCTAAATGATCAGGGTTAATATAATAAAATGTAAATTATCCTAAATGATCAGGGTTAATATAATAAAATGTAAACTGTCCTACATGATCAGGGTTAATATAATAAAATGTAATCTATCCTAAATGATCAGGGTTAATATAATAAAATGTAAATTATCCCAAATGATCAGGGTTAATATAACAAAACGTAAACTGTCCTACATGATCAGGGTTAATATAATGAAATGTTAACTGTCTTACATGATCAGGGTTAATATAATGAAATGTAAACTGTCCTACATGATCAGGGTTAATATAATAAAATGTAATCTATCCTAAATGATCAGGGTTAATATAATAAAATGTAAATTATCCTAAATGATCAGGGTTAATATAATAAAACGTAAACTGTCCTACATGATCAGGGTTAATATAATGAAATGTTAACTGTCCTACATGATCAGGGTTAATATAATAAAACGTAAACTGTCCTACATGATCAGGGTTAATATAATAAAACGTGAACTGTCCTACATGATCAGGGTTAATATAATGAAATATAAATTATCCTAAATGATCAGCGTTAATAAAATAAAACGTGAACTGTCCTACATGATCAGGGTTAATACAATGAAATGTAATATATCCTAAATGATCATGTTTATATAATAAAATGTAAACTATCCTAAATGATCAGGGTTAATGTAATAAAACGTAAACTGTCCTAAATGATCAGGGTTAATGTAATAAAACGTAAACTGTCCTAAATGATCAGGGTTAATGTAATAAAACGTAAACTGTCCTAAATGATCAGGGTTAATGTAATAAAACGTAAACTGTCCTAAATGATCAGGGTTAATGTAATAAAACGTAAACTGTCCTACACTGTCCATAATGATCAGGGTTAATATAAAGAAATGTAAATTATCCTAAATGATCAGGGTTAATGTCATAAAACGTAAACTGTCCTACACTGTCCATAATGATCAGGGTTAATATAATGAAATGTAATATATCCTAAATGATCAGGGTTAATATAATGAAATGTAATATATCCTAAATGATCATGTTTATATAATAAAATGTAAACTATCCTAAATGATCAGGGTTAATGTAATAAAACCTAAACTGTCCTAAATGATCAGGGTTAATGTAATAAAACGTAAACTGTCCTAAATGATCAGGGTTAATGTAATAAAACGTAAACTGTCCTAAATGATCAGGGTTAATATAATAAAACGTAAACTGTCCTAAATGATCAGGGTTAATGTAATAAAACGTAAACTGTCCTACACTGTCCATAATAATCAGGGTTAATATAATGAAAGGTAATCTATCCTAAATGATCAGAGTTAATATAATAAAACGTAAACTGTCCTACACTGTCCATAATGATCAGGGTTAATATAATGAAATGTAAATTGTCCTAAATGATCAGAGTTAATATAATAAAACGTAAACTGTCCTACACTGTCCATAATGATCAGGGTTAATATAATGAAATGTAAATTATCCTAAATGATCAGGGTTAATATAATAAAAATGTAATCTATCCTAAATGATCAGAGTTAATATAATAAAACGTAAACTGTCCTACACTGTCCATAATGATCAGGGTTAATATAATAAAATGTGAACTATCCTACATGATCAGGGTTAATATAATAAAATGTAAACTGTCCTACATGATCAGGGTTAATATAATAAAATGTAAACTATCCTAAATGATCAGGGTTAATATAATAAAATGTAAACTGTCCTAAATGATCAGGGTTAATTTAATAAAATGTAAATTATCCTAAATGATCAGGGTTAATGTAATAAAATGCAAAGTATCCTACATGATCAGGGTTAATATAATAAAATGTAAACTATCCTAAATGATCAGGGTTAATATAATAAAATGTAAACTGTCCTACATGATCAGGGTTAATATAATAAAATGTAAACTGTCCTACATGATCAGGGTTAATATAATAAAATGTAAACTGTCCTACATGATCAGGGTTAATATTATAAAATGTAAACTGTCCTACATGATCAGGGTTAATATAATAAAACGTAAACTGTCCTACACTGTCCATAATGATCAGAGTTAATATAATAAAATGTAAACTATCCTAAATTATCAGGGTTAATATAATAAAATGTAATCTATCCTAAATGATCAGGGTTAATATAATAAAATGTAAACTGTCCTACACTGTCCTAAATGATCATGTTTATATAATAAAATGTAAACTGTCCTACACTGTCCTAAATGATCAGGGTTAATATAATAAAATGTAATCTATCCTAAATGATCAGAGTTAATATAATAAAACGTAAACTGTCCTACACTGTCCATAATGATCAGGGTTAATATAATGAAATGTAATCTATCCTAAATGATCAGAGTTAATATAATAAAACGTAAACTGTCCTACACTGTCCATAATGATCAGGGTTAATATGATAAAATGTAATCTATCCTAAATGATCAGGTTTAATATAATAAAATGTAATCTATCCTAAATGATCAGAGTTAATATAATAAAACGTAAACTGTCCTACACTGTCCATAATGATCAGGGTTAATATAATAAAATGTAAATTATCCTAAATGATCAGGGTTAATATAATAAAATGTAATCTATCCTAAATGATCAAAGTTAATATAATAAAACGTAAACTGGCATACACTGTCCATAATGATCAGGGTTAATATAATGAAATGTAAATTATCTGAAATGATCAGAGTTAATATAATAAAACGTAAACTGTCCTACACTGTCCATAATGATCAGGGTTAATATAATAAAATGTAATCTATCCTAAATGATCAGGGTTAATATAATGAAATGTAAATTATCCTAAATGATCAGGGTTAATATAATAAAATGTAATCTATCCTAAATGATCAGAGTTAATATAATAAAATGTAAACTATCCTACACTGTCCATAATGATCAGGGTTAATGTAATAAAATGCAAAGTATCCTAAATGATCAGGTTTAATATAATGAAATGTAAATTATCCTAAATGATCAGGTTTAATTTAATGAAATGTAAATTATCCTAAATGATCAGAGTTAATATAATAAAATGTAATCTATCCTAAATGATCAGAGTTAATATAATAAAACGTAAACTGTCCTACACTGTCCATAATGATCAGGGTTAATATAATGAAATGTAAATTGTCCTAAATGATCAGGGTTAAAGTAATAAAATGTAAAGTATCCTAAATGATCAGGGTTAATATAATAAAATGTAATCTATCCTAAATGATCAGAGTTAATATAATAAAACGTAAACTGTCCTACACTGTCCATAATGATCAGGGTTAATATAATAAAATGTAAACTATCCTAAATGATCAGGGTTAATGTAATAAAATGTAAAGTATCCTAAATGATAAGGGTTAATATAATAAAATGTAATCTATCCTAAATGATCAGGGTTAATATAAAGAAATGTAAATTATCCTAAATGATCAGGGTTAATGTAATAAAACGTAAACTGTCCTACACTGTCCATAATGATCTGGGTTAATATAATGAAATGTAATCTATCCTAAATGATCAGGGTTAATATAAAGAAATGTAAATTATCCTAAATGATCAGGGTTCATGTAATAAAACGTAAACTGTCCTACACTGTCCATAATGATCAGGGTTAATGTAATAAAATGTAAACTATCCTAAATGATCAGGGTTAATATAATAAAACGTAAACTGTCCTACACTGTCCATAATGATCAGGGTTAATATAATAAAATGCAAAGTATCCTACATGATCAGGGTTAATATAATAAAATGTAATCTATCCTAAATGATCAGGGTTAATATAATAAAATGTAAACTATCCTACATGATCAGGGTTAATATAATAAAATGTAAACTATCCTAAATGATCAGGGTTAATATAATAAAATGTAATCTATCCTAAATGATCAGGGTTAATATAATAAAATGCAAAGTATCCTACATGATCAGGGTTAATATAATAAAATGTAAACTATCCTAAATGATCAAGGTTAATATAATAAAATGTAATCTATCCTAAATGATCAGGGTTAATATAATAAAATGCAAAGTATCCTACATGATCAGGGTTAATATAATAAAATGTAAACTATCCTAAATGATCAGGGTTAATATAATAAAATGTAATCTATCCTAAATGATCAGGGTTAATATAATAAAATGTAAACTATCCTACATGATCAGGGTTAATATAATAAAATGTAATCTATCCTAAATGATCAGGGTTAATATAATAAAATGCAAAGTATCCTACATGATCAGGGTTAATATAATAAAATGTAAACTATCCTAAATGATCAGGGTTAATATAATAAAATGTAATCTATCCTAAATGATCAGGGTTAATATAATAAAATGCAAAGTATCCTACATGATCAGGGTTAATATAATAAAATGTAAACTATCCTAAATGATCAGGGTTAATATAATAAAATGTAATCTATCCTAAATGATCAGGGTTAATATAATAAAATGCAAAGTATCCTACATGATCAGGGTTAATATAATAAAATGTAAACTATCCTAAATGATCAGGGTTAATATAATAAAATGTAATCTATCCTAAATGATCAGGGTTAATATAATAAAATGTAAACTATCCTACATGATCAGGGTGAATATAATAAAATGTAATCTATCGTAAATGATCAGGGTTAATATAATAAAATGCAAAGTATCCTACATGATCAGGGTTAATATAATAAAATGTAAACTATCCGAAATGATCAGGGTTAATATAATAAAATGTAATCTATCCTAAATGATCAGGGTTAATATAATAAAATGCAAAGTATCCTACATGATCAGGGTTAAGATAATAAAATGTAAACTATCCTAAATGATCAGGGTTAATATAATAAAATGTAAACTATCCTACATGATCAGGGTTAATATAATAAAACGTAAACTGTCCTACACTGTCCATAATGATCAGGGTTAATATAATAAAATGTAAACTGTCCTACATGATCAGGGTTAATATAATAAAACGTAAACTGTCCTACACTGTCCATAATGATCAGAGTTAATATAATAAAATGTAAACTATCCTAAATGATCAGGGTTAATATAATAAAATGTAATCTATCCTAAATGATCAGAGTTAATATAATAAAATGTAAACTGTCCTACACTGTCCTAAATGATCATGTTTATATAATAAAATGTAAACTGTCATAAACTGTCCTAAATGATCAGGGTTAATATAATAAAATGTAATCTATCCTAAATGATCAGAGTTAATATAATAAAACGTAAACTGTCCTACACTGTCCATAATGATCAGGGTTAATATAATGAAATGTAAATTATCCTAAATGATCAGGGTTAATGTAATAAAATGCAAAGTATCCTAAATGATCAGGGTTAATATAATAAAATGTGAACTGTCCTACATGATCAGGGTTAATATAATAAAATGTAAACTGTCCTACATGATCAGGGTTAATATAATAAAATGTAAATTATCCTAAATGATCAGAGTTAATATAATAAAACGTAAACTGTCCTACACTATCCTAAATGATCAGGGTTAATATAATAAAATGTAAACTATCCTAAATGATCAGGGTTAATATAATGAAATGTAAATTATCCTAAATGATCAGAGTTAATATAATAAAATGTAAATTATCCTAAATGATCAGGGTTAATATAATAAAATGTAATCTATCCTAAATGAACAGAGTTAATATAATGAAACGTAAACTGTCCTACACTGTCCATAATGATCAGGGTTAATATAATGAAATGTAAATTATCCTAAATGATCAGGGTTAATATAATAAAATGTAATCTATCCTAAATGATCAGAGTTAATATAATAAAACGTAAACTGTCCTACACTGTCCATAATGATCAGGGTTAATATAATGAAATGTAAATTATCCTAAATGATCAGAGTTAATATAATAAAACGTAAACTGTCCTACACTGTCCATAATGATCAGGGTTAATATAATAAAATGTAATCTATCCTAAATGATCAGGGTTAATATAATAAAATGTAATCTATCCTAAATGATCAGAGTTAATATAATAAAATGTAAAGTATCCTAAATGATCAGGGTTAATATAATAAAATGTAATCTATCCTAAATGATCAGAGTTAAAATAATAAAATGTAAACTATCCTAAATGATCAGGGTTAATATAATAAAATGTAATCTATCCTAAATGATCAGAGTTAATATAATAAAATGTAAAGTATCCTAAATGATCAGGGTTAATATAATAAAATGTAATCTATCCTAAATGATCAGAGTTAATATAATAAAATGTAAACTATCCTAAATGATCAGGGTTAATATAATAAAATGTAAATTATCCTAAATGATCAGAGTTAATATAATGAAATGTAAATTATCCTAAATGATCAGGGTTAATATAATAAAATGTAAACTGTCCTACATGATCAGGGTTAATATAATAAAATGTAATCTATCCTACATGATCAGGGTTAATATAATAAAATGTAGACTATCCTAAATGATCAGGGTTAATATAATAAAATGTAAATTATCCTAAATGATCAGGGTTAATATAATAAAATGTAAATTATCCTAAATGATCAGGGTTAATATAATAAAATGTAAACTGTCCTACATGATCAGGGTTAATATAATAAAATGTAATCTATCCTAAATGATCAGGGTTAATATAATAAAATGTAAATTATCCCAAATGATCAGGGTTAATATAACAAAACGTAAACTGTCCTACATGATCAGGGTTAATATAATGAAATGTTAACTGTCTTACATGATCAGGGTTAATATAATGAAATGTAAACTGTCCTACATGATCAGGGTTAATATAATAAAATGTAATCTATCCTAAATGATCAGGGTTAATATAATAAAATGTAAATTATCCTAAATGATCAGGGTTAATATAATAAAACGTAAACTGTCCTACATGATCAGGGTTAATATAATGAAATGTTAACTGTCCTACATGATCAGGGTTAATATAATAAAACGTAAACTGTCCTACATGATCAGGGTTAATATAATAAAACGTGAACTGTCCTACATGATCAGGGTTAATATAATGAAATATAAATTATCCTAAATGATCAGCGTTAATAAAATAAAACGTGAACTGTCCTACATGATCAGGGTTAATATAATGAAATGTAATATATCCTAAATGATCATGTTTATATAATAAAATGTAAACTATCCTAAATGATCAGGGTTAATGTAATAAAACGTAAACTGTCCTAAATGATCAGGGTTAATGTAATAAAACGTAAACTGTCCTAAATGATCAGGGTTAATGTAATAAAACGTAAACTGTCCTAAATGATCAGGGTTAATGTAATAAAACGTAAACTGTCCTAAATGATCAGGGTTAATGTAATAAAACGTAAACTGTCCTACACTGTCCATAATGATCAGGGTTAATATAAAGAAATGTAAATTATCCTAAATGATCAGGGTTAATGTCATAAAACGTAAACTGTCCTACACTGTCCATAATGATCAGGGTTAATATAATGAAATGTAATATATCCTAAATGATCAGGGTTAATATAATGAAATGTAATATATCCTAAATGATCATGTTTATATAATAAAATGTAAACTATCCTAAATGATCAGGGTTAATGTAATAAAACCTAAACTGTCCTAAATGATCAGGGTTAATGTAATAAAACGTAAACTGTCCTAAATGATCAGGGTTAATGTAATAAAACGTAAACTGTCCTAAATGATCAGGGTTAATATAATAAAACGTAAACTGTCCTAAATGATCAGGGTTAATGTAATAAAACGTAAACTGTCCTACACTGTCCATAATAATCAGGGTTAATATAATGAAAGGTAATCTATCCTAAATGATCAGAGTTAATATAATAAAACGTAAACTGTCCTACACTGTCCATAATGATCAGGGTTAATATAATGAAATGTAAATTGTCCTAAATGATCAGAGTTAATATATTAAAACGTAAACTGTCCTACACTGTCCATAATGATCAGGGTTAATATAATGAAATGTAAATTATCCTAAATGATCAGGGTTAATATAATAAAAATGTAATCTATCCTAAATGATCAGAGTTAATATAATAAAACGTAAACTGTCCTACACTGTCCATAATGATCAGGGTTAATATAATAAAATGTGAACTATCCTACATGATCAGGGTTAATATAATAAAATGTAAACTGTCCTACATGATCAGGGTTAATATAATAAAATGTAAACTATCCTAAATGATCAGGGTTAATATAATAAAATGTAAACTGTCCTAAATGATCAGGGTTAATTTAATAAAATGTAAATTATCCTAAATGATCAGGGTTAATGTAATAAAATGCAAAGTATCCTACATGATCAGGGTTAATATAATAAAATGTAAACTATCCTAAATGATCAGGGTTAATATAATAAAATGTAAACTGTCCTACATGATCAGGGTTAATATAATAAAATGTAAACTGTCCTACATGATCAGGGTTAATATAATAAAATGTAAACTGTCCTACATGATCAGGGTTAATATTATAAAATGTAAACTGTCCTACATGATCAGGGTTAATATAATAAAACGTAAACTGTCCTACACTGTCCATAATGATCAGAGTTAATATAATAAAATGTAAACTATCCTAAATTATCAGGGTTAATATAATAAAATGTAATCTATCCTAAATGATCAGGGTTAATATAATAAAATGTAAACTGTCCTACACTGTCCTAAATGATCATGTTTATATAATAAAATGTAAACTGTCCTACACTGTCCTAAATGATCAGGGTTAATATAATAAAATGTAATCTATCCTAAATGATCAGAGTTAATATAATAAAACGTAAACTGTCCTACACTGTCCATAATGATCAGGGTTAATATAATGAAATGTAATCTATCCTAAATGATCAGAGTTAATATAATAAAACGTAAACTGTCCTACACTGTCCATAATGATCAGGGTTAATATAATAAAATGTAATCTATCCTAAATGATCAGGTTTAATATAATAAAATGTAATCTATCCTAAATGATCAGAGTTAATATAATAAAACGTAAACTGTCCTACACTGTCCATAATGATCAGGGTTAATATAATAAAATGTAAATTATCCTAAATGATCAGGGTTAATATAATAAAATGTAATCTATCCTAAATGATCAAAGTTAATATAATAAAACGTAAACTGGCATACACTGTCCATAATGATCAGGGTTAATATAATGAAATGTAAATTATCTGAAATGATCAGAGTTAATATAATAAAACGTAAACTGTCCTACACTGTCCATAATGATCAGGGTTAATATAATAAAATGTAATCTATCCTAAATGATCAGGGTTAATATAATGAAATGTAAATTATCCTAAATGATCAGGGTTAATATAATAAAATGTAATCTATCCTAAATGATCAGAGTTAATATAATAAAATGTAAACTATCCTACACTGTCCATAATGATCAGGGTTAATGTAATAAAATGCAAAGTATCCTAAATGATCAGGTTTAATATAATGAAATGTAAATTATCCTAAATGATCAGGTTTAATTTAATGAAATGTAAATTATCCTAAATGATCAGAGTTAATATAATAAAATGTAATCTATCCTAAATGATCAGAGTTAATATAATAAAACGTAAACTGTCCTACACTGTCCATAATGATCAGGGTTAATATAATGAAATGTAAATTGTCCTAAATGATCAGGGTTAAAGTAATAAAATGTAAAGTATCCTAAATGATCAGGGTTAATATAATAAAATGTAATCTATCCTAAATGATCAGAGTTAATATAATAAAACGTAAACTGTCCTACACTGTCCATAATGATCAGGGTTAATATAATAAAATGTAAACTATCCTAAATGATCAGGGTTAATGTAATAAAATGTAAAGTATCCTAAATGATAAGGGTTAATATAATAAAATGTAATCTATCCTAAATGATCAGGGTTAATATAAAGAAATGTAAATTATCCTAAATGATCAGGGTTAATGTAATAAAACGTAAACTGTCCTACACTGTCCATAATGATCTGGGTTAATATAATGAAATGTAATCTATCCTAAATGATCAGGGTTAATATAAAGAAATGTAAATTATCCTAAATGATCAGGGTTCATGTAATAAAACGTAAACTGTCCTACACTGTCCATAATGATCAGGGTTAATGTAATAAAATGTAAACTATCCTAAATGATCAGGGTTAATATAATAAAACGTAAACTGTCCTACACTGTCCATAATGATCAGGGTTAATATAATAAAATGCAAAGTATCCTACATGATCAGGGTTAATATAATAAAATGTAATCTATCCTAAATGATCAGGGTTAATATAATAAAATGTAAACTATCCTACATGATCAGGGTTAATATAATAAAATGTAATCTATCCTAAATGATCAGGGTTAATATAATAAAATGCAAAGTATCCTACATGATCAGGGTTAATATAATAAAATGTAAACTATCCTAAATGATCAGGGTTAATATAATAAAATGTAATCTATCCTAAATGATCAGGGTTAATATAATAAAATGCAAAGTATCCTACATGATCAGGGTTAATATAATAAAATGTAAACTATCCTAAATGATCAGGGTTAATATAATAAAATGTAATCTATCCTAAATGATCAGGGTTAATATAATAAAATGCAAAGTATCCTACATGATCAGGGTTAATATAATAAAATGTAAACTATCCTAAATGATCAGGGTTAATATAATAAAATGTCATCTATCCTAAATGATCAGGGTTAATATAATAAAATGTAAACTATCCTACATGATCAGGGTTAATATAATAAAATGTAATCTATCCTAAATGATCAGGGTTAATATAATAAAATGCAAAGTATCCTACATGATCAGGGTTAATATAATAAAATGTAAATTATCCTAAATGATCAGGGTTAATATAATAAAATGTAATCTATCCTAAATGATCAGGGTTAATATAATAAAATGCAAAGTATCCTACATGATCAGGGTTAATATAACAAAATGTAAACTATCCTAAATGATCAGGGTTAATATAATAAAATGTAAACTATCCTACATCATCAGGGTTAATATAATAAAACGTAAACTGATCTACACTGTCCATTATGATCAGAGTTAATATAATAAAATGCAAAGTATCCTAAATGATCAGGGTTAATATAATAAAATGTAATCAATCCTAAATGATCGGAGTTAATATAATAAAATGTAAACTATCCTAAATGATCAGGGTTAATATAATAAAATGTAATCTATCCTAAATGGTCAGGGTTAATGTAATAAAATGTAAAGTATCCTAAATGATCAGGGTTAATATAATAAAATGTAAACTATCCTAAATGATCAGGGTTAATGTAATAAAATGTAAAGTATCCTAAATGATCAGGGTTAATATAATAAAATGTAAACTATCCTAAATGATCAGAGTTAATATAATAAAATGTAAAGTATCCTAAATGATCAGGGTTAATATAATAAAATGTAATCTATCCTAAATGATCAGAGTTAATATAATAAAATGTAAACTATCCTAAATGATCAGGGTTAATGTAATAAAACGTAAACTGTCCAACATGATCAGGGTTAATATAATGAAATGTAAACTATCCTAAATGATCAGAGTTAAAATAATAAAATGTAAACTATCCTACATGATCAGGGTTAATATAATAAAATGTAAAGTATCCTAAATGATCAGGGTTAATATAATAAAATGTAATCTATCCTAAATGATCAGAGTTAATGTAATAAAACGTAAACTGTTCTACACTGTCCATAATGATCAGGGTTAATATAAAGAAATGTAAATTATCATAAATGATCAGAGTTAATATAATAAAACGTAAACTGTCCTACACTGTCCATAATGATCAGGGTTAATATAATAAAATGTAAATTTGTCCTACACTGTCCATAATGATCAGGGTTCATGTAATAAAATGTAAACTATCCTAAATGATCAGGGTTAATATAATAAAACGTAAACTGTCCTACACTGTCCATAATGGTCAGGGTTAATATAATGAAATGTAAACTATCCTAAATGATCAGGGTTAATATAATAAAACGTAAACTGTCCTACACTGTCCATTATGATCAGGGTTAATATAATAAAATGCAAAGTATCCTACACGATCAGGGTTAATATAATAAAATGTAATCTATCCTAAATGATCAGGGTTAATATAATAAAATGTAAACTATCCTACATGATCAGGGTTAATATAATAAAATGTAATCTATCCTAAATGATCAGGGTTAATATAATAAAACGTAAACTGTCCTACACTGTCCATAATGATCAGAGTTAATATAATAAAATGTAAATTATCCTAAATGATCAGAGTTAATATAATAAAATGTAATCTATCCTAAATGATCAGGGTTAATATAATAAAACGTAAACTGTCCTACACTGTCCATAATGATCAGAGTTAATATAATAAAATGTAAATTATCCTAAATGATCAGAGTTAATATAATAAAATGTAATCTATCCTAAATGATCAGGGTTAATATAATAAAACGTAAACTGTCCTACACTGTCCATAATGATCAGAGTTAATATAATAAAATGTAAATTATCCTAAATGATCAGAGTTAATATAATGAAATGTAATCTATCCTAAATGATCAGGGTTAATATAATAAAATGTAAATTGTCCAACACTGTCCATAATGATCAGGGTTAATATAATAAAATGTAAATTGTCCTACACTGTCCATAATGATCAGTGTTAATATAATAAAACGTAAACTGTCCTACACTGTCCATAATGATCAGGGTTAATATAATAAAATGTAAATTATCCTAAATGATCATGGTTAATATAATAAAATGTAAACTGTCCTACACTGTCCATAATGATCAGAGTTAATATAATAAAATGTAATCTATCCTAAATGATCAGGGTTAATATAATAAAACGTAAACTGTCCTACACTGTCCATAATGATCAGAGTTAATATAATAAAATGTAAATTATCCTAAATGATCAGAGTTAATATAATAAAATGTAATCTATCCTAAATGATCAGGGTTAATATAATAAAACGTAAACTGTCCTACACTGTCCATAATGATCAGAGTTAATATAATAAAATGTAAATTATCCTAAATGATCAGAGTTAATATAATAAAATGTAAACTGTCCTACACTGTCCATAATGATCAGAGTTAATATAATGAAATGTAATCTATCCTAAATGATCAGAGTTAATATAATAAAATGTAATCTATCCTAAATGATCAGAGTTAATATAATAAAACGTAAACTGTCCTACACTGTCCATAATGATCAGGGTTAATATAATAAAATGTAAATTATCCTAAATGATCATGGTTAATATAATAAAATGTAAACTGTCCTACACTGTCCATAATGATCAGAGTTAATATAATAAAATGTAAACTATCCTAAATGATCAGGGTTAATGTAATGAAATGTAATCTATCCTAAATGATCAGAGTTAATATTATAAAACGTAAACTGTCCTACACTGTCCATAATGATCAGGGTTAAGATAATGAAATGTAATCTATCCTAAATGATCAGGGTTAATGTAATAAAACGTAAACTGTCCTACACTGTCCATAATGATCAGGGTTAATATAATGAAATGTAAATTATCCTAAATGATCAGGGTTAATGTAATAAAATGCAAAGTATCCTAAATGATCAGGGTTAATATAATAAAATGTGAACTGTCCTACATGATCAGGGTTAATATAATAAAACGTAAACTGTCCTACACTGTCCATAATGATCAGAGTTAATATAATAAAATGTAAATTATCCTAAATGATCAGAGTTAATATAATAAAACGTAAACTGTCCTACACTGTCCATAATGATCAGAGTTAATATAATAAAATGTAAATTATCCTAAATGATCAGAGTTAATATAATAAAATGTAATCTATCCTAAATGATCAGAGTTAATATAATAAAACGTAAACTGTCCTACACTGTCCATAATGATCAGGGTTAATATAATAAAATGTAAATTATCCTAAATGATCATGGTTAATATAATAAAATGTAAACTGTCCTACACTGTCCATAATGATCAGAGTTAATATAATAAAATGTAAACTATCCTAAATGATCAGGGTTAATGTAATGAAATGTAATCTATCCTAAATGATCAGAGTTAATATAATAAAACGTAAACTGTCCTACACTGTCCATAATGATCAGGGTTAAGATAATGAAATGTAATCTATCCTAAATGATCAGGGTTAATGTAATAAAACGTAAACTGTCCTACACTGTCCATAATGATCAGGGTTAATATAATGAAATGTAAATTATCCTAAATGATCAGGGTTAATGTAATAAAATGCAAAGTATCCTAAATGATCAGGGTTAATATAATAAAATGTGAACTGTCCTACATGATCAGGGTTAATATAATAAAATGTAAACTGTTCTACACTGTCCATAATGATCAGGGTTAATTTAATAAAATGTAAATTATCCTTAATGATCAGGGTTAATATAATAAAATGCAAAGTATCCTAAATGATCAGGGTTAATATAATAAATTGTGAACTGTCCTACATGATCAGGGTTAATATAATAAAATGTAAACTGTCCTAAATGATCAGGGTTAATATAATAAAATGTAAACTATCCTAAATGATCAGGGTAAAAAATATAATTAAATGTAAATTATCCTAAATGATCAGGGTTATTATAATAAAATGTAAACTATCCTAAATTATCAGGGTTAATATAATAAAATGTGAAATGTCCTACATGATCAGGGTTAATATAATAAAATGTAAACTGTCCTACATGATCAGGGTTAATATAATAAAATGTAAACTATCCTAAATGATCAGGGTTAATATAATAAAATGTAAACTATCCTAAATGATCAGGGTTAATATAATAAAATGTAAACTGTCCTACATGATCAGGGTTAATATAATAAAATGTAAACTATCCTAAATGATCAGGGTTAATAGAATAAAATGTAAATTATCCTAAATGATCAGGGTTAATATAATAAAATGTAAACTGTCCTAAATGATCAGGGTTAATATAATAAAATATACTATTCTAATTGTCTTATATGAAAATTGATTGTATTTATTCTATTAACCATGGTCATTTAGGTTTGCATTAAGTTTTACATTTTATTACATTTTTAGGACAGATTATATTTTATTTCATTAACCTTGATCATTTAGGAAAATATGTTCTCTTGGTCAATGTCATTAAAAATCTGTTTATTGAATCTCAAGAGTTGGTCAGAGAATCGTTTGTCCGTGTAGCAACATCAACAAAGGTAATTTTCTCCCACTTAACTTTCAAAATAGCATCCGAAAATGATGAATCTAAAATCCATCAGGTAAATACTTTTTTCGGTATTAGTTTTTCATCACACGTAATATTAACATAAAAATTATTTTTATTCAAAATAAGTTAAATACTCACTCTAAGTTATTATCATATAAGTCCGCTGGTGTGCAAAAAAATGGGAACATTATGATAATTATTTGCAAATGTTACGATTAAATAGCAGCAAAGATATATTGTTAATAGAACACAGATTTCTCGCGGGCCCAATAAGTTTCAATAAAATTGTTATGTTATATAAATATTTCATTTTGTGAGACTAAGATGTCTACAATTTATCACGTTTAGGACATTTTTAGCACGATTATGATTTCTCTATGGAACTAATATAAATCAGTGTATAAAACACAAATCTCTAAATCTCTGGAAATCTCTAACAAATTCGACAAAAAAGAGTGTTCCTTTTTTTGTTTGTCAAAGCCAGAATGCATTTTATTCTTTATATATTTCGCTTGCAAGGACTAAATGCAAATGAAATAAGTTAGACTTAAATTAAATGAATTATAAATAAAATTAATAGAGTAAGAAAGAATTGCTTGCCTTTGTAAAATCTTCCCAAATTAACTTATCAGTCTTTTAAATCTGTCGACACAAACATTCTCTTTGAATATTTCCAAAACTGCGTAACTTTCTACCGAAAAGTCACTGAAAACAGATGGGCCTCATTATGACACCAATTTAATTTAGTTTAATATATCGTATATTCTGGAACAAAATGTTTAGGCAATACACACGGAGGACGGTTCAGTCAGTCTTGCAAGTATTCTATGATACCCCCTGTGGCAAATATACTCCACCCATAAAATTTTACATATACCTTTTTCCCACTACACCTTATGAAATGTTCAAAAGAATCTCAATTGTTTAAGTGTTATGTTATTTTAAACAAATATGACATCATTATTACAATTCAATTTTACACAAACGTCTGTTGAATGATATTATCTTATTAACTCAATTCATCCAGAAGGCTCGATGCCTGATATATAATATTACGTTTAACGTTTAGAGAACTTGTTTTGGGGTCCTTTGTCTTTACAGAAAAATTAAGCAAAACTAAGAGGAAAAGTAATTTGCCAAATATGAGGTAAGTTTCATACAACGACTGCAGATAAAGTCTGTAATTTTGTTTATATACTGCCATACTTTGACAACATTCCGATCTTTCTGTAAGTGGAAAATAATGCAGAAAACCGCACCAGGGTCTGGCTTTGCCAATGAGTTTTGCATCTCAAGAGATTTGTTTCTTCCAACTGCTTTTGATTCCATCATTTTAAGTGGATGGAGTTGTTTATGTAAAAATTTCTCTCATCATTCAAGTTTGTGTTGAATATTTTAGTCGATTGCTGTCTTGGTAGTTAAGTGAAAAGTAAACCGTAAATAGTCCCATCTTAAAATCATTGATACTCTGAAAGCACAACTTCTGAAGAGCAGTTGATGGAACTGTTATTGTACTGTTTGTTTTACAGAACAGAACAGAACAGAACGTTTATTAGACGTGTACGAAGTATATTGTCTTGGTAACATAAATACATGTATATACAAAGAACAACATAGTCAACGTGACAACGCAAAATACAAAGAAATACAAAGAAAACGCAAAGAAAATAATATTAATAATGACCTTGAGGATGAAAAAATTAACTTAAAACGTTAAGGATGTTATTCCTTATGGTTAATGCTTCTTTAACATACAATGATAAAGCGATGATTTCTTTTTTGTTATTACTTTGTAAAAGTTGAATATATTTGTAAACAGACGGTCTAACAATTTAAAACCTTTTAATATATTTATTTCTGACATCGGTGTAGCATGGACATTTACAAACAAAGTGAAATTCATCTTCTATATCATAAGAATTACAGCACAGACAGTATCTTTCTTCTCTTACGATTCGATTTCTGTTATATCTACCTGTTTGAATTCTTAAAGGTAGGACCGAAAGTCTTAATCTGCAAAAATAAAACCTTAAACTTTTTGGTAACAAATCTAAATATGATTCATATTCTAGACGACATTTAAATTCTCTGTAGAAAAACAACACTGGGCTATTCAATGATCGATACTAATCTTGTTTAAAACAATCAATAATTCTATTTAAATTCTAGCAAAAATGATTTGATGTTAACAGTGTTGGCAATATCAAATATATAGGCGTATCCATAATCACTTAATAACATTTTAACATTATAAACCCAGTTTATTTGACCATTTTTACAATCTGTCAAAGCTTGGTTATAAACAGTATGTAAAATAATATTATCAGTATTCACAAGTTTCAACCAGTATTGTACAATTCTGACAAATCTATGAATATAAAGAGGGTATCTACCCATTTCACCATAAACACTTGCTGTACACGTGTTGTAATTAACTTTTAACAAGCGTTTGCAAACTTTTAAATGAACTCTTTCTATTTCTTTCGATTTTGTATATCCCCAAATCTCTGAAGCATAGTTAAGAACTGACAGGACAAAAGCATCGAACAACTGACATAATATTTTCGGACTCAAGTCATATTCTTTACACTTGCATAAAAGTACTTTTAAAGATTTCAACGCCTTACCAATTAAATGCTCTTGATTTAAAACAAAGTTTCCCGTGTAATTACTATCGGGTACATAATCTGGGTCATCGTATAATGAATTGAGGCCATCATAAATAACAAAATCATTTTTATTTCCAACACGACTGTTACAATCGCCAGAGATGAACACAGAACCTAAATTACTATATGTAAATATATCATTTTCAAGTGTGTCAAACAGGTCAACGTTAAAAGTATTATAAGCTGGCGATTCTTGACCCCAAATGTAAACACCACACAAATATATATCTTCAACGGTTTTAAAGAAGGTATGGTCTAATTTTAACCATATAATCGTATCATAGTGGTTTTTAATAATTTCAATTCCACCTATTAGATGATCCTTGTAACATAAAACTATACCCTCGCTGAATCTACGTGCATTGCGGTTTTGAAACTTTCTGTAAAAATTATGACAAACAAAACCATTTAATAAAATATTTTTGGAAGCATTTGTCCAAGTTTCATATAAAAACAAATATCATTATTAGAAACTATATTTACAAATTCTTTTGACGACTGTTTTTCTTTTGTAAGTCCGTGAACATTCCAGGAGATAACTTTAAGTTCATCCCCATCATGCCCCTAGTCTCTAACCGGTTTTCCCTCAATATACAGGGTATCATATGCAATCCATGCCTTTTTTCCCTTGTCTCTTGCTTCCTTCATTTTACTTACGAGCTTACGCTGTTTATCAGATACTTCTTTCGGAAATTGTTCAAACATGAAGTACCCTGTACCTTGAAGGTTTCTCCATTGTTTACGTACAAGTTCACGGTCCTTGAAATAAGTAAACTTGCACTTTTCCTTTAACCGGATAACTACGCGTTCTATGCACTCTCTCAAATTTTATGGCGTCTACTGTTTTCTTATTTAACTTAAGAACATCTTTCAAATGCTTTCTCTGTTTTGTCTCTGTCTGTTCAGGCGTTTCGTTCTGTATTTCACCTTCAACTTCAGACTCAGACACATGACTGCTTGCACCATTTGCCATATTGTCGCTTTCGCTAGAATCACCATCATCATCATCATAATCAGACACTATACATTTGCCCTCTGGTATGTTCGTAAACACAAGATTGTTGCGCATAGACTGCGACTTCATGTAAGACATATCATCTTGAAGAGTCTGTCGCTGCTTTTCTAAAGTTTCTACCCTGCTTGCTATCATTGCTATATTAATGTCTGACCCGTCTACCTTATTTCCTATCCTATCAACTTTGTTGTCCACACGTTTGACTCGATCATCAAGGGCCGTCCAAATACTCTTTAACTCCTTTTCGAAACTTGTCACTCTCTTTTCCAGCTGTTCTAGACCCTCTAATTTCTTTTCTACGGCTACTAGCCTCGAACTTATGTCTTTACTTATGTTTTGTAATCAAATCATCAAATCATTATTTGTTGGTTCATTTCCGGCCATATTTACTTTGTTGCTTTGACTTGACTCTAACAACTTTTCTGACTCCTGTGGAGAACTGTTGTCTAAAAAAACATTGCAAGTGTTACCTGTGTCCTCAACACCATATAAAATAGCATTTGGCTCACTCAAACAGACTTGTATCTACTTCTAGCTCTCCGGACGGGCCTCTCTCTTTAAAGTATTTGCTATTGTTCTCGGATTCATCACTACTATTACGTTTTTTACGCTTAATATTTCTATTTTTTGGCATTATCTATTAAAGAACACATTTGTCCACAATATTTCACTCAATCAGAATGTTAAAAAGTAAGCACTGTTTAAAAATTCCATATAAACACTAATTTTTCATCACATTTCAAATTTTACGTCCATTACCGCGCACATCACGTGACACAGAAACACCATTGCCAGTTGTAATAAAAATTCAACCAATCTCGTATTTTGTTTTTGTCAGATAAAAACAACGATAGCATGAGTACTTTACTTAAGTCAGAGGTGGTTCTAATCCAACTAGGGTCGGCTAAATTTCTCTTTGATAATTGTTCTCGGACAATGCGTCTGAAGGTCATTTTTCGCTCACCTCTGACCAAGTGAGGACTGTCTGTCGCTTGTGGACAGAAAGGTTAGAAAACTGTTGGATGCCAATGAGCACTTGATATGTGGACTCGCCGTCGGGATATGATCAAACTGACGTGACACCCAAATAAAAACGAACAACAATTAACGAGAAACTGATATCAAGCATCGAATTCTACCAGTTGTCCATGATAGACCCAGAGAGACCTTCACTGAAGGCTCTTTATTTTCTTCCTATCATTTTTCGACATACGACATATATTTTTTTTTCGTTCTTCCACTAACGACTTTTCCCCTAGTCCCTGTGCTGTAAATTATATCAAACGCCAGGTAAAAAGAAACGAATCATAAAAGAAAATATCATTGAGCTTTTCACTGGTAAGTACGTGTTTTTCCATTAGTGATTTTTATTCAACATCTAAAAATGCCTTTTTATCGTTTTTATTTTTGTAGACAATAAAAAAACAGTATGCTGTCTTTACATTTCAACCGATTCAAAATTACCGAAGGCGTTTAGAACCCCGGAATATTTTCACAATCATTTCTACATTGTTTTATTTTTTATTTTATAAGATTTAAAATGGCAAACCTTTGAATGAAACGCAAATTACAGCAGGATTTATTATTTATCTGACAGCGCAGTCTTGTTAGCCTTACTGACGAATTGAAATTCTCTAAATGTTTGATAATTGTCTTACATGATTTTTACTTGTATCTTCAATACTATCGTGTTTCAATAATTGTGTTCGGAAGATTCAGCAGGTTGGAGATGCTTTAACAAACAATATAGTTGATTAAACTAATGTATAGATTTCAATGCAATGTATAAATCTTTGAATTTCAATGATTTTATTATGTTTCTGTCAGATTTAATTGTCTCCGACCGATTAGAAAATGGCTAGTTAAAATATATGATGTTACCACGTCAGGAAATAAAGGCTT
The DNA here is from genome assembly GCA_012932295.1 of Cyclina sinensis. Lineage (NCBI taxonomy): Eukaryota > Metazoa > Mollusca > Bivalvia > Venerida > Veneridae > Cyclina > Cyclina sinensis. Next base: position 35,200,570 of record JAAONU010000006.1, on the reverse strand, counting down.
AGCGAGTATGAAACTTGTTTCTAAGTGCATGATATATCGATTCCAAATGAACAGAGAACTCCAAAAGTATATATCATTTTCACAGTGTCACTATCATAGCAAGCCGTTTTTAACAATACTTTCCGTTGGGTTTCCAAGCAGTTAAGCTGCCTTTCCATGGCAGTTATAAAATCATAATTTAGAATCAACGAAAAGCTCGCCTTTTTGATGAGATAAAACCAGAATAAGTAATTTGGCAATCGTGTTCTCCTTAACGTAATTTTCATATTTCCCTCAGGATGCTTAATATCATTCTAACAAAAAGTAAAAGCAGTGACTGCATCGATTACCTAGTCGGTCAAATTCACCTAAAAGTCCTTTTTGGCAGATTACTTGTATAACACTGGTTACTTCTGGAGAATCTATTCTGAAATCCGTTTTGGAAAAAAAGTTTTCAATAGGACCTCCATATTACATTTTTATCTCGAAACTTAGTGTCTATAGCCTTTATCATCATGCTTATACCAGCGAACTCGTCTTATCTTTTTATTTGTTTCATTTATTTACATTTGTTGTTACTTTATATTAACAAGTTTTGGAGTAATATTTGAATATTGTCCAAAATGCTTTATTTAAGAGAACATATCAAACGTTATATTAAAAAAAAAAGAACTGTGGCAAACAACTAAACCAGTACTTAATACAAAACAAATATATATATATATATCTTATCTATCTTATACAGCAGATATAAGAGGTAAACAACAAACTGTAGACGAAGGCAACCGAAAAATTATGAGAAACATTGTCAGTAGAACGATGAAATATAAACATAGCTCTATTGTTATATGGCACACAAATTTCTCGTGGGTACAGTAATTTTCAACTTAAACGTAATGTTTCTATATTTGCATACATAAATGTCTCATTTTCTAACACTTTAGTGCCAATATTTTATGATGTTTGTAGCAATTTCATAGAAAACATGATTTTTTCAAGAAATCAGTGTATAAATCTAGAATTTTAGCAACTAGAAAACAAGTTTTAGTAATACATATTGCGACATTTGAGTTACCGACTGATTCAGGTTTACAGCTTTACCTCGTTATGATGCTGTCAGATGGCGCGATTTTATACGCTGGAATTATATTTTTTCTTGGATAGATTTTTGAATCAGACAAATAATAATTTAAGAAGACCAAGCCAAAGGTATCAAGTATCATTCATAACTTGAAGTGATTAGTCATTTATATATCGTCACTATTGTTTTGTTAAAACATGAAATATGTTTTCTTTTTGTGATTACTTCAGATTTTGACAAGAATACGCAGAATCAATTTAATCTTCCTTTCAAGTAGGGTTAGGGTTAGTTAACAATATAAAATGCTCACAGAGACAAACTGTCACAAGTGTCAGTCTGAAAGTTGTGTAGGTTTTCCTTGGAATTGATGCCTTCCACTGTCGTCACTATCACAGTAATCATCATCACTATCATCGTCATCATCACTGTCGTCACTGATATCGGCAAAATCGTTGACTATTTAGAACAAGTAAATAAACGCTCAACAAAACAAATACAAAATACAAATAATACAAAATAAATGTTTGTTTCCGTTATCCATTAACACCATCGTCATTTGCAGCATCGTCAATAACATCAATGAAATATTATCATTCCAAAATATTTTTCTTCTTATTGCATATTTTTGTTTCTCACCATCTTCATCATCAACATCAACTTTAATAAAATACCCTTCACCAAAAACAATGTATTTTTTCATAAAATGATTATTACAGTTTAAGAAACCGAACATACGTTTAATATGAACTAGAACTTCTTTTTTACTTGACAGATTTTTTTCCATTTTTTAAAAATCTGGAACAGAGACTGCTATATGGAATTATTTCTGATATCAAAAATTTATTTTATTTTATAATTGATTGTATTTGTTTATATTTCTTAATATCCCATGGTGGAAATTAAGCCGAAGCAAACGCCAAACATGAAGATGAATAATACCACAAAAATAACATTACACACATACCACACATGCGATCGGTTCGTGTGTTCAAATAATAAAATATATGAAAGCAGAGGAATCTCACTGATTTGAAGTTTTGATACGATCTTTTTTTATACCATTCAGTCCCGAGATATTTGGTACGAAAATGTAAACCGGATGTGCTTGCTGCAACATTTCTTTCTATGTGTAGTTTTCATTAAAAAAAGCTGAAGGAAAGAAAAATAATACAAAAGATTAATGAGCTAGATAATGATTTTGTTGTATTGTGTGGGGACTGGAACATGATATTAAACCCGGTTTTAGACTGTGAAAATTATGTAAATTTAAACAATCCGAGAACAAGAAATGTCGTTTTAGATTTTATTATAAATAATGATTACTGTGATATATGGAGAGAAATGCACGATGATGATAGAGAATATACATGGAAAAGATTTAATCCAGAAAAAAAATTTGCTCGTCTTGACTTTTTTCTCGTTAGTAGAAGTTTTAAAAACTACGTTACTTTTTCAGAGATTTTACCTGGATACAGATCTGACCATTCAGGTATTACAATAAAATGGAAGTTGACTGAGAATAAAAGGGGGAGGGGATATTGGAAATTCAACAATTCTTTACTGAAAGACCAAAATTATGTTTCTCTTGTTAAAAAAATTTTAAATGATTTAAAAAATACACATACTATGAATGTTCACTCAGAAGGTGCCAATTCAATAGAGTCGCCAAACATTAATATTAATGACCAATTGTTTTTAGAAACCTTTCTGGTAGTTCTAAGAGGTGAAACCATAAAATTTTCATCAGAAAAAAGGAAAAGAGAACAGCAATTCCAAATACAAGTAGAAGAAAAAATAAAAAGCTTAGAAAAACAAATTATTACAAATTCAGATAATGTACTATTAGAAGACTTGACAACTAAGAAAAATGAACTTAAAGTTTATAGAAATAAGATAATTGAAGGAGTTATGGTAAGGGCAAAATGCAGATATGAAAGCCTTGGTGAAAAGCCTACAAAATATTTTTTTGGATTAGAAAAAAGAAACTTCACAAATAAAACTATTTTTCAATTGCTTGACGAAGACAATAAAGAATATAAGTCAACGGAGGAAATATTAAACTATCAAAAACTATTCTATAGTAAATTATTCACAGACACTATTGACATCGACGACCAGACACTTTACGAAACGATAGGACCAAATACAGTTACCATAAATAATGAACATATTCAAAATCTTGAAGGTGAACTAACACTTGACGAACTAACAACAGCTCTTAACCTAATGAAAAATGACAAAAGCCCAGGATTAGACGGATACACATCTGAATTCTTTAAGTTTTTTTGGGATGATCTAAAATTTTGGATTTTACGTTCGTTAAATTTTGGATACAGACAAGGATCTTTGTCTGTTACTCAAAAGCAAGGTGTTATAACGTGTCTTCCAAAACCAAATAAAAATAAAATGTTTTTAAAAAACTGGCGACCAATTTCACTTCTGAATGTTATATATAAATTAGCATCTACAGCAATTGCAAATCGATTAAAAAAAATACTTAATTATATTATTCATACGGATCAAAAAGGTTTTGTAGAAGGAAGATTCATAGGCGAAAACATAAGAATAGTTTACGATATTTTATTTGAAACAGAAACACAAAATATACCAGGTTTATTGCTTTCGATAGATTTTCAACAAGCTTTTGATAGTGTTTCTTGGAAATACATTGGCAAAGTTTTAAATTATTATAATTTCGGAGATTCTTTTAAACGATGGATTAAAGTTTTTCAAGAAGGGTCAGAGTCTTGTATACTACAAAATGGACACATGTCAGATTGTTTTCGACTCTCTCGAGGTTATAGACAAGGAGATCCTATTTCGCCTTATATTTTTATTTTATGCGCAGAAATTTTAGGTAAAATGTTACGTTGTAACAATAATATAATTGGAATAAAGATATATAACAAAGAACATAAATTATCACAATATGCGGATGATACACAGATTTTTTTAAATGGTACAGAGCTGTCACTTAAAAGTTGTCTAGACACTTTAAATAAATTCTATAATATGTCAGGTTTGAAAATTAACGTAGAAAAAACAAAAGCAATGTGGTTAGGTTCTTTAAAAAATTCAGATAGAAAATTATGTAGAGATATCCCTCTAGAATGGACAAAAGGTCCTATGAAAATTTTAGGAGTTAATTTCACAAGCTCGGTAAAAAACATATGGAATAATAATACAAACGAAATATTACTGAAATGTAGTTCTCTTTTGGAAATTTGGTGAAAAAGAAACTTAACATTATTTGGAAAAGTCACAGTCTTAAAATCTTTAGTTTTTTCAAAATTTGTACATTTATTTATTGCATTACCAAATCCTCCAGACGAATTAGTTAAATCTTTAGAAACAATGGCGTATAAATTTTTGTGGAATAATGGTCCTGACAGGATCAAAAGAGAGGTTGCGATTAAACAAGTACAATTTGGTGGATTAGGTATGCTGAATTTAAATTCTTTTATTTGTAGTCTTAAGATTAATTGGTTAAGAAAACTTCTTTTAATAACGGAAGATGAAAGTTGGTCCACCCTTGCAAATATCAATATAAATAAATAAGTCAAACTTGGTTCTTTTTACATTTCAACAATTGTTAAAAATGTACCAAATCCGTTTTGGAAAGATGTATTAAATAGCTGGCAAAAATATTGTAAAAGTTTGAAAATAGAAAAATTATCAGAAATTCTTTTTTCCCCACTATGGTATAATGAACATTTTTCTAATAAATCCATTTTGTTAAAAACGTGGTACGAAAAAAACATTTTATACGTTATAGACTTGATAAATAATGAAGGCAATTTTTATACTTTCATTGAATTTAAAACAATATATAATATTCAAGGAACCTTTTTAGACTATTATAGGTTAATTGGGAACATTCCTGCCGAGTGGAAAAAGCTTATACAAGATAAAAGGTCAGAAACATTACAACAAAAAAACAGCCTATGTACGACACCTTATTTAGCTCAACTAATTAAAAATAAAAAAGGCTGCAAACACTTTTATGAAGTTATAGCTAAAACAAACCATATAACATTGCCGGTAAAATGGTTTAACGAAATAGGTGAAATAGAAGAAACAGTTTATAAAAACATATGTAAAAATTTAACGGAAATACACGAAATCAAGTTAAAGGACTTTCAATTTAAACTTAACAATAGAATAAAAGTTACAAAATCATTTTTGTATAAAATTAATAAAATTAGAAATAATGAATGTTCATACTGTAACGCCGAGATAGAAACCATTAATCATCTATTTTATAACTGTACAAAGGTTAAGAATTTTTACTAACTGTAAAATATTGGTTAAAAAATCAGTGTGAAATTGAAATTGGTAATCAGTTTAATCTCTTTATCTTTTCTATTGATACAAACTCCTTAGCAGGAAGATACACGTCTTTATGTTTAAAATATTATATTTATAAAACCAAGTTCAAAGAGAATGCGCAATTTCATTTAACTAGTGGACTTTTTAAATTATATTTGAAACAAAAATTGCAGACTCTGAAAAGTATTTTCTCTAATAATGGTAAGCTCGATTGTTTTAATAACAATTTTGGACTACTTTTGGAAAAACTTTCAGAGTAACCAGGTACCTGGCAAACATTTCTGTGTCCCGTAAAATAAAATCGTAAATATTAAATATAAAAGAAAAAGTAATATAATCAATTAAAAACCTTACTGACTGAAACATCTAACAAATTTGAACAATGTTACAAATATGAACAATGTTACAGTACACCATTGTTTAAAAATGGACCTCGTTTCTTTTCAAATTATTGTTTGTTTGGGTTTTTTAGTTTTTTATATGTTATTTCATTATATATAAAACTGTTTCGGGTCTCTAACATTATATTATATGTTTTTCTATTTTTATATTGATGCTTCATTAGTATATCACTTTGTAAGGCATACAGGGGATGGTTCCCCGACCCCTGATACGCCTACGACGGGGATAATAAATGGGGTTACCCGAAAGGGGCCCGAAACGGAAAAAAAAGAAAAAAAAAGAAAAAAAAAGAAAAATAAGACTATTCTAAATGAGTGACACAATAAATGTCTGACAAATTTCTTACCATTTGATTTATATATTATTAAATGAACTTGGTAGAAAATGGATCGCGAAGTTTCACCTTTGACTTAGTATTCCGTTGGTTTAAGAATTTGAAATATAATTTTACATACAACTCGTGAATTATTTTCTTTTTTTAAAAATAAAATATGTAAAACAAACATATATAACAAATTGGATATCCGTTGGGGATCATGCTTTTGTCATACTGTTTCAGAAAATTCTTGTAACGTGTTGCATAGAATATTAATTCTTCCAATTTGACTTATGCTTAGCGGAGGTGAAATGGCCGTCGATAGCATTACTTTATATTTGATTTATTTGAAAGAGAACATCACTGTTTAAATCTTAATTCAAAGATCTAACTGATAGTTTGTCTGTAATAACGTAAACGGCATGTCATATATATATGACTGAGAGATTCACACTTTCGACCTTGGTATAGAAAAGTTGTTTACCATATAAGCAACAAAGCCATCGTACCTTAACTAAATTCAAGTTAAGATAAAATTTGCGATACGACTAACATTTTAGTAGCAACTGTCGTCGCTAAAACTAGAGTTTTTAAATTGATTACAATTTTTGTATAGAAATCTGCACACTGGTGCATTTCTAGACCATGTTGTGATAAGATGCGTTCTATCTCTTTTTCAACATTCCATGTTGTTGGCTGTCTAGAGATCACACAATTTTTTCCCTTCAAATATGGAAAGCATGTGTACAAGTAATCAATGTTAAACTTTCATGAGTAACCCAGATTTTACTCTCACCAATCTGAAATATTGCATGTATATGTGTAAATATCTCTAACAGACATCTGTTGTCTTCATGTAATTTGCTTTTATAACCGGCCTGTTTTTATTACAAGTCAATTAACAACCCTCAGTAGTGCAATCAGGCCACTCACGTCACTGTATTATGTATATTTTTACCATGTAATATTGTGATTACGTATAGATATCGGCATTAAAATCTCAGAACACAAAATTAATTCACAAAGACAGACTTAAGCTGAAATCCTTATTTTTCTAAAATAATGAGACAGATAAAGCATACACGTGCACGATGTTGTTTTTTTCAATAAAAATAATGTCTAAAACTTTTTTATATCCACTTTTTGCTAAATATTTTACTTTTAAATCTGCAGTAACAACAGTATAGGCTGCCTTCGTGTAATATCTGAACTGGAAGTACATAATTTTAAATATTAAGACAATTTATCTAAGTCGTGTGCAAATTACACTGGTATGTTGGTTGTTCATACCATTGTTTTTCTTTCTAAATTCTTTGAAGAGCAGAGTACTGTATACTATTTTGCTTTTCTCAGGTAATTTACAAATGAAGATTAACAAAATCATACAAATGTTCAATTGCTTTATATAGAAATCTGATGTAAAAACTAAGATGTCGGTGTGTATAACATGTACATTTGCAAAGCTTCGACATAGTTCATCTCACCGAATGTCAAAATAAATTCGAATGCGAATTGTTAAATAGTGAGACACTGCAACAGGTATATATTTTCTTTCACTATTAATATTAACATAGGTAAACTTTTTAAAGAACTGTCAAAATATTTTGACAGGTTTCCAATTTACACTTATGTTTTCAGATTTACATTGAATTGAATTATAAAAAAAATATAATAATCTTTCAATACAGCAAGTTTACATGCAAATGTGCTGCAAACAGCTTATTTACATGTATGTATGTAAAATTGAAAATCTCTCTTTTTTCAACAAGTGCAGGTTGTATTTTAGCAATCAATTTCTAACTCAGACACATCAACACACTAATAACACGCCTATCTGGTATATCTTCTTCAGAAGTCAAAAAAAGATAAACTTCTAAAATTACAAAATCTTACAATTGCAGAGTGAAAGCAATACATAACCGAATGTTAACTGTATTTATATTGCATTCACGCCTATAAATATATCATAGAATATATTCATTTCATGAATCAACGAATACTGCTAGAACACTATATGTAAAATGTTTTCAAGTACAACAAATAAATATAGGTTTTGCAAATATGAGACAAGTAGATGAATGAAATTAATATTTCATTTTCATTCGTTACGCTTTAAACATAAAATTCAATTTTCCATCCTGATAGCTATAAACCGCTTCATAAAGATATGAATGATTAATGCTACAATAATGTGACAGAGTCTAATAGAAGTCACATATCTAAAAGTCTGTTAACATTTAAGATGAGATTTACAAAGGTTTTTACTCGATCAGAGATTTTTACGACAGGCGCGTTATGTATATAACTCGTATGATATTCATAGGCTGAATTTTTTAGTTTTTCGTAGGCTTGGGTTAAGATATTTTCCAGCCTTTACGTAAGCAGATAGATTACCGAAAATGATATAAATGTAGTTCTTAAAACTCACTTACTGAAACCTATCAGGTATTTATACGTCTATTCAAACATTTAACATGAGAGGACATTGAAATTAGTTTTGGCTGCCTTTATCTTTATCTTTACAATGCATTTGATCGTCAAAGAAAATGAGTAAGATTATCTTATGATATTGATTTTAAATTGCAAATTATGGCCAATGCAGTCATCGTTTTTACATGTTCACTGCACCAGGAGTATAATCAGGGCAATCAGTATCCTCAGCTTCTGTCCGCTAGGACTCCATAATAACTTGTTTTCCAATTAATAACTTTACTTATGTATACTTGCCGACTATGAAGTAATTAATAATTGAAAAACGAGAGATGGTTAACAAAAACATGACATCCTTTGTCTTACTGCTTCAAAAACGCTTATTATCCCCCGCCGAAGGCAGAGGGATATAGATTTGGCGTTGTCCGTCCGGCCGGCCGTGCTTCCGTCCGTCCGTCTTTCCGTCCGTCTTTCTGTCCGTTCGTCACACTTTGATTGGAACAAAACTCTAAAACTATTTAAGTTATAAACCGAAAACTTCGGACGTGGTTAAATCTCGTTAAGTAGAATTGCAATGAATAGGAACCGAAACTCATTACTTCATAATTTTGAGTTATTCCCCTTTGCTATTTTTCCTGTTTAACTTATAAACCTAAAACTTCATATGTGGTTACATCTCATTAAGTAGAAGTGCAGTGCATAGGAACTGTAACTCTTCACTTCATAATTTTTTAGTTATTCCTATTTTTCCTATTTAGAAAGTATTTAAGGTATCACAATTAAACTTCTTAGGTGCATATATGCCATTAAGAAGTTATGCACCGTATAGAAACTTAACTCTTCACTTGTTTAGACCAAAAATTGCTGTTGTTCCGCTGCTTTTTGAGAATGTTCTGACATCATTTCTTTCAAACTACATTATTTACCATAAAGCTTTTTTTGCCTCGCACAGCTCAATTTCTATGGGCGTTGATTCATTGTAAATAAAGATACCAAATTGATTTGTCATTCAAATTCCAAGGTCAAACATCTATGCAAACTTAACAGCCCTTTTCCAGTGATTTGTATTATTCGGGGGTATCACTTCAATGAATTTGCTTGTTAAATAGGTTTTTTTTTATATGTTTCCTGTGTTTCGATGCATGGATAAATTACGTGTTTAAGCAAATACTTCTGTTTCAATTTAAAATAAGTTAGAAATTGTCTTTTTAGAGATAAAATAAAACGGAATAATGTTGTGTGCGGTATATATTTTATTGCAATCAGAAACGCAAAGTAAAGTTTAATAGCAAGAGTATAGCTGTTGCAGAAGTGTTTTCACCTTTTTCCAAAAAAAAGAAAAGAAAAAAAAAGAAAATGAATGTTCATCCTTGATACAAATCAGAGGACATAAAGTTTAATAGAAGGACTGAATATTTAATCATATAATAATAATCAGAATTCGTTACAAACGTTCTTTGCTTTATGAGAGAAATTCCTACTTTATTAATAAAGCTGACTCACAAACAGTTGTCTGCCTATACATAACCTTGTCTGCGATGAATATATTGTTTATTTAAAAGGTTTTCAAACGTGTGTATCGAACATTGATTTATTAAATAATGTATGGCTTATAGTTTCTGTTCAGTTCAGTTTTTTAGTTACACCGCTGTTTACATATTAAGTCATTTTGAATGCAAACTACAGCTCATCTTAAAGATTGTTACTTACTGAAATATTTAAGTTGAGCATTGATATATAGTATCCAGAAACTCTTACGGTAATTTCCCTTTTCAGCGAGGCTTTTGAACTGTCACTAACCAAACCTACTGGTATTAAAGCCATATATGATACAGAAAATTTCCAAATCATTATGAGACTTTCCTTAATTGCCTAGAACCCTCTCTGACATTCATTTAATTCAGATACATAATGACTTTTTCATAACAGTTATATAATATTTGGTACACAAATATCGTAAATCTTGTCATTTTAGTAAGAAGATAAACACAAAATTCGTCAGCAAAATAAAAATTTTGACAGTCATGTTTTCCCATTTGTAAAATTCATATTCCCCGCGTGATTGTTTTGGTTGGGGAAAATGTGAATAAAGGTTGAAGTAAATTGACAACAGGAAGTTTTGTTTCTGGACATATAGCTTTCGAAATTTTGGACAGGTGTTGACTTCAGAGCTGCTACATGTGATTAAATATTCTGTGTTACTTTTCACACAACGTACTCCAAATCTTAAAGAATTTCTTTATTAATTTATCATTTGCTAATTTAAACTATTACAGAACTTTCTTGTTATAAGTTTGTGATGAAATGATAATAGCTATCATATTCTAAGGATTAAATAATCTTTTGTAATAGATGAAAAATTTAAATCTTTAATAATTCAAGTTCATTCGTTATTTTGGTACCTCTGCTCAAGATATTCACTTAAGACAACAGTATCGCAGTCATGCCAATATATACAACTTGACTCTAAAATATTTAACCACAGATGTAAAGATTTTAAATCTATCAGCTAGAAAAAAGAAACACAGAAATAATGGATTTGGTATTTTCAGCAAGAGCTTCATGTGTTTAATTTATAGGGGTACATTTACGCCGAATCTTCAAAATGAAGTAATCCTATGCTTAAATATTAAGATCTCTGTTTCAGGCGGAAGAAGAAATAATGACATTCCAGACCACCCAGCAAGCCGTTGTAGCAATTATCATAATGAAGCTAGAAAATTGTTTTTATATGCTGATCTCTTGTTTTACAAAAAAGTCTCTTTTCCAGTTAAATGTTTGGATTTATAGAAAGAACTGAGTCAGACTTCATTTGCATTTGGTTTTTCGTTTATCATTTGTTCTTGCAATTCAAATTTCACAAAGAACTGTTGTATCATTTTAATGTAAAAATAATAACTATATTATATGTTTAATATTATTATTGTTTATTATGATAACACTGTAGAGTACTGTATAACAAAGCATTTGTAAAAGGATTTTCGTATTAAATTATTATACGATATTGGTGAAATCAATTTCACTCGTTTGTTTGCAATTTCTATTCATATATTAGTTGGGTAACGTGAACAATCTTGTTGACAAAATCTAAAATCTATATTTGACATGAATGATATAATAGAATGTAAATTACACAGGACACAACATATGTGTATATTAGTTTATCTGTGCATTTTATTTTACTGAAAAATCAACATTAGTTTTACAAGAGTTTTTTCTCTCATCAAACTAAAACATGTTTAAGATACCATGATATAGATAATTTTTGTTTCTACAAATTTTTTTTGGATTAGGTCAAAAACTCTGATTTGATATTATTTTTACAAAATCGTAAAGAAAAATAATTAAAAAAATCAAAGCGCAAAAAAAATAAAATTTACAGTTAAAAGAAAAAAGAAATGCCTTTTTGTAAAAAAAATGGAATGAAATTGAGAAAATAAATGTAATGCACTAAGATCTATTACTCAATATCTTTTTTTAAGACTGATAACAACAACTGTACAACAATGATAGATTTAGAGATTTATTAGCATTCCCTCTTGCTCAATCTTAGAAAAACACTTAATATAGCTAAAGACGCTGGTCCAGTTTGGGACACAAACTCAGAAAACATGTTTTTAGTATCTCGGAACACTAAAACAAAGCAATATGTTCATGCAAAGTAACTTCCGTCATAGTTTTTTTCCCTTTAAGGGAAATATAAAACAATAACGTTTCATGAACATCTGAGGTTTTCATAAATAACTTGGACATGAACCGTTCAAAGACCTATGTTAAAGAGGCTGTACATAAAAAATTTTTTTCCATAAATTATATATTTAGATGCCGTGATATTATAACAACATAATATTTTACTTCAAAACTGATTATAAAAGTCAAAATAGAATAAAAAAAATATTTTCGCTCCAGCCTGATTTGAACTCTGGACCCTCATGTTAACAAAATATTTACAACGCTTTTACTGTCACCACCATCGCCGCGTGTGATATTAGAGTTATTTACTTTAAATCTTACACGATATAGTTATACCGTCGCGTTACGGTATAGCACTTTGAAAGGGAAAAATCAATTTATAATGTAATTATTTGACTTATTTTGTCAGTAAATTATTTTTTAAGCATTAGTCATAAATATTACAAGAAATTTATAATACAAGAAAACTTTCCTTTTTTTGTCATCTGGAGCACAGCCCCTTTAAGTAATAGAAGTAAAATCATTAGTATGCTCCAATATCACAGAAGTATTTGCAAATGTTACAATTCAATAGACGGAAGGCAATTCCGTTTGTGTAACACACAAATTACTCTTGGGTCCAATCACTTTCAATAAGAATGTTATGTACTATATTTGTTTACATAAATATCTCATTTTATTACCCTTAGATGTCTGCGATTTACCGCCTTTAGAACAATTTTAGCACAATTATAATTTCTCTACAGAACAAATATAAATCAGTGTATAAAACACAAATCCCGTGGCGTGGAGATTTTGTGTGCGAGAGATCAATCTTCAAAATGAAAAAGGAAGACAAAACTATATATGTTAAGTAACATCAACATAATGATGATAATACGAAAGAAATAAAAGAGGAGATTCGAAAAACATAAAACATTATTATTCACAGATCAGGCACTTTCAAAGATGACAAACTTTTATTCTTTTAGTGAAAATTCTTTTGTATTGATTGGTGGGGAAAAATGCAGAATTTTTAACAATTCTATTGTATCTCACAGAAGCACATTTATATGGTCGTATCAATTTGACATTCTTAGGACAACATCTTGATATTTGCGAAAATTGGCAAAAATCGACAAAATGAACGTATTTTTTCCTCTAGAAATAGAAAACTAAATGGACGCAAAAACTCCGATTATTTTTTTTATATTCTTAAACTTTAATCCAATGCAACTTTTTACTGATCTTGTAGATCATGTGTTTTACCACGAAAACTACCTGTTTGCCTTTAAAATTTAAAAAAGGTATGGTTATTTATGTTTTTTACTTATGAACATACTCAAAAATATATTCTCCAAGACCCATTCAAGTATTTTTTTCTTGATAATATACTTCCCACGAAAATACATACACCACATTCTTACATTTTGTTAACACGACCAATAAAATTATTTGGCAGCGTTAAAAAGACACTATTAGACTACATTCCGGACAAACCCCCGTCACAAATTCACACTTTAAAAATTTTTGAACTCTAATAAAATGTTCACAAAGGCACGCTGACCGCTGAAGGTTGCACGCTGACCACGGAGGAAGAAGGTCTTCTATGAGAAAACATATTCTAAATATGCACATGACTGATCACACACCATGTCAAAAATATGCCAATAAAAACATTCAAAGCATGTATGTTTGGAGGGCTTTTATTATTTCAAACCCGTGCATGTTAAGGCTCTCATCTAGTATTTCTTATTTTATCTTTGATTTTTAAGCATGCTTTATGTTGATTGTATGTAAATGCTATCGTTTTACATCAATAATGATACAATAAACTGTCGAATGATACATAATTGACACTATAACTGAACACAGTTGATCTCAAATAATCATTTCCTTCAGTTCCCTTTTGTTCTTGTTACAGATATCGAACATACTACAATTTAAACATTAGATTTATACTACATAACCTTTCAATCGCAACAACAATGTCATATGATTCACCTGATTCCGAGAAACGCTTGACTGCATTAACTTTGATCTTCTTTGTGACAGAGATGACATTATCGGACCCAAAGGAAAATAAATCTCAGTAACAGTGTTAATGCCAAATTTAAAATACATGCCTGCAACATTCAAGCCAACTGAAAGAAAAGACAACAAAAGTATCAAGATAATAATTCATGTTAAGTCATGGCTAGACATTGATTTTTCATTCGCCTATGACAGAACATCGCCACATCATGAATATTTAACAGTCTCTATGGAACTCTATATAATGTAGAGTTACGCAAAATGCCACTACTGTTTTAGTAAGAGGCCTTCAGTTTTAGAAGTTTATAACTGTTTAATTTTTACAAATGCGTGTCGTCTAAATAAAAGAATTGGACTGAACTTAAAAAAAATGCTTACAGGAACAGCAAAATAAATTTAGAAACAAGATATAAGTGGAAAGATTTGAGATAAAAATATTGCACGTCTTTGTGATAATATATATGCATTACATTTTGCGATGCCAAGGTCATTTATGGTTCGAGTTAAGAGACGATGCCAATGTCGGCAGCAAAGGCAGAGAAAGTACCCAGAACTGTTCCCATTGACAGGTATGTATTTTCAATTTAATTGATTCAACCTTATAATGATATTTTTTATCTTGTTAATGCATTGTTATACTTTTATGTATACACGTTAATTTAATAAAAAAATCTAACTGTTCTCTGGACGTGGATAAAACAAAATATTTCTTATGTAATAAGACCGCATAGTTCACAGTTATAATAACTTTATGTGTGTCATTATATACTGAGTATTTTCGCACTAATTTAAAAGGAATTGTGGGTCCTCGTTGCGAAAGTTATTACAATAATCTTTTCATATCATAATTACCTTCTACTACTTGTATATGTTTATGATAAGATATTTATTATCAAATGGCTGAAAAATATAAGTAGTGGTATGGAAAAGTCCTGATTTATGGCGATAATAGTATGTAGCAGTACGAAGTTGATAATAAACATTATATGATATACTTTTTTAAAAAAATATTTTGTTTGCAGAGTTATCAAGTTATAATGACACATGCTTCTACGGTAGTAACAGTGGTGTACTTGGAGCAGATATGTGCCGAAAACAGCCAAGCGATAATCCAGTGTCATTATTTCAATATACTGACACAGATTTAGTGCCTGAACTAAACAATAATGTTTTGAAGTACGATAGCTTTCTGCATTCTGCACAGGTCGACTTTATCACCAAATATAGTAACGATTCAGCGTATTCTGCTCACGAGACTTTAAGAAGTGCGACAAACTCGCCCATTAATTTGAAAACAAGCCACTTGGGTTCTTTAATGAGTACTCTAGTTTCGCCGAATAGTAAAACCACAGATCACTTTTTCAATTTTGATGTTTCTGAAGACAGTTTCAAAAACGCAGATAAGATATATAGTAGACAATCTTCGAAATGTGTTCATAATACTGATCAAAATATAAGGAAGCTTTGCTGTAATGTAAATTACACGACTGGACCTTTTTACGAAAACACCGGAAAGGTGTTCCGATGTCACGAGTGCGGGAAAGTTTTCAAGCGCTCGTCGACCCTGAATACACATTTGCTCATACATAGTGATACTAGACCATATCCTTGTGCTTTCTGTGGTAAAAGATTTCATCAGAAATCAGACATGAAGAAACATACCTACATTCATACTGGTAAGTGCAATGTAATTTATACTTCAACAGTTAATTTAAACGTACAATAACCTTCATATACTTACCAAAGTATTAAGAATGACTATTGATTCTATGTAACTTATTTTCAATCCTTATAACTAATCTTTGAGCTAAGAAAGCCATAGTTGTTGTACTTCAGGGTTTAAATGGTTAGTTAGTGACAGTTTCATCTAGGTAAACTTGAAACAGAAGAGATATACATTGATATAAAACAAGAACACACTGCATTTACAACAGTCAAGAGAAGGTAAGTATGAAGAGCAAAACAGTGTGGGTGTCTGATACATGACTGCGTGTTGTTTTTCGTCAGTTTCATAGTCATTTACGTGTAATTTTGATTAAGGGGTTTTCCTCGTATCCAAGCGCATACCTTTTGTGACATCTCTTTGACATTTGCTATTGCGCTTTATTGAAGTGGAAACTTAACATAATCACCTTGATTTTCTAGTCAATTTATTGATTTATTATTGTTTTAAAGGCGAAAAACCGCACAGGTGTACAGTGTGTGACAAAAGATTTAGCCAGTCATCTAATCTGATCACCCACAGCCGGAAGCATTATGGATACACCCCGTTCAGCTGTGACAAATGTGGCCGATCGTTTCAACGTAAACTCGAACTCCGGAAGCACAGTGAAACTGACAAATGCTCTAGATAGTAACCTGGAGAAAATTGTCTCAAGATGAATGTTCATGAATTAAAAACGCTGGAAACTGAAAACTGAAATGTATCAAGAATTGCATGCACTATATGT
Source organism: Cyclina sinensis (assembly GCA_012932295.1). Lineage (NCBI taxonomy): Eukaryota > Metazoa > Mollusca > Bivalvia > Venerida > Veneridae > Cyclina > Cyclina sinensis. Next base: position 35,183,877 of record JAAONU010000006.1, on the reverse strand, counting down.
GATTTACTGTGGACGAAAACCAACGACTAAGTTCAAAACAGCAAAACATAGAAACCTTCAAGATCCTTATGGAATAGACATAAAAGCCTTCAAGATCCTTATGGAAGAGACATAAAAGCTTTCAAGATCCTTATGGAATAGACATAAAAGCTTTCAAGTTTCTTATGGAATAGACATAAAAAACCTTCAAGATCCTTATGGAATAGACATTAAAGCCTTGGAATAGACATAAACGCCTTCAAAATTTTTATGGAATATACAAATCTAGATTAAAGGCAATAGATATAACCTATTGGAGTATTTTTCCGTCTCGCAATGAATTCCAGCCAGTCGAACAGCTACATAAACCAAAGCACAAGGCTTACATATGTTTATCATATACACATATAAAATCAAAGGAAATTTAGATGGGTGTCGTATTTGTCTTTCATGCTTGGACGCTAGTTTATCTATTGCTGATATCATATATAATGCTGATATCATATTTAATTATATTTATCGTGTAACAGACAATTTGTGTATGTCGTTCCATTCTCTATTCCATCTACACTATCCCTATAGTCTCGCTCTAGCTCTAATGTTTTTCCATAATTTCTAAAGATTGCACCTTGCAAATATCTCTAAATGGATGCAATTGAAGGTTAAATATTAAGTTTATATAGTTCAGTTATTCGCGTAAATTTGAAAACATGGCTTTCTTGCCTTGACGTCTTTTGGTAACGGTAAAACAGTATAATGTGATTGAAGAATGAAAAATATACTAAATTGTTTTTTTTTATTGCATTTTAAGTGTAAGACTGAAAAATGAACTTATGATAATTATGTTATATATCTCCGAGTTAAAATAGCATTAAAGCTGCTCTCATAAATCTGTGAAAATATTTGACAACTTTCAAATATTTTCATGTATCACCAATACACACTATATTAATCATTAAGACTGAATGGTTTATATTAAACCCTTCTAAAACGCTACCTTATAATCTTAGCTGTGGACTTTTAAATAGAATTCATAATAACTCAAAATTGATAGGAACTGTTTTTTTTTTATTACAGCACTTGTTTCTATTCTTCGCGGTGATGGACAGAAAACTTTTCCGCTCATGCTCATAATAAAATAAATAGACATTTTATCTTCTTAGACTTTCTCTCGGTTACAAATAGTTTATTGTTTTCAAACTCTTGAATATTGTCATTAACTTCTGTTTTGACAAGGGTACTACGCTGGCTAGACCGCTGACAGAAGTGCCTAATTTAATATCAGTAATGCATTTGAAATGAAATTTCAATGTACTAAACACATTAGTACATACGATTCAAGAGTTAATTTAACCATTGCAAATAAAGAGTTAGTTAATGTATTGACCGGTAGAGAAATTTACTCTTAATATACATTCGACATCTAGCTGTTCAACGCACTACAAAAATCACTAAAATCACGTAACGAAAAACGATATTCTCGTGTGAAAAATTGGGTTACGTGACTTTTGTACTCAACAATACTGTAGTTATACAGTTAGAATATTACAGGTTAATTATCAAATTTAATTTCATTATCTCTGTAATCAATAAATGCTAAATACGTAAAAATAACAGTCCACAGTTCATGTTATAATGTGAAGAGTTTACTTCTGAGTGACACAAAGCAGGCACATTATAGATTAAACTAAGAATAGATATTATTCAAAACAAACATGTTAAATCCACGATTTCTTTTCATGTTAATGAATACAAGATACATCTTGGTAATTTTCTAAAATGTTAGTCCTAGTTTTATATGATTTATTGGTAACATTGCAGAAGGTTCTGTGCAGATAGCAATGAAGACTTGAGGGTTTATTGATATTGTTGTTAACGATATCTATAAGTCTTTAAGACTGTTTTTACAGAGCCACAATTATTGTGACTTTCTTATATTTTCTGTTCTTTGTATAAAAGGTAAGCAATTTATCAGAGCCACCTGAGTGACCTGCCCAGTAATGTTTCTTTACATAATCTCTTCACAAGTTTGCAAGTAAACAACAAGCCGCAAGCAATAGTAATATTTTTCATGCATATTGAATTATCGAACTTGTAGAACCACAACATCATTAGTGTGAATAAATCCGTTTTAATTTGTTGTTTTGCAATGTCACAGCAGTAATTTTATAAGCAATGGTGCATAAACATGTTGTTTTTCTACGATATACGTCCCCGCCGAGAACACAAATTGGTTGGTAATACTATACGCAATATAAAGTAACTTCTATACCTCAAACGTTTAAAATTCATTATCAGAACTGTTATCAAGAGTTAATTTATTTGTTTTTATAGCTTTTTAAAAACTTCAACGAATATAAAAAACCTGTATCTGTTAACACAAATCTTAGGTGAATATTTAGATTTACAAATATATATTTTTCTGATTTTCAAAACATATAAATATCCAGAGAAGAAACTACTGATTTTGTTTAATAATTCGACCATTTGAACCATATTCAGACCAGTTTAGTAATGAAAGCTATTCAGTTTCTGCACGATGCTATGACATATGGATACCAAAACCGTGATTGAGCCAGAATGCCATATCTCAACGTTTCTTTTATTCATTTTATGATGTCTGGATTGCCCAGTTTAGTCTTTCGTTTACTATTAAAGTCTCTCTCCCTCGTGACAGTTATGGAATAATTTTTACAATTATAGTAAATCTCGTCATTTTTATAAGAGGATAAACCCCGTAAACACTAGTGAAGGTTTTCAAAACGTGCTTTTTCCAGTCTCGAGATTTTACACTTCCCATGAGATCCTCGCATTTCTTGTCAATATTTTTAAAACAATTTGTTGACAGAATATTATACTCATCTTGTAGCTATTTCTTGACGTAAATGTTGAAAATGCTTAAAATATAAAATCCAAAAATGAGTATCAATTTCTTGACTTTAAATATGAAAAAAAATCAAGAAAAGTGCTGCTTGGGACCACTTGATTGGAAAGAAAGATGGCACCACAAGTAAGCAAAGTGTTAGAAATTTTGACGTATCTTAAATATTTACTAGTAGAAGCAAAAAATATTCGTACAATTTACAAACTATTAACACTTATCCTCTGAAATTGAAAAAAAATGTCTTGGCCATTGCAAGCTTCCTCTAGAGAAAATAACTGGAAATTGATAAAAAAAATTGGCAATTGCAAGCTTTGCTTTAGTTTTTGACGTTTTTTAGAATATGTACCGAACAAAGTAATGACGTCAAGTCTCCACGTGTAAGGAGTAGCAAGCACGTTCCGTTCTATAACTTTGCAGTTCTAGCACGACTGGATATTACTACAAAGTGTGTCTTAGTTATACACTGGTAAATAATCAAGATATCTCCGTCCACTGTGGTTTATCTGCATTATACGTATTTTAAATAAAAGTGATGCATTTGTGAGAATGTTTTATACAGATATTTTAAATATATTTTACCTATTGCCTTGTCCGAATTATTGCTTTAATAGGCTATCTTAAATCGCTGCTCTCAGGTTATGTATAGATTGAATAGAAAATTGCTATAGAAACTTGTAAGGGAATTTGTTCTTAACTGATACGCCGAAAATCTTGTGACATTCGTTAAACTGAGCTCATTAAATTTGGAAGCAAACTTCAGGTCTCCAAATCATTTGGACTTGCCTTATAGTCTAATCTAAAAACGTGTTTAAGTTTGAACTGGAAGAACATGCCAATTGAAAATATTAAAATATACATAAAATACTCACTTTTAAAAAAGAAGATATTTTACAAGATATGTCAGCAGAAATTGAATTGTTTTTTTATGTAAAGGACTCTTTCTGCCTTACGTCTGGAAATTTTAACAGGAATTTATACTAATGCAAAACCTTACACAGATATGTAATATAAAGTACAAAATCTTTGAGAAGCAATGTGAGGATTTTAAAACAATCCAGTCTTGTTAAATCACTCACATCTCTCAAGTGTCTAATATATTAACACAACTATATCATTTTTTGCACTAAGATGACTGTTATTTATTATGTTTGTAGCAATGTTAAAAAAAATATTTTCCCAATACATCACTGTATAAATCACATATACTGTGAGACTGTGGTAAGAAATTTGTCCAACAGCACTGACACTTTTTGTTTTCATTGATCTGAAAAAAGAGTAAATACATTAAATTAGAAGTGTAAGTGATAATCAGTAAGTTTCGAATGATCTGGCCTCAGAGGAGGTGTCTTCTTGTACTCAGCAGCACTGTCGTGTTACTACTGACAGCAGTGTGTCATAAAAACTAACATTTTAAAACCCCACCTCTTTGCATACTAGTTTATAGACAAAATATACAATCATCTCGTTTCGCGTGACTTACAATGCATGTAACAATGTGAATGTAAAATCAACGTATCAGTTACGGGTAATGGTGCCGGATATGCAGAAAAATTCATTTATTCGACATGAACCATCATATAGTAGAGAACGTGTTCATATCTTTATAGAAAAAAAAAACACTTTAAAATGGAAAAATACGATAAAACTCACTTCAAATGGGTTGCAAACAGCCCTCAAACAATCTATCAATTTTGCATTGAAACTTATCAAGCACTTTGATTATGAAATGTAAATAATAAGGCACGCCCTTTGTTACAAGATTAAATACTCTCAAATGACTTACGGTTCGTCTTACAGAATAAAACATTTGATGGTAATTGATGAATGTGTACAGTATCATGAAATATAAGAAAATTCACTCGTGGTACCATTCTTGTTGGAAGTTTGAATTAAAGCTTAATTATAGAAACCTACGCCTACAGGTTATGTCTATAATTTATTTAATCTTAATACGATTTTTTTTCTACTTCATTGATATTTGAGTTCACATTTACACACTCAGATATTTGCTTATTTTCTATTCAATATCTAAGTTTTCCCTTGTCGTTTCACTCAATTTTATATGCCGTGACAGTTATGAAAGAATTATTACAGTTATCATAAATCTCGTCTGTTTAATAAAGAGATAAGCACATTATATGTCTGCCAAATACGATTTCGGCAGTCATTCTACTTTATGCGGTAATTTTACTTTATATTTCCTGCGAGAGTTTCTTGTAGTTGTTGCATTACTTATTGCGGAGAGACCTGATTAAAACAGAAAATACCAGTTAACTCGTCACGGCGTTTAAGCGTCTGTATTGCTTAAGACAATTAAGTTTTGCAACAAATGTTTCAACAAATAAAATTTGATTTCAAAATAACTATTTGGTTAATGTTGACGTTTTAAAAGTATGACAAGAAACAGTTGAGGGAAATCTACAACATTCAGTACCGGACGTTTCCTGTCAATTGTTGATAACTTAAGATGACGTGAATGCTTACTTCACATCACAATTCCATTAAATAAAAGATAGGCAACAACGTACATATAATGTTGTCATTACAGGTAATGATTCCGAATAATCATATTTACATAATGTCTTTGGAACAAATCATGACAAGCCTGAAATACTTGATTCATAAACAAATTATCCATTTTCTCTTATAATGTAATAGAAACATTGTTCTTCCGTGTAAATGAAACGCTTGGTTGCTCTAACTATGATCCACTTAAAAGCACAAAGTAGGTTATTGGACCCAAAGGAATACAAATCTCAGAGGCGTTGCTATTGCCTGATTACCTGATAAAAAACATATGCATATAGAGTTCAAACATGCGGAAAGAAAAAAAGACAGGATCACAAAGAATATAATTATCATTTTAAGTTACTGTTAGACATATATTTTTCACTGGACTATAACAAGAAGAATATTTTATAACGAATTAATCACATCTTTTATTCTTTTTATCAAGCTTGATTATTGTTGCATTGTCGGAGAAGCCGTTGGAAAAAGGTTTCCTTTATTTTAAATTTATTATTTTATAGCCTACTAACATGATGTTAACGTAAACGAGTTCAACTATGTAACCAAGTTGATCAATGTACACTATTACAAAAAATATGCTACACGAACATTCTATAAATTTTTCTTTAGTTAAAAAAAGACTCAAAGAACCATACTATAAAGTTGAGTGCAATCCATTTCCGTCTAGTTAATATTATTAGAAAAAACGTTACCCAATGTCAAGGTAGATACTCACTAAAAATCTTTTGAAAATATATTCTAATCATTCATGTTGATTTAAGAACGAGTCGGTAAATACTTATGCAGTCAATCATCAATTAATTGTAGGATATGGCCGATTAAAAAACATAAACATCTACGTAAGTGCTCAATTTACATTAAAAAAGGTCGTGGCGAAGTATTATATCAGTATTCTGGACAAGATCACCGTTGCAGGCAGAAATTTTCATGTCGGCACCAGTCAAACATTTCGTAATTTATTTATTTCATGACTTTTTCATCAAAACATTTATAATGGTTGTAAATATTGATGAAATAGTATACGTACTGACCATACATCACTGTTTACTACTTGCCATAATACACATCTTCGGCGGATTATCGAATAATAATGAGAATCAACCGATGATTCATTTATCCCTAATTGCAAATTCTTTGAAGTTCTTCGCATTGTATTCAGTAATTCTGTTTAAAGAAACATATACTTTTTGTTTATTTTTTTACAGGTTAAAATCATGTTGATATTTATCTTTGAACAGCGCTTAAGACAACCAAAAAATTGCATTGAGTCTACTCCTTGCGATTCCGAATTTCCTTTAACAGGTAAAATATCTCCTTTTGAAGCACATGTATTTTACTGATACTGATGTTGTCGAGTCCTGACGTTTTGCAGAGATATAAAACATAGATACACGTCTCAGTGAGTTCATTTTTGTTTCATTTATGTATATGCCTATAGATACATATAACATTATGAATATTTTATGAAACAACTCAGCAACATATATTCAACTAAGAATTGAGTTTAAAACGCCTACACATAATCGGAGAAAATATGACATATCATATTGTAAACATACATCACTAGCGGAGAGACATTAAAGCTTCAGTTTGTCTTTTGTACTGTAAAAACATAAAATTCAATTGTGTTTCTTAATAGCTACAAACCGCTTCAGATATATAAATGATTAATGCTACAATAGTGTGATAGAAAGTTATTGAAGTCACATATCTGACAGTCTGTTAAGATTTAGGTTGAGATTTAAAAGGTTTTCACTAGATCTGTGATTTTTACGACAAGCGCGCGAAATATCCATTACAGTAATTCATGATTTCTGTTCTTGTTAATTTAAATCACTCGTGGGATATTAAGTGTCCAAAATACTTTCCACACTTTCATTGACTGACGTAAACCCAACTTTTCCTTGTCTGCATAAAAAGCTTGACAGCTGAACATCTGTTAAAGGTCATTACAATACAATATTTGATATGCCTTTTTTCGAATCAGGGAGTGTTAAAGTATTTTAAGGTCGCTGTAAATATATTTCAAAACATTGACTTTGTTAAATAAAGGTGCAATCGCATTTTCATTGTTAGCTAGCAGTAAAAAGTAATTTCAAGGTATTTTTTACCACACGATTGAACTCAAATCAAATATACATAGACCGTTACAATAAATGTGCCAAATGAGGGACAATCCTGATAACAAATTATCTCCCTTACTCAGATAACATCAAAGGTAGACCAAATCGCACATTGGTCCTTTCAGTTGGAATCATCTAACTTTATCCGTGTTTCTTACTTCTATGGTTTTAACTTTTAGCTGTGAAAATTGTCACTTATATATTAAATAAAAAGTTAGAATTATCAAAAAACAAAGATAATGTTGTTAACAAAACATGTTGCTAAACTTAATATGTAATCTGACTACCATTGTTAGGCTTAATTATCACCATACCAAAAGAGAAAATAGCGATAAAGCAGAGGAATCCAAATGGAAGGACCAATGTTATATCAGAGAGTATTCAGGGTAGATAATCCACTAATCCATTAAGTTTAGCAACATGTTTTGTTAACACCATTATGTTTATTTTTTGATAATTCCTACTTTTTATTTATTATATAAGTGGCAATTTCCACAACTAAAAATCAGGACTATCACAAATAGAAATAAGGATAAAGTTAGAGGATTCCAAATGAAAGACCAATATGCAATTTGGTCTACCTTTGATGTTATCTGAGTAAAGGAGATAATTTGTTATTGTTGTTGTCCCTAATAAATGCAGTGCACATTTCAACAAGTAGTAAAACGTTTAATCCTGAAACAATTTCGGGTCTTGTCACGGAATGTCGAATATACTTTCTCCAGTTGTAACATGAATTAAACATAGAACAACAGATTTAGATTATATGACCATGTAATGTGAGGAAACAATCGCTCTATCATCTAACAAGCGGTGTTTTGGAGTCGTAAAGAACGCTGCATTACAAGATGAGTTACGATTATCTTTTTATGCCCCCAGAGGGAGCATATTGTTTTTGGTATGTCTGTCTGTCTGTTTGTTTGTCACAAAACTTTAACCTTGACCATAACGTGGAAGTCCTTCCACCTACAGCCTCCAAATCTAAGAAAAGTACATGCACCTTGATGAGCTTTACCAGCCAGACCCACTTAGAGGTCACGGGGTCAGAGGTTAATGCCCCCTCCACCTGGGGGCATGGCGTTCATTCGAACGTAGCGCTTGCTCTTTCTTTCATTTAAATAAACGTCTTCACGATTTACGCTAAAGACATTTTTAATACAAGTCTTACAGACACACTGACCATGTGGTAAGCAAAAACGAAGTTCTCTGGTTCTTTTCTTGAGGTCTCCACAAGACTGATTCTTGAGTTTTACTCTTCCTATTTAAGACTAGCGATTGGTTGATATTGGAATACTTATATCTGTACTCTAGCTGAGTTGACAAATGTGTAAATATAGGTTATACGCCACCAAATCAGTGTTGACGGGAACCAGTGTTTGTGCGGATTTGTAAGGTGACAAAGCTGTCTGGTTGATTAAAAAATTATGAAACTTTTTTTCTGAAATTCATTTTACTTAAAAACAATGGTATGTTGAAAAACAAATTGAAAATAGGCATTTGTGTGCCAGACAAATCTTGGCTATTTTTTGTCGTTTAAAATTAACAGGACAGTTTGACAGATTGTAATAAAACAAATACAGAAGTGACTTTAGTGATATATTTCGAGACGATATACCAGAAAAGTTGAGTGGTCTTGCTATAAAAAAGTCGGCATGAAATTGTTTCTTATGATTGTTTTTTCCAGAAATCGGCAAAGGTAGCATCTGCAGAAGCTAATATAGTGAGACTGGACTTGATGTTACAATAAAATACTGTAGGATTTTATTTAATAGTGTGTAACCTATAACCTGTTGATCAAGGGGAGGGAGTGTAGCAAACGAGTTAGCGTTCTGTTTCTGTGCCGTTCATATTTTCTGTCTATCTGCTAACTTGTTGTTTATTATAACTTTATACCTTTTATACTGATATTCGAAGTCAAGCCAATATCAACCTTTCATGTATTTCTATTGACGGCTGATTTTCTCATTGGTATAAATGAAGATTTTGCGCTAATGTCCTTTAAAGTTTAAATGTTTTCCTCGTGTATGGCAACGTAATTTATCATAGATACTATGTAATTAATAGTTTTTTCCCTTTTTCGTCTTCTTATCCCATTGTTTAAGAGCAATGTAATTGTTTAATCTGCGATTATCTGCGTATTTTATTATTTTGTGTTATCTAGGCAAAAAGGTAAAGTTTTGCAGTATCATTTCTTGAGATTTTTACAATTGTAATGTTTTGAAATTAAGTTTTGTATTTTTTGTAATGACTTCTGCTATTTTGAAATGGCTGCCATCGAAGATACGTCAGTCTTAGTTGAAAATGTAATTGTTATTATTTAAAAATCTATTTACAGTTTTAACGTACCAGTACGAAACCCTTGCAACATTCCATGAATAAAGGTTACTATATTTGAATAATCGTCTTTATTTCAAATCCTTTTACGAAAACTTTAAGATGCCATGTCGTTACAATAAAATTATATGATTAATATATAACAGAATTGCATTTTCATGACGTTTTTGGCAGGCTTGCAATTTCAAGGGAGAGCATTTATAAAGTCAGGTAAAGTAAAGTGCTTGTTTATTATAGTGGCACGCCTACTGAAAAGGCCAGACTCCTACACTTATGAGACATATAAGTGCCAGGCGTCAGGTAGACAGGCAAACGGTGACCATTATCTAACTAGATGGCGGTTCACCAACCGGCCACATCAGAACAAGCATCACAACAGACTCGAACCTTCGACCTCCCGCTCCGTAAGCGGACGCCTTAAGCACTAGGCCATGGAGACGGTATATATTTATACAACACACAAGTTATCACTAATTAAAAATTGCTTCACAGCAGAAAACCTGAAGTTTTAAGAAACAAAAATGTAGGCAAGTGAATTTGTCAGTGTTTGTAAACCGTTACAACATTCCGTGATAAATAAATAAAATCCCTTTATATTAAAAAACTTGTTGGGATTTTCCTAGGTTCATTTTTCATATTGCAAGGTCTACGATGCATGTACTGTTTTCCATTGAAACGTTTGTGCAAACAGTGATTTAGGAATAACTTTTAATACTTCGCTTTGATCTGTAGGTCGACATTTTTGAAATTAATAATAATATTGACATCCTTTTATAAAAGTGCAAATTATATTATCAATAATTTATCTCATTTGCAACATCAATGCATGTTAGATTTTAAAAGAAGAGTCGTACATTTAAAAAATTAAACGAAATTACTGCTACAATATAGTCTATTCCTGGAGTTAATATGGTTGTGTTTCTATAAATAATTGTAGCAACAGCCTTTCTAAAGTAACTCGTTGTTTCCATTTCATGGCAAAAGAACGATATATATCTAAAATTATACGTGGTTTCCGAAATTAAATAGGTGAACTTGATTAAAGGTCATGCTCAAAGGGGCTTGTCCTTTGAAAACACACTTCAGATTTATAGCTCTAGAACAACTTATTCTGTGATTTATACACAGCCAGGAGGTTGGGCATGATATTAAGAAGATGACCCCTTTCTATTTTGGACTCACTCGATCATAGGTCAAGCTCACAAGGACCTATACTTCAAAAATGGTTTCTTAAAAACACAATAGAAAACCTGCGGAACCTTCACACTTTTAAAGATGATCTGGCATGATCAGAAAATAATTCTTCTGATTCTGGACCCACTCAACTGAACTCAAAATCCTAAAACATTGCATGATAGTGCTTCAAAAAAAAAAAAAAAAAAAGAAAACTGTTTATAACCAATGAATAACCGAACCCAGAAATCTCAAGCTTGACAAGATGGTTGGGCATGAATGTTTTTTAGGCTTAGTATTAAATGTTACACATTATTCTGCACTTTGATAATGATTGTTGGTCAATATGTCAAAAAAAAAACAACTAAAGTAACTTTTACAGAATGGTTTGGTATGATGTGTAGGTGAACGTTATTGTGCTGCCCGCTTGGTCATTGATCAAGCTCACAGTGACATATGTTGAAGTCAAAGAGGCGAAGGGAGGATATTTTTCATAAATATCTCCTGTTTATAATTATCGTACACCACGTGTTTTAGAGAAAGACGCAAAATACCTTAGTTATATAATGATATAGTAACTATATTTTACTTTCATGATTGTCAAAAAGACGTCATTAAAAGCAATTTTGCTTCACGAATAATAAATTCTGCAACATTAAACAAGACGTGTTGTAAGCAGGAGTTAGCAGGATATTTTGTGAAACGTTTTCAACAACTTGATACGTGTATGAAAACTATTGTTTAACGGGCTCATCCCTTTGTGAGATATAAAACGTTAAAGCATCTTAATGAAAAAATAAAACCACATCAGTCAAAATAACGCATTAAGTATAGTGACAGCAGATTCATATTGTAAAATTTGTATATTATCTGTAAATGTTTAATATGTGCAAATCAATTGAGATATTGAAACCTGAATAGATCAAAAATAGATATTGGGGACTTTGTATTTCCCACAAGAGCCTGTTTGTGCTTGATTCTATCTAAGGAGGGCATATCTTCTTATACGAATCTCCTTAACGAAGAAGTTATGTGCTGAAATATTAGCATCCTTAATTTACAAGAGTGGATGCAGTTCAAATGACATTCCAGACCACCCTGACAGGCGCTGTAGTTATTATAATAATGAAGTTACAATGCTGCCATCGACGCTGTCTATTTTGCTTTCGATATAAGATCTTATTTTCTGGGTATAGTAGCGAAGGGATGGATCAGATATTAACTTAATTCACACAATAGCCTGGTGTTTATCGTTTGTTTCGGGACATTCAAGTTGCAGATGTTCTTTGGCACGAACTTTTATGATTCTATCTATTGTTATCTGATCATGATTTCTTCCGAATATAATCAAAGTGAAAAAGATTCTAAAAATGAAACAGAGAAGTAGTAAGATATTTTTTTTAAATGTTGCAATAATATGTAAGTTAAACACTTGTAAATTGTAAATACAAACGTAACTATAAGGATAACTTTAAATAAACTTCCAGAGACACTTATCATTAGTACTTCTATATTAATTATGTTTAAAAATTATTGTGACAAAATAGTCTTGCATCTCAAAATATGTATTTCAGAAAATTGTTTCGATGTTTCTCATGACTTCCATTGGTTCACTTCATGTTATCTAAAGATTGATTAACGGAGACTAGAAAGATGTTATCTTAATACTGCATTGAGATAAAGCCATTGACAACTTTAAAGAAATCGTTGGTCTTATGTATTTGTGACATGCTCGAGAGGTTTGCTTTGTTAAGAATATCTTTCGAAGTTAAAATTCTTTTTACAAGCATATTTTAGGTGATGTCTCTGTCTAGCATATTTTCTTTCATAAGAAGTAATGCGTACTCGACATGTCCTAGGCAGAATGTTGAGATGCCGTCGAAATACAGTAGAACTAGTGTGAAGTGGAGTTATGAAATAGAAACATTGCTATATTTTAAACATGACATAAATTTCAATTCAATGAGAACATTTTAGATGTTAATATGAATGTTTAATATTCTGAAACTTCTACAGGTCAACAGTTGTCACCTTTAGGGCAACTTGAGAAACCATATAATTTATATATGCATCAGAAATAAATCAATGAACTAAACAGAAATCTCCGGCAAATATATAAAATGTGAACAAAAATAGAAGTATTTCATTTGCAACAATAATAATGATAGTAAGTATAATAACATACATAACAATTACAATTATAATAATAATAATTCAGGCTTTGCTGATAATAATAACAGATATAATAATAACAACAGATACAATAATAATAACAGACATAATAATAATAACAGACATAATAATAATAACAGATACAATAATAATAACAGACATAGTAATAATAACAGATATAATAATAATAACAGACATAATAATAAAAACAGATACAATAATAACAGACATAATAATAACAGATACAATAATAACAGACATAATAATAATAACAGACATAATAATAACAGACATAATAATAATAACAGACATAATAATAATAACAACAGATACAATAACAATAACAGACATAATAATAATGACAGACATAATCACAATAACAGACATAACAGATATAATAATAATAACAGATACAATAATAATAATAATAATAATAACAACAGATGTAATAATCAATTTATTAGTGTAGTAAATTAAAATTATTTTAATGACTACTTTTTAAACATTTATTGACAAAGTATGCATATCTTCTAAGTGCTACTAAAATTTATTACTGTGCTCTTTTTTAAAGATTTAAAAATACGACGTAGCAATAGGACGAAAAACTAAAATGGTTTAAATCTTATAAAACCGTTATTGTCAAGTTTAGATATAAGCATTTAACTATGGGCATTTATATCATCCCAATTATAAGACAATGTGAAAACCACTTGTGATCTTTGATGCAATAACTCTGTTTTTAAGAATGCTTGTCAGACAATAAATAGCTTGAAGAAGAAATGACCCTTTTGTATTATTTTTTCACAGTTTTCTGTTTGCATACTTTCTTTCTTCCATTTCCAATTAGTTAAGTGCATATGAAAATTTACCTGATTCACCTCAATGCCAACAGATTTTATCATAATTTCACTCAAAACGTTTGCACGCAAATTTGTTCCCGAGATGTTTTTCTCTAGGGAAAGGGTAATATGGCAATAAGAAATGAATCTAATACAATAATCGAGGAGAGAAGTTCATTATTGTGTTAACATACCGCAATACTTTTATAGCATTTTCAATTTTGTGCATGTGGAAAATACACCAGATAAGGCGTTAGCTTTGGATTCACCAAAAGAACCTGTCTTTTATATTGTTTTCTTCCAATTTGCTGAATAATATATTTTTTCATATGCGTTCGAAGTTTGATGTAAAGTGTACGAGGGTTGATCCAAAAGTAATGTCACTGACGTGATGAAATCTTTTCTGATGGACGTATCAAACGGAAAATTTGTACTGCAGCACTTCATTATCTTTGAAGTTTACTCTGCAAAAATTATTTAAATCGGACTTGCCACTTTCGAAATATAGGACAATTAAGGAGGCAGGGTATTGACTAGCGCCGCGCACCAACGACGTCACGGACGTTATTTGAATCGTACGTCGTTTAGGTTATTTGATTGTCACTCCTTTTCAAAGTACCGTCCTTGATGCAATACGCATCGTTCGTGTCTGGACACCCATTTTCTGAAAACATCCCCAAACCAATCTCTGGAAAGAGCTGAGAAAGTCTTGTTGCAGGCTTGCTGTAGTTCACCCAATGTCTGGAAATTAGTTCCACGGAGCTGTTTTTTCAGGTAAGGAAACAAGGCAAAGTCACAGGGCGCGAGATCCGGACTGTATGGTGGGTGCGGAAGTGTCTCCATTCCCATGACATCAAGAGTGAGTCTTGTCTCACGTGCCGTATGAGGCGTGGCATTGTCGTGATGTAGGATACACCGCTCAATGTCTTCATAGAAATGTCTTCTCTTTTTACGCAATGCAGTCATGAGTTGGGTGGTTAGCACCTGCAGTAGAGCAAATTTATAATCACTCAAATATTGGGTAGACTCCACATTGCAGCTAGGCATATTAATCAGCGATCATTTGTCATAAAATCTTAAAAGGAATTAGTCATATTCAAAAACAGGAAGTGGTGTTTTTTTAATATGAAAGCGCTTACCTTCGAATAATACTTTGCATTGACAGTTTGGCCCTTGGGAACAGCATGGCATAACACAACACCCTCCATGTCGAAAAACACAATAAACATGTGCTTTCCAACGGTCCTGCAGGTGAGTGCCTTCTTTGGAGGCGGCGAGTCGATGTTTTTCCATTGGCTCGATTGCATCTTGGACTCCGGATCGAAGAAATAAACCCATGTTTCGTCTGCTGTTATGATTCGTCTCAGAAAGTCGTACCCCTCCTTCTTCCACCGCCGTAAAAATCGCTGTGATTCCTTTACACGAGTTGCCATTTCTTCATCTTTTAATAACTGGGGAACCCAGCGAGCACTCACCCGCCTCATTTTCAAGTCTTCATGTAGTATTCTTTGAACTGTACCGAAGCTCATATCAAGATCTTCGCATAACGCTCTAATCGTTGAACGTCGATCTTCATTGACGGCGTCTGAAACAAGTTTGACGTTGTGATCCGATCGTGCATCAACTGGCCTTCCAGGTCTCTCTTTGTCCTCAAGTGACTCATCTCCGTCATTGAATCGCTGGAACCATCTATACACTAACCTTCTGTTCACTTTAGTTTCGCCGTATGTTTCATTGATCATGCAGACCGTATCTAATGGCGACTTCCCGAGTTTATAGCAGAAGTGAATAATTGCCCGTTGTGGCGTTTTGTCGGATATTGACATCTTTGGCTTACGCACCACCCGACTTCAAACATAGGTTACGCACGCTAAATTTAAACCACATCAATAGAATTCCAGCACATGATAACTGACATTCATGACGTCACGTCATCATAACATCCTATGATTTCGCGCATTGTTACTCAGCAAATTTTTACTTTAATTTGAGATCGTAAGTCCACAACACGGCATATTTTTCACGCGCGGCGACCATGCATCACTACGGTTTTATGATAGTGTGTAGTGAAAATATGTGAAGGTCAAATTTAACGCTACTTGGTCAGTGAATAAAAAAGTCTTAGAGAACTAACATATAGAAATTTCGATACCATACCTTAAGAAATAAAAAAAATATGAAGGTAGTGACATTATTTCTGGATCAACCCTCGTATTTTAATATGTGATTTTCTTCTGAAATAGTGAAATTAATATTTATGGCAGTGGGGGTAGATACAATGCATAACAATCCTGGCCAACACTGCCACTCGTCAAAACTGTAATAAGTGATATAAGTAAGCTCTAGACCTGGTTTTATCACATAAACATAACAACAACAACAACAAAAATATCACATAAACATATCAAAGTTTAATTTCTGCTAGATCGATTCTGAAGATTTGCAAATTACAGTATTTACATTTAAAAATAAAGCAATTCATAAATTTATCACTGATAAATATTTATTTATTTAAATGAAAGACTATTTATAAAATTGTCCATATCTAAAAATTGACGTCCTTCTGTCTTATCAATTTTACAGTACGCACTAAATCTAATTTGACCATACATGTAAATATAAATGAAAACTTACATGGTACACATTTAATACAGTTTAACATTAGGCCTCAGACGAAAATAAGAGAAAAAATAAAATGTTCATTATCATGAAGCGTTTGAAATGATTAATATTATGCATGGAATTTCTAATTTATACTCAGTAACCTTCTCAACTGCTAAGTGGTTGCTAAAAGGTTCATCCGATTCAGAGAAACGCTTGGTCGCATTAACTTTGAGCTTCCTTATGACACTGACTATTTTATAGGACCCAAAGAAAAATAAATCTCAGTAGCGTTGTTAATACCTAATTAAAAACATGCTTCAGAGTTCAAACAAACTGAAAGGAAAGAAAACAAAAGTACTGAGACCAATATCCATGTGAAGTCATTATTCGACATTGATTTTCAATTCGCCTATGACAGAACAGCATCATATCATGAATATTTAACAGTTTTTATGGAACTCTATATAACGAAAAGTTACGCAAAAACCAATACCTTTTTGGTAAGAAGTTTTCAGTTTAAGAATTTATCATTTTTTAACATCTTTGACGTCTTAAGGAGGCATTGGACTTAAAGTTGTTTTTAGACGAAATGCAGACAGCAACAAAAATGAATTAAGTAATTCAAAGAAGGAAAGATATGGGTTATGAAAATCAAACTGCTACTTTTTTGTGATGATATATTTGTTGTGATGCCTAGGTCTTTTATGGTTCGAGTAAAAAGATGCCAATGTCGGCGATGGAGACAGAGAAAATATCCAGACATATTTCCAGTGACAAGTATGTATTCTTAGCAAATTTGATTGAACTTAAGATAATCTTTAAAGTAAGGTTTTCTATAAATGTGATTTGCTCTTACTTTTATCTGTACTGTTTATGAAATAATACTGACTGTTTTTCTAGGTGACTGTTGTAATTGCCACGTGATGATTATTATCGAAATATTTGAATTGGTACTGACCAATTTCTTGTTACTAACTCTCCGAGCTTGTTGTAAGCTGTACTTTTTTGCTATTTCATTCGCAGAACATACAGATGTTAAAATTCCGTGTTCCTACGGAATTTACAGAAGTGTACCTGAAGAATTTGTGTACCGGAAACAGTTGGACACTTCTCAGGGCTCAATATTACCAGATGTTATGCTTGAACCAAACAATAATGTTTTAAAGTATAATAGTTTTCTACATACTCCACAGGACTATCATATCTCAAGTTTTAGAAACAATACAGGGTTTTTTGCCTACGAGACTTTAAGAAGTGCGACAAACTCTCCTATTAACTTTAATTCGACTTCTTTTCATTCTGAGAAGAACAGTTCCATCTTGCCGAGTGGTATAGAGTCAGATCACTTTGTCAACTTTGCTGATTTTGAAGACAGTGCCCAAAACCTAATTAAAGCTTATAGCAGACAATCGTTGAAATGTGTTCAAAATACCTCACAAGATTTGAACAAGGTGTACATTAATGAAAATCCTACGAATGGAACATTTTACGAAAACACCGGAAAGGTGTTCCGATGTCACGAGTGTGGGAAAGTTTTCAAGCGCTCGTCGACCCTGAATACACATTTGCTCATACATAGTGATACTAGACCATATCCTTGTGCTTTCTGTGGTAAAAGATTTCATCAGAAATCAGACATGAAGAAACATACCTACATTCATACTGGTAAGTGCAATGTAATTTATACTTCAGTTGTTGGTTTCTTCACTTTTGTACATGTAATGATACATTTCTTATTTTCTATTGATGTCTAACTGACCAAAATCTTTATTTTCGAGATCTTAAATCTATTTTACCGTCTAAAACGACAAACCAATGTTGTGTGCACTGAAGAATTGAAAGTGTTGGACACTTTTAATGGGTGCTTAATACTTCAGGAGCATAATGCCATATACATGTTAATACAAGCACTATACTTAGTTTTCGGAGAGCGCAAATTCATCAGAAGAAAAAGGCGGAATGTAAATGTTGTAAGAAATTAAACATTTGCAACATTTCATCTGTTTAATAGTATTTTGTGTTCTCTATAACACACGTGTTTCAAGGTACTACATTTCATCAAATCCGAGTGTCCACTTGTTAGGAGTATCGGTATTGCTATTTCCGAATCTTAAAGCATGCAGTTGAAAATTAATATGTAAACTATTGAAATATTTTACCATTTATTTTTTTATTGAAGGTGAGAAACCGCACAGGTGTACAGTGTGTGATAAAAGATTCAGCCAGTCTTCCAACTTGATCACCCATAGCAGGAAGCATTCTGGCTACACCCCGTTCAGTTGTGACAAGTGTGGCCGATCGTTTCAACGTAAACTCGAGCTTCGTAAGCACAAAGAAGCAGACAAATGCTTTGCTTTAAAACATACAGAAATGTTTTCTTCAAAATAAACATGAATTTATATAAAAATGACTTGAATAAAAATGAAAATCGCAAACAGACTGTCAAGCGAATTGAATAACTAATGGAGATTTACAAACATGGGAATGAAAAACTGTTTAAAATAAAGATTTCAGCCTTTTGAACTTGAACGTAAAGGGTTTTTATAGCGAGTAGGGAATGTCACCGTGCTTATGGAATAATTAAAGTTGTAATAAACTTAAAGAATGAAACGATAAGACAATAACATAGGTTTTGTGGCATGCGTAAAGATTTTCAGCAAATCAAACCAAGTTACATTAATCACAGTAACCAGCATCTTCGGTTTCCCACGGTACTTTTATCACTACAGTGTAAACGGCAGATGAATTGAGAGTAAAGTAATGGGTCGGACGGGGGTACACGGGCTAAGCATTTACTTCGTTTTAATATATAGTTAGTTATTCTGTATATATTGCATACACAGTTCGACGAAACCTTGAAGTGTGCCTTTGTATTTAGATATAGGAGTTATGAAATTACAACAGCTAATAATTGAACTGTACGCTTATTACCTGCTTTTCATTAATTATATGATTTTTTCTGTTAGAAAACGTTTCAGAATGATTGATCTTCAGTTGAAATGTACTTAAGTAACAGAATTTATATGCTTGCTATAAATATTCTTCTAACGAGCATATAAATTCATAAACAGACATTAGACATTCGCTGTGTTTTTACAAATTAAGACCTGCCTAGTGTCTCGTGCTTAGTTAATTTGCATTTAGCTGATGTATCATCATGTTAGTAAAACGATTGGTGTTTCCTGTAGCTGTATAAGTTATAGGTATGAGGTTGCATTAAGCAGTATGAATAACGGAACTGTTCCTTAACATGCATCACACTGACCCGGACCGGCTTGCGGATGAGTTCCGGATTCCAATCTCCAGATTGCTCCAGATGTGTAAAATAAATGCAATCTCTAATGCAATATCTAATGCAATCGCAAAAGAACCTTCATAAACCTTATTTGAACCGGAATATAACCGTAATAGCTATATTAGTTTTACCACAGTGATTGTCTTTTTGACTGTTACGACCTTTCAGAACTGTTACGAATTTATTATGGATTCCTGATAGATATATTATCCGTGGCAAAATTTTGAGCACTTCCCACCCTTGCCCACGGATGTCCCCGATTTTTGAACGCATACACCGGATTTCTTACGAACGAGTTTGGAGTTCTACGGATGCATTACGGATGCTATCCGGAACTTATCCGCAAGCCCATCAGAGACAGTGTGATTCAAACATAGAAGTTGCAAAAATATGTAAATCGTGTTATTTAAGAACATGCATAGGCAAATGTGTCAGAACTTATAAAATCATTGGCAATAGATTTCAAATATTTCTTTAAAGTTCTTTGAAAAGGATACGTTCTTACATACGTTTGTGGAAAGAATATCTATACGATACGATTTATAATAATAAAAGAATATGAATATTTTCTCAATCAACAGACCAATAAATATTGTTGTCATTTAAATGGACTTTAGGTTGTCTACAAGAAAAGAGTTTATATAAAACTGAATTTATTTCAGACTTCCGTCTGTAGCTTATAAACATTCAACTTTTATTTCACTCAGGATATTCTAGGAGCGACAGATTTAATTATTCTGCCCTTATACTTACATTCTGCTTCTAATGTATAAATGTTTAATGCTACAAAAGTGTGAAGATGTTTATTGAAATCGTTCTTTTGACGAAATGGATGGATTTAGGAAGAGATTTAAAAGGTTTTTACTCGATCTGTGATTTTGACGACAAGCCTGTGGAATATCCATTACAGTTATTCATGATAACTGTTTCCGCACATGTAAATTATTCAGTAGGATTATTCAATGTCCATTTTTTCACATCTATGTACATTCAATTTTAATGATAAGGAAAGCATTCTTGTATTCGTTTGTAGTAAATAACATTCCGATTTCATAAAAAAAATAATATTGTGATCAAACAAAGGGTGAATAATGAAACTACATAAAAATGCACAAAGAACAGAAATATAAGATATATTACAAAACTTGGTTTGATATTGGAAACTTATATAAATGCTTGATCGATTATTGTTTTTGTTTTATTTTGGTTACTATAATAGTTTTGAATTAAAAGCTTGATGTAATAATAAAAGATTTGCCTGCTTTGTTGGTTGCTCAGAGGCACAAAGTGACGTTAATATTTCACTAATAAATACCAGTTTAAAATTTTGCACTAATATGTTGTTATATTTATATCTTGTTTATTGGAGTAAATGCGATTCATACTCGCGTGGCGGGCGAAGAACAAAGACATTTGCCGTCCACTATACAGCCAGTATTCAAGTATAAAGCAGCATTACACTATACAGCCAGTATTCAGGTATAAAGCAGCATTACACTATACAGCCAGTATTCAAGTTTAAAGCAACATTACATTATACAGCCAGTATTCAGGTATAAAGCAGCATTACACTATACAGCCAGTATTCAGGTATAAATCAGCATTACACTATACAGCCAGTATTCAGTAAAAAGCAGCATTACACTATACAGCCAGTATTCAGGTATAAAGCAGCGTTTCACTATACAGCCAGTATTCAGGTATAAAGCAGCATTACACTATACAGCCAGTATTCAGGTATAAATCAGCATTACACTATACAGCCAGTATTCAGGTATAAATCAGCATTACACCATTCAGCCAGTATTCAAGTATAAAACATCATTACACTATACAGCCAGTATTCAGGTATAAAGCAGCGTTACACTATACAGCCAGTATTCAGGTATAAAGCAGCGTTTCACTATACAGCCAGTATTCAGGTACAAAGCAGCGTTACGCTATACAGCCAGTATTCAGGTATAAAGCAGCATTACACTAAACAGCCAGTATTCAGGTATAAAGTAGCATTACACTATAGAGCCAGTATTCAGGTATAAAGCAGCATTACACTAAACAGCCAGTATTCAGATATAAAGCAGCATTACGCTATACAGCCAGTATTTAGGTATAAAGCAGCGTTTCACTATACAGCCAGTATTCAAGTATAAAGCAGCATTACACTATACAGCCAGTATTCAGATATAAAGCAGCATTACGCTATACAGCCAGTATTCAGGTATAAAGCAGCGTTTCACTACACAGCCAGTATTCAAGTATAAAGCAGCATTACACTATACAGCCAGTATTCAGGTATAAAGCATTATTACACTATACAGCCAGTATTCAGGTATAAAGCAGCATTACACTACACAGCCAGTATTCAGGTATAAAACAGCGTTACACTATACAGCCAGTATTCAGGTATAAAGCAGCATTACGCTATACAGCCAGTATTCAGGTATAAAGCAGCGTTACACTATACAGCAAGTATTCAGGTATAAAGCCGCTTTTCAGTAGCTGGCACATTCATTACACGACATTTATACTGCCGACTTGTTACATAAAATACGAAAGTAAAAAAATGTAATATAAGATAATTCATGATTTACATGCTACAAGTGGCATTGTACAATCACCTAGCCGCAGCAAAATAATCATAATATAACATCTTACACAGAAACATAAATATCTACAGTGTTTTTTTTTATGCAGTAATGAATGTCATTATAAATAGTACCGGTTTTTCATACATGTACTATACCTAAAGGTAGTAACATAAAATTAATCTAACGACAAGACATTCTATGTGTATGAAAAAAGTCATAGTAAATATCAGTGATATATTTATTTTTGCAAGCTGAATTGCACATCATTGCTGTAGAGAATGGTCTTAATGGTAGAATAATTTTATTTTGATAAAGATCCGTAATATTTCTAACTCAAACTATCATCACTCAGTAAAATTCTGAGCACAAGTGTGTATAGTTTTCAGAAAGAGATGTCGTTCTAAAACACCCACTCTTTACATACACATACCCTGAAAATAACTGACTTTATACCTAATGCATTGTATAGGCTAGTATTCTATGAAATAAAAAAAACACTTGATAATGTTGAGAAGAACGTATGTTCAAACATGTTTCTTTTTTACCATATCGCAACAAAGAATGTACTCATTTGAAATGAATAGTTATCCACCTATAAATGGTAAAACAACAACTCTATCAATGCAGTACTTGGACCTTGGATATTAATTCATTTAGTATCATTTTCAATTAAATTCTTTTGAAGAAAATGAAACACTAAATTTTACTGCTCTTTTACAGTAACAATGATAATAATAATAATAATAATAATAACATTGGGCAAAACAGATATCATAAAAAACACGATTTGTTTCCAGTGTTAATCCTGCATGTCACATTAGCAGTTCAAACTTAATTATTTAGATTAATTGGGAAAAAAGTTATTGTATACTTCTTAATTCCACCCAATACCCTTTCCTATGTCAAAAGTATTTTTATTAAAATTTGCAACTTTGATCCCAAGTTGTAGAACTGGTAATGCGCTTGAAAATCAATCATTCCGCACTTCAATTAGTCAAAGTAAGCTACACACCTATATTACTAAAAATCCATCCCAAACATGATCAATCGTAGCTTACAAACTAATAGTTCATAAAGAAATATCTCTGAATAATTCAGAACACTTTGGTTTTGTTTTAATTTAACTATTTGTACCAATTTTGTAAAGGTTATAATTTAAAATTTATCATGACAACAAAGGCCACACATGTATTTTGTTTATTCTTTACTGCAAAGCATTCTATTAATCCACTGCTAAATATTCATGATATGAAGCGGCTCTGTCATACGTGAATTCAAAATCAATACTTGATAGAGACGAAATATCTGTCTCGGATATTTTCTTATATTCCTAATCCACAAATTTAATGTAGGCATTATATTTTGAATCTGATACGCAGCCAAAACATCATTCTAAAGGCGTATTCGGGGTTTATCTGCAAATATTTAAATGGGAAACTTAAAAATATTGTGAAAATAATGATTTCGCGACTGTCAGCAACATACATGCTTAATAACTATTTCAATTAAAATGGAAGATTTTGCCTAATCTCTTTTGACATTTTTTTTAAAAAAAATAAGCCAGCATATGAGGATTCAGAACTGTAAGTCTTTAATAACTGGTAAATAAATGAAATTTTTGATAAATTAAACCTATATATTAAAAATTAGATCTTCTCTGAGTTTGAAAGCTGTTTTTAATACATCGTCAAAATATTTATGGATTTAATCAAAGCATAAGTTGATATGGCGTTAAAGTCAATATAATTTTGTTCAAGTAGTTGAAAGTATCAGAAGAAACAACGTTTGAGTTAGATTTTCGAAATTCTTCATATATAACCCAAGCTGGTTAGAACTGTTTTAGGTAACGCGTTTATGAATAACCATTTGGGAGGTTTGTACATGCTTCTTTGGCATTTTGTCTTCATTGGGCATTGTTAAAGTATGATGTAGACTAAAACAATAGTCTCAATTAAGACAAGTAGTACTGAACCTTCTGGGCCATGTTGTAACATCTATATTACATACTGCTGTCACACGATGACTACAGGTTAAAACTTACGCAACCTGTGGAAATTTAAACATTAAAATATTAATGAACACCCTCCAGCAATAACAAAACTCGTACAAAAATAGGAATCTAGTACTAGGAGAAAGTCTAAAAATATTACAAAATATTGATTTTATGTCAAAACTTACAGCAATAGGTAATGTTTTTATCCACCACTGGGAACACGATAACGTTCACATTTCAAAAAATGAAATGCATTCTTCGCCTCGATGACACAGATTTAAACAAATAACCAGACAGATTTATGTCGATAATCCTCCGTCTTATTCATTTTTATTCCGGAATGTTGTAACTATTCATACAAAAAAACCTCTTTTCAAATTCCCTCATTGTAGTACTTATAGACCATGACTCAGCCAGAAGCACTGTCAGCTGGATATGACCTGGATTGAGTTTCGGGTTTAGATTATTCAGGGATCGTAGTAGATTTTTCAAAAAACCTATGAACATAGACGGTACTTTAAAGGGATATATGACAATTTTTGATTATATGGTGCTACATTTAGATTTGGCGTGACACCATCGATACTTGAAATTGGATGATATGTAAATCTAGAAAATGAAAAAAAAATGTGTCATTGAATTAGAAATACATGCATTTAAAGAATTTAAAAAAAATCATTATACGTTTTAGCCACAATAGCTATTCTATTGTTTTTTTTTTTTTTATCTATTTAGTTCCCCTTTAGGAAGATATGATCGCCATATTTACTCGTAAGTCCGCTGTTCGCGTCTATATCCAACCAAAGCTGCAAAAGCAGACCTTTTGGTTTCTTTTCTCAATGCCATTATAAGTTTGAGTACTTATGAAGTATAGAGATGCAGATAGTTCGCAAACTATAGTGAATCGACAATGATTCATACCCGCATAGTTTTGTTGTTGATAACTGCGACTAGCAGTGTTCGACCTAACACCACTGTTACTTCTGTAACTACAGAAAGATATGGCTTACAATATTGCAGCCAACAATTAGGTGCAGTAATAGATTTATATCAGTAAACATATAAAGAATTCCTAGAGCACATAGGAGGAAACAGCTCATAAGACGGCACCAGAGGATAAAACCAGACACGTGTTATATTTTATGCAAAAAGATAAGAAAGCTTTCGAAGTATTGCAGTATATACAACATTTGGTGGCATTATCTGTAGTCATTATATGAAATTCACTCCATGCGGTTCTTGACATTCTTCTGTTTGGAGTGATAAGTTGGCAACAAGTTTCTCGAAATAAGATTGGTTTATGATAAAATCTTTCCAGGCATTTTCATTGTGGAGACCTTTAATCGCTTAAATATTCATTTGGTAAATATTTTTTGCATACTTTTGAGTCGTAATTCATGTAACTTTTGCTTCGAATAGTTACACATTTGACAGAACAGGGCGATGTTTATAATGTGTATACGATATAAACAAGCCAAATGACATGGTTTATGAGAAAATGTGATTTTTAAAAATGAATTTATCGAATTATATCGGGTTTTTTAATACTTAACAAAACATTTATCTCTTTTTCATCTAACACATAAATCAAACTTTGTGCATTTCGAATAAAGTGGACACAAATGTACCAAATTCTAAGTATGATCCTAGTACACAACCTAATATCGGTAAGTCTAAAGATCAGCCAGTTTAAGCCGAATGCACTTAGTTCATGTTTGCACACAACAACCATGTGGGTGAAATCTTCCAAATGACATATTTTTTACCTAAATGACCTTGACTTAGAGGTCTGTTGTCTAAAAATCAACACTTCTTTTATCTTCATCTGGTCAGATATATTTTTTATCTTGACCTCTAAATAACCTTGATATTGAGGTAAAACTGCAAAAAAAGGAAACAATTCTTTTGAAGGTTATACAAATTATCTGATCCTCAGCTCAAGGCACCACTTCGGTAGCATTGTCATCTTTCAGTGACAGTTCTTGTTTCATAAAAGTGTTTAGAGACGGTAATGACAAAATTAACAAAATGAACATAACTAATTTGTCAAGTGTCAACATGATTTTATTATATGGTTCCATTATTTAGTTCTTATGTTTGTTTCTGTACTAAAGAAATCTTTCACCAATTGACAGATCAGTAAACAGTTTAATGGTAAAAATGAGTAAAATGTTTATTTCATGATAACAACGATATGGAAATGAAAGATACGCGTAACAGCTATTTACAAATATGACATTTTCATATGACATCGATCTACGATTCTATAATCAGTCACCTATTAAGCTTCTGTGACACTAAATTCTGTGCATAGCCAGACAAATTTATGCCAATTACCTTGAAAATAATTCATGATTTTCTTTCATTATTTAAATAGTATTACGTCAGCGTATATACAATAAACTTCAATGCTTTAAAATGGTTTCAGATTTGATGTAGCAACTTTTTTCATGGAATCGTGATTAACAAAAAATAAGCTTTTCTTAGAGTTAAAAAAAATTTATAATGTAAAATTCTAGTTTAGGCCTGAAAACCGGTGAAAGTTTTTTTCAGCATGCATTCAGAAAAAAACGTTCACCCGTTTCCAGGCCTAAACTAGAATTTTACAATATAAAAAGTTTTTACGTAAATACAAAGCACAACACGACTTTTGCAACTCTACAGATTTCCTATTGAAAAAGACCATCTTACCTGTTGACAAAAAAAGGTCCGCGAGAGAGCATAAAACAAGTGCGCAATGATGTAGTATTAGTATACGACTGTTATGTGTCTGCTATTAAACTGAACTGTTATTCAAAGGTGATTGACTAATTGGTCGAAAAATACATTGCGTTGTTTTGCGATCGTAAAACTCTCATTTAGCAAATACCTGAATTATATGCATTTCTTGACACTGCCTTTGATAAAGCTAATATGTATATTTTAGGTCTTTTTATCGTATCGGTCAACTGTTAACGCAGACTCTACTCAAAATATTAAGATGGAAAGACTGTCCAATTAATTCAGTTGGTAGGGTTCCTTATTTGAAAACAGGCCGTCGCAGGTTTGAGTTCTGAACACTTTTTCTCCTTCCATTACATGAGTAAGGTTCGTGGTTTGACCAATCCTCTTAAGGTAAGAAGAGGGGCACCTTGTTTTCATCTGTTTTTCTCCTTTTAAAAAGACTATATTAAAGTAACAACTCTGGTGAGGATCATAGTTTCGTACAGAACTGTTTTAAATTTGTTTTAAACATTTTCATTCTCAAATTACTGCACTATCACTCAAAATTGATATATATGCTTTATATTTTATACATATTGACACAAAATTGATATTTGCTTTATATTTTATAGATAGACGCTTCTTATACACAAACGTGTTCATGCTCTGAATGTCTGAAAGCTCCATGTAATTTTTGCACTAAAACTGATCGATATCAAACATTTTAAAAATATGAAAATTGAGCGTCTTTGCTTTCAGTAATTAATATTTCCTAAACTATGCACTAAACCTCGTTAACATTTTGCTTAAATGTTTAGAATAAAAAGGAATGAAATTCATTTAAGTTCAGTTGAAGCCAAATTCATTTATGTCGAAATTTTCTTTGATATCTTTACTTCATAATTACTTAAGTAAGATACACTTGTACCATATATGTAATCTCCTTTCAGTAATTCTCATTACTGCTATTAGATATTTTTCGTTCGTTTGTTGTTGTTGTTTTTTTGTGTTTTTTTTGTTTTTTGCAACAGACATTAGTTTTTTTTATACTGTGAAATATTACAGACTGATAAATGTAGTGTGTTAGGGTCAGACTCTGATTTTGAAATGTTTGTTTCATTGCATGATAGACCTTTTAAGTTCGGCGAGATTTGAAGTTAATCCTTCTTATATCTGTAACATGTCTTCGTAAAAGTGTTTTACATTGTCAGTATTTTGTCATGTGATATTTTGTTTATTTCTATTTCTTAAAACAGATCAACAAACCGATGATTGATGAAAACCCATTACACCCACCCCTTTAATGTAATGTATAGGAAGTGAGCAGTAGCAGTACGCAGCAGTAGATAATGTGAAGTTGGCAGTAGCAGTAACAGCAGTAGCAGTAAGGAAAACGTGAAGCTGGCAGTAGCAGTAACAGCAGTAGCAGTAGGCAAAACGTGAAGTTGGCAGTAGCGGTAACAGCAGTGGCAGTAAAGAAAACGTGAAGTTGGCAGTAGCAGTAACAGCAGTGGCAGTAAACAAACCGTGAAGCTGGCAGTAGCAGTAACAGCAGAAGCAGTAAGAAAGTCTGTAAAGTTTCAATGAAAATAAAACCTGTTTTAACATCAACAGACCCTCCCGAGTCTATTGCGTAGGTCTGCGACTGTTTCTGACACTCTTACAAATTTTCATGAATTTTGGTGCCAATCGGAAAAAATGTCATTTTTAATGTCTAGGAACCCTCCCGTGTCAATTTTACCGGTCTGCGACTGTTTCTGACACTCTCGAAGACTTTCCGGAATTTGGTGCCTATCGGGAAAATGTCATTTTAAAGGTCTAGGGACCCTCCCAAGTCGATTGAACCGGTCTGCGACTGTTTTTGACACTCTCGCAGACTTTCAGGAATTTTGGTGCCAATCGAAAAGCTGTCAGTTTTGATGTCTAGGGACACTGCAGAGTCGATTTAACAGGTCTGCGACTGTTTTGACACTGTCGCAGACTTTCAGGACTTTTGGTGCCAAACGGGGTTATGTCATTTTTAATGTCAAGGCACCTTCCCGTGTCGATTTTACCGGTCTGCGACTGTTTCTGACACTCTCGCAGACTTTCTGGAATTTTGGTGCCAATTGAGAAACTGTCAGTTTTGATGTCTAGGCACACTGCAGAGTCGATTTAACTGGTCTGCGACTGTTTCTGACACTCTCGCACACTTTCAGGACTTTTGGTGACAATCGGGAAAATGTCATTTTTAATGTCTAGGGACCCTCCTGTGTCGATTTTACCGGTCTGTGACTGTTTCTGAAACTCTCGCAGATTTTCAGGAATTTTGGTGCCAATAGCGAAAATGTCATTTTTAGCCATGTCTAGCCATCCTCTCGGGTCAATTTTACCGGTCTGCAACTGTTTCTGACCCTCGCGTAGACTTCCAGAAATGTTGGTGCCGAAATCAAGAAAATGTCATTTTTGATGTTAAGGGACCCTCTGGTGTCCATTGTTACGGTCTGCTACTGTTTCTGACATTATTGCAAACTTTCAGGAATTTTGTGCCAATCTAGAAAGTCTAGCGACCATCCCGGTTCGATTGCAAGGGTCTGTTACTGTTTCAAACACCCTCTCAGACTTTCAGAGTTTATTACTGCTACTGCTGTTACCGCTACTGCCAACTTCACGTTTTGCCTACTGCTACTGCTGTTACTGTTACTGCCAACTTCACGTTTTGCTTACTGCTACTGCCAACTTCACGTTTTGTTTACTGCTACTGTTGTTACTGCTACTGCCAACTTCACGTTTTGCCTACTGCTGTTACTGCTACTGCCAACTTCACGTTTTTCCTACTGCTACTGCTGTTACTGCTACTGCCAACTTCACGTTTTGCTTACTGCTACTGCTGTCACTGCTACTGCCAACTTCACGTTTTGCCTGCTGCTACTGCTGTTACTGCTACTGCCAACTTCAAGTTTTGCTTACTGCTACTGCTGTTACTGCTACTGCCAACTTCAAGTTTGATTTAATTTCTACTGCCAATTGCTACTGCGTACTGCTACTGCCAACTTCCTATTTGTTTTAATGTAGTCATTTTGTTGGTCAGTCCAGAAACCACTGATGGACGTCTTGTACATGTTTTGTTTAGACAGTATTCACGCTACCATTTCCATGAACAAATCGAACTTTTTTATGAATGAATAACAATGATTCTAAAATATAGAAATAATAAGTTTGCAATTATTTAAAAGAGATGTTGCCATTTCTAATACTAGTCTAGCTACAGCAGAACTGAATAAATAATCGCACAATTTTCCACATGCATTATATCCCCTTTAAATTGATAAAAAAATAAAATACAGATGTTTTCTCCTTCGAATCGAGGCAAAAAATGCTGCTTGCGACATCCTAAATGACATCATATACCACGTGGTATGGCCACACTTTGAATACTAACAACACTCGCCGGTCACGAATGTAATCACATCTATCCACAGTAACAACGCCGCTTTAAAATCGCATATTTGTGAGCAACAGATCAGATAGAGGCAACTGGGTATTAATCTATATTCT
This sequence comes from Cyclina sinensis, assembly GCA_012932295.1. NCBI lineage: Eukaryota > Metazoa > Mollusca > Bivalvia > Venerida > Veneridae > Cyclina > Cyclina sinensis. Next base: position 35,153,124 of record JAAONU010000006.1, on the reverse strand, counting down.
TCTAGATCCTCGCAAAACTTCGAGGCCTGTTTGGAAATTGAGTATGTTGCCAGTTTTTGTATATGACGGGACTTTTAAATCACGCAACATACAAAAAACACGCAACGTTAAATCCACTTCTATTTTTCTCAAATGTAGGCACTCTTTCATTTTTGCAATCTAATTGCCTGTGAACCCGACAACAACCGTACTACTTTATTGCATGTTGCACGTTACATGATATGACGACTATGACGTAAAAATGATGAGTGGAAAAGTTAGATATTCTCTTGTATTTTTCAATTACGGCATTATTGTAATTTCAATTTACTGTCCTGCAATAAAAACAGTTCAAAAGTACAATATTCTTGAAAACAAAATTCGCAATGGCGGTTATTTATTTTTAGAAAGAGAAACTGGAGAGCACCGTAGAGATTTGGGAATTCCATAGGAACGATGCTTTTTTCAGAAATATTAAGAATGATTTTAGAAAGGCTAAGGTAAACATAGGGTTTTTAACCTGAGACATCTCGTACCTTAAGCGAAAACCATACCCCTAAATCGAGCCGCTGATAACAAAGCGTTAAGTGGAAGGAATGACACTCTACTTGTGAAACGTTGCTAATATTCTCATCGTCGGATACCCACGGCCGATCCATCAACATTTATCAGCCGTGGGATTTTTGGATGATATGTGGTCGATTAGAGGTGTGTCAAAGACAGCTTTTTCATTGGTTCCCTCACGATTTCATGAGGCGATTAAAGCCAATCAAAGCGCTCATCCTATACGACATTCGGTATAACAGACAAGATTGCGGCAACCGTAGACGACATGTTTCATTCAGTTTGTGAAAATATCATGGGCGCAGCCATTTTGTTTTTGTACCCTCTCCGTTGAAGAGTATCAGTTTTGTTAAACGCGATATCATTGGTCGATATTTTTTGTCTCTTTGCTATATATCGACGCAAATCGATTCATTTTTTCCACGGTTTGTAATAATCATTCGTGGGTATTCGACGATGCTATATTCTGTGTTGTAAAATAAGATCAATTTATATTGTATATTTTTCCTATGAATTTAATAATGTCTTCAGATGTATTCAATAACTTTATGTTAGTATTTAAAACAATACATATTAAATACCGTCAAATTATATTGAATGGCAATAAAGAGATTAAATGTCAATGAAAACTATACAATGCAAATTTGTCTTATTTCATAATACAAAAGAATCAATATACAATACTTGAATATTGCAAAGTCCACATGCCATACAAAGATAAGTCAACAGAACGTTATAATTCCTTAGAGATTCCAAAGGTCAAATAAATGTAGGTCAGTGGGAAGGCCTTGTCAAAAGGGGTGTTCTGTCCAAGTATGAAGTAATTCTACTTACAAATAAGAAAGTTATGGCCAATGTTAAAGGTTTTGGACAATTGGATCTTCAAGGTGAAGGTCATTCAGGGGTCAAGGTCAAACAAATATAGGTCAGTGGGAAGGCCTTGTCCAAAGGGGTGTTGTGTCCAAGCATGAAGTAAATCCACTTACTAATAAAAACGTTATTGCCAATGTAAAATTTTTTGCACTATTGGATCTTCAAGGTAAAAGTCAATAAGGGTTCAAGGTCAAATAGATATAGGTCAGTAAAAAGGTCTTATCCAAAGGGGGGTTGTGTCCAAGTATGAAGTAAATCCACTTACTTATATGAAAGTTATTGCCAATGTTAAAGTTTTCGGACGGAATGGCTGACGGACTGACAGTTAAAAAACTATATGCCTCCCTTTTGGGGCATAACAAGAGCCATGTTAAACATGGCCATCCCCTAACCGGAACAATGTTGCCAAGGGAAAATGTGGCCAAGGGAGAAATTTGTAATAAGGCAAGCCAGATTTATGGCACCTGCATATTGCATATCCGCTCAATGTACTCTGTCAATGGATGAAATATCAACTTAATCCCTTGAGAATGTATTGAGTTATGTTTAGACCATGTTTATTACTGTATGTTAATAAATAAGTGATTTGATACTGGCACTGTTATTTGTCTGAGGCAGATATATTGGCCCGAGGCCGAAGGTCCGAGGATAAATAACAGTGCCAATATTATATCACTTATTTAATGACAATTTTATTAAATAACTACATGTTAGAAGCTCAGACATTTCCTCCTCGCTCGACATTTTCCCAGACGACGAATCCATGTTAAGTAAACGCTTGTTATTTTGTAAAATCGTCACGTTGTAAATTTAGCAAACGTGGTTAAACACTACTAAAAGAATATTGATCAAAATTTGAAGAAACGGTCACGAGTTCAACACTAATTAACATGCAAGCTGTCAACACTTAAAACAAAATGGCTGCCGTTTCCCCGATCTTCCTGCAGTGATTCTATATCAGATTTTGGCCCTGTGTAATCAGCCAATGAAATCTCTCAAAATCCGGGCTTTATATATATATATTACTATCCGGCCCAGGGCCGCTGACTGATATAGATATTGGCAGTGTTATAGAGGAAGCCGTAGGAATATAGGACGTGGTCGGTGCCCTTTTATAGGGCACATAATATCTAGTTATTTAATAAAATATTATAAATGGACATAATTCAAGAATAAGTCAATGCAGGGTTTATAGGCATTTCGCTTTCCCCACAGTATGCAATAATATCTAAATTCCCTTCACAACTGGAAATGTTGCTGATTAACTAAATATTCTCTGTCGTTATGCGAAATATCAACTTAATCCCTTCAATAGTTTTTAAGTAGAGTTTTGGACTTCTTTTACTAATATCATCATCTAAATACTAGATACTGCATTCCCTCTTGAGGTCCTTGTTTATTGTATGCAATGTGAATGAATTACCTTAATAACTTTTTGAGTTATAACAAGCAAGCAAGCATTATTGAACATATTTTAGGAAGATCATTGAAAATAGAACCAAGACAGAGTAACGGTTCTTACACATGGCGCTTTCTATATATGTTCTGTACCAATGTTTCAAATATTAACAAAATCCCTTTCTATAGTTTTCAATTTATCTTGCGTTTTAGAATTTATATAACAACAACAGGAGACAATTAAAAATGAGACATGGCAGAGTTATGGTTCTTGCATACTGCACGTTCACTCAATGTATTCTAATCAAATGAAAAATCAACTAAATCCCTTCAGTAGTTTTAGTTGTTCTCTGCACAGTCTTATAGTAATATGATGAAGGGACATAATTAAGGATTGGGCAAGTTAGAGTTATGGTACTTCAACACTGCACTTCCTTGGATGTCTTCCATCACTGTGCAATATGAATACATTCTGTTTAAAACTTTTGGAGTTGTGCTCTGGACAAGCAAAGTACAAAACAAGCATTACAAAACATATTAAGGGAGATCATTCAAAACAGAAGCAACACAGAGTTGTGGTTCTCGCACATAGATATTCTTCTTTGTATTCTCTATCAGTGAGTGAAATATCAATAGAATTTCTTTTTTTTTCAAGTTAGCTTGCGGTCAAGAACTTATAAAACAATAAAAGGAGATACTAACAATTGGGGCAAGGAAGAGTTCCCTTCAGTAGTTCTTGAGTTGTGTTTTGCACATTTTTAAAGTTATAATATAAAGGGACATGATTGAAGACAGAGTCAAGGTAGAGTTATGGTTTTTAGGCACTGTACTTTTCCTAGAGGACTACTATCATTCTATGCAATAAACATAAACTCAGTTTAATAGTTTTGGATTTAAGTTCCGGACAAACAAAGTATAGAGAACAGAAGAACAATGATGTTGAATTGAACAAGTCTGGCAAAGGCCAGATGTTTTACTTAATAATAAATATTTGAATACTATTACTTTTAGTGACATTAAGTTGGACAAGTCCAAAACAGTTCCCTCTGAGCAAATGGGTCACACACCACATATTTTTATTACGACTTCAGTTGATGAACTGTTTTCACTTTGGTGGATTAAAGTGCCAGTATCACATTGATTTTGCTGATATAGAAATGTACTGATAGGGTAATGATTGAACCAAGCTCTAATCACTCTTAAACAATGTTGGCATGTGTATTATTGTATTCAAGTTATTTCTTCATGAAAAAGCCTTTCTTATGTTTTGCAATATCATTGAAAAACTTACTGCACTATATTTCTAACATGTTTATTTGTTAGGAATGATTATGGTCCAAAAAAAAAGATCATTTCCGCCGTTAAGACATTTTTTTTGGGTAAAATAAGAACTACCTGTAATTGTGATCCTGTGACTTTTACACTTTACACTTCACATTACTCATTTATAGAGTTACAATATAGCTTTATCGTATAATACTATTTAATTTTCGTAATAAGAACGGTCTTAAAACTACAGCATCGGAAATCTAAGTCAACTAGACTTGTCCGTCGAACACTGATGCCTCCACAATTGGGAATTTGTCACAGAAAAGGGAATTCATCACCAGGGAAAACAATGGATATATAGATAATTGCTTGATAGTATAAGAGTAGTTCGCTTTACAATTAAACCTCTTTCTAAATGTGTAAGCTGCTATACCTCTGTCACAATGTCTTACTTCTATAACTTATTAACATTGCCTTTCTTCCATTACTCATGCACCTATTTAACAATATGGTAATTACTTTAAATAGCTATAAAAACATTGGATTTCAGCATTATTTAGGTATGTAATATGTATGTAATAAGTAAGCAAACATTTAAACATGCGTGTAGGAGAGGTTGCGCACATAAAAATTTACTATTTATGACATGTATGAAAAACCAAAAAAGGCAATAATCCAGTGAAAACTGTTCAGAAAAAAAAAACAAATTCTTTACTTCTTACACAAGTACGCATCGTGGTCTATAATGTATGCGAGTTTGGTTTCAATCCACCCATAGGTTTTGGATGAGTTGCGCACACAAGATTTTCTATTTATACGCACGCCATGTATGAAAAACCAACAAAGGGCAAAAATCCAGTGAAAACTGTTCCGATAAAAAAAGATGTCTTTACATCTTGCACAACTACGCATAGTGGTCTATTACGAGTGCGAGTTTGGTTTCAATCCATTCATGGGTGTATGGGGAGTTGCGCACACAATATTTACTATTTATGGCATGTACAAAAAACAACAAAGGCCAATAATCAAGTGAAAACTGATTCGAGAAAAAATCTTTATCTCTTGCACAACAAACCATCATGGTCTTTCATGTGTGCGAGTTTGGTTCCAATCCACCCATACGTGTAGGAGGAGTTGCGCACACAAGAAACGGGACGTACGGACGGACGTGGTGGAGGCATAAAAATCAGGAAAACAACTTGTGTAAAGGCCTCTATTTCGTTAGCAATTTTGATGTATAAGTGAGGCTGAATGATGTCCAGATAGCATGTATAAGTGATCCTGAATGATGTCCAGATGGCATTAGTTTGCTGACCAGATAAACTAACTCAACATTACAGAAACGAAGAATATAACCCCATTAATATTAATATAAAATTAGATAGTTTCCTAGAAGAGATGAGTAAAATGTTAATTTAACGATATGACCGGAGAAGTGATAAACATAAGCTTTACCATAAATCACTGTTTGGAACATCGCACACATTTACTATTCAATCACATATTCTAAGCTTCGTCGAGCGTTGTGAATAGCCAGAAAGATTTACGCCGACAAACATAAAAATAATTCATGGATTTCCTTTCATTTTTTCATAATGTTGTAACGATTTATAACAACGCCAATTTCAGCTTCCGTGTTTTAAAATGGTAAAATTAATAGGTTTTGCCTGCAGATTACATTGCAGTTGCTGTGTCATAAAAGAAACTCATAAAAAATTGTAGAAATAGTGGTGTGCTTTGTAAAAGATACTATCTTGTGAAATAAGAGATGAATATCTTTATATGTAATACTGTCTAATGCTTAACAGAACCCGATTCGTATATAGGTATGTGTTGAACTTTGGTTTTCCCATATACAAAGGACAGTTTTATAACTGGTCACCAACTTTTATAAACTCTAATAAGAAACAGCTCCTGCTATAAAGTATAAGTAATACTTTGAACATAGTATTTACTTATTGAAAGTAACAGGTCTATCTGTTTACTTCCGGATCATTCATGATAGGCAGTCACAATTTGTAATATTTTTAAAAAAGTACTACATTTTGTAATTAAGCTCCTGAGGCGCCGGTTTCACAGAAAATCTTAAGTTATTACTTATGATAGATCCCAAGTTATAACTTAAGTCAGATAAACGACTCAGCTGAGTGAATAGGTTTTATAGTGTTTCATGAAGAGACTTAAGTTTCCACTCAGTTGAGTGAAAAGTAATTACTCAAATCTGAATATTTTGAACGATGTAAGCTACCGTATCCGGTAACTCTTCAGCGCTCGCGCCTTTAGAAGGTAGAAAAGAGCAAATTCCGCGAACTGCTGTCAAAACGTTTTCGGCTGCTTTTCAAAATGGAAAAGGTTCAAAAACACTCCTCAAACTGGGCAGAAGGCGAGTGCGTCTTTGCCGTGCAGTTAATTCTTGAAAAGTACAATCTTATAAATGCCAAATTCAGGGGATCATCCCAAGGTGCAAAAGAGAAAGACCGAGTGTGGCAGGAAATTGCCGAACAGTTGAATTCGTGAGTTACCTATAGACATAAATTCTAATTATTTTAGAGATGAACGGTAAGGTACGAATCACAGGTTTTATCGGTTATGTGTAAGTCGTCATTTCCTGTTCAAGTTTTGATAGGTAAACATTTACACTTCACATAAACTTGTCAAACATCATAATTATGTTCATGTAGTCGATTAAAACACAATTTTGTTATGATCAAACCTATGGAAATGGGACTTTATCTACAAACAAATAGTTCTCTCGGTATAAAGACGAGTCCTATAAATGTATCATTATTTTATTATATTTTAAGTTTTTAACCAGTGTTGTACTTGTAGTGAATAACTGAATAATAACCAGGTGTTTGAAACTACACATAAACAAAGTAATTGTACTGTTTGACAAAAGACTGATATGTAACCAAACAAAAAATGTATCAAACAGAATCTGAACATGTACCCATGTTTTATTTTTTTGAAGGCAAAATGTACCGATGAATGTTGGTATAAGTCGAAGATGTTACAAGAAAGCATGATTTTATCAATTATATAGTCACTGAATACGAGCATTTGGCAGTTGGGCTTAATGAAAGAAAATAAATATGATAGGTATGATTCATGTCAGCTAGTATTTTGTTATTTTGTAATATAATTTTAACTTACTGCAATTGTAAAAATATTATTATCATGCTAGGTCTGGACAAGCATCATGTCACAGTACAACTGTGGAAATAAAGAAGATGTTTGGGCCAATGGCAACATGAAAACCCGAGGTAAGTTACAGTTGTACTGTATTATATCAGTATTACTATTCTTAGAAGGCACACGTATCATAACATATAAACAAAGAAGCATTATTTAGCTCACATAAACAGTTCAGCCTTTAGGGTTATTAGACACCTAGCTATCTTGCATAAGCGATTAATTTATAGGTCTCATCAAACATTTAATAGATTTTTGGTGGGCAGCTTCATAGGATGTTGTCCTTGTATGTTTGTAGTTGTTTTACATACATTGATGGTTTCAATGACTACAATAGTTATATTTGATCATACCTTTTCTTGGCAACAAATTACCTGTGTTTTTTACATTGAAGCTAAAGACAAGTTTGATTCCAATTCTAAGACTGGAGGAGGACCACAGGTGAAGCTGTCCCCAACAGAAGAGGTAATTATTTCTCATCTTCTGTCTAACAACAGCAGTCAGTTGAAAGGGTTGTACAGTGGAATTGATTCACTTTCAAGTAAGTTACAATTAAAAAGCAGTAGTTGTTTCTATTAATCTAGTCTAGAAATTGTCTAGTGTCTTTGATTATGGTAAATTATAAAAGGTACAAAGCTATTGTTTTAAAAAATTTAACTACCGTTTTTATTAAACAGCTGATGGTGGTATTTAATTAACACATATCAAATTTTGGTAGTTAGAGTGAATTTGGGTAAATAGTAAGACGATCTTGTTTACATTAGAGACGTAATCAACCAATCGTTTACATGCAAACAAACATTACTTACTAGCGATGTTGTAAAATTCCCGTTGTGTCATCACAGCTTCATTGTTTAAAGGAAATTTGATGTAACGGTTCCTAAGACCACATATAGCTGCTGATGTCCGTAAAATAGCCCTTGAAACGGAAGATTTGGAAACTTCATGCATGTCTCTAATAATGACATAATGTGTCCCGCTGGCAAAATAATGAAGGGTCACCAGCAGGGAAATCACCGGTGGGAATGGAGAAGACCTAAATGTTGCGTATTCTAATGAGTTTTGAAGCAATTGTAGAAGGAAAAGTATATATTCTGGGTGATATCTATAGCGATCTCTCACTTCTGACCTAGATAAGAATTCCAGAGGATTTACTCTATCGGGTATGACCCTCTCTATACGATGAATTCGTTGCCGTCGGCGAATCCGCTCTAAGCGTCTGTGAAAGTCGGCCATACTTGAGTTTGAATTTGAGGTAGCTACTTAGCTGTCTCGAATTAACAGACTCAACTCAAAGTTTGAGCATTAAGATGAGTCATTAAAAGTTTCTTGAAATGCAACTTAAATTATTACTCAACTTAAGTCATATATTGAGAACACTAACGAGTTTAAGTCGCTACAACAAACTTAAGATTTTTTGTGAAACCGGGGCCTGGATAATGCAGATACTATCTTGTGTACGAGTAACGTCTTTTTTCTATATACCATATTGCTCTTTGCCAAGAAAGTGCGAGCTTACATTATAACATAAAAGTAACAGTACAGCAGAGTGTTAGCTTTACCATATTTTTTTTTTATTTTTCTTTTGAATTGATCCAACTTAAACTGTGCAGGTATCTGTCTGCTGAAAGTATCCAGTGATCTGCCTTGTCCTGTTGTATTGAATGTAGAGTCAAGGCAGTGTTGTCAAGATCTGTCCAAGAGCAAAATGTGACTGCCTTGTGTAAAGGAATAATCTATTGGACTGGGAATGTATTTTGTTCACGGCAGACACCGGATCATAACTGAAAAGGAAAATTCAACAGTTAAATGATTTAAAAGATGGCTTTGTAGTCTTTATTTTCGGTGCTGAATTGAGCTGTTTCCATTTTTTGAAATTAATTGTCATCAATTTAGTATCTTGTCATTGAAGGGTATATGGCAATAAAGAATAACTGTTGACAGTTTTCTTGTAAAAACAAATGGAACATGGGGACACAGTCTTTTCATTTCTAGTCAGATGAAATATAATAATACACGCATTTAGAGATGCGTGTTGTAAAGGTTGAGAATATATCATTTAAACTACGGGGAAATGATCGTTATTAACTTGCAAACTTGCACGAACTAATATAATATAAATGTCCAGAAGAAAGATTTGACTATTTTTAGAAATTTATTCCTATTACCGAGAGTATACAATTTGTCATTGGATATGAAAACAAAGGAATTAAAAATCAAGGGAAATCAAATATTCAAAACTAATAAGAAAAACAAGAATGTCAGGTAGGTCATTTAAAATGCATGGGTTTTGAATTAAAAATAAAACAAATGAAGGGAAATAAAACCTGCTATTCATCATATGATATCTTTGAAATAATCATACGCTCATTGAAAATATCCTCTCGTCAAGAACATGTTCAAACAAACCAAATTCATTCATGGGAATATGTTGATAAAGAACTTAAAGAAGTTACATGAATGTGTCAGTTCTATAACATTTGTAATATAAATTCCTAACAAATGTCTGGTGTTATCATTCAAAACTTTTCAAAATACAGTGAATAATGAATGCAACCTTTTAAAAATAATGTCAGGATACCCATCAATGCTCGAACTCTATAGTATCTCTTTTAGAAGACAAAATTAGCAAAAACCCACAACATGTTTATTTAATAATATAGACGGCATGAACGAACACGGTATGCACAAAGGTATTGCAATAAATCACTGTTTGGAACAAGCGGTTGATTAACAATTCCAAATCAAACAGCAACTTTGTTCTGATTTATGCCGATAAACTTGCAAATTATTCATGTATTTCTTTTTGTATTTTCAGAAAAATGTCACGGTTTGTACACAGAGACAGTTGCACCATATTACCTGCTATTAATGGATGTCACACCGCAAGATGACTTTTTGTATTGTAGGACAAAAATCCTTCCATTAGGGTTTGTACTAAAGGTTTTTAACTGAAATACAGACAACTTTTAAGCTAAAAGTAACAATGTCTGTTTTAATAGCTAAAGTGCTCCCCAATTAAGTCCCTTACGTTAAAAGATGTGTATCAGACGCCGTCTGATCAGGGTCTTCACTGTTTGCATAAAGAACTTTTTTTCCCTAAATCGAATAAAATGTAAAATTCATACCAGAAACACCTTTAATTCAAAATCGACTCGTCCAACTGACAAGGATGACATAATTGATCAGGCATAAATGGGTTAAGCCATTTAGAAAAGTACCATGTACAGTTAAAGAGATTATTACAGGATATTGAGATTATACTTTACTTTGTACCAGTTATATTAGTATTTAATTCTTCTAATAAATTATAGAAATGTAGCAGCTTTAAATCATTTTTTATTTTCAGATGTTCGTGTTGCAAAAAAATCAGACTACATCTCATGACTTGTAATAAGAAACAAGGTTCACAATGTCGAAATACCCTGCTGGTGGATTTAGAAACATTACTTTCCATTTTCGTCAACAGTTAATAATATAAAAATGTTTCGACACATGTCTGTTAGAAGTACTCATTTCCGTCATCATTTGTTTATAAAACAACAATATGAAAATAGTACAGTTTAAATACGGGCTCGTGCGGGATCTGAATCTGGGATATCTAGCACCCAAAGGAAGACCAACGAGCCGCTCATACTAAGTTCCTATACGAAACAAGAACTTTCACTTTAAGATGACATGTGTTGCTTTTACTTTGGGCTGAGGACCAGTCATTCAAAGATTAAGGTCAAATAAATATAGGTCAGTGGGAAGGTCTTGTCAAAAGGTGTGTTGTGTCCAAGTATGAAGTACATCCACTTACTAATAAGGAAGTTATGGTCAATGTTAAAGTTTTTGGACAATAGGATCTTCAAGCTGAAGGTCATTCAGGGGTCAAGGTCAAATAAATTAGGTCAGATATATTTTTGGCTAACCATTGAAATACAGTGACTGTATTCTACCAGAGAGATATATTCCATATCAGTCACACTGTAACTTATATAGGTTCTATACAACTAACAGTGGAATTGCCGGAGCTACTTTTACATAACTTTCTTTGAACTTTTAAGATTTACTGACCACAGAATGGTTTTATTTTGTTAGCAAGTTACTTGTTTGCTAGAGAATTTAATCAGCATCATTCAGTCATTCATATTTTCATTCAAAGAGGCTTTTGACTGAACTGTATGGTCTTACTCTAATGCTAGATGACAATCCAGCAACCATTTGCAATGGAAAAAAAGAGAACTCAATCAGTTGTAAACCTGAACAAGAAAACACTTACATCTACACTTATATTTATATTACTAGCACAATGTATTGTCCTCAATGAAGTGTTAAAGAATCCAACATGAGGGTTGAAAATCATTTCGATATGTCTCCATTTTAAGAGACTGCAATGACTGTCGTTTATTTCAGTTTGTGTTTTCCATGGCGTGGATCCAATAGTTATTTGTTTAAGAGTAAAACTATTTGAAATATTACACCGAATAATACTCGCTGTAGAGTCATTTATATCAAACAATTTAACAGACATTGAATCATTTAATCTTTTATATATTACATTCATTGGGAAGCAAGTTCTTTCAACTGAAAGTGAGGAATGTGGAATGTTACTGTAGACTCTCACCCCTGGTGGGATTCGAACCCACAACCTCCGGATCTGGAGTCCGGCACTCTTACCCCTCGACCACTGCTCCTCTTTTGAATCATTGCAACTCCTAAATTAAAAATTATCTCACTTTTCTTGATTTACTCGCTTTACACTTTTTTTTACATTATCAATTGGCATAAAATAAACAAAAAAATATGTGTTATCAGAACATAAGGCTGTCTAGTGCAGTCACACTAAGTTTCTAGACTTCAAACCATTGGTTCCTGAAACAAAAACTGCGATATTTTATATTCAAATGACCATGACGGTGTGATAATAGTCTGCAAGGAACATTGTTGCGTAATGCGTATCTTTTCGTTCTTCTGAAACTTAACTCAAAGTTTGGTTTAATTCAAGCTGTTAGTTCCTGTTAAATAGCCCGGACATAAAACTACGTCTATTTACAACAACAACAACAACAACAAAAATACATAGAAATGTATAAAGTAATCAGAGTATATATAAATGCTTTTCAGTAACATTTGATTGAATTAAAGCCAGAAGTTCCTGGAATTAGTCTAGAAAGTATGGCGGGCAGATAGGCACACATGCGGAGGGACGGACGGACACACTGGTGACATTATATGCACGTCTCTTTGGTGCATAGTTAAAATACGTACTGCAACACAAAAATATATTGTAAAAGGCATTGTCATATTCAATAAAATTGTGTTATGTTGTCTCATAGTTATTTATTAACAGAACCCGATTCATAAATAGGTTTATTTCTTTAGTATTTTCCTTATACAATACACAACTTTTCTAATTGGTCGACTAGCTTTTATACAATGATATCAACTTCAATAAGGAAGAGTTATGCATTTTAAGTTAGGGTTTGAACATAATATTTGCTCAGTGAAAATAACATATCTATATATTTCCGGACCATGGTCGAACAGGCCGATTTATTTTACATGTAGCTGCAAATGAACTCATATAATCAGAAAGTGTCACTGTCAGATTTATTACACTCGTAATTTGTATTAATAACGAATGAAAGTTGCTGTGTTGCTGACAAAACTTTAACCAGCAGTTAAACCTATACAGCCTTTGAAGATTAAAACGTTGAAAAATTAATGATACTTTGTAGAAACCTATTATCGACCCCAGCAATAACTTGATAATTTTAAAGCCCTTGTTCCATGAAAAATAGCAAAAGCTCAAAAACATATTAATCTAATGTTATCGACAAAATACGCCTACAAAGTATGCCTTAAAAACGTTTCAGTAAATCACTGTTTGGAACAAGAGACTGATTAACAAGTTAGTCTCTTTTTGAAAAAACAAACAAGTTTATGCAGGAATGTTTAGAGTACCTGGTTACAGAGAAGAGCAAGCAATAGTCAAAATAGTGTTCTAATAAATTGTGAAAATATATCGCCTTTAAAATCACTTTTATATGCAGATGGTCTTGCCTTAGAAAATCCTAAAATAAGTTGCTTGGGTAAAGGTTCAAGGAAAAAAGTAAGGCTCATCCGGGATTTGAACCCGGGACTTCTCGTACCCTAAGCGAGAATCATACCCCTAGTCCAACGAGCAGCTTTTACTAGCAACTGAAAGAAAAAAATATACAACACTAAATACTCGTAGAAGATTAAATGCTTTAGGAGGCAGACATAAGATACTGACTGTCATAAGTATAGTTTACATCATTAGATACAAAACCATTCAATAAGTATTATACAAATTTATATTTAACAATATTTCTTTTTGCAAACGCCTATCTACCAAGCTCTCCTATGTTCTGACACAATTTTGATTACTGCATTTTCAAATAAATAATAAAATTCAACTTTAAATAAGTTTAAACTAATGACAACATCAATGCTAATAATGAGTAAGGTTACTCGTGAAACACTTTATGACGTAGCCATTTTTTTTTTACCTTTAGAACCGTCATTCTATGGAGAAACGTTTCCTTCACTATTCGACGTCATGCACTAAGACAAAAGACGTCATTAGTGACGTCAATTAAATAATGTGAAAATGGCGACACAGCTTAATATCAGGCAAAATTGCTGTCGTTGTTAAGCAACATTATGAAACAAAAACTCCATAATTTGTGCAAAGACAATTTCAGTTCGAATTTTAAAAATTGGGAAGGACCAAGTAGATACTCGGTTGTCAACAAAGTTAAAAGATCTTGTGCAGTATTCGATGAAAATGCCGTTGTCCGAAGACATCACGCAAAGCGGACAATATTTCAGCTCTGAATGAGACGTTTATTGAAGGTCAAAGAAAGTCAATTAGAAGAGCTTCATCAGAATGAACTTGTCGAAATCTTTAGTGCATCGGATGCTTAAATATGATTTGAATCTATTTCCGTACAAGATTCAAATCACACAAAAGCTGTCAGGTTGAACGCTCAGATTTTAATCTGTGTGATTATTTTCTTTTGGGATTTTGAAGTCGAAAATGTATCGCCCGAAGCCAATAAATGTTGAAGTGCTAAAAAGAAACATCCAAAGAGAAGTGGGAAAGGTCTCAATTGAAACTTGCAAGGCTGTTGAACAAAACGTTCATTAAGGAAACAATTAAATTGACGTTATCTAGAAAACGTTATAAAAGTGTTAAAATGACGTCGTGCTGGAAATGGGTACGAGCGGAAGTCGTCATTTCAATAGATGATGTTAACGCTTAATTATATTTAAAAGTTTGTTGTCGCTACTGGACGCATGAACGTTCTTTATAAGATAAACGGCAGCAGTCTTTAATTTATAAAATCAACTGGGCTGTGTTATGGCAGACAATCAGTTCTGGTGTATGTTATCTTATAACACACAATTTACTACATGTCTGATTACATAAAACTCAGCGAGTGTAATTTAGTGATAACATCATTAATCATTTAGATCATGACAATTTTGTATCTTAGTTTCAAAGCGACGTCAGGCACACCCAAGGGTGGTCACGTGTCAGTCAGCTAAAGTTCATTTTTTCTTCCCAATTAAGATAATTAATAAGATTCTATTTCCTCCAGCATCCTATGAATATGAATGGATTTGAACAAATTATTCCCTGATATCAAAGTGTCATTCCAATCTTAAAACGGTTATTTTAATGTTATATTCCTCGATACGCTTCTTCACATATAGAGGAACGTGTTTTTCTAAGATGTGTATCACACAGAAGAAAAAGTCTTCGCTGTATTGCAATTTATACATATTAACGATGTAAGGGTTGTTCTTATGAATTTGCTCTATACTTCTAAATTTCGTTTTTTTATTCTTTTCATTATTTATATGCCATTGTTTAAATTTCATAACGCCTCTTAAAGGGGCTGTGCTCCAGATGACAAAACAAAGAAAGTTTTCTTGTGTAATATTTATTACTAATGCTTAAAAATAACTTACTGACAAAAAATAAGTCAAATAATAACATTATAAATTGATTTTTTTCCCTTTCAAAGTGCTATACCGTAACGCGACGGTATAACTATATTGTATAAGATTTAAAGTAAATACCTGTAATATCACATGCGGAGATGGTGGTGACAGTAAAAGCGTTGGAAATATTTTGTTAACATGAGGGTCCAGAGTTCAAATCAGGCTGGAGCAAAAATATTTTTTTTATTCTATTTTGTCTTTTATAATCAGTTTTGAAGTAAAAAATTATGTTATTATAATCTCACGGCATCTAAATATATAATTTATGAAAAAAAAATTTTTTATGTCAAATCTGGAGTACAGCCTCTTTAAAATCTGTCTTATAAAATAGATAGATATCTATTTAAATATTGAGAAAATCAATGTCCATGAATACAAAACGCCTGTTTTGCTCTCTTAATGAAAAAGCTATATAATTGAGATTTCATTCAACAAAAATAAGTATCTTAATCTTTATATTTTTTCCACGTAACAAGTGACAAACTGCAATGAGTTAACCTGTTTTACTTTCTTAAGTTTCTTTTTTTCAAAACCTCCTTTGCAAGTAAAAATGTATGCATTTAAACAGTATGTACACAGGTTCAGAGAAATACTTGTGATATATTGACATGTATTTGTAACTTTCACTTCAGATGAACACCATTACGGCAATAAGAACTCACTCCGCTGTTCCTTAACATTCTAGAGGGAGGACCAAATAACGTTTAAAAGCAATCAGTTGAGATGCAGGCAGTACCATTAATTCAAGGAGCGTGGCGGTAAATTGGTTTCTTCACAATTTTCAAAATATTCATTCATGATATTCGATGTTTTGCGTCTGCGGTAATCTCGCTGGAAATAAAAAAGCGTGACCACCAAAGTACTAAGACGGATGACGTAAGATTTGTTTATCCTCATATAAAGAAGAAGAAATTTACGATAATTGTTTAAATGATCTTGTAAGATTACGACGTACAGTGTTTGATTGGCTGAAATTCTCTCACTGGAAACTGTAATACATAGACATCAAAGATAAATTTCATGCAACAACCAATCAACATTTAGACTAATTTGTTAATTATTCCTTTATGCAAATTGAAGATAAACCGTTTTGTGAATGAGATTTTGTTTACATACATTTGTATGGCGTGTCAAGCGTTGCAATATTCGTTAAATTTCATTTGTATTCTATACATTTATTTATATTCCATATTTTCTTATTCATATGCAATAAATGTCCATTTATATTCTATACTTTCTTTTTTAAATGCGATATTTTTCATTTATATTCCATATTTACTCATTTATATGCGATATTTTTCATTTATATTCTATTTGTTCTTATTTATATTCAATAATTTCTTATTTATAAGCAATAATTTTTCATTTCTATGCAATATTTTCTCATTTATATTCAAGAAATGTTTAATTTATATTCGATATTTTCGTATTCATATGTAATATTTTTTCATTCATATTCAATATTTTCTTATTTATATGGAATAGTTTTTCGTTTATATTCAATAATTTCTTATTTATATGCAAAAAATTGTCATTTACATAAATAGTTTTTTCCCATTTGTATTCAATATTTTGTTATCTATATGCTATAATATTTCATTTATATTCAATTAAAAGCCTATTCATATGCTATAATTGCATTGTGGGATACAGAATTTTACGTCAGAGCTCAAATTTTGTACCGATGTATCTCGTTGGATGTATGGAATAAAATGGCGGTTATCCCATGATGCCATATTATTGAATATAATTTTTTCTTTCATTTTATACCACATAAATATTTTTTACCATATAAATATTTGCGTTTTAAAAATAAATATATAGAACATAAAAAATTTAATGCAATATAAATGCTGAATTTTACCATATGAATATTTATTTTTTAAATTTTTTTTTAAATATAAAATTATATCACATAAAAATATTTTTCGAATTTTGCAACGTTCTTCACGCCATACTATTGCTGATAATATCCAATTATAACAGTAGATTTTATTTTGTAAATAATGAGAACAACGAAATAACTTACCAAGACATTTTTGCAAACGATACACATTATCTATACTTTAGCCTAAAACAATCATAACCATACATGATGTTACGTAATAGAAAATATGGAACGCCTGAACTGCCTCTATATAATGAAAACTAGTTTGTCATGTAAATACAACAGTTTGTGGTGTGCAATTCTTAGTTCGTTATGTACAGATTTAAATTCGTTATGTAGATACAATAGTTTGTTATGTGCAATTGTAAGTTCGTGATGTACAAAGTTTAGTTTGTTATGTAATAAAATAGTTTGACTTATGAAATTATAAGTTTGTGATGTACAGAATTTAGTTCTTTATGTTGAAAAAATAGTTTCTCATGTGCAGTTATAAGTTCGAGATGTACAAGTGTAATTAAATAGTTTGGCTTGTGCATTTATTAGTTCGTGTTGTACAGAGTTTAGTTTGCTGTGTAGATGAAATATTTGTCTTGTGCAATCATTAGTTCGTGTTGTACAAAGTTTAATTCGTTATGTAGGTATATCAGTTTGCGATGTGCAGTTTTTAGTCCGTGATGTACAAAGGACAGTTCGTTATGTAGTAACAATCGTTTGTGATGTGCATTTTTGTTTGTGATGTACAGAGTGAAGTTTGTTATGTTGATAAAATTGTTTGTCTTGTGCAACTATTAGTTCGGGTAGTACAAAGTTTACTTCCTTATGTACATTCATTAGTTTGTGCTGTACATATTTCACTATGTTTATGATGATTTTGATATAAAAGGGAGAAAACTATAACTATTGAGTATGGAGGTGACGTCACATTTTCGTGCTGCTTTAACGCCTAAAATGTCAGTTTTTCAGGTCTCCAGATCAAATGCCAAGGTCACAGTAACCTTGAAAAGCAAAACAGTTTCCGATCAATAATTATAGACCGCTTGGGCCCACGTTTCTCAAATTTGGTATGTAAAGAATTAAAAGAATCAAACTTTGTACAACACTAACTCATAATTGCACATGGCAAACTGTGGAATCTACATAACAAACTAAACTCTGTATATCACGAACTTACAATTGCAAAATACAAACTATTTTATCTACATAACGAACTACACTTTGTACAACATGAGCTAATAATTGCACATGACAAACTTTTTATCTACATAACGAACTAAACTATGTACAACACGAGCTAATAAACTGTTGTTCCTACATAAGGATCTAAACTTTGTACATCACGAACTTATAACTGCACATGGCAAATTGCTGTTATCTACATAATGAACTAAACTTTGTACAACACGAACTAATAAATGCATTAGACAAACTATTTTATCTACATAACAAACTAAACTCTGTACATAACGAACTAATAATTGCATAACACAAACTGTTGTATGTACATGGCAAACTAGTATTCATTATATAGAGGCAGTTCAGGAGTTCCATAAGAAAAGAAAAAATAATAGGTAGGTGCTGTTATTCTTTACAAATAATTTTTAATATTTGGCAATATTTGATACAAAATTTCAGGACATTACTTGTATTTTAGTTATTTTCTGTAGCTAGATTATATTCGCCGGCCATTTCAGGAGCAATGAAATAATCACAATTTTGAAAATTTTATTCTTGAAATTCTAAAAAAAAATATTTAAAAAATAAGAATTGAACCCTATCAATATTAAAATATTACTAGAATCTCCGTCATGACAAATGACGACATGTTAATTTAATGATATCACTGGAAAAGTGAGGCACAAACGCTTTTCAATAAATCACTGTTTAAATCATAACACTGATTAAAGATTCAATCATGAATGCATCCTAGGTTTCGTTGAGTTTTGTGAATAGCCAGACAGATTTGCGTCATTAATCATGAACACATTTCAAGAATTTCCTTTAATGTTTCATGCATTTAACACAAAGCTATTTCAAGTTAAGTTTTGAAAATCAGAATTGTTAATTAACTTGCCTGGCCGGAAGATGACATTGCACTTGCAGTTCATGATAAACAGTCACAATTTGAAATAATTGTGAAAATTGTGTTACGTTCTGTAATTAAGCTCCTGGATGAAACACATACTATCGTGTGTGCAATAAACATCATTTCTTTCTTTATACCATATTGTTCCTTGCCAAGAAAGTGTGAACTCGCATTAGAACATGAAATTCACGGTACAAAAAGTGTAAGTTAAACCACATATTAATTTTATTCTTTTTAACATCTGATTGAGCACAAACTGTGCAGGTTTCCTCCCACAAGAAGTATCCGCTAATCTGAAATGTCTACTATAATGAATTTAAACTGGACACGGTAAATAGTTTTAATTATTTACGGACAGATATACAGGACATTTTAGTTCCGAGCAAGAGTATGTGGCTGGTAAGACCATAAAGGCTTAAAATAATTTGCTGATTAAGTGCAAAAAAATGTCAAGTTGAAGCCTAAACTTTTTTTGTCAACTTTTTGACGCGTTTGTTGGTGTAATATTAAGTTACTCTTCTGAAATTTGGGATTATAGCAGATTTAAAACAATTGAAACAGTCCATCTGAATGTTTGTAAAAGTATTCTAAAAGTCCGAAAAAGTGCCTGTACCTTTGATGTGTATGGTGAACTTGCCAGACATCCGTTGTTTATATCACATTAGGTAAAGATATTAAAATATTTTATATGCTCCAAATGACTGATAATGTATTTAAAAGGGTATGATATTACATTAAGTGCCTTTAAAATGGTTAAACAAATTGGTTATCAAATGTTAAAGAAATGTTATGTGACAACGGTTTTGCTTATGTCTGAAATAACCCACATTTATTTAATAATTACACATGTATTATTTTGTTGTTATTCAAGCAAGTAATAATTGAAAACTTCATTCAAAGATGGCACAATTATAAGCAAGATAAACACACACTTGAATTGTATGATAATGTTAAATCATTTGTTTTGAACAGTATTTGCTTATATTACCAATGGACCTAAGAAGCTACCTATGTAAACTAAGATTATCTTCACATTTTTACGCATCCAAACAGGAAGGTTTTCAATACATAGAATAGCAAGAAATGAACGTTTTTGTCAGTTCTGTAATTTGAATGATTTGGAAGATGAATTTCATTTCGTTTTATAATGTCCACTGTATTCAGATATAAGACGCAAATATATTAAGCTGTTTATTACAATAGACCTAGTTTGTTTAAATTCAACTTGTACAGTCTGAAAATGGAAATGAGTTTTTAAACTAGCTAAATATCTGAAAGAGACCACTAAGTGAAGATTAACAATTATCATTTCTGTATCAGAACAAATACTTTCGTATTGTAATTTTAATCTCTCTGTGAAATTTGGAATGCTTTGGGTAAATTTGAGCCATTTTGTATGTATTTGTGTTCGTGACTTGTTATACTTTTGGTTATACTTATAATATGATGTCACATGTGTTGTGACTATATCATTTTGGCAAGTCAATAAAAAATCTATTCGATTCTGTTCTGTTCTGTCTACCTGTTGAGTAAGCGCACTGATGCCAAGATCTGTCCAAAAGCAAATATATGGCGTGTAAAGGAAACAAATCTTTTGCATATGAAATGGAGTTTGTTCCGGGTCGATTCCGAATCATTACAGAAAAGGAAAGTTCAACTGAAAGGTGCATTTTCGCCGTTGTTTTAAACTGTTTCTATTCTTTGAAATACATGTTGGATCCTAAGGTATATATGGAAACCAAGTTAAATTGGTGGCAATTATGTTTTTTTAATGAGACAAGGGACACAATCTTTTGATTACTAGTTAGAGGAAATATAACAAGACAAATTTCTAGAGACACGTTTTCTGTAGGCTGAGAAGATATCTCATGTCATATCTTTGCAAGAATGGTATTTTATATTTACCTTTTCCGCAGGAATTGTTACCAGTGTCTGTCATGTAATTCACACTGTCAAATAAATGTATTGTGTACCACATGGGTCATGTTTGACCTACTTGATTTGAAATAAAGTTCTTCTTCTTCCTCTTTTTAAACTACGGAGAAATTGCCGTCAAAATACACGTGTTGATCATATTTTACGAACTGATGTAATGAAGCCTCTCGATCTATCAAAAAGAAAGATAGACTTCTGAAATCCGTTCATATTACTGAGAGTATATAATTAGTCACTGGTTATCAAAACGAATTAAAATCAACAGCGATACCATATTCAAAAGTAAAAGAAAAACATCAAAGATAAAAATTAGAAGGAAATGAAGTGATTTTTTTAAAGCATATGCTCAGTGAAAATAATCATATCAAAATGTATTCGTCAGGAATATGTCCCAACTAACCAAATAATTGTACCTATACTTGGATGGGTAATGCAATAGAAATTCATAACTACCAATAGTGTGCTCCTCACAAACCCCCTTTAACTAGCAATTCATCCTTCAAAACCATTCTAAATACAAACGACGTAATGAAACAATTTTAGAAATGTTGTAACGATACCCATCAATGCTCTTCCTGTGCAGCACACATTTTATGAGAAAATAGCTTAACCTTACAAAATGTAACTTATTTAATAATATAGACAGCATGAATGCATTCATACATTTCATGAACATATGCACAGGGCTATGCAATAAATCAAGGTTTGGAAAAAAAAAGATTTATTAATAATTCAAAAATAAACGGGAACTTCGACTTTTATGATCAAGTGTTCAGATTTATGCCGACACACTTGTGAATTACTCATGTAATTCTTTTTGTTCTTTCAGAGTGATGACACGGTTTATACACAGGGACAATTGCACCAAATGAGCTGCTATTGATGGCTGTCACACCAGTGCATGACTTGGTGTATTGTGAGGCAAGACTCCTTTTCCTTATTATCACAAAGTAGTTCTATGCATGTAGTTTATCAGCAAAATATCTGATATTTGTACTAAAGCTGATATGCAGATAACATGTGAGCTGGAAAAATGATTTGCTTGGAAAAATGAATACTCCTATTTGTTGTTCGTATGTTTTAGATAACATTCCAGTGTTGCTTTAGCTATTTGGAAAAGGTTATAGATAGAAAGATTTTTTTGGGACATTTGGATAATACTAAACTTGGTACATATTATAAGATAAACATGTGTTAAATTGTGATATCGCGTTATAGGTAGAAAGTTATGATATATTGTATGTAAATCTGGCAATTTTTAGTTCCTTTTTTTGAAGATATACAAAAATAAATAAAGACGTTGTGTTCGATTTCATCTTTACTATAAGCTGCTTAGCATCAAGGTGTAGAGACTTTAATTTGCAAGGCACTTAAAACTGCATCACATCAAGTTTTCTGTGAACACATCTAACCAAATACATCATACTAAGAGCACATGAACTGTGAACTCGTCATTACTGAGAGCACATCAAACTGAACTCGCCATTACAGCATGAGCTCTGCAATTTTACAAGACAGAACACAATCTATATTGGACCGAATAACGGTACTCTCTCTAAGTGATATACTACAACTCCTCCATTAATAGCATAGCTTACAATAGTCAGTCTCTACAAACTATATTTACACATTAGTCTCTAAATAGTATAAAATAAAGCAAATACCACATAACTAATTAAGTAAATACATAATAGAATAAAGCACATGATAATCAGTCAGAATAGTGGTCATGAACAGCAGGTACAACTGTTATCAAGGCTTTCAATATTACAAAACAATAGAAATGACAACACTTACAGATCTATCGGATCTCTGCCCTAAACACCAAGTCATGTCTTTGAATAAAACTGTACTCTACATGGCTCAACACTGGCTCAATCCACACTGGCACACTGTGATGATAAATGCTGTAAACAATGCAATGATTCATGCCAATTGTAAAATTATAAACAAAGAATGCAGACCAATCTGACTGCCAAATCTCAGATCAATATAAAGCACACACTAAACACGCAAACAACAACTCATCATTTCAGCCATTGCACAATACCTTACTACTATGATACACACCTTCAGCAAAAACCAAACTGACCACTAAACAAAGAACGGCAGAATAACCCGCCAACGAACAAATTCACGTTTTATACACATAACTGGTGACGTCGACAATAACTGAGTAAACCCGTGATTGATCAGGTGATAACAAAATGGAAGACAAGTAATGGATAAAAACCAATCAGCACGGTAATAAACTGTACAAAGTTATAGGAATAGGACAAAAGTAGATATAGGTTCACTAAACTAAAATTTGGTCAAAAATGACCTTGTTACATCTATTCTTTAAAATCGTTATGAAATTAGGATCTTGAAGGGAATATGGAACAAAAGTTAAATTGGTGTCAGTTATTGTATTCTTGTTAAAAATGAAGCATGCTGACACGATCTTTTCATTAATAGTCATAAAATGGTACCAAGGGAAAAAACTCGTACTGTCAATAAGGAGGATAACGACAAGGGGAATAAATCCCGATTTTCGCTGGTATTTCTGGATTTGAAATAAAATAAGACAGGAATTTAGAGATCTGTTTTTTTAAAAGCTGAGAATATATCTAAACAACAAAGAAATGACAGTCAAAAACTTAACTTACCAAATTAAATAAAATATGTATATCAGGTCGGTCACTTAAAATGTAATGCAAATGATTTCCCATAATATGTTAGAAAAAAATGAAACGAACTAAATCTGCTTTTTCTTAATATGTTATTTTTCAAATGCATATGCTCATTGAAAATACCGTCTCAAAATGTCTTCAAAAGGAATATGGTCCAACAAAACAAATTATTTCACATTTGACTTGGATGGAGCGTGTTAATAAGGACATTGTATGAGTGTAAGTGTAAGTTCTATAACTCTAGTAACATAACTTAATAAATAATGACGTTTTGTACGCTTCTAGCAATTAATCTTACAAAACCGTTAAAGATAAAAACTTTGAAAAATTAATGAACCATTTTTAGAAATAATGAAACGATATCCGTCAATGCTTGAACTGTGTAACAACCAACTTATGAGAAAAACTTACAACATGTTTATTTAATAATATAGAAAACATAAACGCACACGCTCTGCTCAAAGGTTTTGCAATAAATCACGGTTTGGAACCAAAGGTTAATAAATAATTCAAAATCAAACGGGAACTTCGAGTTCAATGACCAAATGTTCAGGTTTATACCGACACACTTGCAAATTATTCCCGTATTATTACTTTTTTGTTAGTTTGCTTTTTCAGAACGATGACACGGTTTGTACATAGGGACAATCGCACCATATTACATACTACTGACGGCTGCCATACCGGTTGATTACTCTATGTATTGTCAGGCAAGACTCCTTTTTATTTTCTCAAAGCCATTATTCAGCAATTGTTTCAGGACACTTTTGTTATGGTAATATATCTGTAGCATTGATTTAGCTGGAAAATGGATAGTTGTATAAATGGTTTCGGTAAAGCCATTTGGAATAGTCTCGTGAGTACAGTAAGAGGTATTGGGATTATAATTACCTACGTGCCATTTTATAAACTAAACATATTCTATTGTTATATCGAGAAATGGTTGAGAAATAACGATAAGTTATGCGTCATGGTATATAAACCATTACTGTTAAACAGCTTTTAATTTATTTCATCACCAAAATTCCTGTCTTTAAACTTAACACTTTAGGTCCCTGAATATTCTTCTAATAAATTATATAAATGTGTCAGCTGTAAAAACATTTTTTTTTTCATTTATTCCTGTTTTAAAACATTTAACGTCATCTGAAGTATATAAGAGGGGGCGGGTTAATTTGACATCATTGACATGTTACGTTTTAAGTTGCTACAAACGCGTAACAATGAAGGTTTTTATTTGCTCGACTCGGTATTTGCTTGACCATTTGTTTAAAGAGTGGGACACATCAACGTCTGTTTATTTGTTTACCATATAAACACATATAGATTGCTTTGAATACACAATTAAAGTAAAATGTTTTGTTTTAACAGTCCATGTAGGCAAGATTACAACGAGACGGGAAAAGTTTAGTGGCTGACGATAATGTAAAATTTAATATGAAACTATTTTCCATCTGAATTACAGTTATTGCTAGTAGAAAAATGATTTTGTTTTTATTAGTCTCTGGTCCTGGTCTAACTGGCATTCAACTTGAAGACAGACAACAACCGATTCCATACTAACACCTACCCTTTTCACAGATACCAAATGATCGTTTACATCTAAAGAATTTTAAAAAAATACCCTTACTTTCAAAGAGAAAACATAATGAAAACGTAGAAATAATTCGCTTTGTTCTTTGTTTATTCAATGATTTGTAAAAAGTAATTAAATGAAGTAAACCAGTTTTAAAGTAAGACAGATTTCTAATTTCCCCTGTCAATGTTAAATCATTTACGTACAGCGTTTGAAAATAAAACAAATTGTGTAAAATTCTTCTGTTTATTTACATCCATATTTAATGTCATCAATTTTGTAAAATGTGCAATCACAGTACACCTGGAACCCCTAATAAATATTCAACACTTTATCCTTTAATGACCTCAGATGCTGAAAGCAGAATACATGTATCTTTTATCACATATGCATTTATTATGAATGATTATCTTTTTCTATGAAAATAAGGATCTTTCTATTGACAGATTTTTTCAAAAATGTTCTATTTGTTCCATTGAATTTAACATATGAAAAAATCAAGTACAACGTTGTAATTGTCTGGAAAATGTGGAGAGGAGCATGCAATTGCCAAAATATTCTTCTAAATGAAATATACAAATGTATCAGTTTTAAAAGCATGTTTATATCCAGATGTTCCTGTTTCGAAACATCTCAAGACTCTAGATATAAATTAGAGTTTACATTTGTCAAACTGTTTTATGATTAGAAAGCAGTATAAAGTGATACTTTCTCTTTGACCAAGGTGTTCCAATTTGATCGCAAAGAAATTTATGAAGACGAATATTCTTCTATAGTTCATATGAAATGGTTAATCACATAGCTATTATAATAACATACTTCCTTCGTATTTGATTCTTGAAAAAGATAATTTGCTTTAAAAGTCTATGGGAAGATATACTTCCAAAATGAAAGGGCTCGTCCGGGATTTGAACCCGGGACCTCTCGCACCCAAAGCGAGAATCATACCCCTAGACCAACGAGCCGCTTATGATATGCCGGAAAATAAAGAGTTAGGAGTTATTAATAATTTCAGTTAGTAGATCAATACCAGTAGGAAGTGTATACAGAAAAGAAAATAAAAAGGTTGATACTTAAACTACATTATTGCATTCATTACATTAAATAGGCGAATTTCAACAAAGAGGAAACTAATTTTTAATGATTAATGGTTGGAATCGAGACTTAAACTCATGTCGATTTATCCTTAAGATAAGACATATGAATCTACATGTAGTAATGTTACACCTATGCCCTAAATACTCGCATATTATATACATATATGTATATAAGTTGTGAAGGCACCAAAAAAACTGTTCATACAGTTAACAGGGCTGTAAGACATAGCAAGGGCTATTTAAATGGATTTAACTTAAATATTCTTGTAAACTAGCAGATAACAAAAAATGTTGGACTCATGTATCAAACAAGCTTCTGTTAACTTAACAAACAATATGAACCAGCTTTCAAATTGGCTTATGTATGAATTCTGTTCTGAATGTATATGAACACTGATACCACAATATCAGATATAGTCAAGCAAAATAATTCCAGCAAAAAACTTACATACATTACGGTAAAAGAACCACCTTAGCAATAGCAAAGAAAACTAAGAACTATTTCTAGCCGCTATTTCGCAGTACTATATTTTGGGCACTGATTATCTTAATTGGTATGTCTAGGGCTACGGAGTGAATAGTGTAAGACCACCAAATTTCAAGCAGTGGTCAATCAAGTGACAGTGATCATGCAGGTTGGATGATTATTGATCATGACTAAAGCACAAGTATTAAACTTAAATCTGTAAAGGATTAATAAACAACCTCCAACAAAGATTTAACTACTAGTATTGTGTGCCTGTTTGTTCAAAAGTTTTATAATATTTCTAAGCAAAGTCACAAACTACCCAGAAAATAATACAGATAGTCAAAGCAAGCACCTCATGTATAAAACGAAAACAAGCGCGTCTCAATTTTCGTTTATCCCATTTGCTGTTAAAGCACCCAGTCTCTAAATGCAAGACAACTCTATTCTTTTGTAACTTAAAGAAACGTATACTCTTTTTCTGTTCATGGTTATAAGATCTACTTATAAAGATTTACAATTAACAGACTTGAACAAATGTAGTCAATAAAACAAGTCATGACACCTTTTATCATGATTTGATGTCTCAAATAAATTGTAAAAAGCACATATAACATGCTTTAAAATGTACATCATTACAAACGCATCATTTCTGAAAAAAAAGAATTAAGTAAACAATCTATAATTTTGCAGATACAATCATTTTAGAATCTTTAGCCACTTGTTCACGCTAAAACCTGGTTTTAACCTCAATGGCAAATGTTTTGAAACTGACCGTTCCAACCCACAGGTTCTCATTTTCGTTAATTATTTGTGTCTTTTTTATTCAATTGATCAATCTATATATTTGTGCTATCTTTTGCTCTCTATTTTTTGACTGTGTGTGGAGGCTGTGTTTTCTGACTGTGGTTTTTGCTGATGTTCTGCGTTTTTCACTTTGTATGTTCGTGCCTGTGACGAAAACGACAAAAATTCCTAACAGATTAAGGGAAATTTTGGAATTTTTAAACAGCAATTTTGGTACATATCATTAAAAAGTCAAAGATATATATCTTTAAAAGGTCTGCAGACTGTTCTATTTCAATTTATGTCAAGGAAAACTTGGTGCTTATTACAGTTAAAAAGAGATACCTTATTGTCTGTATTAACATATAGTAGTAAATTATGAGAAAATGGAGGTTATTTCAGCCAGCATGGCTAAATATACAGTATTGTTTGGAATAACCGAATAACCAACTTTGAGGTCACAAGTGGTTTGATATAAGTAATTTTATTTGATGTTCTTTTGATATAGATTTTAAGGAAATAAAATGTGTCTTTTTAGGTCCTTTTTTAGTTTTCTTGACCAACCAATAATATATTATGAAACACAGGAATTTGGCAATCACTAATAAGCAGCTCGTGACATGCTGAGAGGAAATATTTATTTGATTATATTTTGATATTACATGTATTGTACTGAAGCAGAGTTTAATCATTTTGTTTTATACATATATTTATTATTATCGTTTTTATTATTATCATTATCATCATCATCAGCATCGTCATCGTTATGTGATTGATCTATTTTCATCCCGAAAAAAACCACATGCAAATGATAAAATTTGAAAGCATCCGAATATTAGAGGAACAATAGCATAAAGTGTTTTTATCACGTCTTTCAACAATATCCAATGCCTTGAGTCACCGCTTTTCTCGCGGGAAATAAAGTGCCTGGCGATAAGAAAGCGTGGCTGCCAAAGTTCTAACTCTGCAGACGTAAGCTTTGTTTATCCTCTTGTAAAGAAGACAAGATTTACGATAATTGTTTAAATGACTTCATAACTGTCACGAGATTAAATACAAGCTTTAAAACTGATTGGGGGTAACACTGCCTATGACAGTAGAAATCAGGCGGGTAAAAGCAATCTAGACTGCCTAAAAATATCAGGAGAAGGTTAAATTTGGTACACCAAGTTCCTTAAGATTTTGTTATGATATTGCATGTTTCATGATAAAGCTGAATTTATAGTGAAAGTCATAGCACTAGTGAGTCAACATACCATAAAGATCGAGAGTTCCTGTTAACAATTAAGTGGTGCGATTCTCCTTTTTCCTTCTTTGCGTTTTCTTATACCCTTTTTAACCACAACCAGTCTATATTTGTTTTAAATTCTTATTGTTCTAACTCATGATGTACATGTATTTGTAGTGGATGAATATTAAAGTAACAATGCTTGATGTTTAGGCATAAAATGATGGCCATTCAGTTGCTATTGTTGTTTCCAGAATATTTTTTATCAGAATGATATATGATGAATATTGTATTTCTTTTAATTTGTTACACCATCATCTGTAAGTAAACCCGGTATATGTCGACATGTTTATTCTACTTATAAAAATAAACGTCTGTGCATTCTAGAAAGAGATAGTATTTTATGAGATTCAGAGTTTTCCTTTAATAACCTCTCATAATTTTGACAAGAATACATTTTACTGCAAGCGTAAATGCACATAAATTTGCCATGTTCTTTTTAACTAAATATTCATCAATAAGATTCTTTGTGAAGGTACAAATAAATAATGTTACCGTTTTTAGTAATAATAATAATAATAATAATATCTTTATTTAAAGAAGGTGACATATTAAGGTTATACATGAAACATACTTTAGTCAGTGAATTAGTCATGACAAACATTCTGAATCTTCTTGCTGGAGCAACAGAAATTACACGCGCTGTGACAAGTTCAACAAGAATAATGGTTGATTACATTTCTGTTGCTATTCACAATAATAAGATGTAATGTAATTGTTCTAGTTACTTTAAGACTTAACCAATAATCACCACTTATTTAACTGGTCACACAGAATAAAAGGCACTTTTTGAGATGCAGAAATTATGAAGAAATTTGATAAAAATGTCTTGCAGAATTTTCATTAAAAATATGCAACATAGGTTCTTTAATATTTTATTGCGAAGGGAACGAGAAAGGCTTGATTTATTTCCTGTTCCATTCTTGTGTTTTGCATAATCCATTCATAATTACGTTCCCATTACTCATTTTTGAAGCTATGATATAATGCTCTTACAATTTTTAAATGGCATCACAATCTTTTTAATTTTAAAATTTCCTCAATGGCCTTTAAAAAACAAGTGGATTGGTCAAGTTTTTTTTTCAATTTTTCAATTTATGGTTTTGGCATGTAAATAAAAAGGCACATTTCCTTCAGTTTAAGCATATTTGTATTTACTACATATATACTGAATGCTGTGCTGCTGTTGACACTTTCATCAACACTTAGACAACAGTACCTTTGATAATTCAAACCATAAAAAAATAATGAAACCTTTCCAAAAATATAAACTGAACCCGTAAAAAATAAATTCAATAATACACATACAAAATGAGACCTTTTTCAAACTTCAACATGTTTATTTAATGATTAACAAGGAAAGCAGATACATAAAGGCTTTTCAGTAATTCACTGTTCGGAACAAAACGTTGATTGATAATACAATGATCACGTGCTTTGTGGTTAATAGTGTCACCGAGATTAGTGAATAGCTTGACAGATTTAATCCGATTAATTAAAAAGAATCATTCATGTATTTCTTTTCATTCATTTCAAAATGTATTTACGGGTTATAGATAGAAGTACTTTAACTTTATTGCAATAAAGTAGTCTTAGTAAGACATAATACTACCGGAAAACATTGTGCGAAAGCCTTTGACCGCATTTCGGCGATCCACCAGGGCTATTTGTTTTTGTTTCTGTGATACTAAAAATAGTAAACATTTAACAGCTTTACATATTTTCATCCGTTATTTAATTGTAAATGTGACAACTGTTAAAAAAGCATGTGTCGAGTTTCCTATATTTTATTAAACAATTCGGCAATTGTTTGCCTTTGGCCATGTGCGTAGAAATAAAACCTGACATTCCTGCTTTAACATCACACATCTGAGGATCCTACGAGTAAATGAGAATAAAATTTGTGTTTAGTATAAACTGCCAACAAACTAATGAATACCGGATAAAACGAGAACGTCAGAAGTGTGTGCCGAATTTAACTATTGTTGCATTACATATTGTCTCTGGAATGGGATGTTTTTTTCCAACCGCGTTCCAAAGGCCAGCGACCTTGGTCCGCGTTCTCGCCTCGGCGTTCCATAGATGCAAGCCAGAGCCCCTCAAAGCACACATGAAACGACCAGACTAATGCTTGGCAACATGAAAACAAGAAGAAAAAAATTCACACCTTTACCGGGGCTCGAACCCGTGGCCACTGCTATATGCTCCATATATTACTACAGATAAAGGTGAAATACATTTATTTTAAAAGCAGGTTTTAGTATAATTATGTCATGATAAAGTCACATATGGGCACAGACTGTATAGTGTAAGTTTCTTCCTACTAGAGTGAGTACTGTAAGAGAAATTGTAACGGAATGTTGTGATTAGAATAACCTACGTGCCATTTTTTTATCCCCACGCCAAAGGCAGAGGGGATATTAGAAATGGTCTCCGTCCGTGCGTCCGTCCGCCCGCCCATTCAAATTTTGCTCTTGATCGAAATTCTTCAATCTTCATACAGTGAAAGAGCACATTGGGAAAAATTGCAAGGTGTAAGAACAATAACTCTACCTTGCCAACTTTTAGAGTTATTCCCCTTTATCAGATTTTCTTGAAAAAAAATCCAGAGCATAACTCCAAAATTACTTGAGAGATTTTCTTCAAACGAAATAAACTGACATAGCACATTGGTAGGAATTACAGTGTGCAAAAACAACAGCTTTACCTTGCCTACTTTTAGAGTTATTCCCCTTTAACAGATTTACTTGAAAAACTTTGTCCGAAGCATAACTCCAAAAGTGTTTGAGTGATTAACTTCAAACTTAACACACTGATAGAGCACATTAGTAGAAAGTGCAGTGTGCAAAAAAATAATTCTACCTTGCCTACTTTTAGAGTTATTCCCATTTATCAGATTTACTTGACAAACTTAGTCTGAAGCATAACTCCAAAGGTAAGTGAGCGATTTTTTCTTCAAAGTTAATACACTGACAGAGCACATTGATGGAATGTGCAGTGTGTAAGAACAACTCTGCCTTGCTTACTTTTAGAGTTATTCCCCTTTATCATATTTACTTAAAAAGTTTTGTCCAGAGCATAAATCCAAAGGTGTTTGAGGGATTTACTTCAAACTTAACACACTGACAAAGCATATTGGTAGGAAGTACATGCACAAGAACAATTATTCTACCTTGCCTACTTTAAGAGTTATTCACATTTATCAGATTTACTTGAAGAAAAAATTTCGAGAACATAACTCCAAAAGT
Organism: Cyclina sinensis; assembly: GCA_012932295.1. Taxonomy (NCBI): domain Eukaryota; kingdom Metazoa; phylum Mollusca; class Bivalvia; order Venerida; family Veneridae; genus Cyclina; species Cyclina sinensis. Next base: position 35,120,791 of record JAAONU010000006.1, on the reverse strand, counting down.
ACTTAAGGGATTTTCTTCAAACTTAATACACTGACATAGCACATTGGTAGAAAGTGCAGAGTGCAAGAACAATAACCCTAACTTGCCTATTTTTGAAGGATTTTCTTCAAACTGCATATGCACATTATTACATTTAGTTTTTGAAAGTACAACCTTTCGGTAACTTCTTCCCGGCGGGGCGGGGGGGGGGGGGAGGTTAACCATGTGTCACATGGCTCTTGTATAAGCTAAACATATATTCGATTGTTATATCGAGAAATGGTTGAGAAATAACGATAATATGTAGTAATGCGTCATGGTATATAAACATAAATGTTAAACAGTTTTTAATTCATTTCATTTCCAAATTTTCCTGTCTCTAAACTTAACACTTTAGGTCTCTGAATATGGAAAGTAGCACATTACTGTCAAAATATTCTTCTAATAAATTATATAAATGTGTGAGCTGTAAAAACGTTTTTATTTTCATTTTTTAAAACATTTAACGTCATTTGAAGACCCTAAGTATATATGAGTGGGCGGGTTAATTTGACCTTATTGACATGATACGTTTTAAGATGCTACAAACGCGTAACAATGAAGGTTTTTATTTGCTCGACTCGGTATTTGCTTGACCATTTGTTTAAAGAGTGGGACACATCAACGTCTGTGCACTTGTTTACCATATAAACACATATAAATTGCTTTGAATTCACAATTAAAGTAAAATGTTTTGTTTTAACAGTCCATGTAGGCAAGATTACAATGAGATGGGAAAATATAAGTAGCTGTCGATAATGTAAAAATTAATATGAAACTATTTTTCATCTGAATTACAGTTGTTGCTAGTAGAAAAATTATTTTGTTTTATTGGTCTCTGGTCCTAGTCCAACTGACATTCAACTTTATGACAGACAACAACCGATTCCTAACTAACACCTACTGTTTGTACAGATACCAAATGATTGTTTACATCTGAAGTATTAAAAACCCGTAACTTTCTAAGTGAAAACCTAATGAAAACGTAATGTTCTTTGTAAAAAAGGAATTAAATGAAGTAAACCAGTTTTAAAGTAAGACAGTTTTCTAATTTCTTATAAATGTTAAATCATTTTAGTAAAGCGTTTGAAAATAAAACAAAATTGTGTAAAATTCTTCTGTCTGTTTACATCCATATTTAATGTCATCAATTTTGTAAAATGTACGATCACAGTACACCTTGAGCCCTTAATAAATATTCAACACGTTATCCTTTAATGACATCAGATGCTGGAAAACAGATTATCTTTTGTCACGTATGCATTTATTATGAATGATTATCTTGTTCTATGAAAATAAGGATCTTTCTATTGACAGATTTTTGAAAAATGTTCCATTTGTTCCATTGAATTTAACTTATGAAAAGATCAAGTACAACGTTGTAACTGTCTGGAAAATGTGGAAAGGAGCATGCAATTGCCAAAATATTCTTCTAAATGAAATATACAAATGTATCAGTTTTATAAGCATGCCTATATTCAGATGTTCCTGTTTTGAAACATCTACTGTCATCTCAAGACTCTAGATATAAATTAGAGTTTACATTTTTAATTATAGATTATGCAGCAGTTTACGTAATACTTTCTGTTTGACTAAGGCGTTTCAATTTGATCGCAATAATAAGATGAATATTCTTCTATAGTTCATATGAAATGGTTAATCACATATCTATTATAATAACATACTTCCTTCATATTTTATTTTTAAAAAAGATAATTTGCTTTAAAAGTCTATGGAAAGGTATACTTCCAAAATGAAAGGGCTCGTCCGGGATTTGAACCCGGGACCTCTCGCACCCAAAGCGAGAATCATACCCCTAGACCAACGAGCCGCTTATGATAACAGGAAAATAAAGAGTAAGGAATTATTAATTCTTTCAGTTAGAAGATCAATACCAGTAAGAAGTTTATACAGATATGATAATAAAAAGGTTGATACTTTAAGTATATTATTGCATTCATTACATTAAATAGGCGAAGTTCAACAATTTAATGATTAATGGTTGGAATCAAGGCTGAAACTCAAGTCGATTTATCATGCAAAAGATAAGGAATGTGAATCTAGTCATGTTACACCTATGCCCTAAATAGCTCTCATAATATATACATATATGAATATAAGATGTGAAGGCACCAAAAAACTATCCATACAGTTCACAGGGCTGTAAAACATAGCAAGAGCTATTTTAAATGGATTTAACTTAAATATTCTTGTAAAACCTCTTAAAGAACAACAAAAGAAGTTGGGCTCATCTATCAAACAAGCTTATGTTAATTTAACAAACAATATATGCCAGCTTTCAAATTGGCTTATGTATGAATTCTATTCTGAATGTAAATGAACATGAAACTGTTACCACAATATCAGATATGGTCAAGTAAAAATATTCCAGCAAATAATTTACATAGATTACGGCAAAAAAAAACTTAACAATAGCAAAGAAAAATGCAAACTGTTTCTAACCGTTATTTTGCAGCTCTGATTAACTTAATTGGTATGTCTAGGGCTACGGAGTGCATAGTGTAAGACCACTAAATTTCAAGTAGTGGTCGATCAAGTGACAGTGATCATGCAGGATGATTTATGCTTGATAATGATTAAATCACAAACATTAAACTTAAATCTGTAAACGATTTGTAAACAACCTCTAAAAGATATTCAGCTATTGTATGATTGTGTGTTCAAAAGGCTTATAATATGTTGCAGGAAAGGTCAGAAACTACCCAGAAAATAATACAAAAAGCAAGCACCTCATGTATCAAACGAAAACAAGCGCTTTTCAATGTTCGTTTTTCCCATTTTGCTACTAAAGCACCCAGTCTCCAGATATAAGACAACTCTATTCTTTTGTAACTTAAAGAAATGAATACTCTGTTTCTTACCATGATTTTAAGATAAAATTATTTACAATTAAAAGATTTGCAAAAAAAGTTAATAAAACAAGTCATGAAAACCTTAATCATGATTTGATTTCTCGACCTAATTGTTAAACATCACATAACATGCTCTAAAATGTTTATCATTAGATACACATCATTTCTGAAAAATAGAGAATTATATAAAAAATAAGTATTTTTGCAGATACAATCTTTAAACAATCTTTTGCAACTTGTGCACCATAGAACCTGGTTTAAACGCCAGTGGCAAATGTTTTGCCACTAACCGTTCCAAGGCGGTAACCAGCAGGTCCTCATTTTCGTTAATTGTTTGTGGTGTCTTTTTTCAATTGATCAATATATACATTTATCCTCTCTTTTCATCTCTACTTTTTGACTGTGTGTGCAGGCTGTGTTTTCTGACTGTGGTTTTTTTTTCCTGATGTGCCGCGTTTTTCACTTTGTATGATCGTGTCCGTGACGAAAACGACAAAAAATCCTAAAAGATTAAGGGAAAATTTCAAATTCTTTAAATAGCAATTTCGGTACATCTCAATAAAAATTCAAAGATGAATATCATTAAAAAGCCTGCAGACTGTTCTATTTCAATTTATTTCAAGGAAAACTTTGTGCTTATTACAGTTAGAGAAACGCCTTATTGTCTGTATGAACATGTAGTAATTTATGAGAAAACGGCGGCTATTTCAGACAACATGGCTAAATATACAGTATTGTTTGGAATAACCGAATAACCAACTTTAAAGTTACAAGTGGTTTGATATAAGTCATTTTATCTGATGTTCTTTTGAAGAAGATTTCAGGGAAATGAAAATGTGTCTTTTTATGACCTCTTTTATTAGTTTTATTGACCAATCAATGATTTACCATAAGGCACAGGAATTTGTCAATCACTAACAATCAACTCGTGACATGTTTAGAGGAAATATTTATTTGATTATATTTTAAATATTCCATATATAGTACTGAAGCAGAGTTTAACCATTTTGTGTTCTATATACTTACCTGGTATTCTACCTAAGCTGTTCAAAGTGTATTACAGAATAACATACATTATACATTGTGTTTTATTCCTCGCAATGAATACTATTATGTATAGATTTTATAAAAATGGGTCATACAACAAAAAATAAATTAGTAAATTCAAGAAGTAGAAAATAATATTGTATAGCTATCAAGTAAAGAATAAAATTATGTGTATATACTTGTTAAGTCAGTCAGATGAAAGGTTTACCTGTGAGAACACGCAATTACGTTTCATATCAACCTGGTTTAGAAGCTCAATTCTTAATATGCAACTGTATGTTACCCTTGAAGAGGTAAATAAAACTAATTATCGTTTGACAGCATGTTCGAGAATAGATAAAACACATTTATTCACATTTAATTTCATATATTTTTGATTCGTTGAAGTATTATTATTATTATTATTACCATTATCATCATTATGTGATATTTTCATTCGGAAAAAAATGGCAAATGATAAAAAATTGAAAGCATCCGAATATATAACGAACAACAGCATAAAGTGATTTTATCACGTCTTTCAACAATATCCAATGCCTTGAGTCACCGCTTTTCTCGCGGGAAATAAAGTGCCTGGCGATAAGAAAGCGTGGCTGCCAAAGTTCTAACTCTGCAGACGTAATCTTTGTTTATCCTCTTGTAACGAAGACAAGATTTACGATAATTGTTTAAATGACTTCATAACTGTCACGAGATACAATACAAGCTTTAAAACTGATTGGAGGAAACACTGCCTATGACAGTAGATATCAGGCGGGTAAAAGCAATCTAGACTGCCTAAAAATTCGTGCAGAAGGTTACATTTGGTACAAAAAGTTCCTCAAGAGTTTTGTTAGATATTTCATACTTTATGATAAAGTTCAATTTATAGTGAATGTCACAGCTTTAATGAATTAATTTAGCACAATGATCGAGAGTTCCTGTTAAAAATTTAGTGATGCGTTTCTTCTTTTTTCTTCCTTTCCTTTTTAATACCTTTTTTAACCACAACCAGTCTATATATGACATAATTTCTTTTTGTTCTAACCCATGATGACATGTATTTACAGTGGATGAATATTAAAGTGTTCTGTCATGATTTGAGCTTCAGTTTCAGCACTGATCACAAAATAAAAACATTTCTCTTGAAATCGTATGACAAAGAATCAGAATGATATTTAAATTGGCTTTATTCAATAAAAACCTTCTGATATAAATTGTGTGGTGCTAACATTTCTGGAATATCATTCACAGACTTGAGAAATGATTGGAATCCCTTGAACGTATAAAGGACATAGTCCTAGTTTATGTAAATGAAGTAAAACTCTTACTCTTACACCGACTCCAAATAACGTAGCTCACAAATGAATAAGTCCACGATTTTAAGAAAAAGCAATACATGTATATAATTTTCAGTGCAATAAGTAACAACGCTGAATGTTTAGGCATATAATGATGGACATTCGTTTCCAGAATTTTTTTATCAGAATGATATATTATATGACTGTGAATATTTGTTTTAATTTGGTACGCCATCATCTATAAGTCGATCCGCTATAAGCATGTCCACATGTTTATTCTACTCATAAAAACAAACGTCTGTATATTACAGAAAGAGATTTTATCACTCATTTTTGAAGCTTTGATATAATACTCTTAGAATTTTTAAATGGCATCACTATCTTTTTTTAATTTTAAAGTTGACACAATGACCTTTAAAAACAAGTTGATTGGTCGAGTTTTTTTTCTATCTAATGGTTTTCGCATGTACAATAAAAAGTAGGAAATTGTATGGGCTTTTCTTTTAGTTTAAGCATATTTATATTTTCTACATAAAAACTGAATGCTGTGCTGCTGTTGACACTTTCATTAACAGTTAGACAACAGTATCTTTGATAATTTAAACGATAAAATATTAATGAAACCTTTCCAAAAATATAAACTGAACCCGTAAAAAAATAACTTCAAGAATACACATACAAAATGAGACCCTTTTCAAGCTACAGAATGCTTATTTAATGATTAACAAGGAAAGCAGATACTTTCTCTTTGACCAAGGTGTTTCAATTTGATCCAAAAGAAATTTATGAAGACGAATATTCTTCTATAGTTCATATGAAATGGTTAATCACATATCTATTATAATAACATACTTCCTTCATATTTTATTTTTAAAAAAGATAATTTGCTTTAAAAGTCTATAGAAAAATATACTTCCAAAATGAAAGGGCTCGTCCGGGATTTGAACCCGGGACCTCTCGCACCCAAAGCGAGAATCATACCCCTAGACCAACGAGCCGCTTATGATAACAGGAAAATAAAGAGTAAGGAATTATTAATTCTTTCAGTTAGAAGATCAATACCAGTTAGAAGTTTAAACAGATATGATAATAAAAAGGTTGATACTTTAAGTATATTATTGCATTCATTACATTAAATAGGCGAAGTTCAACAATTTAATGATTAATGGTTGGAATCAAGGCTGAAACTCAAGTCGATTTATCATGCAAAAGATAAGGAATGTGAATCTAGTCATGTTACACCTATGCCCTAAATAGCTCTCATAATATATACATATATGAATATAAGATGTGAAGGCACCAAAAAACTATCCATACAGTTCACAGGGCTGTAAAACATAGCAAGAGCTATTTTAAATGGATTTAACTTAAATATTCTTGTAAAACCAGCAGATAACCTCTTAAAGAACAACAAAAGAAGTTGGGCTCATCTATCAAACAAGCTTATGTTAATTTAACAAACAATATATGCCAGCTTTCAAATTGGCTTATGTATGAATTCTATTCTGAATGTAAATGAACATGAAACTGTTACCACAATATCAGATATGGTCAAGTAAAAATATTTCAGCAAATAATTTACATAGATTACGGCAAAAAAAACTTAACAATAGCAAAGAAAAATGCAAACTGTTCCTAACCGTTATTTTGCAGCTCTGATTAACTTAATTGGTATGTCTAGGGCTACGGAGTGCATAGTGTAAGACCACTAAATTTCAAGTAGTGGTCGATCAAGTGACAGTGATCATGCAGGATGATTTATGCTTGATAATGATTAAATCACAAACATTAAACTTAAATCTGTAAAGGATTTGTAAACAACCTCTAAAAGATATTCAACTATTGTATGATTGTGTGTTCAAAAGGCTTATAATATGTTGCAGGACAGGTCAGAAACTACCCAGAAAATGATACAAAAAGCAAGCACCTCATGTATCAAACGAAAACAAGCGCTTTCCAATGTTCGTTTTTCCCATTTTGCTACTAAAGCACCCAGTCTCCAGATATAAGACAACTCTATTCTTTTGTAACTTAAAGAAATGAATACTCTGTTTCTTACCATGATTTTAAGATAAAATTATTTACAATAAACTGATTTGTAAAAAAAACGTTAATAAAACAAGTCATGACAAGTTTAATCATGATTTGATTTCTCGACCTAATTGTTAAACAGCACATAACATGCTCTAAAATGTTTATCATTAGATACACATCATTTCTGAAAAATAGAAAATTATATATACAATTAATATTTTTGCAGATACAATCTTTTAACAATCTTTTGCAACTTGTGCACCATAGATCCTGGTTTAAACGCCAGTGGCAAATGTTTTGCCACTGACCGTTCCAAGGCGGTAACCCGCAGGTCCTCATTTTCGTTAATTGTTTGTGGTGTCTTTTTTCAATTGATCAATATATACATTTATGCTCTCTTTTCATCTCTACGTTTTGACTGTGTGTGGAGGCAGTGTTTTCTGACTGTGGTTTTTCCTGATGTGTCGCGTTTTTCACTTTATATCATCGTGCCCGTGACGAAAACGACAAAAAATCCTAACAGTTTAAGGGAAAATTTCGAATTCTTTAAATAGCAATTTCGGTACATCTCATTAAAAATTCAAAGATGAATATCATTAAAAAGTCTGCAGACTGTTCTATTTCAATTTATTTCAAGGAAAACTTTGTGCTTATTACAGTTAGAGAAACTCCTTATTGTCTGTATGAACATGTAGTAATTTATGAGAAAACGGCGGCTATTTCAGACAACATGGCTAAATATACCGTATTGTTTGGAATAACCGAATAACCAACTTTAAAGTCACAAGTGGTTTGATATAAGTCATTTTATCTGATGTTCTTTTGATGTAGATTTCAGGGAAAATGTGTCTTTTTAGGACCTCTTTTATTAGTTTTATTGACCAATCAATGATTTACCATAAGGCACAGGAATTTGTCAATCACTAAGAAGCAGCTCGTGACATGTTTAGAGGAAATATTTATTTGATTATATTTTAAATATTCCATATATAGTACTGAAGCAGAGTTTAACCATTTTGTGTTCTATATACTTACCTGGTATTTTACCTAAGCTGTTCAAAGTGTAATACAGAATAACATACATTATACATTGTGTTTTATTCCTCGCAATGAATACCATTATGTATAGATTTTATAAAAATGGGTCATACAACAAAAAATAAATTAGTAAATTCAAGAAGTAGAACAATAATATTGTATAGCTATCAAGTAAAGAATAAAATTTTGTGTATATACTTGTTAAGTCAGTCAGATGAAAGGTTTACCTGTGAGAACACGCAATTACGTTTAATATCAACCTGGTTTAGAAGCTCAATTCTTAATATGCAACTGTATGTTACTCTTGAAGAGGTAAATAAAACTAATTATCGTTTGACAGCATGTTCGAGAATAGATAAAACACATTTATTCACATTTAATTTCATATACTTTTGATTCGTTAAAGTATTATTATTATTATTATGTGATATTTTCATTCGGAAAAAAATGGCAAATGATAAAAAATTGAAAGCATCCGAATATATAACGAACAACAGCATAAAGTGATTTTATCACGTCTTTCAACAATATCCAATGCCTTGAGTCACCGCTTTTCTCGCGTGAAATAAAGTGCCTGGCGATAAGAAAGCGTGGCTGCCAAAGTTCTAACTCTGCAGACGTAATCTTTGTTTATCCTCTTGTAAAGAAGACAAGATTTACGATAATTGTTTAAATGACTTCATAACTGTCACGAGATACAATACAAGCTTTAAAACTGATTGGAGGAAACACTGCCTATGACAGTAGATATCAGGCGGGTAAAAGCAATCTAGACTGCCTAAAAATTCGAGCAAAAGGTTACCTTTTGTACAAAAAGTTCCTCAAGATTTTTGTTAGATATTTCATACTTTATGATAAAGCTCAATTTATAGTGAATGTCACAGCTTTAATGAATTAATTTAGCACAATGATCGAGAGTTCCGGTTAAAAAATTAGTGATGCGTTTCTCCTTTTTCCTTCTTTTCTTTTTATACCTTTTTAACCACAACCAGTCTATATATGACATAATTTCTTTTTGTTCTAATCCATGATGACATGTATTTGTAGTTGATGAATATTAAAGTGTTCTGTCATGATTTGAGCTTCTATTTCAGCACTGATCACAAAATAAAAACATTTCTCTTGAAATCGTATGACAAAGAATCAGAATGATATTTAAATTGGCTTTATTCAATAAAAACCTTCTGATATAAATTGTGTGGTGCTAACATTTCTGGAAATTCATTCACAGACTTGGGAAATGATTGGAATCCCTTGTTTGTTTTGGTGTTTAACGCCGATTTCAACATATAGGTTATATCTCGGCGGTCAGTCCACCAACCGGTTTTCCTGGATAACTAACCAGTAATTGCCAATTTCTCCGCAAGTGACTGACTACTGTTCCCACATGATCTACTCTGAATCAGCGGTGAAAGACAAATGAACATAAGACACAATATCTGAGAACAATTGTCACGGAGAAATTTTGCCCTGCCCAGGGGTCGAACCAACGACCGATAGATTACTAATCCAGTGCTCTACCTATTTAGCTAAGCGGGAGGGAATCCCTTGAACGTATAAAGGACGTAGTCCTAGTTTATGTAAATAAAGTAAAACTATTACTCTTACACCGACTCCAAATACTGTAGCTTACAACTGAATTAGTCGACGATGTTAAAAAAGCAATACATGTATATATTTTTCAGTGCAGTTAGTAACAAGGCTGAATGTTTAGGCATATAATGATGGACATTCGTTTCCAGAATTTCTTTTACTCAGAATGATATATTATATGACTGTGAATATTTGTTTTAATTTGTTACGCCATCATCTATAAGTCGATCCGCTATAAGTATGTCGACACGTTTATTCTACTCATAAAAACAAACGTCTGTACATTATAGAAAGAGATTTTATCACTCATTTTTTGAAGCTATGATATAATACTCTAAGAATTTTTAAATGGATCACTATTTCTTTTAATTTTAAAGTTGACTCAATGACCTTTAAAAAAACAAGTTGATTGGTCAAGTTTTTTTTTCTATCTAATGGTTTTGGCATGTACAATAAAAAGTAGAAAATTGTATGGGCTTTTCTTTTAGTTTAAGCGTATTCGTATTTTCTACACATATATTTAATGCTGTACCCATGTTGACACTTTAATCAACAGTTAGACAACAGTACCTTTGATAATTAAAACGATAAAATATTAATGAAACCTTTCCAAAAATATAAACAGAACCCGTAAAAAAGTGAATGTTACAATACACATACAAAATGAGACCCTTTTCAAGCTACATAATGTTTATTTAATGATTAACAAGGAAAGCAGATACACAAAAGCTTTTCAATAAATCACTGTTCAGAACATAACGTTGATTGATAATACAATGATCACGTGCATTTGTGGTTACAGGGACACCGAGACCAGTGAATAGCTTGACAAATTTATTCCGATTAAATAAAAAGAATCATTCATATTTCTTTCAATTCATTTCAAAATGTATTTACGGGTTATAAATAGAAGTACTTTAACTTTATTGCAATAAAGTAGTCTTGGTATAGCATAATACTACTGGAAAATATTGTGCGAAAGCCTTTGACTGTATCTCGGCGTTCCATCAGGGCAATTTTTCTTGTTTCTATTATACTAAAAATAATAACCATTTGACAGCTTTACATGTTTTCATCCGTTATATAATTGTTAATGTGACAATTGTTAAAAAAGCATGTGTCGAGTTTCCAGATTTTTATTAAACAAATCGGCAATTGTTTGCCTTTGGCCATTTACATAGAAATAAAACCAGACATTCCTGTTTCAACTTCTCACATCTGAGGATCCTACAAGTAAATGAGAATAAAACTTGTGTATAGTATAAACTGCCAACAGCAGATAAGAGTTTTTTTTCAAAAAATGTGAACAGGTCTTGACATTTAAATGTCAAAAAAAATATACACTAAATTTTCTTCCAGCTATATTGATGTAAATTTCGATAGTAAATGATTATAAACAAGTGTTATAAATGTAACTTATACTGACACGATATCTATGTATCTATTTGAGATTCTTATAATCGGTTCTCGTATGACCGACGACCACTGCAGAGTTTAGTTATTTTAAGGTGGTCGAGGATAGTACAATATACAGAAAGCATCCCATTCCAGAGACACTCTTGGTTCTTTGCTTAGTGTATGCAAAATGCTGTATTAGAAAGGCAACTAGTTATGTTATTGGAGGAGCGGGGAGATCAAACTCGCGAGCCCTTGATTACCAGATGAGTGGTATAATACATTATTGCGTATTCATATGAAAGATGGCTCGTACCCAAGCATGTGCAAAGTAATTGTATCAATGTTTGAAGGAAAGTGCATGTAGTAACGAAAACTCGAACGACTTTTAGACTAGTGTTCATTGATTACTTACGTGAAATGAAGTTCACTAGAGTTTCTGTTTAGTTCAAGTTGGATCTATGCCAATAGTATATCAATTATCACAATTATTAAATTAATATTTAATAGCAAAACATGTTAAAAGATGGGGGCGGGGGAGGAGGGAACACGCCACACGCACAGCAAGGTAACTCTGTTTATCTGACATAATACTATTAATTGATTATTATATTTCTTAAGTTTTAATTATGTCGATGTCTTTTGAAAGCATCACCTTCAGATCTTCTAACGCATGCAATGTTGTCAGTTATTTTATTTAAGTACAATAATAAATAAAGCTCGTGTTCTAAATTATTAAGCAAGTCTGTCTTTTTCTGGCAAATTTGGTAGTGAAAGCACATTTCATTCGAAACACGTGAACTCATAATCACAGACAGGTTAAATTTACAATGACAAGTTTTTCCTGAAAAAAAATCACCCACAAATCGCATAATAGTAATGTTATAGATTTTATTTTGAAACTGATAACTAATGTCTAAGTTTATTATTGAATGTCTATGTTTTTCACTTGGTGGAAATGAATTTAAGAAGCTTAAAGTCCAACACAGGGAAGAAATGACCAAGAACATTATCTATTTACACGCAATTTATAGTTAACAGTAAATTCTGTGGTTACTTGAAACTATGTTTTTCATTTAAACTATAGTCTGATTGCTAGGTATGTTATTTAAATGAACTAAATACACTCATGGACAGATGGAAGGACAGACAAAACATGTGTATAAATAGAAGTGAAATTGTCAATATTTTTAAATATCTGAGCGCAGTGCAGAACAAATTCAAGGGAAATAAATGACTTATCAACGCGTTAAAGAAAATCTTAATTATTTCCCTTGTTTATAGTAAACTTGTATTAATGAAACTGGTATCAAATTTGAAAAAAAAAGTGTTTTATTTGTTTTTTCTTTTGTTTTTTTATTATTAGTCAACAATAATGTAAACACTGAATCATACAAACGTAATAACCGCACTTTATGTCAGAAATGTCACGCGGAAGTATCCATTACTCCCTTGGGATATATCACGTGTTAAACGAAGCAAATCGGTTATACTAAGCGAACAACCAAATATAATATAAATAACTCAGAAACCTAACATGCACAAATAGCAAACATAATGATATGCACTTATGATCTAGGTAATGTGTTTTTGCGGCAAAGGAATATCATACGTGCTGTGAAAAGGAAGAATTCTTGAGTGTAAGTAAATAAATTATTTCGGGTTGCAAGCTTGCTATTGTTGTCATTATTTTTTTATTCTAACAAAGAAATGCCGCATAGATATGTCTAATCATAGCTTTTGTTCTAGTTATGAGTGCTAGTTCCACGTGTATTTGGTCGATGATCATAATTATGTAAAACAGTAATAATTATTTCCTCGTGTCTCTGTTAAAATTTTGTGATTTCATTTTAAAATACTAAGCTAATACTACTATATGTGGAAAATATGATAAATTCGGATTGAAATATTCAACTTAAGGTGAAATATTTATGTCGTGATCACATTCATTCTCACAAACCACAGGGGACTGAAATGTAATCCATCATCATAGTATATTAGCCTTAAAACACACTGATTAATACCTAATGAATATCTTTACATTCATGTATATATACCTGACTCACTCTACCGTGAAACGGATACATAAGAAAACACATGAAATATAACAGCGTGACATTCTCCGCCCAGTTGTAGATAATGTGACCGTTCATTCGTACCCGTTTTGCTGAATTAACCGTTCATTTGAGTATTATTAGTATCAGAAAAAGAAAAGTATGATATTATACATTGTATAAAAAAAGAGAGCAATTTCGATCTGATTGCATGAGAACATAGCCATTATGACAGTATAAAGAATGTGCAAAGCCGTGTGTATGTATGTATCCTTTAGAAATTTGAGAGTGAAGTACTATGACAAAAGCTATATTTAAATTGATTATTCTTTCTTTAAAAAACGACTTTAGACAACTCAGGTGTATGACGTATAATTATAGTTTGAAGGGGCGGAGCTGGAGGTATTAAAGCAACCAAAGTGTCATGGAAGGTTAAAGGTTACTGTTATCCCACGAGGATGTTAAACTGAACTAAACTACAGCAAACCAACAGAGACAAGTCACTCCCGTTAATTGGTTCATCGACATTTTTAAAACCCATTTCCTGATATTACTACTGAAATATTCGTTGAAACTTAAATAGTTTACAAACGCGTGCCTCGGAATCAAAACTATTATGTATGTGATTTATGATCAATCATTTATACCACTATTATTTCAATACATTGTTCAAGTAATTGTTTAATATTCAGAAACATCGATCAGCGCTGAAATCGGTAAAGGTTATAATTGGTGTCGGCCCGTAAATAAACGAAAGCTTTCATCCGTAGGATTATGCAAAGAATAATCATTCACTGCTCTATGTATCACCGTGCAGCTTAATCCAGTCATGCTATAACTGTTGTCAGTTGTTGCACGGCACACAGTCTCTTACATTTGCGCATGCGCCTGGTAAACTGGCATCACTAAAGTTCGTTCATATAAAGTAGGGAAAATGACGACAATTCATTACAGCCTATTTAAACTTTGTGATTTCCAGCATGTTTCTTCACATGCAGTGGTCGAGGGGTTAGAGCGCCGAAGACTGATGGTTTGAACGCCACCAGGGGTTACAATCTCTAGTGACTTTCCACATTCCTCAGTTTCGGCGCAAGTACTGGTTTGAACCCTGGAAGCAGTCATCGAGGGGATTTAATATAAGTTGCAATAGCTTGCTTCCCAACCGATGTAAAATAAATAAGATTATAAACTTTAAATGTTTCTTTAACAATCTAAGTTAAATCAGATGCGTTTCAGGGATATCATATATGTTTGCAAATCTTATAAACAACAAAATAAGCTGAAAAAAACGCTCTGCAGTCGATATGAAAATAAAGTATGGTGGGGATGCTGGTTTGAATCTTAACAGGAATGAGAGCACTCTCTTACTGTCTGCATTTGCAAGTGCCGGCGCAAGGACTATTTTAACATTGGAAGCAGTCACTGACAGGAATAATTGCAACAAAAAATCCTTAGCAATGTAATATCAGTAATTTTCATTTAAACTAAACGAAATGATAAATATATGTGAATAAATGTTCCCAACTGATTCAATATAAAAAGAGTTAATTCTGTGTCTGAGCATCATCGTCGGATACCCACGGTTGATTATTACATTAATCAAACCGTGGGAAAAATGAATCAATTTGCGTCGATATATAGCAACAAATGCCTAAAATATCCACCAATGAAATCGCGTTTAACAAACCTGATACTCTTCAATTGAGAGGGTAGAAAACTATCAGAAACAAAATGGCTGCGCCCATGGCGAAAATCTGTTTCGCGTGTCTTGCCAATATAAAAGGCAATAACTATCGACAACTCAATTCTTCGACAAGCAAAAACCGCTATAGTGATATTTTACCTAGTATTAACATTTTGCCCACATTTTCAATTTTGAACTTTTCACAAACACAATTAAACGCGTCGTCTATGGTTGCCGCCATCTTGTCTGTAATACCGTATGTCGTATGAAACGAGCTTTTTGATTGGTATTAATTGCCTCATGAAATCTTGAGGGAACCAATGAAATAGCTGTCTTTGACACACCTCTTATCGACTAGATAGCGTCCAAAAATCCCACGGCTGATAAATGTTAATGGATCGGCCGTGGGTATCCGACGATGCCTGAGCATTCGACTTGCAGTATTATAAGATATGAGTACACCTGGTATTTATGTATAATAGCCCATTATAACCGGTAGATATAATATTTGCAAAAAGAACAATGTAGCAAAAATATCGGTTTTCAGCTTATATGGTATTGTGGAGTCCAAGACAAAAGGTGTCAGCCTTGCAATGTAGAGCCTTTTTCATATTTTATAGTTTCTTACAAAAACTGAAAATAGATAAAGATATTCAGATATTTGTTTCAATTTTACCTTTACTGAATATAGAAAATAAGATAAAGAATTTTAAGAAGACAATTGTATATTGCAGAAGCGGTGATGACATAGTATTGACATGTCTGAAGCAAACGGTACTTATACGGACCTAGAACTGGTCAATCAGCAGGTTGGGAGAGCCGGTGGCAACTCACATAGTCCCAGTTCCGGTCCCTGGACTAATCGCACGGACGCATACTCAAAGAAGCTAAATAGAACTAACTCGTTGACAAAACAGAAAGTAAAAGGCAGATCAACGTGTCTCTATGCTGTTGTGTGCGCTGTTGTATTCATTGTTGGATTAACACTTGGTATAGTTATCGGACGGTTTGGCATACAGCATCTAGCAGACGACAAAGAGCGAACCGGAAACGCAGCAGTCTCGTCATTAACAGACAACCAACAAAAAACTACTAGCAAGACAAACGAAGGGCAGTGTGTATGTCCGACATTATCACCAAACGAAATATCTATGACGAAATCCACCGAAGAATGTCGGAAATGCCCGACAAGAAATCCCGTTATAACAAACGGCAGTGAATTCAAAACCTCTCCGTTTGCTCCACTGACAGTTGATGAAATTAATTTATCTTTAAAGGCGTTAGAGTTTAAAGGGTATATAACTGAAAACAGCTATTCAATGACAGCGAACAGAGCGGCACATGTATATCTTTATCCAGCAGAAAAGTTACGAGTTCTTGAATACTTGGACAGTAATGGAATGTTTCCTGGAAGGTATGCTCAAGTAAACGTCATACGTGGTGCACAGACACCTCCTGATTTTATGGAGTACAAAGTCGGACCATTGAATGAATCTGTGCTAAATATCAAAATAGAACAGATACGAAATGACGGAGCAATTCATTTTAATAGGAGACCATTTGATGTCGCTGAACATACAGGAATTATCAATGCAGCTAAGAAAAATATAGTTGCTATTGACAGTTTACTGCGCGGGAGTTTTGATGACGCGTCCTACCCTGAGAGTATAGGGATACAGTACGCACTGTTGCCGTCCCTGAACGAGAATGACCGTAAATCGACCGTGTTTTTATTTCTTAGAATGGGTGGTTACTTAACTATAAGGATATTGCCCGTAACTTGCATAGTTCATCATCCGGGTAATGACGTCAGTCAGTGGTTTGCCTCGGATTTTTACTACGCCTCGCAAGGACCTTTTAGTTCTTGGAATGAAATGCAGCAAGCTTACAGTGACGGTTCTCTACGAAAGGTCGTATTTCCAAAATCTTTCCGCAAGGAACATACACACGAGTTTGATCTTCGTTACAACGCTTCTTTACCGGAAAGAGATTTGTCAAATTTACCCCCACCGCGTACATACGAACCCGAAGGACCGAGATATACAATAAAAGGACAAAGAGTATCATGGATGGGGTGGGAGTTTGAATTTAGTTCTAGTCCTATGCATGGTCCGGCAATATTTGATGTAAAGTTTAAAAGTAAAAGAATAGCGTATGAAATTTCTTTACAAGACGTTACTCTGATATATTCATCACAGACGAATGGGGCCGGACCTCCCGCGCTGAGTGATACTATATTTTTACTTGGATCTTACAATACCCCGCGATTTGGCTTGGATTGTCCAGAACGTAGCTCGATACTTAAGGCAAGCAAATACTTTTTTGGAAATCTGCATGATCAGAAGGCTGCGTGCGTTTTCGAAGCAGACGGTCAAAGGCCTCTGTGGCGCTATGAATCACGTGGCCTTTCTGACCACCATCTAATCATTCGAGCGTCAATGAATCTTGGAAACTACGATTACTCTCTTGAATGGAAGTTTTTCCTAGATGGGAGTTTAGAAACGCTTCTCACGGCGTCTGGTTATCTGTATGGAGCGTTCTGGGATCCAGAAGATAGTAATTTAAAAGGAAGTGACAAAAGTTTCACACCTTTCGGATATAGAATATCCGACTATCAAATAGGTCCAATTCATAATCATAATTATGTATTCAAGGTAGATCTAGATATTTTAGGTTTAAAAAACAGTTTTCAAACTATCAGCTGGCGTGGCGGGACAACGCTAGAAGCTTTTCAGACTCGAGGAAACATAACAGAAAAACCAGGCTATTTCTACTTTAACAATACGAGATACCTAGCACCAGAAATACTTCAAAATGAAAACAGTTTCAGTGTAAATCCATTTAAACCAAAATATTATACAATAGTAAATGAAAACGAACGGAATTATTGGGGAAATTTACGTGGTTACAGAGTCATACCATATTCAAAATCTTCGGAAGTTCTAGAAGACCACGTGATGTTAAATCCGTGGGAAGATTTGAAATTTAACCTAGCTGTCACAAAGCATAATGATAAGGAGCAATACGGAACAACGTCATGGTATGACCTCACACATCCGGTGCAGGCATTTAAGGGTGTGGGTCGTATGTTAAACAATGAAACAGTACAGCACGAGGACCTCGTGATCTGGGTGAGTGAGAAGTTCTTGCACGCCCCCTCTGCAGAGGATCTGCCGATGACTTTGTCTGTTCCGAGTGGTTTTATGCTGAAACCATACAATTATTTTGATAGAACTCCAGTTTTTGATGTGCAATCACATTTTTCTACATATAGGAGTCCCTATGTGATTAATCAATGTTATGAAAATTCGAATTAAAACATTTTTATATAAAAACAGTCTATGCCGGTTTTATAATTCAACTAGGAAAACCACAAATATGTGACCTACAGACGGTCATATAAATATTTCTAAGATTTTAATCATATTTTGTACTACTGGAACCGTGAGATAGTGATCCACCACTGCACGTTTTGAGGTTACTTGTTTGAACATACTTAAGTCCCTCTACAGGGAGAAATATAATTAAGAAAAGAGTTACTTAAAGCCAATTACATGTTTACTTAAAGAGTTACTTAAAGCCAATTACATGTTTCGATGTAACCGGATTCTTGAAATGAATATAAACGTAACACTTATATATACCAAAACTTATTACTGAAGTATTACAAATAATTCTCATTTTATTCTTGCTGTAAATGAATAGATTCATATTCTAAGAGGTAAGAAAGCATAAAAAAATAACAAGAAGGCCATGATAACCCTGGGTCGCTCACCTGAGTATATTGGCTGGAGGTCTGCTGTTTAGCAAACATCAGAAGCAAAATAACAGGTTTTCAATTGAAGATTTTCAAAGATCTTATATTTAATATGAAAAAGAACCCTGGGACAGAGCCAATTTTAACATAATTTGAACAAGCGTGGTATGTATCCACTACACAAAGCTACATAAAAAATATCTTAGCTCTAAGGCATAAAGTTTCAGACAAAAAGATTTTGCTATACAAAGTCAGTGTTTAACCAATGACCACTGGCTGTGGTCAATACTGAACCTAGGGAAAAAATTTGAACACTCTTTGTAAAGATCACCAAAGCCTGAGAATATGCCCTACAGCACGTGATCATGAACATTCTGAGAAAGTCTGGAGATAATTGTAGAAGGAGTTGTGCACAGAAGCAATAACAAGTAAAATTTTACTAAAGGCATTCATAACTCTGCCAACAATAATCAAATTGCAAAAGCCTGATAATTTGCACTGTAGCACTTGATAATGATCTCTTTGAAAATATTTGGTGAAAATCGAATAAGCACTGTAGGAAAATTTGCCCAAAGAAGCAGTTAACCAAAGGAAAAGAGTAATAACTCTGCCAAAAATAAATGATTCCAAAAAGCCTGAGATAATGTGCTGAGGCACATGATAATGACCCTTTAATGAAATATCTGTGAAAAGGAATAAGAATTGTGTGATATGTTGCACACAGAAGCAATGTTATGTAAAATTAAACCAAGGGCAATAACTCCACCAAAAATGACTGAATCGCTGAAGCCTGATAATATGTCTGGCGACACTTAATAATGATCATTCTGAGGAAGTTTTGTGAAAATGAAATGAGACAAGAGGGCCATGATGGCCCAGGATCGCTAACTGGAGAACTTTGGCTGTGGGTTTGCTGTTTAGCAAACATAAGAAGCAGTATTTCATGATCTAATAGAAGATATGTAGGTGCCTACAAGGCAAATATCTAATATATCAGTCAATAAATACAGGCTCTATGACAGAAAGTAGAACTAAATGTTTTTTGTGA
Organism: Cyclina sinensis; assembly: GCA_012932295.1. Lineage (NCBI taxonomy): Eukaryota > Metazoa > Mollusca > Bivalvia > Venerida > Veneridae > Cyclina > Cyclina sinensis. Next base: position 35,100,970 of record JAAONU010000006.1, on the reverse strand, counting down.
AAAACGCATGTCTCCCCCTGCACCCGATTGAAGGAAGGCCAAGGAAAAAATATTACCTTTCTGAAACAGATGCCTCTGTCATTTATTATGGTATAAGTTAGAACGTTATATATATATACATATCATTATATCATTATATATATATACTATGAAGTTTGAAGGCTCTGGGTGAAATAGAACTCCAGTAATTGAGCGAAAACGGTTTTCACTCTTCAGGCACCTGTGACCTTGACCTTTCATGTACTGACCCCAAAATTAATAACATTCCTCCACTCTATAAGGGCAACCACCCTATGAAATTTGAAGGCTCTGGGTGAAATAGAACTCCAGTAATTGAGCGGAAACGGTTTTCACTCATCAGGCCCCTGTGACCATGACCTACTGACCCCCAAATCAAAAGGATTCTACTACTCAATACGGGCAACCATCCTTTGAAGCTTGAAGACACTGAGTGAAATAGAACTCGAGTGATGGCGCGGAAATGGTTTTCACTCTTCAGGCCCCTGTGACCTTGCCCTTTCACCTACTGACCCCAAAATCAATAGGATTCTTCTACTCAATAAGGGCAATCACCCTATAAAATTTGAAGGCTCTTGATGAAATAGAACTCCAGTTGTTGTGCGGAAACGGTTTACACTCTTTGGGCCCCTGTGACCTTGACCTTTGACCTACTGATCCCAAAATCAATTGGGTGTATACTCAATAAGGACAATCATCCTATGAAGTTTGAAGGCTCTGGGTGAAATGGAACTCCAGTTATTGAGTGGAAACGGTTTACACTCCTTGGGCTCCTATGACCTTGACCTTTGACCTACTGCCCAAATCAATAGGTTTCTTCTACTCAATAAGGGCATTACCCTATGAAGGCTCTGGGTGAAAAAGAACTCCAGTTATTGAGCGGAAACGGTTTTTCACTCTTTGGGCCCCTGTGACCTTGACCTTTGACCTGCTGACCCCAACAGCAATAAGGTTCTTTTACTTAATACGGGCAATCATCCAATGATGTTTGAAGGCTCTGGGTGAGATAGAACTCCAGTTATTGAGCAGAAACGGTTTACACTCCCCGGGCACCTGTGACCTTGACATTTGACCTACTAACCCCAAAATCAACAGGGTTCTTCTACTCAATAAGGCCAATCACCCTATGAAGTTTGAAGGCTCTTGATGAAATAGAACTCCAGTTATTGTGCGGAAACGGTTTTCACTCTTCGGGCCCCTGTGACCTTGACCTTTGACCCCAAAATCAACAGGGTTCTTCTACTCAATAAGGCCAATCACCCTATGAAGTTTGAAGGCTCTTGATGAAATAGAACTCCAGTTATTGTGCAGAAACGGTTTTCACTCTTCGGGCCCCTGTGACCTTGACCTTTGACCTACTGACCCCAAAATCAATAGTGTTCTTCTACTCAATAAGGGCAATCACCCTATGAAGTTTGAAGCTTCCAGGTCAAACGGTACTCCAGTTATCGATCAGAAACGAAGTGTGACAGACGGACAGATGGACAGAAGGACAGACGGCCAAGGCAAAAACAATATGCCTCCCCCCAGAGGAGGGAGACAAAAATATCTATTATTAGCCATAGTGACCTTGACCCAGTGACCTCAAACCCCACCTATGGGTAGAGGTCCATGCAAGGAACCTATTTACCAAATATCAAAGACATTGGTCTAAAAATAAAGGCTCTATGAGGTAAAGTAGATAAATCTATTTTTAGCCTCCGTGACCTTTAACCTATTCTAATAATTTGAAAAAGCTTGATAATGGTCCACTACACAATGCTTCAAGCCAGATTTTAAAATTCTATGCCTTCTGTTTTCAGAAAAGAAGATTTATAAAGATTTTCTTCTATATTGCTATGTAAAACTTGTGACCCCTCGGGCGGGGCCAATGGTGACCCCAGGGACATCATTTGAACAATCTTGGTAAAGTCCACTAGACAATGCTTCATGACAAATTTTAAAATTCTAGGCCTTGTAGTTTCAAATCAAAAGATTTTTTAAGATTTATTCTATATTGTAAAACTTGTGATGCCTGGGGTCTAGGCTTTGTAGTTCCAATTTGAAGATTTTTTAGAGATTTTATTCTATATTGCTATGTAAAACTTGACCCCTCGGGCAGGGCCAGTACTGACCCCAGGGACATTATTTGAACAAACTTTGTAGAGGTTACCTAGACAATGCTTCATGCCAAACTTTAAAACCCTAGGACTTGTGTTTTCAGACAAATATCAAGTGACCGCCGGGCTGGGCCATTTTTGGACTAGGGGCATATTCTGAACAATCTTGGTAGAGAACCTACAGGTGAACCAGTGTGCATAACATCTAAATTCTAGGTCTTATGGTTTCAGACAAGAAGATTTTCTAACTTTTTCCTTTCTGTTGCCACAGCAACCAGAGTTCCTTATGAAATTCAATTCTTTAAAAAAACTTTGGTAAAGCTTCAAGCAAAGAAGAATCCTGAAAAGTTTTATCAATTTTCACTTAATGGTATAGGAGATGTTGTTTGAAGTAAAAAGTTGTCAGTACATGAAGCACATTGGACAATCACAAAATGTCAACTTGAACACAGGTGCTCAGGTGAACTAAAAAGTATTAAGACTGTATAGGTGAGATTTTCAAATTCTTAGACTACACTCAAGTTTTTACTGGCATAGAAAGTATGCAATATATATCAAAATGACATGTATGCCACCCCCTCCCCCCACACACACCTTGAAAGTTTATAGGCTGTGTGTGAAATGTTAATAAAGTTAATAAGCGGAAACATTTTTCAAATTCAAGGTGGTGGTGACCTTGACCTTTGACATGCTGACTTCATAAACAATAGGGGTTTTCTACTGAGTAAGGACAACCACTCTATGAAGAATTGAATGCTTTGGGTCAAATGGTAAGCGGAAACAATTTGGTCTTCTGTCTGACCTAGGGACCGACAGACATCTGCAAAATAATATACAATAATAGCAATCCTTGTGTTGAACTGTCAAACAGATTCCTTGAGCATTTTGGCTTTCTTAGATTGTAATAATAACAAGAATGACATGTTCATTTCAAATATTATTAAGAACATACAAAACAAGATGGCAGTTAATATGACAACAGACGGTAGGCAAAAACGTTCTATTTCCATGTGACATAGTATCAAACATTGACTGAACAATAAAACAGCTAATTCATAATATTAAACTGAATTTTGTTAATCTTTATTAACTACTAATTAAGAATTATTGATTCTACTAATTAAAGATTTAGGTAAGGTTTTGCATGCAGGAAATTCAGGCACTTTTTGTGATTATCCTGCAATACCATTTCTTATTGTGTTTCCTAGGTTTAAGTTAATGAGTATCTGTGTAGCATCATAATAAACACATGACTCAATCATGAATACAAGACAGAACAAACACATGAAAAGATATGTGTAGATTAAAATAGTTGTTGTTTACTTAACCAAATAATCACGTTTCATGGCAAATGGTTCACTTTAAAAGAGTGAACATTTTATGACAAAAATGATTACAAGTTGGAACAAATAGATTCAAAAACAACTTTAGATAATGCAAATGGACTTTGACTGCAAAAATACAACAGTCAGTTCAGAAATACAAGCAAATGAAAGTCATCTATGAATCTTATTAACAGTTCTTAACTTGCTAAGACATTTTAAGAACATTTATATATCAAAGACCTTAAATCTTTGTATATACTAGCATGAATTCAAACAAAAGATCTCAAAATTGAAGTGCAGTGAATTTTTCATATAAACCCATCATTCAGTTTTGAGACAATTTCACAACTTTTAGGACTAGATGTATAGCCCCAAACTGTGTTGGACATTCAAACAAAAATTTACATACATCGTACTGTCATTACCATTAGAAGAATGTAATTGATAACTTATCGCAGACAACTTAATATTATTAAACCCCAGTTTACTACAAATCTAGTTTCAGAAATACATGAATTTTAATAACTGGTTATTTTCAATTTCTGGTAAACCTTGAAAATATCACTTCTTACAGATTTTTGTATAGGGAAGTGTTTTACAAAATACAACTTTTTATGTAAATATATATAAATATTATCAAATTTTTGTATGAGGAATAATTTTATGGAGGAAATATGTTCCAGGTTCTATTGCTTTGAAGACAGTTGAGCAGATATAACATAAATACCAAGAATTCCCAGTTATTTTTCTCTCCAATCTTCTGTAATTTATACATCATTACTGCATGTATTTGCATAAGTAGAAACTGTCCCTATCTAATGATAATCTAGGTAATTTCTCAAATGTAAAGTTCTGCATGCTTAAAGATTATTATTACATGTTACAAATCTTGATGTAAAGCAAAACATGCAGAGATTTGCATCTAATGCACGGCTTCATCCCATTACTAGACGATATATCAGTTATAAAATGAGAAATGTAACAAATCATATGGAACATCAATCATCTTAGAAAATAAATCACAAAGGGGGATAATCTAAATTTAGTAACTCATGCATTAACTCCCTTGAAAAGAGAGGTTTGTGTTCATCTGCTTTACCTGTTACACTGAAGTTTTGTAAACAGTGTCAAGTCAAAGCACAAACTTTGATGTACAAATTTATTTTAGCAATCAATACTCATATCTAAAAATTTCTACCAAATTAACACTAAAACTTAAACAAAAAGGAATTGTAAAAGACATAGAAAATATATAAAACTGATAAGCATATTATAGACTGTTGTTTTTGTTCGTTTGATCAAACTGAGATAAAACTGGTTTGAATTCAAGAACAATATTGCTAGCAAGTATTTGAAATTTCTAATACAATCATATTTCAAAACTCCTAAAAACTGAATTATAACACAAAAATGTCTCTTTTGTTAGTTTATGTAAGAAATAACCGCAACATTAAAAGTACATTTTTTTTCTTACTGTGTTTAAATAGAACTGATATCGATCAACTGAAAAAAAGACTGACAGTAAAAACTAAAAACAAAGCACTACTCCAAACAATTTAGAAATCAAATGCAAGCAGCTTCAGATTGTCTTTGTAACACTTTTTAATTCAAAAACACATACACTAGAACATAGAACATAGCTTTTTTTTTCAAAACCATATGAAGATGAATGATACAGAATGAAACATTACCCCGTGTCAAGGTGTCAGTCAATATACAAAGCTAGATATCAGTCTCTATACAGCATGGTGTTGTCGTACAATTTCTGGGTGGATAGCAATTTATTACAAACAGATACTGTCTTAGTGCCTGTATGTTCGTATAAAGCATACATTGTTAATGTAAGTTCTTTATATTAATATTTGTGATTTAACAGAGAATGAAACAATATCATATATATGAAATGTATCAATGGTTAGTTTAAGGGTATGGCACCTTCAATGTTTTAACTGCCATGTACATGTATGTTAATATACATAACAACAACTTAATCAACAAACTACACTTACACACAATCAGATGAATAATCATATACACATTCAAGGGCACATAACTCTGAAATATCTACACAAGGCTGTATATCAAGTACACTTAAAGTTGAGTACGTTCAAAAAAGTCCTGACCAAATATTTTAAAATTTATTTGAAGAGATACAATGCTAATGTTTGATATGCTATCTACCAATGTTATCTTCAAGAACAATATATTCAACTCAGCTGATAGCTTAAACTCTATATGCCAGACATATACCAAAATAATTCTCTGTTGTATAAGTCCTTGCAGTATTGAAAAAAAATACACTAAATTTTGTATAAAAATACTCAATATTCAAATAAATAAATATTTAGAACAATTTAATATGTAAGTATTATGTGTATTTGAATTCATCTGTTTGTTCAAACTGTTCTATAAATCTTTTGGACTTGTATATGATCCAGCTTGAGGAAATTCCAGACCATCTCCAGGTAATGGGGAAGGTATCCATGGTGACAGCCAGGCAATCTTCCAGTTCTCTCCCATCACAGCCCTTATGTTCTCTCTCCAACCAAGGTCATACTGAAATATCTTATGTGAGCTCTCATGAGTTATCTGCCCATGCCTGAGGTTTTTAAGATGGTAGAACAGAAGTCCTGACATTGCACACATGGCTGCTATACACAGTAAGAGTATTGCTGATAGAAGCATGTGTGTAAATGTCGTATATCCTAGAACCCAAACAAAGAAAGGAAAAACTAGTTTCACTAATGACAACGGGAACCACTGGGTCCCTACAACTTCATAGGCAATGTCAAAATTCATAATGCTGGCATATGTTGCAGCTAATGCATTGAAGAACAGTAACATCATATAGTATCTGTGATTGTTGTGCCCTATACAATTACCAGTGAATACACAATGGTGGTCTCTGCGAAGGATGCAAGTTTTACATGTGTAGCAGTGGAAGGACCTTGGTGGGGCATTACATTCACAGAGTGGACAAAATCTCCAACCTGAAAATTAAACATCAAACTGTAATAGTACTTGTATTTGCAATAATTTTATGTTGTGTCAGAAAACAACCTGACACAATACCTCTTTTATCTCATGATGTAACCTTTACATCCAAAACTTATCTGGCTAACATTAGAAAATAGATATATATTTTGCAATATTCTGGTTAACACATACCCTTTTTTACATTTTTACATTAAAGAACACACATTATATACATGTATTATACATGTTTTGAGGAATGGCACAAAACAAGACTAAACCAATCTATACATATGTATATAAAGTATGTCCAGCAAACCTTATCATTTTAAGAATGCTTGAATACTGAAAGATTTTGCCAGCAAGCGGCCCCCCCCCCCCACTAAAATTCCCATGGGTGCACCCAGCAAGCACCCCCCCCCCCTTAAAATTCCCAGAACATAGGTGTTATTGTAGGTTTATTTTGAATATGTCTTTAAATAATGTATACTTTATTGTTCAACATTTAATTGAATAATCAGAGGCCCATGTGATATTGCCAAATCAGTATACTCTAGCATAACCACAACCGTTGAAATGAGGTAGAAAACAGACACAAAGAGGGCCGAACATTTTGCACCCTCCCCCCCACAAACCTGAAATCCTGGATCCACCCTGCATGTTATCTATAAAGAAGGTTGTAAGGCCTAAGTGATTAAATAAAGAGCATCTGATTACCAACTGTGATATGACTTGCATAAATCAAATCCATTAGTAAACATTTCTAAGGGACAGCATCATATCAAATATGTTTTTTGCACTTGCTAAAACTTGTCTCCCTTGACAACAACTGTCACATTGTCTTGTTCTAAAAAACTTTAGCCTTTTCTTCTTTATCATTTATTTAAAAATTAACAATAATTTCAAATTTTATCTTAATTAATCATAATCTTAATGACTGTCTCACATCATTTAAAAATCATCATTTGATAAGGTATTACAAAATGTGCACAGTTAGCAACATTAACTCTATGTCAGTTATGTTTTAGTAGAGCTGGCTGTACAAAGTGAAAACAAAGACTGAATTGTTATATGTATAAAATATACACTGCATTTGAATTATGATCTATTGCGATGTAAAACATAGCCTGTTCACAGTTATTTTCTTGGCTGTATCTGTCAGCTGTGATGAAAGTGGCATGACTTGAACATTTATCATTTTATATTTTTTAAGTGTGATTCAACAGAATTAATACAGACATTTAGCATTATATAAAATATTTGTAGCTGTAGTGTTTCTACAGTTCAACAGAAAACTGCATAGATGTTACATACAAGTATATCCAAACATTCCAAGGGAGATAATTCATCAGCAAACAGCAGTTCAAAGGAGATAATTCAGCAGAAAACAGCAGTTCAAGGGAGACAATTCTGCAGCAAGCAGCAGTTAAAGGGAGATAATTCAGCAGCAAAACAACTGTTCATTGATCTACCATGCTTAGCTATATTTAGTTATACGACACAGTATAATCTAAACAATTGTACCCATAAAGCTGGATACTTCGCTAATTTTTTCACTGGTGAATATCTGCCTTCTAATAAAAGTAAAAAGCAGACAAATGGAAAATGTCAATGCTATGAAAGGGTCTGTCTTTCAATTCAAAATATTGAGACAAGTATTGAATATATGTAAGAAAATAATTGAGCCATTACAGGCCTTTATAATAATTTACAGGGAATGAATTTAATTCACTTTTAGGTCAGTTTGAGTTTGCATACCATATACCCCGAGAATATTTAACATTGATCTGAAATATTAAACACCTTTATACAAATCAATCCATATTTAACTGCAATCACTGTAAGCTGTGCTATGGCCAGTAGAAAGGGTGAATAAATTTATCAGTCAGCAAATATGAACAGACCAAAGGCAACCAGGTAATAGGGTAAGCAGGTATCAGGGCAAACAGATCAGAATTTGAAAATTTTAGACTAAATTTCACTGACACTTGAATGACATGATCAACCACTGCTACAAGTTTAGTGGTCTTACATCTATGAACTCCTTAGCACCTATTTACATACAATGATAAGGCAAAAAAATCACTAATCTCATTAAAAACACTTTTGTCAAGATTTGTACATGTTTTGTGACATACTTGAAGTAAAGGTATATTATCCTATAAATTCTTGGAATGTTTTTATGAAGTGGAAAAAAACAGGCATTTTATTTTGCTTATTCTGTAACTTAAAACCTGTCATGATTAAGCTTCCACTTTTACAGTTTTACTAGAAGTCAACACTTGTTGAGTTTGCGGGTAATTAGTTAATTCTTCAAATTTTAAAAACAACACTAGCTTTCTTTAATTAGTATATAAACTACGAAAAACCTTTATACAACTGTATGAGAGATAAATGTGTATTTTATCATCTAACATAATGAAATGTGAAGTCGAAAATTTTGCAACACGATATGGTAAACAACTATACATAAGAACTCTTATAGACACTGTCCTCATTGATTTTATGTTCTTCTATGTCACATATGCAGTCTTCCCAAAACTAAAAAAAAAAGATATTACTAACAGGTGGTCCTGTGAAATACTGAATTTTACTGGACCCCACACATGATTACTCCACTGGTGCCAAAGAAAAAAAGCTCAGGGATTTTTTTCTTTTGCTGTTTGCTTTCATTTTTGCTTTGTTTTCTTTTAATGAGAGATTTTTCCATTTAATGTTGTTAAAAAGTTTTGTACATGCAGTAAGTGAGGTACAAGTCTTTTATTCTGATGTCTTTGGCTAAAGCTGTTCGTGAGTTATATGCAAAATGGAAGTAGAACTGTTACAGGTCTAATTTTAGAAAAAAAATGGCATAGAAGAGTTGGTTCTTTGTTAAACTTCATCGTCTTACCCTGCACAATATAACTTACTGTTTGCTATTAACACTTTTCTGCTCTCCACAGAAATATCAGCATTTGTCAGCGAGTAAATCGTATGTGTTTGATAAACAAGCAAGTCAGACTGACCATGACTGCCTTCGGCAGTTTAAAATTAGGCTTAAAAGTTGAACAACTAAAAAATATCAGATCTATAATACCGGTTCAACACTTTTAGCATAAAGAATTAAACCATCTTTGAATGATTTGTTTTTTTAAAAAACTGAAAATAAGAGATATGCCGAAAATTTTTGCATAAGGAAATACAATGGAATTGACATATATTTCATACAAAACTTTTTTTTCTAGTTAGAAATCAATGTCATTCATTTCCAATAAAAATGCATTATATAGCAGAAAATATTATGTTTTCAGTAATCTGATATGTTTCCAGTAGATATTTATTTTCTGTATTCAGTTACACTTCCAGTGTACAATTCTTACTTGGCTATTACTACTGTATTACATATAAAGTTAGTAACAAAGTATAACTGATTAAGTTAAATACTACACCTGGCTTCAAAATGACTGGTAACATGAGTCCTCTGACACTTGTATCAGTTGATATAATCTTCCAAAAGCAACTCAATGCATTGAAGTATATTATGCATCCACAAGTTAGATGTAGATACCAAAGAAATGGCTTTTCATTTTCTTCCGGGGAAACATATCTCGGCAGAACATACAATAGCTCGAAATAGAATATTGCATTAATAGCAAACAATGTGAAAATATAGGCAAATGTATCTGTGGCGTTTTTAGGCAGAAGACGCTTCCAGTTCGTCATTGTTTCTAATATATTTTCTTCTCTCAGAATTGCAAAATATCTAACTGTTTTCAACCAAATCGAAAGTACATCAGAGTCAGGCAAACGCTTTAAAACAGAAAAAGAGCGAAAAGATATTTTAAGTATCCACAACACATTTTGTTGAATCAAAGCACTTAAAGCGCTGAAAAACTGTCAGCCGAATAAAAGGCAAAGGTTCATGCCAATGCACACATTTCGCTTTCATAGTCATTCCTCTATTTGGAATCAAGAGATTCTTAATAGCAGCGGAATGTTATCTTTTGATGTACGTGACATAGTTGTCTCAATAATGCTACTTCAGGCAGGATGCTGCCTTTACAAACAAATAAAACACCTACAGTATGCGTAACTCGCATTAACTTTAAACCTGTCACTATAAACAGATCTACATGAACTTTTTTATGACTTTCTTTTCATTATCAAAGACCAATCCATTCTTTTTACACACAGATAATATCGTGCTTAACATGATAGTCGTTGTGTTACTTTGATAATGCGCAAAAATGCGTTTTATCCGAACTAAAGAAAATACAAAATGAAACATCAAAATGACTATGTTTTTCATGTAAATGCAAAATTCCACGAATCAAATATCTGTGTGCCTTACATCCGAAGTCCTTTTTGTCATTTTTTTTTCAGTCAATCATGTATGACTGCATTACTTTTTGCGCACAATATCATTGGCGAAGAAAAAGGAGGTGTGCATATGAAATATTATTTTCATTAAACAAACGTTTGGTGGCTGTTCACGGTTTCTCAGAATCTAAGCGTATTTTTACACATATATAGAAATCATCATGATGCGGCGAAAATATACCGTGATATATCTACTTTCGGATAGCCAGTGTGGGCGCATAAATATAGAAATGTTGAAATGGACGTTTCCCTCGATGCCTGATTTTGATTTGCGGTTCTAAAGAGTGTCGGCCGTCGCCGACAGTCTAAAAACTGTACCTTGTACACCTTTTTTTCCACACTGTTGATTCAATGAATTCAATTTAAGGAAAATAAAAATGTTTATCACGAAGATATCTGATCAGTACAGTACTGTACAGTGCAGCGCAGCACTTTACAGTACACCACAGCATACCACCTAATTATTGTCGGGAAATATTACCTATGTATAACTAACTTTTGACCGACATCAGTAATTAAAAAATAGCATAAACAAAGGATTAAGACAATTTTAAGAATTGAAGCATTTTATAAGAAATCATTGCATGCATATTTTAAAAAGGTTTATATAGAATTTATTTTTTTCAAGTACTTGAGTTCCGGATATGTGTTTGTCACAAATATACATCTTTCAAAATAAAGTTCGGATGCACACAAAGGACGGATGTACACACAATACGGATGAACACGACGTACGAATGTACACACAGTACGGATGAACGCACAGGACGGAGGAAAACACAGGACGGATGAACACACAGGACGGATGTACACAAAGTACGGATGTACACAAAGTACGGATGAACGCACAGGACGGATGTACACAAAGTACGGATGAACACACAGGACGGATGCACACAAAGTACGGATGCACACAAAGTACGGATGAACAGACAGGACGGATGTACACACAGTACGGATGAACACAAAGGACGGATGTACACACAGTACGGATGAACGCACAGGACGGATGTACACAAAGTACGAGTGAACACAAAGGACGGATGAACACACAGTAGGGATGATCACAAAGGACGGATGTACACACAGTACGGATGAACACAAAGGACGGATGTACACACAGTACGGATGAACACAAAGGACGGATGTACACACATAACGGATGAACGCACAGGACGGATGAACACAAAGTACGAGTGAACACAAAGGACGGATGTACACAAAGTACGAGTGAACACAAAGTCCGGATGAACACACAGTAGGGATGATCACAAAGTTCGGATGAACACAAAGAACGAGTGAACACAAAGTACGGATGAACACACAGTAGGGATGAACACAAAGTGCGGATGTACACAAAGTACGGATGAACACACAGTAGGGATGAACACACAGTAGGGATGTACACGAAGTAGGGATGAACACACAGTACGGATGAACACAAAGTACAGATGAACACACAGTAGGGATGAACACAAAGTGCGGATATACACAAAGTACGGATGAACACAAAGTTCGGATCTACACAAAGTACGGATGAACACAAAGTTTGGATGAACAAAAAGTTTAGATCTACACAAAGTACGGATAAACACAAAGTTTGGATCTACACAAAGTACGGATGAACACAAAGTATGGATGAACACAAAGTTTGGATCTACACAAAGTACGGATGAACTCAAAGTTTGGATCTACACAAAGTACGGATGAACACAAAGTATGGATGAACACAAAAACAGCAAGCTAAATAAAAAGTATTCATTGAAACGTTTAACAGATTACAAACTGAACAAAAATGCAAAAAAAAGAGAACAATGTTTACGCACAGAAGTGAAAAAAAATCAATAAAACATGAGATGGCCAGAGATCTCATACAGAAGGACATGATCAGCCGTTCCCACTCCAAGTGTTTATCATACTCTTCTAGTGTTTATCATACTCTTCTAGTGTTTATCATACTCTTCTAGTGTTTATCATACTCTTCTAGTGTTCAAAACTCGCAGCTCTGATAACATAACTAATGATATAGTCCATACAAAAACTCATAAGAGCTTATAATTATCCGTTATTCTTTTATGCCGACTCAAAATAGTATATCAGAATTATAATAATTATAATAATATAATTCGAATTAACAGATTTCTTACAGACACTCAAGGCAGTCAGTAACAAGCTAAAAATGGATACAAATTGATCCTCCATATCAGTTTAACATTCGTTTGTTTGCATTCCTAAGGTACAAGGTATGATTTGCAAACCATAATTTAGGTTAAAAAAAACAACAACAAAAAACGTGACTAGATTTGCGAGTTAAGTGTTGATAATTCAGTGACATGTGTGGTGAATATCTCTTAATGTTATACATCCTTCCTGTATTTAAGACACAAATAAATCGACAAGAATGATATAATGACATGTTAATAAAAGGCCGGAACTTATTTAAAAGGTAATTATTTACATCTATATTCAAAAGAGTGGAGACATACATGTATTTGTATAAAATATATTTTGATGATTTTTTTCTCTTTCAAGTGCATCGGTGTCTGAATCGCCTTCACAAGCTTCCTAGCAGAATATGATTCGAAAAATTCACGCAACAAAACTGATAAACTCCGATTTTAAAGTCGTGCACGTTTAAGAACTTGAACTTGAACATAAAAAAACATATGCCTCTTTTTGTCGTAAATGATAATAAAGTATCCCTTTGAATGTCAAAAATATTAAAACTTGAATAAAACTATTATCAACTCAAAAGTTTAATATGCCTCTACTTTCTACTCTTGAATTACTAGTAACCTTAGTTATAATGTGGAAAAAAAACAGCCAACTTATGGTCAGAGATTTGTGTCCTGAGTTCATGCCCGAAACCAGACTGGCTCAGCAGGATGAAACGTTCATAGGTTGGTGCGAATTGCCAAGGAACGATCGAGAAACAGCCTGTTGAAAAGGGATTAAGAAAATTTAGAAACGAATATAGAGCAGGAATTGGATCCCAAAGATAAAATTGTAAAGGGTATTTGAGGGAAATTTATCAAAGTTTAGAAATAATCGATGCGTCGTGTCTCTAAATAACCATTAAATGTATTTTAAATTGTCTGCATGCCACTCATATGTTTAATTTTTTTATTAAACAGATGAAAAATTCTAACGTGACCTGAGGTTTTTTAAACACTCAGATTAGAAGTCACAAGAGTATCCAGAGCTTGTAATGTATTTATCTACAGCTACAAAATATCATAGTGAGAAGAAAAGAAAAGAAAAGAAAACACACACACGCACATATTGTCACGCAAACAATGAGGATGTAGACTTGCGTTTCGTTAGAGGCGGACAAATTTAAGGTAATGTGTTGAGCGAAAGCTGTTTGAAAATCAGGTTACCAATCATGTAACTAAAGATGCTCTTCACCGGAAGTCCTTCCCTTTGTTAACGGGAGTTCATCTTTCTGTGCGTACGTAGTTTTGCGAGTCAAAGACGTGCCCAATGTTTTACACTCCCACAAATGTAGTGTCAAAATAGTAATTTCATAATGAAAATATTGACTTACTGACGAATTGAAGGCTATTTTTTTACAAACACCATTATTTTTAGAATGTATGAAGGACGTACTAACTATTAACAGTACAGGGTAAATTAAATAAATAAAAGTTAAAAACTACTACACTACGTCACCTTTGTGCACTGCAACGGCACCACCTGGAAAACGTCATGGTGTCAAGTAAAGTGGGTGTCTGACTCTCCGTATAGTCTGAATATAATCAATAGAGCAGTTTCGTTCAATAGTCTGTGCGTATGTCACATTTATACAAGTGAATTACCACTGCATCATGAACAAAGATTGTAAAAGACGTGTGTTGTAGGCTATACAAGTGTTTTGTTGTTTGTCTGGTGGATTGAATAAAAGACTTTTCACTCACATTCAGTATTTGAGAAGCAGATGCTATGTATATTTGTAACTGTTGTATGGAGTGTATCAGAGATAAAATGTTTTGTAAGCTATGAACGAACTCAAAACGATGTGGTTAATGTCTTTTGTTCGTTATCACTCGCGCAAACGATATGTTTTTGTTGTGTAAGAAACAGATCAAGTTTTGTAGAAGTTATGTTACGTGGTGCTGGACTTTGTCAGGAATCAGTTAACTTCTAAACCTGAACAACTGCTGAAAATGGACGTGAAAGAAGGTATTGAACACTGGTCATTTGGTTGTCGGACTTCTAGGTATTTAGACTGGGTCAGACTAATGGCTGTACGCACACTACTTGTCTGACTGCCTGTATGGTAACAATTATCCATGTTTAAAAAAATCGAAAACATTCAGTAAAGTAGACTTTATTCTCGTAATGTGGGCTTGCTTGTGCTGTAGTCTGCTGATTAACTTTCGCTGGTATACCGTAGCCTACACTGAAGAATCGATAGATAAAACATTTCTTTCCAACCAGTCACGCGAAACAATAGATAAATCGATTCAACTGTAGTTAAAAGTATTTAAGATGAATGTCGATTTCTCGCTCAAAAACGTGCACTACTTGTGTACTATATATTTATTTAAATCATTAAATCTGACCCAATATTAATATTTCACGACAAGTTTAATCTGGTAAATCTCAAAGAAAGATCGATGTGAAATCTATATCACGCTAGTGCTTGTTTGGTCAAGTTCAATAAATAGGATAGTGTATTTCAGATGGACACGGATGATTGGACTTTTATTGTTAATACAATATACCCAGCGTATATATATAGGACATAAGATATACAGTTGTGTAAAAACGTAAATATAAATGACCTATTTACAAAATATATATATATATTACAGTGAAATTTGACAAGGATAAATGCATAATAAGGTAAATATGTTTCACTAAACATCAAAAACTTATCACCCTGTATGCACTTAAAGATAGCGTATGTGAGGCATGAGAAAAAACGGTGTTGATAACTTCGCACGGAGAACACCTGGGCATAAAAAGAACCGTGAGTTTTTTTCTCTAAACGAGTAGGAATGTGTTTAATTTATCTCTTCAAAATTTAGTCCTGGAAACTTTACCAGTGTCATCAAAAGAATGGAACAGAAAGTCTGTTATTCATTTTGATTAAACAAGTCTGTACTCAGTGTATCTTTCTACGGGTATTCAATGAAGAACGTTGTAATGTAAAGTGCAGTTGTTCCTCGTTGTATCTTTCTACAGTTATTCAATGTAGAACGTTGTAATGTTAAGTGCAGTTGTTCCTCGTTGTATCTTTCTACAGTTATTCAATGTAGAACCTTGTAATGTTAAGTGCAGTTGTTCCTCGTTGTATCTTTCTACAGTTATTCAATGTAGAACCTTGTAATGTTACGTGCAGTTGTTCCTCGGTCTATCTTTCTATAGTTATCTAATGTAGAACGTTGTAATAATACGTGCAGTTGTTCCTCGTTGTATCTTTCTACAGTTATTATACCCCCACCACGAAATGTGGAGGAGGGGGGGGGGGGGGGCTATAATGGATTCGCTTTATCGCGTCCGTCCGTCGGTCGGTCGGTCCGTCCGTCCGTCTCCATTATCGTGTCCACTCTATAAATCCTATACCAACTGAAGGATTTTCTTCAAACTTGGCTGAAATGTTCACCTCAACAAGGGTATGTGCAGAACCCATGTTGCCCATGTGTCAGCTCAAGGTCAAGGTCACAATTGAAGGTCAAATATCAAACAATCAAATATTAGACATTATGTCGGGTCCGTTCTGTAAGTCCTACACTAATTGAAAGATTTTCTTTAATCCTGGCTCAAATGTTCACCTTAACAAGGGGATGTGCGGAACCCATGTTACCTTTTTGCCGGCTTAAGGTCAAGGTCACACTTGAAGGTCAAAAATTGACTTAGAAAATATTCTTAAATTTTAACATGTATTTGAATATTTCTGAAACTAGCACAGGTATTTGCTTGAAACTTAAAATATATATGAAGTGTTACAATTAGGATATGCAGGTCAAGTTTCATAACTCTGTATTGCATTTTGACAAAGTTATGCCCCTTTTGAAGTCTTCAAATTTACATACAATCAGATATTAGACAATATGTCGTGTCCGCTCTATAAATCCTATACTAATGGAAGAATTTTCTTCAAACTTTACTCAAATGTTCAACTCAACAAGGTTATATGCAGAACCCATGTTACCTTTGTGCCGGCTTAAGGTCAAGGTCACACTTGAAGGTCAAAATTGACTTAGAAACGTTCTTAAATTTTAACATGTACTTGAATATTTCTGAAACTAGCACAGGTATTTACTTGAAACTTAAAATATATATGAAGTGTCACAATTAGGATATGCAGGTCAAGTTTCATAACTCTGTATTGCATTTTGACAAAGTTATGCCCCTTTTTAAGTCTTCAAATTTACATACCATCAGATATTAGACAATATGTTGTGTCCGCTCTATAAATCCTATACTAATGGAAGAATTTTCTTCAAACTTTACTCAAATGTTCAACTCAACAAGGTTATGTGCAGAACCCATGTTACCTTTGTGCCGGCTTAAGGTCAAGGTCACACTTGAAGGTCAAAATTTACTTAGAAAATGTTCTTAAATTTTAACATGTACTTGAATATTTCTGAAACTAGCACAGGTATTTGCTTGAAACTTAAAATATATATGAAGTGTCACAATAAGGATATGCAGGTCAAGTTTCATAACTCTGTATTGCATTTTGACAAAGTTATGCCCCTTTTTAAGTCTTCAAATTTACATACAATCAAATATTAAACAATATGTCATGTCCGCTCTATAAATCCTATACTAATGGAAGAATTTTCTTCAAACTTTACTCAAATGTTCAACTCAACAAGGTTATGTGCAGAACCCATGTTACCTTTATGCCGGCTTAAGGTCAAGGTCACACTTGAAGGTCAAAATTGACTTAGAAAATGTTCTTAAATTTTAACATGTACTTGAATATTTCTGAAACTAGCACAGGTATTTGCTTGAAACTTAAAAGATATATGAGGTATCACAAGAAAGATATGCAGGTCAAGTTTCATAACTCTGTATTGCATTTTGACAAAGTTATGCCCCTTTTTAAGTCTTTTAATTTACTTACAATCAATACTAGACAATATGTCGTGTCTGCTCTATAAATTCTATACTAATAAGGATTTTCTTCAAACTTGACTCAAATGTTCACCCCAACTGGGCAATGTGCAGAACCCATCTTACCCTTGTGCCAGCTTAAGGTCAAGGCCACACTTGAAGGTCAAAAATTGACTTAGAAAATGTTCTGAAATTTTAACATTTACTTGAATACTTCTAAAACTAGAACAGATAATCATTTGAAACTTCAAATATATACGAAGTGTCCCAAGTAAGATATGCAGGTCAAGTTTCATAACTAAAAAAAGTGGGGGGATAACTTTGTATTGTATTTTGACAAAGTTAAGTCCATTTTTATGTCTTTAAAATTATTTACTATAATATTTCTTAAACCAGAACAGATATTTACTTGAAACTTAAAATTTATATGAATAGTTACAAGCAAGTTATGCCCCTTTTAGGCTTAGAAAATGTTCTGATATAACCATTAATACTTAAATGTTTCTGAAACTAGAACAGATATTCACAAAAATGAAAGGTTATTTGTAACTGTTTCGAACATGATTTGACAATATATATTTATACTATTACCTGTACAATTTGTTGTTTTTTTTCACCAGAGATAATTTCTTTTTATGTATATGCATTTGTGCCACTAAAGTTATTCCCTTAACCACCTTTCCATGTCGTCTTCTGTCAAGGACATTGGTGGCGGTATGAATCGCATTCAGCGATAGTTCTAGTTCAATTTAGAACGTTGTAATGTTACGCGAAGTTGTTCCTCGGTCTATCTTTCTACAGTTGTAATGTTAAGTGCAGTTGTTCCTCGTTGTATCTTTCTCAGTTATTCAATTTAGAACGTTGTAATCTTAAGTGCAGTTGTTCCTCGGTCCCTCTTTATATAGGTTTTCAATGTAGAACGTTGTAATGTTAAGTGCAGTTGTTCCTTGGTGTATCTTTCTACAGTTATTTAATTTAGAACGTTGAAATGTTACGTGAAGTTGTTCCTCGGTCTTTCTGTCTATGGTTTTTCAATGTAGAACCTTGTAATCTTACGTGCATTTGTTCTGAATTTTCATTAAAGCAGTGTCACCACATTCACGTTATAATTCATTTGATGACGTTTGAACACTGAAGTCAAATACTCTGGTGTTAAAACGAAAGAAGTTAGATACATTTTGAAATTGTGGTGCATTAAATACATTCTGCAAAAGTCTTGAAGTTGCCATGGAAAGTAATTGTAAATTGCTCATGGTTTTTTCGTGCTAAGGTCATTGGTGTAAGTCTAGCTTGAGGAATTCGGATAAAAGAAGATTTAATTGGATTTCGATGCAGAGTTTAAGACATAGTCACAGTACCGTTCTCTTGAACAAGTACACCCCTTGTTTTGTTTTCTAAGCAAAATGCAATTATACGTATTAAACCAGAAAAGTATTATTTGGAACAAATCATAATACTAGCTACAGAAGCCTCTAAACCCATAGTCGGGATATTGGCTGCATCTGTTCGAAATTATTTGTAGTTGATACCAAGTGACTATGTGACTAACGCCTGCAGATTTGATTCAGATACAGTAACAGGAGTTATCCAGGGTATTTGTATAGCTCAGTGTATAGATAGTATTGATATGTAGGACCTGGATTTTGAAGTGTCAGTTGCGAAAACATGTTGAAGCCATTGTCCATCTTGCGACTCTTGTTGAGGTCAGTTGATACCCCGAACGTCTGCACCTAGCTTCCGAATCTATACTAACATTTCCATTGTAGCACTTCATTATTTTGTCTAGTTTAGTTATACTATAATAATACATGATGCAAGTAACAATGAGATTTTTGACAAGTTTTTACCTTAACTGATACAAATAACCATCCTAGCCCGGTACCGGCCCCCTTAGTTAGTTTAGCCAAGGTCTTTCAAATACGATTTTTGAAAGACCCTGGTTTAGCTCTCTGATACCGTCTCAACTTTAAAAACGGCAGGTTATTGTCTAGAACTTGTATCTAAGTTGTCACAAGGTAGCAAATTGAAGCATACAGAATGTCAATAAACTGAATTATAACATGATATACCATTGTAGATCATTCTGTTAGATATAACATGATATACCATTGTAGATCATTTTGTTAGATATAACATTATATACCATTGTAAATCATTTTGTTAGATATAACATGATATACAATCGTAGATCATTCTCTTAGATATAACATGATATACCATCGTAGATCATACTGTTAGATATAACATGATATACCATCGTAGATCATTCTTGTAAATATAACATGATATACCATTGAAGATCATTTTGTTAGATATAACATGATATACCACCGTAGATCATTCTGTTAGATATAACATGATATACCATTGTAGATCATTCTGTTAGATATAACATGATATACCATTGTAGATCATTTTGTTAGATATAACATGATATACCATTGTAGATCATTCTGTTAGATATAACATGATATAACATTGTAGATCATTCTGTTAGATATAACATGATATACCATTGTAGATTATTTTGTTAGATATAACATGATATACCATTGTAGATCATTCTGTTAGATATAACATGATATATCATTGTAGATCATTCTGTTAGATATAACATGATATACCATTGTAGATCATTCTGTTAGATATAACATGATATACCATTGAAGATCATTCTGTTAGATATAACATGATATACCATTGTAGATCATTTTGTTAGATATAACATGATATACCATCGTAGATCATTTTGTTAGATTATTCTCTTAGATATACCATGATATACCATCGTAGATCATACTGTTAGATATAACATGATATACCATCGTAGATCATTCTTGTATATATAACATGATATACCATTGAAGATCATTTTGTTAGATATAACATGATATACGACCGTAGATCATTCTGTTTGATATAACATGATATACAATCGTAGAGCATTCTCTTAGATATTAAATGATATACCATCGTAGATCATACTGTTAGATAAAACACGATATACCATCGTAGATCATTCTTGTAGATATAACATGATATGCCGTCGTAGAGCATTCTGTTAGATATAACATGATATAACATCGTAGATCATTCTGTTAGATAAAACATGATATACCATCGTAGATCATTCTGTTTGATATAACACGATATACCATCGTAGATCATTCTTGTATATATAACATGATATGCCATCGTAGAGCATTCTGTTAGATATAACATGATATAACATCGTAGATCATTCTGTTAGATAAAACATGATATACCATCGTAGATCATTCTTGTATATATAACATGATATGCCATCGTAGAGCATTCTGTTAGATATAACATGATTTAACATCGTAGATCATTCTGTTATATATAACATGATATACCATCGTAGATCATTCTGTAAGATATAACATGATATACCATCGTAGATCATTCTGTTAGATATAGCATGATATACCATCGTAGATCATTCTGTTAATATATACTTGCATGAGTTCAGGTACTCTGATAGTGAACAAAATTAATTTGTCCATATATCATGTAAAATAAGGCGGAGACAATGAATCGTTACAACTGTCCCTCATATTTCTAGCTACATGATGGTGAATAACCGAATCATGGTTTACTTTATTTATGCAATGTTTTACCATTTTATTATCACATGTAAATTGTTTCCAGGAAAAGGTATCCTGGACTGTTTGTTTGAATAAGAGGACTGGTTGAGAAATTACTGAATATAACGCATGGAAGGATCAACATACTTTACATATAAAAATGAATGATAAGGTAGGTACATTGTAATAATAATAATAATAATAATAATAATAACAAAATATAATAAAAAAGTAAGACACAGTTATGATAATAATGAAGGCAGTAGTAATGACGATGATCGTGATGATAACAATGTTGTTATTGTTGTTGATGATGATGATGATGATGATGATGATGGTGGTGGTGGTGGGGTGGTGGTAGGGGTTGTGATTATAACGACTACGACAATGATGATGAGGATTTTGTTCATGTTTATGTTCTTGTCAGATTTTATCATTCATCACGTTACAGAGATTATAGAAATAATGTATAAATCAATATCTGCTGTTCTAGGTAACACCACCAGGATTTTCCCTGCAACTTCGTTTGTTGTTATGGAAAAATTTCACAACCAAAAAGAGACACCCGGTATGTTAAAGCCATATTTCTTCTTCATTTAAATCAAGTAACAGTAACTCATAACTGACAGAGTTACCTTTTCTTCCCATTAAATTATATCCTAACTGAAATTGTTGAACTATCTCGTCGTGGCTAGACTAGGGATATACAGTGATTATGAATAAATCATTTGCTTTGGCAAATCCCTGCAGATAGTTTAACAAAGTGTTTGAAGCCAGAAGGAAAAATGCAATCAATATTATCTGTTCCCGCATGTGACGATCTTGTATTCGAATAATCGACTTTCCGTGAATTCAAAGGTTTTGAAAATCTGGACCATTCATGTTTTGCTTATTGACAAAATAGAATTAATGAACATATACTAATACTTCAAATAAACTAATTAGAAAGACGCTAATGGGGTTATTAAATGTTTGCCAGTTTTGCGTTAGCCTGTCGTGATGGAACATGTTTACGACTTCATACTCTTATATTAATCACATCATCTGAATGAAAATATCAAAGATATACAATTCTCGAAATGTGTGGCTGTGGACAACGTGTTTTTAAGATTGCCGCGAGTTGTGTCCCTTATAAAAAAAAGGCATACCCTGAAATTGAGAACACCCCAGTTCCTTTAAAATTATATAAATTTGAAGTTCATTATCCTGTGTCAGTCAGTCAAATGTCTAAATACAAGAAGTAAACAGAATTGCTGTACAGTTTGTTTGTTTGTTTCTTTTTTTCTTTCTTTTTTTGATAGCATTTTTTTTCAAAGGAACACTTGCTCGGTATCTTTATACCCAAAAGGATTCTTTGAAGAATTGTTATTGCCTACAGTGTTTTTTTAAAATCATTTTTCAATTTATAGGAACTGAGCCTATAAAATACATACGCTGTATACTATTCTTTGATTTTTGGGTTATGTCCCTTTGAATATATGTAAAATGATTGACTGTTTTGTTGCAGATTATTTTTCTACTCGAGGTTCTTATACCACTTACACTGTTTATCGTTCTGCTTTGCATCCGGCGAACACAAAGAGCAGTTCCAATATCTGCAGGTAAGTTGCCATTGTCATAAGTAATAAGTTATGTTACACAGAACGAGGCTGAAAGAAGTGCTTAGATATTCCATATTCTCGGTTTCCCGACGGTGTCAGCTGATCGGTTGATTACATTATGCATTAAATTTTGTTACATGGAGAAGTTGTTAACTCGATTATTAAAGTAATATATTCAACCTAAGGAATACGTCCATTTCAAAGACGAAGTTGATACATTTTATTTTTAAACTATGTCGAACGCTTGATAATTCAGTATATGGCTGTTTGAATGACAAGAGTATTGACTGATTTATGTGATAGGATTTTGAAAAGTTTCGTGTAAACTGTTGGTGCATTGATCTTGAAGCTTTCAACGAGGGCATCGGTGAGAAATGAAAAGTCTTATGACGCATACATGTATTTATAAAGAAAATGATGAATACTGCTTTTGCATTTGACTCCAATTTCCTTGTTTTTATGTCCATACATACGGCTCTGCAATATATGCTTGAATCGGCAGCTTACTGAGACAATAGTAATTTAGCTTTTTAAAAACAATATGGTTGGTTTATACTCGGTTTGACATTGGAAGCCGCTTGATCACAATTATTGCCTTTTATATTCTTCTTCTTCAAAATAACAATCATTTGAGAATGAAACGTCAACAGCAAAATGTAAAGACAGAGGTTAGTTGAAGTAAGAAAACAATGAAGAACAAAAGAAACCCCACTGTTTTTTAAATAAAATTTGTTTAAACTATAAACGACTTTTTTATTTTTCAATTATGAAGGTTAGTTATGTAGTTGCCCCTCTTCTGTATCCCATCGCGACCGATAAACGGTCTACGTGTAATTAAAACAGTACGGGTGTGTCAGTACAGTATGACTAATTACTCTATTTACAGAAATTACTTATATTTTCAGAATTCTACTCACCGCAACCCCTTCCCTCAGCGGGTATCATTCCGGTATTGCAAGCATTCTGTGGGGAAGAATCTGACGTTTACAGGAACAATAATTCAAGGTTTGTATAAACAGCGTGCATTAGCTTAAACTTACAT
This sequence comes from Cyclina sinensis, assembly GCA_012932295.1. Taxonomy (NCBI): domain Eukaryota; kingdom Metazoa; phylum Mollusca; class Bivalvia; order Venerida; family Veneridae; genus Cyclina; species Cyclina sinensis. The sequence continues at coordinate 35,076,874 of JAAONU010000006.1, read as the reverse complement.
ACTCAAAATCGAGAGCAGAGGAAGTTCATTCATCTTGCTTTATAACAAACCAATATTATCTGCATCAGTATCTGTCAAGTTCTCTTGTATTTCTAGGAACAAAATAAGTGACGAAGCGATCCAGAATCCCGGTATAGACCATTCCAGAAATTAGTACCTCCCTAATTACATCCCTTGCGCTCGCCATTAAGGGACTGCGCAGATCGAAGCAGTTTGATAATGCGGTTCTTTGTAAAAGTCTCATTTTTATCGCTGTAATGTGATTGTGAAGTTGTATGTTACAGAAACAGATGGAGACCACATGAAGCATTTATATCAGCAAAGATTTATCCTGAAAAAAAATATATGTAAAAGATTTTTGCTGACATATCTAATGAACTGTGAAATAAAGGTCTCGTGATATTCTCCGGTAGATTAATTCTTTTTATTTTATCAATATTTCACGAAAAAAATGCTGTTAAAAAGTACATGTATCTATCTTTAAAAAATCAGTCCAAAGAGGTATACTTATATAGGTGTCATAATAATTTTGTTTTTCGTATTGCAAGAAATATCCACAACATTAACGTAAAAATAAGAAGGAAAGAAAACGTATTATTGTAAGATCAATATCTTAAAACGTGTGGCTTGCAGCTGTTGTTTTCTTTCTGCATACAGAAACTCACACGTTGTACATATCAATTCTTTGCAACAACAGATTTCCCTAATGCAGGAAATAAAGAATAGAAAATAAACGGTCCATATGACAACAGATGCTAAATTTCATACAGTCTTGAAAATCGAATTTGTAAGGAAGAATATTTATTCTTAAATTTCATAAAACAATCAGGAACAAATAAAGACCATGTTTTATAGCCCTCAGGCATTTTCTCAAGAGCAAATTTTGTTGTTACAGTGTTTTACTGTGACTGATCAAGCAAGACCGACAATGACATTTAACAGTGACTTATCAAAACAAAGACAGTATGTCACCCCCATATTACGTAACCACATTCCTTCACCACAGGACACCGCGAAAGACAAAAGTGATTTTGATAAATAAAGAAGCGCTAAATAATGCATATTGAATTTTTTTGTCAAGTGTTCTTTGAAAATGTATCAAGGAATAAAAACAAGCTTTAGTTAAAATAGATTGAACATGCGGTTGATGAGAGTGATATTTGATTTTGTCATTTTGTCCATTTTGTAAGCTTTCAAAGTTGTTCAAATAATTGAAAATCACAATTTCACCCTTTGAAAGGGAAAACAGTGCTTTCAATATTGTTTGCGTTTTAAACATACACAACTCAAGCTTTCACTTTGAACAGTCCATGGTCTTTTTTCACAGTATTTGATATGTTCTAGTCAGGAATAAAACATACAAAAAAGTGATAAAAATTCAATAAAATGATGTTAATTCTGCAACAAAATTCACGCGATATAAGGCAGTATGTCAGCTTGAAATGTGCTAAAGTTATACAGATTTATACGGAACTCATAAGTACCATAGCGAGGTTTAGCAGTCCTTTAATGGCGGACGGTCACGTGATCTTCATAATGGCAGCGGTCAATTTATCAATTATGGAACGGTCTATAACAAGCCGAGAAAGATATATAGACCATGTTCTAATTAATGGTACGCGAGTCTAGATATTGTGTAACCTTTTGTATGGGTTAAGAGAGATTCTGACCCAAAACAAAAGTGATACAGACTCGTGCAAGTAATTACATAATATCTTGACTCGCGTACAGTTGGATGATTACTATTTTCTTAATATCGGCAGTCTAAATGAGATTTTATTTTTTGAATTATTGAATTAAAGAACTTGTTTTGGAACAAATTCATAAAAGCTGTTATAAGTGGTGGAAATAGAATCAGCCGCAGAATGAAATATCACAAAAGTTGCGTCCCTTGATAATGAAACCACTATATGTAGTTTGCGGATCCAGAATGAGGACAGCAAAAATTTCTTTCATAATTGTTTCAATTTCAGACTTTATACTCTTCTAGAACAGATAGATGATGGTTTGCAACGAAATGGTAACTTCATGGAGAACATTCCTTTGCATTATGTTGATAAATTTAGATTTCTTTTCGATGACAGCGATATAAACTTGTCACAAATTTTGCTGATTATGCAAGGTAAGTAATCTTTTCTGTACATGAGATCGTTTTTACGACTAATTTCAAAATTACTTTCAACTTTTGTCCGCCATTCTTTTCAGTTTAATTTCAGTTTCACTTTATCTGATAAAGACTGTTAGTATACAGTAGGGACTTTACTTCAAATAGACTGCGAGTATAGGGCCTAAGTCAAAATCAGGGAGTTAGGTACATGATGATCCACATATTCAGAAAACTAAGATGTGTGCAAACAAAAATTCTACATAGCAAATAAAGAAGTCAAAACATATCCATATTAAGTCCATTTTAAGTCCATTTTGATGTCCTATGCATTTTGAAAATTAAAATTTAATTATTTTTGCAACTCAATGATTTTGTAAATTAAACCAAGGGAGAAAAGTGCACCCACTGTTGGACTCAGCCCACCACAGCACTACATCTACATTGTTCTTCTAAGCAATCATTAATGATTATTACTGGAAGGCGCTTGTCAGGGGCCTGGGCGGTGTTAAAAATTGAGAGATCTCATTATGTGCAAAGAGTAAAAATTACTACAGGTTCTAGGTCAAAAACAAAGTGTAGGAAGCTATTTTGGATGCACAGTTGTCAGCCGCTCAGCAAATATGTTGAGGCTGGGGCTGGACTGTACGTAGAAGGAAAAGCTGTTCTAGAGTCTGATTGTTTGGGAGATGAATGAGTTCATGTGGTATTGGGGTCGGGACTGTGGAATTATGTAGTTCAGGTTTCAGTTGGAGTAAGGTGGTTATGGTCAACACACACCAGGTCAGTGTGGATTTTATAGAAATAGATGAGGGAGGAATGTAGGTGCCCATGTTCTAAGGTTTGCCAGTTAAGGGTGTAAATCATTTGGGCTACACTACTTGTATAGTTGTAGTCATTAAAGATAAATTGTGCTGCTGATCTTTGCACTTTTTCAATCTTGTATGAGAGGGACTTTTGCCAACGGTGCCAGATGGTTGAGCAATACTCGAGCTATAGATGGACATAGGTGTTATAGGCTTTCTCTTTGACCTTTTCATTTGTGGTCTGAACATTTCTTTTGATGAATTTAAGAGAGTTACTGGCTTTGGAGGAAATATTATTAATATTTTCAGTCCATTTTAAGTCCTTACTAATTGTAACGCCTAAATATTTAGTGGTATCAGTGGATTTTAGTTCCATGCTATGCAGGGTGTATGGAAACTTGACAGGATTTCGTTTGTGAATAATTCTCAACACCTCACTCTTATCTGGGTTGAATTCCATCGACCAGTCCCATTGCCACTGTTCAACACTAAGCCAAAGCTTAACCAGTAAGCTCAACACTAAGCCAAAGCTTAACCAGTGAGCCAGATGCTTGCCATAGTTCTACCCTTTGTTGCTTCTACACTCTTCCCCGATTTATCTTGAAAGACCAATCCATTTGCTCCTATCTTTACTTCTGATGTAGTGAAGTCTTCCCCGATTTATCTTGAAAAACCAATCCATTTGCCCCTATCTTTACTTCTGATGTAAGTGAAGTGAATAACTTATCCAAGGTAGAAAAATGCACCTGACATGGGCCTTGAACCTTCTTCCCTGAGACTGTAGTCCATAGTTTACAAATAGCTGGGCACTTGCAGTAGCTCACTGTAGCTGTATCCAATATCACCACAATATTTGTATGAAATATTGTAAACATTTATAATTTTTATTCACTCTGAAGTTGCGGTGTATTATAATTGCCGGTCTGTTCATCTGTCTGTTGCACTTCCATTTTTTTTTCTCAGGAACCAGTCATTTGACACATGCAAGAGGACATCTGCACATCGTCAAGATGATCTGTCCAGATAATTTTCATTTGCACGTTGTTATGTCCCTTTGATTGTAAAATAGAGCAGTTTCCTTTCAGAGCAGTTTCTCAGGAACAAATCCCTGGAATTCAACCAAATCCAAATTTGGATGAAATACATTCATGAAGCATTAATCAGTGTCACTTCTTGTTTTCAAGTCAATCTTCAATTTTTTTTTTTTTTTAAATTAGGTACTTCTTGATTTCCCAGATTGAGTGGGTTTTGAATATTTTGGATACATTGTGACTTCTTTCTTTGGGTATATTAGAGTATGTCTTGGACTTACCTCAGACAGGCTACCATCCCATTGAATTGAGTACAGCTGCCACTGTTTTTATTGTCATGGCTTTTGACCTAAGCTAGGTCCTTTTTTTCTACTTTCCCTCAACCACGTTTGGTATGATTTTAGGAAATATTGAGAGAATTTTGCTTATGGTAAAATTTGTATCAAGACAAATAATGTTAAGGACATTCCTACCCAAAATTGTTCAAGTGCTAACATAAAGTTAAGGACATTCCTACCCAAAATTGTTCAAGTGCTAACATAAAGTTAAGGACATTCCTACCTAAAATTGTTCAAGTGCTAACATAAAGTTAAGGACATTCCTACCCAAAATTGTTCAAGTGCTAACATAAAGTTAAGGACATTCCTACCCAAAATTGTTCAAGTGCTAACATAAAGTTAAGGACATTCCTACCCAAAATTGTTCAAGTGCTAACATTAGTGTGAAGAGAGTGTTTTAATTAGACCAAATGGATGGACAATACTTACCATGTCTAAATATTTATGTAGAATTTTTGTAGATATTTTTATTGTAAATAAGAATGTTTTATTTCAGTGAGCTTATGATGAAAATAAGAAGTTACTCCCTTTTTTGTTTCAGAATTCCCCTTCAATTTAATGCTAGGAACATTTTCCAGTTACCTTCCAAAGACCCTGGATATTAATGATGCTACCATCAGCAGACCTTGCTCGAATGACAGCTCGACTTCATCTGAATCTTTGGTAAGAATGCACTGTTATACATGTATCTGTCATCTTATTATTGAAGACAGCCATTTTGATCTGTAGTATATTGAAATTTAGAAGAGCTGCATGTTTGTTGGATTAAATTTCAGTGTACTGTATTAATGCCTGTGTTTAACCGAAGACATGTTTGTATTTAAAATTTGCTTGATTTGGTCAGAATTCCAATTTCTCTGTTATCTTTGAAATAGTACAAAAATGTTATATATTATTAAATTATGGAGGTATTACATTTGTATATAGCCAAACAGAGCAAAGCAGAAGAGAATGGAGGGATTTAGCACACTTTGGACTAGCCTGGAGCCCTTACTATGTGGGACAGGGGCCAAGGAAAATAGCAGTACCAACAGCAGTGGTCCAGTACAACAAACTGGTAAGTTGGCCTCAGTCTAATATTCTCATTATTCAATAATTGTTTTAATTAACAGAAATATTGACAAAAATAAGAATTATTAGAAACTCAAGTAGAGATACAATGAATTTTATGAATCCTAAATTGAGTTTTATTTATTTACTTATTTACAAATGATCCATTTCCCGTGAAAAGTAAAACACTGATGTATATTATAGATTTTATTTCATTTATTATAAGTGTTGATTGAGACAACTGGTATTCTCTTAATGTTGAATTTAATTGATATGATGATTGCAGTGTTGGGTAGTTCCCACTTGTTGAAATTTTCACGATACTTGAGACTTTATGATGTAATGTCATTAGTAAGAACATCAGAAGTAAAACATGGTTAGTTACAGATGAACAGACAAAAGAATGATATAATACAGGTATTTCATTTCATAGGAAATAAGAGTGTTGATTTACAGTAGTATCACTGTATCTTTCTCTTTTGTTATCTCTCACTGACCTGTAAAGTGAATGCTGGACCTTATTCAGAGGTGGTTTTTAACGTGAGTTTTGTTCTATTATACGGTTATATTTTCAGACAAGAAGAGGCTTGAGAGAAAGCTGGAGATATTAACTCACATATTGTACAACAGTCCAAAGATTCTGTTTGCCCCGAATAATACAGCTGCTCAAAGAATTATAGAGAAGGTATGAAAAGCCCAAAAGTAGTACAAAAAACAGTGCCAGTTTTCTTTGCCCTTTTTACATGCACTCAAAGAACAAGAAATATTCTTCATTTTCTTTGACTTATTCAATAATGTAAAACTTTCATCAGTCTTAAGAAAGATGCAGGAATATATTAAAGTATATAGCTTCGAAAAAAGAATCTTAAAGGAATACAAAAATATTTTGTTGATGTAAAACCTGTTTTATTTAGAGATTTCTGAGTGTATTCAGTTCAGTTCTTCATGTTTGATTTTGGTATTGAGTTTTCCCTGAATAGGGATCTTAATTAAGGGTTTTGGGGGTTTCACAGAGTGACAGAAAACCCTGTAAGCTGCTGTAAATTCGCACCCTAAAACACATGTACAAATATTGATGATATACATATAAAACACATGTACAAATATTGATGATATACATATAAAACACATGTACAAATATTGATGATATACATATAAAACACATGTACAAATATTGATGATATACATATAAAACACATGTACAAATATTGATGATATACATATAAAACACATGTACAAATATTGATGATATACATATAAAACACATGTACAAATATTGATGATATACATATAAAACACATGTACAAATATTGATGATATACATATAAAACACATGTACAAATATTGATGATATACATATAAAACACATGTACAAATATTGATGATATACATATAAAACACATGTACAAATATTGATAATATACATATAAAACACATGTACAAATATTGATGATATACATATAAAACACATGTACAAATATTGATGATATACATATAAAACACATGTACAAATATTGATAATATACATATAAAGGATACAGTTATGCAGTTTACTTAGATCTGTTGCAGAATGCAATTTTTGTCCTATTTACTATAAGAGAAGTATAGATAACTTGTATATATGTTTCTTTCAGGTGAATTCAACTCTAGTTATTGCTAGTAATATAACCTACTATGCTCAACTGTGGCAAAATATTTCTGAGAATATGAGTCAGCAGCTTGTAATGGAAAAGGTAATTGACAAAATGTGAATGTTTGTTTATTTGTGTGTTGTTACAAACCTCCAACTGGAGGTCCCTACTTGAAAATCCACATAAAGCATCAGGTGTGTTCTCTGGCAAAGACTCATTCCCTAAATGTTTCACCCAGCTGTAAGTGTGTACCAGTAATGAAAATGTTTCACTTTCTCTTTCTTTAGTTATATAGATCCATTTTGAGTGCTGTAGTGTTAGGAAAAATTTTGCTTAAACTCTAAAGATTTTTTTATTGCAGTCATACTCCAGTCTATTAAATAAATGTATTTAAATTTTTTTTTTAATACCTTTATGTAATTATACAAATATGTAACTATACATACCTTAAAAAACAAACCACCTGTGAACAAAGACCAATAAAAAAAATATTTCCCACAGGTGGCCTTTAATTTCAAGTTAGAATTCATATCTCTTTTTCATAATTCATTACAGAAACAAGGAGTGGGGAGTGTTGATAAGGAACGCCTGTCAGCATTAAGCCAGGTTTTTACCGTACTCGACAGTTTGTCATGCTCCTGGTTAACTCTGATGAAGGATGTAGATTTTGACATTTTTCGAGGTTTTCAGACTGAGACAGAACTGGAGTATTATTTCCTGAATCAACAGTATCATGATAATGTCACTGTACTGGCAGGTTAATGTTTGTCTTTCTACATTTAGTAATGAAGTACTAATGATGCAAGATAAGTAATTCTAGTTTCTGTATGTAAAATGTTGTGTTTATTGTTCCAGAAAAACACCAAAAAGCAGTTTGCTGTATATTTTCAGTTTGTTTTCATTTGTATTCAGAAGTTTTATTAACTATTAAAATTTTACTCTCAAAAAATGACCCTTAAGGTTATAAGAAAATTGGTATCTTTTCCAAAACAAAAATAGCATGGCCAACTACTAAAATGTTTTAAATTTTTTAAGACTTCAATACTTTAAAATCTTTATGGATAAAATATCTGCACTCATAAATACTGTCACTTACAAGTGATATTTGAAAATGAGATATCACTCAATTCTGAATACAGGCGAGTGTCACTTACAAGTGATATTTGAAAATGAGATATCACTCAATTCTGAATACAGGTGAGTGTCACTTACAAATGATATTTTAAAAATGAGATATCACTCAATTCTGAATACAGGCGAGTGTCACTTACAAGTGATATTTGAAAATGAGATATCACTCAATTCTGAATACAGGCGAGTGTCACTTACAAGTAATATTTGAAAATGAGATATCACTCAATTCTGAATACAGGTGAGTGTCACTTACAAGTGATATTTGAAAATGAGATATCACTCAATTCTGAATACAGGTGAGTGTCACTTACAAGTGATGTTTTAAAAATGAGATATCACTCAATTCTGAATACAGGTGAGTGCAGAGATATCACTCAATTCTGAATACAGGTGAGTGCATTATAATGTTAGTTCTCAGGTTTGATTCAATACAAGTATTAGCAGTGTTTCTGTAAGAGCTCATCATGTATAGTTCAAATTATAATCAAGATTAAAACAAACTTTATCCCCAGGTTTGGTTTTCCAAAACTTGAATGAGAAAGAAGGAAACCTTCCTGCCCATGTGCATTACAAGATCAGACAAAATGCTACAATGAACCCTGCAACTAATATTGTCCGACCTCCATTCTGGTACCCGAGTCCAGGCTCGAATGACCTGCTCTATTACCATTTTGGATTTGTATGGATACAGGTATGACAAAGACTTGCTTATTTATTTACAGTCCAAATATGATCAAAAGAATCACTAAAGAAAGAGATAAGAGTATGGTTATATTGAAATAATTCCTTAGTCCTTTCAAACCAATTTGCTTGGAACAGATAATGAGATACAATGCAAATTATATCTCTACCAAGTATTTGTATAATTTTTTGCTAAAGGAGGAATCACACTTTTAAATGTTTGTGTATATACCATAACTGGTTCACAGTCATGTTTTGTTTATAAAAAAGAATATTTATTTGATATTTGTATGAAATTCATCCTCCTTATAGTTCACATAATATTTACATATTTATCAATCATTAAAATGACACAGATATTTAAATAAAAAAAGAAAAGTGTTTTGATTGGTTTATATTTCTTTATTTTTATTTTGTATTTAAACTTGAACAGAATAATGGATGTCACTACAAGGAAATAAAAATGAGACAGTACATGTAATCATAAGATCATATACATGACATAATAGTAAATGAAAATAAAAAATTGTCTGTCATTTTTTGTTGTCTATTATTGTCGTCTGTTGTGATTTGTCATTTATATTCATATTGATTCATATTGTATAAGCATAAAGGAAAAAAAACACTGTTATATACTTGTTTTGACTCTTTTTAGCTCACCTGTCAGATAGTGACAGAGTAAGCTTTTGTGATCGCCTTGCTTCCATCGTCCGTCCGTCCACAATTAGTTTGTTAACACTCTAGTGGTCACATTTTTGCCTCAATTGTGATAAAACTTGGTCAGGATGTTTGTCTCATTAGTTCGAACATGGAAATCTGTCAGAAAGGTTGTTTTAATGATTTCTAGCTCAAGTTCCAATATGGGTCATCTTGGATCAAAAACTAGGTCACAGAGCCCAAATATGAAAAACTTTGTAAACACTCTTGAGGCTACATTTTCAGTCCAAATGTCCTGGAAATTTGTCAGAAAGGTTGTTTTGATGATTTGTAGCTTAAATTTGGATATGGGTCGTCTGGGGTCAAAAACTAGGTCACAGAGCCCAAATATTGAAAAATGTTAACACTCTAGAGGCTACTTTTTTGGTCCAAATATCCTGGAAATTTTTCAGGAAAGTGGTATTGATGATTTCTAGCTTAAGTTTGAATATGGGTCATCTGGGTTCAAAAACTAGGTCACAGAGCCCAAATATGGAAAAGCCTTGTTAACACTGTAGAGGTTACATTTTCAGTCCAAATATCCTGGAAATTTGTCAGAGGGATTATTTCGATAATTTCTAGCTCAAATTCGACTATGGAACATCTAGGTTCAAAAACTAGGTCATAGAGCCCAAATATGGAAAAACCTTGTTAACACTCTAGAGGTAACATTTCAGTCCAAATAACCTGGAAATTTGTCAGAAAGATTGTTTCTAGGTCAACTTCGAAAATGGGTTATCTGGGGTCAATTAACCAGGTCCATAGCAACTTTGTTAAAAGCATTTATTCTCAGGTGAGTGATACAGGGCCATCATGGCCCTCCTGTTTTTGAATACTGGTACAGTTCAGTTGAAGCTTTCTTCATATACAGGACTTGGTTGAAAGAGCAATTATAGATCTACAAGTGGGTAAGCAGGTAACCAGCCCTGGGACACTTCTGCACAGAATGCCATACCCCTGCTGGTCGTGGGATGGGTCAGTTTATCATTTCATTATATTCGGACTGTTACAGTTACTCTATGTTTTGTGAAACTCATCAGCCACAAAACAGGCTGTTTTAATCTCATTTTGATTACATTAATCTCAGGTTGATTACACTTTTAACTTGCTTGTTTGCATGACATGATTTAGAAACATGCCTAAAACTCAATCTGTTTTTACTTTATATTGTTTTTTCACATGACAAACAATGTTTCTAAGGCAATTTTCTTGATACTGCACAAGTACAATATCACAGCAAACAAAAAATTGTTTGTTTGCTTCTCGCTACAAATTGTTTATATTTACTGATATTTTCTAGATTTGTTATGACTTACTTGTTCCATTTTATAATAGCCTCATTTCAGTATAGTTTAAATGTAGATTAACCCTCCTAAAATCATAATTTTTATACCCCTGCTTCGAAGAAGTGGGAGGTATACTGTTTTACCCTTGACCGTGTGTCCGTCCGTCCGTCCGTAACAAATTTCCGTTGCAGTTTTCTCAGCAACTATAAAATGCAGAAGCCTGATATTTCACATATTGCTATACGCTATAGTCCCATATGGTGTAAAGCGATTTTATGCTCCTTGCTCATCTACTTCCTGTTTACCGAATATTTTTAGATTTTGTCACTATATAGGTGCATCAACCAAACGACATCTTTATTTTCCGTCGCAGTTTTCTAAGCAACTAGAGCATGCAGCCGCCTGATATGTTGTATATTGCTTTATCCTATAGTCCCATATGGTGTAAAGCGATTTTATGCTCCTTGCTCATCTACTTCCTGTTTACCGAATACTTAGATTTTTACACATAGTTGACATACATTCACAATTTCCATCACAGTTTTCTCAGCAACTATAAGATGCAGCCGCCTGATATTTTGCATATTGCTTTATCCTATAGTCCCATATGGTGTAAAGCTATTTTATGCTCCTTGCTCATCTACTTCCTGTTTACCGAATACTTAGATTTTTACACATAGTTGACATACATTCACAATTTCCGTCACAGTTTTCTCAGCAACTATAAGATGCAGCAGCCTGATATTTTGCATATTGCTTTATCCTTTAGTCCCATATGGTGTAAAGCGATTTTATGCTCCTTGCTCATCTACTTCCTGTTAACAGAATACTTAGATTTTTACACATAGTTGACATACATTCACAATTTCCGTCACAGTTTTCTCAGCAACTATAAGATGCAGCAGCCTTATATTTTGCATATTGCTTTATCCTATAGTCCCATATGGTGTAAAGCTATTTTATGCTCCTTGCTCATCTACTTCCTGTTTACCGAATACTTAGATTTTTACACATAGTTGACATACATTCACAATTTCCGTCACAGTTTTCTCAGCAACTATAAGATGCAGCAGCCTGATATTTTGCATATTGCTTTATCCTATATTCTCATATGGTATAAAGCGATTATATGCTCCTTGCTCATCTACTTCCTGTTTACCAAATACTTAGAAGTTACTAACACACAGGAAAGGAGGTTCACTTGATCGTATTTTTGTGAATAAAGACTTCGATGAATCAGAAATCACAGATGTAATACCTGTTCATTATTCTGACCATTTTCATATCCATCTAGCTGTGCTTTGGATGAAGTTGTATTAAATTCAGGTAAATACTCGGAAAAATTTGACACTCTTTATACATATGACAAATGCAAATTACATTATGAAAGTCAAATTTCTGATAGCGGGGGTATCACTAGTGAGCATTAGCTCACAAATTTACTTGTTGTTCCTTTTGGTCATTTTGCAAAAATATTCTGTCAGGATTACATGTATATTTCATATAAACTTTTATCAACTCATAGCATTATTAAATTTCTTGAGACTTAGATTTTGTCCAGTGAAACACTGTGAGATAACAATTTGACATCTACAATATTACAGGTTTATCTGGTTAATACAGCATGTGGTACCACTGTGTTTGATGTTGTCCTGGGTGTACTCAGTGGCCATGTTGGTACAGAAGATTGTCTATGAGAAGGAGAAAAGATTAAAGGAGGTAAGAACACTGAGTTCTGTTTATTAACATTTTTTTCAAGGCAAAACTACAAATTGTGTACTGTATTTCCACAGTTTTGTTTATTTAGTGTGGTAGTTAACATTAAGCTTTCCACTGGCTTAGCTCCAGTTTGAAACAGAAAGCTTTTATAGAGGTTATGGATATTTTTGTGTGGCCTGCTACAAAGTAGCTGTGACATATAGGGATCACTTCTCCATCATCTGCTGTCTGTTTGCCTGTCCATCTGTCCATCCGTCACAAAACTTGTCCAGACTACTCAAAAACTACTGGTGCAGTTTCACCCAAACTTTATAGAAATGATCAGTACCAAGTCTAGTTTTGCATTTCGTCTGCGTTTTCCAGTTCAATGATTTTTGTCAGAGTAATGGCCCTTTAATGATTTTTATTTTTAAAGTTTGTCCTGACTACTTCTCTTTTATACTTAGGCAAGTTGAATGAAATGTTACAGGATTGATGGGTACCTCAAGTACTTGTGCAAAATTGGTTGAGTTATGGCCCTTGAATAAAAAAGGCGTTATGGCCAAAAAGCTGTCCAATCACCCCTCAATACAACGGCTTAGTTGGCTGACGTCAGGCGACATGATCTCTGATTGCTCTTGTGTAACATTGTATGTACTGTGAGAGCTTCTGTTAGTAAAGACTTTATTACAAAGAAATTATGATATCTATTTATGTACTTTTATCAGAAGTATTACTGGTACATTTTGTTGACTTGTACCAGAAAATGATGTTGTCAACATTTTATTACAGGTGATGAAAATGATGGGTTTATCTGATAGTGTTCATTGGTGGGCGTGGTTTATAACAGCAGGGGTACAGATGACAGTTACAGTTGCCGTGCTAACAACAATGTTATATTGTGGACATGTTTTACCTCACAGTAACCCTGTTCTAGTCTTTATCTTCCTGGAATTATTTGCTCTGTCATCGGTTGCTTTCTCGTAAGTATAACATGTCTTAGTTTTATACTTGTTTCTTTTCATTCTGTTGCAAATAAAAAAAGTGACTCTTAAAAGTCTTTGTCACGGCTCTATAGTCATGATTGCACTGAACTCTTGAGAGAGAGGGGAATGGGGAGGATGAATGTGTCATACCTTGTATACAGTTAACAGATTAGTAGACTGAAAGACTTGTGTTGCATGAAGTGTTGTCTGTCATCTTTTTCTGAAAAACAGTTGTTGGGGTGGGTGGGGGTGGAGATTCAGTATTGTACAGTAGAAATATAGCTTCATATTTCCAGAGATTTTGTAAACTGTCACTACATATATAAAGGTAATGAAATCTGAGCTGCTAAGTTATATTTGTTGACTCCTAAACAATGATTATCAAAAAATATTTGTTTTAAATTCTCATGTTATTGTAATACTGCTCTTTGTAATACATGGGCTGACACAAAAACTTCGATTGCTGATACTGACAGTACCAAATTTTTGATATTTTCCTGAATTACTTAAAGAGTTGTCAAGTAAAATGTATTTTATCATTTTAATGTTTTTAGGTTTTTGATAAGTAGTTTGTATTCCCGAGCAAAACTTGCAGCTGCCTGCGCTGGTATATTCTACTTCATAACGTATGTTCCATACATGTACATAGCCATTAGGGAAGATGTAACTGGGGCCAGAATATCACTGTGGGTGAAAACCTTAGCTGTAAGTATAAGTAAAATTTTGAATTTACCGTGTAAATCTTTGCAGGTATTAAGAACATTACCTTAAAAAGCCAGTTATACTTATCTTCATGATGAAAACAAATTGCAGCAGAAAAGACAGAAAGAAGAGCCGAGTGTCATTATTTATGATGTAGGTTATAATGTTTAGATTATTAATGATTAGAATTGTCAAGAATCATCTGCATTACTTTAGATACAGAAGGGGTTTATTCATTGTTCAGAGCAGGAAATGTAGTCAAAGCGTGATTTTGTCATGATAGAACAAAATTACAGTGAACATTACAGCAGTCTAATGTTCCTTCAATAATTTTTATCCCCCCGCCGAAGGTGGAGGGGATATTAGAAATGCCCTTCGTGCGTCCGTGCATCCGTGCGTCTGTGCGTCCGTGCATCCGTGCGTCCGTCCGTCCGAAACAGTTTTGTCCGGAGCATAACTCCAAAACTACTTGAGGGATTATATTCAAACTTCATACACTGACAGAGCACATTAATAGGTAGTGCAATGTGCAAGTGCAATAACTCTACCTTGCCTTTTTTTAAAGTTATTCGCTTAATATAATTTACTTGATAAATTTTGTCCGGAGAATAACTCCAAAACTGCTAGAGGGATTTTATTCAAACTTTATACACTGACAGAGCACATTGGTAGGTAGTGCAGTGTGCAAGTCCAAAAACTCTACCTTGCCTATTTTTAGAGTTATTCCCCTTTATCAGAATTACTTGATAAATTTTGTCCGGAGCATAACTCCAAAACTACTTGAGGGATTTTATTCAAACTTCATACACTGACAGAGCACATTGGTAGGTAGTGCAGTGTGCAAGTCCAATAACTCTACCTTGCCTATTTTTAGAGTTATTCCCCTTTATCAGAATTACTTGATAAATTTTGTCCAGAGCATAACTCTAAAACTACTTGAGGGATTTTATTCAAACTTCATACAATGAGTAGTAGCACATTGGTAGGTAGTGCAGTGTGCAAGAACAATAACTCTACCTTGCCTATTTTTAGTGTTATTCCCCTTTATTAGAATTACTTGATAAATTTTGTCGTAGCATAACTCCAAAACTACTCGAGGGATTTTATTCAAATTTCATACACTGTCAGAGCACATTGGTAGGTAGTGCAGTGTGCAAGTCCAATAACTCTACCTTGCCTATTTTTAAGAGTTATTCCCCTTTATCAGATTTACTTGTTTACATTTTAAAAAATCCCAGCATATACATGTATATCTAATTCTTGAATTCTTGAACTTATTATCCCCCCGCCAAAGGCGGAGGGGATATTAGAAATGGTCTCTGTCCGTGCGTGCGTGCGTGCGTCCATTCCAGTTTTGTCTGGGGCATAACTCCAAAAGTACTTGAGTGATTTTCTTCAAACTTCATATACTGAAAGAGCACATTTGGAGGAGGTGCATTGTGTAAGAATAATAACTCTTCCTTGCCTACTTTTAGAATTATTCCCCTTTATCAGATTTAATTGAAAAACTTTGTCCGAAGCATAACTCCAAAAGTGCTTGAGCGATTTTCTTCAAACTTAATACACTGACATAGCACATTGGTAGGAAGTTCAGTTTGCAAGAACAATAACTATACCTTGCCTATTTTTTGTGGGATTTTCTTCAAACATTGTTACATTGAGTGTTTGAAAGTACAACCTTCAGGTAGCTTCTTCCTGGCGGGGGGGATTAACCATGTGTAACATGGCTCTTGTTCATTTTTTAAACACAAAAAATATGATATAATGAAATATGCAATTCTGAGAAGAAAACTATAATGTCTGTTGCCAACATGTAGAGTTGCATTTCATTTATAAGATGTAGCAGCAAATTTAGATATTATTGTCATGTTTACCATTTACTAAAGTAAATTTATATTTATATGTGTCCATCTATCTTTTTCCTAAATATTAAATAAAAAAATGCATAGATATGTGTATTGCTTTTCACCAAGTTTATCAAGTGAATGACGGAGGAGTTTTATGGCATGCTGAAGTCTCTGCGATTTTCTCCAGTACATTTTTAGTACTTAAAGCCCATGTTGTTACCATTTTTTTCAGGCAATATTCCCCACATCTGCTCTAGGGCTTGGCGGGAAATACTTGCTGTATTATGAAATGGAAGGAGTTGGTGTACAGTGGGAAAACATACACATATCACCAAGAGAAAATGATTCATTCAATCTTCAGATTGTCTTTGTCATGATTGCTGTAGACACTATCGTGTACTTTATCCTGGCTTGGTACATAGAAAATGTACATCCAGGTGGGATTTTAAATCTCAGTATATATACATGATGATCGATAGTTTTATTACATAATATTAAAATATTTTCTATTAATGAAAATAAGGATGAGTTATATTTCTGAAATCAGATTGT
The DNA here is from genome assembly GCA_012932295.1 of Cyclina sinensis. Lineage (NCBI taxonomy): Eukaryota > Metazoa > Mollusca > Bivalvia > Venerida > Veneridae > Cyclina > Cyclina sinensis. Next base: position 35,060,332 of record JAAONU010000006.1, on the reverse strand, counting down.
TTTATTATGCTTTTATAAAAAGTTTGGGAAGGCAAAATAAAACTTTCTAGAACATCATATACTTACACAAAAATTGTAGGAGAAGCTACAAAAAAGAAAAGTTAGATGTGAAAAAATTTGACTTGCTTAATTGTTTTTAGCAGTCTTTTTTGTTGAAAATTTTCCAGCTGTATTCTGTAGACTTTAGAAAATGTAACAGATGAAAATTAAATTGAAGAAGCGAACATTTTGTGCAATGTCAGAACTGCATACAAAAAATACTACATACAAGACACGGCATTTTAGGTATTGTTCATAACTTATGTATCAAGATAAACATTTTAGTTTACTATTGTAGGTACGTATGGCATACCAAAGCCTTGGTATTTCCCATTTACCTGCTCCTACTGGTGTGGCACCTCAATACCGGAGATCTGCAGTCTGGAACGGCTGGTTGGAATTCAAAGAAGAAAGGGACGTTACTCTCTTGTACATGCAGGATCAGAAGGGGACACTGTTACAGCTGACAGTCAGTCAGGTATTTTAATATATCATGTTGTTTGTGAATAGATTATTTATATTATAGAACCATATTTAAGAGTGAATTGCAATTTTCATATAATCACTGTAATACAGACACGTGAAATGTTGTCCATGTTTGTCTCTCAGTTATAATGAAGATCACTTGTAACTGTTGTTTGAAGTCATAAACATTACATGTATGGGTTCAGAATTCTATACACAGATGTTTATGTATAGAATAATGATGTTGTAAAAAGTACAGATGTTTTTTTCTTTTTAGAAAATAAGGTAATGAAAATTTCATATTAGAAGTGGCTGAAAGGTGCAGTGTATATACATGTTCATCTTTTGTTTCTTTTATATGTAGTTAGAATAGTCTTATGCCAAGGTACTGGCATGACAAATTCTGCTTGACATCATCTATTCACAATGTTACACTGTTTATACATCAGTTGTCACTATATGTGTGTCCTCAGGTATATACTGGTGTGGATGTTCCACAGAGTGCCACTGTAGATTTGAACGTGACCCTGAAGACCTTATACCAGGTGTGGTGGTGGACAAGTTGACAAAGGTAAGATAACTCCAGTCCATTCTCAAGTTTATTTAGTATCTTTCTTGTTTTTGAGGTACTCATCAGGAGGTCCATCCCAAGGGGATCCACTTGTGGTTGGAACTCAAAAAAGATTTTTTTTAATGATAACTCTTCTTTGCTTACTTTTTCTTGTTCTTGAATGTGTTATTTCATAAACATCTTCAGTTTGCACACTTTTTTCAATAGTAACACATAGATCATTCATAGAAAATCCCTGATGACATCAGAGAGACTCTAAACAATGTGCCATCAAGGGCATCAGTTGACTTATGGTGTCAAAATGCTGGACAGCCTTATCTGTTATATAAGGAATGGGGAGTGCTGAACATAGTCTTGTATCTGATACTCGCGGAACCTCTGTACTTTTGGAATTTCTCATATTTCTGGTACAACTGATAACTCTGGTACCACTTATATGTCCAGTGCCACTCATGTCTGCCACTTCTAATACTTCTGGTACCACCTGAACTTCTGGCACCAGCTGAACTTCTGGTACAACTCATTCCTGTGATACCATATATTTCTGGTACCACTCATACATCTACCCACAATGACTAATTGACATAAACTTTGTCAATCTTATGATTGGATATTTTCCAAACAAACTTGTAAATTCTCAGTTTTTGGAAGGAGACAACCTCTGGGGTGTGTGTTAAAGACTCTGCAGTGATCCAGTAATCTTATCTCTACCCTTTCACAGTTATGTATCTGCTTTATTAGTTACACAAGATGCCAAAAATGTCTTGCTGAAGTGGAGTTCTTCAGACTTAGTAGAAAAACAAAAGACCTCAGATGTTTGCTTCTTTGTCAGCCTGACTCAAAGAGAATTTAATTCACTTTTACTTGGCAGCCATTTTTAGAGGGAGTCTGTATAAAGTATTGATAAGTGTTTTTCAGAGATGATCTTTTTTGTACAGTTGATAACTTCATTACTCTCAACTAGTGAGTTTTGTAAACCATCTGACATTATCTGACTGACATGATTTTACATGCATTGCTTTGTTTCAATCTGTTAAGAAAACAAACCCATCTTTCATCTATACTTGAAAAAGTGCTATATTCAGACATTGGGAAGGTGTTCTTGTTCAAAGCCAATAATCATGTTCTTATCATACGTGTAGTCAGATAGGTAGAAATGTGGTATTAATATGATTGTGTTAAAAATGAAAGTAGAGAAATTTTCTGCAGCTTTCTAAACTTCTCTGAATCATACTAGCACTTGTATTCAGCAGTTGAAATTGTTACAGTCAAATTCATGTCAGGATTTGTACGTGTAGCCTCAGGTTTACGAGTCTTATACTTAGTACAGTTAAAACCTGATAGAATGAATTGTGACAATAAAATTATGGTTTACTAAGAGGTCATTCTTTGCTCCTCTGAGTACTTTTGCTTTGCAAGAAAGATGTGATTCAACAAAAATGCATTTTAAGGAAGAAAATCTTTGGTCTGTAACAGTTGCAAAGAATCACTTTTCGAATGCATTTCTTTCTCAATATTTCCTCATTATTGCATTTCGTCAGATGAGACAAGTTGTGAAACTTTTTTTATAGAATATATTTTCATATATGTTGTTGTTGTTGTGTTGCAGACTTACAGTAAAGGAGAGAGGCCGGCACTGGATGGACTGTCAATGAAGTTGTATGAAAACCAGATAACAGCCTTCCTAGGTCATAATGGGGCAGGCAAAACTACCACTATGTAAGTATATGGTCTTATGAACAAGAAAAAACATATCAAAAAAGATGCAATGCATCTTAGAATACACATCCCAGAGCAGGTTTCGAACTCCAATCTTAGTGCATAGAAGGCCAACACTTTAACCACTGAGCCAAAGAATCAGTTCCTTGATGCAGTTGTCAGATATTGTATGTATACAGTTATAGGAAGGTGTGCACTAGAGTGTAACAATGGACAAAGTTTTATAAGGTATTTGTTGTTTAGGGATTACAAAATAGATCAAGTTTTGGAGTTACCCTTTTGTGTTTTGAACAACATTGATTTATTGGTTATGTATGTTGTCTTCATGAGTGTAAACAGTTATATTTATACAGATATCAACCAGACATGTCAATGTGTATGAATGAGTTTTTGGAAGTATTACACAGTTGAGATGTGACTGAATGGATTGAAATAAGGAGAAAATACGGTGTATCCTGAAAATGTTCTGCAGTCACTTCAGTACTTTTTGCTATGAAAAAGAAACACAGCAAAAAAAAGTTAATCAATGAAAAAAAATGAAGAGCCCCATCACCAACTTGAAGAGCTGCATTTCAGCTATACTTCCAGTGAATGAATGACTAAGTCTTGTGAATTAACGTGTTTTCACTGTTTTCAGGTCCATATTAACAGGGATGTTTCCACCATCGTCAGGTACAGCTACCATATATGGACATGATGTCAGGTCTGACATGGATAGAATACGGCAGGATTTAGGGATGTGTCCGCAATATAATGTCCTCTTTGAAAGGTACCTACTTACCAGTCCACAGGTTTATTGAATTATGTGTTTACAATAAACAGGTATGTATGTTATGTTAGTATACGTACCTGGAATAAACTAGCAGTCAAATGGCTTTGCTGGCTGTGAGGATAAACAACACCAAACAAAAATATATTGTTGAAATGTACAAACCTGCATGCCAGTCCACAATTGCATTGTATTATGAGTTTTTGTTTGGAAAAATGATTATTGAAACGAACATTTCAAACTTATCCATGGCTAGAAATTTTTATTCTTAAATTTTATCAAGCTGATTTTCCACTGTCAGTCTTCCAATTGACCTTACACCAGTGACAAGATAACCACGCCTCCTTAAATCAGGGGAAGACACTCTAGTTACATCTGAGATAGATTATTTAAGGCAGTGTTAGGATAATGCAAAAAAAAAGTTGAAGTTACTGACATATTATGCATAAAAGATCTATTAATGTAATAAGTAGCTTTCCTTTCAAATATGATGTCAGACTGGTTTGATCCAGTATTTATAATTCAGATAAGTATATGTGCAGCACTACAGTTTGTCCTACCATTGCAAGGGGGAAGACTACTGACCTCAGTGACCTGATCTTGTTCCATTCAGCTACAGGTTTCAGGTTAGCATTATGTTTACAAGGTTTAAAATAGTGTCATAAAACCATCATATTTTTTTTATTTTACAGTTTAACAGTGAAGGAACATCTTTGGTTTTACTCTCGTCTGAAGGGAGTGCCACCAAGCAAACTACAAAATGATATACCACTGTAAGTCCTATGAAATCATGATTCCTTGATTCAATAATAAATCCCATCATTCTGTTTATAGAATCACAAATTTTGTAGTAGATAAATTTATGAGGGTTTTTTTTATGAAGAAAGTACTGTAGAGACTAAAGAATGTTTTGTTTTACACGGTGATTTCACTCCATTTTTGTGTTTTAACTGATTTTCATAAATTTTCTCTTTGATGAAATCGGAAAGCCATAGGTAATGTGTTGACTATATGTACATGAATTAGCTATTTTTAGTTCATGATTTATATGTGTTTATAGTTGTTCAAGTTTTGAATACAGTTTTACAAATACTAATTTACCAACAACTTTTAACAAGAAAGCTGTTCGATCCCTGGGCAGGGCAAAATTTCTCCATGACAATTGATCTCGGACATTGTGTCTAATGTTCATTTGTCTCTCACAGCAGATTCAGAGTAGATCATGTGGGAAAGTAGTCAGTCACTTGTGGAGAAATTGGTAATTATTGGTTAGTAAATTAATATCGAGGAAAACTGGTTCAAGGACCGAATGCCGAGATATGACGTAGATGTTTGAATCAGCTTTATACCCGTACAAACAAACAAACTAATCAGGAATTGATGAGCTGGTCAGACAAGCTTAATCAGTATAGCATAGGATTGTCAGTACTAAAAAGGGTTGAAACTGGCATTAAACCCCAATAAACAAACAAATGAAAATTGATGAATACTTGTCAGATGTGTCATCAAGGCCATGCAACTATTTTTATCTTTATAAGCTATCTCTTCATTATAATGTCAAGTAGTTTCTTCTTGTTTTGCTGTCTTTAAAGATATAGCTTATTACACATATTCTTGTAGCATATTGAAGGACTTGTCTTTGGTTGACAAGGGAGAGTCATGCCCAGGTGCCTTGTCAGGAGGCATGCAGCGGAAACTGTCTATTGCAATAGCCTTTGTTGGTGGATCCCGCACAGTGATCCTGGATGAACCTACAGCAGGGGTAGATCCCTACTCACGCAGGGCTATCTGGAATCTGCTGACTAAATATAAAACAGGTAAGTCATAGTTTAGAAAACAAACACAATCACATTATCGCTTCATTCTTATCAAGAGTGTTTGATAAAATTCTGTTTGTGCGTAAAGAGATGACTCTAGCTTTGACTTCAGGTATTATCTGTTTCTGTCTTGTTGCTGTTGACGATAGTGGTCTTTGATATAGAAATGATACAATTTCCCTTAAAATAGAACTTAAATGTTGACAGTGCTGTCCATGCAGACGAAGCATTTAAATACATATGCTGGTAATATTTTTTATAGCTTGTGTGAGTAAACTTCACTTAAGAATATTGCCAGACTTACCAGCTTTATTCCCATCATTCATGTGTTTCTAGAAGGAACTATAAATTCCGAGGTGTTAATTCAAAATGAATGCTATTCTTTTTGTGTGAAAAAAGTTGTTGAAAATGATGCCATGCAACTATCTGTAATAAACAGGAAGAACAGTGATGGTTTCCACTCACCACCTTGATGAAGCAGAAATGCTGGGAGACAGAATTCTAATTATAGCAGATGGGAAACTGAAATGTGCTGGTTCCCCATCTTATCTCAAGACTAAACTAGGGGATGGATACCGGTTGTGTATCTTGAAAGACCAAGGTTTGTACAACTTGACATTAGTTATGGAAAACGTTTAAGAAATTTGAATTTCCAGGGTCCCTGTCATTATCCTAAAGAACAGAAACCAGTTTTCTCTTTACTCACCTGAACCAGTAGGCTCTATCAGGGCCTCAATTAAGGCCCTGGCTCAATGGAACTGTTAGGATTGCCTAATGTCAGTCGTTCATCCGTCTGTCCATCAACAATTGCATTCAGATGACATCTCCTCTGAAACAACTGGGCATATTTCAACCAAACTTTACTTGAATGTTACTTTGATGTCCTCCTTTCAGATTTATGAAATTGATTAAGTTTCATCCATCCCATCTTACCTAGAAGGATATTCTTTGCTGAGTTTGTAAATATATAGCATATGACTATAATATTTATAATTGATAATAATTATAGAGAAGTAGAAAGTTTAATCCTAGAGACAACATATTTAGGCAAGCTTAGTTAAAACATTTACTGACTGTATAATTATGTTACAGAAACATCATGTAAGGATACAGATTCTCATATCTTGGATACAGTAAAGAAAATAGTGCCGTCAGCCTACATATCTACACAAGCAGATGCTGAATTACTCATCACTATTCCATTACTGCCTGATGAAAGACATCTTTTCATACCACTGTTTAAGCTTCTTGAAAACAAAAAACTTGAGCTAGCTATTCGAAGCTATGGGATATCAGACAGTGGGCTTGAGCAAGTGTTTGTTAAAGTAACTAAAAATTCTGAAGTTGAAAATCTACCTGAAACCATTAATTTAGACAGTATATCAGCTGACTATGTAGAGGAGGAGTCAGATATTAATACTTGCACTAATTCTCTGGAGAATGACTATGTGCAGTTGCACTCTGTAGGTAGGTGTACTGGTGAAATAATTATCTTGATTATATAACGTTTCCTAGATAAGATTACGATTTTTTATTCTCACCATTTCAGTGTATGTACATGTAGTTTTGTTAAATGAAAAGATACCTTTTGAAACATATTTGCTATGTTCATAAGGTCTCTTCCAGTTTAATTGTTTGCTTCTGAATGTGAGAATTGAAAGAGGAGGACATTATACATTGAGTAATGTAGAGTTACCAGATTTGTTTGGACTTAGGTACATGTATTTTCCTGCAATTATAGGTCTTTTTTCTGTATTTTTTTTTATAGAAGATTTTATGTTACTGGTAATTTCACTTGACAAGACTTATACGCAAGGATAATATAGATCCTTTGTACTCGGCTCCTATTCAGATATTTTATAGTGATATAAAGTGGAAATTACCACATTTTGACTAAAGCCTCTTCACACAGAGGAAGTTTCTTTCAGATGTTATCTTATCTCACAGTGTATAGTGAGATTTTGTATATGTATGTTATAAAAGTTCTGTCAAGACTTCCAGAGGTCATTCATTTGGTCTACTTGCATGATTGTGCTGTCAGTGACAAAAAATATTACAAAATATACATACAGGCTGAACACATAGTGCAATTAGAAACCAGAGAAGTTATTGTGTGGAAGAGAAATAAAGGCTTCAAAAATTTTACCTCTTTAATTGTATTCTGCTTGTGACAAGCATTGTAGCTGTTATAACTAAGTGTCGTCATAGGCAGATATTGGGGCCAAGTCTAATTGATTTAGTTTCTTTTCATTATATTTGCAATAGGATTCATTTTCTTCTTAACTTTCAGAAAATGGAAATGGTGCTGTTTTTAGCAGAAGACATCTCACTCAGTCACATGGAAGGCGATACAAGTGTTTGAATGACTTTAAAGCTGTCATGTTCAAACGTCTATACTACATGTTACGGAACAGAAAAGCGCTTCTGTCCCAAATTATTCTGCCGGCAGTGTTTGTTTCAATATCGATGACTATAGCACTAACAGCCCCCAGAAATTCTGATCCAGAGCCTCTTGTAATGTCGACTGCTCAATATTACAATCTCACCCAGCCAAAGGGAAATTTTATACCATTTAGTATTCATACACCTGATCAGGGGTCTAAACATGATAGCGAAGGTTTTACTATATTTTCAAGAAAACTTGCAGAAACATTTTTCCAGCCATCAGGTATTGGTGCTTCATGTGTGTTACGATCAAACTTGTCAAGTGCCTTCAGTAAAACTAGAAAGGAAATTCTTTCAAAGGATTGTTACAGTGACGGTTGTACACATATCTTTACAACAGATAGTATTCAGAGAAAAGACTGGAACGAATCCTCAGGTAAGATCTCAGATGTTGGTTTGAGAATTTTTAGCAGTTTTGTAATATGGATTGAGTTTTAAAGACATTTTAAATGTATTAAAAATAGTTATATTAGATAGGTTAGTAATAGTTAGCAATAGTTATCATGGTAAAGTTATACAAGTTTTGCTGTTAACTTCTGTACCTTTACTTTGAACAATTTTATTGGTTAAATGAAGCCATAGGTCAGTGAGAAAACTGTTTTATGATTTAAAATCAAAACTAGACATTTTACTCTTCAGTTTTAATGTGTAATAGAGTTGAAGTTGGTTCACTGAAACTGAATGGCTTGAATACTACAGTTCCCTCAAACATCATCAAAAGTCCTGGTGAAATCTCGAAATACTTCTTAATTATTGTTTTACTTGAACCATGACTCGATCTCTCAAACTTTACATGTAGTCCCTACATATCTATCATGGTGTGAATTACATTGTTTGGGTTATTATAATATGCGTTTTAATCTGCAAATTAATAATTGTATGGCTTTAAACACATTTTTAAAGTCTGTGTTTAGATATACTGGAGTATAAATGAAATAAACGATTTTTTCCATTTCATTACGAATTATGTTAAAGTAAGCATTTCATGGAATTATTCCTTGCTGGAAGTGAATAACACTGATGGTGGGATAGTGTATGTAAATGATCTCTGAAGCTAATGCGTAGAATTACTGATCTCTAGAATAAAGCTCTACAACCCCTTTGAGTTCAAACAAATGAAGTTTAACTGTATATGATTGAAAAATAAATCTTTCATTTCAGTGCAACTGTCACATGATGCATATTTTTACCCATCATGCAAATGTAAGTCAGAAAGTGTTGGTTTTGATTGCAACTATGATAAGGTTGTGAACGTCCCACAGTGGAGACTGGTCACAGGTGATATTGTACAGAATGTCACAAGCAGCAGAAATGATGAAGAACAGTACTTTCTCAACACTAACGATAAATACAGGAGACACAGGTATACAAGTTAAACTGTCTTTTAAGCTTTTAAAATGTAAAACTTCCCATAACTGATCTAACCATTATACCCTTTAAAGAAATTCCACAGATAAAATGCCTTACAAGGTAAAACATACCTGCTGATAACACAACTCTTCTAACTAAAGTCTACACTGTAAATTAAATGAGTAAATTAACTAAACCTCCATTGAGCAAGAACTTCACCCCTTGATGGATCTTCTCTTTTATCAAAAGATGATCCCTTCAGATAATAACTTTTTCCTAAAACAACTAAACAGTATGTCATACGTTATAAAGATTTTTTTGTTTCCACTTTTGTCAGTTCCTTTTAGTTAGTGGCTACACCAGAACTATTGCTTTCCTTATATTTAGATACTAAGAAAGCTTTGGTATCTCAGCATAGATAGGCAGGTTAGGTCATATTTAGTTCTAGCCTTTGATTTTCTGTGTTTCTGTTGTTTTTCTGTGAGTGATATTGTAGATAAATAGTAAAAGTAAAACTTTGATCACTTTAGATATGGTGGTTTCACCTTTGGGACAAAGTTGCAGTATGTGCCTGACACTACAAATAGGTCACATGACTTGAGATGGCTGATTGACATGCTTGCTACCAGAGAAAATAACAAGGTGATTAACAAACACATTTATTAGCTGTAGTTTTTGTCTTTTTTCCCCCCTAGTATTTATTACTTGTAGTTCTTTGCACAACTCACTTGATAAACAGTTTTTGGTAATTTTCAAAGTTTGTTTCATTATTTTCATTAAAGTTATCACATTCTGCTTTCTTACATGCTAGGTGTTGTTGATAGTTGTGATAGTTTTATCCTACTAGCTGCTAATTTCAAGTGCTGTGTTATGTTCAGGGCTGATCAGTGGTCCAGTGGTTAAAGCATGGGACTTGTAACCTAGAGGTTGTGAGTTTGATCCTTACTATACATTACTAATTGTCTTCCAGATGAGATGTTAAACCAAGGTGCCTTTTATCAGGGCTATACACAGAGCATAAAAAAGTATATCTAGAATTAGATGCTTTCTATAATTTTCTTGCAGTGTCCCACACAAACTAAAATAACTGAACTCTTAAGGGGGAGAGTCATGTGGGTACTGGTACCAATGACAAATAAACTCAAAACTTAAACACAGAAAGAGAGATAGAGTTCACACAAGTGATCTTGTTCTAGATAACCTTTGCAGTCATTGAAGTGAAAGTTAAAGTGTCATCAGGGATAGTTTTGGAAAATTTGGATGATCTAGGATGTTTGTGTAACAGGTGGTGAAAAATTTTGACTCGACCAGGACTCAAACTCAGGGCCTTCCACTTTCAGGGTGGACACTCTACCAACTGAGCTACCAAGCCACATGGTTTTGCCTTATTGATTTATCATGATATATCAGTACCCAGCTACATATACCCCCTCCGAATTTAGAATCTGTCCTGAATTCTTAGTGTCACAGAGAATATTGTTAACACATTCTTGAGTTGTCTAAGCAGTAGCCAAATTATGACATAGGTTATTTACATTTTGCTCCAAATGTAACAGGAGGTGAAAAATTTTAGCTTGACTGGGACTCAAACCCAGGGCCTTTTTGCTTACAGGGCGGACACTCTACCAACTGAGTTACCAAGCCAGGCGGTTTTGCTGTATCAATTTATCACCATATATCTGTACCCGGCTACATTTGCTTCCCATTTCAAACACTCTTTTAGCTCCTACATCTTTTTCTACCTATAAGAAAGGTCTAACTTCTCATTGGCACAACATGGCTTATGCAAGTTAATTTTTAGCAAGTCTAAATGTAACACTAAAAAATGCAAAACCGATTTCTGTTTTATGAAAATTTGCATTAAACTGCATCATTATGGGTGTTTTTTTGTTTGTTTGTCAAGCTTACTTGTTGTGAGCTAAATATTTGTCACTCTGGTGGTTGTTTTCAAGTGTGTGTTTGTTCATTATTTTGGAACAACTGTATACTTTGACCAGATGGAATGTCAAGTTTAAGAACAAGAATATTAACTGTAAGATTTGCTTGGAAGTGTTGGTTCCTGGGTATTTGTAGCAAAGTGTGTGCACTTTTTGGTTACAGACATTCAATATATTAAAAGCTGAACATACCATTGTTAGAGTAACAGCTTGTATATTTTACCTCTGTAACCCTCAGATATTACTGAAGAAAATAACTGAAATGGAGCATTATACAGAAAACAATGTGTTTAAAAATTTGCTGTTATTTTGTATATTTCAGAGTATCTTTATTAAACTGAACCATTGTAGACAAATTTTTTTAAGAAATCAGTCATGTTGCTATGTAACCAGTTTTTGCAGAAAATGTTTTAACTGTATGGCCCTACAGCTGATGTTAAAAGCCTTTTCTTTATTTTAAAAGAACCAGATTTGTTTGTGTCTCTGTTTTCACAATTTCAGCCAGGCCAATTTCCCTTAAATGTTTTTCTTTCCTTATATAGCATTATTATGTCACAGTCTTAGTTACAGATATGGAATGTTGTTTACAGTATTATTTACTGGTAGAAGAAATTGAAACAATAAAATACATGTTGTGTTTCTTACAAAATGTGCAGGAGCTTGTGAGCAAAACATTGTTTGATCTTGATGCTTAATAAAAAGTCAAATAAACTTTTGTTTAATAATATAGAGTTTCTCGCAAGTGACTTCATGAAGAACAGTTTTTGCAGAAATTTATGAGATTTTGATAAATAAACAATGTTTTCTTCCATCTGTTGAAATTCAGGGAAGTATTGCATTGATGTCAATGTTTTCTATGGGAATATAAATATATTAAGTCATTGTATGTTTAACACTGCAGTGTTCAGTTAAAATATTTAATTGTAGGAACAATCTTTTTAGAATGTCAGCAAAATTAACAAATTTTTGACTGTTGGAACTGAAAGTAATGGTTTAATCTCAGTGGGTTTTTTAAGATTGACAAGATGGCTGTATGATATGCCAGTGAAAGAAACAACTTCACCACAGTGACAAATTTGTAATTTCATAGAAACAAGTTTTATAATGGATTTGTTCATCTTTTCAGTTTCTTTTCATTTGCAAAGACCTAAAATATCACAGATTTGAAAGTGCTTTATAAGCCAAAGGAATACACTGTTTAATCACAATGGCAAGTCAACATTTTGTTCAAAAACTATACGACCTGTAAACATCCTAAATAGAAGTAAATAGCATATTATACAGTGACCATTTCAGTATGAAAGAAAAAGGTTTTACTTTAAAATATTTTTGATATGTTAAAGGAATTCTGATTTTTAGTTAGTCAACGGTGATAAATTTCAAATATTGCTTATCACATAGGTAGTTTTCTTCTTTATGTAAAAAAAATATCATTTCTGGTTCAGTTTTCTTAAGTAAGAAATCATTTTGTAAACAAATGAATAGTCTATTGCATTATGCACTTTTCATCATTATTGGATAGTTTTTTAGGTATTTGAGATATAAAACAAGCAAGATTTTGCAAGATCTTATCCAGCTGCCATGAAATTTTGTGAGATTCACACAAGTAGCCAGTCTGTGGTATTTTAGGTCTTTGACATTTGGAACCATTTTAAATTTCAGTGTGAATGTAATTGTTAAGAGTTCAGTCCCACACTACCATGATATGATATTGTTCAGCCTGACACTATTATGGGATGATATTGAGCAACTTAACATAACCACAGGGACCAGTATTTCCTTTAAGCAGGACTGAGTTATATGTAACTAAGGGACTGTTGATTTATCACCCTGTTCATATATTCCATGTTTTAGGTTTGGTACAATCAGAGGGGCCATCACTCCATGCCAGTTTATCTGAACAGCATGAACAACGCCTTACTGAGAGCAAGTTTACCTATGTCAAAGATAGATTCATCCAAATATGGTATAACATAGACATACAATTATAGATGTGACTTAAAAATAGCTCAGTTGTTTGCTGTTTATTTTAGGTGTGGTATATACAGAAGGGCTATCATTCTATGCCAGTCTATTTGAATTCTTTGAATAATGCAGTACTAAGAGCCAGTTTAATGGATACACAAGCAAATCCTGCACAATATGGTATGTCCTGTTGTATTGTGATGCATGTAAGCTTGGTGAGGGAACACACAGCATGCTGCATGATGCTTTATAAACAGAGGGGTCAGCACAAAATAACTGTTACTAGAAGATACAGTAGTCTTGTATTATGACCCATTAGAACAAGCTTTATGACTTTAGCTCTTCACATATGGTTTGAAATAGCTCTTCTGTATAGCTCTGTACTTGTCAGCCCATCCAGACAATCTACCTCTGCAGTAACGGGACAACTAGAGAAGCTAGACTCAGGAAACCAGGTGTATCGATACATTATATTGAGATAATGCATATTAGTTTTGGTATTTCATGGGGTGAACTTCAAGCTGGTGTAGACTTGAAAATGACAAATCACTTGACATGCAAATTAGATACCTATATTACCTGTTAGAATAACGGCTAGATTCCTAAATTTTGGTGTGTAAAACTCTATTTCTATTACATACAATCATGAAACTTTACCAGAATTAGCATGAAACATATGTTGATATATCTACCGGTGATGGTAAAAATATACATAAAGATTAGAAGATGCATATGTGCGGTATTATAGTGTGGATTGATCTGGTATTTGAATGGCTTCAGGCTGCTTCAGTTTCTTCATATGTATATGACTGTCAGTCAAGAATCTTGTATATGTAATCAGGATGTAAACTTGATATATTTAATGGTGATTAACCCTTACCCTCCTGGAGACAATTGACCCTGCCTTTCGGACCATTGCAGACCAAGATCAGCTGCACACTGGGAAGTTATCTGGTCATTGCTTTATTTTCCTTATCCTTTTATTTACAGCATTCAATAGCATATTAAAACTCAACTCCAATGTTAAAACATTGTTTGATCCTCTTGTTGCTTTTTACTATTAAACAAAGATGTGATACAGCTCACAGTATGACAGTACAAATAAATGTTTAGGTCTATCTTCACACTTTGACTGTCTAGATATAACATGTTCACGAGCATAGCACAAAAGCCCTTCCAGACAAAAGCCCCTCATCCAAAAATGACAAGGTGGACAAAAGCCCTCCTATCAAATTTACTTCTAGGACAAAAACCCTCCTGTCGAATTCACAAACTGGACATAAGCCCTTCCACATTGAAAAGTATCAAGGCCCACTTTTGTGACAAAGTTCTTACTAATAAACATACATGCATGTGGTAAATATTTGTGTAATGCCAAGAACATTTTCTACATTTTTGTGTCACCCTTTCGAAGAAACGGTGATACGTAGGAATCGCTTTGTCTCTCAGTTCGTCCGTCACAAAAACTTAACGTTGGCTATAACTTTGCCATTTCTTAACATTTCCTCATCAAACTTTCAAATTATATTGCTTACAACAACAGGGTCGTGATGATGCAAAAATCTTTAGGTCAGGATCACATTTAGTGGAGTTATGCCCCTTTTTATACCTGATTTTGTCACGAAAACTTAACAATAGCAATAACTATGCCATTTCTTAACATTTCCGCATCAAAGTTTCAAATTATATTGCTTACGACAATGGGTTAGTGATGTAACAAAAATCTGTTAGTCAAGGTCACATTTGACACAGTCATGCCACTCTTTGTACTTTGATATTTGTGACTATAGGGATTGCTTTGTCTGTCTATCTGTCTGTCCATTATGAAAACTTAAGGTTGGCTTTTACTGCCATTTTTGTGTCGCCCTTTCGAAGAAAAGGCGATACATAGGGATCGCTTTGTCCGTCGGTCCGTCGGTCCGTCACGAAAACTTAACGTTGGCTATAACTTTGCCATTTCTAAACATTATCTTATCAAACTTTCAAATTGTATTGCTTATGACAACAGGGTCGGGTTGATGCCAAAATTTTTAGGTCAAGGTCACATTTGACAGAGTTATGCCCCTTTTTATACATGGATTTGTCATGAAAACTTAACGTTGGGAATAACTTTGCCATTGCTTAACATTTCAACATCAAACTTTCAAATTATATTGCTTATGACAACAGGGTCATGATGATGCCAAAATGTGTAGGTCAACGTCACAATTGACAGAGTTATGCCCCTTTTTGTACTTGGATTTTGTCATGAAAACTTAACATTGGCTATAACTATGCCATTTCTTAATGTTTCTTCATCAAACTTTCCAGTTGTAATGATTACAATTGTATCACTTAAGACAACACCATTTCTCAAGGGCAGATAACCCTCAAATTTTTTTTTGCAATGTTATGCCCCTTTTTCAAGTTAAAATTTCTTGGTTAACCTTTTTCTTTATGTCCATGTCTCAAAAAGTGTCAAGGATATTCCATTCCAACTTGGAATACTTGATCACCAGCAAGACCCCTGCAAAGATTGTTGGTACCCATGTCCCTGGGGTCACACTTAGCCCCACCTCCGGGGTCACTTGATTTTGCTTAAACTTAAACTTCTTAAGCCTAGAAATAAAATATTAACTGACATGAGATGGATGAGATGGGTAAGTACTCCCCCCCTCCCCCCCACCGTTCCCTCTGCATGGGAATCCGCCCCCCCCAAACCAGTCAAACCCCCCCCCCCCCCACCCCCGGGCCCAATTTTTTTTTTTTTTTTTTTTTTTTTTGTTAATTTTAAAACATATGCGCTTTATTTCCCCCCCCCCCCCCCACCTCAAACCCCTCCCCCCTCCAAACCAGTCACACCCCCCCCCCCCCTCCCCGGGCCCAATTTTTTTTTGTTTGTTTGTTTGTTTTTGTTAATTTTAAAACATATGCGCTTTATTTCCATTATGCACCACCACCATTTTTTTTTTTTACCCCCCCCCCCCCCCTTTTTTTTTTTTTTTTTTTTTTTTTTTTTTTAAATTTAATACATAGGTACTTGACTCCCCATTCACCCTCAAACCCCCCCCCCCCCTACCAGTCACCCCCCCCCCCCCATTTTTTTACCCCCCCCACCCCCGCACCTTTTTTTTTTTTAAACATAGGTACTTTACTCCCCCCCCTACCCCAAAAGCCCCCCAACCAGTCACCCCCTCCCCCCCACCCCCTACCCGGGCCCAATTTTTTTTTTTTTTTTTTTAAATTTTAATACATAGGTACTTGACTCCCCATCCACCCTCAACCCCAGCAGGCTCTTTAGTTATTCTAACAGAGTACCCAAGGGCGACACAAGTGTTCCACTGAACACCCATCTAGTTAAATATTTCTTCATCAAATTTATAAATTATATTTCTTATGGTTGTGATGTAGCCAAAATGTATAGTTGGTCAAGGTCACATTTTAAATACTTTTGCCCTTTTTAGCTCACCTGAGCACAACTTAAAAATTCTTATCCTCTGAAATGACAAAGCCTTAAGCTTAATTATTTGGCATGAAATATTGTCTAGTGAACCTGCTCCAAGTTTGTACAAATTATATCTGGGATAAAATTGGGCCTGTCCGGGGGTCATAGATATTCATTATTTGCATAAAGTAAAAACTTATAAGAAAATTATTCTTTGAAGCTTCAAAGGCTAGAGCTTAGATTTACAAGAAATAATGATAGCTTCCACACAAATAACAGTCTGTCCTCAGGTGAGCGCTTTGGGGCCAATGGCCCCCTTGTTTTTACTTGGACTAGCATGCTGTCTTTTCCAGTAGGCTCTTTTTTACCTTTTTAGTTATTCTAACAAAGTATCCTGGGGCGACACAAGTGTTCAACTGAACACCCTTCTAGTATAATGGTTAAATGGACTATAAAGTTTTCAATGTGAATCTTGGATTTTTCTTTCTTTGTGTAAGCATATCCTGCATAACACAATTTGCTTCACCTTTGTGTTGTTTTTGATAATCTCCATGTTCAAAATGAATATTGATACGTATCACATGCACTTTGTTTCAATTTTACAAAAACAGTTAGCAGAATAATCAAAAACTTTGAATAATAAATTACAGGAATGTAAAAATCAAATATCAAATACTTATTTTAATGGGAGGGCTTTTGTCCACCTTGTAGATTTGAAGTGAGGGCTTTTGTCTACTTTGTAAATTTGAAAGGAGGGCTTTTGTCCACCTTGTAAATTTGATGAGAGGGCTTTTGTCCACCTTGTGGATTTGACAGGAGGGCTTTTGTCCACCTTGTGAATTTGACAGGAGGGCTTTTGTCCACCTTGTAGATTTGATGGGAGGGCTTTTGTCCACCTTGTTGATTTGATGGGAGGGCTTCTGTCCACCTTGTGGATTTGACAGGAGGGCTTTTGTCCACCTTGTAGATTTGATGGGAGTACCTTTGTCCACCTTGTAGATTTGACAGGAGTACTTTTGTCCACCTTGTAGATTTGACAGGAGGGCCTTTGTCCACCTTGTAGATTTGATGGAAGGGCTTTTGTCCACCTTGTAGATTTGATGGGAGTACTTTTGTCCACCTTGTAAATTTGATGAGAGGGCTTTTGTCCACCTTGTGGATTTGACAGGAGGGCTTTTGTCCACCTTGTGGATTTGACAGGAGGGCTTTTGTCCACCTTGTAGATTTGATGGGAGGGCTTTTGTCCACCTTGTTGATTTGATGGGAGGGCTTCTGTCCACCTTGTGGATTTGACAGGAGGGCTTTTGTCCACCTTGTAGATTTGATGGAAGGGCTTTTGTCCACCTTGTAGATTTGATGGGAGGGCTTTTGTCCACCTTGTCATTTTTTGATGGGAGGGCTTTTGTCCAAGAGGGCTTTTATCGCCATGTTCACAGCTGTTGACATGTAATATTCTAAGTTTTCTAATAAAAAAAATAGCTATTGTTGCATCGTCTTAGTAACAAAAAGATATTATTTATTTATGGATATTCTGTGCCTCTGGCTCTGTTAAGTAAATATTTTGTGTTTGCTTTAATGTACCAGCTATGAGATGATACACATAGTGTAAACAGCTTTGTATATTTGTATTTGCATGAATGAAATTTGACTTCAGGAATTACCTTAACCAATCACCCCATGAAGAGGACAAACAACTTGCTAAATTCCGACTACATGTAAGTCTTAACCAACTGTAAAGTTACTTTCACAAGGTATAAATTTTAAGTAAAATTATTTTCATGAGGTATGAATTTAGTGATTCCTAAACACTGAAGTTGTTTGCATAGTTGATACAAAAAATACGGTAGTACAAGTGATGCATAGTACTTTAACAGTATCATATTACTTTATCTATATAAAGAATTTTGTTAGCATAAATTTTGCACTAAAAACAGAGATATGCAATAGTACAATTAATTCTGACTTCTCCAGATCTGCTACTGGATAATTTGTGAATATGGAAGATTGGCTAGTACTGTTTCAGAGGAATGTATCATAAGCACTCTTGGTTAACATGTACACTGGAGCAAACCCATTTTTATGTCCCCTTTGAAGAAGTGGGTATGTTTGTTGGTCCATCAGACCATAGGTAGTCCAAGTTGTTTCTGATTAATAACTTGAGAACGCATAGGCACAGTGACTTGAGATGAGTTAGGTAGAATGGGCAATTCGATCTCTTGTGTAGATGAACCATATTGTTTTAGGACTTCTTGGACAACAGTCAAAAAACTTACAGGGTGAAACCTGGTGTCAGAATAGTTCCCCATCAATAACTCAAAAATAATTACAAACAGTATCCTTAAAATTTGCAGGATTGTTTGGATGATGAGTACGATGAATATGGACACAAAAGGTCAAAGGTCAAGCAGTTTCCAATTAATAAATCAAGAACAACTGCTTTCAAGACTTTTAAATACATTGTATTTAAACCACAGGACGTTTGGACATGATGACTGATGAACCATACTGTTTTTTTGGCCCACATAGTGACAAAGGTCAAACTCAAACTTTGAAAACTGTTTCCAGTCAATAATTAAAAGGTCCTTACAACTTTACATGATAATTGGGTATGATAGGTGGATAAATCCTGTTGTGGTCATTTAGGTTATTTGAAGTGCCATTCAAAGATGATTTGTTTTATTGTTTCAGCCAAGGTGGAACAGATGTTTTGATGGCTATTTTTATCATCGTTGCCATGTCATTTGTTCCTGCAAGTTTTGTTGTGTTCTTAGTGCATGAGCGCTCAATCAAAGCCAAACACCTGCAATATTCTAGCGGCCTTCATCCTGTTGTGTACTGGTTGTCAAACTATTTATGGGATATGGTGAGTTGTACTTCTGTTTTTGTTTCTTGTTGATGTTATTCATGATAAAACATTAACTTTTAAAAGATTCAGTGTGTAATACCATACTTCCTTTTTCTTTTGCACGGAAGTAATATCATATTAAACTGCTTCATATGTCTTCAGATGTGTTACTATTTAAAAAGCCAGAATAAGGCACAGAGTATAGACACACTGTGCAATTTCATAAACAAAAGCTGTAAAATTATCTTTCAGGAACAAATTGCTGAGCCTTCATTGCCTTTCATATTTGCAGTATATTTTTTTAATCCAGTGAAATACCTGGTTTTATTTTTGTGAATGTTCAATATCTGGGTGTCTTTGTAACAGAGCAATAGCTGGTCACAGTTTATTCAGTGCAATACCTTGGCATGTTCATTTCAGGGCAATACCTTTGTGTGTTTGTTTCAGGGCAATACCTGGATTTGTTTCAGTGCAATACCTTGGTGTGTTTATATTTAGGGCAACACCTTGGTGTGTTTATTTCAGGGCAATACCTGGGCATGTTTATTTCAGTGCAATACCTTGGTTTTTTTATATTTAGGGGAACACCTTGGTATGTTTATTTCAGGGCAATACCTGGGCATGTTTATTTCAATGCAATACCTTGGTGTGTTTATATTTAGGGCAACACCTTGGTGTGTTTATTTCAGGGCAATACCTGAGCATGTTTATTTCAGTGCAATACCTGAATGTGTTTGTTTGTTTCAGTGCAATTATCTGATACCTGCAATATGCATTCTTGGAATACTTCTGTTGTTTCATATAGAGACATATGTTGGGCATGGAAATTTAGAAGCAGTGATTTCTCTCTTTTTGCTCTATGGGTAAGTATAACCTGTTTTCATTCAGTCCAAAAGGTGAAAATAAGGCATCACTCAGCTACCTACCTGGGTCGAGCAGAATGCCTAAAAACATGAGGAATCAGTTCGAAACCAAGCCACAGCCCAAACATACAGCCCCAGTGTCATCTCAGGCTCAGTAAGGCTACATACCTGTACCTGGTCCAGATCCCTATGTGTACATAAGGCATGTTGACATAATGTGGGCAGCTCAGCAATGCGATCCCACTAAGGCTAGTGTGATACACTTTCATGTAGCTGGGATGTCTGGCTAGCGAATGGTGCTAATTCATTAGATACTTGATGCCTATCAAGTTCATATTTGTTTAGTAAAGTGCCCTTATTAATCATTGCTTCTTAAAACTTTCGCAGTTTCATGAAACCTGCCTTTATTAGACCATTATTTTGTTAGATAGTAAATACTGTTTGAGTGGACTTTCTTTTTATTCTTTGTGCTTTTGAAATATTTTGGGTACAGTGAAAGTAAAATATTGCAGTTACATTTTAGAATAATTGTGTCCAAAATTTTATCTAGAAATGTTTGACCAGTAGAGCTTCAGAAAATTATTTATTATACATTTTGTCCTTTCTGTTTTGTTTTTCTACTGGTTTTGGATTGTGAAGTTAGAAAAGCATTGACACTTTTGTTTATGACATTATATGCTGGAACAGAAGAAGGTATATGTCCATAAAGGTTTTAACATATCCTTAATGTCATCTTATTCTGCTTTTGTTCTAGTTGGTCTATCACCCCAATGATGTACCCTGCCAGTTTTTTGTTCTCGGAGCCGAGTGTGGCCTATATATGTCTGATTGTGGCCAATCTGTTCACTGGTATAACTTGTGTTGTCTCCAGCTTCATGCTTAAACAGTTTGCATTTGACAAGGTAAGTTGTTTAATAGATTTTAGATCGTAAGAAATATGAGCTTTTCATATATTCAGTTAGTTCATCCTAAGAATATATTGCCTGTGTCTTAATCCATTTTACAAATTCGTGTCTTCTGCATTCTGATTTGTTGATTGTAAATTCCTCAGTATTGTTTTGAAAAGAAATGATAAATTTTCTCAGAATATTTTCTTCTATGACCATCAGCTTGTTTGATGCTTGCTGTCTTGAACAAAAATGTCTCTGTTACAGATAGTCTTGTTAGTTTTTTACGGTTGAAATAGGCCTGAAATGCATATATTTGCATGTGAACTTATCTAAAATTTAAGTAGTGTTTAGGATAATTATATTGGAATAAAATATTACTTTAACCATTTCCTCCATATATACACCTTTATGGCTTGGGCGAACAGTGTAGATCCAGATCAATGGATGTGCCGGCTGATCTGGATCTACACTGGTCACACATGTGTAAAAATGCGTATATTTGGAGTAAAGGGTTAAATAATAAGATTACAGTAGGATGATTGTGTAAATTAGCTTTTATTTCTTTATTTGCAGAACATATCGGATGTAAATACCATCTTGAGTAACATATTTTTGGTGTTTCCAAACTATTGTCTTGGTAACGGCATGATGAGTATTGCACTCAATCATTATGAAAACGAGTATTACTCTCATATAGGTAAGTAAAACTGTAGTCTTAAAATATGAATTACCTTAGATTACTACTAATGTGTACAGGTTTTTAAGATATTGAAAAACTGCCATGTTTGTGAGCATGACTTTATATTACAGACAAAATTATTTAGACGAAATGGCTTTCTTTGAATTGTAAATGGATCAGATAATTTAAATTATATGTAGAATAAACTGATATTATTTACAGGTCACACTGATAAGCTGCAAGCAGCACTGAGCTGGGATGTAACCGGGAAGAAACTTGTTGTCATGGCAATCATGGGATTTGTTTCCTTCATTGTAACACTGCTCTGTGAATACAGATTCTGCCTAGGAAACAGGTCTGGTTCATACAATTATCATGATACAGAATTATTGTTGTTATGATAAAGGGTTATAACAATTATCAAGTACTTCATTATTGAAACAAGGATGCTGAGCTATTGTTATTATGATTCTAGATAAGGTATTATGATGCATGAGTACTGTTATTATGATTCTAGATTATTATGATGCATTAGTACTGTTATTATGATTCTAGATTATTATGATGCATGAGTACTGTTATTATGATTCTAGATAAGGTATTATGATGCATGAGTACTGTTATTATGATGCTAGATTATTATGATGCATGAGTACTGTTATTATGATTCTAGATTATTATGATGCATGGGTACTGTTATTATTATGCTAGATTATTATGATGCATGAGTACTGTTATTATGATTCTAGATGATTATGATGCATGAGTACTGTTATTATGATTCATGAAAATTGCTTTTACTAGTTATTATAAGAACTGATTTATTGTTATGAAACAGGATCATTGGTGTTATGACATACTGGAATTTTCTAAAATAATTTTTTTTTTATGATAAAGGTTATTGTTATTATGGTACTGGATTAATGCTGTCTAGCTTCCAGAGTGTTGCTGTCAAAATGTTAATTGTCTTTCTGATGCTTTAAATATGTTGTGATGCTGGATTACATTTATTATGAAATCAGAAAGCCTCCTATTATACATGTAGTTCTTGATATC
Organism: Cyclina sinensis; assembly: GCA_012932295.1. Lineage (NCBI taxonomy): Eukaryota > Metazoa > Mollusca > Bivalvia > Venerida > Veneridae > Cyclina > Cyclina sinensis. The sequence continues at coordinate 35,037,498 of JAAONU010000006.1, read as the reverse complement.
TGTAGTTATGATACACAATGATAAGTGTTGCTTTATAAAAAGAACAATGATTTTTTTTTACAGAATTAAAGAGAATTGCACCCAGCAGAATGAGGACAATACTGATTCTGATGTGTTGTCAGAAAGACAGAATACTTTGTTTGGAGAGAGCTATAATAGATTGTTGTCTGTAGAGAGACTTAACAAGGTAAAATTAGTGCAGAAGTATTCATTTTAGAATGAATATAGAAATTTTTTTTTTTATTGGGCTACTTTTGATGAATAACTCCTGGCATTGACGGACATGCTAGTATATGGACAGAAGAAAAAATATCAACTCTCAAACTGTGCTTTTTCAAGGTATCTTTAAAATGTTGAAATTGTATCTGTGACCTACATATTCTTCATGTATTTTATTCATTGCAGCCATTTATGTTCCATTGAGAACACAGAACTAAATAAAGCTTTCTAGTTTAAATCTTTGTGAACCAGTCTGTTAATGTTTTGGTAAATGCAAGATATTTGGTGTTGTAGTAAGCATATTGACATTGCCTGGTATACAGACATCTGAATAGTAGTCAATGACTTAACAAAGGCATTGTTTTCATTCTTTCATCTTTAGTTTACAATGTTCTATACAATCATTCACTTGTTAATGATCCTGAGATATTTTGGATTCCTATTACCAGGTATATAAGACCAGGAAGAGAGGAAAAATTCAAGCTGTTTCTGATCTCAGTTTTTCCATACCAAAAGGGGAGGTAAGTGATAAAGTTACAGCTCTTCTCAAGGAGTATAATTTAATATGAATATACTTCAAAACTCGTGCTGTACAGTATACTTGAGACCATGTTATTTTATATTTTTGTTATATGTTACGCTGTTTCTGTGAAACCAAGTTATCTATTCAAAAAAAGCACAGAAAATCATTTTGAAAAAACAGCTTGAACAACTTGAAACAAGTAACACAGACAATTACCGGTAATCAATTACCAGTTTAAATAGAAAAAAAATCAGAATAACCAAAAATGTAGGGCATATTTCTCATTTTTGCATTAGAAAATCTGACTTCTGATTTTAAATTCTTAACTTTGATTTCAAAGACTTATTTTTCCTTCATAGAGATTGCAAACATTTCTTTCAGGTCACATTCAAAGCAAACCAATCAGGATGTCTGTTTTCAATTTCTAGGACTCTTAAAGAATTTACTTTCCTTGCTAAAACTGCTCCTTGAAATAACTCCTAATCTGTATAAAATTTAACCTAATTTATTCAGACTTGTGTTAAAGACCAAGATTAAAGAAAAAAGATCTTGTCACCAACAACTTTCTGGCAATTTTCTCACTGGTGGAGAAAATTTTTTGCATTAAAAAAAATCCCTACTTAATGACTGCTCCCTTGGTTCAGACTTGTGCTTGTTATGAAGGCGTTGATTGTGGAAGGACACTAGAGACTCTGACCTGGAGTCTGGTACTCTATCTCTCAACTGCTTCTCCATCAACCACTGCTTGACTGGAACTAGATATTTATAAAGATATACCTTTTCTTACATCTGCAGGCCAGCTATTAATTTTAAGCCAAAAAGTGCTAAATTGTTACCTGTACTTGCAACAAAGATGTTGATTGTGATTAATTGACTGTCTTATGTGATTTCAGTGCTTTGGCTTACTTGGAGTAAATGGTGCTGGAAAAACAACAACTTTCCGTATGTTAACAGGAGATCTTAGACCAAGCAGTGGGGATGCTAAACTCTTCTCTCAAAGGTAAACTATAAAACAGTTTCAGAGTTTTTACTGTTGTATTAAAAGTTATGCCAATATCCATGAAAAGTCTTTTTGAAAAATTGGAACATGCCATCAATGATAACCATAGTAACAATTTTTGGCTCCAAGTAAAATGTTTCAAATATATCAAACCTTTATTTTGTGAAAATCCTTTAAAATCTTCATTTGTGGTGGACAGAAAACCTTTAATTTATTTTTGGTACAGTAGTTCTTATTAATTTTTGTCTGAGCTATGTGAGTTATTAAAAAATGACTAATCCTCAAAACATGTACAAACTGTTGCTATACAATGAAATTACAGTGTAATAGCATAACATGGTTCAGTAGCCTCAATGAAAAAAAGATACAAGGAAAAATTGGATTCTTTGAAAAAAATGTTTTATTAATCTATGACTGATTTGAAAGACTTTGTTACATTGAACGTTGATTATTGATCAGAGATAAAATTAGTTAATTGTGATTTAGCTAATTGGAGGAATACGGGACATGTGATTTTTTATTTGTCATGATGAATGGATTATTTAGAAAATGCAAGAAGTAACTACATTTAGCAGGAAATTAGTATGATGTCAGAGTAAAAATAGGATAAACTTTAATATGATAAAAACAAACTACCTGTAGGAAAAAAATCTTTCAGCAAAATGAACAATCTCAAAAATTTACCAGGCATCAAAATTTGTTTCATATATAGGATAACTTTACAGTATATATTTCTCACTATTGAGATGATCAGTCTTTAGAGCTCATTCCTAGCTGTGTAAAGGCTGAATCTCTTGTTTGTTCAGTGTTGTAAAGGGTGGCAGAAGAACACAGCACTGTGTTGGATACTGTCCTCAGTTTGATGCTATATTCAGTGAACTCACACCTGTGGAACATCTACAGTTGTATGCAAGACTGAGGGGCATCCCCACTGAACATCACAACAAGGTAAATTACATGTCTAAGGTAAGCTATAACTAAATGGAAGGGGCCTTGAAGTTATATCACTTGCAAGTCCCTTAACTCAAGTCAGTATATGAAATAAGCATCAATTGTACAAGATGAAATACAATTGTTTTGGTTGCAAATCTGTTACTCAATAAGGGGATTTGTTTTGATCATGTACTCAAATACTGGGAAAAGAGAATTTGTTTCTGTGATATACATAACAAGGGGATGTGTTTTGTCATATACTCTATAAGGGAGCTTGTTTTGGTCATTTATTCAATAAAGGTCTTCTTTTGGTCATATATACAATAGGGTGGCTTGTTGTGATCATAGACTCGAAAAGAGAATTTGTTTTTTTTTATGATAAACATATTTGGGGTATAATATACACAGTAAGGGAGCTTGTGTTGGTCATTTAAATGTAGGGGCTTGTTTTTGATCATATACTTAATAATGGAGTTTGTTTTGATCATATGCTTAAGAAGGGAGAGAGGCTTGTTTTGATCATATGCTCAATAAGAGAGCTTTTTTGAACAGATTCTCAATAAGGTAGGCTGGTTGAATCATATGCTCAATAAGGGAGGATTGTTTTAAACATATGCTCAATAAGGGAGCTTTTTATCATATACTCAATAAAGAAGTCTTGTTTTGATCATATGCCTTATAAGGGAGCTTTTTTATCATATACTTAATAAGGGAGCTTGTTTAGATCATATACTCAGTAAGGGAGGCTTGTTTTGATCATATACTCAATAAGGGAAAGATGTTTTGATCTTATGCTCAAAAAAGGTGCTTTTATATCATATACTCAACGATGGATCTTGTTTTGATAATAAACTCAATAAGGGAGACTTGTTTTGACCATGTTCTTAATATAGCAGCTTGATTTGATCATATAATGAAATAGTGGGTAAGTTTTAATCACCAGATTAATAAGGGGGTGGAGTTGATTATTTACTGAATAAGGAAGCTTGCTTTAATAATAATAATCTCAATAAGGAAGCTTGTTTTAATGATATACTCAGTAGGGGGACTTGTTTTGGTCATATACTCAGTAGGGGGACTTGTTTCGGTCATATACTCAGTAAGAGGATTAGTTTTGATCCTAAACTCAACAAAAGGCTGTTCTTTCTTAAACTATTTAAGTCTGTGCATTTATTTTAGATTCCTGCACAAAATAATATAATAATAATATGTATACAGATTCTAGCTAGGATTTCAAAAGATACTATTAGCATTTTCCTTGTATTTCAAAAAAATGCATGACACTTTAAGACAAATCTATGTGTTGAATTATTTAAGACAGTAAAATTTCACCATACAGAGGAAGTGGAAACTGAGATATTACTGGATCATTTAGATCACATATGGTTTTATTGTTGGCCAGAAAAGTATCAGTAGCAGATGCATTTGATTTGCACTGATAAGTGGACAGATATTGCATGGTAGTCTCTCTTGACTGTTTTTGGTTGTTCTTTTGTTCTGAGACACATTTGTAAAACACATAGTCTTATTTTTCAGGTTATACACAGATGTTTAAGACTGTTGGGAATTACACAGTACAGTAAGAAATCTGCAGGCACACTAAGTGGGGGAACTAAGAGGAAACTATCCACTGCTATTGCACTGATAGGAAACCCTTCACTCATACTCATGGTATGTTAACCTTTCACAGTATTAGAATTGGACAAGAAAGCCTTACTTAAGTATATAGATTATGTTGCACTTGATATCAGGTTTTATTTAAATTTAACATTTTAACTACTTTAGTTACATGCAGTTTATCTGTAGACATTTTCCCAACACTCAGTAATATCAAAGCTGGAGTGCTCTTCCTAGTCAAAGAAATTGTTTTCTTGTTTTGGTCTTAAATGTTTTTTGTTGTTTGTTGTCTTTTTTTCAGTGTGAAAAAAACCATAATTATTGTTAAAACTGATGCAGAAACTCAAGAAAATTCAGTAGGAAACTTTTCAGATATAGTGTGTTACCAGTCACAATATACTTGGTTAGAATGTTCCTTTAAACAATTATGAAAGAAGTCTTAGAATGCTAGAAAGACATATGTTAGATGTTGATTTATTTATAGACAGCTCACAAAGGCTTAACCTTGATTACATTGTAAGCACAATGAAATAGAACTCTGACACAGACATTTCTTTCAGGATGAACCAACTTCTGGGATGGACCCATACTCTCGCCGCTTTCTCTGGGAAGTTATCCAGAGTCTGGTAAAAAATGATACATCAGTTGTCTTTTCTTCCCACAGGTATTGTTTTCATTCTGTCATTATATAAGTTTTATAGAATTGTAAGAAGTTTTAGTCTTAAATAGCCTATCTGATGTAAAAGCTTTCCACTTTTTATGCCCACACTTGAAAAGTAGGATATAGCATTGCTGCTGTCACTCCATTCAATACATGGCAAATACTTGAGCCAATGTTTATGAAACTTCAAAGAGTTATTTGGCATGGCAGCAGCCACCTATGTAAAATCTTTGTCTGATTGACAACTGGCAAATGCTTAGGCCTAACTTTATGAAACCTTATATGGTTAGTTGGCATGACTAGTAGATGACTTCTTTAGATTTTGAGTTCACTAGTTTTAAGGTCACTGTCACAGTTGCCACCTATGTAAAATCCTTGTCTAATCAATCAGTGGTAAAAGCTTGGGCATACGTTCAATAAATTTCATTGGGGTATTGGTCATGAAAACTAGGTATCCCATATTGATTTCTACAAGATCTAAGGTTAAGGTTAGAGTGACATATTGTGTAAAAACCTTATGTTCAAAACTGCCACAAACCCAAATAAAAACAAACAAAACATTCTTGTCATTTTACCTTTTTGATTGCCCATGTATACGTATGTGTTTGCTCATGTATGCCTATATGTTTGCTCATGTGTACCTATGTGTTTGCCCATGTATACCTGTGTGTTTGCTCATGTATGCCTATATGTTTGCTCATGTATACCTTTGTGTTTGCCCATGTATACCTGTGTGTTTGCTCATGTATGCCTATATGTTTGCTCATGTGTACCTATGTGTTTGCTGAAGTGTACAGGTGTAATTGTTCATGTATACCTATGTGTTTGCTCATGTATGCCTATGTGTTTGCTCATGTGTACCTATGTGTTTGCTGAAGTGTACAGGTGTAATTGTTCATGTATACCTATGTGTTTGCTCATGTATGCCTATATGTTTGCTCATGTATACCTTTGTGTTTGCCCATGTATACCTATGTGTTTGCTCATGTATGCCTATGTGTTTGCTCATGTATGCCTATGTGTTTGCTCATGTGTACCTATGTGTTTGCTCATGTATGCCTATGTGTTTGCTCATGTATACCTTTGTGTTTGCCCATGTATACCTATGTGTTTGCTCATGTATGCCTATGTGTTTGCCCATGTATACCTATGTGTTTGCTCATGTATGCCTATGTGTTTGCTCATGTATGCCTATGTGTTTGCTCATGTATGCCTATATGTTTGCTCATGTATACCTTTGTGTTTGCCCATGTATACCTATGTGTTTGCTCATGTATGCCTATGTGTTTGCTCATGTATGTCTATGTGTTTGCTCATGTGTACAGGTGTAATTGCTCATGTGTACCTATGTGTTTGCTCTTGTGTATCTTAATGTTTAGACTCTACCCATGTGTTTGTTGATGTGTACCTGTGTGTTTACTCATGGTAACATGTGTGTTTGTTTATTGGTATTCATTGTTTAGTCATGTGTACAAGAGTGTTTGCTCATGTGTACCTGTGTTTGGTCATGTGTACATGTGTATTCTTTTTTCTTGTGTACCTATATGTTTGGTCTTGGTTTATGTTCTCAGCATGGAGGAATGTGAAGCTCTGTGTTCCAGACTGTCCATCATGGCTAAAGGGCAACTGAAATGTCTAGGAAGTGTTCAACATTTGAAGGTTGGTTCTGTTAAGTCTTGTATTTACACTGAAGATTGTCACATTCTCTGCTTAAGATTAGTCATGTTGTTTTTGTTCTTTGAGGTCATATATAATTTTCTGCTTTTTCTAGGCCACATTAAAGATAATTAAAGTGTAGTAACCATATCAATACTTGTAAAAGGAAAGTCATAATTTTGATATACTGAAACGCCATACAACATTAATTAAGCCAATCAAATTGAAGGTTACATTCTAACAAGTAACTTAGATACATACAGGTAATATGAAATCTCAGTGGGTAAGAAGGTATCTTGCATGCTTTGCTCACCACACCTCTACCCATTCAGATTTTACATAATATGATCTAATTATTACATCTTTAATACAATTTATAAAATGGAAATAATCTTAGTCACCTGTGTATTTGTATGAATATGAATTTTAGAATCTGTGTTGAGCCTTACATGCACAAAACAATCCAGGTCAAGGTCAGCTCCCCAAGATCAAGGTCACTATAATTTAACTTGGCTGTCACTTTATTCCATATTTTCTGCCCTTTAAACTTCCTGTATAAACTGTGTAAGGGGATAAATTAAAGTACTACTTCATTTCGGATATTATTTACTTCAGGTATTTCATAATTTTCTGAGCACTGACTTTGCTTGAAACTGTTGTAGTAGTGAATATATTTTTCTCTGTATTTTTTTCCTCAGATTAGTAAGTCTCCATTTTTTTCCAGATATGTAAATGTAATGTAGGTCTGTTAAAAATTATTCCCTCTAATGTATAGCAATACAAAACTTTAATTAGCAGTACAATGCATTTGTTGGCATTAAAATACATAATGTTATTGCTAGGAAGATCTTATGGTAAAACCAATGTTTGTAGACTCAGTCATTTTACTTTTTAACAGGACAAATATGGTGATGGCTACACATTGACAGTTGTTCTAAAATCTGGTCAGAATATTCAGGGAATACTAGGATACATAACAAGTAACATACCTACTTCCAAGCTCAAGTACCAAGGCCACAGAAGTCTTGTCTTTGACCTGAAAATCTCCTGTTCTGAATTAGCCAACATTTACAAAGTGATGGAAGATATGCCAGGACATTTCCACATGGCAGATTATAGTGTCAATCAGAACACCCTGGATAATGTAAGTGAATTTCATACAAACATACATTGCTTGGAACTAGTTATCATGATTGCAAAATGTTGAGAGCAGAACTGTGGTGTGATGTTAATTCACAAGACTTGCAATTTTAAGGTAGAATATTCCATTTTCAGCTTCTCTAATTAAAGTATTAAAACCTAAGTCTCATTTGTTATGTAATCAGTAAATAAATAACATGAAAGATCTGGACCCCAACATTGACTCTCTGATTTGACATTCTGTTTGCACAAACACAGAAGTGACTTAACTCTTGTTTACAGAAAAGTTTCTAATCTGTTTTAGGTGTTTATAAACTTTGCAATGGAAGAGCAAGAAAGAAATAAAGACGGAGAAAACAATGAAAGTGACCTCTGTGATTCTGGTTACATTCAGGATGTAAATGATGGAGATGATGAACCTCTGATAGAACTTCATCCATGCCCTAGAAATGTTTCCAGTGATTCTTTGCTACATGTTTGATGTTTGACTGTAGTAGCAGGATTTTGTCACAATAGAATAAAATTTTACATATTTAAGCAAATAGCAGGGTTTAGCAGTACTGAAAAAAACTTCTTTCCATTTGAAGGTATCTGGCATAAATATTATGATTGGATAAAAAAAATTTCATTAAAAAAATTAACCAATCAGATACCAGTTATTTCAGACTGGTTGCAGATAGTTTTTGTAAATTTACAACCAGCTTAAAGATTGAATTCAGATAAATTTATTAAAAATGATTACTTGATAGATTGTGATCAGAAATGTGAAATATACATCAGTGGCTCAAGAATATGGAAACTCTAAATGTATTGATCAAGTGAATAAATGATGAAGAAAGACTAGGTTTACTGTAATGTAATGTCTAACTATAATACTCAAAGATACATAATGTGTTCACTGGCTTACTTTAAACACATACTTATTATCATTTTACTGAATATGGAACAAGAAATTTTTCATATTCATATACTATGTAGCATTTTCCATATAAGTACACCTATTGTTTTATACAAACAAGTTTATTTTGTGCTTACATTGGCAAGATATGTATTATTTTTTTTAAATATTTTCAAATATTTGAAATTGATGATAATTTAAACAGATCAACAATTGATACACAAAGAAGGGTACTTCGTGTTTGTTGTGTGGGTTGTAAATAGAGTGAGTGTGTCACATTAAGACGTAGACACAGAGGTAACAGTTTATCTGTTCTATGTCCTTCTTGTTTTACAAAAAACACAAGAACAAGAGGAAACATGAAGTGACAGTGTACTGGTAATTGTCCATTTGTTTCTTTTGTGATGTTATATAGGATACTTTTTCTATATTTCTATAACCATATAAATTGTAAAGCCTATTTATTGAACAGAGGCTCTATTTATATACCAATGTAAAGTTCATGATTTGTTTTATTGTATCAGCTTCTTTGAAGTTTTTTAAAGCTACTGACCCACTTATTTTGTATAGTAGGTCAAAATACCATTTCAAAAACATAATTTTATGCTTCTATACACCTTGAAAACAAAAGAAAAACAATAATTTTGGTTGCAGATACGAACCCAAGACCTTGGATTAAGTAAAATGCTAAGTAAAAAGCCAACTCACTGTGCCACAGTAGCTTTTAATTCTGTTGCAATTCTCAACATAAAGTAATTCTCTAACCTTTGACTTTCAGGGTAAAATGCTTTTTGATCAAGCTATGAAAACTGTTGATTTTGATTTGTTTCTGTGACAAAGGATAAATTAGTTACTATGTTTTGAAGCGTTCTGCACAAATACAAGTAGATCTTCTATATGTATAACCATCTTTTTAATGCATCTGCGGGTGCGTGAGACAGTAGCTTTATATAGTACTTCCGTCCATCTTTTCTCTGAACTGTGATAAATGAAAATATATTTTGTCATTAATTACTTAGTCATTTTATATACCCAGATAAAAGTTCCTTACTCAGGAAAGAAACACTTTAGGTAAATAAATTTATCTAACTGTACATAATTCTGTGTATCCAAAGGTTAATGTTTGCAGGTACGCTATAATTTCCCATATTAAGTGACTTTAAGCTATATCTTTCATAGTTTTTATCCAGGTTTTCAACGAAAACTGGTTATTGTAATGCTGAAGTCAGCGGGTGGGCGTCAACTTTTGGTTTCCCGCTCAATAACTTGAATTTGCTTTGGCCTCTTGATGCCAAACTTGGTGTATGGGTAGCTTATATCAAGAGGCAGCTTGGGATTGCAACCCAGATGTCTGAGCTTGAAACATTTCTGCAAGCCTAACAATTACTATGCTCTTTCAATTAAAATTGAAGGTATGAAACTGATGGTACTGATGTGTATTTGAAAGACGTGCACGGCTTTTCCCGCCAAAAACGGAATCCCGTCCAATTTTGTGTACTGCCAACGGTAGGGCATTGAAAGTATATGAATAGTTGTATGTCCCGGAAAATAGGCTCAATCCCCAAAATTCAATATCAAAATCCCGGAAATGGCCAGAAAAATTATGGCAGGTATGATCAAGAGGCAGCTTGGGATTGCTACCTAGGTGTCTGTGATCATGGTCAAGGTCGCTGTTGCTAAAAATAGAAATTAAGTTTCCGCTCAATAACTTGAGTTTGCTTTAGTCTATTGATGACAAACTTGGTGTATGGGTAGCTTATATCAAGAGGCAGCTTGGGATTGCTACCAAGGTGTCTGTGATCAAGGTCAAGGTCACTGTTGCTAAAAATAGAAATTCAGTTTCCGCTCAATAACTTGAGTTTGCTTTGGCCTATTGACACAAAGCTTGGTGTATGGGTAGCTTATATCAAGAGGCAGCTTGGTATTGCTACCCAGGTGTCTGTGTTCAAGGTCAAGGTCAATGTTGCTAAAAAAAGAAATTCAGTTTCCACTCAATAACTTGAGTTTGCTTTGGTCTATTGACGCCAAACTTTGTGTATGGGTAGCCTATATCAAGAGGCAGCTTGGGATTGCTACCCAGTTGTCTGTGATCAAGGTCAAGGTTGCTGTTGCTAAAAATAGAAATTCAGTTTCTGCTCAATAACTTGAGTTTGCTTTGGCCTATTGACGCCAAACTTGGTGTATCGGTAGCTTATATCGAGAGGCAGCTTGGAATTGCTACCCAGGTGTCTATGATCATGGTCAAGGTCACTGTTGCTAAAAATAGAAATTCAGTTTTCACTAAATAACTTGAGTTTGCTTTGGCCTATAGATGCCAAACTTTGTATCTGGGTAGCTCATATCAAGAGGCAGCTTGGGATTGCTACCCAGGTGTCTGTGATCAAGGTCAAGGTTACTGTTGCTAAAAATAGATATTCAGTTTTCACGTAATTACTTCAGTTTGCTTAGACCTATTGACACCAAACTTGGTGTGTGGGTAGCTTATATCAAGACGCTACTTGAGATTTCTACCCAGGTGTCTGTGATCATGGTCAAGGTCAATGTTGCTAAAGATAGAAATTCAGTTTCCATGTTATTACTTCAGTTTGCTGAGACCTTTTGACAACAAACTTGGTGTATGGATAGCTTATATCAAGGCACTACTCGAGATTGCTACCCAGGAGTCTGTGATCAAGGTCAAGGTCAATGTTGTTAAAAATAGAAATTCTTTTTCCGCTCAATAACTTCAGTTTGCTTTGGCCTATTGACACTAAACTTGGTGTATTGGTGGCTTATATCAAGAGGCAGCTTGGGATTGCTACCCAGATGACTATGATTAAGATCAAGGTCACTGTTGCTAAAAGTAGAAATTCTGTTTCCACATAATAACTTGAGTTAGCTGTGACTTCTTGACAGCAAATTTGGTGTGTGGGTAGCTTATATATCAAGATGCTACTCTGGATTGCTACCCAGATGTCTGTGATCAGGGTAAATGTCATTGTTGCTAAAAATAGAAATTCAGTCTCCACATAATAACGAGTTTGCTTAGACCTATTGACACCAAATTTAGTATGTAGGAAGCTTATATCTAGAGCTACTTGGGATTGCTACCCAGGTGTCTGTAAACAAGGTCAAGGTCACTGTTGCTTTAAAAAGAAATTCAGTTTTCACGTAATAACTTGAGTTTGCGTTGACCTATTGACACCAAACTTGCTGTGTGTGTAGCTTACATGAAAATACAGCCTGGCATTTCTACTCGGGTATCTGGTTTATTTTTATTTTGAACTATTGAAACCAACTTTCTGTGTTGGTACCAAAATAACAGCATCATCTTTTTCTTCACTGCCATATTTCTTCCTAATTCCTGTCACATCAATACTTGGTCGTTGAAAACCTGGTTTTCGTCGCATTGCTCTTGCTTTAATAATATTTTTTTATTTTTTAAGTATTCTGTTTATCGGTAATTTGTATTTTGTATAAAGAAAAAAAATTTGGCGAGATTCATACTAATCTAAACAGAAAACTTCCCTTTATGGTGTTCAAGAATTTATTCTATGTGGTTTTGAATCTTAACGTTTTTTAAATAGATCCAGTATTCATGTGCCGAGTTAAACATAGTCACCAAACTGGTAGCTCAGTGGTCAACTGTTTGACAATAATAAACTTTTTTTAAAGATCCTGAAAACAAATGAGATTCAGGAATTATGGTGTCTGATTTTACCTGTGGTCTACAGTTACTCATAGTTGTGTAGAAATATGTTCTCACTTATAGTATATTGTTTACTCTTCAAGTTATTTTTATTATTAATTTATTTTGTGCTTTATTTTTCTCGTATGTATATATTTTCTGTTGTATGTTTTTCATCTTTGATATGTTTGTTTAAATTCATATTAATATGCACATATTCATATTAAGATTCACAGAGTTGGGAAGACGCAGCTTTGACAGCTACCACTGCTGCACCGTTGTCTGTTTTATCATAATACATACAAAAACCCTATAGTTTGTCTTTGCTACTGTAAGCCATGTATTTTTGCTTTTTATTAAAATTTCAAATTTCTTTACTGTTTTTGTTTGTAGAGCCATCAGTCACGTCAGCCCTGATGGAATATCGAGATCCAAGGGAGAGAACTCAGGGACTAACAGGGCTATCTCCCATGCTAATCTAAATATGAGATGGGTTACTCTTGTAATTGGTTTGATTCATATAAGATATGGACAGGAAACCTTACCATCTTCCTCCTGGGAACATTCAGTACTGGAACCCATCCTACTGGCTACTGTCTCAGGAAATAAGTCATGGTTGGTAGTAAGTGGGGCTCAGACATAATTATAGCCAATCATCAGGGAGAGATTTTGAGATTACATGTAGATAACTATAACTACTTAGTCACAGAGGTACATTTAGCAATTAATCTCGTCCTAAAGTACTACTATTAATTTATGACAGTACAATAATACAAGACTTTGTGTCTTTAATAGTTTATTTGAACTTTACACAGATGTGTATTTTTTACATATATGTGGTAACAACAAGAAACACGGTCATGTAGCAGGAAAATTATGTACAAGACTTATTGAAGAAAAAAACTGACAAGGATGTTTATTTTGATAACAATTATTTCAAGCTGAAATGTACAGTGCATGCATGCATATTGGTTCATTGATAAAACCTGACATATTTGAAACTGGCACAAATGATCCCAATTTGATAGTAATTTGTATCTTAGTAACAATGATTATTTCAAAATTAAAAATACAATTTACGATAGAAATACATGTACATGCAAAATTGCACACTGGTTCACTAGAATTGGTTTTATTGGGCTATAATGCCAGTTTAACACCTAAGGTCATATCTCTGCGGTCAGTCCACCTAACCAGTGTTCCTGGGTATCCAACCAGTTTACTAACTAATTTCTCCGCAAGTGACTGACTACTTCCTCACTTGGTTCAGAGGTGAGGGACAAATGACCTAAAGATCAATTATCACAGAGAAATTTTGCCAGCCCTGATGGAGACTGAACCAGGATTGTCAAGATTAACAATCCGATGCTCTACTGATTGAGCTAGCAGGGCTAGAAACATTTCTTTGTTTGGAAAAAACTTACACTGTTATTGATAATGTGGTACAGATTACGGCTATATCAAATTTATAGCTCAGATCAGCTAAGATATAGGTTTTACACAGTAAAGCTAGATGTTATTATGTCACATTGTTTAACAGTTTAAATTTCCGCAATGAACAAAAAGAATATGTAAAAATTCTCATTCTAATACTTCTTTGATATATACAAATTATTATATACATGTCTATGCAATTAAATATACATGTATATATACACAAAATATTTAATTGTTTTCCTTTACTTATACACGTAACTATTAACCTAATGTTTTATTTTCAAAGTTTTAAACTCCAAATTTTGACAAGGCAAATTCAATATTTCTCACAAGGAAATGATGCAGAAAAAAAGAATAAAAATACAAAGGTAATGAACAAACCAGTCAAACATTTGTGAATATCAGTTTATTTTTATTTACTGAATTATTGCCCCTTTTCTAAAATGTTTCTTTTACAGACAAAATTTCTTAATTTAATGAAATACGAAAACGTTTCATACTGATTACCTGGATTTTGCTGCACTGTTTTATGTTTACCAGAAAGTTGGGGTTAAATTTTCCTTATTTCAGTCATGTTTTAGCTCAAAATACCCCCATGAAGTACAAAATTATGACTTTATACATTAGAATTTCAAAAAAAAATTGGGGTGTGTGGGGGGGCCCACCCCCTTTGTCAAATTAAACAGTTAAGCTTGTTAGTAATCATTATATTTCAAAGTTTCCCAGCTGTTTCTATAATGTGTGCTATAATATATGATTTAAGCCCGATTTCTTCTTTTTTTTTTTAAATGTTCACATTTCCAGGCATACTATATTTTAGTTATTGGAGCATTAACTTATCATAATGGCAGGCCTCACTTGACTGTACAAAACAAACAGTCAGCTACGGAATTCTTCTCTTTAATACAAATATATCACAGAAAACTCATATTGAGATAAGATGGTTTCTTGCAAAGCTAAATTCTGCTAAATGATTGCATTTTTCATTTTACTACTCTTCCAAGCATTCTGCAGTGCTATTTACAAACTTTAAGATAATTTGTTTTCCTCCAGTTTAAATATACCTTAATATGCAGATGCATTAGTGTTTTTCATCCTGACATTTCACTGTGAAAGTTTACAGAAACCGAGTTGTCTACTACCTATTCTGGAGTTCATGTCTAATTTATACCACTCTTGTACTGAGAACCCTTTTACACTCATAAAAAATACGGATTTAGAAGTTCTTCCTTGGAAATGAATATTGTCTATATCAATCAATCAAATGCTTCCAAACTTTCTGAAGGTCTCTATAAACAGACAATGGATAAAAGACTAGAACATTTATAATAGGATTGTTATCACAATATAAATTATCAAACATGCAATATTTTGTGACACCATTCTAATGTAAATAAGCGAAATTAATGCTGAAAATTATAACATGAATCACAAAGTTTGATAATGTACATTTCATGCTGAAAAAGGTTAAAATGATTGAACTTCTATTTCTATACTAATGTATTTGATTAATTATTGACTTTTTTTATTGCTTGACATGATATAACCATACAGATATGTTTTGTAATATGTAATCCATATCAGAATCTTTGGAATGAAAATAGGTGTAAATAAAATAACTAAGGACTATTTGTTCAGACAGCTGCTGGAAGTAAAAATGACAAAAAATGAAGTTCTTTAAGTCTAATTAACAAGTAAAACTATTGCAAAGCAATTAAAGTCCCTTACCGGAAAGGGCATTGTCACACTAAATAGAACCAAAATTCAAATATTGGAGATATAAGAAGGTCTTGCTATAAGATGTCAATTGTTCAAATTTGATTACAATAGGCAAGGTGGAACTTTAGGTATTCAGTGAGAACCAAGTATCTATTTTTAATAACAGTGAGTGACTTCTTGATTCCAGTGACCTGAAAGTCTTAATACAAAATCCTATGGGGGACATTAGTTGATTATCTACCCTGAATACTCTCTGATATTACTTTGGTCCTTCCATTTGGATTCCTCTGCTTTTATCGCTATTTTCTCTTTTGATATGGTGATAATTAAACCTAATTATTTGCATCAGTGGAAGTCAGATTAAACAATAAATTCAGCAATGTTTTGTTAACACCATTATCTTTGTTCTTTGAAAATTCTAACGTTTTATTTAATATATAAGTGACAATTTTCACAACTGAAAGTCAAGACCATCACAGTTAGAAACAAGGATAAAGTCAGAGAATTCCAGCTGAAAGGACCAATGTGCTATTTGGTCTACCTTTGATGTTATCTGAGTAAGGGAGATAATTTGTTATCTGGAATGTCCCTCATTGTAAGATGAAATATTGTGCTGAAACTAGAAATCTGTTTTTTGGATAGTGAGTGACCCCTTGAACCAAAACAGTTTCCAAAGAGAAAGTCTTGTTATAAGCTAATAATTTTCTAAGTTTTGTTGCAATAGGCATATTGAACTTAACACACTGAGCAGAGACCAAAATTCAAACTTTAGGAACAATGACCCAAAACACAATCCTAGTGTAGGTCTTGCTATAAGCTCTCTACTGACCTAGTCTGGTTACAAAAGATTTATTGTAAGGGAAAAAAATGTGCAGAAACCATTGCATTCGATTGCTTGCCCATCCAAACAAGAACAAATCATTCTAATAACCAGTTTTCACTGGTTAAAAAAAACCTTTCACTTTTCCCAGCAAAGTGCTTTGTAAAAAGTGCATTTCATTTCTAAAACAAACAAAAAAAACAACAACAAACAAGAGCCATGTTACACATGGTTAATCCCCCCGCCGGAAAGAAGCTACCTGAAGGTTGTACTTTCAAACACTCAATGTTATAATGTTTAAAGAAAATCCCACAAAAAATAGGCAAGGTAGAGTTATTGTTCTTGCAAACTGCACTTCCTACCAATGTGCTATGTCAGTGTATTAAGTTTGAAGAAAATCGCTCAAGCACTTTTGAAGTTATGCTTCGGACAAAGTTTTTCAATTAAGTCTGATAAAGGGGAATAATTCTAAAAGTAGGCAAGGTAGAGTTATCATTCTTACACACTGCACCTCCTCCAAATGTGCTCTTTCAGTATATGAAGTTTGAAGAAAATCACTCAAGTACTTTTGGAGTTATGCCCTGGACAAAACTGGAATGGATGCACGCACGAACAGACAGAGACCATTTCAAATATCCCCTCCGCCTTTGGCGGAGGAATAATAAGTTCAAGAATTCAAGAATTAGATATACATGTATATGCTGGGATTTTTAAAATGTAAACAAGTAAATCTGATAAAGGGGAATAACTCTAAAAAATAGGCAAGGTAGAGTTATTGGACTTGCACACTGCACTACCTACCAATGTGCTCTGTCAGTGTATGAAGTTTGAATAAAATCCCTCAAGTAGTTTTGGAGTAATGCTCCGGACAAAATTTATCAAGTAATTCTGATAAAGGGGAATAACTCTAAAAATAGGCAAGGTAGAGTTATTGGACTTGCACACTGCACTACCTACCAATGTGCTCTGTCAGTGTATGAAGTTTGAATAAAATCCCTCTAACAGTTTTGGAGTTATGCTCCGGTCAAAATTTATCAAGCAAATCTGATAAAGCAGAATAACTTAAAAAAAGGCAAGGTAGAGTTATTGCACTTGCACACTGCACTACCTACCAATGTGCTCTGTCAGTGTATGAAGTTTGAATAAAATCCCTCAAGTAGTTTTTGGAGTTGTGCTCTGGACAAAATTGTTTCTGACGGACGGACGCACAGATGCACGGATGGACGAAGGGCATTTCTAATATCCCCTTTGCCTTTGGCGGGGGGATAAAAATAGGTATTGTGACAAGTATGTTATTTAGCACTACAGCAAGAAAAGACAGATAGTGTTGTTCAGGCTAAATAAATATTTTAACAATGGTATTGCATAGCTGGAGTGTGCCAAAAGAACTTTAAGCAAAGCAAAAGCTCAAAGTTATTACACAATAAAAACAATACTTCATATGACTGTGTGAAAAAAGTTTTACATCAAAAGTTTAGGATATTTCCTCAGTAAAAGTTGATGTAATATAGATGAATCTTAATTGACATTCCAAGTCTAAGAAAAACATTAATGTTCTCTGAATATAGTCAACTGCCAAGAATAGAACATGAATAAAGATAATAAATCTATCTATCAATCAGAGGTAGCACTCTTAATATACAGATTCCTTTACATTATAAACTGTGAGTTGTATCTATGAACAATACAGGTAAAACAAAATCTCGAAATAAGTCAACAAGAAAAAAAACATATTATTTGGTTTGTAAAAAGTTCTCAAGAGCTGAAAAAAAGTTAAATAACACGAGAACCAGTCAATGGTTTGTTAGTGACTTGCAACAATGTTTAAGAACCTGTTACAAATTAAAGTTAAGAAAAAAAAAATTAGGTAAAAAAAAAATTCTTGACCAGTCAAAAGTTTCAAAAACCAGTCTGAATGTCTAAGGGATTCAAATGAACAGTTCACAATAAGAATTCATAATATACAAGAACCTTAAGATTCCAAAGGTAACAGGAGCAAGTGATATGAAAATAAGAAAACAATTGAAATCTTCATTTTATATTTGTCTAAAATCGGAACCTAGTTTGTAAAACGTTTCAACTACAGAGAAGAAAATCTGATTCCTACACATGAATACCAGTTCAATCACTATTTATATCATGGTAAGAGCTTACAGATACACTGAGTTCCTAGATCTTTTAATTCTCTGCTCTCAACAAATACTAAATAGATATACTAACAAAACATTTTGAAATGCTGACTAGATGGGTGTTCAGTGGAACACTTGTGTCGCCCTTGGGTACTCTGTTAGAATAACTAAAAAGGTAAACAAGAGCCTGCTGGAAAAGACAGCATGCTAGTCAAAGTACAACAATACCTGTCCACAGACAGCATGCTCCACTTTTCTCAGTGCTGGATAATTAATTATAAGCCAAATTTGGGTCAAGTAGTTATGTATTTAAAAAAAAAAAAAAAAAAAATTTCGGCCCCGATAGTGGGGTGTGTGTGTGTGTGTGGGTGGGGGTGATAGGAAGTGAAGTACCTACTAGTATGTATTAAAAAAAATAATAATAAATAAAATAAAAAATTGGGTCGCATGGGCGGGTTGAGGGAACCCGGAGGGGGGGGGGGGGGGGGGGGGGTGGGTGGCCGGCCGGTTGATGGGGATTCAAGTACCTATGTATTAAAATTTAAAAAAAAAAAAAAAAAAAAAAGGCCCAGGGGGAGGGGGGTAGATAAAAATGGGTGTGTGTGACTGGTTGGGGGGGGGGGTTTGAGGGTGGATGGTGAGTCAAGTACCTATGTATTAAAATTTAAAAAAAAAAAAAAAGGCCGGGGGGGGGGGTGGGGTTTGAGGGTGGACGAGGAGACAAGTACCTCTGTATTAAAATTAAAAAAAAAAAAAAAAAAAAAGGCTGGGGGGGGGGGGGGGGGGGGGAAGGGGGACAGGGGCAGGTCTCCATGCAGAGGGGTTGGGGGGGGATTACTTACCCATCTCATGTCAGTTAATATTTTATTTCTAGGTTTAAGAAGTTTTTTTCCTATATATAAGTAAAATAAAGTGACCCCTGGGGATGGGGCTAACTGTAACCTTAGGGACATGGGTAGCAACAATCTTTGCAGGGGTCTTGCTGGTGATCAAGTATTCCAAGTTTGAATGAAATATCCTTGACACTTTTTGAGACATGGACATAAAGAGAAAGGTTAACCAAGAAATTTTAACTTGAAAAAGGGGCATAACATTGCAAAAATAAATATGAGGGTTATCTGCCCTTGAGAAATGGTGCTGTCTTAAGTGATACAATTGTAAGCATTACAACTGGAAAGTTTGATGAAAAACATTAAGAAATGGCATAGTTATAGCCAATGTTAAGTTTTCATGACAAAATCCAAGTACAAAAAGGGGCATAACTCTGTCAATTGTGATCTTGACCTATACATTTTGGCATCATCACGACCCTGTTGTCGTAAGCAATATAATTTGAAAGTTTGATGTTGAAATGTTAAGAAATGGCAAAGTTATTCCCAACGTTAAGTTTTCATGACAAAATCCATGTATAAAAGGGGCATAACTCTGTCAAATGTGACCTTGACCTAGAAATTTTGGCATCAACCCGACCCTGTTGTCATAAGCAATACAATTAGAAAGTTTGATAAGATAATGTTTAGAAATGGTAAAGTTACAGCCAACGTTAAGTTATCGTGACGGACCGCCGCACTGACGGACCGCTGGACCGACGGACAAAGCGATCCCTATGTATCGCCTTTTCTTCGAAAGGGCGACACAAAAAATAAACATTTAATAATTTCTAAATAATTACTTCATAGGTTCTGACATCATAAAGTGATCCATTCTATGAAGACCCGAATTCTGGAAAACTGATTATCTCATTTAAATCTCAAAGTAACATAGTGACTCCTTTAAAGTCCTTGACCTATGTATAATATAAATATATTTTGGAAACAAAATGACCCTTCACTATCAACACATGCCAATAAAAACCCTGCGTAAGTTATGAAATAAACAAGAGACTATTAACACCTTGAACCAACATGCTGACTGAAATGCTGCAATAATCATAAAGAAATGTCAAAACAAAAACTGTACTGAACTCACAATACAGTTGTGTCAAAATATCTGTAAATCTCATACAAGTGATCATTTAAAATCTGTATCTCTTTCATACACATGTGTCAACTATAAATATCTGTCAATTTGAAACAAGTGTTTCTATTCAAAAGTCATTGTCCGTCAGAGATAGCTTTGTCCATTAATTAAGAATCTGTCAATCACAAACAAGTGGCCAATTATTGTCTTCATTACTCACAAACATGTCCATCGTTAGTGTCAGTCATATTCATGACTACTCTCACGTAATTTTGGTCCACTATTTTCCTCTCTATTTCCTTGGTTGACCTTCTTCAAAGTGCTCAGTGTATCAGCCTCTCCTGTGATTCTGAAAAACAAAAGTCAAAGTCTATAAACCAGAGCTGTCAGTCCACAGAGGTTCTACCTAAACATTCATTCTATACAGAGGTCTAACCTAATATTCCAGTTATACAGAGGTTCTACCAAATATTCAAGCAATACAGAGGTTCTACCCTAACATTCCAGCTACAGAGGTTCTACCAAAACATTCCAGCTTCAGCGATTCTACCCAAACATTCCAGCTATACAGAGGTTCTTTGCAAACATTCCAGCTAAACAAAGGTTCTACCCAAACATTCCAGCTATACAGAGGTTCTGCCCAAACATTCCTGCTATAAAGCACAAATCTTAAGATAATACTGTAACAGGGAAGTTTTTAACCTGACCCCATTTCTTTAACTTGGCAAAAACCTGTAGACATGGGTCATCTGATCAAAAATCTGGTTAAACACAAAATTTTAAAAGTCAGTACAGCAGGCAACAACAACAATTTTGACACAGCACCTTTCCTCACAATTTTGAGACATTTTTCATTCCAACTTCCCACCAACCCTTGTCATTTTTATCTGGAACAGTCCCTGGCTAAAATACTGAAGTATAAGTAGTGTATTATAGGTTTGTACTAACGTGTTTCAACTGATATTGTTTCAACAGTTATGAGACTATTTCAAGACTAATTCAAAATGCAAGAGTACTTTAAAAAAAATATGACAAACCAAGCAAATTTATCCTTAATAATCACTAATTATAGACCATTTAAAATATATAGATACATAAAGGCACAGTATAACTTCTAGTTTTTATTTCTGACATACACTTCATCCATCTCCATTTCCTCGTCATCTTCTGTCGGCACCTGCAGATATGGATTGTCGGCTGCTGGCTTGAACTTGTAACCCGTAACGATAAAAAATAACATGGTCGCCAGTTCTCGGAACAGTTCATTCAACCATTCATATTGAAATGGAACAGTCATCTATTAAAAGCAGAAATGAAAAATGGTAACTTCGCTTTTTCAAGTGAATATCATGTTTCTACTGTTTCATATAATATAAATGGCCAAGAAAAAGTTAATAAGCTAAAATAATAATTCAAAAAGAAAACACCCCCATTCCTTCCATGAAAATGCCAAAGAAACAATCTATCTTCAGTCTACATATATTCTTCAAGCCATTACCATAAAATTCATCTAGATCACAGGCATGTGGTCTTTTATTGTTGAGATATTGTATCTATAACCTTGAGAAAGTTTTATTACACCTTTTAAATACACAAAATTATGTTACTGCAGGATGGAACCAATTCTGACGAATGAGACAACTAAATGATACAAGCACTTGTCACGATCACTTGACAAAGCTCTGTGTTTTGTTCTCTTAATGAGAATGTCAGCAAGTTAGATGGGAAGCTAAAGGAATAAAGAGATCTTTTACAGAATCAGCTAATACAAGGCAAGTCTTACCTTAAGTAAATACACTATAATTCTTGTAAAGTAGATATAACATACAACCTGAAAGAGATATAATATGTCATCAGATGTGCATTCTTCTTAAACGACGTGCAGATAGGAACAAGCTCTTATCATACAACTTCTGTTCATAATAAAAAAGAAGCAATGAATTTGATAAAAGAAGTCCATCTCTGTATAGGATTTGAACAGGTACATGTTGTGGTCAATCACGCTTGAACAGACAATCTTATTATTAAAATCTTAACAGTAAAGCAGAACAACGACTGCTTGTTGTAATCTTCTGAAGGATACTTATACAGATGAAGCTCAAAGTTCTGGAATTACTGTATATATAATGACATAAAGAAGCTTCATGTTCTACAAGCACCTGTTTCATCAAGGAAAGTACCAGATTATACTAGTTTGTATTTCTATATAGATAAAAAAAAATCCTACCATTATATAAAACTGTCTAAATAATTTCAGTTTCGTTAAACTCAGCTCTTCTTTGCCATCAGCCCTTGAAGCCTCTTGTAAATGACGAATTGACCTGCAACAAATAGTAAGCATGGAGAAAACAGTAAATTGAAAACAGATCAATGAACATACTAAGGTAAGTTAGACGGGTTGTAATGAACTTGTTCTTCAATTTTTGGTTCACTGGTTTGTTTTATGAAACAAACTATCTAATGACATAATATATAGACAATATATAACAATTTGACTACAGATTTTGAAGATATGACAAGTTTTAAGTTCAAAAGTCACTGAACTTGACAGGTCTATCAAAAAAGAGGCAAACATTTCAAAATCACTGTTTGTTTAACCAGAAAAAAACTCATCTATATTTTATCAGTATTCATTCACAGTAATAGAAACCAAATGAAGCTCAGAAAAAACAACAACACAAGAACAACATAAAATAGTCAGAACTACTGATTATGGGACAAACATGGTACCAATTTACCCCACCCACTATGGTAGATGAAATACAGTATACAGATGAAAATTTAAATTACCTTAAACTGATTTTATTCCAGGACTTTTTTAAACATCAGGCAAGACATAAAAGATGTTAACAATGTGGTTTTTCTAAAAGTTCATTAAAGAAATGGTTGATAATAAATTTTCATTTATTTATCATGTGTAAAATGAGAGAAATACTGTATAATTCCAATAAAAGGTTTCAAACAAAACTGTAACACTAAGGACAAGGTTATCCAATCCACAGCTTCCAGTGAAAATGTCTCTTATGGTTAATGTTTGACTTTCTCAGTAGAATTCCCTTTCTGATGTACTGCTTCTTTCCTCCATAGCAAAAAGTATGGAAGTGACTAGTTTAGAAACAGTTCTAGTAACCTGTATGAACTACTGGTAGTGTTAGTAACTACTTCATAGAGGTCTCACCAGTACTTGTATACAACGGAGGAAATATTATGGTTGCTACCTACCAGACAACTGGGAAGAGTATAGCTCCACAGCAAAGCAGGTCAATAAGAATAAATATCTCCTTCCATGTTGTGTACTGTAACTCTCCCTCTTCACTCTCCTCTACTATGATCCATGCTATGTTATCCAAGATCTAGTACAGGAAATAAGTCCAAATGAATTACATGTAATTTTACACTCCAACCCCTTATTTATTTAACAGATTTTATCTTTTAACCAGGATTATCTTATTTATGTTGAATGGGGTTTTGACTGTAATGTTATTAACTATATACTACCTTTAAATAAATGAGGAATTCAGAGAACTCCCTTTCTAAATAGCAATGGGTATTACAAATACATTAAGTACATTTAACAAGTCAAACTGTTACAAAAACTGACAGCATTTATTAATGCTAAGATTGTGAGAACAGAAAATGCCATCTTAAGAACTAATAGTAATAGAAGAAAATTGTAAAATTCCTTCAAGTTACTTTCATAATTTTAGCTGTAAAAATTTTATTCACAAGATTCTTAAAAGTATATTGTGAATCTTCTAGGCCAGTGCCTCAGCTGTCCTAAATTTTGAAAGCTTATTTCAGTCTTACTTATAAATGACTTATTTTAACATAAACTGTCTTCAAACCAAACCCTACAAACCACCTTTCTGAAATTGATAGGTACGTTTAGCATTCAGCAGCTAGTAGAAATTGTGAAATATAACTAGAATGGATAGTAAAACCTGTAGAGGAAATTGCGTGAAATAACTAAAATAGATAGTAATACTGTAGAAGAAATTTTGTGAAACAACTAGAATAGAAAGTAATACTGTAGACAAAATTGTGTGAAATAACTAGAATAGATAGTAATACCTGTAGAAGAAATTTTGTGAAATAACTAGAATAGATAGTAATACTGTAGACAAAATTGTGTTAAACTTGTGTGAAATTACTAGAATAGATAGTTACTGTAATACCTGTAGAGGAAATTGTGTGAAATAACTAGAATAGATAGTAATACCTGTAGAAGAAATTGTGTGAAATAACTAGAATAGATAGTAATACCTGTAGAAGAAATTGCGTGAAATAACTAGAATAGATAGTAATACCTGTAGAAGAAATTGTGTGAAATAACTAGAATAGATAGTAATACCTGTAGAAGAAATTGCGTGAAATAACTAGAATAGATAGTAATACCTGTAGAAGAAATTTTGTGAAACAACTAGAATAGAAAGTAATACTGTAGACAAAATTGTGTGAAATAACTAGAATAGATAGTAATACCTGTAGAAGAAATTTTGTGAAATAACTAGAATAGATAGTAATACTGTAGACAAAATTGTGTTAAACTTGTGTGAAATTACTAGAATAGATAGTTACTGTAATACCTGTAGAGGAAATTGTGTGAAATAACTAGAATAGATAGTAATACCTGTAGAAGAAATTGCGTGAAATAACTAGAATAGATAGTAATACCTGTAGAAGAAATTTTGTGAAATAACTAGAATAGATAGTAATACTGTAGTCAAAATTGTGTTAAACTTGTGTGAATAAACTAGAATAGATAGTTACTGTAATACCTGTAGAGGAAATTGTGTGAAATAACTAGAATAGATAGTAATACCTGTAGGGGAAATTGTGTGAAATAACTAGAATAGATAGTTATACTGTAGACAAAATTGTGTGAAATAACTAGAATAGATAGTAATACCTGTAGAGGAAATTGTGTGAAATAACTAGAATAGATAGTAATACTGTAGAGGAAATTGTGTGAAATAACTAGAATAGATAGTAATACCTGTAGAAGAAATTGTGTGAAAAAACCAGAATAGATAGTTATACCTGTAGAGGAATGACGATAAGGAACAGTTTCTTCTCTCTATCTGAAAGGACATGTTTGATGAATGCCCAGCCTGCACCAATCAGAATGATTGTTACAAACAGCAATGCTCCACGTGTCCTACATTGACAAAGAGAGAAAGAACATCTTTTCAAAAATACTCAAGCAACCACACAAAAGATTTAAATCCAGCAAGAGAGTAATGATGGCCCACTAACATGAGCAGAATTGCTCTAAACAACAAGGCTAATGAAAGATATGCAACTGAAGTACAGCATATTCAGATATCCAAAATTATTTTCACCTTTGTTTGTGACCTGGACCCTATCATTAGTCTACATTTGTGTATCATGCAACAACTTCCAGTGTGTAAAAAAACAATGCATAATTCAAAGTCTTCGATTCTGTTAAGTTATACTGAATTATCAGCCTGAATTAGAATAATACCAAACACAGGTGAGCTAAAACTAACAGGAATGTACAGACTGAAACATACTTACAGATAACTGAAATATACTTACAGATAACTGAAACATATTTACAGATAACTGAAACATACTTAAAGATAACTGAAACATACTTACAGATAAGCTATATAGAACAGAACAGCCCAGGCCTCCTCATGTATACCCTCCTTCTGTATAAAGTGGTAGTTTATCTGAAATAATAAACACCTTGTAAACCATCTCACCCAGTCACAATCTGCACAGCTATTAAGTAATGACATTTAGTGTAAGCCTGTACACTTGACTGTGTAGTCCCTGATCTAGAAAAACGTCTGTGATGTAAGCCACATTTTGTTATGTTGCAATACAAATGGAATCTTGTAACAGTGTGTTAATGGCTGTAAAAGAAAGTGTCTTGTGTACAATCAGCAGGATACAGCCATGATCATCATAATTATAGTATTCCTTTTATTATATTTATTTTGATTTTTTCTTGAAATACAAGTAGATACATTATGAATGTCTCTTTCTATTAGGCTGAATGAAATTAGTATTTTGCATATTACACTATGGGTAGATTCAAAACTACAAATGACTTTATATATATTGTATCTGCAATCTGGAAAGCAGTATTTAAAAGCAGACTTTCTTAAGCCTTTCTTGGCATATAGTAATAATTATACTAACAGCATGGAAAAGACAGGAGAGGCTCTTCACAAAGACCACAACCAACATTAGGTAATGCATCTTGTACACTGTGTCCTTGGATCTGCACAGAACTGTATTCCATACTATCGCCATGACAACATATGCAAAACTCAGGGCAAAGTACAATGTAGGTAATGGCATAGCACTTGCTGAAAGGTAATTCCCATTCTTGTTCACCTCAACAATGTCAATCTGAAAGAAAATCAAAATACATAACTAATCTAACACCTGGAAAGACTGCAAGGATAACATTCACGGTATGTAATCGTTCCGGGTTGATTTGGACTAATTTCCCGTTCCCGAACTGATTCGGATTTCAAGCACCGGATTGATTCAATGACAACGATCCAAACAGGTGAGTCGAATTTCTGATGCTCTCTAAAAAATAGCTTTTAATTTATTTTCACTTAATTATTCGTAATATAACTTGTACCACGGAACATTTAGATGTTCAGTAAGTATGTAAGCACAAACGTCCTTATATTTTCCTGCTTGCTTTAAAAGATTTAAGTGATTTTTTCCAGAAAAACAACTTGTAAACTTAATTTAATTAGTTTTTTACTCCTTTTTAACGAAGAAGATAAAAGAAAATGTGTAACTGAGGTCAGAAAGACCCATTTTGACTAGGAAAAGTAATATAAATAAAAATTAATGCTTAAAACCATTCAGTTATAAAAGAAATTGTCAAAAATGCAATTGTCTCGATGGAAACGGGCTGCCTTTGGATCCGGTGCTCCAGATTTTCACATGGAAGTGATAAAAAGACGAACTACAAATTCATTACTGGATAGAATATTTTAACAAAAACATTAATGTGCAGCGGAATGTATTTATTTATTTCTTAAACCAAAATATAATGAAAAAAAAATTATTAGGACGATTTATTTACATTTTTGCGCGTGTTTATGAAATTTTAATCAACGTGTGTAATTTGTTTTTCAGTTTTAACAATTAAAAGACCGCATATCAACCTTTTAAAGTTGTATATATATTTCTTTAGTTAAATTATGTTCCGTGCAACTAAAATATTGAAAGACTTACAGTTATAAACGATTTTATTTTGTTTTTTTCTCTGCCTTGTCAAAGCTACAATCCATTTTAGATGAATCAATCCGGTGCTTGAAATCCAAATCAGTTCGAGAACGGGAAATTAGTCCAAATCAACCCGGAACGATTACATACCGTGACATTGTCACAGGCAAGTCCTTACATTTCTTTTTATCTCAAAAACTTCTTCCTCAATTCTTACTAGTATATTACTGAAAGAAGGCCTTGTAGTAACAAACTGATAACAAATATTGCTGACAATCAAGCTTCAAGGCTAGAGATTGGCGACTGTGATTGGTATTTTTCATGAAGAATGACTTTGAAGTTTTGACATTTTCAATATTTATGGGTTGTAGATAGGCATTTTTTAGATTAAACATTTTGTAAATTAAAATTTCCTAAACTAAGACATTTTCCATAGAAAAAAAAAAACAAATGTTTGAAAGTTAGGCATTTTAGGGAAAATTAAAACATACAGTCTTAAGTATTTCATAAACCTTAAAGGATTCAGCTTTCTACGCTTGACAATTTCCAACCTTATATCTTCACTCTATAAATTTAGGCATCTTTTTACATTGATGTAAAACTTACATAGTATGAGACTTTAGTGTCTTGATCCTTGTTTTCACAGTTATGGAAGTTGAGTGTGTACATCCCTTCCTGTTCCTCATCTGTGACAGCCAGCAGAAACTGTAAACAGCACTGACACATTATCTCACTATTTTAGTTTAAGTAAACTGATTCAACACTGGCTGCTGAGAATATTCTGTGTACTTTAAAAAACTACTCTTCCTGACAGCCATCTGTAGGGTGGAAAATAACTTACACTAAAAAGTGGAATCTGGAAGTCATGGTCGCGTTAATAAAATTCAAACCAGAAACCTCAGATTAGGAACATGATGCTTCCTCTCGCTGTAACAGCTTACACTGACTGTTTTTAACTACACTGAACAACATACCCCTTCACTTCTGACCAATACTCACACTGAAGGAGGGAAGAGCCCCAAAGGATCAGCTCTAAAGGATCTGAACCAGCCAGCTCTTGGTTAGACATATGACAGTGCTCCAACACTTCTCATCTTTTAGTTACAGAGTTTGACATGCAAGCCGATGAATTTCATTTTGAATATCTTGAGCATTTTAGCAGTGTTGCCC
This sequence comes from Cyclina sinensis, assembly GCA_012932295.1. Taxonomy (NCBI): domain Eukaryota; kingdom Metazoa; phylum Mollusca; class Bivalvia; order Venerida; family Veneridae; genus Cyclina; species Cyclina sinensis. The sequence continues at coordinate 35,008,726 of JAAONU010000006.1, read as the reverse complement.
CCTTTCAATTCTTGTTCATTTCCATCCACCCTCTAACATTTTAAAAGACCTGTCTTTTTACAAATAATGTATCATACATAAATTATTCTTCAAATGAAAACAGACACTTTCAATATTAAAATAATATCACTTAGCAGCTCCAGAATTGGACAGTTTAATGTTATAATATGACCCATTAACTAAAATTTGACATTCTCTCCAGTTTATGCAAATGTTCACACTAATGCATCCACCTTGCTAAAAAGAAGATGATCTGTCTATTTTCACATATATCATGACTAGGTTACTGGATGTCAGTGGATATAGGTTTGTTTTGTGTATTTTCTTTAAATCTTATAGCTGGTCTGACACATACAAAGTACCCTATCCTTTATGTGACTTGCCCTTGTTTTCTGGCACACAACACTACTGTTAGTCTTGATACAAGCATACATTTTCCACTGGTACATGTATATAACAAATGCATCAGATAAGAACAAAGTAAATTAATATTATCCTGTCAATTATTTCATATCCAACCCGATAAAGGGGGGTCGTATAAATTTTGCTTTATACGGCACATGCTACGTCATGGACTACTTTTGTGTTTATAATCAGAAGGAAGTGATTAAATGGTTGTTATTACAAACAGAGACTACTTGAATAAAAAATTAATATTTCAATATCTAGATCTTATAATATAGCATGATCCTTTAAGGAAAAAAAAATATCGAAATTTTGGAACTATTTTTTGTGTATATGTTCACCTGGCGGATAACCTTGACATTTGAAACACTTTAAAGATAGGTTTTCAATATCCTAGTAATTTACTAACAAATGCAAGATGTGACAGGATAAATAGAATAATAGGTAAGTGTCTTAAATGAGAAGGCTCACCCGATAAATTCCTACGCCTTGCAAGATAAACTTTCTCATATTAAGACACTTACCTATTATTCTCTATCTACATCATATCAAGTGAGCAATATATACAGTTACTTACATAGAAAGAATAGAAAGCTTTTTTCTGCATCATTGGTAACTCACTGATGATAGGTGAAGATTGTGAGGTTGGTTTGACAGGTTTCTTTTCTTTTGGTGAATCTGTGGTTACCTTGGCAACAACTGTTGTTGGCTCTTCACTTGGTTTACCTGTCATTTTATCTATAAACAAGAACAATGAGGATAAACAACTTGTGATGGGGAAATTTATGTACAATGCATTTAAAGATACTATATCCCATTAACTGTCACTTATGCATCTATTCCTTTTTCTACGTGAATGAGTGCTCATTTCTCTGCTTAAATCTAGAAAAGTGAGAGCCATTTAAATTTGCTCTGGTTTAAATGGTTACCTATCATAAACTGTTTTTATCCCTTATGGTTTTCACTGAAGCAAGTGTACTACATGGAAGTCAGGAACAACAATATTGCAAAATTTCATTGGTCATCATCAAATCTACACTGTAGAAGATAGAGGAATATTCAGTTTAGCCTATATTTGTGTTCATGTCTACTACCTTTTTTATCCAGAAGGTTTTTCATTGGCTGAGGCTCAGTAACTGCTCTTCGTTCTCTGAAACCATTACTGCGTCCACTGAAGAGGTAAGAGTCACTCAGGGCAGACTGGGCCCCATTCTGAACATCTCTACGGGCAATGTTACGTGTCTGCCAAAACTGTTCTATAGTCTGGTTACTGATAATCAGGTTCTGTAGACTCTTGCCTCTTCTTTCAATCAGTAATCTGTTTCATAATATCAAATATTCACTGCAACACAATCATTTAAAATTCCCAGAGGTTTTATAAACCGTCTTATATGTGTGGGGGGAGGGGAAAATTTAATTAAGATTTTTTTTTAATGAAAACATAAAGGGGGGCAACATGTTGAGCAATGCACACTCTCCATGTTACATTTTTCATCCCCTGGTGTTTTCTAAAAGTAGGTACCTTGTACTTGGTCAATATCCTATACATACATGCTTATATTCTGTTGCAGCATCAGTGACAAACTCAGACAATGTAACGATTTAATTGCTTTACTGGGCCTTGAAAAGTACAAGTATTGACCGTATCATATTCAGCAGCTAGTGCAATGTATATACAGCAAAAACCTGCCATCAGAGGTCACTTAGGAAGAAAACATATACATGTTTACATTTTCTATTTAACAAAATTTTCACTGGAATATGAAAGCTTTTTTTTTTAATAAGTCCGCCATGGATATATACCTGACCTCTTCCACTGGCAAAAGGGAACAAACTAGAACTGTGTCCATAGGACACGGATGCCCCCACTATGCATAACTGCTCATAAACAAGAGCATGTATATCCTGTATGTAAGATTTTTTCTGTACATATACCTAAAATGATCTACAGGTAACCTTATGTACATGTTAAATTAAATTACAAATGTAAAATTTATATGTTCAATTATTTATATGGTATATAGTGAAAAAATCAACAAAGGGCCATAATTCTGTTAAATATGGTCACAGCAAAAATTCCTTCTTTTACTACCATCTACACATTAAAGCTGTTCATCCCTGGAAGTTTAAGCAAAATCTGCCATCCGGTTTAAGAGGAGTTGTGTTCACAAAATTTCTATATGGTATATAGTGAAAAAATCAACAAAGGGCCATAATTCTGTTAAATTTGGTCGCAGCAAAAATTCCTTCCTTTACTTCCATCTACACATTAAGGTTGTTCATCCCTGGAAGTTTAAGCAAAATCTGCCATCCAGTTTAAGAGGAGTTGCGTTCACAAAATTTCTATATGGTATATAGTGAAAAAATCAACAAAGGGCCATAATTCTGTTAAATTTGGTCACAGCAAAAATTCCTTCCTTAACTACCATCTACACATTAAGTTTGTTCATCCCTGGAAGTTTAAGCAAAATCTGCCATCCGGTTTAAGAGGAGTTGGTTTCACAAAATTTCTACATAGTATATAGTGAAAAAATCAACAAAGGAGCATAATTCTGTTAAATTTGGTCGCAGCGAAAATTCCTTCCTTTACTACCATCTACACATTAAGGTTGTTCATCCCTGGAAGTTTAGGCAAAATCTGCCATCCGGTTTAAGAGGAGTTGCGTTCACAAGATTTCGGGTCGTATGGACAGACGTACGAACGGACAGACGGACGTACAGACGGACGGACAAATGCAACGCTATATGCTCCCCACTTTGTGGGGGCATAAAAAGTTATGGCTATATTTTCTTTACAAATAAGTATACAGCAACAAAACACAGTGTCTGTAGATCAGAACTATAAGATTGCATTGTGGATCCATACAACCAGACAATATTCTCATGGACATGAAAATCATTTTTGCCAGGCCGATCTACGGTTTTCGCCTCAAAAAACACATTTGGATAAGAGGTTTTTTTTTTCAATTCTAAAAACTGAGTTTATTTCTGGCATGAAAAAAGCAGATTAAAACAAACTTACTTCTCTTTCTGGAGGTCCATTCTGAATATGACAATTGCCAGAGAATCTTTTTTATCATCCATTTCTTCATCATTTCTTGTCCTCAGTATACACTTGTCATCAGCATAATCCTCCTGTCAGTTAGAAATATATAAATATATATCATAGATAAACAGAGCATACCCCACATCTTGAGAATACCCCACAGCGTGAGAATACTCAATAAGGGCTGTGATTATGAGACAGGATGATGAATTCTGAGGTCTGGTAAGCCTGTAATAGACTATATCACTGGTTTAGTTTGAGATAAACATTCTCTAACACTCGAAGTCATACTGAGCAGGCAGTTTACCTAATTATGGTAGGATCAGTACTAGACTAACATTCTCAGTAAGGAACTGACAACTTTCTCACATAAATGGTAATGGTCAGCTGTGTGGTTTAAACCCATGACAATCTATCAGTGATTTGAAGTCAGGGACTTAAAGCACATGACCACTGAGATGGTTCTAGGCCTAAATTTGATACCACTTCATGTAAACCTTTGTGAATTCAATATCATCTGCAGTAAATCCTTAAGAATCTGACATTATATGACAATAATTTGCCCATTTGAGAACAAAGATTATATAAAATTGGCTATTTTGCCTGTAACAGTCCTGATTTATATAATTCTATGTATATCTTTATGGCTTTTGTAAGTGTTAGATTACATGAGAAAAATGAACACAATGTCTGATGTGTAGAAACTTCGTAAATTCTGTGTGACTGGGGTATAATGTAACATGCTTACCATGTATGCGCTTGATCCTGAGTTACTGCTTACATCTATTGTAAACCCAAACTGAAATAAAACGGATGAACTTTTTATCTGTAGTCCATCTTCAACATGCAGACATTCAACATTCTAATGAAAAGTAGTGGGCTTCGTCTAAGCCATTCCCTAGAACCAGTGAATAAATCAATTTATTATATACTTATAAATGAAATATTGATGAAATAAATTGGGTATTTTCATTTTCCTTATTTTCACTGTAAATATTTATTTTTCACTGCAGTGAAACATATTTTCCGTATTTTCAATGGTGTCTTGCATGACTACTTTCTTCTAAATTCAGTCAGTACACTAAATTAAAGGGGAATTCTTTCGAATCTTAAGGTCAAAAAAGAGTAAAGTATATAATAAACAGAAAATTCAAGTTTTTTCTATAAATACAGGATTTATTTTCATCTCGTGGTATGAAAATAATCATATTTCACTCGTGGCTATCGCCTCTCATGAAATATTTATTTTCATACCACTCGATGAAAATAAATCCCGTATTTATAGAAAAAACTTGAATATCCTCTATGTATACTACAGTGAGAATCAATTTATCAAGAAATATAATATTCTATAAAACCTGAAAAGTTTTCCTATTTCAGTTGGAACTTCCTTAATATAATTAGATATAAAGTATTTTTGCACCAATCTTTTTATCTTTTTATACAAAGTTATTTCTTTTATCATTTATATATATTTAACCACAAACTTTTGTCTAAGGAACTAACAAGAGTAATGATTTTATATAATGTGCTCGACAATCATGAAATGATCAATGTTTCAGTGAAAACATACATTTCAATTTTTGATTGGAATGCGTTCTGTTGTAAAGGAAGGAAAACAGTTAAAGTACAAAAATTACTTGCTTTATTTTGAATATAACTTTATGTCTAACTTTTAAGATAACAGATACAACAAACATGTACTTATATAACAGGATTAACATAACACTACATCTATTCTTCTTACTAGCATCTGAATTTATGAAGGACGTTTAGATCTGGCTGGAGTCTTCACCAGTGACCATAATTAATTTGCATCTAGTTGATGTATCATTCAGTTATAGAAACTGTTTGTGCTTCCTGCAGATTTGTACATATTGGAGGTGTATTTAGACATTTAAATCACTAGAATATTTGTTAAATTAAAAGTATAGTTGTTACATATATATGTAAATCCTGCTTTTTAGTGTATCTATCTTTGTATATGGAACTGGGTATTTAAGGTCCTGAATTTATACTAAAAACTCAAGCAGTAGACATACAATTACATACCACAGTGTTGTTGATTTTTTCCGCTGCTTTTGGAAAAACGAAGTTGGTGACATTAACTGTAAGTGTTCCATGCTTGAGAAACCCAAAACTGCTCAGTGTGTACTGGCCACGATCATCAGTCTGAAATACATGTATACAATAGTCATATACAAATGTATTCATGACACATGGCTCTTTTTTTTATATCAATACTTTTAATTAGCTACATGAAGATTACGCACAGGTATACAAATCCACATGAGAACAATCAACTCACCAATTAAATATATTTGCACTTGAGTCATGGCTAACTGTTATAGATATTTACTATAAAAAGCCTCTCAAACATCAAATAATAATCAAAAGTCACGCTTTCAGAAAATATGTTTTTCCCCATCTCCAGATGAACAAAAACTGAAAATAATAACAGGAAGAATCTTCAAAACAAGACATTCATTTACATTTACTAATGTTCAAATGTTATAAGTATTGTGGTATTTTTTTCTTCAATTTATTTTATGAACTAAAGTAGTATTTTAGCTAAGAGTAAGAGGCATAAGTGAACAAGAGAAGGGTATACAGAATGAAAACATTTTTAATCCTGAACATACATGTATACAGTATTAAAGGAACTTATATGAATAATTTGCAGTCTATTTCTCTACATTAGTAAGGCTTCCGACTGGAACTTGAGCAGTGCTTCCAAATACTGCTGCAGGTAAACAATAAAACTCCATGAGCATACCATGATATTGTACAAGGTAAACCACTCACCAGTCTGGAAAACATATTATTAATAGTTTTTCTACTCAAACCAAAAGTAAAGTGCTAAGTGACAACCAGCAAACATCTAAATATTACTATAATGATGCAGGGAATTGTCATTCAAGTGGCAGCTTTCAGAAATTTATTCACTACGTTGAAATATTATTTCCCAATTTTATTATAAAACAAAGAAACCGTTCTTAAACAGAGCTGGTAATGCCAGCTGACATATATAATGGTATTTTGATATAAATTAACTATGTGTCCAAAATAATGTAACTGTGGGAATTCCAACATAAATCACAAAGGAAATAGTTACATGTAGGAGTTCTAACTATAATAAACTTTATAAAGAGAATGGATATGAATTTTATAATGTGTATGTATAAACAAATTACATGTAGTGCTGTTTATATACAGTATGGAAACAATACTTGGTTTCTAAGTGTGTTTATTTAACAGCATTTAACACTACAACGAATTCCAAATAATCACTACAATAAATAGGGTCATGAAAAAGGTCTGAGAACCTTTATCTCTGATCTGAACAAGAACTATCATTCAAAGATGACAATGCCCCAAAAGTTGTGCTTTCACCTTTGAGCTAAGGACTAGATATAGATAAACCATAGAACTAATGAATTATGTTGATTCAAAAGAAGTGGTTTTTTTTTTTAATTTGACCTCATGGTCAGGGTCATGTAGATGCTGAGGTAGAAAATAAAAAATATATGTCATTGGGAAGACCTCTCCTAAAGGGTTTTTGTGTTTGAACATGAATTAAATCTGTTGAGTAAAAGGGGAGTTGTGGCCAATATTAAGCATTTTTTGAAAATTAGGCCTTTAAGGTCAAGGTCATTAAGGGGTCGAGGTCAAATAAATATAAGTCAGTGGGAAGGTCTTGTCCAAATGGGTGTTGAATTCAAGTATAAAGTAAATCCTTTAATTAATAAGGAAGTTTATTTGGGCAATATTAAAGTTTTTGAACAGATTGATAGACTGGTGGATTATTATAATTATGCCCTCCTTCATAATAGAAATACCAGTAAATATTTCTATCTTTTGAGCCATATACATGCAGTTTGTGTAAGATTTCTTCGTTTGTTTTTTAGTTGAATCAACATACACAACAATATCTTAATTTTCAATTACTTGTATCTAAAAGTATGAAGAGTTGCAGCAATTTCGTCGAAATTTTTTGTTTGATAAGTTGATTATAATAAAGAAATTTGATCTGGTGATGCTTAAAAATGCAATTTCTGTCAAGAAAATTATGTCATGGATCATCAGACATGTCAGGGAGGTACTTTGTTAATTAAATCTGGGTGTGTGCGAAAACATTTCAACATAAAAAATGTAGCTCATAGAAAAGGGACTTTATACATCAATGAGGTAAACTTGCCACCTGCATTTTTGCATTTGCAGGCTATTTTTTTCCACAATTTTTTTTTCCACACAGGGTAGCATGATTTTCAGGCAAACTTTATGAATAATTTTATTCATAAAAAAAAAAACACTGTGGCACTTATATCCTTGGACATAAGCCCTATGACTGACAACAATACCTATATATTAAGAAGATTTAATGTTCTGGTGCCGTCGCTGCCTTCGTAAAAAACTTCAAATTTTTCAACTGGCAAGTAACCAGTATAGCTACCCAGTTTAAGAAGAATATAAAGCCCTTATTAGTCAAGTCTATGTGAAAATTGCATCGAGTAAGTTTAATTACATGTGTGAGGGAAAAGCATTTGAAAACAAAGTATAACAGCTATTACAAAAATTAAGTTGGTTGCTTTAAAGGGCTTCAGAGTGAGTTGTTTTTCATGGGGCACAGTTTTGTCAAATGTTTATGTCAAGTAAACACTGTGTAATTAAAATGACCAAATACTACAGAAGAAAACTTACAGTGATTTACAAATTAAACAAACACTGTTTACCACAAAGCAATATACTTTGTATATGCAATTAGAACTTTTCTATTTACCTATGACAAGAGTATATAATAATTATATCCTAAAAGAACATGTTTCTAACCACCACCTATTTTCCACCATGTAAGACATTTTATGATTGGAACTTTTATCATCAAAATTTACTGACTGTCATTACCAAAGTGTAGAGTAGATACAGGCAGATCAGACAAGTGTAAAATAATTATATTCTCTATGATTTAGGCAAAGAAATGTGTGTGATTCAGGAGAACTGACATTACCTATTTTTTCCCACCAACCCTAAAATTTTTTGTTTTGAAAATAAAAAAAAGATATAGGACTAGTTGTGCACCAAGAAACTTGACAAAGAAATGATCTGCTTTAAAGCAGTTACACTGACAGAAAGCATTAGGCAGTAAGTTGAAGATGTATGGACTTGCATGTGAATAGACTTACTATTTCACCTTTTTATAGTTCTTCTATGTCTCATTTTGATCTACAGCTGATAAAGGAGATTTGCCCAACTGCATGCTGTTTGGCATTCCTAATTCATTGGTAACGATTGGCTTTAGCTTGTTTTCATTTAGGTTTAACGCAAGTTTTTACAGCTAAGGTCATATATCAGCGGTCAGTCCACCTTACCAGTGTTCCTGGGTATCCAACCAGTTTACAAACCAAATTATCCACAAGTGACTGACTACTTCCTCACTTGTTTCAGAGGTGAGGGACAAATGACCTATAGATGCATTGTCTGAGATCAATTTTCACAGGAAAATTTTGCTGGCCCTGATGGGGATCGAATCAAGATTGTCAAGATTGACAAGCCTATGCTCTACTGATTGAGCTAGCTGAGGCTGCTCCCTCAGTGATGAATACAATGATGCGATTGTTCCAGAGGAAATGACCCGAGGTTTTCCTTCTGCGAGATTTCAGCTCGGTTGAATTACAGTCAAATCGGCCCCAAGTCAAAATGGCCTCAAAAAGGTCAAATCGGCCCCAAGCCAAATCGGCCCCAAGTCAAATCGGCCTCAATCTTTTTATCTTAAAAAGTTATACTTTATGTTGAAAATATTTGAAACCACATTATTGCCGTTGGCCAACAGTTTATAAATTTGCAAATTTAATGTCGACAACAAATACACAGATGTTGAAAAACTTGTCTAAAAAATTTAATTTTCTTTTCCTATTAGTTGAAGTATTTGGAGTTTTAAATATAGAATTAGGTGTTGAAGTGGTGAAGCTTGAATTAATCTTTGTCCTATCACGGGATATTTACAAATTTGTTTCATCATCAAGACAATGATAAACCACTATGAATTATTTATAATTAATCGCTTTGATCTTATGTCGTGGATTATATCACCTTCCAGGTGCTGGTACTGTTTCATGACACATTAAATAAACAATATCCAATCAACACCTATAAAAATGACATGATTATATAGCCGCACTCTAAATACTGTTGCTCTGATCTTACGTCGTGGATTAAGCACCCTAGCAGACATTTCTATTGTGGTATTTCACGAGTAATAAAGATAAAGTACCGTAAAATACAATACCAATCTACACCTATATAAATGACAAGATTATCTGATTAACTCCACTAATCCCGTCAAATCAAAATGGTATCATTATTATTATAATGAAACTGTTTTCTTTATTTTGAAATTAAGTTTGTGCATTACGGGCAGAATGGCAACGCTTCACCAATAATTGCTGTTACAAAAGACTGAATTAATTTCATGATAATTTCTGACCATGATTAAAAAATTAAAAATGTGTAATTAATGTTTGTTTCTCAGGTATATTTTATTTCAAAACGCTGACCGATACAGATTTAATTGTATTTAAAAAAAGAAGAAAAAGAAGGTTAACAAACAGTCACGTTGATAATCAAACAGCAATGATCGCACACCTGAAAATTATGTTAATAACAAATTATTATCATTAACATTAAAGCTTATTTTTATTTAACCATACAGTGTTTCGTTTTTTCACGTTGAATATTTAAATGCAATTATATCTTATTAATCTTCTTTAAAAAAATTGGGCCCGATCTGACTTATTTTGGGGCCAATCTGACTTATTTTGGGGCCGATTTGACTTATAAAAAATGCAATGGGGCCGATTTGACTTATTTTGATGCCTATTTGACTTGGGGCCGATCTGACTTGGGGCCGATTTGACTTGCTTGCGCTCGGTTATATGCTGAAAAATTAGGCTAAAAGGTTGAACAACTAGATATGTCAGATCTATAAAAGTGGTTTAACACTAAGCATAATAAATTACGCTAGGATGTGAACTGTAGTGGAATTACGGACAAAACGGACCATTTTTTGGGACAAAACGGACCAGAATATTAGACGAAATGGACCATATCCAGGGACAAAACGGACCATCCAAAAATTAATTTTTACTCTAGTTAAATTCATATCAGCTTCCATTATGAGGCATTTTAGGTGTGTAGTTTAATGCATCTTACAAAAGAAAGTAAAATTTGCCATCATACTAGCATGTATTTTTGGCTTCCATCCTGAGGTGTTGTAGGTGTGTAGACATCCGCTAGATAAGGCATTTCCAACAACCTCGCTGTTCAGCTATCTCTTTAGTGACATCTCGGTCGGTAATTGTTCCAGAGTCGTATAGTCCTTGGGAAGAATGAGTTCAAGTGATGTTGTGTTTTTGATTGTGGAATGAGGAATTTGCTGTTTCTTGTGTTTGTAAGGTGATTGTGATCAACATTGACCCGATTGTTTTTTATTTTGTGTAGCATGACCAGGCTGGCATGGTTTCGCCCCGGGGGTTTCGCCTTTGTTCTAAAGTTGACCATTTTAGTTCTTTGATCATGTTTGTTACACTGCTTGTATAGTAATGGTTAGAATGTCTGTAACGTTTGCTAATTTCGGCAACTTTATCCATGGTTATACTTGGAAGGTGTCCGAAATTGAGCTCATAGGCCAGGTTACTGTAGTGTAGAACAAACCTGTCTAGGACAGACGTCAACAGGGGACACGTATGACAATTAGAATTAAAAACATTTTTCATTTGCCATCATCAGAACAATATATATATTCACCTTAATTTCTAGGTGGTGTTTTCGACTGTCCACGACGCAAAGGCAGAGCAGTATTATGACTTCTCTAATCAAAGACGAACTTTTTGACAACCCAGCAGCCATTTTGCTAGACTGGTCCCCTATTCGTCTCTTTCTCTTTTTCAAATTACGGAAGGGAACCAGTCTACCATTTTGCATAAACTTCCTAATGCATGTTACAACGAAAATGATTAGATGATCGATTCTAAAATAAATTTTCTAAACCAATCGAAAGTGTTGTTTCTTTATGTAGACAGGTGGACTGGTACAGCTTTTATCCAAACCTACTTTCAATTTTGTACATATATTTATCTAGTTTTAATTATTATTGAAACCTGTTTCCTGAAAAATAATGTATAATTTATGCAATTTACAACATCAACATGTAAAAAGCTTTTTGACCATAAAATGAAAGTGGAAACTCTTGAAACCTTACACAACCATCCAAATTAGCTTAAATCTGTTATCTATGTCTCTGCTTAAATTGAGAAGGCCTTGAACTCAGTGACAGTATGAAATTTAATATACATTTAGATAATATTACTAAGAAAGCATCTAGTGTTCTTGGATTTCTAAAACAAAACCTTAAATATTGTCCTCTAAAAGTTAAAGGAAAAGCCTACACCAGCTTAGTAAGACCCAAGCTTTAATATGCATCACCAGGCGTGTAGACAATTTTTACCGATAAGGGCTGCGGAATACACGATCAAGGGAGGGGTGGGTAAGGGAGGGGTCCCTTGCTAAGAAAATTTTGAAAATGTGTGCCTTGAAATATTCAATTTCTGCACACTCTTTTACAAAATTATATATTTTGTAAAGACAAATTACTAAAAGAAATCTTTGACCAATATTGACATTTATTAACAATACTGTGACATGGTGGAAATTTTAGTTAACTTTTAGTTAAAGGCATTTTTGGACAAAATACTGGAGCCGCGACCGCAGCCTCTGCGGCCCCATTGCCTACGCCACTGATCACCCGTCTGGAAACCTCAACACCAAATACAGAAAGAACAAATAGAACACATGCAACTTAATGCAGCACACTGGGTAGTAAATCAACCATATAATCGTTCAAATCCAACAAGTGTAACACAAATTATTTACAATCTCCAGTGGCCATTATTAGAACAATGAAGACTTTGGACACACTGCACACTAATGTACAAGATTGTTAATGGACTTATTGCTTTACCGGTATCATATCATCCAGAACTCGCAACAGTAAGATCAACTAGAGGGAGTCATTGTTTGAAATTCATTCCATATCCAAAGATCAACGTTATCAGTATAGAAAAAAAAATTCAGCTAACTAATCTCATTATGAAATGATTTACCAACAGTCATTTACATGTTTCAGATTGTTATTGTCTGAGCAGGAAATCCCTATATATCACTCAGTCAGCAGTTTCTGGTCTGCTTGTCATACTTAACATTTTTTCTTTCATATTTCACTAAATCAGCAACAACACATATCACTTATTTCACTAAATCAGCAACAACACATATCACTTATTTCACTAAATCAGCAACAACACATATCACTTATTTCACTAAATCAGCAACAACACATATCACTTATTTCACTAAATCAGCAACAACACATTTCACTTATTTCACTAAATCAGCAACAACACATATCACATATTTCTCAATCTGTGTAAGTGTTTGTCCCTGTCAGCATGGAAAGTACATTTGTTGATACACAGATTCAGCAGTTCATAATATAGGTCTGTTTCTTTTACTTCAGAATTAGAAAAATGAGTTACCGTCAGATAACAAGAATAAAGAAATATATAGAAGAGGACAGGCCTTGTAGATTGAGGACGTATGTGAGAAAACACGGTCAAGACCTGCGTGAAGTTACCTTAAACAAGGGAAGAAACCTTCTCCATTACTGCTGTAAATATGGATCTGGTGTGATGCTGAAGTAAGCTTTATTTAAATGACTTTTAAATGTTTTACTTGTACCTATGTTGTGAAGAAAATAAGGAAATGTTATAAAAGATGAAAATGATTGAAAAAAAAAGAAAGCTGTGGTATAGAGTTTGAGTTTACCAACAATTTTACTTGAAGTGTGCTAATCCTTACCCCCAGCCCATGTTTGATTAGGTGGGCAGAGGATGTTTATACTAGTATTTTAACTTTTTGCATCTTAAGATTGCTTTTAGGAAGATCTTTACAATGTGTCTGAATACTTCAATTTCAGATACTTGATATCAGAGGGTGTTTCATGTTTGTTGGCAGATTCAAGTGGAAACAACCCTCTACATTTGGTGCTTCACCGAGCCCTTCAGTTAGAGGAACATGGCCAGCATGACTCAGTTACACAATGTAAGTGTACAATACAGGAAACCCCCATCCCCTCCCCCACCACACACACTCCCTTTACCTCCTTGCCTCAACCCCAAAATTAGTGAAACTTATAAGACAGTATCTTAGAAACTATTGTGTTTATTTTGTTTGACAATGTCTGCACCACCTTACAATATTTGGAAGGCAAAAAAAGTTAAGGAATCTTTCATGTAGACTTTCGTAACTATGTTTATAATAGGAAGTGAGCATTTAATAGCATTAATTGTTGAATTCCCTTCACTGTTTAAATCCTAACAATTTTTACAGCTTATTTACCTTGCCTGAAAATCTGTCCAAAGTTTGTGTTGAGTTATATCAGCTAGACAACTACCCTCTAGTTACAGACATATAAAACAGTATTATCGCTAACATTCAGGTGCGTAGCTAGCCTATAAAGAATGTGGATTCAAAATAATCTAGGGGGGTCAGGGGGCATGCCCCCCCTGAAAATTTTGAAATAAATGGTGCAATTTGGTGCGTTTTGGGGCCTCCGGAGAGCTTTCTTGACCAACGAAAATCCATTTATTTTAGCATAAAAATGGAGATGAATAGATTTACTTTCGTTTTTTGTCAAAATAATGTGGATTCAGCTGCGTACTCGCGTATAGGCAGCTACGCGCCTGACATTAGAGTCCATGTAGTGGTCATATCTTAATTTAAACTGGGAGCAACTTTTTTATCCAGTAGAATGTCAGTTTTGTCATGCAGAAAGTCTTAACATTTTGCTCTGACCATTATCATACTATGTGATGTGTAAGTCTTCTTATATAGTTCATTTAAAAGTCTTTAATGAAATTTAGGTTATACAGAGATTATCCTACCACTGATTGAAAAATTCCCTGGTTCCCTGGAGATGAGAAATAAATCTGGAGAAACATGCAGAAAACTACTACAATCATTGGTGCAAAGACTGGAACCAGAACCAAAGTATCAGGTAGGTATTTGTAGTTGTAACAAACCCTATCAGTGTCAAGACAGAAAATCGTATCCTGTATCATTTTAGATTGTTTAAACATCCTTGGCGATAAGTGTATATTGGTAAATTCTTCTTAAATGTTAAAGATGAAAATTATGGAAGATTTCTCAAGTAAAAGTTGTGGCTCTATTATTTCTGAAGTCTGGTTGTCTCTGTCTGAGGAGAAGAGTCTTCTTATCTGAAGGTTACTTGTTTGGTTCCCCTCAGTGGTTGGAGTCTACAGTGAATTTTCACTTTTTTGAGCAAGCACTGGTTTCTGATTTAAACATTTTGCATTGAGCAATTTAAGTTGCAAGAATTTGTTTCCTAATCAAGGTAAAGAAATAGGTTTAAACTAAATTGTCTGGTAATAGCTAGTATTGTATTGAAGCATATAATTATATTCTGTTTAGAAGCCAGTGACTTCTGCATGAATTACTTCCCTTTACAGGATATGTTACACAGTGTTTGTCCTTTTTAGTATATTCTTTGTGTTAGAAGAGATGTGAGTGCTAGTATCACATATTTTACTGACAGGATGGTGAACAGTCACAAGATAAAGACAGTGGACTAGATGAGCAAGCCTGGAGAGATAAACTAGCAGACGAATGTCAGCATGAGTACAACACAACATGGGGGAAATATGAACATGGTTTGTATCAATCACTTTGTAACTTTTCAGAACAGAGAAGATTGTTATGGTCCAGTGCATACTTTCTGTTTAAAACTCCCATGTCCTTAAGATGGGGATTCATCCAGGATAACCCCTCCTAGACTTAGTAATAATAATTTAAAAAATCTTTGAAAATTTCTGATGGAAAAATAGATCACACTGATTGTCATCACAAATGAGGGGATGTGTTATGGTCCAGTGCATACTAGCCTATAATTGTATAAATACAACCTCTGACAATTGTGCTAGAGAACTGATTCTTTGGTTCATTGATCTAGATTCTAGAGTATTGGTTTCGATGCCAGAGGGCCTGAGTTCAATTCCACCTCTGAGTGGTCTTTTTCTACATCAAGATGCAGTGCATCTTTCTGTTACAGACCTTCATGTTCATAAGAAGATAAATTGCATGTGTAGGTTCCAATAGAATAAAATCAACTGTTTTCTTTGAGCCATGTTCTGATTTAGGCAACATAGTTACAGTACATTTTATGCATTCTGTTAGGAGAGTTCTTCAGTTTGTATAAAGTCAGCTTTCAGCAACTGCATCAGGGAATTGATCATTTGGCTCAGTGGTGATTCAAATTACTCATGCCCCAACAGGACTGGTGTGGAGCATTGGTGATTCAAATTACTCATGCCCAAACAGGACTGGTGTGGAACATTGGTGAGTTTTGAAAGATCTAGAAGGTCCTTTTTGAAAGAATGACCTTAAATGTTTTGTTCTGCCTTAAGATCAGTAATACATAGCTAAAGTTAAAAGTCAATTTCTTTAAAACTGTTTTATTTTCAGATTTTGCCGGTTTTGAAGCTGAAGATGAAACTTATGATGACTGGGCAGACAGAATCAGGGAAGAGTATCATGCAAGGAAGCGAGCAAATAGTCGGCAATGTCATAGTACTGGAAGCACACCAGGGAAATCAAAACGAAAACATTCAGATACAAGTCAGCAAGGCCATGAAAAGTTAGAGGGTGCTAGAGCTAAAATGAGGAAAAAGTTTGATGAAAATAGGGAAAAAGAAAAAGAAATAGACACGTTGAAAAAGAGGATGAAATATGAACAGAGGTATAGGAAGTTGCTGGAGAGTGAAACTATAGCAGTATTACGATTCGATGATGTACCTTGGCCGAGTGTTAAAGGTCAGGAGTATGATATAATTGTATTATTTGATGGAATGGATAAAACTAGCATTGAATACAAGAAATATCTACGTGATCAGCAGATTCGTTGGCATCCAGATAAGTTCATGCAGCGATTTGGAAGATATCTGGACAGTAACGATAAAGAAAAGGTTGCTCAGCGGGTAACAACCTTATCTCAGAATTTGAACAAGCTAGTGACTTAAGTTACGAGTTCTTATCTGCCAGGAGAATTTATGGAAGTAAAAATATGGCATTACTCTGATACTCTGATTATTTCAATGGTTCTCAGTGTATTGGTATTGGTGTTTGAATTACAGATTAATTAATCTAAAATAAAGTGTTCATTTCTCAAAAGATGAAGTCCTTATTTTCTATACAGTATAATAAGCTTGATTTCTGCTTATTGTTTTTGGCATAATGCTAGTTTTTAAATGGTACACTACATTTTCAGTTAAATGCAGTCAGAATTTGATTTCAGAACTATGTAACTTTTGTCTAATCACCACAAAATAGGGCTTTTATGTTTTCATTTAGGCTAAATAGGAAAATCTCCTAGGAGGTGTTAAAATCCTATAATATTTCTCTTGAAAATGAAACAGCCTTTTTTGAGTGCCTTTAGAGACATGGTAGTCCAATAACGTTAATATTGTCTGTTTTGTGTTGGTAGCATTATCTTAACACTAATCTGAACTTTGTACAATCTTTTCAATAATTCTCGAAACTGGAAAACCTTGGAGAAAATATGTTATATTTTCATGTTCTTACATGTGACATATATATATATATCAGAATTATTTGCTAAAACCTCACAGTTTTTATACTGCAGAACTCACTTGTCAAAAACCATTAATTTGCTAGGCTTACTGAGATTTCAGTATAACCTCAGAACATTTTTGATATTGAATCATGAAGGTCTTTTTAGAGGTCAAGGTTTTTTCTAACCTTTAACGTTTTGTTAGTTTCCTTATAAATCGTTCCATAATTGTTAATTTGATTGACGCCATTTTGAAAGTCATGTCAGCCATTAAAGGTCTGCTAATATCTTGCTACTGTGTTAAGATTCCTGAAGAGCATTTCAACATAACACCCTGTTTTATTCGTCTGCGATATCATGTGAATTTAATATCGGAAATAAAATCATTTAATTTTGTTACCAGTATTAGTCTGTATGTTTTATTCCTGACTTGAACACATTATTAACTTTGTGTTACTTAACCACCTGGTGGTCGTACAAAAATTCGAAAGCATGGGAGTCTGGAACATCAGTAAAAAGTCACTGAAAAGAGAAGTAATTGGTGCATATATTATGTTCAGTTTAAACACTTAAAACTGCCATTCTTTCATTAGAAAACTTTAAAATCCTTCGGTGTTTCTTTGTTCTGTTAATCTTGTTCGAGACTTTAGAATCTCATTAGCTCCTTACCCTATTACTTTTCATACAAGTTTATTAAAATATTTCACACAAAAGCTTATGAAAACATGACCTGGACTGTTCAAGTTGGAAGCTTGAGTTGTGCAAAACACATTTTGGAAGGACTGTTTCCTTTTTCATAAGTTGAAACTATGATTTCAATCATTTGAACAACTGTGAAAAATGCCAAACAGTTTTAGAATTTTACTCAACAACTGCATGTTCACTTTGTTTTAACCAAAACAAGCTGTTTTATTTTTTAATACAGTTTCAATGAATACTTGACAGTGGACAGTGCATTATTTAGCATTTCTTTTGTCATTTGCGATGTCCTGTGGTGTATGGAATGTCATTATGTAATATGGGAGTGCCATGTATTTTGATAAGTCATCTTTAATAGTCATTTTAAGTCTTGCTTGATCATTCACAGTAAAAAGCAATTTGCTCTTGAGAAAATGGCTGAAGGTTATAAAACATGGTCTTTATTTGTGCCCGATTGATATTAAAGAATACTTAAAAGCAAAACATTCAAGAACAAATATAAATTAGCATCTACGTATTGTCATATGGATCGTTTTTGTATTTTAAATTTTATTTCCTGCATTTCCAAAATTTGATTTTTACAAAGTATCTATCAACAGCATCTGATATATGCCACGACATGAGTTTGTTTATGCAGAAAGTTAAGAAATCGTCTTTGTTATCAGATCATGTTGACTTTTGGAACTGTATCTTAGAATAATGCATTTGCCTTCCTTCTTCTTCATATTATTATCAATATTATTATTACATTCACTTTAAGGCCCACGTGTGTAAGATATTGATCTTAGAATAATGCATTTGCCTTCCTTCTTCTTCTTCATATTATTATCAATATTATTATTACATTCACTTTAAGGCCCACGTTTGTAAGATAATGATCTTAGAATAATGCCTTTGCCTTCCTTCTTCTTCATATTATTATCAATATTATTATTACATTCACTTTAAGGCCCACGTGTGTAAGATAATGATCTTAGAATAATGCCTTTGCCTTCCTTCTTCTTCTTCATATTATTATCAATATTATTATTACATTCACTTTAAGGCCCACGTTTGTAAGATATTGATCTTAGAATAATTCATTTGCCTTCCTTCTTCTTCATATTATTATCAATATTATTATTACATTCACTTTAAGGCCCACGTTTGTAAGATATTGATCTTAGAATAATGCATTTGCCTTCCTTCTTCTTCTTCATATTATTATCAATATTATTATTACATTCACGCTCGACTCGCCTCGCTCAGTTTCTTTGATAGCTTGAAGTTGATGCTCAGTCCCTATTTTTTTGTCCTTATATTTCTATATTGAAATGATTAACATAATTCGAGTGTTGAGATTTCAAGCCATGTTAAACAATATGTTGGGTATGTTTGCCTGTCGCATAGCCTATCATTTCCTTTATGAGTGAATCTTTATTTTGCCTTTTAGCAATAAAGAAAACAACACTCTTATATAGTCGTATCCTTTATAAAGGAACTAAGAATCATAAAATGACGAAGAAATTGGGGAAAGTTTAAAAATAACAACATATAAGATAAAAAAAACTAATTTAGAAGCTAAATAGCGCATAATTGCGAGCCAGTATTGTAAAATAACATTCTGATTTTATGGCTCGAATTATTCAAGGGTCTCAGTACTTCTTGCAGTCCCGACAACTCCAAGCCATCTAGGAATGACTGTATTATTATAACAAACATATCTATTATCAATATTACTTGTACTTGGGGAAAATTATATAGAGGATATTTGATTTTTTCAGTGCGTGTTCGAAAATTTATTGCCATAGCGAAAAACTTAAAAAAAATGAGCTTTTGAGATCGTTGATTGTCCGGCGTGCGTCGGCGTGCGTCGGCGTGCGTCGTGCGTCGTCAACAATTTGACTTAAACAACATCTTCTCCTAAACCGCTGAGCCGACATTTATGAAACATGCCTGGGATATTCCTTGCATGAAGCTCTACCAAAGTTGTTCAAAGAATTCAATTCCATCAGGAACTCTGGTTGCTATGGCAACTTAAAGGAAAAAATTTGAAAATCTTCTTGTCTGAAACCACAAGGCCCTGAGCCTTAAGATTTCGTATGTAGCATTGTCTAGGGGACCTCTATCAAGTTTGTTCAAATTATGCCCCTGGGGTCAAATTTGGCCCCGCCCGGGGGGTCAATTGATTTTACATAGGCTTATATAGGAAAACTTTAAAAATCTTCTTGTCTGAAACCACAAGGCCTAGAGTTTAGATATTTGGTGTGCAGCATTGTCCAGTGGACCTCTACCAAGTTTGTTCAAATCATGGCTCCTGGGTCAAAAATGGCCCCGCCCTGGGGGTCACTTGATTTACATAGAGTTATATAGGGAAAACTTTAAAAATCTTCTTGTCTGAAACCACAAGGCCTGGAGCTTAGATATTTGGTATGAGGCATCATCTAGTGAACCTCTACAAAGATTGTTCAAATAATGATCCTGGGTTCAGAACTGGCCCCGCCCTGGGGGTCTCTTGATTTACATAGAGTTATATAGGGAAAACTTTAAACATCTTCTTGTCAGAAACCGCAAGGTATGGAGCTTAGATATTTGGTGTTGAGCATTATCTAGTGGACCTCTACCAAGTTTGTTCAAATAATGACCCTGGGGTCAGAACTGGCCCCACACTGGGGGTCACTTGATTTACATAGAGTTATATAGGGAAAACTTTAAAAATCTTCTTGTCAGAAACCGCAAGGCATGGAGCTTAGATATTTGGTGTGTAGCATTGTCTAGTAGACCTCTACCAAAATGTTCAAATCATGGCCCCTGGGTCGCAATTGGCTCCGCCCAAGGGGTCACATGTTTTACATTGAGTTAAATAGCAAAAAACTTTAAAAATCTTCTTGTCAGAAACTGCAAGGCCTGGAGCTTAGATATTTGGTATGAGGCATCATCTAGTGGACCTCTACAAAGATTGTTCAAATTGTGACCCTGGGGTGAGAACTGTCCCCGCCCAGGGCTTATTTGATTTACATAGAGTTATATACATGTAGGGAAAACTTTAAAAATCTTTTTGTAAGAAACTACAAGGCGTGGAGCTTAGATATTTGGTGTGTAGCATTGTCTAGTAGACCTCTAACCAAGATTGTTCAAATCATGGCCCCTGGGTCAAAACTGGCCCCGCCCAAGAGGTCACATGTTTTACATTGAGTTAAATAGCAAAAAACTTTTAAAATTTTCTTGTCACAAACTGCAAGGCCTGGAGCTTAGATATTTGGTAGTATGCACGGTGATCACAGTGCGGTCATCCCCCCTTCTGTGGGGGTCACTCTCCCCCACCCCACGGCCCAAAAATTTTAATTTCATTTTTTAAGTTTTTCGATATGGCATTATAAAATTTGAACCATTTGTACTTTTTTCAAGATGATTTCAAAAACATTATTCCTTGACCAATATTTTTGACCTACTGACCTACTTTTTGTTTTTGGAGCTATGGCAATGACATTTGGACCATGTGTACAGTTTTTTGTTCCGATTTCAAAAATGTCATCGCATGACCTATATTTTTTAACCTACTGACTTACTTTTTTGTTTTTTAGCTACAGCAATGAAATTTGGACCATGTGCACATTTTTTCGTTTCGATTTCAAAAATGTTATTGCATGACCTATATTTTTGTCCTACTGACCTACTTTTTGTTTTTGGAGCTATGGCAATGAAATTTAGACCAGGTGTACAGTTTTTTGTTCCGATTTCAAAAATGTCATCGCATGACCTATATTTTTGACCTACTGACCTACTTTTTGTTTTTGGAGCTATGGCAATGACATTTGAACCATATATACAGTTTTTTGTTCCGATTTCAAAAATGTCATCGCATGACCTATATTTTTGACCTACTGACCAACTTTTTTTTTAGCTACAGCAATGAAATTTGGACCATGTTTACAGTTTTTTGTTCTGATTTCAAAAATGTCATCGCTTGACTTATATTTTTGACCTACTGACCTTCTTTTTGTTTTTGGAGCTATGTCAATGAAATTTGGACCATGTGTACAGTTTTTTGTTCCGATTTCAAAAATGTCATCGCATGACCTATATTTTTTACCTACTGACCTTCTTTTTTGTTTTTTAGCTACAGCAATGAAATTTGGACCATGTGCACAGTTTTTTGTTTTGATTTAAAAAATGTAATCGCATGACCTATATTTTTGTCCTATAGACCTACTTTTTGTTTTTGGAGCTATGGCAATGAAATTTGGACCATGTGTACAGTTTTTTGTTCCGATTTCAAAAACATCATAGCATGACTTATTTTTGACCTACTTTTTGTTTTAAAGCTACAGCAAATTTTTCCCTGCATGGATCCTATATTCCGTGGGTAGGGTTTGAGGTCAATGGGTTAAGGTCAAGGTCACCATAGCTTATGATAGATATTTCTACTTTTTGTCATAGAGCCTGTATTTATTGACTGATATTTTACATGTTTACATATTTATATTTACATTACTTACATATTTTCAATTAAAACATGAAATACTGCTTAACAGTAAACCTACAGCCAAAATCCTCAGGTGAGCGATCTAGGGCCATCATGGCCCTCTTGTTATATTTTCACGAGTGGCGTAGCACGATTGAAAATATTTAAAATCTGCTGTTCACGAGTTAA
The DNA here is from genome assembly GCA_012932295.1 of Cyclina sinensis. Classification (NCBI taxonomy): domain Eukaryota; kingdom Metazoa; phylum Mollusca; class Bivalvia; order Venerida; family Veneridae; genus Cyclina; species Cyclina sinensis. Next base: position 34,986,244 of record JAAONU010000006.1, on the reverse strand, counting down.
ATTAATTTAAATCACACACTGAAAAAAAATCAAATATTCTATTTATTTCATGCTTTTCAGTGTTATTTCGGAAAAAAGGTAAAACAGTGATAACATGAACATGTTATCCACCCGTGGTGCACCCCAATATTTACTATGTCAGCACGTGCGAGACGCTATTCAAAGTAGTTCCAAGAAATTCAATAAAAATAATGAAAATCTGGGCTTTCAGTGTTTATTTCTTTACTCATAAGCACAAAAATAACATTTTAACAAAACGTTTTCAATATTTATTCAATCTTACGAAATATTACAGAAACTGCAAATGCACCAATGAAATATATTCCTCCGCGTCAGGACAAGACACAAAATTGAAACGTCCGCCATTTTGTTAACAGTTTCTTTAACAGTAAAATCGCGTTCTGCTCCACTAAGCTCTTTAAACGATAACTGAACAAAATGAAAAGAGTTATCATATTCATCTGGATTTAATTCAGTGTTTTATTAAAAATTCAATCACTGTCATCTGATTCTATCATGCGGATACGTTTATATGCCGGTCGAACTGTTTCTTTGTGATTGGGGTGCAGTGAGGGGGAAAAAGTAGTCCGGCACAATGAGAATTATATTTTGTAAATTTCACTAGTGGTTTATCAGAATATAATCATCTGATATTTTACAATAAAACACTGGAAAGCATGAAATAATATGACACCTATAACACAGGGCCTTTTGCCAGATTTTTACAGACAGATACATGTACATTTATTTCTTTAAATCATTGTTTTTGCAATTTTTATGAAATAAAAAAAATCTTGGGGGAAGAATATCACAAGAATTTTTTTTAATTCATAAGTTGTGAGATGTCAGCAAAGATGTTACAAAAATTACACATTATTCGGTTAGAATGATCTTAGATGATAATATGCCTTATGTGGTTTATAAGAGTCTGATTTTCTAGCATAAATGCTAAAACCACTTTACTGCTATAAAAAATAGGACATTTTCCAAGCTCTACAGTGTAACACTATTTCAATCTGCAGACCTGTAATTGCTGACTCAGGGGAGGTAATCAGGGAGGTCAAGGGCATGATTTTTCACCACCGCCTTCAAAGTTTTCCTAGCAATAAGGAATTTTATGGCAACCTGATGAATTTTTTTTTATAATGGACCGTGAGAGCTACTGCCAGGGGAACATAGTATTTTCAGGAGAACAGAAAAATTCCTTTTCCTGCAAAATAGACTTTTATATCTGGAAATAATTAAGAATAGATCCATACAAAGACTATTCTTTAGATGATCAAACTGTGGTCATCCTAGTAGTCAGATGGTCTTTGTTAAAAAATACTTGCTCTTTGATATCTCAAAGAGGTCAAATAAAAGTGGTCTCCCATGTTTTGTTTTTTTCACACAGGTTTTACTGTATTTAGAGAAAGTTGGCCTCTGTGCATGTTTGTTACTTACACAGTGTTATCATAACTGTGAAAGGGGTTGAATCATAGTTTTAGATAACTGGTAAAGACAGCAGGTTCATACTACAAGAATTACTATGAACTGGGCTTTCATGAATACCGGATCAGGCTATCTAGCATTTCACCTATGTACTTAGATAAGCTTATTACATCCCCTTAGTAAGAGGAATCTTGGACACCATTAATAATACAAATATATATACACTCTGATGTCATCAGCATTTTTCTCCAAAATACTCTTGTTGCTAAGAAAGAGAGTGCAGTTTTGAACAAGAAATCGGTAGAACCGATGGATGCTCCCCAAATAAATGCCGATTCCAAAAGGGCTATTGTTTAATATGTATTTTTTTAAAGTATGAAAAATAATAAAGGGCAATAACTCCTAAATTATGCAAAATAGAGTTACGGTTCTTGCACGCTGCACTTCTCCTCATAGAGATCTATCTACCAATAAAGTTTCATGTTAATATCTCTTATACTTTGTGAGATATGCCCCGGACAAAAAAATAAGTATGAGAAATTTCAAAAGGCAAAAACTCAAAAATTAATGGAGCAAGAGTTATGGTTCTTGTGCACTGCCCTGTTCATCAATGAGATCTATCTACTTATAAAGTTTCAAGTTGATAACTCTTATACTTTGTGAGATATATCCAGACAAAAAATAAGTATGAAAATTTTCAAAGGGCAATAACTCAAAAATTAATAAAGCAAGAGTTATGGTTCTTGTGCACTGCACTGCTCCTTAATGAGATCTAACTACCTATGAAGGTTGGTCTTGATATCTCTCAAAGTTTTTTTGTTATGCTCCGGACAAAATTATGACGGACGAACGGACGGACAGACAAAGCGGCAACTATATCCTCGCCCTTCGGGGAGCATAAAAATGTTGAAAAAAAATTATGGAACAAATACAGCATGAATCAAAAAGTATCATTCATACGTTTCAGTATCACTAGGGCTTCTGCACATGGGGTTCACATGAAGCAAAATCCAAGCAGAGTAAAAGTTCACTTGACCTGAAACACATTACGCAAAAGTTCAGTTGACCTCAAACACATGAAGTCAAAGTTCAGTTGACCTCAAACACATGAAGTTTAAGTTCAGTTGACCTCAAACACATGAAGTCAAAGTTCAGTTGACCTCAAACACATTAAGTTTAACTTCAGTTGACCTCAAACACATGAAGGTTAAGTTCAGTTGACCTCAAACACATGAAGTCAAAGTTCAGTTGACCTCAAACACACTAAGTTTAAGTTCAGTTGACCTCAAACACATGAAGTTTAAGTTTAGTTGATGTCAAACACATCAAGTTTAAGTTCAGTTGACCTCAAACACATGAAAGCAAAGTTCCGTTGAACTCAAACACATGAAGTTTAAGTTCAGTTGGCCTCAAACACATGAAATCAAAGTTTAGTTGACCTCAAACACATGAAGTTTAAGTTCAGCTGATCTCAAACACATGAAGTTTAAGTTCAATTGACCTCAAACACATGAAATCAAAGTTCAGTTGACCTAATAACACATGAAGTTTAACTTCAGTTGACCTCAAACACATGAAGGTTAAGTTCAGTTGACCTCAAACACATGAAGTCAAAGTTCAGTTGACCTCAAACACACTAAGTTTAAGTTCAGTTGACCTCAAACACATGAAGTTTAAGTTTAGTTGATGTCAAACACATCAAGTTTAAGTTCAGTTGACCTCAAACACATGAAAGCAAAGTTCCGTTGAACTCAAACACATGAAGTTTAAGTTCAGTTGGCCTCAAACACATGAAATCAAAGTTTAGTTGACCTCAAACACATGAAGTTTAAGTTCAGCTGATCTCAAACACATGAAGTTTAAGTTCAATTGACCTCAAACACATGAAATCAAAGTTCAGTTGACCTAATAACACATGAAGTTTAAGTTCAGTTGACCTCAAACACATCAAGTTTAAGTTCAGTTGAGCTCAAACACATCAAGTGTAAGTTCAGTTGACCTCAAACACATGAAGTTTAAGTTCAGTTGTCCTCAAACACATGAAGTTTAAGTTCAGTTGACCTCAAACACATTAAGGACATTAAAACTGTTACATCTTTTCAGAAGATAAAGGTCTGAGAATGAAAAGGAAGACTTATTTATTTATTTCTCATACAATTGAGAGTAGATAATATATGCATACATAGCATTCTGTAATCAGAAGATATATTGTACATTTATGTAATAAATATTTGCACAGCAAATAACAATAATGCAAATAATTATGCATGCATTTACGGGTTTGAATGAATGATGAAGACAAACTATCTACTGTAATCAAATGTTTTATGTGTTTTTACATGTCAGAATGATTTAATTTGAATTTAGGTGTGCTATGTTTTGCCTGATTTTATGAAGCAATTTAACAATGAATTCGTAGAAGGTAAGTAAAATGTTTAAAGATACTAACCCTTCTTACTGAACTGTTCCCTACTTAATCTTAAAAAAATTATTGAAATCCCTATAAACTACAAATATAACAGTCATAATTAAAGGGCAGAAAATTTCATTTTTTAAAGATAAGTTTGGGAAGAATTAAATCGATGGTAATACCTTTACTGTCTGCTGTTTACACTATCTGTAGAGAGAAATGTTACTGTGTGAATTACATGATATATCACATGATAACATATACATGATAACATACATGTTATAACATACACTTGATAATATACATGTAATAACAAATGTATTTTAAACATACATATGATAACATGCACATTAAAGCAAAAACATGATTACATGCATATGATAACAGATGTATTATATCAAATGTAAAGTTACTTACAAATAATAAAATATGTGTAAAAACATATGTATTATATCAAATGAGTGATTACATATACATGATAACATATACATTATATCAAAAAGCATGCCTACATATCAATGACAGAATACATGTAATAACATATGCATTATATTGAATGAGTGATTACATACACATGATAACATGTACATTATATCAAATGCATGCCTACATACCAATGACAGAATACATGTAATAACATATGCATTATAACAATTCTTTGGTTATATAAACATGATAACATACATGTTATAACACATATTAGATCAAATGAGTGATTACATACACATGATAACATAAAAATTGAATAAAAGGATTCTTACATACACGATAACATAAACATAATAACACATTATAATATACACAAGATAACATAAGCATTATACAAATGCATGCATATTATAACATATCAGTGTAAGTTTAAGGATTGTAATGACAGCAGTGATGCATGTACACTAGAATTTAACATAACATAATTTCATACTGAAACTTCTAACCCCCCTCCCCCCCACCACACACACACACACACAAACCCCCCTACACCCACAAGCAGTGTTATGCTGGTCATTTAGTATGAAAGCTTTTAAATGTCACACATTTTTTTAAACATCCACAGAAATAAATTGCATGTTTTTCCAAATACTCTGCCAGCTGCAAAACACATGACTTGTTCAATAAAACAATAAAACAGAACACTTTATTTATAATAAGACAAAATGTTGCTCGAAAAGTGAACAATTTAACAGTCTGTACCAATATGATATAAGTACAAGTAATTTTGTTGTAATCATGTTACAGCAAGAGGGGTACCAAGTGCTGCTAACATAATACATAAACAGAACATAGACATCTTTCTAAAATGATATACCAACATGACAAGACTGTTCATTAACAAGATACAGATTTCCAATAATAAAAGTAATGGAATATAGGCATAAAGAAAGACTTTATGTACTGTATACATAGTATAGAATAAATTAATTACACATGTTAAGTAACATGGTACAGGTTTGTTAACATGATACAGTAACATGACAGTGTCTTTGATCATCAATAATATAATATAAGCATACATGTAGTCAAGCATTGCTTAAACAAGAAATTTAGGATTCAAAAAAAAGAAAAAAAGAAAAGAAAACAGTAAGGTTTTTTTTGTTCACATGAATACATTTCCTGTGTGAACTTGTTAAATATTATATATATGATATTTTTTGCCTTTTAAAGTGCATTAAACTTGAATAGTTTTCTCATTTGTCAAATATTCTGTTAGGTTCTCATTATCTTTATGACATCATGTACAAGGCTAATTAAAGTTGTTGGCAATTAAGTCTGAGGGCAGGTCAAAAAGTATTATGAAAGGACAAGAATTAAAACTTGAGGATTATTCTTTTTAACATCTTCTGTAAAGTAAAACTAGTCTTTTTAATTACAAAGTTAAGCAGATCCTAAATTCCCATAACTAAGTGACAGAATATAATCATATAATTATCACCATTTATACCAGTTTATCTATTATTTTTCTTTTTAGGAAATATCAATTCCACACTCAAACATTTGCTTAAGAAATTCTATTAAGACATCAATATTTCGTATTCAGCCAGTGTGAAATTATTGCATCAATCCTTTTTTCAAACAAAACGATCTGTTAAACTTTTGCAAATCAATGGTTCAGAGTATAACAACTGTAACTACATGATACATATACAGTATAGTAAATGAGTGGTCACGTATTACAAATTATTTGAAAACGATGAAAACAAGTCTCTGTTGAGTTTTTATTGTTTTTCAAATGAGTGTAATAAATCCCATATTACAAGACCACGAATATAATGTTCTATTTAGATATCAAAGCAGTTTTGTAAATGAATGGTACCGGTGTTAGAAATGTTTGTTTTGTGTGTGTATGCGTGGACGTCATAAACGTATTGTTAATGACATTGATGTCAAATTGTTATCAAAATAGTGTAATATCAAAAATATAACAAAGCTTTATTAAACGCCCATGACGTTGGTCTATGATATAAATAAAAACAAGAAGATAATACAATACTTTTACACAGACTCTTTGAAGGTCCTTATAATTTCATACATGTATATGCTTACCCAACAGCAAAAGTTCTTAAAACATTGATCATTTTTTGCATAACCTTGATATTCATTGTGTCTAGTTTGATTTGTACATTGCATACATATAACACAGCTGTGATGTCATGTGACTTTTGTGCATGTTCTACGTCACTATTGTACAAGCAGGTGTTAAGTTTATAGTCACTCCTTGTAAATGTTTTAGTGAAACGCCTGCTCCACGCGTCAAACTTACACGTATGTTCACAATGGCTGACTTTGCTTAATGATTGTAGAATATACCATACATTTGTATTTATGTGGCTAAAATTTTAAGCACGATCTTTAATTATAAATGAGAAATGCAAATTTTCTACTTTCCAGTTTAAATTTTTTTTTGGTGTGGAGGGATATGTTAATTTCTAGACTAATATTTGTGTAGTATTCAACATTAAAACATATCAGAATTTTATATCTTTAAGTATTTAAGAAGAATTTATACTATTTTTTTTCCATAGGGAATATAAATCAAAAAGTGAAAATACGAAATACTGACACCTAAATATCACTATTGAGTTTAGTTATCATAACATTGCAGTTAGCCGTGAAATAACTTAATAAATGATATACAAAATTAATCTCATTTAGCAATAGTTTCTAGCAGTTCTGCTGCAGAGTGACTGGTATCTGCCATCCTTGCTTCACACTGGAAGGCTTCTTGTTCTTGCAAAGTTTTGCATTTGAATACATTTGGCAGCACAATACGGTTTATGTATTAGAGACCCGAGACTGGGTGGTTAAGAATATACTCTTGTTACCCATTAAACAATATTACTCCTTATAGCACAACTCGTTATCTCGCTCATTGTTGTATCGCGGACACAATTAATCGAGAATTTATACTTAAAAAAAGAAAAACAAAAAAAAAACAAAAACAAAAACACACACACAAATGAAAGAATAATATTAACTTAAGCAACATATCGTAAACAGAAATCGCCCAAACTGTTTATGTGGTTTAACACCTGTCTAATTCAGTGTGTCAAACATGAACGTCCCTTTAAAACATGTTTCAAACGTATCAGCCTAACAATTATCTAAGTCGTTATTTATACGTCAATATTTCACAGTCTTTTGCTGGGGTTTTTTTAGTGAATTTAAATTTAGCCAAATTTAACTAAATACAGAATTTGAAATCACAAAAGTATTCTTCTCAGATACAATTTAAGTTGGAATTGTTTCATAGTTTTTAGAATTTGAAGAAATCTGTCTTTAAAAAATGAACGTTTACCTTTATGACGCACCTGAATCCAGAAGTGTGTGTGTATATATATATATATATATATTAAGTATTAGATAAATAACGTGGAGTTTGGGGTTACCATTGTAGGGAGAAAATGATCTCGTACATCCTTCTCGGAACTAAACTTTTGGTAACCAATAAAGTCATATATTCCTGAACAATGTCCATCTATTGTTTGCACATTATTATATTCTATGTTATCCCTCCACTTGTATGCTGTTCTGGTTGAATTAGCTCGTTGACTGCCGAAGTAGCTCCTACTTTTCCGGCCTCTCATAGTTAGCTTTGTAATATATTTCATGACATAATCGTAATGTGGCATATTTGTAAAACGGTGAAGTTTTTCAGCAGTTGATAATGGATTTTCCGCCAAGTTTTCATAAAGTAAAATTTTGGCACGATTTGGATACAGTCTGTTTAAATTAATTGTAGCATTTAAGTCGTCTGCAACTCTTTCACAGAAATGCTTAGATAAATTTCCTATACGATCCCATGTGAAATTATTTACCTTAATTTGGGACGAGAGTGCACCCCGTGGGTCACGGATTAAATGAATGGTTTGTAACCTTGGGAACATATCTATCACTGACTCAAGCAAGGGCATTGGTAGACGGATGAATTTGAATAGTCTGTATTTGGCATTTTGACACTTTTCAATTGCCTTTGGAAGACATTCTCGCAGTGTTCTCAGCGTTCGAGGTTTCGGCTGCCAGCATCGATAGAACGGCATCATTGACCTACTGTAAGATTTGTGAAAGCTGTCTGTTAAGGAATGAACGTCAAGATCACCATAGCGACACTCAAACCACTTCTTGAGTTCCTCTCTCAGTACATCATTTGTTATGTTTTCTGGTTTCATCTTTCTGAAAGTAAATTACTTCAACTGTAACATTGCACTAGCGGATCCAGAAAGGGGCGCACCCGGCGCTCGCCCCCTAAAATTTCCGGACCATAGGTGTTATTGTAGGTCTTTTTTGAATAATGTATACTTTATTGTTCAACATTAAATTGAATAATTGTGATATTGCCAAATCAGTATACTCTATCATAACCACAACCGTTGAAATGAGGTAGAAAATGGACACAAATTTTACGCTCCCCCAACCTGAAATCCTGCATTTGCCCCTGAAATGTAAGATTTGTTTTCTTTGTTTTAAAGGGACTGACTCACAGATCGGGCGACGATGAAAAAAAAAAGGAAAATGTTTCCACATCTTGAAATTCTTGCTGTAATTGTGAAGAACATATCTGAACTAAGTTACTGACTCATTTTTTGTTACAGAAAAACATCAAAATATAAAGTTTTACACACTTTTGTCGGTAAAAAAATTACCAAATTAGTCACAGGATAGATACTCTAGTTAAAAGATTAATTTTGACGTAACTTGAGAACTAGTCTCTGTGGCTCAGCAGTGTAGATCGTTGTTGTATATTTAACCGACCGAAAGATCATGGGTTCGAATCCTGGTTAACTTTTTTTCAGTTTTCATGGTGTATAGAAGCATAATATTATGTTTTTACCACAGTATTTTAACTTCTCTTAAATTCTTAAGAAAAAAAATTCGGCTAAATTCTGTGAGTCAGTCGTTTTAAAGGTAGTTTCGAATAAAAGAACATCAACATTTATATCAAGTATTGCTAGGTCTTGCAGGTATACTTGCAACCAGCCCAGCCATCTCCTGGTATTTCTGTGATTTTCGGAAAGAAGCGGTGGTGGCGTCAGAGTTGCAGTTCCAGGAGATGCGGAGGCAAAACTTGAGGATATTGTGCGGAAACAGTTTTTAGAGTATGTCTACACTCATTCAAACATTATTAGTTGGCTTGCTTTTTTGCTAAGATTTTCATTTACTTTTATCATTTGGGTATATAAGAAGCAATGAGAAACCGGGGTCTCAATTAAGGCCCTGGAGAAACCTACATTCGATTCACATTAGCATCTTTTTAAATTCAGTGATTGTCTATGCTTACCTTACTGTACCATCAAGATAAAATAATGGGCGCCCTGTCCTTGCCCGCAGAACAAGGGAATGAAAGGGTTCAAACACGTACATCGATCCAGGGAAGTGCTGTAGTATATCACCTGTCAATGTTGAGCCACTACGCATGTACGAAACTATGGCAATGATATGTGCACGTGACCCAGTTGTTTCTCCAGTGGTTGTCGGGAAATCTGGCTGTATTCTCGTGATTTTGTCATAGTAACTAAGGGTTGTTGCTTTGAAGCGGTTGTCAGAAGACTGGTTAAAGATGCTGATAAAACTTATCTCCTTTTTTGTAGCGTCTGAAAGGTAATGAAATATTGAAAATCGTAAGATAAAGTGCCAGGGATGTCTACTGTCATTAGTTATTACAAGGAAGAGGGAATGGGGGTGGGGGTGCTGAAGTCTTTGTCCTTATTTCTGGCTATATTACATAGACAAAATTGGACTTTTACAAAGTACCAGAGTTTGAAGAAATATGTAAATAAGAATTATGTGCTTATCGAAGCTAAAACAGGTTCTGAAATTTAAAATTGTTGTAAACCATTTTCAATTCCATCCTAACAATCAAAATTTAGTGTTTTCGTAAAACCCAAATAGAACTGCGATCCTTAATGCTTTCAAATAGGAAAGACCCTGCTCCAGAAAATAATAGTAAGGTGTGTCTTTTCTAGAAATAAAACATCAGTTTATCACGCAATAGCTTGGAATTTTCACACATACAAGGCAAAATAAACGTAAATAAGTTTAAAATAAAACAAAGACACACAAATGTGTCTTTTTTTAATCGAAATCTGTTGACGAGATACTTTGATAGATACCATGGTTACTGTGGAAGCCGCTCCCGTTTGTGAAATAGCTGTAATAAAGATGGAGGTGAGTGTTTGTAGGCTGTCGGTGTACCTGGAGATCTATGAAGAGGAATACACAAACCAATATGGTCAAACAACATGTAAGGCTAAATGTCGCTTTTCGAGACTTCATACCAAAACACTCTGAAAAAGTAATAATAAAAAGATATGTCAGGGTGACACTGATGTCTCGCCGTCTTCTGTGAATCTGGAACCTTTCTATCTTTCACAGGTATCTACTTATCGTGACCAACCTTCCAGATGAAATTCATAGGTGTAGCTAATAGTGAGTAATTTGTCGAAAACCATGACCTGCATTGTGACCTTGTGATTTGATGCAGCAGTCTCAAAATCGATAGAAATCATTAATTTATCATGACTAAACATCATGCAAATTTGAGGATACTGAGGTGTTCTTAAGATCATGGTAGGAAGTCATTTTGCAAGTAAAAATCCATATGACATTGATTCTTAATACAGCAAACTTGAATCAACGGGGGTTATCTACTCACCATGCCCAGTCCACACAAGAAAGTGATAAAGTTTGAAGCTCGGCGTTCTTTCGTAAATGATCGAAAACTTTTTGATGATAATGATGATGATGATAATGGTGGTGTTGGTGATGACAACGATGAAGATTATGACAACGTTGATGATGGAGATAGTGATAATGTGGATGATGACAACTACGATGATGATCATTCAGTCAGTGTTGGTGTTGATGAGGACGACGACGACGTTTATTATGATGATGGTGGTAATGACGGAGACGATGATGATGATAATGATGAAGAAATACGACAATTAACATGCTCTGAAAGTACTGTATTTATGCTGCATAACGTATTGTCTTGTCACTTGTACTCGTCGAGCCTCAAATGTTTCCGTTAATGACGTCACAAGAACTTAGGTTTTGTTGTGCATTTGGCATATTTTCTTTTTATGCGTATCTGCATATGCGTAAATTATTTCTAACTTAAATGATAATCTCCCAGTCTCTGTTATAAATAGTGTAGATTGCTAGACTAGTGTTCGTTTTGGTTTTAAATTTAAACATTATGACAGATGATGTCGATTAGAAAACTACTCACCGGCATCATGTTCAATCTTGGTTTTTCAATTAATTTTTTTCAAACGAAATAAAAAGTGTCATAAACTTTGTCTAGCCATGAAACTAATGATGGATTATTTTTTTAAAAGAATGCGATTTTTCAACTTACTTGATGGATAGCGATAGTTTATTTCTACATAATGGCGTAAATATTGTTTGGTGCAGACATCTAGATGCTACCCCTGAAGTTGTTTTATAATATTGTTGTTCTTGTTGTTTTATCATTACTGCTTTGATTATTATTACTACAATTGTTGTAATTATTATTAGTATTATTGTTGTTGTTGTTATTATTGTTGTTGTTGTTATCATTTTGTTGTTGGTGGTGTTGATTACAAGGCTGCTCTACTATGACTGTAGACTAAAATATGTAGAGAGTTAATTGAAACTACATTTACTAACACATGTATGACTTGAGCAACTTTTCCAGCATCTTTCTTAACCCGAACCAAACTGTTAAAAAATATGAATATTTTCTTGACTGCCTGTTATAATAACCGACGAAAAATAGAGGCAGAGGACTGTGCGTCTTACAAATTCTGTGAGGATGACCTTTAAATGGAAAATCCAACAATAAATGCGAAAATTGTAAGCGCACACAGAATTGGCCGCTACAGTAGGGAAAAGACAAGGCTTATTGTTGTTAAATTTCAAGATTCAGATGCAGATCTGTAATAAAACAGAAAGTTTTTAATAAGAAGAACGACCTTGACAGTAATGTAGGGGATCACTTTCCGAGAGCTGTTCAGGAGCGCCGGCGACTACTTAATCCCTATCTTAGAAGGTGCGCGATGCAGGATTGAGAGCAAACCTCCACTTAGATTTGTACATCGGTAACAGGATGTACACAGTTTCTGACCTCCCTTTTAGAGAACTTGACAATTTGGTAAATATCCCCGGCAGTAACCTGATGAAACAAACAACCCGGAGCATCCACAGAGGCCTGTATGGGAACAACTTGAAAATCTTCGTTGGAATGTGCAAGGACTGCAATCAAAATTAACTGATGATGGATTTCGAAACTTTATTTCATCTTACGATCTTCTTCTTCTTCTTAATGAAAGTTGGACTTCAAAACAATCGATTTTAGAAATCCCAGATTTTGATCTTTTCCATTGTCCCCACCAAAAAATAATTTAAAGTCCAAACGTGACAGCGGCGGTATTGTTGTTTACTTTAAAAAGATATTTTCTAATAAAATTGAAATTGTGAAATTAGATATTAGAGGTATAATATGGCTAAAATTTAAGAGAGATTTTTTCGGCTACGACAGTGATATATATTTATTACTTTCCACCTGAAGATTCGAAATTATATAAATCACAATCATCATGTTTATTCGAATGCGACTTATTCAAAGTATAAAGTGCAGACATTTGTAAATTTAGCGATCTAGGTGAAGTGTTCTGCACGGGGGACTTTAACTCACGGACTGCTGAAAATTATGATTTTATTGAAAACAAAAACTTAAACCGTTATGTAATGACCCCTGATGAAGAAACTTTTGTTTGTAACTTACCACCTAGACGAAATAATGACAAAATCCTTCGAACTATAGAGGTATTACTTTAGTAAATATAATAGGTAAAATATTCTCACTGGTGCTTAGGAATAGAATTAATTATTGGTGTGAATCAACAAATCTTTTCAGTAATAAACAGTTCGGTTTTCGCGATCAGAAATCTACTGTAGATGCAATTTTTATTCTTCATTCACTAATAAAAAAGGTACTTAATAATAAAAAAAAGTTGTACTGTATTTTTATTGACTATGAAAAGGCTTTTGACACTGTCAATAGAGACGCACTCTGGGTAAAATTAATAAATTCTGGTATTAGTAGCAAAATGTTAAGTATTCTAATGTCTATTTATACTACTGTTAAATCTTGTGTCAAGTTTAACATGTGTATATCAGATTTTTTTGAAGTTTCGATTGGCCTCAAGCAAGGTTAACCCCTTTCTCTTTTATTATTTATTATTCTCTTTGTAAACGATATAGAACAATGCATAAATTTTGAGTCGTTAACTGATATAGATATCGAGTTGTTATCTAAATATCTCCTACTCTTTGCTGACGACATAGCCTTATTTACTACAGATTTGAATAGTATACAAGCACAGGCTGATATTATTTATAAATATTCATGTAGATTAGGTCTTAAAATTAATGTCTCAAAAACAAAAGTATGTGTATTTGGAAAACGAAAATCTCGCCAAAACACTCATATCACTATAAATGATGTAAATATAGATTTTGTTCACTCTTTTACATATCTAGGTATTAGATTTACATATAATGGTGAATTGAAAACAGCAGTAAAGGTTTAACAAGATCAGGCTTTGAAGGCTTACAATAACTTATTAGCAATATTTGATAGAGTATCTCCTGATGTTAAAACTAAATTTAAGCTGTTTGATTCAATAGTAGTTCCGATTCTTTTGTATGGCTCAGAGGTTTGGGGTATAATATACTTTATTATATGACTATGGAGAAGTAGATAAGATACACAGAACGTTTTGTAAACGCAGACGCCAAACATTGCAGAATATGGCGAATTAGGACGATTTCCCCTATCTGTTTTATGTTTAGAAAGATCTTTAAAATATTGGGTGAAGATAATCAAACATCCTCTTTCAGAAATGTACGATATATACATATAGATCAACTTCAAAATAACAGAAATTGCTGGGCTAAGAAAATCCATTTTTAATAAATAATATGGGATTTTCTAATCTATTGAAATATTTTAATGAAAATATAAATTTTAACGTGCTTTTTAAACAACGTTAACGTGATCAATGTGTTCAGACATGGCATGATACAATTAGTAATATGTCAAAGCTAGATTTATATTGTAAATATAAAGAAACATTTTGTTGCGAGGATTATCTTAAATATATAGGAAATGAAACTTTGTATAAACAAATGGCACGATTTAGGCTAGCTTCACACAAATTGGAAATTGAAACTGGTAGATTTTATAACGTTGAACGAAATGAAAGAAAATGTAAATTATATACACAAAATGTCATTGAAAACGAATATCACTTTCTGTTATGTTGTCCTATTTATTGTGATCTAAGACTGAAATATAAAATACCATCATCATTATCTTCTATTCACAAGTTTATACGAATTATGTCAACTTCAAGAAAAACAATTACTCTACGGATATGTAAATATTTGAAAGATGCCTTCCGTCAAAGATCAGATATATTGCAACTAAATCCCGAAAACCTTTAACTTGTCCAATAATTATTAGTATATTTATTGACTTGTCGCCGCTTTTTTTGCATTATATTGGACTTTCCTCGAGTATAGTATGTTGTGTAAACTTTAAAACTTAACAATCTATGTGTATATTTTTTCAATTTTACTGTACTGTTTGTAAATATATGTATATACATATACGTGTTCGCCATATATTATGCATTGCCATAGGCAGAGTACTGCCAATTTGCAAATAAAATATTGTATTGTATTGTATTGTTATAATAATGCTAATACATAAACATCTTGACTGCACGTTTTAAGAATACTGATACATAAACATCTTGATTGCACGTTATAGCAATGCTGATACATAAACATCTTGACTGGACGTTTTAAGAATACTGATACATAAACATCTTGATTGCACGTTATAACAATGCTGATACATAAACATCTTGATTGCACGTTATAACAATGCTGATACATAAACATCTTGACTGCACGTTTTAAGAATACTGATACATAAACATCTTGATTGCACGTTATAACAATGCTGATACATAAACATTTTGATTGCACGTTATAACAATGCTGATACATAAACATCTTGATTGCACGTTATAACAATGCTGATACATAAACATCTTGATTGCACGTTATAACAATGCTGATACATAAACATCTTGATTGCACGTTATAACAATGCTGATACATAAACATCTTGACTGCACGTTTTAAGAATACTGATACATAAACATCTTGATTGCACGTTATAACAATGCTGATACATAAACATCTTGACTGCACGTTTTAAGAATACTGATATATAAACATCTTGATTGCACGTTATAACAATGCTGATACATAAACATCTTGACTGCACGTTATAAAAATGCTGATACATAAACATCTTGACTGCACGTTATAATAATGCTGATACTTAAACATCCTGACTGCACGTTATAACAATGCTGATATCTAAAAATCGCGAATGTTTATCATAACAATGCTGATACATGAAAATCTTGAATATTCATTAAAACCGTGCTCATACATACAATGCTGATACATGAAAATCTTGAATGTTTGTTTCATTGTCATCAGTGAGGTGTGCATGTAAGAATACTTCTGAAAACGAATAGATTCTATCTTTTAATCTCTAGTTAAATTGTGATAATTAAGATAGTAAAGTTAGAATTTCTTCATAACAACTGCGTTAAAGGTCAGTGTTTAGATGTTCCTTAATGATATCTGGAACGGCATGGTTTGGAGAATTACACGTTTTATAACTAAAGACAATAATGACTGCTGATTGTCGACCATGTTTTAAAAGACAGACTGAAAAAATGAAGGAAAATAGAAGCAACCATATTTTTTCTTACCTTATCAAAAATCCTTAAAATTGACCTGTTGTACAAAACGTTTGATCACGTTGATATTGCAAGACGTATTCGTGTTGTCAGCACGTCCTATGCCCATAGGCTTCCCACATGCCGAAAGATGATATAACATATTATTATATTTAATGCATTTATCTTCACACTAATAAAAGTAATACATCATCCGGCTGTATGTTTATCAGTTGTTCGTTGTCTTGTGATCTTTGTAACGATCAAATATGATTAAACAACACATTAGAAACAATTTATGTCAGGAAAAGTTTCAGCTGGCGCCTCTTTTTATAATAAAATAGTTTTCAAAAATGGTTTAGCTATTTAAATAGGAAAGATTCTTTCAGATATTAAAAAGATTTTGGTTTTGAATGTTCAAAATGCAGAAAAGCCTATCGCTATCTCGGTGATATTAAAAAAAAACGCCGAAATTCACTTGATTTTGAGAAGTGAGTCTTTGATGTTGTTTTTACTATCCTTCTTTTCAAGACAAGAACATATATCCCCACAGCCTGAAAATCAAGTTGAATGACTGAATTGTATCATATACATAGAGTATCAAAGTATCGAAGTACTTTCCATAGTATAATGTACGTCAGAATGTCTTTGCAAAGTGCAATGTACGTCGGAATATTCTTGGCAAAGTGCAGTGTACGTCGGAATGTCTTTGGCAAAGTGCAGTGTACGTCAGAATGTCTTTGGCAAAGTGCAATGTACGTCAGAATGTCCTTGGCAAATTGCAATGTACGTCAGAATGTCCTTTGCAAAGTGAAATGTACGCCAGAATGTCTTTGGCAAAGTGCAATGTACGTCATAATGTCCTTTGCAAAGTGCAATGTACGCCAGAATGTCCTTGGCAAAGTGCAGTGTACGTCAGAATGTCCTTTGCAAAGTGCAATGTACGTCAGAATGTCCTTTACAAAGTGCAATGTACGCCAGAATGTCTTTGGCAAAGTGCAATGTACGTCAGGATACCCTTGGCAAAGTGTAATGTTCGCCAGAATGTCGTTGGCAAAGTGCAATGTACGCCAAAATGTCTTTGGCAAAGTGCAGTGTATGCCAGAATGTACTTGGGAAAGTGCTATTTGCGCCAGAATGTCCTTGGCAAGTGCAATGTACGCCAGAATGTCTTTGGCAAAGTGCAGTGTACGTCAGAGTGTCTTTTGCAAAATGCAATGTACTTCAGAATGTCCTTGGCGAAGTGCAATGTACGTCAGAATATCCTTGAAAAAGTGCAGTGTACATCAGAATGTCTTTGGCAAAATAATGCGTACATAAGAATTACCTGTCACAAGAAAAAGGGTGATTTTTTAAATCTTAACATGACTTTTAACAAAAACCATAATGATCGTCTTTTCTGTTACCGAAAAAGTGTACTTATTCTATTCATTTCATATTCGGAGGATATATTCTACCAATTAGGGATGGTTGCTTGTAATGTGGTCATTTAAACGTCCAACGATAGTCGCAGGTACTTTTCAAATGTGATTTTGACGTTACCTCATGCACATCCATAATGTCACCTATATACATGCACTTGGAAAAGTAAATTACCATACAGGCGTTGACAGGCGGTGTCAGTTTTTACAGTTTTTACAACAGTGCCACAAGTTGAACAACTTGTGTAAGAGACTTCTAGACGTTTTATCGTAGAAGTATTCTTTTTTTTTCTTCTTTTTTTGCGTAAAGACAATTGTTCAGCTTTTTCCAAAAGTGAATTATTTGGCCTGGCCTGTTTTGACTTAATAAATTTTCTATTTCACATCAGTTTATGCAATCAATATTCCCAGCTGAGGCTAATTTGTTTCAGGTTACATAAATGGCGACGCCCGTGACACGAAGGCAGCATTTAGTGATGAAAAGGCGTACAAGCTTACCGTGACCACTTCTTTCTGAGATAAAAATTGTAGGACAGTGCTGTACTGAAGAAATGATATGTTATATTTAGAGCAATATTTTTAAGTAGTTACTTTGTTTGTCAGACTGACATAATTATGATTTAGTTTACCATGCACTTCAGTGCAGATAACATTTTTATGATTACAGCTGTCAAAACTTCAGAAAGGTTATGATAAATAACCATGAAAAATATTTCAACGTTCAGACAGTATGAAGATACGCGTATGTTTCTCCTTTCTATTAACTGAAACTTCGTTAACACAAAATGACCCAGGCTGCAAATAAATCAAAACAATAAATTTAACTAGTGAGTCACCGTATTTTTGTTTTAGATTCAGTTAAACTTCCCTGTTATTTCTACCAGGTTTAATTTTCATTTCTATCTTTTTATTCATATGAAAATAAAGAGTGCAAGAGACAGAAGAATTGAAAGAAAGAAAGAAAGAAAGAAAGAAAAAGAAAGAAAGAAAGAAGACGAACCTTAATACAGAAACAAACAATAAAAAGAGACGAACAGAAATACAGAAGGAAAGTAATACAGAAAAAAGGATAGAATAAAGAAGGAAGGAAGAAAGGAAGGAGAGAAATATGGCTTAATGAATGGGTGGATGACAGGAAAGAAGAAAGAACGAATGGGATAAAGTCACGAAGAAAGGAATGGGGATAGAGAAATGAGGGAGGAAAGATTAAAAAAAAGAAAGAAAGAAAAAGAAAGAAAAAATGGAAGAGAAAAGACAGCTGAATGAATGGGTGGATGACAGGAAAGGAGAAAGAACAGGTGGGATAAAGGCATGAAGAATGGGAGGGGGAAAGAGTAATGAAGGAGGAAAAATTTAAATACTGAAAGAAAGAAAGAAGGAATAAAAAAAGAATAAAAGAAAGGAAGGAAGGAGAGAAGATGGCTGAATGAATGGGTAGATGACAGGAAAGAAGAATGAACGAATGGGATAAAGTCACGAAGAAAGGGAGGGGATAGGGAAATGAGGTAGAAAAGATAAAAGAAAGAAAGAAAAAGAGAAAAAATGGGAGAGAGAAGACAGCTGAATGAATGGGTGAATGACAAGAAAGAAGAAAGAACGGATGGAATAAAGGCATGAAGAATTGGAGGGGGAAAAGAGAAATGAATGAGGGAAGATTTAAATACTGAAAGAAACAAAGAAGGAATGAAAAAAGAAAGAAAGAAAGGAAATGAAGGAGAGAAGATGGCTGAATGAAGATTAAAAAATGAAAGAAAGAAAGAAAGATAGACAGAAAGAAAGATAGAAAGAAATAAGCAAGGAAAAGTGA
Organism: Cyclina sinensis; assembly: GCA_012932295.1. Classification (NCBI taxonomy): domain Eukaryota; kingdom Metazoa; phylum Mollusca; class Bivalvia; order Venerida; family Veneridae; genus Cyclina; species Cyclina sinensis. Next base: position 34,966,867 of record JAAONU010000006.1, on the reverse strand, counting down.
TCGATGGATGCTATCAGACAAACAGGATATATTAAACAGACAGATTAATGAATAATGGAGAGAAAATAAAGATATCAAAATACAGTTTTATGCGTTTTAAGAAAATAAAAACAGGCGTTTTCTGTTTAAAGTCCGACCTTCTTCATGACGTCTTTAAAACACTGTATTTGTCAAATTCATTTTCATTAATTGAAATACATCCGCTATTTAAAATGACATGATAAATAATGATAAAAAAGGCTACTTCGAAAACTAATTGATCAGTCGGCCATTTTATTTCGACTGTAACATTAACGTATGGTGGTGTGGGGATTTTGCCCTTTAAGGTGCCGTTCATGCAAAGATAATCTATAAAAATGAGAACTGTTATCTATAAGGTTAATTGGTGTTAACACTTAATGCGTGAACATATAAACAACATTTTTCAAAATTTAACAGCTTCAGCTTTTAGCTCGCATACAGTGGAACTGCACGAAATCGCAATATATTTTATAATGACGTAAACATTGAACGTAAAAGAATGGTTTACGCAAAATGTTCAAATGTCTCCACCCACCTTTATGTGTTTCAATGAATTTTCATGGATACTTATGATGATAAAGTTTCTTAACTTCAGTACAAGATGTTTAAATGGAGTTATAAAATTTTTTACGAGAAAGAGAGAGAGAGAGAGAGAGGGGTTTAGTTAAATTTGGTAAACGGTTAGAATGGTTTATAATTTGCGTCTGATTGTTTCAATGTTCTAGTTTGTCCCTTTCTTCTTTACATTATTAAAACTTTTTTAATCCATGAATCCAAAACAAACTTTTTGAAACTTTAACTTGATGCTAAGGAAACCGTGTTGTACTCACTGTCGATCTGACGTGTTATACTCACTGTCGATCTGACGTGTTGAACTCTCTGTCGATGCTAAGAAAGCCGTGTTGTACTTACTGTCGATGATAAGGAACCCGTGTTGTACTCACTGTCGATGCTAAGGAAGTCGAGTTGTACTAACTGTCGAGCTGACGTATTGTAGTCACTTTCGATCGAACGTGTTGTACTCATTGTCGATCTGACGTATTTTATTCATTGTCGATCTGACGTGTTGTACTCACTGTCGATGCTAAGGAAGCTGTGTTGTAATCATTGACGATGCTAAGGAAGCCGTGCTGTACTCAATGTCGATCTGACGTGTATTACTCATTGTCGATCTGACGTGTTGTACTCACTGTCGATGCTAAGGAAGTCATGTTGTACTTACAGGCGATCTGACGTGTTTTACTCATTGTCGATCTGACGTGTTTTACTCGCTGTCGATCAGACGTGTTTTACTCATTGTCGATCTGACGTGTTTTACTCGCTGTCGATCAGACGTGTTTTACTCATTGTCGATCTGACGTGTTGTACTCACTGTCGATGCTAAGGAAGTCGTGTTGAACTCACAGCCGATCTGACGTGTTTAACTCATTGTCGATCTGACGTGTTTTAGTCACTGTCGAACGGACGTGTTGTTCTCACTGTTGATGCCAAGGGAGCCGTGTTATACTCACTGTCGATATTAAGGACGCCGTGTTGTACTCACTGTCGATCTGACGTGTTTTACTCATTGTCGATCTGACGTGTTGTACTCTAAGTCGATCTGATGTGTTGTACTCACTGTTGATGTTAAGGAAGCCATGTTGTACTCACAGTTGATCTGACGTGTTGTACTCACTGTTGATGTTAAGGAAGATGCTAAGAAGTCGTGTTGTACTCACTGTCGATCTGACGTGTTGTACGCATTGTCGATCTGATGTGTTGTACTCACTGTCGATCTGACGTGTTGTACTCACTGTTGATGCTAAGGAAGTCCTGTTGTACTCACTATCGATGCTAAGTAAGCAGTGTTATACACACTGTCGATGCTAAGGAAGCCGTGTTGTACTCACTGTCGATCTGATGTGTTTTACTTATTGTCGATCTGATGTGTTGTACTCACTGTCGATACTAAGGAAGTCGTGTTGTACTCACTGTCGATCTGACGTCTTTTACTCATTGTTGATCTGACGCATTGTACTTACTGTCGATCTGACGTGTTGTATTCACTGTTGATGCTAAGGAAGTCGTGTTGTGCTCACTGTAGATGCTAAGGAAGCAGTGTTATACACACTGTCGATGATTAGGAAGCCGTGTTGTACTCACTGTCGATCTGACGTGTTTTACTTATTGTCGATCTGATGTGTTGTACTCATTGTCGATGCTAAGGAAGTCGTGTTGTACTCACTGTCGATCTGACGTGTTTTACTCTTTGTTGATCTAACGCATTGTATTCACTGTCGATCTGACGAGTTGTATTCACTGTTGATGCTATAGAAGTCGTGTTGTACTCACTGTCAATGCTCAGGACGTCGTGTTGTACTCATTGTCGATGCTAAGGAAGCCGTGTTGTACTTACTGTCGATGCTAAGGAACCCATGTTGTACTCACTGTCGATGCTAAGGAAGCTGTGTTGTACTCACTGTCGATGCTAAGGAAGTCGCGTTGTACTCACTGTCGATGATAAGTAACCTGTGTGGTACTCACTGTCGATGCTAAGGAAGCTGTGTTGTACTCACTGACGATGCTTAGGAAGTCGTGTTGTACTCATTGTCGATCTGACGTGTTTAACTCATTATTGATCTGACGTGTTTTACTCATTGTCGATCAGACGTGTTGTACTCAGTATCGATCGGACGTGTTGTACTCACTGTCGATGCTAAGGAAGTCGTGTTGTACTCATTGTCGATCTGACGTGTTGTACTCATCATTGATCGGACGTGTTGTACTCATTGTCGATGCTAAGGAAGTCGTGTTGTACTCATTGTCGATCTGACGTGTTTTACTCACTGTCGATCGGACGTGTTGTACACACTGTCGATGCTAAGAAAGTCGTGCTGTACTCATTGTCGATCTGACGTGTTGTAATCACTATTGATCTGACGTGTTGTACTCACTGTCGATGCAAAGGAAGTCGTGTTGAACTCATTGTCGATCTGACGTGTTGTACTCATTGTCGATCTGACGTGTATTAATCACTGTCGATCGGACGTGTTGTACTAACTGTCGATGCTAAGGAAGTCGTGTTGAACTCATTGTCGATCTAACGTGTTTTACTCATTGTCGATTTGACGTGTTTTACTCACTGTCGATCGGACGTGTTGTACTTACTGCTGATGCTAAGGAAGTCGTGTTGAACTCATTGTCGATCTGACGTGTTTTACTCACTGTCGATCGGACGTGTTGTACACACTGTCGATGCTAAGAAAGTCGTGCTGTACTCATTGTCGATCTGACGTGTTGTATTCATTGTCGATCTGACGTGTTTTACTCATCGTCGATTTGACGTGTTTTACTCACTGTCGATCGGACTTGTTGTATTCACTGTCGATGTTAAAGAAGCAGTGTTGTACTCACTGTCGATGCTAAGGAAGCTGTGTTGTACTCACTTTCGATCTGACGTGTTGTACCCACTGTCGATCTGACGTGTTGTACTCATTGTCGATCTGACGTGTTGTACTCACGGTCGATCTGACGTGTTGTACCCACTGTTGATGCTAAGGAAGTCGTGTTGTACTCACTGCCGATGCTAAGGAATCCGTGTTATACTCACATTCGATCTGACGTGTTGTACTCACTGTCGATGCTAAGGAAGCCGTGTTGTACTCATAGTCGATCTGACGTGTTGTACTCACAGTCGATCTGACAACAACTGCTTATTTACAAAAAGGGTCATTTTTTATTCTAAATTCAGTTCATTCAACTCAATTTAGGTTTCCACAAATTGATAAGTCCAACTTCAAGCATCATGGATTGTCAGAAACAATAAATTACTGGAGAGAGGGTCAGCTAGTATCTCTCGTTACAGGTACTTTCTTTAAAAATAAGATAGTTGAAACATGTGTGGCTTTTATGTCTTAGGCCTGGAGCACACCTAGTACTCTGGTAAAGATTCGAACTCCTGACCACCTGAATGATTTTTCAGATGAGACCACATACCAAGGTCCTACGTGTAGGAACCATACATTTAAAATACCATGGTCAGCCTTCGAAACAATCTTCAATTAATAATAATAATAATACAAATAACAATAATGACAATTGTTAATGAATGAATGAATGAATGACAAACCATAATTTTCAATAATCAATCGAGGTGTGATGCTAAGCTTAGAATTTCAAAGTAAACCAGACACTTACGAATACTATCTAAACTATGAATATTTTACAAGTAGCCATCCATTGAACGTGAGAGGAAACAACTCGACAAGTACGGAAAACTAATTACCTATCTGTTTCTGTCGTACATTCAATTAATCTTCAAACACTATCATTTGCAATGCGGAGATCCTCGCAATTTAAATATTTATGTATTAGGTGTTAGCTGACAACATACAAATTATTTAAATACATGTACTCTTATACTCTTGTACATGTATATACTCTTGTATATACAGATAAATTCTGGTCTGTAATTTGGAAGTTTTAACCCTATGGTAATATATTCTAAAAAGCAGCCCAAAACCAATGATTTGCTGATTTAAACATTCATGCAGGGCTAAAGTGGACACAAGTTCAAAGTTATACTTCGCTTTAAAGTATCTTCTCTGTCTACATTCATTTCTGTCACCAGAAATCGCGAGTTGTTACGTTTGTAAGATTTTACAGACATTCGGATTCTGTTTATGTTAACAAAATTTCAGATTTGAAATTAATAATACGACCACAATCTTCTAAACTGATCCAAATTGATAACAAATTTAAAATAAAAGATTTTTGTAAACAATCATGTTACTATGAGACCTTGTTTACCGTCATATTACGTTACATTTTCAATACTAAAAAACGTATTTGTAATGGCGCTGTTAATATAAAAGCGTTCAAAACAAAAGAGATTTATTTCGCCGAAAGTCTCAAAACTATGAAAGAAGTATTTATATTAAGAAATATGTTAAGAAATCGTGATTATTATAGCGCTAAAACTAGTCTACTAAAGGAGTGTTTTTGTTTGTTTCAGCAGTGTTTCAATACTAATAATTTTTAATGTTCCAGTTTTGTGCAACAACAATTCTGTGCATTAATAATCTTGTTAGTTTTAACCATACCTTTACCCATTCGTTTAACAAATTAATTGTCCGCCCGTCTGTCTGTCTCTTTATTACAAACACTAGATTGTATCGACGCCAACAATTAACAGGGTTGTACAACATACCTGTACAGTTTTATCCCACCAACCTACGGTGGATATTTTAAGCTATCTCCAATAGCAAGATATTCAAGATTTCTGAACACAGACGCAAGCATATGATTTAGTCATTTTTTAAGAAGTATCTGCCAGCAGACATTTCATTTGATTCCTTGTTAGCCAGATAAATATCAGTCTATCAGTTCAGTATCATACAGAAACCACGCTAGTGTTCTCTTTATCATCTTATTTTCAGTTTGTAAGAAACAGACACGATAAAAATTTCTACTGTTTAGCATGTTATCAGCATCGTCATGCATTATGCAGTCCTGGAAAAAATATTATGAAACTGATACAAGCTCAATTTTTTTTAATTAGCCCAGCGCGTGCTTAACAATAAATTATACCAACGGCAACTAAATTATTTTCCTTACCTGATTAATCTTGCTAAATTAAATCCCTAAGAAGTACAATATCCACATAAATAAAGTTATAGCTAATTAGAGATACTTTATTCACATAAATAGACACGAAAATAACAGTGTATGTCAAACTACGTGTGTCTTAACATTACGTGTATAATAACGTCTTTGTTCAGGCCGTCCGTCACGCTCTGTCACAACGGGGCCATAAATACTGTACAGAAAGCATAGCTGTCACTCAGAATCAAAAACACAAGATGGTGTTTTGTAAATAATCTACCGTTGAGGCAGTCAAAAGAGAGGTTTCGTGGAAATTCAGGGAACACAGATCCGTTTTCCGCTCTTTCTTGAATTATAGTTACAAGTACAAAATTTTACGCAAATACATGCTTCAATGAGATTGCATTGCGAAATGAAATGAAATTTTGAAATGAAACATTGAAGTCGAGGGGATATAATGTTGATTGATGAAAAGAAATGCAGTCGAAAGTCTACCCACAACTACATAAAAATAAATACCAACAAACAAAAAATACGAAATAAAAATCAAGTGTAAGTGTAGTTACAAGTTCCTTTACAGAACATTTTATTTATGGAGAAACCCCTACTAGTACAGCATGGTGTATATATAAGGTACAGATTGGAGAACAATATTTGTGTTTCATTTTAAGTAAAGATTAGTTTTCTGTTATCAAAAAGTGTGCTTCACACGTGTCTGGAAACGGCTTAATGGCATACATCTATTAGAATTTCCTGTTCCTCCGGATTAGAAACAAACTGTTATTTTTGTATTAATCATTCATCACGACTTTCCCCCAGTACACTAACTTACTATCTGCTCTAAGTACATCAACTTATATTTTTCACTATATGATTTTTTTCGTTATAAAGTGTTTTCGGGTATATCTGGAGAGTACACTGCTCTAAATGAACAGTATATTTTGAAATACAATGAAAACATTTCTGTTTCTAGAACTTGTTTCAGTATTTATCTCTCGACTTCTTCTGTTTGCTCAGATTTTCTTGTTAATGATATGAACTTATGTCACATTAATAAATGTTTCAGTATTTTATTGCACGGCTATGAAGAGGATAATATAAATGTTTCAGTATTTTATTGTACGGCTATGACGAGGATAATATAAATGTTTCAGTATTTTATTGTACGGCTATGACGAGGATAATATAAATGTTTTTCAGTTTTATTGTACGGCTATGAAGAGGATAATATAAATGTTTCAGTATTTTATTGCACGGCTATGAAGAGGATAATATAAATGTTTCAGTATTTTATTGTACGGCTATGACAATGATAATATAAATGTTTCAGTGTTTTATTGCACGGCTATGAAGAGGATAATATAAATGTTTCAGTATTGTATTGTACGGCTATAAAGAGGATAATATAAAGGTTTCAGTATTTTATTGTACGGCTATGACGAGGATAATATAAATGTTTTTCAGTTTTATTGTACGGCTATGAAGAGGATAATATAAATGTTTCAGTATTTTATTGCACGGCTATGAAGAGGATAATATAAATGTTTCAGTATTTTATTGTACGGCTATGACAATGATAATATAAATGTTTCAGTGTTTTATTGCACGGCTATGAAGAGGATAATATAAATGTTTCAGTATTGTATTGTACGGCTATAAAGAGGATAATATAAAGGTTTCAGTATTTTATTGCACGGCTATGAAGAGGATAATATAAATGTTTCAGTATTTTATTGTACGGCTATGAAGAGGATAATATAAAGGTTTCAGTATTTATTGTACGGCTATGAAGAGGATAATATAAATTTTTCAGTATTGTATTGTACGGCTATGAAGAGGATAATATAAATGTTTCAGTATTTTATTGTACGGCTATGACGAGGATAATATAAAGGTTTCAGTATTTTATTGCACGGCTATGAAGAGGATAATATAAAGGTTTCAGTATTTTATTGTACGGCTATGACGAGGATAATATAAAGGTTTCAGTATTTTATTGCACGGCTATGAAGAGGATAATATAAATGTTTCAGTATTTTATTGTACGGCTATGACGAGGATAATATAAAGGTTTCAGTATTTTATTGCACGGCTATGACGAGGATAATATAAATGTTTCAGTATTTTATTGCACGGCTATGAAGAGGATAATATAAAGGTTTCAGTATTTTATTGCACGGCTATGACGAGGATAATATAAATGTTTCAGTATTTTATTGCACGGCTATGAAGAGGATAATATATATGTTTCAGTATTTTATTGCACGGCTATGAAGAGGATAATATAAATGTTTCAGTATTTTATTGCACGGCTATGAAGAGGATAATATAAATGTTTCAGTATTTTATTGCACGGCTATGACGAGGATAATATAAAGGTTTCAGTATTTTATTGCACAGCTATGACGAGGATAATATAAATGTTTCAGTATTTTATTGCACGGCTATGACGAGGATAATATAAATGTTTCAGTATTTTATTGCACGGCTATGACGAGGATAATATAAATGTTTCAGTATTTTATTGCACGGCTATGACGAGGATAATATAAATGTTTCAGTATTGTATTGTACGGCTATGACGAGGATTATGTTAATGTTTCAGTATTTTATTGTACGGCTATGACGAGGATAATATAAATGTTTCAGTATTTTATTGTACGGCTATGACGAGGATAATCTAAATGTTTCAGTTTTTTTTTTTGTACGGCTATGACGAGGATAATATAAATGTTTCAGTGTTTTATTGTACGGCTATGACCAGGATAATCTAAATGTTTCAGTTTTTTTTATTGTACGGCTATGACGAGGATAATATAAATGTTTCAGTGTTTTATTGTACGGCTATGACCAGGATAATCTAAATTTTTTAGTATTTTATTGTACGGCTATGAAAAGGATAATATAAATGTTTCAGTATTTTATTGCACGGCTATGAAGAGGATAATATAAATGTTTCAGTATTTTATTGTACGGCTATGACAATGATAATATAAATGTTTCAGTGTTTTATTGCACGGCTATGAAGAGGATAATATAAATGTTTCAGTATTGTATTGTACGGCTATAAAGAGGATAATATAAAGGTTTCAGTATTTTATTGCACGGCTATGAAGAGGATAATATAAATGTTTCAGTATTTTATTGTACGGCTATGAAGGGGATAATATAAAGGTTTCAGTATTTATTGTACGGCTATGAAGAGGATAATATAAATTTTTCAGTATTGTATTGTACGGCTATGAAGAGGATAATATAAATGTTTCAGTATTTTATTGTACGGCTATGACGAGGATAATATAAAGGTTTCAGTATTTTATTGCACGGCTATGAAGAGGATAATATAAAGGTTTCAGTATTTTATTGCACGGCTATGACGAGGATAATATAAATGTTTCAGTATTTTATTGCACGGCTATGAAGAGGATAATATATATGTTTCAGTATTTTATTGCACGGCTATGAAGAGGATAATATAAATGTTTCAGTATTTTATTGCACGGCTATGAAGAGGATAATATAAATGTTTCAGTATTTTATTGCACGGCTATGACGAGGATAATATAAAGGTTTCAGTATTTTATTGCACAGCTATGACGAGGATAATATAAATGTTTCAGTATTTTATTGCACGGCTATGACGAGGATAATATAAATGTTTCAGTATTTTATTGCACGGCTATGACGAGGATAATATAAATGTTTCAGTATTTTATTGCACGGCTATGACGAGGATAATATAAATGTTTCAGTATTTTATTGTACGGCTATGACGAGGATTATGTTAATGTTTCAGTATTTTATTGTACGGCTATGACGAGGATAATATAAATGTTTCAGTATTTTATTGTACGGCTATGACGAGGATAATCTAAATGTTTCAGTTTTTTATTGTACGGCTATGACGAGGATAATATAAATGTTTCAGTGTTTTATTGTACGGCTATGACCAGGATAATCTAAATTTTTTAGTATTTTATTGTACGGCTATGACGAGGATAATATAAATGTTTCAGTGTTTTATTGTACGGCTATGACCAGGATAATCTAAATTTTTTAGTATTTTATTGTACGGCTATGACGAGGATTATGTAAATGTTTCAGTGTTTTATTGTATGTCTATGACAAGGATAATATAAATGTTTCAGTATTTTATTGTACGGCTATGACGAGGATAATATAAATGTTTCAGTGTTTTATTGTACGGCTATGACGAGGATAATATAAATGTTTCAGTGTTTTATTGTATGTCTATGACAAGGATAATATAAATGTTTCAGTATTTTATTGTACGGCTATGACGAGGATAATATAAATGTTTCAGTGTTTTATTGTACGGTTATGACGAGGATAATATAAATGTTTCAGTGTTTTATTGTATGTCTATGACAAGGATAATATAAATGTTTCAGTATTTTATTGTACGGCTATGACGAGGATAATATAAATGTTTCAGTATTTTATTGTACGGCTATGACGAGGATAATATAAATGTTTCAGTGTTTTATTGTATGTCTATGACAAGGATAATATAAGTGTTTCAGTATTTTATTGTACGGCTATGACGAGGATAATATAAATGTTTCAGTGTTTTATTGTACGGCTATGACGAGGATTATGTAAATGTTTCAGTGTTTTATTGTATGTCTATGACAAGGATAATATAAATGTTTCAGTATTTTATTGTACGGCTATGACGAGGATAATATAAATGTTTCAGTGTTTTATTGTACGGCTATGACCAGGATAATCTAAATTTTTTAGTATTTTATTGTACGGCTATGACGAGGATTATGTAAATGTTTCAGTGTTTTATTGTATGTCTATGACAAGGATAATATAAATGTTTCAGTATTTTATTGTACGGCTATGACGAGGATAATGTAAATGTTTCAGTATTTTATTGTACGGCTATGACGAGGATAATATAAATTTTTCAGTATTTTATTGTACGGCTATGACGAGGATTATGTAAATGTTTCAGTGTTTTATTGTATGTCTATGACAAGGATAATATAAACAGCTACTCTACAGACCGCGATGTTATCAATGACTTTTCGTAGGGCGGCAAACTTACCTGGCTCCATTTGATTTTCCATTAATTGTCATGAACTTAAAGCTTAATGCTTCTTTTCTTTGAAAACAAGTTGACATGTACCTTCTGCGATACTAAATTCCTATCTATGCAATAAACCATGAACAATACACCTCTTACATATGAATTCTTGCTTATCACTACCGTACCTAGTGACAGGAACATGTAACTGTTTGTATTTAAAAACTAACCAAACAAACAAGCAATAAAGTTAGTTAAGTTAATAAGTTAGTTACTACTCCAACAGTCCTAAAAGGCTCTTAAAATACAGAAAGAAAGCTGAAATTAATTTTAAAGATTTTATAGAGTTTACCTACAGGTACAACAGGTTATATACAAATGGGTATTCATATTTGCAAACAATAATTATAGTTACCATTAGGACGGTGAAAAACAGTACTTAGAGTCCCAATGTAGCAATACAACTTACACTTGTGCAATGCAGATAAGGGTGTAAAACTCATTATCAGATAAACTGCTGGAAATTCTTCATTTTGATTTATCAATATATTTTATGTAATGTCATTTAATGACATTGTGAGGTGTATGAGAAGTTATTAGTTGAAATAATAGAACAAAAATGTTTTTTTTTAATATATTATTGTAAGATATACATTTTCCATTGGACTGGTTGTGTGTATATTTCACGATCTTACACTGTAGTGTTGTAGCTTCAAACCATACTCATTAAAGCTTTAGAGCAAACAAAAAGCAGGGACACCTTAGTCATTTAGACTATACAATCTTTTTACATGATCGTACATAAATCTTCGAATCGTCATTCTTGACTGTACTATCAAAGTAACTTTGGGTCGAAACAGTCAAACAAAAACAAATTTTATATAGTTTGTTGTATAGTACTGAAACACATCGTATTGCTGTTTGTTCAATGCATTTCTGGTGACATAATTCTAATGACATTCTCCCGTTTAAGGAAACGTAATTCGCTCTGGTTAGCTGAGACCATTTAGGAGACCAGTTATGACGGATGTCAAAAGTGTGGATGCAAGCGTCTGAAAAATGGTATTATAATTTATATAATTCATGTTTACCACATTAAATCATAAAACATAGCATATAAAGTTTTGAAATTATTAGTTTGCTGTAAGCAATTTAATTTTTATTTAGAAGTCGAGATTTTGTCACATCATACTAAAAATCATATCAGGTCTTGTTTCAGGTAGAATAAAGGGTATTTTCTTGGACGAAAGCCAAAGTAATAAAGATTTGTTTTCTTGTATTAGTACTAAATACTAGCTTTTATTTGTTTCAGTTTTAGAATAGTTTTGAAATAATATTCTTTTCCTCTGTTCTGTATTACGTTTAAAATATAGTGTTTTAAAATATGTATTCCTTTTAACATAAATGAAATAATGCTTTGTGTAAGAATGAAAATATAAATATCTAAAGTTAGTAATTCTTGATTAGCTACAAGATAAATACAAGAATTTATTCTGTGTTGCTTTAAAATGGCTGACACAGACATATTTTGATCGCAATTTGTATTGTTAAAGCCAGCAAGTCAGAAAAAGAGGCAAAATACATTTAGTAAATATTGAAATTATCTATTGGGTATCTAGAATGAATGAACCAACCTTGACTCGGCAAATATACATTGTCACTTTCCCGAACCCAAACTGACGTATTTGACTTAAAGACGTAATACTCATTCATATTTTCAACGTATATCGAGACAAAGTCCAGGAACCAGTCAGTCGACAATCCTTTCCCGTCATAGCCGACATCAACGCCAGTGATCTGAAACGGAATGTGTAAAGTAAAATAGCAATATTTCAATGTATATTGTCAAAGTTATAGCAAAAGATTAAGTCAAGTTTTTATTTATTTTACTATTATGTCCTTTCATTAAATAATCATTGACATTTATCCAAGGTATTAACCTGAAACAAAAATGTAATCTAATGAAAATGTAAACATATATTTTCATAATAATGAAAATTTTCTGGCAGAGAACAGATGAGCGCGTCATGGCAGTCAAGTAAACAGACAAACGGAAGCAAAATAACTTTACCATTCCAACACCCATTCAGACAAACATTATAGGTAAACTATCTTAATACCAGGATTATGTTACCTTACATAAATTCTTCGGGCGGACATGAAGTCAGCTAATCAATTAAAGGGCGAAAGCTTCCTTGTGAAGATTAAAAAATGGCATACTAGTATATAAGTTTGGTATATCAAAATTTGTAATATGTTTATATTTCTTATCATTAAACTTTTATTTTTACTAAAGTTCTACAGTAAGAATAAATTTATGTATCAAGGTTCATACTCTGCATCTGTACTTGAACTGAGTTATTGATATATATAATCAACAGAAAACTTTTGCTTTGTTAAATTAACTCTACATAACATCACAGCATTATTGTATTAAGATACTGTTGTCAACAAAACTTTTAAGTGAAGGTCAATATTTTGAACTTACTGGTCTAACGTCTTTAGCAGTAACTCTCGTCTCATCTACATCACCAGATTCGAATCCACCTCTAAGATATATTCTGTCTGTTTTTCCTTTCGGACCGTGTAGATAAATATATACATTAGCATCTGACCCTGCGAATGTGACGTTTCCCGTTTTGACTCTTATCAAGTAAACAGCGGCTGTAAGAAAATTTATAAAAAGGATGATATTTAAATTATATTAATTCTTTACTAATTAATCAGTTTTAAGAAATCGTCAAAGAAATCGAATTTCCTTTTGTTTTGTTTTGGTTTTTTTGCAATTCTCTCCCTTTATTTTTCCTTACTTTTGTCAAACTAAACAATTTTTGATCTGATTTTCAGACTCATTTTATGTGAAGGTAAAAAGTAGCATAAAAACTACCGTTGTTTGTTTTGATTTTGTTGTTTTCTTTTACATTTTATACGAGCGGAGGGGCATTTGTACATGTATGGTCGTCTGTTCTTTCACCTTGGCGTTTGGCACCGTCTCTGAAGAAAGTGCGTTTAAGACGTTTCTTTCAGCAGTTTTGACCCCTTTCTAAAATTTCTTTCTTTATACATATATTGTAAAATATTTTGTTTATCACAACACTTTCTACAGCGTTGTCTGTCTGTCTGTCTGTCTGCCTCATGACTGTTCGTCATCGAAAGATGCAATGCATTTCTGAAAAGAGCATGCAGATGGGGATTCGAACTCAGATCCTCACGCATCGAAAACCAACACTCTAGACCACAGACCCAAAGAATCGATTTCCTGACGCAGTTGTCGGATATTATATTTATATAATCATAGGCCGAGGTGTACTGATCCAGAACACATCCCATCTTTGGGAAGTCATCATTTATGATCACGAGTTATGGTCTCTTTTATATCAGAAATCTTGAAAGATTTATTATTATTATTATTGTTATTGTTATTAAGTCCAGGTGGGGTTATTCCGGACAAGCCCAAATATTACAGACATGGAAGTTTGTAAGAAAAAGATGCAACGTATCTTGAAAAAGGCAACACAGAGCAGGATTCGAACTCCGATCCTCCCGCATCGTATACAAATGCATTAGACCACAGAGCTAAAGAATCGGTTTTCCAGGTGTCAGAGGTGGTATTTACTAATAATAGGCTGGTATGCATTGAACTATAACACAGTCCATCAGCAGAAATTTATGTATGAAAAGATACAAATGATGTGGAGGAAGCATTTTTGCTTGAAGCAATGTATTGGAGATATTTTTAGCCTTTCCTTTTTAGGGGATTTAGCCCCGTTTAGCAGTGTTCGTGTTTTAAATGAATTAAGCTCAAATATGAACATCATGTGCAAACAATCCCCATCAATGTCTCAAACTCAAGTAATGTAATTATATAAAGGAAGTTATTTAAAAAATGGGGGGATTTTCATTTGAGTGACTTCATAAGTAATAATACATTTTAAAAAGTACATCAGATATCTGATAGTATAGAGGATACCTTTAACACATTCCACAATGTTTGACCATGTACCGTCGTCCAGACAAGTCATGCCTTCATCTGAGGATAAAATGTATCCATTTTCACACACAAAATCATCTCCAGTACCATAAGTTTTTTTTGATGATATCGACTTTGGAACATTCTGCGGAATATCGCAGGTCACTGAAAATAGAAACCGAATAAGAAAAGTAAGGCTACTTTTCTGCCAAATGTGACTTTCTACAGCATTTTATATACCTTCAGATTTTTAGCACTTAGTTGATTTTAAATCACACGAGTTAGATAGAAAATATGAAAGAAATCAAACCATGAACCTTCAGTGCAAGTACTGGTTTGGATGAAAGATGCAAGAACTTGTTTTCTAATCGGTCTTTATTTTTTTTTAAATACTTGCTAAACTAAATTAACAATAAGGTAATTCAAAGATTTGCAATAAGGAATAATCAATTTATTAAGAATTACAACTATACAATTACAAGATATTTAACTAAATAAGATTAGTCAGATACACCTTTTTCGCAATTAATTCCAGACCGTCCCTCTGGACATTCACACTGACCAGGACCGGCACATTCTCCACCGTTCTTATAACAATCTTCATCACAAATAACTACAATGAAAATACGAGCGTCATGACAAAAATTCTTTCACATCCTATCTGGCGAGAATAAACCGTAAGAGCCATGATAGCCCACCTGATAGTGAGATTGCTCTCGTGTTGTTTTTTGTTGATTTGATCAAATCTCAACCAAGGCGTTTAATGAGTCTATAGGCAATGGGAATAAAAGCAGCTGTAAGTAAGAACATGTAATGGAAATAATTTTCCTCACTAGCAATTAGTTTCATATTTAGTGGTGTCTCAAGAGAAAAATCACCAAGCAGAATAAGAAAACAATATTAATTGTATCCTTGTTTAAACAAATAGGAATACATTGATTATTAAAAAATACAAACAAACGCTGTAGAATTTATAAGTGCTTACAAAAGTTCGCGATTCCGTAATTACTATTTAGAATTTAAATTTTCTTTTTAACCAAACATGATAAAATTGAAAGATGCTCTGAAATATTAAGTATTCATGCCTTTTGAACTCTTGAGAAAGTAGGAAATACACAACACTCTCGGAAAAATCCCGCTGATCTAAAGAAGAGAAACCAAGGCAGAGTGGGAAAACTCCCGCTGATCTAAAGAAGAGAAACCAAGGCAGAGTGGGAAAAATCCCGCTGATCTAAAGAAGAGAAACCAAGGCAGAGTGGGAAAAATCCCGCTGATCTAAAGAAGAGAAACCAAGGCAGAGTGGGAAAAATCCCGCTGATCTAAAGAAGAGAAACCAAGGCAGAGTGGGAAAAATCCCGCTGATCTAAAGAGGAGAAACCAAGGCAGAGTGGGAAAAATCCCGCTGATCTAAAGAAGAGAAACCAAGGCAGAGTGGTAATAGCATAATTGAATAATTGTATAGTCATCTTTTAGTCAAGAAAATGTAAATAAACAGAAAAATCATTAATATCAAAGGCATTTAGATTTTCACATAAAGCTACTGAAAAGCCATTGAGCAACACTGGGTTTTAATCTAACTGTGTAAATGTTTTCATGTTTTGCATGTCTGTTTCAAGTCAGTGGCAAAAATTTGGGTCCAAAGTTCCAAAATACATAAGACTTCTAAATGACAAAATAATAACATTCCCAAAGAAAGTTCAAATAAGCCGAACGCGGTTTAGATGACCGCAGAAATTTACAGAAACACTACAAATTCTGTTAACTGAAAAGCTTACATTTTTCACATCGGTCTCCTTCCGTTAATAGTCTGCATCTACAGTTGTTTTCTTTGTAGCAAACTCCACCATTGGTACAATGCGGCACACATGTAGCTTACAAATATAATAAATTGAAATACTTATATAGACATTTTGGTAGGAGTAGCTTATTTGAAAGACTCTGACAGTTTTGCCGTGTTTAAACAAGTCTTGAATGAACATTAACATGTTTAAATATTCCGATAAATACTTCTTTTAAAACTGCACAATATCTCTTCAAAATACATCAAGCTATGTAATAATTGTGTCAATAATTGCTGATCTTATTAAACCAAATAATACATTCTGGAACATTTTAAAATTTATTGCTTTTCAATATGCCTATACAATGAGAGGAAATAACATAACATAACGTATAGTTTATTCGACATAAAATTGTATACATACAAAATATAGTCGACTTACAAAATTAGAAAAAACAAGGGCGATCAGTGATCACATGTGTCGCCTGATGATAGCTAATTAAACAGTAGTATTGAGAGGTGATTTGACAGTTAGAAGGCTAAAACGCATTTTTTATTCAAGGGCCATAACTCAGCCAAAAATCATTCAACCGAAAAACCTATTAGACATGCGCAAGTACTTGAGGTACCGATCAATCCTGTAACATTTCATTTAAATTGCTTTAGCAGCATAAGAGAAGTAGTGCGGACAAACTTTAAAAATTGAAATAATTAAAGGGCCATAACTCTGACAAAAGTCATTGGACTGGAAAATGCTGATGATATGCACAACTAGACTTGGTACTGATCATCCTGTAAAGTTTGGATGAAATCGCATCTGTAGTTTCAAAGGAGTAGTCCGCACAAGTTTTTTGATGATCAGACAGACAGACGGACGGACGGACAGACAGACAGATGATGTAGAAGTGATTCATATATGTCATGGCTACTTTGTAGCATGTCACAGCTACTGTGAAGCCTGCAACACAAAAATCATTATTTGGCCAAAACGCCTTTTTCATTCAAGGGCCATGACTCAGCCAAAAATCATTCAACAGAAAAACCCGTTAGATATGCGCAAGTACTTGAGGTACTAATTAATCCTGTAAAATTTCATTCAAATTGCATTAGTAGTATAAGAGAAGTAGTCCGGACAAACTTTAAAAATAAAAATCATAAAAGGACCATAACTCTGACAAAAATCATTGGAATGGAAAATGCCGACGATATGCACAACTAGACTTGGTACTGATCATTCTTGTTAAGTGTGGATGAAATCGCATCAGTAGTTTCTGAGGAGTAGTCCGGACAAGTTTTGTGACAGACGGACGACGGGGAAGTGATCCCTATATGTCGCGACTACTTTGTAGCAGGCGACACAATAAGGAACAGGTTAAAGCAAAACTAATTAATTAGGATAAAATAGAGTATTGCCGTTATATTTTTGATATTAATTGAGTTAATTACCTTCCTGCCCAAGGAGAACTGTATCTATGACAGCTTTCACATCACCACCAATATTAACGACTTCCGTGCTAATAGCCTCAACGTTATTTTCTAGTGCAGATAACCTGGTCTCAATTTTTTTTTCTGTCCGGTTTTCAAGAGTTGTGACAGCAGTATGAACTGATTGGACTTCCTTTTCAATTAGAGAAATGTTTTTAGACAATTGTTCTTTATACCTATCCATTTGACCATCAACACCTTTAAGATACGTATCAAATTTATCATCAATATTTTTCTTGAAGTCCTTTACAGTTTCATTTATTTTGTTTAGATAGCCCGTTACTTTAATTTCTGTCTGACGTCTCTGTATTTTCTCCGACCGAATGGCTTTTCTTACCAACTTATTAAGTTCTAGAACTTTTCTTGAAACTTTGGCACGTTCAAGTAATGTGGATTCGATGGAAGATATTCTATTTTCTAGTGCAAGGAACAGTTCACTCTCTGAAAGGAAAAAGAGACTGAATTAGAGAATATAAAGGTCCTTAATGATGAGATATGTTCTTGGACTTGTTCTAAATAACAGATAAAGAATCATACAAACTAATTCAAAACAGATATAGATCTTTGTAATCAGGAAAAGGATGCGCCTGCTGAGTAATTGCTGGAAAAATGCAACCGGGACAATCTAACAGATGATTGTAAAATCTTGTACCAAATAAACATGTTTTGTAATTGGTCAGAGGTTTTTTTCAGGGTATAATGCACTAAATGAGCACATGCTGTTTGGAGATTTTTGTACAGGACTTGTTTTACTTATATATTAAAACAAACTTAGGGCCACAGCTCAAGTAAAAATGTGTGCACTGAAAAAACCCCACACCTTTTCTGTCAATAATACCTGGCTGATCAATGATCATTAATTTGTGCAGATTTTATACAGGTCGTACAAATAAAGGAAAGTAATCAAAGTGTTTATAATTGGGCTAAAAAATCCTAGCACATCTACGCTAAACACAATTTTCGGTATGACCTCAAAACAACTAAGATCAGTGAAACTCACTCAAGGTCTATTAGCAAAATGTCAAGATTGTCCTAGTCTTAACCAGTCTTTTATCTAACAATAGCCTCATTGCAATTTATAGTAGAAAAGTGTCCATATGGAACGTGTGCCCCCAGGAGTGTCGGTTCCATAGTCAAGGTGTTTGACGTGGGTTGTCAAAGTATTTTTAAATCAATTGAAAAGCCCCAAGTGTACAACTTCACTTTCTGGTATATTCAAGTTAAGTTTTGTGTGTTTGCTTAACACATGTTACAAACTTTTTTGTAGCTTTTTTCACAAAATCAAGGGTCATAACTCTGCTCTCCCTCGGAGAAGGGAGACGAAAATCCCTAGGTGTGCAAATTCATTTGCTGACAAAAACGTATTGGTAGGTATTTGACTATGAGGCCATAACTCTGCTTTTCCTGAATGGAGGGAGACAAATAATCCAAGGTGCACAACTTCACTCGCTGTTCTGTATCCCTTTGGTGTTTCATAGCCCTAAGTGTAAAAGTGTTGGCTGAGCGCACGACACCAACTTTCGGACAGACACACAGACAGACAAAAGCAAATCTAAGTGCCCCACTAATAGAAGCACAAACATATTATAACTACTCTTACCACTGCTGCGTGTCAGGCCTTCAGTTGGCGTGTTCCCCTGCACCTCCAACTCAATCTGTTCAAGTCTTGACACCAGATCCATGTTCTGCAACTTGAGATCGAAGATTTCTTTTGTTAACACAGCTCTTATATTGTCACATTTGCACGTACTTTCTCTACAAAGCGTGCACTTGAAATTAAAAAGTAATATAATCACACACGTTTGGTACAAATATATCAGCTCCATTATATATTGGTGTTGCTGATTGTCCTTGATTATATATCCTGTCTGCATGGAATAAATTCCAACAATGTTTATGCTTTGAAAAACAGATAAATGAGCAACTGAGAGAATAGCTAAAGGTAGAAACGTAAATTCTGGCAGCTTGCCTCGTTTCAAGATCGAAACAGATAATTAACCGAAATTTCATAGAATAATTTAGTACGGATGACATTCGATATTTTGAACGTAGCTTGAAATTAGAGATATGTGTTAAGTGAACTTTACAAGAGTTTATTCGAAATTTGTTTATGATGATCAAAGTTTAGTCTTGAAAAACTGGCCAGATACTGCAGATTAAGGTCTTAATGTGAATCTCACATTTTGCTACGCAGATTCTCCCTAATCTGGTCTTATGGTTTCGTAAAAAAACATAATTACACAGTCTACAAGTTCCTACGTAAGTCTACATTTGTTAAGGTAAAGTCAAACCAAATCATAAACAACATAATTTAATCATTTTTTTATTATTTTCTTTGAGAAGGATACCCTTCCATCACTACTATCCCCCAATTTGCCCAAGTTTTATCATAAGCTTATATTTATACGTTTTTACTATGATTTTATCATAAGGAATTGGTTTTTAAAGAAGTGGAAAAAAGCATATCAGGAAAAAAACACAGTAAAAAACACAGCCCCCCTACACAGTCAAAACACACAGCCTCCCTACACAGTCAAATACACAGCCTCCATACACAGTCAAAAACACAGCCTCCCTACACAATCAAAAACACAGCCTCCCTACACAGTCAAAAACACAGCCTCTTACACAGTCAAAAACACAGCCTCCCTACACGGTCAAAAACACAGCCTCCCTACACAGTCAAAAACACAGCCTCCCTACACAGTCAAAAACACAGTCTCCCTATACAGTCAAAAACACAGCCTCCCTACTTATTATCATAAGCTTATATTTATACGTTTTTACTATGATTTTATCATAAGGAATTGGTTTTTAAAGAAGTGGAAAAAAGCATATCAGGAAAAAAACACAGTAAAAAACACAGCCTTTCTACACAGTAAAAAAACCCAGCCTCCCTACACAGTCAAAACACACAGCCTCCCTACACAGTCAAATACACAGCCTCCATACACAGTCAAAAATACAGCCTCCCTACACAATCAAAAACACAGCCATCCTACACAGTCAAAAACACACAGCCTCCTACACAGTCAAAAACACAGCCTCCCTACACGGTCAAAAACACAGCCTCCCTACACAGTCAAAAACACAGCCTCCCTACACAGTCAAAAACACAGCCTCCCTACACAGTCAAAAACACAGCCTCTCTACATAGTCAAAAACACAGCCTCCCTACACAGTCAAAAAACACAGCCTCCCTACACAGTCAAAAAACACAACCTCCCTATACAGTCAAAAAACACAGCCTCCCTACACAGTCAAAATGTAGAGGAAAAAAAGCATAAATTCATTTAAAGATCCATTAAAAAGGGACACCCTAAATAATTAACGAAAGGAGAACCCTAGGTTCCCCGCATTGGAACGGTTAGTGACAAAACATTTGCCACTGGGGGTATAAATCACGTCTGGAAAATACACTGCTGAGAATAAATCGTATATATTGAAGCAAATAAAACACCATAATACTATTTTGCTGTTGAAACTTACATTTTAGTCTTCATCATTTTTTGACTTATTTTGTTAGCTAGTACTTTAATATTAAAGTACAGAACAAACAGCTAAATATATATATATTCTTTTATTATAGTCTCATCATTGTACATCAATACATACATATTTACAACGATAAAACATGTAATAAATTGTACAATGTCATTCACATTTGAATTATAAGAGACTGTGATAGATTTGTAGATAAAAGATAGGTAAAACAAGAAAAAGAGTATTTCTAGCAGATCAGACCTAGCCATGATAATTTAACTTCTTCGTACTTAAAAACATTTAGTACATTTACAGTTAAACATAACCTTATATTATTAAACAGTGTGTTAAAATTCAAGACAACTGGACTAAAAAAGAGCTATGTCTAACCAGTTTGAAATATAACCAGTTATACATCTTACAGCAAATTAAAAGCTACAGAACTGATAATATACAATACAGAACATAGGTATACAGAAGTCCTGTTTGTTGTTAACCTGAACTAAAATATAATATAATAGTAGCCCTATAATGCCAGTTCCATTCATACATGTATTATATTACTTTAAAACAGCGTAAAATAATAAAATGGAGTTTGAGATTAAATTCTTATGAAGCAATTTGCAGGTTCCCTACTATGCTCTAATGACACCAATATTATACATGTAGCTTTGCTGAAATTGTCTAGAGCTATTTAACATACAGTTTAAGATACAACCAATTCATATAAAAATTCATTTCTTCTTCTTAGAATATGAAAGCAGGTTTTGGCTGTAAAACGAACAAGCGATTTATTTGTAAAAACAAATAAAAACTTTTCATTTTCAGAGTAATGCATAAATTCTGATTCTATATCTGATGCTTTACTGAATAGTTCTTGCCGTAAATCATTATATAGTAAACATTTCATGATAACATGTCTCTCATCTTCAATATTTTCATTACAAAATGGACATATTCTTTCACGTATATCTAACCTTTCATATCTTCCAGTCTCAATACGAATTGGTGCTACACCTATTCTAAATTTAGCCATAGTGGCTCTATGTGAACGTGACATGATAGTTTTACAATAAACCTCTGTTTCAAAATTGGTTTTCAACAATTTGTATGTACGTAACTTATTTCTACCTCTTTTGCTCGGACCTTGAGGAGCATTCACATTAGTTGTCCATTTAACAATATATTCATTCATGGACAATTCAGTAACTTTATCTAACATACCTTTCTTGGACAGGTTTAGTGTTTGACTACCAAGCTCTTCACAACTTATTTGCTTGAATTTTTTACATATTCTAAAACACCAATTTCTACACTTATTATTGCTTTGTTTATAACAATAATCAAAAATTCTGTAATTGACTCGTGTTGCTGACATACTACATATTCTATACCAATAGTTAGTAAAAGCTATTATTTGTCTCACTGATGTGGGCCGCCATCCCATTTCTCCGGCTACAGCAGCTGACGGAGCATATTTTGATACACCCAGAAACAAACACATTGCTCTGTTTTGTATTGAATCAATGCATGTAAATGTCTGAGTTCCCCAAATAGCTGCTGCACCATATCCAATGTCTGACCATACCAGCGAGTCAAACAATCTTGAAAAAACATCAACCGGCATACCTCCTAAGACTTTAAACTTTGCAGTTAGCAAACCAAGTGCCCTGCTTGCAGATTGCGCTACATATTTAGCTGTTATGTTAAAAATCTAAGAACTGATCTAGAGTAAGACCTAAATAAACATATTTGTCAACAATTGTAATAGTATCTTTACCACAGTTAAACAATTTGTTGGTTAGAGGTGTATGTCGTGGTCTAAAGTGTACCACATTACTTTTATCTGAGTTAACAAAAATTTGATTTTCCCTAGACCACTCATGCAATAAATTTAAAATTAATTGCAGATCATTTTCAGATAATAAGACTATATCGTCGGCATATAATAAAATACAGACTTTTTCACCATTACCTATGTCAATACCATATCCTAGAGTTTTCAACTTTACAGCTAGATCATTGATAAAGAAACTAAATAAAACTGGTGATAAACCACAGCTTTGTCTCAAGCCTGTTTTAACCTTAAACCAGTCTGTAAGAGAACCATTAACTTTAACACACGAAGATGTACGATCATACAATGACTTTATAGCATTATGCATTTTACCATGTATACCTGTACTGCTCAACTGTACTGCTCAACTTCTGCCAGAGGCGGCCTCTCTGGACTGAATCATACGCCTTTTTAAAAGCAATAAATGCAGCAAATGTTGACAATTTATGTTTTATATTAGTTTCAATTAGACTAAATAGCACTAAGATGATGCACCATCAAATTAACGAAACCGTTAGTGCTTTCTAAAGACCTGTAAATTTGGGTTTGAATTCACAAATGGGAATGGCAAACGTTAGTAATATATTAAACGTTTTGAATTTTACAGTGATTTTAATAAGCCTTCTTCATGTTGCAACTCGGTTATATGGTTGGGGATAAAACCTCATCAAGATGCCAGTTGATGTCAAAAAGATTAATGGTCAAATGATTTTCTGCTTCTGTGATGACGCTAGAAAGATTCTTTTTGTCTTTTAAAGCGGTTTCGTTCAATGAACTTTAATCTGTCAAACCATTTTTTTCTCTCTTAAAACCTGCCTCGTGCTCTTTTGAATTAGGAATACAGACCTTTACGTTTTAATTGCATACGCATTTGATTGGGCAAAATAAGTTCAAATCTTGAGAGAAAACACCTTCGTGCAAATAATTCTTTTTCATGCGTATTTACAGTAGTTCGTCACACAACCTCAGCCACCTCCCTGGCTCGGACAGAACGCTTCGAAATACGGTTCGAAACCTAGCCATGGCCCAAACACACAGCCCCATACCTGTACCTGGTCCACTTTTGTATACGAAAAGAAGGCATGTTGACGTAGGTGCACAAGCTGTAGTTCAGCGATACAACCCCACTGAGGTGAGTGCGATACTCCGTCGTGTAGCTGGGATGTCCTTCCCCCTCCTCACCTCCCAGCCCCTCTCTCGATATTTTGCTCAGAGACCTGATATTTTGCTCCGACCCGATATTTTGCTCCGACCGCCATGTTTATTTTTTTGCAAGGGGTGATTAACGTATAAAAACTTGCGTCGAATACGTAGTAGAGTTATTTTTCCTTATATAATAACGTATTAAGGGTTATAGGGGAACTGTCAATCATTTAAGAGTGACTGAATCGATTTTGGAGGTAAAACCATTTTATAAAGGCAGTTTCAGCTTATATGTATCATTTGATGCGGAATTATTACGCGTACAACATCGCTATGGATAATAAAGAAAAGGAGCACATTTTACAGCAATATTATTTTGACGAGAAAAATCCCGCTGCGTATGCGGGTGGCAAGAAGCTGTTTAGTGTTCTGGATAAAAAGTTTCCGGAATTGTTTACGATTACTGCCATAAAACAATGGCTTAATGAAAAAATTTAAAAGGAGTTCCTCTCAACAAAGTCAGGTACCGCGTTCAGAAATGTATATACGGATGGTTTTACCGGTAAAACAGACAACAGCCATAGCCAGGAGTATGCTGGAACGTCAGCAATAACCTGAAAAACTAATTTATAAAATGATGAAATTATACTTTGTAAGGACGTTCCACTGTATGAAACTACTGAAATTACATCTTAAGGTAATAAGACCCACCATTTGACTTAATACATTGTGTTATGATATTTTTGAGATGGATATAAATTTTCTACTGTACTGAAAAGACAATTCAAAAGTCAGGCCTTGCCACCCGTAGACTGCTTACGAATAATAATATACGTCACATGAGCAAGAACAAAAAACACTGTTGTCATAATTTGAAACAAAGGGCGAAAGAAGATTTCGACTAATTTATTTTTGTTTTAAAGTCTGGTCACAACAGCTGTTTCGTTGTGCGAGAACAAAGACCATGCTAGTTTGTTGTTGTTACCGTGTAATTCCTTGCAAGTGAATATAGTTTAAACTCGAGCATGTCTTCAATTACCAGTCTTTGTCTTAAAATTTCTACAAAGTAACCGCAACATACAGGGATCACTTCCCCGTCGTCTGTCTGTCTGTCTGTCCGTCCGTCACAAAACTTGTCCGGACTACTCCTCAAAAACTACAGGTGCAATTTCATTCAAACTTTACAGGAATGATCAGTACCAAGTCTAGTTGTGAATACC
The DNA here is from genome assembly GCA_012932295.1 of Cyclina sinensis. Classification (NCBI taxonomy): domain Eukaryota; kingdom Metazoa; phylum Mollusca; class Bivalvia; order Venerida; family Veneridae; genus Cyclina; species Cyclina sinensis. The sequence continues at coordinate 34,941,289 of JAAONU010000006.1, read as the reverse complement.
GACGGCATTTTCCAGTGCAACGATTTTTGTCACAGATATTACCCTATAATGATTTTGATTTTTAAAGTTTGTCCAGACAACTTCTCTTATACTACAAATGCAATTTGAATAAAATGTTACAGGATTAATCGGTACCTCAATTTACATTTCCAACAAACTGTCCAATCACCCCTCAATACAATATATCATCAGGGGACACATGTGATCACTGATCGCTCTTGTTTCACAGTTTAATGTGGTATTGATGAAAATAGATTGCAAATTAGATAAGGGAAAAAATGCACTGAACAGCTGTAACTCGTGCTTCTCTGAATAGTTTAACCAATGTATAACGTCTCATTATAAACGTATAACACTATTTATTAAACCCATAGTCAGTTGTCTTGTTGAAAAAAGAATGTTTCTAATATAAAATATAAAGTATTCGAAAATGCTTACCTATTCGCAAGCATTGGAAATGTTCCTTGAATATAAAAGATGTGGTCTGGCATTTAAAGCAAAGTATTTACTCGAAAATATTGATAATGTACTACTTTGCGTGAATACAGATCGCCAGCGATCCGTTGATAGTAAGATTGGAATTCAGTTGAAATTGAATCTTTATAAAAATGATATAGAAGAAGCTTCCAATGACCCAGAAATGACAAAGGTTGTAGAGGCAAAATGTTAAGACGAAAATAGGGACAGTTTTACCGACGAAATAGGTATGTTATTATTGATGCTGTTTATATACTTTGATCATTTTTATAGCGGTCGAATTATTTAACAAAGTCAAAAAAAAAAATATTTACATTTCATTGTAGTTGAAAAACTCGGGTATCCAAGCATTCTCTTTTTTTATTTGTTTTATAACTATTGTATATTTTGATGAAGTCTTGAATTCGTTAAGGTAAATTTACTGTTAAAATAAAAACCAAACTAATTTTTTTTCAGCAAATATTGGAAAGGAAGATATAACTGATAACGAACCTGTCGTCATAAGCGACAGTGATGAGAACCTTCCGAGGTTTTTGTTTCCAAAATCGTTACCTGAAAATACACTTTCGATTCAAACGCCGTCGAGAGAACAAAAAAACACACATAAAAGGTTCAGCAAGATACTGTCCATAAAAAAAGAAAAAGGTTAAACCGACGGCAACCATCGCTTCGGTCACCGAACCAGAAGCGATCGCCAGTACATCTTCAGCAGGAGAAGATTATGTACAGCAATTTGGTGATTGCGTACGGCATGAATTGCCTTAATGTATCATTTGTTTAGATGATCAAAAGGACCAGCACTTTTTCCATGCGAACATACGTTTTATAGAAAGTGTGCTGCAACAAATACAAGATGGTTGTGTATTGTCACAGTGAAATAACGGGTTCCAAGGGGTGTCATCGCCGGGGGTGGCAATGTTGGATAAGCTCCCATTGCCTAAAAAGTGCTCCCAATGGCTTGCGTAAAATATAGCCTCTGACTACCAAGTCCAGCTCCTGGCCTGCACGCGTGGCTTGTAATTAGCCCGGCGGACCTGCTACTACTAACAGGAGAAGGGGCGAAGGCGGACCCGTGGCGCCATAACCACTGCTTCGGGTAGATGGAGCTCGTTAGCCTGGGAAGGCAGTCTGTCTAGGAGAAGGAAAACTCTTATTCCAAACCAAGGGAGACAACCCTTCCAAAAACACCACTGCCTTGTGGTCAGTCGTTGGGTCGACAAGGGCTTTGGGAGAGGTAACCCTAATCAACCTAGAGAGTTAAAATCGGAGATGCTGGGCCATTGGCACTCTCTAACAAACCACGGCATCACGTAACTACGCTATGACTACACGATCATACGGTATTCATCGATGTGGTGCTGGATCTTTGGAATCCCTCCAGGGAGATACAGTGCCGGGCTCTGAGCTTCGACAGAGTCCACCCAAAGCTACTGGGGGTTACTCCTTCTATCATACCAAGAGGAGACCAAAGGGCTACAACAAGCTTAGGAGGAGGAAAGTCCAACAGCAACACTTCAAAGTGATGCAGTGGAACGCAGAAGGAATCTTCAACAAAAAGACTGAACTACAGCACTTCCTTCATAAGAATGACATCAATGTCTGCTGCATTCAGGAAACACACCTACAACCAGCGAAATCCTTTAAGGTCAGAGGATACCAGTGCTTCCGAAGCGACAGGGCTGGAAGAAAGAAAGGAGGCATCATGACATTAGTCAGGAATAACATCAATGCTATCCAGACTAAAACGCATATGGATGACTCGGAATCCCAAGTACTGAGCCTCAGAAAGAATGACTTCGAACTGACTCTTGTGAACATGTACTCTCCAAACGACAAAGCTCTATCCCTAGACCATATTCCAACAGAGGCAACAAACTTCATGGTTGTTGGAGACTTCAATAGTCACTCACGAAGCTGGGGATATGACCACTTGGACATCCGTGTATCCCTGTATTGGTATGAAAGATGTCTTGTTAGCCAATATATGTGTGGAATACAATGACACCAATGAGATTTCAAAATTAGGTGGGACAGGCTTTAGTCTGTTGTTTTACCAACAGAGTTGGCTGGGCGCTTGCCGTGGTTCTACCGAACGCTGACACCACAAGTTTAATGAGTCAAATAGCTCAGCCGTCTCACCAGTGTCCTGTGCTCAACGCTTGTTAAACTTTATTCTTAATGATCTACAGATAACTCTTGAGTACATACATACAGGATATAACAAGACAATACAAGTTGTGTCCCTTACATTACCTTGCAATACATGACACTCGAGAAGATAAGTTCTAGGGAGTTTCATACATTTTCAAACAAACATCTAGACAAGTCAGTTGAACCAGATTTTGCTGAACTGCACATTTGAAACGTTGACATTTTGTTAGTCTTTACTGGTTACTATTCACACTTTGATTCTATAAGAGCGCAATCCATCAAAAATAATTATAGCAATAAGAGAGACAACTCATGCATTACCCTTTTCATTGTTACTTCCCGTCCTATCTGGAAAATTCTACAATTTAATGGTATAGCGTAGAAAATTCAAACTGATGATAAAAACAGCTAGTGTTACATCAGAAAACAAGGACAGTTAAAAGTTCGACATAAACAACGGCGTAATTCATTTGTAAGAGAGAGCATTCATAAAGTAAGATTGTTAGTAACTGTGGTTGTTGTATCAAAACTAATTTAGCAGGACAGAATTTCATATTTCGCAAAGGGATTATTTAATTATGTTGAACAAACTTGGAAGACAAGTGCGACCGTTAGTCTGCAAGCTAGGTCAACGGTATATGTCATCGAAGCGAAACGTGCCAATAGTAGCACTATGGCGGTCAAGAAGTATGTTTTCGGATTTGTTCCGAGACCCATGGCGGGAGGCGAGAGATATGGAACATCACTTTGACGAACTGTGGAGAGGTATGGAGAGAATGATGATGCCCCGTTACTTTGACGGATACTACACCTAGCCACGCGAGAAAGCAAGGTCAGATGTGTCACATGTAAGTAGTTTTATATTTACGACGATTTTTTCAAATACTAATATATGATCTGGGTTTTGATTATAAAAGCAAATTTAATATTGTAGATCTATACAAAAATAATAAAACTATATGCATAGTGTCAGAAAACTGTGTTAAGTGTACTATTTGTTGTTATCATAGCTATATACTGCTGCTGCAGCTGCTATTGCTCTTCCAGCTGCGACGTTTGTAAAATGGGATAGATTTTCATGGAGTCTGAAAACATGTGTAATGTCGGGGGATTGCCAAACCTCGGCTGATTTTATACAGTGTTTTTTGTACGTTTTCAATAGATTTAAACATTTTCATCTTTTACATCAGCTTCAGCCTGTAAGCCTATGCATTCAGTATGGAGTATTTATTCATACCCACCGTGCCAAGTTTTTACGTTCCAGTGATACAATTTTTATTCTGTTTTGAAACCTATACACTTGTTCCACTTAGATTTTACTACCCTTTCAGCTAAAATACGACAGTACAGGGTTTGAACTCAAGCTGGAAGTTTGTGAGTTTGACCCCTCCGACTTGAAAGTGAAAATGGTGGGAAATACACTAACAGTAAGCGGGAAACACAAGAATAAAGCAGACGACCATGGCTTTATCTCTAGAGAGTTCCACCGAGAGTTAACTATACCAGAGGTAGGTACTCAATTATTATAAATCTACTTCAATGCTCGTGCATCTTGAATAACAACTTTACCGCTTCTCATCGCTTCATCTGCAAGTCTTTTGCATGACCCGCCTAACCCGTCGCACGGACCCTTGCCGTGTCCGGCCTTAAAATAGTTCCATCTTGCTGTGATTCCGTATCTGCTTCTGTGGTTAGCTATGAAGTTAAACATATATTTGTTTCTATATTGGCCAGTGGGCGAATCACTCCAATAGTGAATGCATTTTACATTCTCGTCAATTTCCTTCAAATATGACATGAGCTCATCAATGAATGCGATGACAGTAGAGGGTTTGTGCGACATTTCATCTGACACTATAACAAAACTTCTATGCTGCAGTTCACCATCTTTACGATAATATGCTACCACAGGGTGGAGTGTCACTGTGGGTTGGTTGAAATAGGCACTTTGAACATCTTCTAGTGATTTGCAGGAATAATTTTCTGCAAAGTCTAACTGTAGCAACAGTTCATGGTCGGGTAAATTCTCTTTCAATTTACGAATCTGATCAAACTGTGTATGAACTCTATTTACATGACCATCAAACTCCTCGAATTGCTTCTTCACGTACGCAACAAATTTCTCTGAATCTAACTGAGACTCTACTATCTTTGTCACATACTTCTTCTTTCCCTTTTCCTCTACTTCAATTCTTGTCCAATGGCCAATCGTTACAATGTCTCCGGCTGTTTCTGTAATTACTTCTGCACTTGGAATCTGACTACTAGCTTTTTCAGGATTCAGTAAAACATTAAGTCCAATCCTTCTCAATGTTTTTACTGTAAGTGCCGCATTTTGATGTTTAGTGCAAAGGCAAGCGCTTCTACTTGAGAACGCTGCTGTCAAACTGTATTTCGGTCGCAATCTACAAAAAGACGTAAAGGACACATCTATGCCTGGATTTTCAGATTTAAATTTTCTGTATGAATTTGTCAAGTAGTCTGTTAGAACGTGTGTTTGAATTTACTCGCCTTTCTTCAGTCTTTTTACATCATTCTTTCCTGGTTGCATTCTACTATTATCTTCTCGCTTCATGAACGTCTCCACTTCACTCTTAAATCTGTCCACTTTACTTCTTCTGCGTTTCTTTTCTATTTGGTGTACTTTACCTTTGATTCGTCCAAGTTTATGTCTACACAACCCAGTTTTCTCAGCAAGTGATTTTGTGCATCTGTACTTTTTCATGTTTTTCCCGGATGCTATATTATGAATAGCATCTATTTTACCTTTTGATGTTTCCGCCTTTGCTTCTTTTATTTCACTAAACAGAACATTGCCTAACAACAACGGCTTTTTCAGTTTATCTTTCTGTTCGTTTGTCAAGGTTGCTTGATTCATGATCTCTTCTGTTTGTTTTCTTGGAGTCATATCGTTTTCAGGTTTGTTGGCTGCCTGTTCTTTGTTTTGAGCTTTTTTCAACCTCTGTATCGATCTTTGTGCTGACCGTAACTTTGTCTCAGCTTTATCCCTTTCTTCTTCTAGTTTTTTGATTCGTGATCTTGCATCAGACGCTTCACGTTTCCATCTTTTAATTGCACCTTGCTTTCTGTTACTAACCCTCGGGAAACTCATTCGGACTGTCATATGACCCCTGTCAGCTGATGTAGATGGTACTTGGTCGCTTTCATATCCGCTTGTTTCTGTATTTAGAGACTAATTTCTAGCCCTTACTGCTCGTTTTCGTTCATAAAACGCATGCAGTTTTTTTACGATTATTCTCATTTCTTTTCTTTCTGTCATTTTCAGACAGTGCTGAGGAAGGGACATAACTATTTCTCATACGCTCCCTCTCACGTTTCAGATATTCTTCATTGTTTTTATCTTTGAGTCTTTGTCTATATGCTTTTTGAATTTCAGCTCTTCTCTTCCCCATTACGGTAGATACCTGAAAGAAAATAAATATAAACTTTCGTTACCATTGTAAAACTTTCGTTACTGTATTTGAAACGATATCAGGATACACTAGTGCCAATAAAGTTTAAAATTGGACCGTACGTGCCTACTCAAGTTAAATATCATTTTTTTATTTGAAATCAAAAATACTTCAAGTTATGAGTAGCTTTTCTTTAGCAGGGTTCTCTGCTAAAGGTTTTAAAACTCTTCTACTGTTCCATCTACTTACGTATTATGCTTTTTATTGCATACCTGTTGAGAACCTATAGTTACCCATTACAGATTGGTTATACATCATGTTAGAATACGTGTAGGTTTTTATGTAACACAATTCCCTTTAACCTTGTGTAAACTACATAATCACATGTGTAAAACCTTCGTTACCGAAAGGTAACGAAAGTTTGTCTAATAAAAAACATGTGAAAACTAAAAATGGGAGACAACTGTGCTACTACAGGCATTTTGTTTTTAAGATCCAATGCTTCATGTACAGAATTAGAAAAAACGGGCAAAAATACTGTCTGTTTTCATACTCAGTAAGGGTGCATAGAATACACAATAGTATCATACTTACTCTCGAGTGATAAAAGGCAGGTTCGGCAAGCAATGACAAATTCTAGAAAGTAAAATTTTGTTTCAAAATGGCGCCGCCTTTAAACAGCATACGGTGACGTCACATTTAAAGCGTTATTTCTGATGTAGTTGTTAATTTCGCATTTCGGTATCGAAAGTTTAAGTAACGATGGTTTTATGTCATTCATCTTTTAAACAATTTTAAAGTTAAATTTGTCGCCATGGCTTTGTTTTATCTCACTAGAATTTCGAGTATAAGCCGTACATTCTAGTAAATGCAAAGTGACATTGTGTCATTTGTATGCTGCATGAAAAACAGTAGTAACGAAGGTTTTGCAATTTACTTCAGCATTGATTAGGTTTAATTTACAGCTTTCATCATCACATTAAGGACGTGTTTTTGTATGTTTTTAGTTGTTCAAAGTTTTGATATATTGTAAACATTTTTATACCAATCATTGCAATGAGAATAAATATATAAATAGGAGAGTTTAATGTATTCTGAAAAATCAGTAACGAAGGTTTTTTAGGTCCATGAAATTTGGCGACAAGCCTAGGTATAGATGAACATCTCTTGATTTGTGAAAGACTTGGCTGCAAATCTTGACACATTTCTAACAACTTATGCTTGAGGCATTCTCTTAATACAAAACTAGTTTAACACTGACTGAGCTATTGAACTACAAAATATCATACGAGCAATGCTAATTACTCCGACGGCGACAGTAACGAAGGTTTAATTTTTGACCATGAAATTGCAGCTATGAAATGGAACTCTCCCACCAGTGCAGTGAAGTTTTGTTTTCTTAATTCTTCTCATGGCACTGCTTAATGCCATAAGTCATTACTCAATGTTTGATCGTTATTTTAACTACTCTAGTTGGAAAAGCTATGTGGACTTGCTTATTGAAAAACAGTGTGAACACTGAAAAAATGATGACCGAACCGACCGACGGACGAATGATAGTAAATGAATGAATGAATGAATGAATGATTGAATGAATGAATGAAAATCCAGTTTCATTTGCAAAGATAAAGTAGTCTAAAATAACAGGATTTACTTTTGTCCGTATCTAATTTAATTCCTCGAGACAACCCACGTGACCACAGCTGATTTTGCATTTAGTTATGTGTCGTCCATTTACGTGACGCTTCTTACAGATTTGTATAAATCGGGTTGTATTAAGTGTGTTTGAGTAGCGAAAATATTTTTATTTTATGTTTTCCAATGAATTTATAGAGTTTTCTCAGTGAAACAAAGTTGATATCCTTTGTTGTAAAATTGTGGATTAACATTTTTATTTTCACTGTTTCTGACGAACTACTTTTTTTAATTTTATTTCTTTTGTGTATGTTTTGTAATGTTTTAATTTTCATTTGACAATTGCGTTAGTTTAAATGAAATTAGTTGTTTTTTTTTTCAGTTTCTTTAGATAATAAAGATAGATAAGATGTTTGAGATACATGTATCTGAAATAAATCTCAGAACTATTTTCTATTGCTTTATCAATAGATATCGGAAATAAAGCGGCTATTTTTGGGACCTCCACAGGGAACAAGAAATTCTAAGTTTTGGTTTGTGAAGAAAACATGAAATAAAAAGAAAATTTGTTTGTTTTAATGAAATATCAATTTTATTTCACTCGTGAGGACCAAGAAACTGGCATTTTCACTCATAGCTACGCCACTCGTGAAAATATGTAAATATGTAATTTTTTTTTTTTTGGGGTCTTCATTCGTGAAATAAAATCGATATTTCGCTAAAACAAACAAATATCCTCTAAGTCTCCTGTCATTTTGATACAGTTTATCTGTAAGTGCAATAGGCCTAAGTCATTTTATATTAAATAGACAATAAAGACGGTTTTATTAACTTTCTGTTATCTCAGTGTATTTCAATTTATTGCAAAAGGAAACATCAGATATTATTTCTTTTTATCATAAAGAGAAACATGTTATCAAAATTAGTGAATTTTTTAGGATGTTGATCTTGACACGATGACGTCATCGATTAATGAAGAGGGTGTGCTAAAGATCCGGGCTGACCTAAAAGAGGTCGAGAAACGTGTGGAGAAAACAATAGATATTCAGAAAGAGCAGAAAGAGATTTCTGAAAAATCGGATTGAATAGAATGTATAGATTCTTCACAGAAAAACGTTCACACAGTAAAAAGCCCACAGAAGAACATTTTGTGTTAAAAAAACATTCAGATCGAGGCTGCAAATTCAGTTCGAGGCTGAGAGTACTTACGAGTCATACCATGGTGGTCAGGCATACTTGCACCATGTTTAGATATATTTTTATATTAAATTATGAAATTGACGTTTTTAAAAAGACTTTGAAAGAACATTTAGGAAAAACTTTTTTATATTATATAGAGTCTCGCCAAGCGAAACGCAAATTTTCACTTATAAACAAAATATTTTTTTTAACTGCTACCTAAATGTGTATGTATATGGGTGGTTTTTGAGAAGCATGAGAAATAAAGTCGTGACCTGGAGGCCAAAATGATAGAACGGCATAATAGTAGCTTTTTTTTCAGGAAATGTTTAAACAGATAGTGAAATAAGTTCACATTTGAGTTTGTGATAATGTACATGACACGGAAATGTAAAGTACATGTTTTTGTTTCCTTTAGGTCTTTTTCTAGTAACTGTGATGAAGAACCTTTGAAACTTGGTTCAAGATAAGCTTGACCACCACAAAAGTACAAAAATTTATTGTTATTGAAACTGTTTCAAAGCTAAAAATAAAGTATTTGGATTGTTTTGTTATTATTCGCGCGCACGCCAGAACGAAAGATCAACATTTACGAATTTTTAAAATGTCGTTTCGTTATGTTGCGTACGCCACTACGAACAACCGAAATGTCCTAAATCAGCCACTATGCATACGGATGCTATTTTTTGTGCATACGCTTTTCTTTGGATATATACGGTGGCACAGATGTGACATACAGAACTTTTGTTGTTTTTTTAATTGCACCTCTTTTTATCTCGTTCCAACGAGATACTAACCCATATGCCAGTGTGCACTAGACAGTAACAAAGTGTTGGCCTACTCGATTCAGATTCACGGGATAGGACTTTGAACACTGGAAGTTAATTCTAAGGTCGAACTTTGTTTTTACCTTTTAGGCAATACTAGGCTATGTTTTTATAAACACGAAAGAAAAACATCACCTGCCTCCAAATTGTTGTTTTTTCTTGGCGCACCTTAGCCACCGGGACACTCGCGTCTCATTTGAGCCGTTGCATTGATCGTAGTTCAGTGATGTGCACGTTAAGTAGCCGTGCGATTTTGTATTTAAGTGTTCAGTAACTAGCACTAATGTATACCAACAGTAATGTAATGTTATCCATGCTATTGTGGGCTTAGTCTTTTTCTACTGTTCATTGTTAAAAAATCCATAAAGTTTCTTAGTCGAAGCCGAATAACGTAACATTTACGACTGCCGTTTGCTTATGTGGTCACGTGACACGTTTCTTCCACCGTGTTTTCTTTCATCCGTTGTTTGACTCTCATTCGACAACTCTCAATGGAATGGTTCTGCATGTTCAGATCATTGCCTATAATGAAACATTTTTGACGAATAGTTGTTCAAAGTCAGACAGCTGAGGTTGTGGTATCTGGACATGTACATATTAAATGTCCTGTATCATATCTTTACGACCAGAACCTCAAAGATAAAGTAAGATTTGGTGGTGTAAAATCTTGGAATGGCAATGGATATCTACGATAGAATACAATATAGTTATAAATGCACTAAACACGCATTCTAATACGTTTCTTCGACACTATTACGATATAATCCATCGTTCACTGGCGAGTAAGTAAATTATTCCTTTGCTTATCTCGGTCCACGTCATACTCCCTCGTATTTTCGAGAAGTTTATAAACCTATCATACGACTTAGAAATTGCCATAATCAGGAGGAGCAGTGGTGGAGGGGTTTAAGCGTCGGGCTGTCGATCCAGAGGTCTCGGGTTCGAATCCCAACGGGTGAGAGTCTTTCCCATGTCGTGGTTCGAACACGAGGATCAATGTAAACGACTCAGTGAACATATGGGAACACATAACTAAGTCATGGCCACGAAAAACTAACACTTTAGAATTAGTAGCGAATGGGAACTGTCTTCTCTTTCATGTCACCTTTTATCACCACAGATATCTGCTGAAATAAATGTACACCAAATATTTTTACTATCTTATGAAAAAGCCTCGTTTACATCATTTATTTAGAGGGGCTCATTTGTATCATTTATTTAGAGGGGTTCATTTGTATCATTTATTTAGAGGGGCTCATTTGTATCATTTATTTAGAGGGGTTCATTAATTTGTATCATTTATTTAGAGGGGTTCATTTGTATCATTTATTAAGAGGGGCTCATTTGTATCATTTATTTAGAGGGGTTCATTTGTATCATTTATTTAGAGGGGTTTATTTGTATCATTTATTTAGAGGGGTTCATTTGTATCATTTATTTAGAGGGGTTCATTTGCATCATTTATTTAGAGGGGCTCATTTGTATCATTTATTTAGAAGGGTCATTTGTATAATTTATTCAGAGGGGCTGTTTTGTATCAATTATTCAAAGGGGTTATTTGTATCTTTTATTCAGAGGGGCTCATTTGTTTCATTTATTCAGAGGGGCTCATTTGTATCATTTATTCAGAGGGGCTGTTTTGTATCATTTATTCAGAGGGGCTCATTTGTATCATTTATTCAGAGGGGCTCATTTGTATCATTTATTCAGAGGGGTTCATTTGTATAATTTTTTCAGAGGGGTCAATTGTATTATTTATTCAGAGGGGCTGTTTTGTATCATTTATTCTGAGGGTCTCATTTGTATCATTTTTTCAGAGGGGCTCATTTGTATCATTTATTCAGAGTGGCTCATTTGTATCATTTATTCAAGGTTGTATCATACATTCAGAGGAGCTCATTTGTATCATTTATTCAGGAGAGGGGTGGGGCTCATTTGTATCATTTATTCAGGGTGGGGGGCTCATTTGTATCATTTATTCAGGGTGGGGGGCTCATTTGTATCATTTATTCAGGGTGGGGGGGGGGTGGGGGAGCTCATTTGTATCATTTATTCAGGAGAGGGGTGGGGCTCATTTGTATCATTTATTCAGGGTGGGGGGGGGGGGGGGTGGGGGGGCTCATTTGTATCATTTATTGAGAGGGGGGCTCATTTGAATCACTTATTCAGGGGGAGGGCTCAGTTCAAGAATTGTATAAAATATTCATATGTCATTTTGGAATATTTTTAAAGATCTCTGAGAAAGAAAGATCTTGAAACTAAAAGAACAAGTGCTACATTCGAAAGAACACCATGCTGCATGGGGGTTGACCTTAGACCCTGTGACCTCTAAGTGGCAGTTAGAGCTCATGAAGTTGCATGCACTAGACTGGCTCCAGTCCTTATGTTCTGATATTTCAATGTATGATCTCCCTTGTATATAGACTTTTCTATTTTCTTACTCCTGAACATTGCGCTATAAGTATGAAGTGAGAAGTCAGTGTACTAGCAGAAGTATATGAATACATAATTTAAACAATCTAGCCTGGTGCCAGGCTATACATGCAGCTGCGAAGTCTGGAGGCTGTAGGTGGGTGGAAGGACTTCCATGTCATTGTCAAGGTTACAGTTTGTGACAAACAAATAAATAAACAAACAAATGGACAGACAGACCAAAAACAATGTGCTCCCTACTGCGGCATAAAAATGAAAGGTTAGTTTCAATACGGTGGTTACAGAAAACTTTTGCTGCTTGAAAAAGATACAATTCAGCTTGAACTTTTATAACCTTAATGCATTCATGGCTGAGTTTACTTTGATAAAACCTGGAAAAAAATGAAAAATAAACTTTTGATATCATCTGAACAATTATTTAGAAAAAAAGAAACACATTTGCAATTACATGCACATGTTGTATAAATAAATAATACCCTTACAGGAGTAGTTTATAACTAAGTCAAAAAAATATGCAGTACTGTTCATACAATAGAGATAGTGGCGAAATTAAGGAGCTTTTGAATCAATATTACATACTTTTATCTTTCATATAGAAGACATTAAATGCCACTCTGTCAATGGCAGAAGTGTATAACATTATCGATGAAACACTGCACCTTAAAAATATTTGTCTGTATGCCTTTAAGAATCAAAAACCACAACACTCTGTGTGAGAATATTGTCATTACAAATCTCAAAATGAATAAAAAAAGATCTGAAATATGACTTGTAATCTATGTAATTCTCAGGGGTACCCAATGGGTGCTTGTTCAGTTCTGCTGTTATGAATTATACATACAAATATTGTCAAAAATCACATATACATAAACATACATGGTAAAAATGTCAAAAATATATGCTTGAAAGCAGATATAAAAATAAACAAATACAAAGAGGAAAATTAAATAAATAAATATGCAGTAATGCATGAATCTAAATATCAGAGTATATGTAATAATTACAATGTAAAACATTCGTCTAAAATATGAGACACATAAAAAGCTTATAATCTTTCACATCATTGGTTCCCTGTAGAAATGCCTGTAAATCAACTTTCTGCTATATTCTACATTCAGATTCTTACTTACAATAACTTCCTTTCCTGACAACAGCCAAAGTTCATGGATTTCTTTTTTGCCTTTTCATTTATTCACAAATGTCTTATTTTAATTAGATTGATGATAAAGTGGCAAAAAGTGTACAGCTTAGATTTTTGTCCCATAATTGACAATTGTATGAAATGAAACCAAAGACTATATGTCTTTCAGGTCTTTATAACCAATTATTAACACTAAGACTTTCCTCAAAAACCTTATTTCACACTACAATCTATGCTAAGGCTAAATCCGTGATCAAAGTCTCAAGACTTAAGGTTTAAGTAAAGTTTAAAGGATACCAAAAAAAAGTGCAATTAAGAGAAGAATACATGCAATTCAATGGTGTAGCTTACTTGAGCATGTCAGGCCAAAAACATAGATGAACAAGAATTGAAAAGAACAACAATTTTTAACTTGCAATCTTTCTATTTTGAATAAGGAATGACGAAGTGGTGAAAGAAAAACTTTCAAAATTAACAAAATGATGTTGTTTTTTTTTTCATCCTACAAAATTTAATAGTAAAGGGGACAGAATTTTCAACAGTATTTGGATTCTATCAATTTCAACACTGAGACGGTATCAATTTCAACACTGTCTGAGACTGTATCAATTTCAACACTGTTTGAGACTGTATCAATTTCAACACTGAGACTGTATTAAGGGTTTGGTGCAACAATATTCTATATTCATAAAGAAAGAAGATAAAATAGTTTTGCCCTTTAAAGGCTGTACAGTGATACACTGAAAACATACTAAATGCATACAGAAAACATGTGATTGTATAAGCAGAGTATTATAATACTGACAAACAAATATTGCCTCAAGATTGTAGGAATAACATACATGCAAACTAACAGGAAAAAGAAACAAAAAAAGTTGTGTTCTGGTGTTCAATACGAGACATACTGATAATGCGAATCACTGGACCATTAGGGCAAGTGTCAGTACAATCAAACCCCAAGAACACGTGCCTCAAAAGATTAATTCTCACTGTATTCCCAAATCTCAAAATGTTTGAAATACATTTTGATTAAGTATTTCATCTTCTGTCATCGTGTTCGCATTCCTGTTCTAGAATTACATATACTTTCTATACAACTAAACCTTGTGTAAATGTCATTTCATGCATTTCCTTCTGAAAATATGAAAAAATTCATGAATTCTCTTTTAACTTTGAAATCAATTCTATCAATATCAAAACTGCTTTTTTGTTAAAGACAAAAAATTGACCGGTTACTAATATTGTTTCTTTGCTCATTCATATTTCAACAGGCACAGATCTATGATTCACTGAAAACACAAATGGTGTAGCAAAAAAATTACTCCAGCCAATCACCTTCTTTCTAACAGACTGACAAATCACAGGTCTTCTTAGGAGACAGAGCACGCCCACCAGCCTTGTTCCTCCTCTTCATGTGGCAACAATTCAGGAGGTGGTTCTTCAAACTCACAGGGGAAATACAACCTGAAAGTTGTTAACATATTAAATTACTGTAAAAAATATTTGGAACTTCAATCATTTTATAAAATACTCTGCCTTAGACAGTTAAAGTCATGTGTAAATTTAGATCACCTAGAACCAACAGTTCTTCTTATACTGTCTGCATACAGAAGGGAAAAAAATGAAAACTACAAGCTCTCTTAGAAAGCAGGTTATAATCAACCCTTCCTTTACTGTTTGCCAAATTACCAACAACCTACAGTGCTGAATATTTTGCTGAATTTTTAAGTTGTACCAGAGTTTATGACCAAATGAACTAATAATTCCTTACCTGACTGTTGTAATAAAATATTTTCCTGAGGCAGCAACCAGCGAGATGGAAGAATCATTTTCTCTGATACCTGTACCATAGCTGTCTGGTGAAAATTGGTGATTAACTGTTTCCACTCCAAATATTGGTGTTTCTGGCAATAAAAGGACTTGCATTACATTTTGATAGTTAATAACTCAGTTTGATTAATCTAATTTATGATTATGACATGAAATCATTACCTTTAATACTTTCAAAAAAAAAGTGAAAATTTTTATCAAATTTGCTGGAAGCTCAAATACAGTTCAGAGCAGTATCTGTAAGCAGCCACCTTCTGTACAGGTGAAACAGTTTAGTTAAAAAATTAAAACATATGTTTCTGTAGAGAGGTATGTGTTATACACAGGTGTTAACAGGCATGCCACACTTACAGAAGGCACTGGTTTGAGTTCAGGAAGCAATCAACAAGAGGAATTAATACAAGCAGCAAAAACATTAAAAAGTATTCATAAAAACATTGTATTTTTATAACAGTGATGTAACTTCCTGTTTAATAACACACAGGTAACCTACTACAGTAAAAACTGCTTACTTGAGGATCTGATGTAATTCAAATTCAAGCAATTTAAAAGAAAAAAAAAACAAGATAGTTCTTGCTTGTCAACTAGTGATTTATTCATAGCAACTGTAGTTTCACGTCCTGAACAGGATTATTAATTAGGAACTTAACTAGATCAGGAAATTATGTTTCTAGAAAAAAAAATAAACAAAAACTGTATTCTTAAAACAAACTATTTTGCTTTTCTCATTTGTTAATTAACTGATGTTTTCTTTATTTTTTTCTCTTCTTGACATGCGCAATATCACCTTTATGATATTTCTGATATAATGATATACCAACAAATCTTTAGCAAATTAAGAAGTATTGCAATCATTGATATAGTTAAATTATGCTTGATTCAAGATACAGGATAATCTGAACAAATGATTAACTCAGTACTCACACCCCTCAGTACTCACACCCCTCAGTACTCACACCCCTCAGTACTCACACCCCTCAGTACTCACACCCCTCAGTACTCACACCCCTCAGTACTCACACCCCTCAGTACTCACACCCCTCAGTACTCACACCCCTCAGTACTCACACCCCTCAGTACTCACACCCCTTAGACTATCATACCTTTACTCTATTGTTTTTTTAACCTTTATTCTAAATAACTCACTTGTAAGTTGTAGCCATACAATCACCCTCTGCATGGTCTTGGAGAATGACTCACAGACCTTGCCCCATTGACCCCGGCGAGATGGGATGAACAATCTTGTGGTAAGATTAAGAGATGGATAGGAACACTCATCATTCTTTGAATCCTGTGAAAAATATATAATTACGAATTATTCTGCATTGTTTAAGTTTTAGTGCACACCCATACTGAATAATATAAATCCAACATACGACAATTGTCAGACAACTGATTATTTGGCACAGTGGTCTGAAACATTGGATTATCATTGCCAGTTTTCCTAAGCAGGCACAAGTTTGAATCACACACAGATTGTAATTTCTTCTGATGCAATCTTCTTGTTAAAGATAGTTTGTAAGATAGTGGCTCCACTAGCATGCTGTCTCCTGCACTTTGTTACTGACCTATAAAGGTTTCCAGTTTTTAAAGTCAGTCAGCTTGATTTGTCAGTTCCTAAAGAGAGGAGTGTTCTACTGTAGAGTGAATTCCTGCTTCAAACAGTATAAATTATACCACTAAGAACATCAGGGTAGCATTTCTATGGCTTAGTGGTCTAGAGCATTGTTTTTTCTAGCCAACTGCTTCAACCAGTGTGAGTTCAAACCTGAACTTTTTAACCTTTTAATTACTTATCTTTTCACTAATTATTAAATCATAACACAAGCTCTCTAAGCAAAATTAGCAATTTTACAAACCTGTACATAAAACAATCGAAGAACACGTGCAAATTGAGTATCTTGACCTGCTCCCTCAGCATGTCCACAAATATCATTGTGAACTTTTGCTTCTCCTGAAAAAGAAAACACAAACATGTGCTTTCTGATTTTATTTATTTTCATCAGGAAAACTTATTAAATGGATTCTTTTTCATACTTTTATCAAAATGCAAGTCTTCAAACTGAAGCATCATAAAGGTCAACTGTGAGAAAGACTGGTTGTTAAAACAAGCATTTATTCCCCGAGAGCTTTTTCTCATTCCTCAGTGCAATAAACCATTTTTTTTAGTGTATCAAAAAAATATATATATATAGCCATGAAAATTGAAATACAAATGTCTTACCTTTGGTATTTCTATCACTGAATATTGCAACTGTCTGCATATTTACAACCTTCAGTCCCTGTAAAACATTATCTTACAATCTGTAAAACATTATCTTACAATCTGTAGAACATTATCTTACAATCTGTAAAACATTATCTTACAATCTGTAAAACATTATCTTACAATCTGTAAAACATTATCTTACAATCTGTAAAACATTATCTTACAATTTGTAGAGGCTGGTTACATTTTCTTTCAATGCTTGGAGAAGTAAATCAGATAAGTAAGTAGGTATTTTATAGAGCTGTCATTTTTGGTAAGAACTAGCACTGTGGAACATCCCACACCTATATTAGAAACTGTATAACTATAAGTCTTCTTACATCTCTTAGATAAATCATCACCCAGTTTAAAACTTCTGTAAGATTTCTTAATACACTTTACGTTTCAATCTAAGAAACCTATTCACTCCAATCGTTGATAATCATACTAGAAGAAATAATTTCCCAGTCTGTCTTCTTGCTTACTTGAGCAAAAAGCTATTTTCTACTTCCTTATAAAATTATTTCACAGCGCAGGCACTTTTAAGAACAGACATTTAGTGAACACATAGGTAATCACAGTAGGTTGAAATTTATTAGTAATTAGCATTTGTCAGAAAAATAATTTCATTGATGTTTCACAACTTTAAGGATAAACCTTTTTGCATTATACGATCATAAACTATCCTAATAAATCACAGGAATCTACCTTTTGTGCTTTTAGCCAGTTTTTGGCTCTTTGTACCACTGTTGTGAAAGGACAGAACCGTAATCTACTGACTAGTTCCCAGTTGTTGAGGCAGACTGGTACTTCATCATGGTATCCTGATAATAGAGATACTTCAGAAATCTTGTTACACAGACTAAAGTCAAGCCACAATTGTCTGACTTGTTTTCAAATATAAGCAATATCAAAGAAAACTTATACCGCAGTCACAAAGTAAGTCACAAGGTACTTATACATTTGTAATCAGAATGTTATATGTTTGTTCTTAAGTTGACAAAACCTGCATGACAAGTTTCCATCTGGTTTAAAAAAAATACATTTCTTTGCCTAAGAATTTCATTTCTTTGGTAATGTCTTTGTACTTTTCAAGTTTCAATAAAAAATTACTCATGCTAATTTTAAAGTTGGAAATATCAGATTGATAATACATGTATTCAGTAAATAAAGCATACATAGTAATGTCCATCTTTTATAAAAATCAAACACTGCAGTCCTTACCGACAACTTCAAATGCTGGTTTCCCAACAACATAGTAGACCCTCAAGGCAGAAATGTATATCCTGTCTTCTTTCCCACAGTCAGCCCAACACATCTTTTCAGTATCTAAACATCTGTGACTCTGGTCCTCATATTTCACTTTAAGTGTTTCTATATTTAGAACTGAACCTGAAAATGTCAAAGTCAACATAAGTATTTGTATTTATCCATAAAGTCAAGGATCCAGCTTTTGTGAATATTCCTCACTGTAATTCTACACAGCACTTTATGTGCACTTGTGTCAAGCAATGATAACATATACACATGTGGAAGAGTGTGATTTGGTTAATGATTTTGAAAGCTGACAATTTCAATGACTTGAGTATACCCAATAAACTTACTTATTTTCTTTTAAATAGCATAGTCAGTTACAATATGTTCATAATGAAACTTAGATTTACTTAATTCAACTAAGACATTGTTACAGTGAATCAACAGATATTAAAGCCTACAGTATTATTTGTTCTCAAATAAAATTACCTGGTATAGGTTTTTTCTTGAGAAATTTATTCAGTTGTACCATCATATCAGCCATCCCACAATAATTGGGCACAGCCTGAGAAACACGAAATCTTCCTGCACGAAACATTGACAAAACGGCCTCCGAGTTGGACTCATCAACAGGCTCTGGCAGAGAGGTCAGGTACCCTATTTCTTGTGTCGGTTCACTGGTATCCAAACGAGGTGAAAGCCATAACCTAACAGTAAAAGAATTCTTTATCATTTAGAAACTACAAAATAATCTAGGATACAACAGCATTATTATTGTAAAAGAGGTTTTAGTTTTTGAAACAGTCTATTAAGTTCAAACTTTAACCTAAATATCCCATGTTTACTTGATTATCATTATTTTCCTTTTGAACTAGAAAAAGTAGGACTAATCATAACATATGTCATGCCTTTCAGTCATACCAGCTATTACTAGGGAGTCTTGGGGACATTTGAACCATATCCTTACTGGTCAGTTATTGTAGTCTGGCTCACTATTTACAGAAAGTTAGCATTATCAATAACTTCACTTATTCTTCAACTGTTCACTTTGTTAGGGTATATATATGAACAATCTGCTCTGTCTTGGGTTTGAATCTAGAGTCCAGACTCTGTCATACTGGTAAAGAAATGAGGCCTGAAGCCCAAGTCTGTTTTAAGAGGTATTGTAAGAGATTCAGCAAAGCTGGACATTTTTGTATTGTAATCAAGCTTAAAAGTAATAAAGTTACACTGTTGGTAACTTAAAAGAGAAGGATACATACCTGAGACCTCGAAGGTATTTATTTATACCATGACTACTCTCATGGTAAACAACCTGGTCCATATCAGCGACATCTTTATCTGCCAGTTTTTTAATTATTGATTCCAACTTCATCACTTTGAAGCCAGGGTTACCTTTAAGCCATTGGTTGGCTTGCTCCAGTACAGTGCTGCAGATAGGAATTGAGAATTTAAACTTTTTAATAATATAAAAGCAGTGCGATGTAAACATATCAAGAAATGTGACATTGTTTAATCATTTTAAAATGATACTGAAATATATTTACATTATTTGATGTTTGCATTTGATAACTTTTAAAACCTAAGTATGCTTAATATGAGGACAATGCATGGGATAATTATCCACAATTTAAGCTTTAACTCATTAGTTAAGACCTGTTTCTATTTAATACAACAATACTGTTTTCAGCTGTGGACATGAAAATAAGTCAATGACTCCAAATGACAAGTACCTGAATTCAGCATAAAGTGGCGGGTCAGCATTTGAACTTGCTGGTTCAATCAACAAAGGTAAGAAGTCCACAAAGGTCAAAGGTGGAGGGACATCCTCCTTCGGACCTTCGTCAGCTTGGCTGAATGCTGGGTTACTTATTCCTTCAATTTCAGTGGATTCCTGACCATCTGTGGTTTCCTTTGTTTCTCCACTTGGGCTTGACTCAGGGCCAGTCTCTGGTTTTTCATCTGCAGAAATCTGTTGAAGTTCTACTTCTTGCTCGGCCTGAGACATCCTTCAATTTTATATCTGTAAGGGATCAATACAAACACTGTCCAAACATTTAACGATAAAAATCTGAAAAACATTTACACAAATTAAGCTATCTTTTAGTCCTTTAAAAATGGCAAATGCATTTTGCTTAATAACTGCAGAAAATGTATGGAACAGTGTACATTTAATGTCCTTGTGGTAACAGGGCAAATTATGTTAAGAAGCCCCGTCTGCTAACAGATCTATCATACCTCGATACAGTACAGTACTCTAGAACTTTAGTGCATGGTCTCTACTCTAGTCATACATAATATATCAATACTATGAAAAAGGACTGAAATAAAAGAAAATTTAATATGAAAATTAACCCATACCTTATTCATGAATCAGAAACAAATGCATAAACAAATCTGTCAACTACGTAGGTCTGGACACGCTGGTTCTGTCTACACGTGATTACACGACATAGTCACGCTCTGATTAACAAATCTATTGTTTGTTTACATTGTTGTTATGGTGCTGGACTTCGCAGGTGCGCGAAACAGTATAATTATACTAATAGAGAATTATAAATCCCGTTGAACATCTGATAAAAGATTACTTATTTTCTTTTATAAAAACGGCTTATTTTCAAATAAAAAAACAAACAAACAAACAAAAGTCGGAAATGTTTACCTCTTATTTATTCTCACCTGTGATGTTTGTGTCAAAAGGCGGGAATTGGTTGTATCTAAAATACGAAATGTTTGTGTTTCCCGACAAACGAAATTTCCTAACCGCTGACAGATCACAGCGCAGGAGATTTTATAATTGAAATTGAAAAAAATATTGACTTCCTTCCTTTCTTTCGCGTGTACGCAGTTAGATAACGTTCTGTTGTAAAAAATGAATGAATAAATAAATAAATAATAATAAAAAAACGTGCTTTGTACAGATTACTACAGGGGCATTTCTTTTTGAAATGAAGTTATTAGAAGAAACAACGCATTATATTTAAGGATTAACAAAATTTTTCCTAAAAAGTAATTGCACTTGTGCAGTGCTGTATAAACTTAACTTGACAAATTTATGTACTTACCCAAGCTTAATACGTTTAATTTTAATGCTCTGCAAGTGCACTTGGAGTGCACTTGACGAAACTGCATTTCTGTTTGTAGTCTTTAAGCAGATTGATTGGAATTACGGACAAAACGGACCATGGACAAAACGGACCAGACTAAACGGACCATTTTGGGGGACAAAACATACCATAATATGAGACGAAACGGACCATATCCAGGGACAAAACGGACCATCCAAAAATAAATTTTTACTCCAGTTAAATATATATCAGCTTCCATTATGAGGCGTTTAAGGTGTGTAGTTTAATGCATCTTACAAAAGAAAGTAAAATTTGCCATCATACTAGTATGTATTTTTGGCTTCCATCCTGAGGTGTTGAAGGAAGTTGTAATTATTTAGTAACTGTTAATTATGTGCGTTTCTTTATGTATTTATTGTTGTGTTAAAGTTTGTTCATGCATATATTTATTTTTATTTCCAAAATAAAAGTCTTCACAATTTCAAGCCTTTTAATGATAATATTACCATTTAGTATTGTTATCTGCTCTGTCTAAATATTCATCAAAACAAGAAAAAAAGCAGATCAGGAAAAACACAGTCAGAAAACACACATAAGAAGTAACAAATACATAGTCTATGTGTATAGTAATCGACAACTTCTTAAAAAAATCGAAGTGAAATAAACTCATTTTCAGTTTACGCGGCTTTAACAAAGCAGAAAGGAGGAGTGATTATCCATATGCCATTGTCTATATCGTTTGAACCATTTTCAAAAGCAACCACAATTAAATTAATCTTGTCAAGTAGTAATTATGTTTTCGCACCTCATTAACAACCGACAGTTGTTAACAAACTTAAAGTTGTCGGGATTCACACCTAGATAAAGATTCTTTTTCTCAATTGTATAATTCAGTTAACTATCGAATCTTAAGTATCCATTTAGGCATTAAGTGCAGCTATGATGTATTTTGCGACAATAACAAATTACATTAGACACATCTAATTGTAAATAACTCTAATTTGGAAACAAAAGAAAAACAAACAGCAAATTACATTTTTTTTCAAAATTTCTTCTTCATTAATCAAATATATAACATAATCAGTTTTGAAAAAAATACGGGCAGTTAATTCCAAATTATTATACTAACATTACTCGGATCAAAAAATAAAAGTTTAACAATATGTGCCGATGTATGGACCATGTTCACTTATAAATTCTATTTACTTTTATATGATACATTATTCTACACACCTACAACACGTCAGTAAGGAAGTCAAAAATACATACTAGTATGATGGCAAATTTTACTTTCTTTTGTAAGATGCATTAAACTTCACCCCTTAAACGTATTATAATGGAAGCTGATATAAAATTAAGTGGAGTAAAAAAAATTTTTGGGATGGTCCGTTTTGTCCCTGGATATGGTCCGTTTCGTCTCACATTATGGTCCGTTTTGTCCCACAAAATGGTCCGTTTTGTCTGGTCCGTTTTGTCCATGGTCCGTTTTGTCCGTCAGGCATTGATTGTAACCCCGCATAATCCACCTGGCCCGAACTGGGTTTGAACTCGGGTATTTTCGATTACACATCGGACACGCTACCATGTCGTGGCATAAAAGCTAGCTAACAGGCAAGGGAGTAGAGGTCACTGGTGCCTTATTATGCCTTCGCTACATGATAGCTTTGAGAAATGATGTTAAATACTTTAAATGGGAATTCAGTAGATTTAGTAAATGGATGAGCTGTTTTTCAATTCAGTTGTTTATTTTCCCCATCATTATTATACACATGGAAAAGGTTAGGGGCATCCCTATCCAGTCTCACGAGAATAAGATTCTAAAAACACAAAATGTTGCATGAAAATTAACAAAGTACAAACACAATATATTGATTTGTTTCCGTAAAATTATACGACAAAAGAAATAGAAATGAATTAGGGAACGAACAAAAGATAAATATGTGAAAAGAAGTTAAACAAATGATTGCGAAAGTTTGAAAAAAGCTAAGTGGGTTGCCTTTTTGTTTGATGTTTAGACAGGATATAAAACTGATAAATCACTGTAGTAAAACTTTCTCTTATTACTCTGTGAGTCACTGCTACAGACTTAGCATAGGAAAGAACCAAGGGGGTGTTTCTGGAATGGGATGCCTTCTGTATCGCGCTCTATAACCTACAACATAAAATAACTGATCTCTGCAGAGAGCGTCGGTCAGATATAGGCAACCGGTATCGACAATGCAAATTGTAGCAAAAGAGTTTTAATACAGAAATGCTATATAATTGAATAAGTGATTCAGTTATGTTATATTTTAAAAATTAAAATGATGTTGTTGTGATTTTAAGAGCAAATGTCAGTTTTTTTGTTTTTTTGTTGTTTTTTTTTTGTGTTTTTTTTTCAAGTGAAATTTAGAAAATTAAAAAATAAATGAAAATATAAATGAATGAATGAACATAAATAAATGAACGAATGAATAGGGGAAGGAATGAAGGAAATCAAAGAAACAAAAAATCTTTTCAATTAAAATTGTCCTTTTCTATATCTTTATAATAGTGTTTCAAAGAGCAAATCTTGAAGCTGCCTAAGATAATTTGAAATTGCCTTGGCGAAAATATCCTTAGATTAAAGCCTTATTTGACTAACTGTGATTGCTTTTTGGAAATCTTGAATAAACAACCAAAGTATGGGATTAAAAGGGTGTTTTGGCATTGGCATACACTGTGGTTTTTCTGCCAGCTTCTTCATAATTATTATTTATTTATAAGGTGAATTCACCTAAATCTGTTAATTTGCTGTATTTTCAAACTGAAATGTTTTCAATGTTTTCAATATTTTCTTGAATTTGAAATCTAAAAAATAGTAATATTGTTTTACTTTATTTTGCAATTGAAATTCTAAGGATATCTTAATTGTTGAAGTTATTGTTATCCTTATTTGTTTATGCAATTCTACGTGCAATTGCCATGTACAATCTCCATTGCGTACATATAAGTTGCAGATCAAATAACGACACATTGTGTACATGGAAATCTTCATAAGTTCACTGCACAGTGGGTGTATTGAAGATATACTCTGAAAATGATTCTCGTCTTTAACGAGACCAGATAGAAAACATTTGTCAAAGTTCTGGTTTTCGAGTCCCCTCCGAAAAGATGACAACGAAAAAATATATATTCGATATAATAGTAACTTACGCATGCGCATTGAGAATGCGTGGTGTTGTCAAGCATGGAGAACTTCATAGTAAATTTCAATATTTTTATTCTGTATTTTCTTCAAATGCCATGGCAGTTTCCAAACAATGAAGAAACATTTTGTATAACTATTGTTTTGTTTGTTTTATTTCATTTCAGATCAAGGAACAAATCGGTAAAGGAGCACAAGCGACTGTATACATTGTAGAACGTCCGGAGGATAAACAGAAGCTTGTCCTCAAAAAGGTGATGCATCCATATTCCAGTGCTAACACTTCCATACGGGAAGAAGCAATTGTAGTTGTAAATTATCTAACATAGATCTAAAATTGTTTCATTATGCACACTATCAATAATATTCTCACCTAGAAAATAAGTGTCAATAAGTTATTAAAGTTTCTGTATATACAAAAAGCATCCCATTCCAGGCACACCCCTGATTCTTTATCAATGATAAATTATCATACTAAGTGTACAGTGCTGATACATGGGACCTTGATTTAATGTCTCATCTGAAAGACAATTAGTAATGTTTGTGGAGGAGTGGAAGATTGACCCCTGAGTTACCAGTCCAGCGCATTACCACTGATCTGCTCCTAAAGTATAAAGCTGCTCAGGGCTCGCATTATGTAGCTTACTGTACAATGTCGATACATGTTCTATCTTCCATTAATGTCAAACCTCTGGTGGGGACCTAAACATTTGCGCGCCAAGCTCCAAAGACTGTTAGTAAGAGGTGAATAAGATAAAAGATTTTAAAAATAATAAGCTTAGATTGTGAAGATATAGGTTAGGTTAAAAGTAAAAGACATTTGCATTCTTGCTATGGAGAGGTATGTTCAATCTGACTTACTGCCTGACTGAACAGCTCTAAGGTAGTGTAGTACACGCTGGTATATCTGGTGGTAGACTATTCCATTGGATGACTGAACAGCTCTAAGGTAGTGTAGTACACGCTGGGATATCTGGTGGTAGACTATTCCATTGGATGACTGAACAGCTCTAAGGTAGTGTAGTACTCGCTGGGATATCTGGTGGTAGACTATTCCATTGGATGACTGAACAGCTCTAAGGTAGTGTAGTACGCGCTGGGATATCTGGTGGTAGACTATTCCATTGGATGACTGAACAGCTCTAAGGTAGTGTAGTACACGCTGGGATATCTGGTGGTAGACTATTCCATTGGATGACTGAACAGCTCTAAGGTAGTGTAGTACTCGCTGGGATATCTGGTGGTAGACTATTCCATTGGATGACTGAACAGCTCTAAGGTAGTGTAGTACTCGCTGGGATATCTGGTGGTAGACTATTCCATTGGATGACAGTACAGGGAAAGAAGGAGTATTTATAAAAATCAGTTGATGCATTTATTAACCTATATGCAGAAGAGTGGTAGTGGCGTGACTGTCTTGTCAAGGGGATCAAGTAATCATGGACTGGGATAGCTATAAGGTTGTGGGTGATTTTATACATCAAAGCGAGTCGACTATCTATACGTCTTTGAACTAGTCTCTGCCATTTTAGGGATTTTAACATTTCTGTGACCCTTGACGTTTGACCATAGTCATGTTTTGTTCACCGGGCATATCGTGTTTATAGATTTTGATATATTTTGCAAGCCACACACAATTATCGAGCACAGTATTGCAGGATTTTTGCAATTCTGACACAACTATGCAAATTTTATGAAATTTTATTTGAGACATATACATTCATGGCATTTTGCGTCAGATGCATTAAGTAAAAAAAAACACATCTAATACATGACTTTATGGTGGGTGTTAAGCTTTTAAAGATTTTCATTTAATTTAGTGACATTGCATAAAACCTTCCAAAAGAGTGAATTCTACATAGAAACATTTAATATAGGTTATGCCCAAAAGACCATTTATAGTGATAATTCAGATCCAAGAGAATGAACTTAGAACCTGTTGATTATCTGTCATGATTTGGGAACTCTTTCATATTATAAAATTTAAACTCTGTCTGTTCAGAGAACCACTGCTGGTATATATCCTACAAGGATATTGAATTCTAGTTTTAACTTGTGTAGCTGTCAAAGTAATTTTCAAAAAATAAGATCAAAAACCAGTCGTGACATATATCTCAATACATTTACAAGGCACATTTATAGAGCTTCTGTTTCATTTCAGGTTGAATGTTTCGACGAAAGTGAGGCAAATAAGGCCTTCAAGGAGGTGAGACAATTTGAAACTCAGTTTATTGATGACAGTTACATACTTGTTAAGTTCAAGCAAACAAATGTTCATGAAAATATTCAGAGGCATTCAATCTGAAAACACAACAGTTGTGTTCCATATTTTAATATAGGATGCTTATATGTACATGGTTTTCAAGTAGAGAATGGATGAAATTGTTTTTCATTAAACTAAAGAAACACTAAAAGAATGTCATTATGCATTAAATATCAAGAACAATATAATTATATTTTCTGGTTAACCAGTATAAAAATAGAGCATCTAAGTGTGTAATATATGTATCACTTTCTTACTGAAGTAACAAAACCTGCAGATATGATTTAAGCCATGAATGGATGCTTATCTGCTTGCATAATTCACATATTCTTCAAACATCTATCGGTTTTATTGAATGCATCTGTTTATATTTTGTTCTCAATTTTAGGGTTGTGTTCTTCGTGACTTACAGCATGTATATGTGTCTGGATATAAGGAACTGTTTGTGGTCTGGGAAAAGCAGGTGAGTGGAATATATATGAGTTTTTTATATTCCTCACTTGAAAATTGGGAGGCATATAGCATTGCTGCTGCCAATACATATATATACATATATACATATTGGGTACTGCCATTTTATCCTATCAATAACTGGGATAGCTTCATGAAACTTCATAGGATTGGTTGGCACAACCAGCAGATGACCTCAGTTGATTTTGAGGTTACTAGGTCAAAGGTCACAATGTGTAAAATCCTTGTCTGATCAATAACTGCCAAACCCTTTGGTCTAGAACCATGAAACCTCATAGGGTTATTTGACATGACCAGAAGCTGACCCCTATTAAGTTGTTTTTTTTACCACGTAGTAGGTAAAAGTAGGTTATGGTGACAATGACCACATTTATAAAATCCTTATCTGGTCAGTAACTGGCAATTGGTTGATTTTAGGTTTATTAAACTGAATAGGGCTATTGGACGTGAACATTAGATGACCCCTTCTTCACACAGTAAAATTTTGACCAAAACATAATAATTTTGCTTATATTGCTATGGTGTCTCTGTGACAGGTGCAAGAAATTTTTATATTTCTACAATTTTGTAATTTTTTTTCTACAAAGGGCCATATAAAGGTCAGAAAATTATTAGACTTAATAGTTTTTACTTAGAATTTAAGACATTTCTAGGTTTCTCTTTTTTAATGGTTTACATTCTGTAATATGTTAGAGAAGGCAAGCATTTCTTACTGGCATATGATGGAAGAATTTTGCACATTAGGTACACATGTACATGTAGATATAATTATGTGTTTCCAGGATTCTTCTGTCTACATATGTATTTTGATGGACTATTTCCCTAAAGGAACTCTGGATACAGTTCTGTCCAAATACAGAGAAAAGAAAGAAGTTATAGCTGAAGAGGTAACATGTCATTATTAAATGCTGTGAGTAAAACCAGTACTTCCACTGAAAGGGAATGAGTTAAGATTAGGGTATGGGAACTTGCTGTTGACTCTCACTCTTTGTGGGATTGGAACCAGTGATGTTTGAATCAGTCATTCAGAAAAATAAAAAATAAAATTATATACTTATTTTAAGAAATATGATAATGCTTTAAGTGATTTCTACTGCTATGGGAATATATTAGCTGATTTAAAAACTGCTTTATTCCATTCTGCTTTTTTAAATGGTTATATTTTTTCTGGCATTAAGGTCAAGAATCATGCACCATTCTAAAGCTTAGAGTTTCTTAAAATATTATACTTGACTGGAAATGGTCTGATGTTGTTGCTTGGTACATCTAAAATATTCACTGTTACTGAACAAAGACAAGTCTTGTTTAGTAGGAAATATTCAGAATTTTTCCCTTAAATACAATTAACAACCTTTCTGGTTCTTCTGAAGTCACTAGTATGACAAAAACAGCTTTTAACATTTTGCCACTTGCTTGTAAATAAAATTGAAGACAATTTACATGGCACCAAGTATCATAGCCTGATAGAATATAATTGTCTTATGAAAAATATTTCATCAATTAACTATGTCCCATTGTTTATTTGACTTCCATAGGAAAACATGTTTTTTTTAATGTAAATCTCAGTCAAAGGGCATTAATCATTTTGTAACTTTTGCTTATAAAGTTTAATACTTATACGAAGGAGTACATTGCATCCTTAACAGTAAGTTATATACATGTATTAAGGTAAATATGCTGGTGAAATATTTTTCTCTGTTTAAATATGGTACTGTTTTCATTTATCTTATGTAAGATATACATTGTATTTAAGTAACTTCATTCATTTCTGCAGCAAATTAAAGAGTGGCTAGGACAAGTGCTTGAGGCCTTGACATACGTACATAAAAAGAAAATCCTTCACAGGTAAGTTTTTTTTCTTGTTAACAATAAAGAAAATGAGTAAAATAGGAATACAGGAATATTGCACAGTTTTAGGTGCTAAATACAGAAATGCTCTTGTGAAGTACAGATATATAAGACCTAAGGAGTAAATTCTTCATGACAGTATGTTTTAGCCAATTATCTCTATTTTTGACATATTTCAAGAATCAGTTTTGTTACAAGTTACATGTACTTTTCTCATCATGTGTACTGTCTTTCATTTCACACACAGAATATCTGTCACATGAGAACTAGTATGTTTATCATGTCTATTTTAAGTTTTTATTCTCTTTTGATGTGTTAGGTAACTTGAATCCCTTGCAAAACTTGTATCAACTTATTTTTAGCTCACCTGAGCACAAAGTGCTCAAGGTGAGCTTTTATGATCGCCTGATGTCCGTCATCCGTCTCTGCGTGCGTCATCAACTTTTTTTCTTCAAACAACTTCTTCTCCTGAACTGCTGGGCCAATCTTGCTGAAACTTGGCAGGAATGTTACTTGCATGAAGCTTTACCAAAATTGTTCAAATGGTTCAGGTCCATTGCATTTTTTAGGCCACAGGAGCTAAAAATAGATTTTCAAAGTTGGAACTTTAAAAATCTTCTTCTCCGAAACCACAAGGCCTAGAGTTTAGATATTTGGTGTGCAGCATTGTCCAGTAAACCATTACCAAGTTTGTTCAAATCATGGCTCCTGGGTCAAAAATGGCCCAGCCCCGGGGGTCACATGTTTTACATAGAGTTATATACGAAAAACTTTAAAAAAATCTTCTTGTCAGAAATTGCAAGGCCTAGAGTTTAGATATTTGGTGTGCAGCATTGTCCAGTGGACCTCTACCAAGTTTGTTCAAATCATGGCTCCTGGGTCAAAAATGACCCCGCCCCAGGGGTCAAATGTTTTATACAGAGTTATATAGGAAAAACTTTAAAAAATCTTCTTGTCAGAAACCGCAAGGCCTAGAGTTTAGATATTTGGTGTGCAGCATTGTCCAGTGGACCTCTACTAAGTTTCTTCAAATCATAGCCACTGGGTCAAAATAGGCACCACCCTGGGGGTCAATTGATTTTACATAGGCTTATATAGGAAATCTTTAAAAGTCTTCTTCTCAGAAACCACAATGCCTACAGCTTAGATATTTGGTATGTAGCATTGTCTAGTAGACCTTTATCAAGTTTGTTCAAATTATGTCCCCTGGGTCAAAATTAGCCATGCCCCAGGGTTCTCTTGGTTTACATATAGTTATATAGGAAAAACATGAAAAATCATTTTTTTTCCAAACTAATAGGACTAGACCTTAGATATTTGGTGTGGAGTATTGTGTTGAGAACCTTTACCAGTATTGTTTATATGTTGGCCCTGCCCCGGGGGCCCTTAATATGTAAAGGCAATCTTTAAAATCTTCTTACTGGAAACCTCAATGCCTACAGCTTAGATATTTGGTATGCAGCATTGTCTAGTGAACCTCTACCTAGTTTGTTAGAAAAATGTCCCCGGGGTCACTATTGGCCCTGCCCGAGGGGTCACAAGTTTTAAATAGCAGCAAAGAAGAAAATCTTTAAAAATCTTCTTGTCTGAAACCACAAGGCCTAGAATTTTAAAATTTTGCATGAAGCAGCTTTATCAAGCTTTTTGAAATTATTAGATTAGGTTAAAGGTCACGGAGGCTAAAAATAGGTTTATCTACTGTACCTCATAGAGCCTTCATTTATAGACCAATATCTTTGATATTTAGTATATGGGTTCCTTGCATGGACATCTACCCATGGGTAGGGTTTGAGGTCACTGGGTCAAGGTCAAGGGCACCATAGCTTATGATAGATATTTCTACTTTCTGTCATAGAGCCTTTATTTATTGACTGATATTTACATATTTGGTCTGTAGGCACTTACATATTTTCAATTAAAAAATGAAATACTGCTTAACAGCAAACCTACAGCCAAAGTACTCAGGTGAGCGATCAAGGGCCATCTTGGCCCTCTTGTTTAGACATGACATACTGTTAACAAGACATGACATACTGTTGACAAAACATGGCACACTGTTGACAAGACATGACATACTGTTGACAAGACATGGCATACTGTTGACAAGACATGACATACTGTTGACAAGACATGGCATACTGTTGACAAGACATGACATACTGTTGACAAGACATGACATACTGTTGACAAAACATGGCATACTGTTGACAAGACATGACATATTGTTAACAAGACATGGCATACTGTTGACAAGACATGGCATACTGTTAACAAGACATGACATACTGTTGACAAGACATTACATACTGTTAACAGGACATGACATACTGTTACCAAGACATGACATACTGTTGACAAGACATGACATACTGTTGACAAGAAAACAAATCATTAGTTAATCCTTGCATGTAATCTCAATGTCAAATACACACATTGACCCCTTGCTTTGATATAAAACTTCTCCACTACTTAATCAAAATGAAAATGCCTAAGAAGCAAGTCATTCAGTTCCATGTTACAAAGACTGTTTTTTATCATTTCAGAGACATACGTCCCAGCAACATTTTTGTTCATGATGATGACACGTTGGCACTTGGGGATTTTGGTGTTGACACAATCATGGGAGATGCAATCACGTGTACCAGAGCTAATGCAGGTATATAGCATGGCACCAGTCTTTGTATTATATTTGTGACAAGGACAGTTTTGTAAAGAGACACTTCCCTCACTAAGATTTAACTTACGATATCGTTTGTATAGATTTAAATGAACTACATCGTGATTTCTAAAAGAAGAAAGCTCAGTTTTAGAAATGTCTGCACAGAAAATTATTTTCATAATTGAGGTCATAGTAAATACAGCATTTTGCATATATAAACTGTAGAGTATTTCTACTGTACAAGAGCTTGCCAGGGATAGTATTGTGTATTTTGTAACTATTTGTAAGACTGTTGAAGTTCAGTTTTGTTGTAACCTTACAACAGTGTTTGTGTGCGTCATATTACCTGGAATTGTTGAAATGCAGACATCTTTTATAGTTTTATTACATTTTGGCCTTTTTTTTCTTGTTGAAATTCAAGCTTTACTATCATAGGTGAACCAGTTACTCTTATAAGTTATATAGACAACAGAGGTATAGACTGGTTTATTTACATGTAGGTTTTATGAACAGGTATAGACTGGTTTATTTACATGTAGGTTTTATGAACAGGTGTTGAGTTTTTAAGTACAAGGTATAGACTGGTTTATTTACATGTAGGTTTTATGAACAGGTATGGACTGGTTTATTTACATGTAGGTTTTATGAACAGGTGTTGAGATTTTAAGTACAAGGTATAGACTGATTGCTAGATCTCATGACTGTGTGACTTGTATGATCTTGATAGATTGTTGCAGAAAGTGTTTAAATCATTTAACTTGATTACTTTTAAGAATGATACATAAACATGTGTTGTAACATGAAGAAAGTTGAAGGGAATGTTCAGCCAAATTATGGGTTTTTATATAAATTGTATTTATAGATTTTTTTTTTTGGAAAAAAGTTTTATCTTGACCAGGTTAGAATTATGTCAGTTTATCTGTTATATTAGGAAGAACTTATTGCACTTTGGGGTACAAGCAAAGATTTAAGAGTAGGTATAAATTCTATAGCTGAATACCAGTGTGTTATCTTGTTATTTTTCACATACTTGCATTATACCACTGGAACTTGCATGCTTGTTTCAAAGACATTGCTTGCACTTCATATGCTTTTGATAGTAATTCTCAGTTACTTTTGCCAAGCCAAACTCTTTGAGTCCTAGCCTACGGAACAAATGTTTTCAGCTAAATTAATTTTTTTGAGCAACCAACACATGCATTACATTTATTACTGTTGAGTTATACCTGAAAAAAATAGCTCCTTGGCCCTCACATAGTTGATAGCTATAGACACTTGGCCCTCACACAGTTGATAGCCATAGACACTTGCTCTTCAAACATTTGATGGCTTTAGGCACATGGCTTCCACACAGTTGATGGACATAGGCCCTGGCATACTTTGTTTACTATGTTTCACAGGTCATATCTTCTTTGTCAGCTTTCTGCTTTAAAAAAATTCTTGCTTAAATATAATCTTGATTTTGTAAATTGTTACTGTGGGAGAAAATATTTTAAACTGATTTTGTGGATGAGAATAATCAGGGATCTTGCTTTTTTATTACCAGTATAATACTATAAATGTTTGCATATTTCTAAAGATTTTAATATTATAATGTCATATTTATGCCTCACACCATGTGGGTAGAGACATATTGATTTTGTGCTATCTGTCTGATTGTCTTTCCATCTGTTTGTCACAAAGTTTGTCCAGACATCTCCTTTGTCAATATCAAGTGGATTTCAGCCAAACTTTACTCTTATGTTCAGTTCCAGGCTGAGCAATTTCATTAGCAATTTCCAGTTTGTTGATTTTTATTGGAGTCATTGCCTTCAATGGCTTTGTTCTGGCAACTCTTTTCACACCACTTGTTGGAATTCAGTCAGACCTCACACATATTTTGATAGCCAAGCCTTGTTAAGCACATGTTGGCATTTTCCAGTTTTCATTGATATTCACCAGATTTTTTGGCCTTTACGTATTTTCTTTTTTTCAGTGGTCTTGTCTTGACAACTGTTCTGTCACCACCTGTTGGAATTCAGGCAAAATTCACACACACATGTTCCTTGCTTAGCCTAGCTGTGCAAATCAATTCATTCATTATCTGTGGAGTTGCTCCACTTTATGCATTTAAGTTTTTATAGGCCCGTTTGAAAAACTGGACATATTATGGGAACACCCATGGCGGGCGGGCGAGAGGGTGGGCGCTCAGATGATATCCAGTTTTGTCTGGAGCATATCTTCATCATGAATGGATGGATTTTAATGATACTTGGTACCAATGTTCACCATCATGGGGGGTAGTGTCATCCACATGAACCAGGTCTCTAAGTCAAAGGTCAAGGTCATACTTAGAAATCAGAGAAAAACGCTTGTCCAGAGCAAAACTTCTACATGAGGGATTTATGTCTCCCCCCAAAAATGGGGGAGACATATTGTTTTTCCCCCGGTTGTCCGTCCGTCCGTCCGTCTGTCTGTCCGTCACAAAATCGTGTCCGCTCTGTATCTTCAAAAGCCCTTGAAGGATTTTTATGAAACTTGGGTCAGATGTTCACCTCATCAAGGCGACATGCAGAACCCACTTTGCGAGTGTGGTGTCTCAAGGGCAAGGTCACACTTGGAGGTTAAATGTCAAATGCCACAAAATCGTGTCTGCTCTGTATCTTCTAAAGCCCTTGAAGGATTTTTATGAAACTTGGGTCAGATGTTCACCTCATCAAGGCGACGTGCAGAACACACTTTGCGAGTGTGTTGTCTCAAGGTCAAGGTCACACTTGGAGGTTAAATGTCAAATGCCACAAAATTGTGTCCGCTCTGTATCTTCAAAAGCCCTTGAAGGATTTTTATGAAACTTGGGTCAGATGTTCACCTCATCAAGGCGACATGCAGAACCCACTTTGCGGATGTGGTGTCTCAAGGTCAAGGTCATACTTGAAGGTTAAATGTCAAATGCCACAAAATCGTGTCCGCTCTGTATCTTCAATAGCCCTTGAAGGATTTTTATGAAACTTGGGTCAGATGTTCACCTCATCAAGGTGACGTGCAGAACCCACTTTGCGGATGTGGTGTCTCAAGGTCAAGGTCATACTTGAAGGTTAAATGTCAAATGCCACAAAATCGTGTCCGCTCTGTATCTTCAATAGCCCTTGAAGGATTTTTATGAAACTTGGGTCAGATGTTCACCTCATCAAGGTGACGTGCAGAACCCACTTTGCGGGTGCGGTGTCTCAAGGTCAAGGTCACACTTGGAGGTTAAATGTCAAATTTTACAATCGTCTGACTCAATACTACCTGCAGCAACTGGCTGGGGGGAGACATATGTTTTTGTTCAATCAAAAACCATTTCTAGTTTAATATGACTTGGCATAAATGTTCACCTTTGTGAGGCAGAGTGCCGTGTGCAAAATTCAGGTCCCTGTGGCCAAGGTCAAGGTCACACACTTAGGTCAAAAGTCAGATAAAAATATGAAAATGTGAGTATGGACCATTTAGTCATCATGAATTGAGGGATTCTATCACAATTGTTCGCCATCATGAGACTGAGCATTACACACATAATCTTGGTCCATATATTCAAGGTCTAGGTCACTAGAGATGATGAAATGTCCAGATTTTGTCCGGAGCATATCTTCTAAATGCATCGAGGTATTTTAATGTTACTTGATACAAAAGTTCACCATCATGAATTGTAGTGTTGCATGCATGAAATAGGTCTCTAGGTCAAAGGTCAAGGTCACACCTAGAGGTCAGTGAAAAACGCTTGTCCGGATCAAAACTTCTACATGTATCGAGAGATTTTAATATAACTTGGCACAAATACTGACTATTGTAAGGTGTAGTGTCACAAGCAAAATTCAGATCCCTGTGGCCAAGGTAAGGGTCACACATGGACAAATATATTTTGTGACAATGGCACCCTTATTATTTCTTCCATAACCATTGGGAAGTTTAAGTCTAATTTCACAGAAGTCATAATTTCCAAACCTAGTTTTGTATATTATCAGCATTAAGGTACAGTTGAGTGATAAGAGACATGTTTCTCATGTGAAAAATCAATCTTGTCATTACCCCTTGACTCTCTCCCAATATTGAAATGTTTTTGATTTTTAAGTTACTACTAATTGTATTAAAATCCTTGTAATTTGCATTTGAAATAGGTGAGAGAGTGTAAGATGTTAGCATTTTCATTTTGAATAAGACCATCATGTTAAGAACGCCTGTGGTACAATGCTACAAACTTTTTATCAAGACCATCATGTTTAGAATGCCTGTGGTACAGTGCTACAGTGTTTTTATCAAACCATCATGTTTTGAATGCCTGTGGTACAGTGCTACAGTGTTTTTATCAAACCATCATGTTTAGAATGCCTGGGTACAGTGCTACAGTGTTTTTATCAAACAATCATGTTTAGAACGCCTGTGGTACAGTGCTACAGTGTTTTTATCAAACAATCATGTTTAGAACGCCTGTGGTACAATGCTACAGTGTTTTTATCAAACCATCATGTTTTGAATGCCTGTGGTACAGTGTTACAGAGTTTTTATCAAACCATCATGTTAAGAATGCCCGTGGTACAGTGCTACAGTTGTTTTATCAAGACCATCATGTTAAGAATGCCTCTGGTACAGTGCTACAGTGTTTTTATCAAGACAATCATGTTTAGAATGTCTGTGGTACAGTGCTACAGTGTTTTTTTTATCAAACCATCATGTTTAGAATGCCTGTGGTACAGTGCTACAGTGTTTTTTTTATCAAACCATCATGTTAAGAATGCCTGTGGTGCAGTGCTACAGTGTTTTTTTTATCAAACCATCATGTTAAGAATGCCTGTGGTACAGTGCTCAGTGTTTTTTTATCAAACCATCATGTTAAGAATGCCTGTGGTACAGTGCTACAGTTTTTTTTTTATCAAACCATCATGTTACGAATGCCTGTGGTACAGTGCTACAGTGTTTTTATCAAACCATCATGTTTAGAATGCCTGTGGTACAGTGCTACAGTTGTTTTATCAAGACCATCATGTTTAGAATGCCTCTGGTACAGTGCTACAGTGTTTTTATCAAGACAATCATGTTTAGAATGCCTGTGGTACAGTGCTACAGTGTTTTTTTTTATCAAATCATCATGTTTAGAATGCCCGTGGTACAGTGCTACAGTTGTTTTATCAAGACCATCATGTTAAGAATGCCTCTGGTACAGTGCTACGGTGTTTTTATCAAGACAATCATGTTAAGAATGCCTGTGGTACAGTGCTACAGTGTTTTTTTATCAAACCATCGTGCTTAGAATGCCTGTGGTACAGTGCTACAGTGTTTTTTTTTTATCAAACCATCATGTTAAGAATGCCTGTGGTACAGTGCTACAGTGTTTTTTATCAAACCATCATGTTTAGAATGCCTGTGGTACAGTGCTACAGTGTTTTTTTATCAAACCATCATGTTAAGAATGCCTGTGGTACAGTGCTACAGTGTTTTTATCAAACCATCATGTTTAGAATGCCCGTGGTACAGTGCTACAGTTGTTTTATCAAGACCATCATGTTAAGAATGCCTCTGGTACAGTGCTACAGTGTTTTTATCAAGACAATCATGTTTAGAATGCCTGTGGTACAGTGCTACAGTGTTTTTATCAAACCATCCTGTTTAGAATGCCTGGGTACAGTGCTACAGTGTTTTTATCAAACAATCATGTTTAGAACGCCTGTGGTACAGTGTTACAGTGTTTTTATCAAACAGTCATGTTTAGAACGCCTGTGGTACAGTGCTACAGTGTGTTTTTTATCAAACCATCATGTTAAGAATGCATGTGGTACAGTGCTACAGTGTTTTTTTTATCAAACCATCATGTTAAATATGCCTGTGGTACAGTGCTCGGTGTTTTTTTATCAAACCATCATGTTTAGAATGCCTGTGGTACAGTGCTACAGTGTTTTTTTTATCAAACCATCATGTTAAGAATGCCTGTGGTTCAGTGCTACAGTGTTTTTATCAAACCATCATGTTTAGAATGCCCGTGGTACAGTGCTACAGTTGTTTTATCAAGACCATCATGTTTAGAATGCCTCTGGTACAGTGCTACGGGGTTTTATTAAGACAATCATGTTTAGAATGCCTGTGGTACAGTGCTACAGTGTTTTTTTTATCAAATCATCATGTTTAGAATGCCCGTGGTACAGTGCTACAGTTGTTTTATCAAGACCATCATGTTAAGAATGCCTCTGGTACAGTGCTACAGTGTTTTTATCAAGACAATCATGTTTAGAATGCCTGTGGTACAGTGTTACAGAGTTTTTATCAAATCATCATGTTTAGAATGCCCGTGATACAGTGCTACAGTTGTTTTATCAAGACCATCATGTTAAGAATGCCTCTGGTACAGTGCTACAGTGTTTTTATCAAGACAATCATGTTTAGAATGTCTGTGGTACAGTGCTACAGTGTTTTTTTATCTTTCTTTTTTATCAAACCATCATGTTTAGAATGCCTGTGGTACAGTGCTACAGTGTTTTTTTTATCAAACCATCATGTTAAGAATGCCTGTGGTACAGTGCTACAGTGTTTTTTTTATCAAACCATCATGTTAAGAATGCCTGTGGTACAGTGCTCAGTGTTTTTTTTATCAAACCATCATGTTAAGAATGCCTGTGGTACAGTGCTACAGTGTTTTTTTATCAAACCATCATGTTACGAATGCCTGTGGTACAGTGCTACAGTGTTTTTATCAAACCATCATGTTTAGAATGCCTGTGGTACAGTGCTACAGTTGTTTTATCAAGACCATCATGTTTAGAATGCCTCTGGTACAGTGCTACAGTGTTTTTATCAAGACAATCATGTTTAGAATGCCCGTGGTACAGTGCTACAGTGTTTTTTTTATCAAATCATCATGTTTAGAATGCCCGTGGTACAGTGCTACAGTTGTTTTATCAAGACCATCATGTTAAGAATGCCTCTGGTACAGTGCTACGGTGTTTTTATCAAGACAATCATGTTAAGAATGCCTGTGGTGCAGTGCTACAGTGTTTTTTTTATCAAACCATCGTGCTTAGAATGCCTGTGGTACAGTGCTACAGTGTTTTTTTTTATTAAACCATCATGTTAAGAATGCCTGTGGTAAAGTGCTACAGTGTTTTTTTTATCAAACCATCATGTTAAGAATGCCTGTGGTACAGTGCTACAGTGTTTTTTTTTATCAAACCATCATGTTTAGAATGCCTGTGGTACAGTGCGACAGTGTTTTTTTTATCAAACCATTATGTTAAGAATGCCTGTGGTACAGTGCTACAGTGTTTTTATCAAACCATCATGTTTAGAATGCCCGTGGTACAGTGCTACAGTTTTTTATCAAGACCATCATGTTAAGAATGCCTCTGGTACAGTGCTACAGTGTTTTTATCAAGACAATCATGTTTAGAATGCCTGTGGTACAGTGCTACAGTGTTTTTATCAAACCATCCTGTTTAGAATGCCTGGGTACAGTGCTACAGTGTTTTTATCAAACAATCATGTTTAGAACGCCTGTGGTACAGTGCTACAGTGTTTTTATCAAACAGTCATGTTTAGAATGCCTGTGGTACAGTGCTACAGTGTGTTTTTTATCAAACCATCATGTTAAGAATGCATGTGGTACAGTGCTACAGTGTTTTTTTTATCAAACCATCATGTTAAGAATGCCTGTGGTACAGTGCTCGGTGTTTTTTTATCAAACCATCATGTTTAGAATGCCTGTGGTACAGTGCTACAATGTTTTTTTAATCAAACCATCATGTTAAGAATGCCTTTGGTTCAGTGCTACAGTGTTTTTATCAAACCATCATGTTTAGAATGCCCGTGGTACAGTGCTACAGTTGTTTTATCAAGACCATCATGTTTAGAATGCCTCTGGTACAGTGCTACGGGGTTTTATTAAGACAATCATGTTTAGAATGCCTGTGGTACAGTGCTACAGTGTTTTTTTTTATCAAATCATCATGTTTAGAATGCCCGTGGTACAGTGCTACAGTTGTTTTATCAAGACCATCATGTTAAGAATGCCTGTGGTACAGTGCTACAGTGTTTTTATCAAGACAATCATGTTTAGAATGCCTGTGGTACAGTGCTACAGTGTTTTTTATCAAACCATCATGTTTAGAATGCCTGTGGTACAGTGCTACAGTGTTTTTTTTATCAAACCATCATGTTAAGAATGCCTGTGGTACAGTGCTACAGTGTTTTTTTATCAAACCATCATGTTTAGAATGCCTGTGGTACAGTGCTACAGTGTTTTTTTATCAAACCATCATGTTAAGAATGCCTGTGGTACAGTGCTTCAGTGTTTTTATCAAACCATCATGTTTAGAATGCCTGTGGTACAGTGCTACAGTGTTTTTTTATCAAACCATCATGTTAAGAATGCCTGTGGTACAGTGCTTCAGTGTTTTTATCAAACCATCATGTTTAGAATGCCCGTGGTACAGTGCTACAGTTGTTTTATCAAGACCATCATGTTTAGAATGCCTCTGGTACAGTGCTACAGTGTTTTTATCAAGACAATCATGTTTAGAATGCCTGTGGTACAGTGCTACAGTGTTTTTTAGCTCACCTGAGCACAAAGTGCTCAAGGTGAGCTTTTGTGATTGCCTGATGTCCGGCGTCCGTCGTCCGTGCATGCGTCGTCAACTTTTTCTTCAAACAACTTCTTCTCCTGAACTGCTGGGCCAATCTTGCTGAAACTTGGCAGGAATGTTACTTGCATGAAGCTTTACCAAAATTGTTCAAATGGTTCAGGTCCATTGCATTTCTAGGCCACAGGAGCTAAAATTAGATTTTCAAAGTTGGAACTTTAAAAATCTTCTTCTCCAGAACTACATGGCCTGGAGCTTAGATATTTGGTATGAAGCATCATCAGGTGGACCTTTACCAAGTTTGTTCAAATCATGACCCCTGGGTCAAAAATGGCCTTGCCCCAGGGGTCACTAGTTGTACATAGAATTATATAGGAAAAACTTTAAAAAATCTTCTTGTCAGAAACTGCAAGGCCTAGTGTTTTGATATTTGGTGTGCAGCATTGTCCAGTGGACCTCTACCAAGTTTGTTCAAATCATGGCTCCTGGGTCAAAAAGGCCCCCCCAAGGGGTCAAATGTTTTATACAGAGTTATATAGGAAAAACTTTTAAAAAATCTTCTTGTCAGAAACCGCAAGGCGTAGAGTTTAGATATTTGGTGTGCAGCATTGTCTAGTGGACCTCTATCAAGTTTGTTCAAATGATGTCCCCTGGGTCAAAATTGGCCACGCCCCAGGGTTCTATTGATTTACATATAGTTGAATAGGAAAAACATGAAAAATCATTTTCTAATAGAACTAGACCTTACATATTTGGTGTGGAGTATTGTGTTGTGAACCTTTACTAGTATTCTTAATATGTTGGCCCCTGGATAAAAAATGGCCCCGCCCCAGGGGCCTTCAATATGTA
The DNA here is from genome assembly GCA_012932295.1 of Cyclina sinensis. Taxonomy (NCBI): domain Eukaryota; kingdom Metazoa; phylum Mollusca; class Bivalvia; order Venerida; family Veneridae; genus Cyclina; species Cyclina sinensis. The sequence continues at coordinate 34,899,795 of JAAONU010000006.1, read as the reverse complement.
AAAAAGGCAATCTTTAAAAATCTTCTTACTGGAAACCTCAATGCCCACAGCTTAGATATTTGGTATGCAGCATTGTCTAGCGGACCTCTACCTAGTTTGTTTGAAAAATGTCACTGGGGTCACTATTGGCCCCGCCCGAGGGGTCATAAGTTTTAAATAGCAGTATAGAAGAAAATCTTTAAAAATCTTCTTGTCTGAAACCACAAGGCCTAGAATTTTAAAATTTGGCATGAAGCAAGCTTTATCAAGCTTTTTCAAATTATTAGGTTAAAGGTCATGGAGGCTAAAAATAGATTTATCTACTGTACCTCATAGAGCCTTCATTTATAGACCAATATCTTTGATATTCAGTATATAGGTTCCTTGCATGTACGTCTACCCATGGGTAGGGTTTCAGGTCACTGGGTCAAGGTCACCATAGCTTATAATAGATATTTCTACTTTCTGTCATAGAGCCTTTATTTATTGACTGATATTTTACATATTTGGTTTGTAGGCACTTACATATTTCAATTAAAAAATGAAATACTGCTTAGCAGCAAACCTACAGCCAAAGTACTCAGGTGAGCGATCCAGGGCCATCATGGCCCTCTTGTTTTATCAAATCATCATGTTTAGAATGCCTGTGGTACAGTGCTTCAGTGTTTTTATCAAATTATCATGTTAAGAATGCCTGTGGTACAGTGCTACAGTTGTTTTATCAAGACCATCATGTTTATATGCCTGTGGTACAATGCTACAGTGTTTTTATCAAGACCATCATGTTTAGAATGCCTGTGGTACAATGTTTAGATTGCCTGTGGTACAATGTTACAGTGTTTTTATCAAGACCACCATGTTTAGAATGCTTGTGGTACAATGTTACAGTGTTTTTATCAAACAATCATGTTTAGAATGCCTGTGGTACAGTGCTACAGTTGTTTTATCAAGACCATCATGTTTAGAATGCCTCTGGTACAGTGCTACAGTGTTTTTATCAAGACAACCATGTTTAGAACACCTGTGGTACAGTGCTACAGTGTTTTTATCAAACCATCATGTTTTGAATGCCTGTGGTACAGTGATACAGAGTTTTTATCAAACCATCATGTTACGAATGCCTGTGGTACAGTGCTACAGTTGTTTTATCAAGACCATCATGTTAAGAATGCCTCTGGTACAGTGCTACAGTGTTTTTATCAAGACAATCATGTTTAGAATGCCTGTGGTACAGTGCTACAGTGTTTTTATCAAACCATCATGTTTAGAATGCCTGTGGTACAGTGCTACAGTGTTTTTATCAAACCATCATGTTTAGAATGCCCGTTGTACAGTGCTACAGTTGTTTTATCAAACCATCATATTAAGAATGCCTGTGGTACAGTACTACAGTGTTTTTATCAAACAGTCATGTTTAGAACACCTGTGGTACAGTGCTACAGTGTTTTTATCAAACAATCATGTTTAGAATGCCTGTGGTACAGTGCTACAGTGTTTTTTATCAAACCATCATGTTTAGAATGCCTGTGGTACAGTGCTACAGTGTTTTTATCAAGGCCATCATGTTTAGAATGCCTGTGGTACAATGTTTAGAATGCCTGTGGTACAATGTTACTGTGTTTTTATCAAGACCATCATGTTTAGAATGCCTGTGGTACAATGTTACTGTGTTTTTATCAAGACCATCATGTTAAGAATGCCTGTGGTACAGTGCTACAGTGTTTTTATCAAACCATCATGTTTAGAACGCCTGTGGTACAGTGCTACATTGTTTTTATTAAGACCATCATGTTCAGAATGCCTGTGGTACAATGTTTAGATTGCCTGTGGTACAATGTTACAGTGTTTTTATCAAGACTACCATGTTTAGAATGCCTGTAGTACAATGTTACAGTGTTTTTATCAAACCATCATGTTAATATGCCTGTGGTACAATGTTTATATTGCCTGTGGTACAATGTTACAGTGTTTTTATCAAGGCCATCATGTTTAGAATGCCTGTGTTACAATGCTACAGCGTTTTTATCAAGACCATCATGTTTAGAATGCCTGTGGTACAATGTTTAGAATGCCTGTGGTACAATGTTTAGAATGCATGTGTTACAAGGTTTAGAATGCCTGTGGTACAATGTTTAGAACGCCTGTGGTACAATGTAACTGTGTTTTTTATCTTCACTTCATTCATCTTGATTTCAGAAAAAAAAGGAGAATATATGAGACGACCAAGGTTTATTAATGGTAACTGCTTAGGGCAGATTTAATGTTTCTTTTACTTAAAATTACTGACTTACATGCTCCATTAACATTTTACATATAATTTTTTTATGTATTTGACTTAGTCATAATTATGATGAATAGATTGCTTTTTAGCTCACCTGAGCCGTAGGCTCATGGTGAGCTATTAGGATCGCTCAATGTCTGTCGTCCGTCGTACGTCCACACTTAGTTCGTTAACGCTCTAGCGGTCACATTTTTGCCTCAATTGTATTGAAACTTTGTCAGGATGTTTGCCCCAATGATTTCTTGGACGAGTTCGAACATGGGTTATCTGGGTTGAAAAACTAGGTCACAGAGCCCAAATATAGAAAAACCTTGTTAACACTCTAGAGGCTACAATTTCAATCCAAAAATCCTGGAAATTTGTCAGAAAGGTTGTATTAATGATTTCTAGCTCAAGTTCGAATATGGGTCATCTAGGGTCAAAAACTAGGTCACAGAGCTCAAATATTGAAAAACCTTGTTAACACTCTAGAGGCTACAATTTCAGTCCAAATATCCTGGAAATTTGTCAGAAAAGTTGTTTCAATGATTTCTAGCTCATGTTCGAATATGGGTCATCTAGGGTCAAAAACAAGGTCACACAGCCCAAATATTAAAAAACCTTGTTAACACTCTAGAGGTAACATTTTCAGTCGAAATAATCTTGCAATTTGTCAGGAAGGTTGTTTTGATGATTTCTAGCTCATGTTTGAATATGGGTCATCTGGGTTCAAAAACTAGGTCACAGAACCCAAAAATAGGAAAGTCTTGTTAACACTCTAGAGGTAACATTTTCAGTCCAAATAATCTGGCAATTTGTCAGGAAGGTTGTTTCAATGATTTCTAGCTCAATTTTGAATATAGGTTATCTGGGGTCAAAAACTAGGTCACAGAGCCCAAATATGGAAGAACCTTGATAACACTCTAGAGAATACATTTTCAGTCCAAATGTCCTGAAAATTTGTCAGAAAAGTTGTTTTGATAATTTGTAGATCAAGTTTGGATATGGGTCATCTGGGTTCAAAAACAAGGTCACAGAGCCCAAATATCGAAAAACCTTTTTAACACTCTAGAGGCTGTTTTTCAGTCCAAATATCCTTGAAATTGTAACAAAGATTGTTTCGATAATTTCTAGCTCAGGTCCAAATATGGGACATCTAGGTTCAAAAACTAGGTCATAGAGCCCAAATATGGAAAAACCTTGTTAACACTTGTTAGTGGTAACATTTTCAGTCCAAACAACCTGGAAATTTGTCAGAATGATTGTTTCAATAATTTCTAGGTCAAGTTCGAAAATGGGTCATCTGGGGTCAGTTTACCAGGCCCATAGCCACTTTTGTTAAAAGCAGTCATACTCAGGTGAGCGATACAGGGCCATCATGGCCCTCTTGTTTCTTTATACTGACCCAGGGGTTGATTTTCCTATAATTGTGTAGAAGAATTTTTCTATTTATTGTCAAAGATTTGGTTAAAAGGGTTAGTACATCACAGGGTTTGTACATCAACCTTTTCTTAATTTTCCTAAAAGAATGAAATTCAAAATGTTTATTGTAGACAAAAAGCAAAAACAGTGCCATTATTCGTGATTGAATACATTATAGACATCTGTTTTTTCTTGTGATTTATTTTATTGTGTTGGGTAGTGTTAATACATATCATCTCATCATAGACACAGGTTAGAGTCTAGAGTTGTTATCTTATGATGAAAATAATGTAACATGATTCTGAATGGTGAAATTACACACTACTCAATTTATCCTTTACCTTGCTGGATATTGCCTTTGCAACCAGTCAATAAGCACCTCCATAAACAATTAATGAATATATCTAAATTGAAAGATGAACAAGTCCATATTGGGTAGCATTGTAGATTTAAATCTTTCAAATTTATTTTAATCAAGCATGAATATTAAATGCTCATGTGAACTTGTGTGCCATTTATAAAGAGGTAACATTTTTGCATGCTTTTGATGTTCTAAAAATATTATGTATTATTTAAGTAACTTACAATGGACATAATATCAGTTTGCAACCATACATTAAAGTTATGCTAAATATATGAAGTAATTTGTAGTGTTGGAAAAATATGTATGTATGTCTCGTACGTTTGCATGTGTAATTTCCAACATAACATTGATTGCATTTGAAACCTTAGAAGTAACAACTCATTTTTTACCTTAGTGGAGACAGTAAAACAATAATTGAAATATTGTTTAATTAGGTCAGTTTGTCTCAGGATTGACAAAGAGTTAATAATTTGGTAGGGTGAAGTTTGATTACAGAAGAGTTTCAGGGTTGAACTCAAGTAATTATAGTTGCTTAGAGTGTCTTCGTCTGTTATGGTAAACAATGAAACTTGGAAAGATTAGATGATGAAAAGTTCAGCGGTAAAATCAGTGTCAAAGTCTTATAATGTAATAAAAAGCTGAGCAAGTTCTGTTAAGGACTATGAAATTTTTGTTAAAAAAAACAACTGAAAGTTGAAGTTTTATTTTCAGAGCACATAATATTGGAGTTTTATGTGAAAATAGAGTGTTGGAAAGAGAGAGAGAAAAACAGCTTCACCTAATCAGTGTTAACAAGAATAGAAATAGAAATTCTAAACTGTTTTAAGTGGTGTACAGGTATATATTATAAATAAAAAGACTTCACATGTCAAAGATTGTATGTTTAACTCCTACAGTGATGCTTTTTTGTATGATCCACATTTCTTAACATTTCCAGCCTCAATGAACTACATGGCCCCAGAAGCTGCAGCATATGGCTACAGCGAGACAAGTGACATTTGGTCCCTTGGCTGTGTTCTGTTTGAACTAGTTACAGCTTGGTTATACACCTCTGATGGGGCTGTAGCAAAACTGCAAGAAGTGAGGAAAGATCCTTGTGTACTGGATGAAGTGTTTGAAGATATTTCAAAGGTATGTTATCTATTCAGAGTATTTCTTTATAATTGCCCATCACCTGGTTATTTATCTAAATTAGGTAAAATAGATAGTTGTGTTAGAATGTTCAAAACCTGTATGATAAATGTAGTAAAATAAACATCTTGTCCATACATGTACCTGTTAATTTTTGATAAAATAGCATATATGTGTAGTGAATAGATATTATTATATATTTCAGCACTATTCAGATGCTCTGATCTCAGTGTTGGCCAGTATGTTGAAAACAGACCACAAAAGCAGGGCCACCCTTGCGTAAGTATATTCTCATAATCTTAAAGTTGTCAGATTCATTTGGGTATTATAAACACTTTCTGAACCTAACAGTTATCAGTGGTCAAAGTGACTCAGACTATTTCAGTATGTTTATTATGCAGTGATATGTATCTGTTGGTAAACAAACAGACAATGCCTTTTTACTTGATTTGAGGGTGGTAATCAGCTTCATTGAACATCCTTGTTTTAAAGCTTCTGCAACAGGTTGCAAATGATTGTCAGTGTTCCTTCCTAAATCACACAACCTAACAATCATAAAATTATGCCCTCTTTTAAAATGCTTCCCCGAAATAAAAAACCTTTCTCATATGTGCTGGAAAAGGTAATCTTTAATGTTTTAAGACCAGATAATTCCAATAAATGTTCAGTAAATGTTCTTATGAACACAACACAGTTTTGCAATCAGTTCAACACATTTCAGTGCCCTTTAAACACTGGCTCAGGTGTATCCTAATGGCAGGGGATGTCTCAAACGGTCTTTGATCTTAATGGCAGGGGATGTCTCAAATGGTCTTTGATGAAGTTCAAAAAAATTCCAGGGTAATTTAAATGGAGGTATTAGTATAAAAAAGAGGTAAAAATGATTAAATGATACACAGAGAAACAGAGATAATTACAAGCATGTTATTAACTAGGACTTAAGAAGACATGTGTATTATTGTAGGAGTCTGCTTGATATTTCCTACATAAGGGAGTGTATGGAGATGAGTGATTCTACTCAACTAGAGAAGAGAAAACGTTTAAAATCAGCATCCACAACCAAGACAGAAATAAGTATGTAATTATTCATGATTTGTTTACAAACACAGTGCATGTGATAATGTTTTAGGGGAGTGCAGTTGATGTTAATTCTTTGTTTGTACTTTTTTTTGTGTCGCCCTTTAGAAGAAACGGCGATACATAGGTGGTACTTTGTCCGTAGATCCGTCACGAAAACTAAACGTTGGCTATAACTTTGCCATTTCTTAACATTTCCTTATCAAACTTTCAAATTGTATTGCTTATGACAACAGGGTCGGGATGATGCCAAAATCTTTAGGTCAAGGTCACATTTGACAGAGTTATGCCCCTTTTCATACTTGGATTTTGTCATGAAAACTTTACGTTGGCAATTACTTTGCCATTTCTAAACATTACATCATCAAACTTTCAAATTATATTGCTTACAACAACAGGGTCGTGATGATGCCAAAATCTGTAGGTCAGGGTCACAATTGACAGAGTTATGCCCCTTTTTATGCCCCCCCCCAACCCATCGAAGATGAGGGGGCATATAGTTTTGCAAATGTCGGTCGGTGATGGTCGGTCTGTCGGTCGGTAGACACTTCGTTTCTGATCAATAACTAGAGAACGCTTTGACCTAGGTTCACCAAACTTGGTTTGCTGGTTGTTCATCACCAGTAGATGACCCCTATTGATTTTGAGGTCATTAGGTCAAAGGTCAAGCTCACAGTGACCTTCATCCTAAAAACGGTTTCCGATCAATAACTAGAGAATGCTTTGACCTAGATTCACCAAACTTGGTGTGCTGGTTGGTCATCACCAGTAGATGACCCCTATTGACTTTGAGGTCATTAGGTCAAAGGTCAAGATCACAGAGACTTTCATTCTAAAAGCGGTTCCACATCAATAACTAGAGAACACTTTGACCTAGGTTTACCAAACTTGGTATGCTGGTTTGTCATCACCAGTAGATGACCCCTATTGACTTTGAGGTCACTAGATCAAAGGTCAAGATCACAGAGACTTTCATCCTAAAAACGGTTTCTGATCAATAACTAGAGAACACTTTGACCTAGGTTCATCAAACTTGGTATGCTGGTTGGTCATCACCAGTAGATGACTTTGTGGTCATTAGGTCAAAGGTCAAGATCACAGGGACCTTCATCCTTAAAATGGTTTCCGATTAATAACTAGAGAACGCTTTGACCTAGGTTCACCAAACTTGGTATTTTTTAATACATAGGTACTTGAATCCTCATCCACCCTCAACCCCGCCCCCCTCCACAACCAGTCCCCCTCCCTCTCTTTCCCCCCTCTCCCCTGGGGTCCTTTTTTTTTTTAATACATAGGTACTTGACTCCCATCCCCCCGGGGTCCGAATTTATTTTTGTGTCGCCCTTTCGAAGAAAAGGTGATACATAGGGATCGCTTTGTCCGGCGGTCCGTCGGTCCGTCACGAAAACTTAACGTTGGCTATAACTTTGCCATTTCTAAACATTATCTTATCAAACTTTCAAATTGTATTGCTTATGACAACAGGGTCAGGTTGATGCCAAAATTTCTAGGTCAGGGTCACATTTGACAGAGTTATGCCCCTTTTTATACATGGATTTTGTCATGAAAACTTAACGTTGGGAATAACTTTGCCATTTTTTAACATTTCAACATCAAACTTCCAAATTATATTGCTTACGACAACAGGGTCGTGATGATGCCAAAATGTATAGGTCAAGGTCACAATTGACAGAGTTATGCCCCTTTTTGTACTTAGATTTTGTCATGAAAACTTAACATTGGCTATAACTATGCTATTTCTTAATGTTTCTTCATCAAACTTTCCAGTTGTAATGCTTACAATTGTATCACTTAAGACAACACCATTTCTCAAGGGCAGGTAACCCTCAAATTTTTTGCAATGTTATGCCCCTTTTTCAAGTAAAATTTCTTGGTTAACCTTTTTCTTTATGTCCATGTCTCAAAAAGTGTCAAGGATATTCCATTCAAACTTGGAATACTTGATCACCAGCAAGACCCCTGCAAAGATTGTTGGTACCCATGTCCCTGGGGTCACAGTTAGCCCCACACCCGGGGTCACTTGATTTTGCTTAAACTTATATATAGGAAAAAAAACTTCTTAAGCCTAGAAATAAAATATTAACTGACATGAGATGGGTAAGTACTCCCCCCCCCCTCCCCCCCCCCCCCCACTGTCCCCTCTGCATGGGAATCTGCCCCCCCCCACCAGTCACCCCCACCCCCACCACAAGCCCAATTTTTTTTTTAAATTTTAAAACATAGGTACTTTACTTCCCATCCTACCTCAACCCCCCTCCCCAACCAGTCATTCCCCCCCCCGGGCCCAATTTTTTTATATATTTTTTTTTAATTTTTAAACATATGCACTTTATTCCCCCCCCCCCCCCCTACCCTCAACCCCCCCTCCCTCCCAACCAGTCACCCCCACCCCCCCGGGGCCCAATTTTTTTTTTTTAATTTTTAAACATATGCACTTTATTCCCCCCCCTACCTCAACCCCCCTCCCTCCCAACCAGTCACCCCCACCCCCCCGGGGCCCAATTTTTTTTTTTTTAATTTTAAAACATATGCACTTTATTCCCCCCCCCCCCCCTACCTCAACCCCCCCCCCCCCCCCCTCCCAACCAGTCCCCCCCCCACCCTGGCCCAAAATTTTTTTTTTTTTTAATACATAGGTACCTGACTCCCCATCCACCCTCAAACCCCCACCATTTTATTTTACCACGCCCCCCCCCCCCCCCCCTTTTTTTTTTCTTTTTTTTTTTTTAAATTTTAAAACATAGGTACGTGACTCCCCATTCACCCTCAAACCCCACCCCCAACCAGTCACACACCGCCCCCCATTTTTTTTACCCCCCACCCCCGCGCCTTTTTTTTTTTTTTTTTTTTTTTTTTTTACCCCCCCCCCCCCCCTCCCCCCCACCGGGCCCAATTTTTTTTTTTTTTTTTTTAAATTTTAATACATAGGTACTTGACTCCCCTACCACCCTCAATCCCAGCAGGCTCTTGTTTACCTTTTTAGTTATTCTAACAGAGTACCCAAGGGCGACACAAGTGTTCCACAGAACACCCATCTAGTTTTTAATACATAGGTACTTCACTCCCCATCCACCATCAACAACCCCCCCCCCCCCCCCCCAACAGCATCACCACTTTCCCCCCTGATCTGATTTTTTTTTTTTTAATGCATAGGTACTTGACTCTCCATCCCAAACCCAATCCCCCACCCCACCCCCGGGCCCGATTTTTTTTTCTCTTTTTTAAATACATAAATACTTGACTCTATGACTAGGTACTTGCCCTCCCCCACTCAAATTTTTTTCACATGGGCCTCTTGTTTAACTTGGCTTATGATTAATTATCCTGCACTGAGAAAAGTGGAGCATACTATCTGTGGACAGGTCTTGTTGTACTTGGACTAGCATGCTGTCTTTTCCAGCAGGCTCTTGTTTACCTTTTTAGTTATTCTAACAGAGTACCCAAGGGCGACACAAATGTTCAACTGAACACCCATCTAGTTATTACTTTCTCATGTATGGATTGAGTTTTATTATGAAAAAAGCAATGTATACAATGTCCTAGTCAATTTTCCTTGTTGATTAAGTTATCAGAAGTAGGAAATACTCATGTACAAACATCTGCCTTAGAATTGTAGATCACTGAATTTACATCTGAAAAGTAGGTCAGTAGGTCAAAGTTTTAACTATAAGGCAGTGGAAAGATAAAAGATGTGTCAGTAGGTCAATTAAAGAAAAAACAAGACAAGTGTTTCATGTGAACGGTATCTTTCAGCTGATTCATATAAAATCTTGATTAAAAGATAGGTCACTAAATATTAAACCCACTGAATACATACTTTGCCTTCTACTTTCCATTAAAAAAGTTCATCTTTAGGATGACATTACGTTGTGCATATAATGTTTCATTTCAAGACCATTATGATGATTGTATATTTCTTGAGTTTTGACAACTTGCCTAGGGTAGAGACAAAGGACTTATAAGCAAGAAGGACTTGCAGTTTTATCAAGCTGTATTGTTTAAACATACTTGAACATTCTGTCTGAAATGCATTGTTGTTTGAGTATTGTGTATAATGCATTGTTCATAATAATATATATACTGCATGCTTATTTTACTTTGATTTTGCTTCAGTAATTTTGCTTCTCATAGTTACATAGTTAATTAAATTCCAGCACTTAAAGAAGTTGACTTGCATACAGAGTTGAGTGAAAGCCGTGTACATTTAAATTTGCTACATTTAAGCTTAGTTTTGTTTCAGTAAATTGGCTACATTCAGTTATTTAACATAGTTAATTGATAATCCTTTCCCCACTAAGTTTTCTAAAAAGGACTTGTCTGCATCTTTGACTTTGGGCAGTACTGTTAACATTTCTGTGGAAATTTCAGTGAAATAAAACCCAGAAACTATTAGACAAAGTGCAGGTCATGATTTGATAGATTTACATGATAATAGTGATATGCATGCTAAGAAATGCCTTACCATTAGTGGGGAAAGAGTAGAGAAAGTAACATTGTAGAAAGCTTGAATACATAATGAGATCACATCTATTTATAGCTGTGAAAGAAGAGATAAGTAGATGTAAGTGATGTAATACAGTTATAATATATATGTATAACTCACCTAACCCATCTGTGATAATTCTGTTTGATTCACCATGAACCAACAACTTTTCTTTTCATACAAACATAACAAATTATGCAAGTGTTTCCATGAGTCTTTATAAACCATCAAACTGTGTGAGCTTGACTTTTCATAAATGATTTAGTCTGTAGCTGTTAATGTGTTTGCAAATCTTGACATTCCCTTTTTTGTCAGGAAATGTATGACTTTTTTTATTGACATAAGGTTTTATGGTATACAAAATTCACATCAGCATTTTTATAGAGTTACTAATTTTACTTTCAGTAGTTCAAAAATAAAAAAAAATGAATTTGAACTATATTTGAGGAAAAGTTCTTAGGTTAAGCAAGTGAATCAGTTGAATTTCTCACTGGATAATGTCATATATATTAACATACCTCAATCAGTAACATACCGCACAATTAACTACTGTAGTTTACCTTTTAGAACAAACTTTGTCCACAGCTTGATCTAACTTGACTTCTTATTATTATAGAAGGTTGTTATAGGTATTAACTCATAAATAGCAAATATTTGAGCACAATATTTACACTAATTATATGTGAAGTACTAAATGCTACAATGTTTCTTCAGCTGTAAATGTATGTTAGAAATATTATCATACCATGAATAGATTAGCTAGTTTACTAGAAATATTATCATACCATGAATAGATTAGCCCACCTTTTGCTTGCTGAATCAGCTGTTATAAGTCGCTTCAGATTTAGTGATTTGTTTCTAGAGGATAAGAAAATTAATAAAATTAGCCATCTGAACTAGTAGCTACCTATTTACATGAATTTTCACTATTTATTTTATATCTCCTGCCCTACATTGTATCAAACTAGAAAGCCTTTAAGCTTTTAGAGAGAAACAGTTGTATTTCTTTCCACATACTGTCCTGAAATACACAATATACATTTGTACTTACATTACACTTTTTACTTAAGTGAGTTTTTATCTGTTATAAAACATGACTTTGATATGGAAATGCATGTTCAGCAGTAATATTGAATATTCATTGTACAAAAAACCAACAAAGGATAGGGAAAACTGCTGTAGTTATAGTTCATTATAATTAAAAATACATGTAATGTTATTTAAACTTTTAAACAATTGTCTAAAATCATAATGTTACTCAGAGGTATAAGCCTATTAGAACAAATACATTGACAAAGATAGTTAAATGCTGGACTGTTCTTTGGACTGGTTAACTATTATTGTTTAATTTTTTTAAGGGCCTGTACCAAGGGGACAAGGAGTGCTGAAGGTACTGGAATACTTAGCAAACATGGTAGATTATGAATCGTGTGTACAGGAAGCACTTTCCTATCTCCTGGAACTCTCTAAGGCTGAAGGTGGACTGAACCTAGACCCAAGGTATCACATCTTGTCTTCATGTATAAAACGTTTACATGTTCATTTAGAACTTATTTTCTTTCAACATTTTCAGCACCAAACTGCCCAATATGTCCTGTTTGTTGCACATGTACATGAAAGTCCATAGGATAGAGATAATTGATTTCACATGACTAGATTTTCCATCGTATTAGACAAAAGAGACCCATTAGATATTAAGTCCACAGAGGAAGGAGATAGGAAAGAACAGATTTGTTCCAGAAACAAAAACAACAACAACTGTGGTGCCATCCCTTAAAACTAAAATGAAGAGTAACTGTAATGTAGTGACAAAGTCTTTTTCGTTTTCTAAGTGTTTTAATAATCTATCTAATAATAATTTTGTTAAGATGTATACGTATCACAGAGGTATGTTAAAGTCTGCTCATAAAGTCGCTCTGCCTGCTTAGTTATGGGTCTCTTCTTAAAAACAGAAAAGTTGAATAACACCGAGACATGTTACATGGTTGCTACATGTATTTACCATTATTTGTATAGTTAGTGATAAAGTATCTAGAACCTGGGGATAATTCATTCCTGACCAGACAACTAATAGACTTACAGTGTAACTTTTGATAATCATTAATACTTTGTTGTGTCGCCCTTTCGAAGAAACAGCGATACATAGGGATTACTTTGTCCGTCAGTCCGTCACGAAAACTTAAAGTTGGCTATAATTTTGCCATTTCTTAACATTTCCTTATCAAACTTTCAAATTGTATTGCTTATGACAACAGGGTCGGGATGATGCCAAAATCTTTAGGTCAAGGTCACATTTGACAGAGTTATGCCCCTTCTTGTACTTGGATTTTGTCATGAAAACTTAACGTTGGCAATAACTTTGCCATTTCTTAACATTTCGTCATCAAACTTTCAAATTATATTGCTTACGACAACAGGGTCATGATGATGCCAAAATCTGTAGGTCAAGGTCACAATTGACAGAGTTATGCCCCTTTTTGTACTTGGATTTTGTCATGAAAACTTAACATTGGCTATAACTATGCCATTTCTTCATCAAACTTTCCAATTGTAATGTTTACAATTGTATCACTTAAGACAACACCATTTCTAAAGGGCAGATAACCCTCAAATTTATTTTTGCAATGTTATGCCCCTTTTTCAACCTGAAATTTCTTGGTGAACCTTTTTGTTAATGTCCATTTCTCAAAAAGTGTCAAAGATATTCCATTCAAACTTGGAATACTTCATCACCAGCAAGACCCTTGCAAAGATTGTTTGTACCCATGTCTCTTGGGACACAGTTAGCCCCACCCCCAGGGGTCACTTGATTTTGGTTATATTTATATATAGGAAAAAAAACTTCTTTGTGTTTTTGATTTTGATTTTGCATGTGTTTAGAGAACAAAACGTTACCCGAACCCTTGTAATATTTGTTGAAACTTCACCAAACCATAAGATTAACATTTGTCTGTCTCATTTCAAGTAACTCTTAAAAATATAAAAATTCTGAAATAATTATCATTGATTTCAGAGGAAAGAAGTTGGTTGCCATGGCAATGAAGAACAATATGACAGACAGAGAGATACAGATCAATGGCTGTAATGTGCTGAACAGTCTTGTAATGAGTGGTACGTTTCTTAGTGTACATGATGTTTACAATCTTCCCATATCCCATATCATAGCATTCTCTACTGACTTAAAAATTTACATGGTGGGAAGGTCAGTATTTGTCCAGGACAGCTTCTATACTCAGCTCAATATAGAAGGACTGTAACAGACTTGTTGGATGAAAATATAAAGCCACAGTATTTTTGCAGGTCCTTGTTTTTATTTAGAGAGGACATATCTTAGGACAAGTAATTTTAAGGTCTATTTATGTATCTAATCCTGAGCATTCCTGTCAAACAGCAACATTACATTCATCTGCAAATTAGATTTTATTGTTGTACTCCCATTAGGGGGCACTTCAATGTGTTCTTGTGTATGTCCATCTGTCCAAAAATGTGTCGTACACTCAGCCAAGACATTTACACTCAGGGTCAAGAAGCTTCGCACGGACATTGATCTACAAGGAAAGTTGAACATCTGGGGTTTCGTCTATCTCCATCCAGTAAAAGTAGAGTTATGGCCCATATAATTTAATCAAAATAGTAACCAAGTTTGTGTCATCTGCTCAGACTTACCATCATGAAACTTTAGAGGGTTATAGATCTACAAATGGAGTTGTGCACCTGGGGTTTTTCATCTCAGTCCTTCCAAGGAGAGCAGAGTTATTGCCTTTGATTTAACGAAAATTGCTACCCAAAACTTTGTATCACATACTCCGTGAACACTGTTGCATCCAGGGTCATAACGTTTTACAGGGATATATACCAGCAAGTAAGGTTGTGCACCTGGAGTTTTTCAAGTAATTTACAGATACCTTGACAACCCAGCCCCACCTTTTACCTTGGGAACTGAGCCCCCACCCCACCTCTCTGGACACATTCTAGTTCATCAAGGGTTGTTTTAATTTGCTGAAAATTAAGTTCATTTTCTAAACCTTAAAGGCTTTCCTTTTTCTCTGAAAATGAAGGCAGCTTTAACATGACCTTTGGAAATTTCCAGAGGTGCATTTCGGACATATGAATTTCGAAAATACCATTTTGTGCTTGAAATTAATTTTGTAGTTTTTCAACTCTGTCATAATGTGACACAAAATGTTTGACATTGAGGAAAAATTAAGTTAAATGATAGCATAGCATTGTTGTTTTGAGAAAGAATTCATATTTTCTTAAACAGAGAACTATTGGTATAATTTCAGAAATGTTTGAACAATGCCAAATCCAGTGTTATAAGTTTCTAAAAAACTTTATTAGGCAGGTATCCAAACACAATCAAAATAACATTTAGTATTTTACACAAAATATCAAAAATTCAATTTTAGCAATGGTTCTCAAAAAGAAGAAGTTTCTTGGTAAATGGTTGACTAATAAATAAAGATAGTCTAAACCTTTGCAGCTGTCACTTTTGTAGTGTAAATGTAAACATCAGTCACATAACTAGGCATAATATATTGTACCAGTGATATGTTAGCAATCAACAAGGGTTTTGCAATGATCTAGTCTGTACATTTGTACCCAGACTGTGAGTTTGTGTCCTGCTGTCAGTTTGTACTTGGTGTTTGTGTTTGTAGTCTGCCTGAGAATTTTTACCATGTCTTTTTAGTTAGTACCCGGACTTTAAATCTGTGATTTTTACTTTGTGTGTGAGTTTGAACCTTGTCTGTAAGTTTGTACACTGTGTGTGAGTTTGTTGCTATGAGTTTGTAATTCTTGTGTGTAAGTTTGTATCCTGTCTCTTGAGTTTTTACCTGGCCTTCAAGTATCATGGCTGTGAGTTTTTTTCCTCAATCATGTCTGTGATTTTGTACCCTGCTTATGAGTTTGTACCCTGTCTGTGAGTTTGTACCCTGTCCATAAGTATGCTGTCTGTGAGTTTGTACCTTGCCCATGAGTATCCTGTCTGTGAGTTTGTACCCTGCCCATGAGTATGCTGTCTGTGATTTTATACCTTGCCCATGAGTATGCTGTCTGTGAGTTTGTACCCTGTCCATGAGTATGCTGTCTGTGAGTTTGTACCCTGTCCATGAGTATCCTGTCTGTGAGTTTATACCCTGCATATGAGTATCCTGTCTGTGAGCAGGGATGGGTACCATTATTTTTAAAAGTAATTAATTAATTACAATTAAAATGGAAACTTCCCAATTACATTACAATTACAATTACATGAATTTTCACATTGTAATTAAATAATTACAATTAAATTTGAAAAAATAATTAATTACAATTAATTATTTTCTAGTTAAACTGCTTTAATATGAAAATAACATAGTTACAAAGCACACCAGATACAGAAAAATTTATTTTCACTTTGAAAACATTAAATCAAACTCATCAGTCTGTTTTCTGAATAACACAAAGCATTACTCTCACCAAACATTGTTCAAGCTGTTCACAATGCCTTGTTACATTTAACAAACATGAGAGCTCCATCCTGCCTGCTTTAATGAATGTAACAATATGGTGTTGAAACCATTTTGTAGAAAAATTGCAAGATGAGTGAATACCTTTTGTGAGCCCTTGATTGATACTTTTTACTTCAGGCAAGTTTTAATCTTAACAATATTCACCAACAAACACTTGCCAGTATATACCTTAGGCTATATCAATCATGACAATACCCATGAAAAGCTACCTGTATTAAAATCATTGACAGGTGATTATCAATTATCACTTCTTGGAAGATTATCTATATCAGACAATACAGGTGAAAAAGTATGCATTTTACCTAAATCAGATGAAAAGTTAATGTGCACAGAATTCAGATTAATTGAATTTAATTGACAATTAAATGAAGATTTTCACAAAGTAATTAATTAATTACAATTAAAGTAATTGAGTTTTGGCTCAATTAACAATTATTTTTAATTATATGATTTTTCATACTTAACTGTAATTAATTAAATTATAATTGTAATTGTACCCATCCCTGTACCCTGCCCATGAGTATCCTGTCTGTGAGTTTGTACCTTGCCTGTGAGTTTGTATCCTGTCTGTGAGTTTATACCCTGCTTGTGAGTATCCTGTCTGTGAGTTTATACCCTGCTTGTGAATATCCTGTCTGTGAGTTTGTATCCTGCCTCTAAGTTTGTATCCTGCCTATGAATTTGTATTCTGCCCATGAGTATCCTGCCTGTGAGTTTGTATCCTGTCTGTGAGTTTGTATTCTGCCTGTGAGTTTGTATCCTGTCTGTGAGTTTATACCCTGCTTGTGAGTATCCTGTCTGTGAGTTTATACCCTGCTTGTGAGTTTCCTGCCTGTGAGTTTGTATCCTACCTATGAGTATTCTGCCTTTTGAGTTTGTACACTGACTGTGAGTTTATATCCTGTCTGTTAGTTTATACCCTGCTTGAGAATATCCTGTCTGTTAGATTATACCCAGCTTGTGAGTATCTTGTCTGTGAGTTTATACCCTGCTTGTGAGTTTCCTGCCTGTGAGTTTATATCCAACCCATGAGTATTCTGCCTTTGAGTTTGTACACTGCCTGTGAGTTTATATCCTGTCTGTTAGTTTATACCCTGCTTGAGAATATCCTGTCTGTTAGATTATACCCAGCTTGTGAGAATCTTGTCTGTGAGTTTATACCCTGCTTGTGAGTATCCTGTCTGTGAGTTTTTACCCTGCTTGTGAGTATCCTGTCTGTGAGGTTGTATCCTGTCTGTGAGTTTATACCCTGCTTGTGAGTATCCTGTCTGTGAGTTTATACCCTACTTGTGAGTTTCCTGCCTGTGAGTTTGTATCCTGCCCATGAGTATTCTGCCTGTGAGTTTGTAAACTGCCTGTGAGTTGATATCCTGTCTGTTAGTTTGTACCCTGCTTGAGAATATCCTGTCTGTTAGATTATACCCAGCTTTTGGGTATCTTGTCTGTGAGTTTATACCCTGCTTGTGAGTATCCTGTCTGTGAGTTTATACCCTGCTTGTGAGTTTCCTGCCTGTGAGTTTGTATCCTGCCCATGAGTATTCTGCCTGTGAGTTTGTACACTGCCTGTGAGTTTGTACACTGCCTGTGAGTTTGTATCCTGCCCATGAGTATTCTGCCTGTGAGTTTGTACACTGCCTGTGAGTTTGTACACTGCCTGTGAGTTTAAATCCTGTCTGTTAGTTTATATCCTGCTTGAGAATATCCTGTCTGTTCGATTATACCCTGCTTGTGAGTATCTTGTCTTCGAGTTTATACCCTGCTTGTGAGTATCCTGTCTGTGAGTTTATACCCTGCTTGTATGTATCCTGTCTGTGAGTTTATACCCTGCTTGTGAGTATCCTGTCTGTGAGTTTATACCCTGCTTGTGAGTATCTTGTCTGTTAGATTATACCCTGCTTGTGAGTATCCTGTCTGTGTGTTTATACCCTGCTTGTGAGTATCCTGTCTGTGAGTTTGTATCCTGCTTGTGAGTATCCTGTCTGTGAGTTTATACCCTGCTTGTGAGTATCTTGTCTGTGAGTTTATACCCTGCTTGTGAGTATCCTGTCTGTGAGTTTATACCCTGCTTGTGAGTATCCTGTCTGTGAGTTTATACCCTGCATTTTGTCTTAATTGAATAAAAAAGGAAAAAATGATGGGACCGATCACTTCTTTTGTAGTACACCGTTATTTGGTTATACTGGGATTAGTCGAGGGATTGGACTGTATGTTGAATTTGCTGATTGGCTCAGATTGGTGTAGATTGGTGCAAAATTGTATGTAATTTAATAAAGATAACAATAAAATAAAGGTATCTTTTTGCAAGAACCTTCATTTCAATGAAGGTGTTGACAGGTTGTATAGGTTTCTATCTGGCTCTTTGAGTTTTTTTATCTCCTGTATCAGACATCCCTGGTTCTTTTTCATGTTCAGTGTGTAACTGATACATGGAACCTCAGTTTAATGTTTCACCTGAAAGACAATTAGGAGTATTAATGGAGAAGCAGGTGATGGAACTTGAGATCCCTGGATTACCAGTCCAGCTTGAGACCCCTGGATTACCAGTCCAGCTTGAGACCCTGGGATTACCAGTCCAGCTTGTTACCCCTTATTCACCTCTAAAGGTTTCACAGTAATACAGGCTTTTTTCATAGTGAGATGATGTATGTCACTGTCTTAAAAAATGTATTTAAAAATCATGATGTCACAAAAGTTCACAGCTTCAGATAAAACAACTTTTCCTCAGTGTGAATTTTCACAACGAGTTTTTATAACACTCACCAAGAGTTATTCTAATGACAGCAATTTTTCATATATAAATTGCTAAAAATGCTTCTTGTTACCACAAATATGATAGATGTTTTAGTACTATAGTGTTCAATGAATAATAACACATTCTCTGAAAGTATAGGTTTATATGGTAAAATGTTCTTAAGATTAGATCCTGTAATAATGATTAAATACATGAAGGTCTTATTTAATTCATTACCATGAAGAATGAGACATACACAGTCTGTAGGTATTGGAATGATTATTTCCCTTTATCCAGTGGTTGTCAACTTTCAGGAAGTAGCCCCATCTAGGGGTATGAACATAAGTCATTGTTAATAGTCTCTCTTCTTTCTTCTACAGCTGAGGCCAATGATGTACTGTTCACTCCGGATGTTATAGCAGTCATTCCACTAGCTATGGAGGTAAGGCCAGGTTGTGAACAGTGGTTTTACATTGATGTTGTGTGCTTTAAATGAATTTGACTATCTATTTTAACAGAGTCATTTGAAATAAATATACAGAAAGAGGCTTGTATAAAAAGAGATTAATTTATAGTAATGATTACAGGGGCGTAGCAAGGGCTTTTGAAGGTGTACGCAGAATTGTAGGGGGGTCCGGGGGCATGCTCCCCCGGATTTTTTTTTCTGTAGATCGACTCAGGAGCGTTTTGGCGGGTTTTTGGCATAAAATAAGTCATATTTTTTCACCAATTTTACTCTATCTTTGTTTCACTTTTTTCTCATGGAACATCTACTAACAACTATTGAAAAAGATTTTCTGGACCAATGTGTACGCAGCTGCGTATTCTGCATACTGGTAGCTACACGCCTGGATTAATATTAAAGTTATGAAGTCATAAGCTCCTGAAAGAAAGTTGTTAATTAAGAGCTTGTCAGAACTCCAGGAACTAGTCATTGAGAATAGTTTACATAAGGTGCAAATTGTACGCAAACAATGAAAGAGTTTAAACTTAATTAAAAATACTTAATGAGTTTAATTTACATTTGTAATGTTCATAATATTGTACACATTTTCGACCAGTATACACGTGTTTGTTTTACAAAATGTTGTCATGAGACAGTTTATGGTAAAGCATTTGCTCTGAAACAAGATAGCCTGGTTTCAGTGAACTGACTAGTTTCAATGATCTGTATTGACTGGTTTCAATATTTTGTCTAGAATGGTTTGGGTGTTTTTATTGACTGGTTCACTATTATGTTTAGAGTAGTTTAGTATATTGTATTGACTGATTCCATTATTTCATATTGACTGGTTTCATTGTTTTGTATTGACTAATTACAGATTTTTTTTATAGACTGGATTCATTGTTTTTCATTATTAAGTTTCTATATTACAGAGCCATAAGGACAGTGTAGATGTACAGTATGCTGCAGCATCCCTTCTAATGGCCCTCGCTGCAAACAGTATGTACCTTCCACTTATTGATCAAATATCTTTAGTTCACATGAGCATGTGAGCTTTTAGGGTTGGTGGATGTCCATCTACCTGTTATCAGTCCATTGTCCAAAATTACTTCAAAGGACATCTTCTAATGGACCTCTACCAACTTTATTTAAATCATAGCCCCAGGGTCAAAAATGGACATGCCCCAGCTGCAACATGATTTAACATAGGCTTTAATTATTTTAAGTGAAAACTTCAAAAACTTCTTGTCTGTAATTAGGCATATAGGTTCACCTAGAGGTACTCTACAAAGGTTGTTCAAAATATGCCCATGAAGTCATTAATGGCCTCTCCCCAGGGGTTACATAATTTAATATTGACTGACATAGGTTAAGACTTGAAAAAAACATTTGTCAGAAACCACAAGGCTTGGAGTTTAGATAATTGGTGTGGTAATGAAAGAAGTTGCAGTTGTACTCAGGTGAGCCATAAAAGGCCCTCTTGTTTTCATTAAATTTATTAACTCAAAGTGCAGTTAATATTTGAATTGATGATGACCTGAAATTTTATCTTAGAATGGTATTTTTAGTTGTGTTCCATCTTCCTCGCATAGCAAAGTATGTAGAATGGGCCAAGCAATGTTCTTGTTGTTCACCTTAGTTTGGCTGTATTAAATGTGACCTCTTTGATTGCATTTTTACTGTACAGACTTCTTGTTACGTTGTTGTTGTTTTTTTTCTTCAAAATAATTGAAATTCCACCATTTTGTGGAAGGCTTACCTTAGTTATTGCAACTTAAAATCTAACACCACAAAGCGGTTTTAAAGATTGACCACCTCACTTCATGAAGCTTAGTTCAAAATGGAATGCACTTGAAGACTTTATAGAATTTACAAAAGCAAGGCTTTTTTCAAAAGTAGAATGCATTATCAAAATGACTCATATTCACGTTAAATAGATTAGATTAAATTGCTCAACATGCTCTGACATGTATGTTAGCTATCACTTACTAATGTAATCAGAAAAGCTCCTTTACCTTATGACTTTTATCTTAAATCTCCTATAGCACAATTCTAAGGCATTATTTTATTTTTAAAACATTTAAGATGCAGCTGGAGAAGTAATAGGACATTTAGGAGGTGTTCAAGATATCCTGACCACATTGAGAACACATCCAAACAATGCAAAATTGTGTAGCACATGTCTGAATGCACTATGGGGACTCACTGTTCATGGTAAGTTTATGCTTGTAATTTTAGATATTATTTCATACTTTTCATGGTCATAGGGATGTATTATGGTGTTGCATATGTTATCTCTCCATCCATCCATTACCAGTTTCTTGGGCAAATAACTCCTTTTATAGTTTCCATTCATTTGAAATGAAACTTGCTACACATTGTCTAAATTACAATTAGGCATGCATAACAGTTTTTCTTGAGCCTTGATTTATCTGCTCTTGAATGAAATTGCTACACAACTTTTACATTAAGAATTCATGTGTATGACATTTTTCTACAAGTGTTGACTCCTGCATTCTGGAGTTATTTGCCTTTGATTATATCTGTTAGCAATTTCTTTTATGGATATCTCTTACAGTTTTCGTATAATTGAAATGTGACTTTTTACACATTGTATACAGTAAGAATAGGTGTACATGAAAATGTTTTGCTAGGCTTTACTCATGCATTCTGGAGTTATCTGTCTTGGATATAACATTATAGTATCAACATCAGAAATAGTCTAATGTATAATTTATCATGTTTACCATTCCAATGGTTTAGGTAACAACGTGAAGATAGCTACAGAGGAGAAAGGGATAAAAGCAGTGTGCAATGTCCTCAAAATACACATGAACTCACCAGAGGTAGCCGAGGCAGGCTCAGCCTCACTTCTAGCTCTCTCACTGGATGGTATGTAGACTAACTTATAATATTGATGGTGTTAATGATAGTGTTTTGATGATGACTTAAGGAGTTCTATTTTATCATGATGATAATGATTTTTTACTGGTAGTTTTGTTCGAAAACAAACAGTGATTCTACCTCTGATGATTACAATAATGATGATGGATGATAATGATTGAATTAAAGATTATGATGATTCATAAGTTAGTTGTATTGAAAGTGAAAGTAAAACCTTCAGTCTGATTTATGATGCTGTCATCTAGGCAACTAGCAGCTATAATTTCTATAATTTTAGCCTCTGACAAGTGCACAAAGGAATTGATTCTTTGGCTTAGTGGCCTTGCTTTTTCATTCTACTAATGACCATTTGGGCAAAATTTCAAATCCCACACAATGTCAGTCTTCTTCCAACCCATTGCATCTTTATTTTACAGAATGGAAGTTCGTAAGATTTAGTTTTTTTCATGCACAAAACTTACTCAGACCAGTCTGCATTTAACAGCAGTAAATTCTATGCATATTTGAATATCTTGATGGCTTGTGCTTATGAAATACATGATCAGTTGTAGACAGGTATAGTTTCATATTTCAGAGGAGAATCTTGACTTGATCTGTGATCTAGATGGCGTAGGATTGCTTATCTCAACAATCAGTACACACGGGAGGAATTCTAAAGTGGTGAAGAATGCTTGCCTTGCACTAGCTAGTCTCGTGGAAGTTGATGGTATGTTTCTATGGCATAGTTTCTGTAAAAAGAACTGCATTCTGAATGGGAGAAAGTGATCTCATCTAATGTGTTCTAGTGTTTAATTTATAGGATGATATTAAGTTCCTCTTCATGCCTGAGTTGTTGAAGTAGATATGTGTAGCAGGTTTGTACTGGTTTTCAAAAGTTTATTGATACTGATTAGTCTGAAAGATGTATAATTGCTGAATAAATGTAAGCACGGAAGTGTAACTAATTGATACTTTTTAGGTATTTAAACATCTTAATTGGCTTAAAATTCTATTGAATAGCAGTAATAAATTAAACAAGAACTATCACTGTAAGAGGACAATGCCCTCAAACGTGGTGCTTTGACCTTTGAGCTGAGAACCAGTCATTCAGGGGTCAAGGTCAAATAAATATAGGTCAGTGGGAAGGACTTATCCAAAGGGGGTTGAGTCCAAGTATGAAGTAATTCCATTTACTAATAAGGAAGTTATGGGCAATGTTAAAGGTTTTGGACAATAGGATCTTCAAGGTGAAGGTCATTCAGGGGTCAAGGTCAAACAAATATAGGTCAGTGGGAAGGCCTTGTCCAAAGAGGTGTTGTGTTTAAGTATGAAGTGTATCCAATAACTAATTTGGAAGTTATGGCCAAATATTAGTTTTTGGACAATTGGATCTTCAAGGTAAAGGTTATTCAGGGGTCAAGGTCAAATAAATATAGGTCAGTGGAAAGGTCTTGTCCAAAGGGGTGTTGTGTCCAAGTATGAAGTAAATCCACTCACTAATAAGAAAGTTATTGCCAATGTTAAAGTTTTCGGACGGACTGATGGATGGACGAACGCGGACTGACTGATGGACTGACGGACGGACAGTTCAAAAACTACATTCCTCCCTTCGGGGGCATTATAAAAAGTTCATGAATTTCTTAAGAGTCATTAAGGGTATATGATCAGTATCTTACCTCAGTGCAGATCAGGGAAAAAGTTGATATTATTTCACTTACATTGTATTGTATAAAGAATTATCACTTGAACATAAAATTTGTCCTTTAAAAAGTCCCAGTATAACATTGATTTTACTAATATAGAAAAAATAAATGCACTGATAGGATATTGATTGAACCATGTTCTATTCACTCTTAAACAATTTTTACATATGTCTTACTTTTGTACTCATACATTTTTATGCCCCCCATCCAAGATGAGGGGGCATATATTGCAAATGTCGGTAGGTAGGTCGGTCTGTCGGTCCGTCCGTCCGTCGGTAGACACTTCGTTTCCGATCAATAACTAGAGAACGCTTTGACCTAGGTTCACCAAACTCGGTGTGCTGTTTAGTTATCACCAGTAGATGACCCCTATTGATTTTGAGGTTATTTGGTCAAAGGTCAAGCTCACAGGAACCTTCATCCTAAAAACGGTTTCCGATCAATAACTAGAGAACGCTTTGACCTAGGTTCACCAAACTTGGTTTGCTGGTTGGTCATCACCAGTAGATGACCCCTATTGATCTTGAGGTCATTACGTTAAAGGTCAAGCTCACAGGGACCTTGATCCTTAAAACGGTTACCGATCAATAACTAGAGAACGCTTTGACCTAGGTTAACCAAACTTGGTATGCTGGTTAGTCATCACCAGTAGATGACCCCTATCGACTTTGAGGTCAATAGGTCAAAGGTCAAGATCACAGCGACTTTCATCCTAAAAACGGTTTCCGATCAATAACTAGAGAACACTTTAACCTAGGTTCACCAAACTTGGTATGCTGGTTGGTCATCATCAGTAGATGACCCTCATTGACTTTGAGGTCATTAGGTCAAAGGTCAAGATCACAGAGACTTTCATCCTAAAAATGGTTTCTTATCAATAACTAGAGAAGCTTTGACCCAGGTTCACCAAACTTGGTATGCTGGTTGGTCATCACTAGTAGATGACCCCTATTGATTTTGAGGTCATTAGGTCAAAGCTCAAGATCACAGAGACTCATCCTAAAAACGGTTTCCGATCAATAACTAGAGAATGCTTTGACCTAGGTTCACTAAACTTGGTATGCTGGTTGGTCATCACCAGTAGATGACCCCCTATTGATTTTTAGGTCATTTGGTCAAAGGTCAAGCTCACAGAGACTTTCATCCTAAAAACGGTTCCGATCAATAACTAGAGAATGCTTTGACTTAGGTTCACCAAACTTGGTATGCTGGTTGGTCATCACCAGTAGATGATCCTTATTGATTTTGAGGTCATTAGGTCAAATGTCAAGGCCACAGGGACCTTGATCCTAAAAACGGTTTCTGATCAATAACTAGAGAACACTTTGGCCCAACCACAAGCAATTAGGTGCTGCTGGGGGGGATGTATGTTTTACAAACATTTCTTGTTTACATTATCATTAAACAAATGGTTGCATTATATTTCTCACATGTTCATTGGTTTAAAAAGCAAAGTTAATAGGAATGATTCCCTGTT
This sequence comes from Cyclina sinensis, assembly GCA_012932295.1. NCBI lineage: Eukaryota > Metazoa > Mollusca > Bivalvia > Venerida > Veneridae > Cyclina > Cyclina sinensis. The sequence goes on along the minus strand of JAAONU010000006.1, from coordinate 34,874,309 downwards.
ACAACATCTTTCTTGGTAAAAATTCTTCTACTTGTAATTGTGTTCCTGAGACTTTAATGAATGTTCAGTTTTCTTTCCCAAGACTGATTTTTCTTTCAAGTGCATTATGGTAACAGGTAAGTACAGTTATAACTATGTTAGTTCAGAATATTTGTAATTTTCATGTACACATTTCAGAGGAATCTGCTTATAGAGTTTTGACCAATGAGGGCCCAGATAACACGCACATCTGTGGTGTCCCAATTATAATGAAGACATATGAACTACACAAAGACAATGCAGAGGTTGTAGAGAGTATTGTTACCTTGCTAATGGAGCTTGCTGAATATGGTACGTGTCTTTATGGTGTTGACAATAAATCATCAACATAACTTAAGTTCTTAAAATTGTCATGATCTAAATAAGGCTGTCTAAAAATAGTATTATGTTTGTGTCTTTCTGTAGATTATAATGGCCGTTTACTTGCCAAAATTTTACTTGTTCACAATGTTGCAAAGTTATTAGTTGAAACACACAATCTGTAAGACTAACTTAATATATCAACAAGATTTCTACAGGCATTTGAGTCACCTCTTCACAATGACAGAAGTATTATGTGTCTGAAGTCTAATGTAGTTGATGAAAGTCAGTTGTCTCCCCTCTGCTGCTTTTTTCTCAACAAAGGCACTTATCTGTGCTTTGCTAACTGCTATCTATTTTCTTTGTTATAATTTCATTTGTCTCTACTTTCTAAACTGCATCCTGTTGTTTTTTTTTCTGTTTACAACAATATCTACACTGTTGTTAGCTTTATGTTTACAAATATTTGTACATTGCTAACTGTCATTGATTCCTGCAGCTGCATGTATATCTATACTTGTAACTTTAATCTCTACAGATATCTATCCTTTCTACACTCATAAGTGTTACCTCTTCAGATATCTATACTTTCTACACTCATAAGTGTTACCTCTTCAGATGTCTATCCTTTCTACAGTCAGAAATATTACCTCTTCAGATATCTATACTTTCTACACTTATAAGTGTTACCTCTTCAGATATCTATACTTTATACACTCATAAGTGTTACCTCTTCAGATATCTATACTTTCTACACTCAAAAGTGTTACCTCTACATATATTTATCCTTTCTATGCTCATAAGTGTTACCTCTTCAGATATCTATCCTCTCTATGCTCATAAGTGTTACCTCTTCAGATATCTATCCTTTCTACACTCATAAGTGTTACCTCTTCAGATATCTATCCTTTCTACACTCATAAGTGTAACCTCTTTAGATATCTATACTTTCTACACTCACAAGTGTTACCTCTTCAGATATCTATCCTTTCCTCACTCATAAGTGTTACCTCTACAGATATCTATCCTCTCTATGCTCATAACTGTTACCTCTACATATATTTAACTTTTCTATACTCACAAGTGTTACCTCTTCAGATACCTATCCTTTCTACACTCAAAAGTGTTACCTCTTCAGGTATCTATCCTTTCTACACTCACAAGTGTTACCTCTTCAGATATCTAACCTTTCTACACTCACAAGTGTTACCTCTTCAGATAATTATCCTTTCTACACTCATAAGTGTTACCTCTTCAGATAATTATCCTTTCTACACTCATAAGTGTTACCTCTTCAGATAATTATCCTTTCTACACTCACAAGTGTTACCTCTTCAGATAATTATCCTTTCTACACCCATAAGTGTTACCTCTTCAGATAACTATCCTTTCCACACTCACAAGTGTTACATGTACCTCTTCAGATGTTTATCCTTTCTACACTCATAAGTGTAACCTCTTCAGATATTTATCCTTTCTACACTCATAAGTGTTACCTCTTCAGATAATTATCCTTTCCACACTCACAAGTGTTACCTCTTCAGATATTTATACTTTCTACACTCATAAGTGTAACCTCTTTAGATACAAATGTATTTATCCTTTCTACACCCGTAAGTGTTACCTCTTCAGATACTTATCATTTCTACACTCATATGTGTTACCTCTACAGATATCTATCCTTTCTACACTCACAAGTGTTACCTCTTCAGATATGTATCCTTTCTACACTCAAAAGTGTTACCTCTTCAGATATCTATCCTTTCTACACTGACAAGTGTTACCTCTTCAGATATCTATCCTTTCTACACTCACAAGTGTTACCTCTTCAGATATCTGTCCTTTCTACACTCACAAGTGTTACCTCTTCAGATAATTATCCTTTCTACACTCATAAGTTTTACCTCTCCAGATAATTATCCTTTCTACACTCATAAGTGTTACCTATTCAGATAATTATCCTTTCTCCACTCATAAGTGTTACCTCTTCAGATAACTATCCTTTCCACACTCATAACTGTTATATCATTCTGAAATTTACACATTCTACACTCATAACTGTTAGGTCTTCAGATATTTACTCTTTCTACACTCATCTATTATCCCTTTCAGAAATTTATGGTTTCTACACTCATAACTGTTATCTCTTCAGATATTTACTATTTCTATACTCATGACTGTTATCTCATCAGATATTTACTCTTTCTACACTCATAACTGTTATCTCATGAGCTATTTATTCTTTCTACACTCATAACTGTTATCTCATGAGATATTTATTCTTTCTACACACATAACTGTTATCTCATCAGATGTTTATTCTTTCTACACTCATAATTGTTATCTCATGAGATATTTATTCTTTCTATGCTCAAAACTGTTATCTCTTCAGGTATTTATTCTTTCTATGCTCAAAACTGTAATATCTTTCTAATTTTTACCTTTTCTACACTCACTACTGTTAATTTCTTCTAATATTTTCATTTTCTACACTGCTAACAGTTAACTCTTTCTGTTTCTCAGCTGATCTTAGGACAGACCTGACTAGTTTTAGGGTTACTGAACAAATCAGAGAAGTCATGAAAAAGTTTAACATGAATAAGGTGAGGATTAGTCACTGTTTGGGAAAGCTAAGTTCAATATATAAACATGGAGAATACTTTAATGCTCATTTATATTCTGTATACTTACTGAAGTATACTGATTCTTTAAGCTTTTGTAATATACAGTTTTTATTCCACTTAGCTTGCAGTGTTTTAATTATCATTAATTTTAGTGTTTAGTTATTTTAGAATACATCAAAGAAGCCGTTCAGTCTATGTGACCGTAAAGGTTGCTTCATTTTCCACAATGTCCAGCAACACTAATTACTTAGTTCACGATACGGAATTCGTTTAATAGTGAGCATCAATAATAATTATTATATTCTCCATGTTTAAAAATTTTGTTTTGCAAAATTGAGTGGTAAGGAAGGTGTTTAGACACTGAGGTTTACTGGTATGGTAGAGCTTCTTGTGTTGAAGGGTGGTAGGAAGGATATAGTTGCTTGTATACATGGCATGTAGAATACCATTGGTTCAGAATACTTTAACACAGATAAATGCTACAGATAAAATTGTGGGCAAATAATATCTGATGGTTTTTTTGGGTTTTTTTTTAGAAATTTTATACCATACTGACATTATTGGAATTGGTCTGAATGGAAGAAATCTTGTATTAATTCATCGGTTAAGAGAATTTTTAGTAAATGTTTTATCTTTCAATACAATGGGTCAAATAATACAATATTTGAATCAGATCAGTTAAATGTAGACCATTTGAAAATGAGGAAGACTTTCTTCATTCAAATGAAACCATGTAATTTTGTAAAGAAATTTTATTTCATATGCTCAAAAGTGGTGATCTGCATGGCTGTATATGTGATATAATTATGTTTTGTGTATCAGTTTGCCAGGTATTATTCTTTTTCAGGTATATAAAAACATCTGGCTAAAGTATCTGGACACTTGCTTCTTGCTTATATACATGAAAATTTTAGCCAAATAAATTTTAGATTCAAGATTCTTGTCCAATATAGGTCAAGGCTAGATAGCTTCTTTGTAATAAGAAAAGCAAACTTCAAGTTTAGAAGTGATGAGTTGGAATTCTGTCAACAGAGTGTTATGATTATGGCTGACTTTCATATCTCATTCTTCTGGCATGATAACTGGTTAGAACTTGAAAAATATCAAAATTTAACATGTTTGAATTCTGTTAATTGTATTACAAAATTATTTGATTATATGTTCATTCACACATCTTTACAAGAAGATATTAGAAAAAACACTTATTTTTTTTTCAAAAAAAGTTTCAAGTATGTCAGAAAGTGTTCAGGTTCTTTTCAGAACTGATGCATGTTAGGTTTTTGTATGTTTTGTGAATGTTTTAATCACATGTTATGTACTATGACAACCAGATGATGTAAGAGCCGAAATGAACCATCTTAACATTGGACCGGGTTTACTCTCCGAGATATTTAAACGGTTCAAAGAAAATGGGGTAAGAGTAGCTGTTGTGACTGGAAGAACTCACTCATATATATCCCTGTGCATTCACTAATGGCTCTTTGTGGCAGGAAAGACTAGAAATTTAATCATTTTAACACAGAGTACAGAACATGCTATATTTAAAGAAGAGGGGGTATTTGTCGGTATATGCAGATGTTGGTCAGTTGGTTGGAAGACCACTTTATTTCTGATCAGTAAATTGAGAACACATGGGCACAGAGACTTAAGAGCTTAGGTAGGTGGGTCATTAAAGTAGATGAACCCTATTGTTTTTGGGCCAACTTTGCAAAAGGTCAGCCGTGCAAAGAGTGTGGTTTCAGATCAATAATTAAAAAACAAGAAATCGGTAGAACCGATGGATGCTCCCTGAATAAATGCAAATTCCAAAAGGGCTATTGTTTAATATGTATTTTTTTTTAAAGTATGAAAAATAACAAAGGGCAATAACTCCTAAATTATGCAAAATAGAGTTACGGTTCTTGCACACTGCACTTCTCCTTATAGAGATCTATCTACTAATAAGGTTTCATGTTAATATCTCTTATACTTTGTGAGATATGCCCCGGACAAAAAATAAGTATGAGAAATTTCAAAAGGCAATAACTCAAAAATTAATAAAGCAAGAGTTATGGTTCTTGTGCACTGCACTGCTCATCAATGAGATCTATCTACCTATGAAGTTTGGTCTTGATATCTCTCATAGTTTTTGTGTTATGCTCCACACAAAATTATGACAGACGGACGGATGAATGAACAAACGGATGGACGGACAAAGCGGTAACTAAATGCTCGCCCTTCGGTTAGCATAATATCTGCTTCCTGAACATTCAAGATCTCTTTACAGAATGGTTTGGCATGTATATATCGAGAGAAATCCTATTGATTTTGTGCTCACTTTTACAAATGTCAAGTTAATCATACACGTAAGTCGTTTTCAGTCAGTTGCTCAAGAATAAGATAATTGACAAATTTAAATATAGTTCATCTTCCTGGTACACTATTGAATTTGAATCCATTAGCAGCCTTGAATGATTTGAAATTGACCTGGTGTCATTATACCCCCACAAACAAAGGTTCTTGCTCAAACTTTAAGGCTGAAATCATCTTCATCTTGAAATTGAACAATTTTAAAACATCCTGTATGTGGCCTTTGTTTTCTTGTGGTTGCCATATTTTTGTGACAAGGCAGTATTTTGGGAATATTAATCAACTTCAGTGATAACTCAAGTTGAAAAGAAGTGGGCATTATAGTGGGGCATTCTGAATACTTATATTACCCTTATTTAGTATCAAGGTGGCAGGTGGGGGTATGAATCACCTTTAGTGATAGCTCTAGTTTTTGTTATTTTTTACATTGGTAAGTGACAAGCTTTATAATCCCTGGATTAAACTAGTCTTACCTGCCATTACATGCTTATGTTTATGCTTTGTATTTTCTTTCAAGCTCACAACTGATCCTGAAAAAAACATGATCATAACAGAGTAGTCTAGATAAACCAAGTACATGTAATTTATTCTTACTAAAAATGGGATGTCATCCAAACACATGGTGACATACATATATTTTGAAGAAAATGCTAAATATGAGATAAACTTTGTTTAACTAACAGGAAAGTTTAATGGGGATGGAGGGGTGTTATGAACATGTTTTGCAGTTATATTCTCCTCTTGATGTCTCCTATATTTTTTGTTTTCATTTCTGCCCAATAGTGAATATTTTAATTCTGAGCTCAGTCAGCTATGCTTAGTGACTTCATAAATTGTATGTGAAACTTTAATTCATTTCTATTACCTGCTCTTAATTATCAGTTTAGACTGAACATTTCAGGAATATAGGGGTTTTCTTCTTTTGAAAAGAAAATTTAACAAGTTCTGCAAACACATCTGTGGAAAGACTTTTATATAGTTCAAGTTTTTGTAGACTATTCTCTTAAATAAATTGCCAACTAAACTTTTTATATTGATAACACGTAATAATTAAAATAGACTAACTGTCTACACATCGCTTAACAGTTATAAATATTCACTGCTGTGTGACATGCATATTCTAGTTGCGATATTAAACCAGAGTGATGATATCAGTGATTGTAACTAACAGAATTATTTCTTCAGAAAACAATAACCTTTTTAGCTCACCTGAGCACAAAGTGCTTAAAGAAGGTGAGCTACTGGGATCATTGATTGTCCGGCGTGTTGGCATGCATCATGCGACATCAACAAATTGACTTGAACGACTTCTCCTCCTAAACCACGAAGCCAACTTTGCCGAAACATGTCTGGAATATTCCTTGCATGAAGCTCTACCAAAGTTTTTCAAAGATTTGAATTCCATCAAGAACTCTGGTTGCTATTGCAACTTAAAGGAAAAACTTTGAAAATCTTCTTGTCTGAAACCACAAGGCCCTGAACCTCAAGATTGGGTATGTAGCATTGTCTAGTGGACCTCTACCAAGTTTGTTTTAATTATACCTCTTGGGTTACAATTGGCTCTGCCCTAGGGGTCAATTGATTTAACATATGCTTTTATAGGCAAAACTTTAAAAAACTTCATCTGAAATCACAAAACCTAGAACTTAGATATTTTTAATGGAGCATCAGCTAGAGGTCATCTTCCAAGTTTGTTAAAATTATGCCCCTTGAATGAAAATTGGCTCTACCCTGTGGATCACTTGAATTCATACAGATTTATATAGGGAGAATTTTAAAAAAGCATTTGATGTTTGCTCAACAGCAGACCCAAAGGCAAAGCATTCAGGTGAGCGATCTAGGGCCATCATGACCGTCTTGTTTTTAGAATTTGTTCTTTAATTTCTCTCTCATGTCTTTGAAATTTTGTATTTTACTGCTTCCTTTTCAGATGTTCATAGTTATCTTTTTCAAATAACTGAATCTTGGTATAACATTAACACTTGTCTTACCCTGTCTTTTGTCAAAGAAAGAACTATACAGAGTTACAGTGACACAGAAGTACATACATGTAGTACTGAGAAATGAAAGATATTTCAGTTTTAATTGGTTGATCAGTTTACTGCATTATTTCACAAGTTGTTTGTAAAGTTAAGCATTATTTGCTAGAATATAATGCATAGAATCATATAACACTTTGCTGAGGTGTTCTGTTACAAAGTATAATAGTCTGTTCTAAGACTTGTGCTGACAGTGGAGTTTTAACTGTGATAGGACTTTGATAGGACTTTGAACATGACCATTTTTAACTTTGTCTTGATTGGAATACTTGCAGAATATAATGGGACCATGTGAAAAGGCACTTGAGAGATTAAGAGATATGCGCCATCCAGCTGTACCCCCCACACCAAGTCCAGATCTAAAACAATCCCCAGTCCAGCAGGTAGCAGCAGAGGCTTAGAATACAAACTGTTGAAACAAATGAATAATTATATAAGTGGATCTTTTGAAATTCAAAAATCGCTTTTTGTTGTTCATACAGAAAATGAATAAACTGAAAAACTATGTGACAATTTTTTTTTTATAATGTCAGAGTCAAGAAATCAGGTTTGTTATGACTGACAGTTTTCCTATATTGTTTAATATCATTTTCCAAGTTTCAAGCAGTTTTTCTGATAAAGTATTGATGAACCATATGACATAATTATGCACTTGTCGAAACTGAAATCACTGTAGAAGTTAGGATGTGACTGCCATTAATGGATTAATATGTTGATAGTTCTTGATGTATGTACATATATTTCTACAAAGTCAGTTGTGTTGTATTTTCATATTTACATGTCACCAGGCTGAAGACTCTATGCAGTGACTAAAACTTTGTCTTTTACTTACTTGAATGAATACAAGAATGACAACTTCCAAAGATTTATAAATTATAACACTTTATTACAGACCATAAAACCAGTTTTATCTTGTACTTTTCATTTGCTGTCTTATATAACAGTATAAGCAAACAAAGTCTAAGTTTCAGTAAGAAATGAAATAGTTTTCAGTGCTTTGATGAGTATGGCATTTGTGAGAAAATAAAAAAAACAGTGCTTGTGTATTAAGATGGGCTGGAAGGGAAGTTTTTCAAATTCTAATGGACGCAGTTTGCCTATGTGATACTGGAATGTATTTATTATTGTATATACTTATTGCTTTTTTTTTACGTAATATTGAGTCTCAGTCTGTGATATTTTAATAATCTTTACATGATTTTAAACAAGTTAGAAATATTGGTGATAAAATGGCTGCAGCATCTACTGGTAGTTATGTTGTTTGAACTAGATTGTTACTGTAGCATTGATTTGTACAATGTTTAAAATCATGGTATGTTGTATCGTTTATCACATGTGTTTTTGCACAATAAAAAATGAGAAATATCATTTGGATAGTTTATAGCTCAGGTTCTGGTTCACCTTAGCACAGTGTGCTCAGGATGAGCTCGTGAAATTACCCCATGTCAATCATGCATTGTCAACTTCTGACTTTAAATAACATCTTCTAAACCATTAGGTCAAAGTTGATAAAACTTGGTAGTTCTAACAGTTTTAATCCATCAAAAACTCTGGTTTGAGTGGTTCTATGGCAACAAGAGTGAAAGACTTCATGACCACTTGATTCATCAACTTCATCACAGTGGTCACAAAGGTACTCTTCCAAGTAACAGCTTTTCACACTGACATCACATTGCACATTCACACTTCTAGGCACCCTAACATGTTAATTCCTTTCTTTTGTTAATTCTCTAAGGAAGCCTGTAGGTGAAATACGTAAAAATGAAAAGAATACAAAATTTTAGCATTTGCTGGTTATCTATCCATTTATTCCAACTTGACAACTATATTTGCATCTGCACTAACATAAGCAGTTACAATAATTGAGTTGCACATATTATATTTCAGTTCTTATAATACTGTCCATTTATACATATATTTTCAGTCATTTTTGGTCCTCTTTTTAACTTTATGACAATTCATATTATGAAAGAAAATTTGTCTTGGATCTACAAAATTGCAACAGCTTTGTTTAAAGACACAGATTGTTTCAAATTTTTCTTTCTTTCTATCAAATCAGAATTTCAGTTTTCTAGTACTTAGTATTCCTAATTGTTCCTATGATCAACAAAATGTCAGCAATGTTTCAAATAAATTATTCGATGTTGAACATTTTCTCTGCCAATTCTTTAATATTAAACAAATCTGAAATTCTTCAAGCAATTCCTGTTGGCATTAGCAGAAGCCAAAATGGTAAGTGGCAATTAAAATTTAAAAGAAAAAAAACAACTGAAAATGAAACCCTTTTGTTTAAGGATAGCAACAAATAATCAATTAACTGAGTACCTTGATCAAAAGTCCTAGAATCCATTACCAAAATTTCCTTCTCAAGTACTCGGTAACTTTTTAAATATGGTTTCTCTATTTTTAATCACTGAATAGATATTTCCATACTAAAGAAACTTACTATGAAGTATAATCACTACAAGGAGACTGACAGAAAATGCTCAGAATATTCCTAAGAAATCTGCTCATTAACCAAGTACTCATTGGAAGAATGACTAAGTAGTCGATTAAAAAACTTGTATTTGCTGCCATCCCTACTTTTGTTCCAAAATATCTGGGTCTTTTTTCAATGGCATTTTCTTTAAGAAATTTAGCTTCCAAGTTTAATTTCTGAGAGCCAACCGAGTATAAGTAAATTTTTCTATGATATTCAACATTAAAGTGACTAACTCAGAATTTAGCTTAAAAATGTTTTTTCTTTAAAAGTAAACAGAAGTAAATGTACTATAAAAAAACAACAATTAAATGCTTCTACATATCATCAAAATTAAAGAAAAAAGAATTTCACTTCAACAAGATTCGAACACATGCCCGTTCGATCAGTAGAATTTAAGGATGGTGAGCTAAAACCACTGAGCCACAAAGGCATGTTAGTACAAACACTTGAAATTAACAATATAAACTAATTATTCACCCTGTGACTAACAGAGTAAAATTTTATTCGTGACAGGTGTGTCAAACTTTATTTAATTGTGATGTGTTTATGTAATAAAAAAAATGACACAGTAACTAAGTTTAGATATGTTCTTACAATTACAACTAGAATTTCTATATTGATAAACATTTTCTTTTTTTATGGATTGTTGACCCATGTCTGAGGCAGTCCATTTAAACAATTTCACAATTTTTACACACAAAAGAAATGTCTTCAGTACTTATTTTTTTTTAAATCCTTATAAACTGTTCATAAATGTTTCAATATCATCAGCTGACGTGTTTCCCAAATTTTCTGTCTCATCATCTTCTTCCTCCTCTTCAATCATTTCCTGTTCATGGTATTTATTTACTACCAAATTCAAAGGGACAATACCTTCATTCTCCATTTTCTCAGATATGTTTTGCTCCTCACAATTTGTACCAAAATCATCACCCCCTTCATCTGACTCTTCAACAGGAAGTGATCTATTTATAGATCTTTGGCTCCCTCTGGATTTCCTCTCCAGCTCTTCAGTTTGAAGTCTTACAAGGTTTTGCAAAGCAAGCTCCTCTACTTTAAGTCTGTTTAACTGATCACTTATTTTTGATGCAAGATTCATCAGTGTGTTTTCTTCTTGTTTCAAGTTCCGTAACTCCTTCATGGCCGCTTGCATTGATGATGCCATTGTGTCACTCCAGTCAAATTACAGACAAACAAAGTTCAGTTAACTTATTTCAAACAATCTTCAATGCTTACACAGTCAAAGCAAAATATTTCGTATGAATGTATGTTTGAACACAGTTATTTTTAAAACATTCTATTTATAGACTGAAGAATAGTATTCATCTTCTAGTTCATAAAGATCATTAGCAAGTTCATCTCTCAAGCTGAGAAGTTTAGCATCTAGTTCATTCTGCATATGCTTGTACAATGTTGTCTTATTACTAATGGATTCATTCACAGAAGGAAAGTCATTCAAAATGAGAAATATCTTCAAATCAGAAACAAGTTTCATCAAAGATTCGCCAGCCCTCACCTGAAGAAAGGAAATAACTCAACATGTGTATGTTTTTAAGAGCATGGGAATGAAAAGTTTCCACTTAAAATCATTTAAGTTTACAGATTATTTGTTGCATAATGGTACTTGTAGCCTAGAATACTGTATGGTACCTGTAACCCAGAACACTGTATCGTACCTGTAGCCCAAAATACTGTATTGTACCTGTAGCCCAGAATACTGTATCATACCTGTAGCCCAGAATACTGTATCGTACCTGTAGCCCAAAATACTGTATTGTACCTGTAGCCCAGAATACTGTATTGTACCTGTAGCCCAGAATACTGTATCATACCTGTAGCCCAGAATACTGTATCATACCTGTAGCCCAGAATACTGTATCATACCTGTAGCCCAAAATACTGTATCATACCTGTAGCCCAGAATACTGTATCATACCTGTAGCCCAGAATACTGTATTGTACCTGTAGCCCAGAATACTGTATTGTACCTGTAGCCCAGAATACTGTATCGTACCTGTAGCCCAGAATACTGTATTGTACCTGTAGCCCAGAATACTGTATCGTACCTGTAGCCCAAAATACTGTATCATACCTGTAGCCCAGAATACTGTATCATACCTGTAGCCCAAAATACTGTATTGTACCTGTAGCCCAGAATACTGTATCATACCTGTAGCCCAGAATACTGTATCGTACCTGTAGCCCAGAATAATGTAATGATGTATTAAAATAACATTGTTTTGGGGACAAATTCAAGGCCTGTAGACAACACTTGTCATATGATCATTAAGTATATCAGTAAAAACATAACTTTACAACACCTACGTTATAATACAAATAATATTTTTTTATGTATCATATAAATGAACAGAAACACTCCCAACAATTTCATATGTTATATTCAGATGGTGTTAGTGAAACAAGTACCTGGTGAAATTTTTGACTGTTTATATCAGATTGCTGTATACTACATGTACATGTCTAATGACACAAGATAGTCTGTATAGATAAAACAATGCAAATAGAGAAGTAATAACAACAATCAGCCTTATCCCTCCTCACACACACACACATTGAGTGATTAAATATTTGTTCATACATCTAGGCATTCTTTACTGATCTAAATAAACATAAGGTCATAACTACCTCAACCTTTCACCTACTGACCCAACAGTCAACAGGGGCTACTCTCCATTCAAATGATATCTTTCTATTAAGTTTGTAACATGGTCAAACTATTCTAGAGTTACTGAATAAATACAAAACATAATTCCCTTTGATCGTCGAATTCTGAAATTGTGATCTTAAACAAGAGGGCCATGATGGCCCTATATCGCTCACGTGAATATGACTGCTTTTAACAAAGTTGCTATGGACCTGGTTAATTGACCCCAGATGAACCATATTCGAACTTGACCAAGAAATTATTGAAACAATCTTTCTGACAAATTTCAAGGTTATTTGGACTGAAAGTGTAGCCTCTAGAGTGATAACAAGGTTTTTCCATATTTGGGCTCTGTGACCTAGTTTTTGACCCCAGATGATCCATATCCAAAACTGAGCTAGAAATCATCAAAACAACCTTTCTGACAAATTTCCAGGACATTTGGACGGAAAATGTAGTCTCTAGAGTGTCTACATAGTTTTTCGATATTTAGGCTCTGTGACCTAGTTTTTTAATCCAGATGACCCATATTCAAAGCTGAGCTGGAAATCATAGAACCAACCTTTCTGACAAATTTTCAGGTTATTTGGAATTAAAATCTTAACTCTAGAGTGTTAACAAGGTTTTTCCATATTTGGGCTCTGTGACCTAGTTTTTGACCAAAGATGACCCATATTTGAACTTGAGCTAGAAATCATCAAAACAACTTGTCTGACAAATTTCCAGGATATTTGGACTGAAAATGTAACCTCTGGAGTGTTAAAAATGGTTTTAACATTTTAGGGCTCTGTGACCTAATTCTTGATCCCAGATGACCCATATCCTAATCTGGGCTAGAAATCATTGAAACAACCTTTCTGACAAATTTCAAGGACATTTGGACTGAAAATGTAACTTCTAGAGCATTAACAAGGATTTTCTACTTTTTGGCCCTGTGTCCTAGTTTTTGACCCCAGATAACCCATATTCAAAACTGAGCTAGAAATCATTAAAACAATCTTTCTGAAAAATTTCAAGGTAATTTGAATTGAAAATGTTACCTCAATGCGTGTTAACAAGGTTTTTCCATATTTGGGGTCTGTGACCTAGTTTTTGACCCCAGATGACCTTTATTCGAATCTGAGCTAGAAATCATTAAAACATCCTTTCTGACAAATTTTGAGAATATTTGGACTGAAAAGTAGCTTCTAGAGTGTTAACAAGGTTTTTCCATATTTGGGCTCTGTGACCTAGTTTTTGACCAAAGATGACCCATATTAGTATTTGAGCTAGAAATCATCAAAACAACCTGTCTGACAAATTTCCAGGACATTTGGACTGAAAATGTAACCTCTGGAGTGTTTAAATGGTTTTAACATTTTAGGGCTCTGTGACCTAATTTTTGATCCCAGATGACCCATATCCTAATCTGGGCTAGAAATCATTGAAACAACCTTTCTGACAAATTTCAAGGACATTTGGACTGAAAATGTAACTTCTAGAGTGTTAACAATGTTTTTATATTTTTGTGCTCTGTGACCTAGTTTTTGACTCCAGATGACCCTATTTTAAACTTGAACTAAAAATCATCAAAACAACCTTTCTGACTAATTTCTAGGATATTTTGACTGAAAATGTAACATCTTGAGTGTTAACAAGGTTTTTCTATTTTTGGGCTCTGTGACCTAGTTTTTGAACCCAGATGACCCATATTCGAACTTGAGCTAGAAATCATAGAAACAACCTGTCTGACAAATTTCCTGATTATTTGGACTGAAAATGTTACTTCTCCTTCTACAAGAAGATTTTCAAAGTTTTCACTATATAAGCCTACGTAAAACCAATGACCCCGGGGTGGGCCAAATTTGACCCCAGGGGTATAATTTGAACAAACTTGGTAGAGGTCCACTAGACAATGCTACATACCAAATCTTAATGCTCAGGGCCTTGTGGTTTCAGACAAGAAGATTTTCGAAGTTTTTCCTATATAAGCCTATGTAAAACCAATGACCCCAGGGTGGGGCCAAATTTGACCCCAGAGGTATAATTTGAACAAACTTGGTAGAGGTCCACTAGACAAAGCTACATACCAAATATCTAAGCTCTATGCCTTACGGTTTCTGACAAGAAGATTTTCAAAGTTTTTCCTGTAACAAGTTACCCCTGGGGCCGGGCCATTTTTGATCCAGAGGCCATGATTTGAACAAACTTGGTAGAGGTCCACTAGACAATGCTGCACACCAAATATCTTAGCTCTATGCCTTACGGTTTCTGACAAGAAGATTTTTCCTATATAACTCTATGTCAAACAACTTACCCGTGGGGCGGGGCCATTTTTGACCCCAGAATCATAATTTGAACAAACTTGGTAGAGGTCCCCTAGACGATGCTTTATACCAAATATCATAGCTCCAGACCTTGTGGTTTCTGACAAGATTTTTAAAGATCCAACTTTTAAAATCTGTTTTTAGCTCCTGTGACCCAGAAATGCAATGAACTGGAACCATTTGAACAAACTTGGTAGAGCTTCATGCAAGGAACTTTCTAGTTTCATTAAATTTTGCCCATTGGTTTCAGAGGAGATGTTGTTTGAATGAATTGTGGACGACGGACGGACGCACGCCGGACAATCAAGGATCCTAAAAGCTCACATGAGCATGCTCAGGTGAGCTAAAAAAGGGTCAACTACACATCATAAGGAACCTTCAATCAGTATTATGTTCATCAATTATTTTAACAGGGAACTGTTAACTGAAGACCACATCTCAAAATCAATAGGTTTATTTTCAGCAATACATCATTAGATCTAGTGTTAGGACTGTATACCAGTGATGAAAAGAATAGAAAGAACAGATCAGAAATGATTGTCCTACAATGATGTCATTGTTATTAGATCTTGCTTGTAGGGTATAGAGCTTGCTTGTAGGGTATAGAGCTTGCTTGAAGGGTAATACTTACAATATTAGCTGCTCGTACTTGCATTTCATATTGATCTTGTTCTGCCTGGGTGGCTCTAGATATCTGACTTTCCTCTTCAACCTAGAGTACATAAAGTAATGAATCAAATATATACACAGCACAACATCAAAGACATTGCTAACTTTCTGCAACATGCAAATCCAAGTTACCTGAAATTTTAAAGAAGTTCCTTCAGGACCAAACTCAACTCAAATTTCCTCAAAGTCAAAGCTGTTGGACTGATGAACAAAATTTGACAAAGTTCAGAAATGGCATTGGTCTGCCTGTCTGGCAATATTAACACAGGAAACTGTAGAAATTGGTCTCACTTTCTGGTAATACTGAGACAGGAAAAACAAGAAACCAGTCCAACTTTCTGGCAATATTATGATAGGAAGCTTTATAAATTGGCCCAACTTTCTGGCAATATTATGACAGGAAACTTTATAAATTGGTCCAACTTTCTGGCAATATTATGACGGGAAACTTCAGAAACTGGTCCAACTTTCTGGCAATATTATGACAGGAAACTTTAGAAATTGGTCCAACTTCCTGGCAATACTGAGACAGGAAACAAGAAACCAGACCAACTTTCTGGCAATATTATGACAGGAAGCTTCAGAAATTGGCCCAAATTTCTGGCAATATTGAGACACGAAGCTTTTGAAATTGGTCCAACTTTCTGGTAATATTATGACTGGAAACTTTAGAAATTGGTCTGACTTTCTAGTAATATTATGACAGGAAACTTTAGAAATTGGTCCAACCTTCTGGTAATATTATGATAGGAAAATTTAGAAATTGGTCCAACTTTCTGGTAATATTATGACAGGAAATTTTAGAAATAAGTCTGACTTTCTGGTAATATTATGACAGGAAACTTTAGAATTTGGTCCAACGTTCTGGTAATATCATGACATCTGGTAATATTATGACAGGAAACTTTAGAAACCAGTCCAACTTTCTGGTAATATTATGACATCTGGTAATATTATGACATCTGGTAATATTATGACAGGAAACTTTAGAAATTGGTCCAACCAACTGGTAATATTATGACATCTGGTAATATTTTTACAGGAAACTACAAACTGGTTCAACGTTCTGGATATTTGACATCTGGTAATATTATGACCGAAAACTTTAGAAATACTGTAGGTCTGACTTTCTGACAATATTATGACAGGAAACTTTAGAAATTGGTCCAACTTTCTGGTAATGTCATGACAGGAAACTGGAAATTGGTCCACCTTTCTGGCAATATTATGACAGGAAACTGGAAATTGGTCCAACTTTCTGGTAATATCATGACAGGAAACTGGAAATTGGTCCACCTTTCTGGCAATATTATGACAGGAAACTTTAGAAATTGGTCTGACCGTCCAAAATCAGTCAATAATGTAAATTCTAAAACAAGAAGAGACTGCAGGGGGCAAGCTGAGTGCAAAATGAATTGCAAGTATAACATGAAATTCTTGTCAGCTGAATTATGCACTAAGCTCCCAAAAAATTTTTGCAAGAGTTATGCAGATACTACAAAATAATCAATTAGATTTATTTTGTGAAAACTTTGTTTAAGAATTTTCTTTTCAAGGTCTGTAAATTTTAAATCAGAGGTGGTCAACACCATCTGTTTAGGACATAAGTAGCAAATGCTATTTTACTCCATGGTAAAGTTCAGTGGATTTTGAAACTTTGATTGTGAAATGAGATGACTGAAGCAATAGTGAATTCATAACTCTTGAGACTTCATTTTTGAGTATAATAAATGTTTGCAGTGACACTACTGGTAGTTTAAACATAGAAAGATAAAGAACCATTCCTTATTACTGTTTCCCTTTTCTTTTTCCATCTGAGATTCATTTAAATACATGTCTTATGCTCTGACTGACTTTCAGAGTTTCTCAGGCTAAATGCCCAACAAATTTTCAGACTTTCATGAAGTCTGGAGGCTGTTATAAAACTATCCTGGACCAATGATATTCAAGAAGTTAAAGGTTTGTGAAGACTATAAGAAACTTATATACTTTACACTTACTCGAGCAAGTTTGATGACTTCTGTGTAGTTATCTAGCATAGATTTGACATCTTCCTTGAGACGTAGAGTGTAAGATTTTAACAGAGCCTCTTTACTCTGAGGTATGGCTCTCTGGGGCTGAGTCTGAGACATTACAATCTACATTCCTTCCTCACAGCAACCTGAAAAATGGGTAACAACCATTATTTCAAACACAGTTTTACTTTTATGTGATTAATGCCAGTTACTGGAGTGTACTAGTTACTGTTGCAATCCTTGAAATCCAAATAATTGAAGAATCTAATCTGCATACCTGAAGTTTAAACAATGCCATATGTGACTGTCGTATGTCAAAATAGTGTTTTAAAATTGAGCTTTGATAAAATAAACAAAACAAAACCATCTGGCCCTATATTGCTCACCTGAGAACCATTGTAGATATTGTTCAATTTTCCCTTAGTGTTACTCTAACAAGAGGGCCATGATGGCCCTGGGTCGCTCACCTGAGTACTCTGTTAAGCAAACATCAGATGCAATCCTAAATTTTCTAATTGAAGATTTTCAAAGATCTCATATTTTTTACAAATAAAACCCAGAGCAGTGGCAATTTCAAGTGCTTAAAATTGCTTTTAACCAACATTGCTTGAATAAATATAGTAAGGTAAGGGAAGGAACATTTCTGTGAAATAACTTTGAAATCTGTCCAGGTGTATCTGAAGAGAAAATTTTTTCCCAACAGTTGTATAGTGTAAACTTACCTAACCACTGGCTGAAATCGAGACATTCCCCCCTCCCCCCCAGTCTTTAAATGTATTATTGGACATTTGTCCCTGAGTAGAAATGTTACTGTGGACTTTTGCACCCCCCTTCCCACCCACCCACTGAATATATACTGTACATGAAACACTGGATATTGTTTAATAAAACAATTTCAGTTTCAATGTTTAGGCTTTTGCAATACTAGAAAATGTCTCATTTTTAAATTTTGAATGTTTTGTTCATTGTAATACTGTTACTGAACTTAGGAATAATCTGATATTAATAAACTTTAAGTTGAAATGAATTTCTGCAAATATATTTGTGAAATTTCTTTACAGATAAACATGTTAACCTAGAATGTGTTTCCTTTTTTAAAATAATAAAACACGGTAATTCAGCAGAGCCTTTTGTAATATTTCTTTGAGAGGGGTGTAAGGGGTGGGGGGGGGGGGATGGTTTAACTTTATAAGGGGAGGATTTTCAAAGTATCCCATATAATTGAATACTGAAAACTTACCCTGTTGCCTGTCAGCCAAGCTTTTTTCTTAAAACCAACATAATGAAACTTGATAAACGAGAGGGCCATGATCACCCTTAATCTCTCAAAATTGTGTCCCATTGCTAAGTGGCCATAACTCTAGAACCAATAATCGGATGAGGTTGTACCAGGAAACAGGATTACCTATATTCAAATTGGACCTAGAGGTCATCAAGACAAACATTCTGATAAGTTGTCATGCCATTTGGACAACCACTACAGTGTTAACAACATAAATCTGTGTTTTGACCTGATGACCTAGACAAGGTTTTTCTCTGTTTTGACCATATGGCCTAGATTTTGACCCCAGATTGCCCAAATGCCTGACCTTGATTTCATCAAATGTTCATGATATTTGGAGAGAAAATGCAGCCTCTAGAGTGTTATCAAGGTTTTTCTATGTTTTGATCCTGTGACCTAGTTTTTTAATCCAAGATGACCTATATTCGAATTTGATCCAGATATCATCAAGAAAAACATTCTGTCAAGATTCCATGCCATTAGAACACAAAGTGTGGCCTCTAGAGTGTTAACAAGGTTTTTTTTATGTTTTAACGCTGTGACCTAGTCAAATACATATTAAACAAGAGCCATGTTACACATGGTTTATACCCCCGCTAGGAAGAAGTTACCTGAAGGTTGTACTTTTAAAAACTAAATGTAATGATGCCCGTATGCAGGCAAGGTAGAGTTATTGTTCTTGACACTGCACTTCCTACCAATGCACTAATGTCAGTGTATTAAGTTTGAAGAAAATCCCTCAAGTACTTTCGGAGTTATGCTCTGGAATTTTTTTTTTCCAATAAATCTGATCAAGGGGAATATCTCTAAAAGTGGGCAAGGTAGAGTTATTGTTCTTGCACACTGCACTTCCTATCAATGTACTCTGTTAGTGAATGAAGTTTGAAGAAAATCGCTCAAGTACTTTTGGAGTTATGCTCCGGACAAAATTGGGACAGACACACGGACGTTCAGCCGAAACTGGACAGGGGGCCTTTTCTTTTGTTATTTTCTTTTGTTTAATAGAGGGACATTGCCTCTTATTCTATTGTTACGGAATGAACTCTATTGTTCTCTTTTGTTATGTTTACAGTTAGATGGCCCCCTATTTATTTTCGGTAGTGCGGACAGACGGACGCACAGACACACACACAGATGGAGACCATTTCTAATAATATCCCCTCCACCTTTGGCGGGGGGATAAAAAAATTGAGTGGGGGAGGGCCACGTAGCCAGGTAGCAAGTACCTACTCATTAGAATTTTTTTTTTCTTTTTTTTTGGTGAGAGTACCTACCCATCCCATGTATGTAATGTAAGTTTTTTCCTATGTAAGTCTAAGCAAAATCAAATGACCCCTGGCTAATTTTGAGCCCACAGACATATGTACCAACAACCATGGCAGGGGTCTTGCTGGTGATCAAGTATTCCAAGTTTGAAGAGAATATCTTTGACACTTTTAGAGAAATGGACATTAACAAAAATGGTTAACCAAGAAAAATTCTAAGTCAAAAAAGGAGCATAACTTTGCAAAAATAAAATTGAGGGTTATCTGGCCTTTAAAAATGGTGTCATATTTTAGTAAGTATTCCAAATTTGAAGTAAATAGCTTTTACAGTTTCTGAGAAATGGACCTTAACAAAAAGGTCAACTAATGCCTACAAGAGGGTCATGACAATAGCTCCAAATTTTTTCTTGGAAAAGTGGAGCCAAAAATCACATATTTCTTTTTTCTGTGAGTACATTTTTTATTTTGCAAGTCCACAGCAAAGTCAGTTGCAAAAAAAAAATTGCCAAATTCTAACCCTGCATTTAATTTTAAGGAATTTGAGAAAGGACCAATTGAGGATGATTCCTGTGAAGTTTAGTTAAACTGGCCCTTTTAATGGTTTAGAAAAAGATGTCATTTAAAGGAAAATGTTGACAGACGATAACAGTCTGTCACCTTTCCTAACAGCTCCTCCCTGAACATCTCAAAGGCATGCTCAGCTGACCTAAAAATAGGAACATCAGTCTCATTTTGAGATGAAGTCTTAACTTGTATCTATCCTTTTCATCACTGAAAGTTTTCATTTTTGCCTTCTGTTCATTTACAACCTTCACCACATCTGACACCAGCATTCAGGTGCTTGTTGAATTCAAGACCACAGGTTTCTTGGACAAGATGACACTTTGTATTACAAGAAATACATAAACAACTAAAATCAAGTAAAAGATAATCATTCTATAGATTATATTTATATCATAATTTGAATGAAACATCTGAAAAGTTAATGAAATACTTGTATCAAACTTAAAAAGTCATTTATGTATAATTTATCATTAGTATGTTATAATAATTGGATATATATAAGCTCTATAATAAATTGTACATGTATTTTCTGAAAAATAATAATTAAATATATATAAGTTATATAATAAGTTGTATTTTATGAAATAAATTATAATCACTTCACAAAATATCTATAATAAGATAAGCAAAATTTGAAGTGATTTGAAAAAGTTTACGTTTTAATAAAGCATTATTTTAACAAACAGCAAATAAAGCAGTATCCTTGCAGAGATTGCAGAAAGGATTCACAGCCAAGATGGCAAGTTTTGTGACAGATATCAGCAAAGAGCCTGTAACACTGGAAAGCTTATTGTCAGCCGCGGATTCAGCCACGGGCTTCAGGGCTGCAGCCCCCCCATCTCGGTCCAAAGATACGTTTTCCAGCTGGGCTGGTATATATAATGCATTTATGGTCCGTAGTGTATTCCGTTATCAAAGCAGTTAATTGCTATCATCCAATTGTTAATCTCTTGCCTGGGGGCTTGGTTGAGAGTGTAATTGTCAATCAACAAGTTGTACACGCCTGATTGACATGACCGTTGGAACGGTGTATTTGATTGGCTTATCATTTT
Source organism: Cyclina sinensis (assembly GCA_012932295.1). NCBI lineage: Eukaryota > Metazoa > Mollusca > Bivalvia > Venerida > Veneridae > Cyclina > Cyclina sinensis. The sequence continues at coordinate 34,852,658 of JAAONU010000006.1, read as the reverse complement.
ACAATCATCCAAATAAAATAACAGTTACAAAAAGCGGCGAAGCTTTGATAAAGTTAGCAGTGTGTTTACATGTGCGATGTGAAAATGGAGTTGCAATTTTCTAAATGCTAATACTCCAATTTCTTAATGAGCCTTTAAGAAAATTTGCTTTCAGGTTACATTATATGAAAAAAGTGTACATGTGTTTAATAAAATGTGTATGTTATATTATATGAATAAGAATATTACATTGAAACAAACAAAATTACTGAACTAATGTTATTTAATTGACTTGTCAATTTTTATTTTCAAAATACTGAAAAAAAAAATTAGAAAAAAAAGGTCAATTGGTTTTATATTTTTGTTGCCAATATTTTTTGAACTTCATGTATTAGATGAATTATGAATTTTAAACTTGAATAATTATAAGCATGCTTTATGTGAAATTTCATAGGGACTGTTTGTCAATTTGTAATTTGTAGTTCTCAGCAGATAAATTAATTATCTTGATTTTTTTTAGCATTTATATTTGAGTATTAAAGAATTATAAAGTTGTATATCATCTTGTTGTCTGTTGTTTGGTAATCTGTGCTATAATGAATGCAACAGAAGGCCCAAAAGTGCATCAGAATGCACCATTTTAGACCTTAATTTTTCAAAATTCCCGTACCCCCACCAACGGGAGGGGAGGGGTTCTACCCTTCATGTCAGCCCCTCCAGGCAGCCCTATACTGTATCCGCCCCTGATTGTTGTCACTGGTTTAAAAGTAATGTTGTTTTGCTAAAATAGTATCTGCACATCATGAATGCATTTCAAGATAATTATTTATATGTCAATAAAATATTGAAGTTAAAAGACACTTTGAACTGTAACAACATAATACATCCATTTTAATTTTGATTTTAATTAATTTCTTTTCATATAATTATTATAATTAATTCATTACAGTTGTTAGATCTACACTATAGTATATGAATTAAGGGTAATCTGAGCTTTTTCAATTTTAATTGTAATTATCAATAAAGCATAAATCTGAAATAAAAGAACCCAACAAATGTTCAATATAGAGGTCTGAAGGAAATTCCTGCAAAAAGGAAACTGTTACACAAATAATAAATTGGAGAAATTTTCAATTTCAGGAATTAAATGAGAAAGTAAATGATTGGAATAAAAAATGTATGATTGAGTTTTAATGCTACCACTGTTTAATCAATTCAATACCTCATCATTGGATGTGTGAAGTACTTTTATATTGACATCATGGGCAGCTGATTGACAATCCTAACAACATAGTCTTCTTAGAGGTGTGAACTGTAAAAAGGTGTTGATAACGTTATTGATCCAATTAATCAAAAGCTAAAATTTCTAATACAAAATGTGAAAATAATCATCTAAACTTCTTGAATATTAACATCAATGGGGGAGGGTGTCTTGTACAATAAAAAATGGGGACGAGATGTCTTTGTGAAGAAAAGTCTATGGAGATAAGATGTCTGAAAATCATCTATCTATATTAAAATTTATTGCACATCCCTTGCAGAGATCAATTCCTTAATTACTCCTGGATTAATATATAGAGGTGTAGTGATTGGGTGACAACAGCCTTGCTGTTGGGCTAAAGTTCAATCCTCACTGAACACTGTAGGATTTTCTACAGGGGATTACAACAGTACTATGAGTATAAGACTATTCACGTTTTAAGACATATAAATTTGTAGTAAACAGTTGTATTCTTTCACAACGAATAAATAACAGTTGCATTTTTTACATCCGAAAAACGGTAATCCGAAAATGAAACATAATTATCGGTTTGAATCAAAGGTACACTGAAATTCTGGCCTCAAATAACAGTCGGTACAATTAAAATTGCATAGAATAATGATCATCGTGACTTTTTTTACCTTATAATTGGTCTAAACGTCGGAACTTCTTTATTTTGTGAAAGTTGTTGTTGTTACTTCAGACTGGTTATGGGCGAAGGGAAAATCGCGGGATCGCCTTTAGAAAAGCCGGGATCCGAAATCGTATTAAACATAAAGTGTAATATACCACCTGCCATAGGTGTCATCGATAAATTATTGATTAGCGCATGCCTTTTGTTATAGATATGCATGTATAGTATCGACATCGACACCTTCACAAGTGGCACACTTAAATTAATTTACCGTGTGACACATTAAAATAATTGTGATTATCGACATTTTTTACATTTATACTTAAACACAAAAAGATACAATTATATTAAGGTGTTGAGTTTTCAAACTACATTACCGTTTTGCATACTCATTTAATATCATTGTCTAACTCTAAATAATCTTAATTGTGATTTCTGCATTTCGAGTTAGTTAATTCAAATGCAAACTGGTATAGCTCTAATGATAATTAAATCTTAATTTTAATCAACATAATGGTCAATATATGATATAATCAATTAATATAACTCTTTATTGGCACAGATTACGACAAATATCAAAACCAAAACAGTCTATTGGTTTCCTATATGTTTAATACGATCCCGGATCCTGGGATTTTCACCTCGCCATGGTTATGCCGTGTGCAAAGTTCTTCCTTGACGATCCCACCCCCCTCAGACAATTCACCCCTCCTTTTATGAAAATTGACACAGACAGTTCACCGCTCATTTATTTTCTTTAGCGCTTTAGACAAATAGTAGACAGTGATGTGTATTGGTGTGTATTTTCTATTCTTTAACATTTTAAAGATGTTTTCGTTTGGGGCACTCCAGGTTTTGGCACGTGGCTAGAAATAGGGGCAAATAAATTTACATTAAACAACATCAACCAATCGCCGGAATTCCGATCCGGATGTTGCTGGTTGGAATCGCACCAGAAGTGAGAGTCTCCAGTGACATTCCACAGTCCTCACTTTCAGCGCGTGTACTGGCATTAACCCAGGAAGCAGTCGTCATGTAAGTTGTAAGAACTTGTCTGCCTAGTATAGTCAGTATTGACTGTAGGCAGTAATAAGTTGAACTTGAAGTTGATATCATCAAAAGTAATAATTGATGGAAAGTAATAAAGTTGTTGCTGAAACACCTCCTCTAAAAATAGTAAGTGGTGAACTTTCTTTCCGATTTTGAGCGATGAACAGTCTTGGGAGGTGAATTGTCGGCAAATTTTGAGGGGTTCTTTGTCTTACTTCCGTGCAAGCTACCAAAATTTTCCAACCTCCACACATCAGTCACCATTGCCTCCAAAAATTTTAGACTGAAATTTGGGATCCAGACAAATCCCTACTGTTCTTTTTTGCAAACTTATTTCACTTTTGACAATTCCCTCCCATTATGTTAACACGGCGGAGAAGCCTCTTCCCGCAATTTCAAGGTTGCTATTATAATGTAAATTTCTGTATGCTTAGAGTAGCTACAATTGATCAAGTGCAGTTAAAACCATGTAATTTTCACAGGTAATTAGTTTAAACTTATTTATTTTTATATCGAATGATAAAGAGGCTCTCCAATTTATAATAATTATTTTTAATGAATGCTTGGTGCTGTCTCTGTGTGTAGCTAGGGAAATCTCATCTGGACCTTGGATTTTGTGGGGGTTTAGTCCTGTCAATAACTTATCAACTCCTTGAACTGAGATGGATACTCTTGATCAAATTCATTTATGTTTCGAATAAATCACCTTTTGTAGATTGTTTATAGTTTCTAAAACATTTCAACGTCATGCTTAGTCAATATGTTTTATAGATTTGTGTGAATGCACGAATAGGGACTGTTTGATAATATAGACAATAATTGTAAGTAATACTGCTTTGGCATACAAGTATTCACATGTTATAAAAAAATATGATAAGTTTAAAAAAGAGAACATAGTTTTGTCATGAAAAATAAGGTAATTAAGTCAATATTTCCTCAGGTTAAAACTGCTCCCCAAAATAAAAGAAAAATATTCAAAACGTCCCAAAATGTCCCCTGCCTTTGTTCAAAACTTATTCACTATTTATTAACTGCTTCTGTCTGTTACGATACATTTTTCAACATCGAATTAAATAATTAACGAAAGAAAACGTAATCCCAACGAAGGAAAATAATTATAAACTAATTACTTTATACCTTTTATTGTTAAAACGTATTGCAATTATACACCTAATTTAACGTAGGAACCTTATAATGACCCTATATATAACTAAACAAACATATAGATTTCTATACAACTTCATTAAATAAAATTTGAAATGTAACATTTACAACAACAAATCAAAAATGTATTATGAGGCATGAGCAATATTTTATTTTATAGACTAATAACCATAACATGCAATAGCTTTGCGAGAAAACAAACAACAACCACAAACAAACAAGATGGAGATATATGTTTTCTTTAATTAATTAAAGTATATCCAGTGACATATGAATATGCTATTTATTTCAGTTATCAATCGTCGGTTTCAAATAGAATTTTCTTGCGAACATAAGACATTATAACTTAATGGTTTTTTAAAAGAAAACAAAAGAAACCCCAAAACCTAAAATACCTTCTGGAAATTTAAGTCTTTGATGAAAACAAATAGGAAAGTTTTGACTTTAAAGCGAAATAAGATATTTTTGTTCTTATGAACCTAAGGAGAGCCTTTGAAATCAAAAGACTTTCGCGGCTGCACTGGAGCGCGTCAGTGGCCCAGTGGTAACGCGCTGGACTGGTAACCCAGGAGTTCTGAGATCTATCCCCCACTTCTGCACTAACATTACTAATTGTCTTTCGGATGAGACAAAGATGGGAAAAAAAATAGGCTGCGCTGTTATAGATCGGAAAAGGAAAAGTCTAAAGTACCAAAGACTTAATACTGTCTGCTTGCCGCTGCTTTGAGTGCTTTGGCGCGGAGAAAAATGAAACCAGTCTAGAAAAAAGAGTCTCGCGAGATTAAACGGCCTTTCCAAGATATCCAACATGGTAGGTTGATGTGTCGATGAGCGACCTAGAAGAAATCGGTTGAGTATCATGTAATCTTATTTTTAGACAGACCGACTTTAATGCATTTATGGTAAACAACATCAGTCTATTGTAACCGACTTGAAATTTTTATTAAAAATGTGTTCTGTGTGAAAAACTTTGTTCACTGACACGGTGCTCTGTTTCAGCCAGTTAAAAAGAAGGGGAAGAAGAAGGTAGCAGCTGCCCCTTTGAAGGCTAAAAAAGCTGCCGAACCCAAGAAGGTGACAAATCCCCTGTTCGAGAAGAGACCTAAGAATTTTGGGATTGGTAAGGAGACGTGTCTTTTCAGAGTCGGAGCTTATAACAAGTTTGATGTAGAAAATAACCATGTGTAGCTAAAAGAATTCATTTAATTTAAGTGTTCCTCTTGCGTTTGGATAGAGTAAAAAGTAAAGCTTTTAAGCCATAATGCCAAATTGTTAATATGCCAGTGTGCCGCATGTACATTTTCAATTTTAGCTGATGTTAATGTAATCTGTACTGCGTATTACTTTCAGATTTGCATCTGTGTTTACATAGAATTACGGAGGTTTCGTCACACTACCAGTTCGTCACACTTATTTTATATAGTGACAGAAAAGTGGTTTCGTCACAATGATATAGAGTATAGAGTAATTCACACCTATTGTATATTGAATGCATTCATAAAATACTGATTAAAGCAGTAAGCTATCAAACTGCTGCATATTTAACATAATGAGTGTTGATTAAAGTGAAAATCATGCTGGAAACAGTTACAAAAATATATACTGAATATTTTTTAATTTAATAGAAACAGGGGTTAAAATGATGCTGGAAACAGAACCAAAAGATATTGAATATTTTTTAATTTAATAGAAAACTAAAAGATTTAATAGAAATACTAAAAGATTGCCTTTTTAAGAAATATCATCCAGAAATAACAATTTTAGTATTTAAATTCTAAGCATCATCGAAAACATCTTTTATTTTGATGCATAAAAGATCATTAAAGAGCAAAACATTACTAAAATTTGTGCAATTATTGCAAATTAAAACTATATTATTAATGTTTCTAAAAACGATCAATTAAGACATTCAGATCACATAAAATAATTGCTTGTTATTAACACCTTGATGCCGTCGGCAGTTTCTATTACCGTATCTACTATATAAATTAATTGTGACGAAACCTCAACCTGTTTTGTACAGAAATATAAGTGTGACGAACCGGTAGTTTGACGAAACCTCCAGCACCCTTTACATAAATGTGTGTCAGATATATATAGTAGGCATTTTTCTGACATGCTTTAGTCTTTTTTTTTTTTTGATAATTTTCATTTTGTATGAATTTTGTTCATGTCAATTTTTTTAATTTTTTGCTTATGTTTGTTTTAAAAGCTCAGGGTAGCTTATGCTGATAGTTGACAACTTCGTGTAAAACGATCCTTGTCTCAGGTGAGATAAATATCAGGTGCCAATCAGTTTGAAATAAAAGGTTTTTAACTAAAAGAAATTATTTATAATTGCATTATTCATATTAGGAAGGAGGGATCTATTTTAAGATGGATGTAAACTTTATTGGATATGTTTAAATGTTTGCTCATTGCAGGTCAGGATATTCAGCCCAAAAGAGACTTGAGTAGATTTGTGAAATGGCCAAAGTACATTCGCTTGCAGAGACAAAAGGCTGTACTGTTGCAGAGACTAAAAGTTCCTCCTCCAATCAATCAGTTCACACAGACACTTGACAGACAAACAGGTTAGTTTTACACCAGCTAGCAATGTGGAGCAAAACTGACTACCATTTTGCAAGACAGTTTTGTTATCTGATGAGGGTTTGAAAAAAACAGTAGGCTTAGTTCAAGCAATGATGAATTTTAGTTTCAGAAAACATTTGTTGACTTTCTCGAAACATCACCAAGATCTCTGATGCTTTACAGACTTACTGTTTCATTAAAATTGTTTAGTTATTTCACTTTATAATTCGTAAGACTATTATTTTATCTCCACTTTTCAAAGAAAAAAGGTGGAGCTATTGTCATGACCCTCTTTGCATTGGTTAACCTTTGTTGTTAAGGTCCATTTCTTAGAAACTATCAAAGTTATTTACTTCAGATTTAAAAGACTTGTTCACTATCAGAAATGTGATGCCATTTTCAAAGGGCAGATAACCCTCTATTTTTGCAAAGTTATGCCCTTTCTTCAACAGGGTTCGCACAGGACTTGAAAAGTCCTTGACTTTGATTCCTTCCTTGAAAAGTACTTGAATTCAATGTTTCCTTGAAAAACACCCCAAAAGGTACTTGAATTTAGCGTTTTGTCCTGGAATTCTGCAAATCTATCATTGAAAATACAGAAACATTCTAAAATATATAAATAATACATTTTTTGAAAATGTTATTGACAGTATTTTACTTTTTTCGTACAATCGCGATTTTCGGCAGGCCTCCACACCCAGAGATAAATTTATTGACCGGACTGGTATCCGACTATTAGACTTTTAGTGACGTCATCAACAATGGCTGCGCTCGTATAGAAATCAATATTATTTGTGAGCATGCTTTAAAATGGGTAAAACTGGTAAGAAATGCTCGTTTCAACAAAGTCAGCAGCTTGTTAAGTACAGTTGGTACTTCAAGCAATGTTTAACAGTTAACAGTTACATAGATGTAATGTAATTAAAATCTCATAAAGCACTTTTCACAAAAACAAATTAGTTTTATTGAAATAGTTTGGTGTAAAAGATTAAGTTTTCTTATAGTAAATGAATATTAAAATGTGTTTTTTACTGATTTATACACATTTTTGCATTTTAAATGTTTTCCAGAGCTTATAATTCATATCAAATGAGTCCTTGAAAAACAATATTTTTCCTTGAAATTCCTGGAAAAGTCCTTGAATTTTTACATGTAATTTCTGTATGAACCATGTTCAATTCAGAATTTATTGGTTAACCTTTTTTGTTAAGGTCCATTTCTCATAAAATGTCAAAGGTATTCTCTTCAAACCTAGAATACTTGATCACAAACAAACCCCTACCAAGATCGTTGATACACTTGTCATAGGGGTCAAGATAAGCCCCAGTCCAGAGGTCACTTGATTTTGCTTAGACTGGTATAGAATAAGAAACTTAAGTCAAAGCACTAAGCCTAGAACTAAACTATTTAATTACATGGGATTGGTAGGTACCACTCCCTTGAAATTTTATTATTAAAAAAAACACAACTTACATGAGACAGAACTTGCTTCTTGCCCTTGAAAACCCTTGGATATAATTTGTTTAAACTGCACACAGTGGTAGAGGGCATTGACACGGGGCGCAATGCCAAAGAACCATAACTCTATTTTGCCCTGTTTTTGAAATTATCTCCCCTTTTAGAAAAATCTTGTCAGGAGCATAACCTGAAAACCCTTGGGGATAATTTGTTTAAACTGCACACAGTGGTAGAGGGCATTGAGGCTGTCTGAAGTGCCAAAGAACAATAACTTTGTTTTGCCCCATTCTTGAATTATCTCCATTTTTTAGCTCACCTGTCATGTAGTGACAGAGTGAGCTTTTCTGATCAACTTTTGTCCGTCGTCCGTCCGTCCGTTAACAATTGGTTTGTTAACACTCTAGTGGTCACATTTTTGCCTCAATTGTCATGAAACTTGGTCAGGATGTTTGTCTCATTAATATCTCAGACGAGTTCGAACATGGGTTATCAGGGTTGGAAAACTAGGTCACAGAGCCCAAATATAGAAAAACCTTGTTAACACTCTAGAGGCTACTTTTTCAGTCCAAATATCCTGGAAATTTGTCAGAAATGTTTTAATGATGATTTCTAGCTCAAGTTCAAATATGGGTCATCTGGGTTCAAAAACTAGGTCACGGAGCCCAAAAATAGAAACATCTTGTTAACACTCTAGAGATTACATTTTCAGCCCAAATAATCTTGAAATTTGTCAGAAAGGTTGCTTTGATGATTTCTAGGTCAAGTTCAAATATAGGTCATCTGGGGTCAAAAACTAGGTCACAGAGCCCAAATATTGAATAACCTTGTTAACACTCTAGAGGTAACATTTTTAGACCAAATAATCTGGAAATCTGTCAGGAAGGTTGCTTCTATGATTTCTAGCTCAAGTTCAAATATGGGTCATCTGGGTTAAAAAACTAGGTCACAGAGCCCAAAAATAGAAAAATCTTGTTAACACTCTAGAGGTTACATTTTCAGCCCAAATAATCTGAAAATTTGTCAGAAAGGTTGCTTCAAAGATTTCTAGCACAAGTTCAAATATGGGTCATCTGGGTTAAAAAACTAGGTCACAGAGCCCAAAAATAGAAAAATCTTGTTAACACTCTAGAGGTTACATTTTCAGCCCAAATAATCTGGAAATTTGTCAGAAAAATTGCCTTGAGGATTTCTAGATCAAGTTTGAGTATGGGTCATCTGGGGTCACAAACTAGGTCACAGAGTCCAAATATGGAAAAACCTTGTTAATATTCTAAAGGTAGCATTTTTAGTCCTTATAACCTGGAAATTTGTAAGAAAGATTCTATGGATGATTTCTAGCTCAGTTTTGAATATAGGTTCTCTGGGGTCAAAAACTAGATCACAGATCCCGAAAGTAGAAAAACCTTGTAAAAGCTCTAGAGGTTACATTTTTAGTCCAAATGTCCTTGAAATTTGTCAGAAAGGTTGTTTCAATGATTTCTAGCTCAAATTTGGATATGGGTCATATGGGATCAAAAACAAGGTCACATGGTATAAATATGTAAAAAACTTTTTAACACTTCAGAGGTTACATTTTCAGTCCAAATATCCTAGAAATTTGTCAGACAAGTTTTTTTGATGATTTCTAGCTCAAGTTGGAGTATGGGTCATCTTGGGTCAAAAACTAGGTCACAGAGCCCAAATATGGAAAAACTTTGTAAACACTCTAGAGGCTACATTTTAAGTCCAAATGTCCTGGAAATCTGTCAGATAGGTTGTTTTGATGATTTGTAGCTCAAGTTTGGATATGGGTTATCTGGGGTCAAAAACTAGATCATAGAGCCTAATATCGAGAAACCTTGTTAACACTCTAGATGCTACTTTTTCAGCCCAAATATCCTGGAAATTTGTCAAAGAGATTGTTTCAATAATTTCTAGGTCAAGTTCGAATATGGGTCATCTGGGGTCAATTAAAAAGGTCCATAGCAACTTTATTAAAAGCAGTCATACTCAGGTGAGCGATACCGGGCCATCATGGCCATCTTGTTTAAAAAAAGCTTGAACGGAGCATAACTAAATGAGATAATTACTTTAAACTTCATACACTGGTACATGGCATTGAGCAGTAGTGCACTGCGGAGGAACTGTAACCTTGTTTTGCCAGGTTTTTGAATAACCTGCCTTTTACAAAATGTTATCTGGAGCTTTATTAAGACACTATAGCTGATAATTAGTTTAAACTTAACATAATGGTAGATGGTAGTGAGAATGAGTGCAGGGCACGTAAAGCATATCTTAATTTTCCCCCTATTTTGAATTATCTCCCTTGCAGACTGAAAACGACATAACCTTACATCTTTATTTGTTTATGAAAAATGAAATGTGCCCACTTTATGACTTTGCCTGTATGTTCTTTGGACACAGTTCTAGTTTCAAGCCATGATGAGTAAATACTAAATAATGTGCTTCCTCTGATGTGTTTGCCTTTGGAAATAGAAAAAAGTCGAGCGTGGCCCCCACTTGCGGTGGCTCTTGTTTCAAGCCATGATGAGCAAATACTGGCAGATTGTAGATGTTGACATCAGAATAATCACCAAGATCTCTGAGGCTTGACATCTAAATGCAGTGTGCGGTGTTAAAGGGCTCTGAAATTAAGTTTAGTCATAATGATCTAGTGAATTGATTTGAAGTCGTATTGATCTAGTGAATTGATTTGAAGTCATATTGATCTAGTGAATTGATTTGAAGTCGTATTGATCTAGTGACTTGATTTGAAGTCGTATTGATCTAGTGAATTGATTTGAAGTCGTATTGATCTAGTTACTTGATTTGAAGTCATATTGATCTAGTGACTTGATTTAAAGTCATATTGATCTAGTGACTTGATTTGATTCTGATGTTGAAAATGAGTGAAGGATGGTTTGTAACTGGAAAAGCACTTGTAATTGGCGCCTGTCTATTAAAAGGTACTTTTACAGAAAGTCCTTGAAAAGGACTTGAATATTTGTTACTTAGACACTATAGCTGATAATTATTTTAAACTTAAAATAATGGTAGATGGCAGTGAGAATGAGTGCAGGGCGTATTAAACATATCTTAATTTTCCCCCGCTTTTGAATTATCTCCCTTGCAGACTGAAAACGACATAATCGGTAAACATTTACTTTACATCTTTATTTGTTTATGAAAAATAAAATGTGCCCACTTTATGACTTTGCCTGTATGTTCTTGCCTTGCACATGTCCCTTTGGCTCCTCCTTCATGGAGAATATGTCAGTTTTTACTGATCGCCTTGTTTAATGATAACCTATTTTGTAATAATACAAAAACTTGATGTAAGATTAAAGATAGATGTTATTTTCACATGTTCTGTAGCTGAAACGATAAACACACCACTGTATGTGGAAATTTGTGACAAAGTGCAATGCTACAGTCTGTTGACCCTAGAAAGAAAGCTTATGTTACTTTGTATTTGTATCTAGGCATTTTTTCAAGCCATGATGAGTAAATACTGGCAGATTGTAGATGCTGACATCAGAATAATCACCAAGATCTCTGAGGCTTGACATCTAAATGCAGTGTGCAGTGTTAAAAGGCTCTGAAATTAAGCTTAGTCATACTGATCTAGTGACTTGATTTGAAGTCATATTGATCTAGTGACTTGATTTGAAGTCATATTGATCTAGTGACTTGATTTGATTCTGATGTTGAAAATTAGGTTAAGCCTGGTTTGTAACTGGAAAAGCACTTGTATTTGGTGCCTGTCTGTTAAAAGGTACTTTAATTTCAAAAACAGAAAGTCCTTGAAAAGGACTTGAATATTTGTAAAAATGAATAAATTTCAGAACAAGTTGTGAATACTGCTTTTAAGAGAATGCTCATAACACTTAAGTTGGCAAGAAATAGTTTTCCAAGTTACAGGAAATAAGTATCTTAACTGCATTTCTATCAGTAGACCACAAAAAATTGATATGAATTGATTTTCAGTGTCTGAAAGAAGTTCCAGTTATTATTTGATTTTCATTTAATGGCTTTATGGTAGATAGAAATAGCTCTACATGTTGGTGAAGTTATAGGGACATTCCTGCAGTTGTCAAAAGTGTCCTTTATAACACCAGTTGCAAGTGTAAAACATACGGTAGTTTGAAAATAAAAAAAGCCAACACTTATAATATCTAACCGATGATTATATTTTCAAATTGCCTTCTGTATCAAGTGAACAGAGTTCACTGTTTCAGATAAAAAAAAACTTGTATATTACCCATTCATGATAGGTTCATCACAACTGCTTTTATAGTCCTTTGAAAAACAGCAATAAATCTCGACTAGTAGTGTAATATGATGTTCTGTATTAATCATGTTAAGGGTACAGTAATATTTGGGTTATTTCCACAGTTAAAGAATTTAAGCAAGTCCATGGAATTTGCATTACCTCCTTTCACAAAGTGATCTAGTGTGTTTCAATATTTATATACTAGGTGATAATTGAAAGGACAGATCATTTGAACAGATTCGGATGCTGACTTTAACACTGATGGAAGTTGGTATTACTGGTTTGTTCAACATGATTTTAATTAGAGAATATTTGAGTTAGACCATGTACTGCACAATAAGGCAGATACTTCAGTCTCGAGTAAGAAATACTTTATTACAAGTAAATACTCACTTCGAGATGATAAAATTGGGACAGAAGGTGGAACTTTAAAGGTGTAAATAATTTCTTGGCATTAAACATTGTTGACTAAATACATTTTTCTGTGGAAAAACAATATGAAATATATGAAAAAAAATCCCAAAACTTTACCTGGATGTGATTTGCATATTCTCTAGGTTATACGCATTGGGAAAAATTAAATTGACGTTACCCGAAATTTCTTCTTACATAGAGAGAAATTTCCATATATGTTGTACATTATTTTCTCAGTTTAGAAATGTTTGAAAAAATGAGACCATGCCTGTTTATCTAAGCTGTTACCTTTGTAATCATTGGTTGTCAGTTCAAACAAATGTTATATTGTTTTGAGTAGGAAATCAAATAATGACAGACATTGGCTTTTAAACTATGGAAGTTTGAGAAAGAAAGCATCTATGGTTGTGGTTGCTGGCATTTGAATTGTCAACTTGACAAGACATTTTGATGAAAGTTAATTGGTTCATGGCAGTTGACTACGTGGCCTGCATATGAAAAAAAAGTAGACAAGCTGTTCTGTCAGAGGAATTTGTAGTGCATATAAAAGCGGGATAGTGTGTTTAAATTGTCAGCTTTCAGCAATAATGATAAGGCATGCACTTTGAGCTAGCAAATTAAACTTTTCATTATGCTAATACTTTGCAGCATCACAGCTGTTCCGTTTGTTGGATAAATACAGACCAGAAACTAAACAGCAGAAGAAAGAGAGGTTAAAGGCTCGTGCTGAGGAGCGCGCTAAGGGCAAGGCTGATGCTCCAACCAAACGTCCTCCAGTAGTCCGTGCTGGCACAAACACAGTCACTACCCTGGTAGAGCAGAAGAAAGCCCAGCTTGTGGTCATTGCACATGATGTGGATCCTTTGGAGGTAAGGTGATGTGTTAGCAGTTGGCGTAAGGTTTGTAAGATGTAAAGCATTCAGGGTTATGGCATAAAAAATCCATTGGTCCAAATAAAATTCCAGAAACCAAAATAATAAAAACTAAGTACTTGAAACTATATTCCAACAGGTCCAGTGGTCCTTTGGTCTAGTGAATTTGTGGACCAAGTCAGCATTTTACAAGTAAGGGTTTGAGACTTGTGGCTTGGACTATAAATTGTGTGTAAATTATTTCAGCGAGTTCTTAAATTTAATCAGCTCTTTTGCAAGTGTTATTTTTTCCCCTGTATGTAGTTACCCTGGGTTCTTAGTTGTGTTAAACAATAGCCTAATTAATTTATTGAAGTATTGATATCAAGTTGCCCTGGGAAATATTACTCTCTCAGAGGTTTTTGTGATTGGGCTGTATTTCTGTTAACCCTTGTAACACAAAACTGAGCTTGCTGTGATGTGAAAGATTGAATTTCTTCACCTGAAACTACAGGTAGACACTTGACAGTCTGAGCAAGCTTCATGCATTGTTATTTACAGTAAAGTGGAAAGGGGAAGGGGACTGAACAGTAAGTGGTTATTAGGGGGAAAATACAACATGTTGATAATTTGAGCTTATGTCCTTGTCCTGTCTTAATCTCTTAGGGACCTTCTATATGCCTCTTTCATTACAATCTATTAATGTACTCTTTTTTTTTGTTGTTTTTAGAATATATGCACAAGTTTCATGTTTTTTCCTTGGTCAGTACTTTGTAATAAAGATAACTCTTATTTACTCCTATATAAATACCCAGTATCCATTGTGACTAACAAAAGCCTTGAAAACTATGCTGAATTAGCTCAAAGTATTGAGGTTGGACTGCTCTAAGAAAAAAATATTCTGTCATCAGAGTTGATCATTTATCTAGGCTATATTTAACACTTCACCGGTTTCACAAAATTGAGCTTGCTGTGATGTGAAAGATTGAATTTCTTCACCTGAAACTACAGGTAGACTCTTGACAATCTGAGCAAACCTTGTACATTCTTAATTATGATGAAGTGTGTAGGGGTTAGGAAACTGCTTAGTAAATAGGAAAAAAGTGTTAAAAGGTAAATGGGCACATTTTCTGATAGGATGTCATGTATATTGAGTGCAGTAATTATAGAATTAGCTTGATCAACTGATAATTTACTGTACATTATACCTCTGACACAATCCCATGTTGCTGTATTAGTCCAGTTTCTAACAATACTTTGGATCATAGTGTAAACTATATTGTCCTTCAATAAAAGCATAATGTTAGTGTGATTCTGTTGTGTCGTTCTTTGGGTTTGCAGTAGGTGTTAATGCTACATGCAATTTGCGAGAACGATATATAATTTCAAATGTGTCACTCTTACCAGTTGATGGAGCATTTATCTCTCAGCTGAACTGACACGTTGTACACTTTCTAATGGAAATAAAATAAAATCTTGCTTCTTAGAGATTGTTTTCTTCTCGGTCTAATGGAACTTTTGACATCTTTCTTATAGCTTTTTTGGTGAAGAAAATAGGTAAAATTGATAATTCCAATTAAAGCAGCTTCTAGAAATTCATGAAGACAAGCTGGTATTTAACATTTCCAACTGCAAAACAATTCTTCATGTCCTAGTTAAGTACAAATCCTGATTTGCTTGGTAGATGTAATATTTCATGTGTCAGAAGAACCATTTTACCCATTGTCTTAGAAAATATGCATTTATAACTTTGATGTTATTTACTTGTCAGTACAGTAAGTACCTTGCTAGGATGATACCTGTATTTTTCTCCAGAGCAGTAATGATGGAATGAAAAAACGAGCTTTTTAAATCTGAGCAAGGATTTTTGTACTAGAACATAAATACTGTCATGGTAATTTTAAAGGCGAATAGGATAAATGAAAGATACTGAATTTCTTTTGAAAGGGAACAGGTAATGTAACACAACCATGATGGTTTTAATAGCCTCAAAATACAAGTATATAACCATAAAAGATTGAAATAGATTTGAGTAACTTTTTGCTCTCTGTGAGGAAAGTGAGGTCACTAACAGAGCTTGCAGGGATGATCTGTCTATTTTTTCACCAGAACTAAAATGATGGCATGAAAAACGAGCTTTTTAAATCTGAGCAAGCTACCAACTGAGGCATTCATTCGCTATATTTAGACAAAATTGACTCTGCAGTATTTTCATTTTGAGGAACATTGTTTTATCTATTACAGCTTGTTCTTCATTTACCAGCTCTGTGCAGGAAAATGGGTGTTCCATACTGTATAGTGAAGGGCAAAGCCCGCCTTGGACGTGTTGTACACAGAAAAACTACAACCAGTCTTGCATTAACCACAGTGAATCCGTAAGTATATTTGTCTGTCTGCATACAGCAAAGGCATTTAAGTTAGTATGGTTAATGTAATAACTGAAGTCTGTCTGGATAATTATTGTAATAAGTGATCCTTTTAATTTAAGTTGCAAAAGTGGAGTGTGAAGCTTCCTGTATAGTTGGATATAACACTTTAACTGTATTCAGTCTTATTCTGCAGAAGCAAACTTCTTTCTCAAAATAATTGTGGAAAGACTGGTCATGTTTGATTTTACAAAGATACACAACAGCGTTGCTGAAAAGGTTGACCACCTACGTTACCAGATTTACCTGTGGTTGCACTTTTTAAGTTTGGAATTTGTATTAAGGGAAGTTTTAAAAGGATAGATCAGCTGAAGGTAGATAACTGGGCTTCATTAACATTTACTATAGGTTATCGAACCGGATTACTTTGTCTTGTAGTAAAAGGTGATTGATTCCATATTTGTATCTTTGAAAGAAATGTTAGCTTAAGGTTATGTTCTCTATATAGATATGTGACTTTCGTGTCATTCAGATTGGTTCTACTAAAATGTATAGTAAAGTGGCAAGAATTTTGAAAGTTGAAACTACAGTGTAAATGATGATTTGTTAAAGCCCTACATCTAAGTTGATGACTGACTGTGATATACATTTAGTCTTTCTGATACTCTGTAGTCTCGTACATGGTACTGCAAGTGGAACCTTGTCCTATTTAAATGTAGATGAGGTATAATAATAAAGTACTGATACTCCTGTGCCTAGCAGCTTGCTAGAGGATCTATGTTCTAATCCGGCTTAGGGTAGCTGTATTTTTCTGGAAGGATCTATGTTCTAATCCGGCTTAGGGTAGCTGTATTTTTCTGGAAGGATCTATGTTCTAATCCGGCTTAGGGTAGCTGTATTTTTCTGGGTTTCCTTCACATTTCAGTTTATAATAAAACAATTTAATGTGAAGAATGTAGTGTGTGTTTACTTTAATCTTTCAAGACTTAACATTGTGGCATTGTGTTTCAGACATGTAAAGCATTAAGATTGGTAATTAATAAGGTAATACTGCTGTTTGTTTGTCATGTTGATTTAGTTGTTTTACTTCCTTGGAATGATGTCGATGTTTATAATGGTTGAAACATTGGACTCTTCCACTGACAGGTGATGACTTCTCAGTAACCATCTTGAACAACCCATGTTGAAATTAACTCTAACTTTTCAACGATTTAGGTCATTATAGGGTCAGTATGAATCTCCAGTATTATTTTTTCTAACAGTTATTGTATAATAGATCAGTAAGTGTAAATGATGACTCTTTATGCCCTAAGTTGTTGACTGATTGTGATATTACATTAGTCTTTCTGATACACTACTGTCTTAACATTTGAATCAGCATGCCCACTCGATTTTTAAAAAGTGGGTATCTGTACCCACTGGCTTTGGAAAAAGTGGGTACAGGCTTAAAAATCTGGGTACACTGTATAAAAACTTAATTTTGGTCACCTAAATTAACTTTATTTTACTACACTTTGTTATTAACTAGACAAGGATTATACTGCTATTTTGGCCTCTGTGTGCATTTTTATCATAGCAAGTAGCCACTTCAATCATGAGTTAACTGTTGATTGAAACTTAAGTTGTAGCCAATTTATCTGCAGAAGCATGGACCAAGGACCAGTTGCTCTTATCATATTTCACATTTGTTAAATGAACTGACAGACATGAAACAAAGAAAGCATACATGGCGTGACCATGTCCACTCGTTTACTGATGTGTACGAAAATATTTGGTTTGTTCATACCATAACAAAACAAAAGACTGGTCACATGACCAGTCAGCACCTTTCTGCATGACCGAAGTGGAATGCAAGTGCCTCGTTACTCCCCGGAGTTTGATACGCGTTAGCAATGGTGTATCATTTGCACTGACGGAAAAAATCATTATAATCTCGATTCAAAACACGATTGTTGACAACTAACGGTTATTTGAACTAAAAACCTTTTTAAGAGCTTTCTGTTTCGCCATTTTATGTCGTTTACGTGACGAAGAATAGATCTAGATCGTGGAGATGTTTGCCGCAGGGCGCTTATTGATTTTCAGTTCAAAAGCAAGCGTTTCCCACGCGTAAGGTTACCGACCACCAATTTTTGCGCCGATTTCGTTTATTCGCCGGCCGAGAAAAATGTGCGTACCTGCACGCAAGGACATTGAATAATTTGCGCGCGCATCTTATTTTCTGCGTGAAAAATGCAGGATTCTGCGTGACTGGGCATGCTGTTGAATTAGTTTTAAATATTACAGAAGTTGGTTAATGATGGAAAAATTGAACTCTCTCACTGATATATAAAATGTGATGATAGAAGTTCTTCTGAAAAACCATCTTATACAACCTGTGTTGAAAGTAGCTGTGCTAGTGTTGCACCTTTAAATGATTTAGGCATACATGTGATTAATGTTTTTAGCCTTAATCAATAGATTTGGGTCAAAATATGTGAAGATCTAACTTTTTATCTGTAGATGTCAAAAAAGTATGTTTTCTCTATTTTGGAAATCATTTGGTCCTGTCACTTATGATATGGTAAAGCTGTCCTTATTTTCTGGTTGCTTTGTTTTACATCTCTATCTAATTGTGTTTATCTATAGTCATACCGATTGCCCATATGACCGACATCCCTTGCAGAGATTAGTTATTTTATGTTGTTGGGAATAGTGCAAGATGCAGAGAGCATCCCATTCCTGAGACCCCCCTGGTTCTTTTGTAATGCTAAATGTACAGCACTGAGTTAACGTCTTGTCCGAAAGACAAGTGTTTATTAGTAATATTTATGGAGGAGCCGGTAATCAATCTCACAACGCCTGGGTTACCAATCCAGCATGTTACCACTGGCCGACTGATCTGCTCCCTTTACATTTATCTTCAAAATCCTGTTATATCCACTTGGATTGATTAATGACCACACCAAATTATTACTGTGTAAATCACATAGGTATCAGGTTATGTAAAGAAGCAATCACTTGTCTTGGACAACTTGATAATTTTGGGGGGGTCATCCTCATCACCTTTGTTCATCAATTACTGCAGCTGAAAGATGTGAAAGATTGAGAAAGCAAGGGCAGCCAAAGGTTTAATTAGGCAAACATTATTTGCAAACCTGTTGTCATTGAAATTGTATTTTTATCATGGGCACTTGAGTTGAATTAAAAGGTGTCACTGACTCGGAGAATGGCAGTTATTTCAGTATGGCTCTGATATTGCAAAGTCTGAAGCTTGTTTGGACAGAGCGGGCAAAAAAATCATTTAAAAAATCCCTGTAAGACTTTGCAAGAGTCAAAAGTTTTTCCCTTCAGGCATCATGTAGTTGTATAATTGTTCAGTTCTTTATGAACATACAGTGTAAATGATGACTTCTAATGCCCTATATCTAAGTTGTTGATTGGCTGTGATAATTCATTAGTCTTTCTGATGCACTGTATGTCCATGTTTTTTCCAGAAGCCATATTGATACTGATGTTATTAACATATTCAGCTGTTTTAGTTATTTGTCTTGTATAGCAGGGTTTTGTAGTAAGGGAAATTTAATGCTCAATCTTAAGTATGTATTCTTTGTTGAGAAACTTTATTCATGCATATATACTTTGCAGGTTAAAGTAATCATGTTTATCTTGTGGTACTTGCTTTGTGATAGAAGCAGTGTGTTAATTTTGGTTGAAATGTTCAAGATGGCTATGATGATAAAATTGAACTCTCTCACTGATCTAAGTGATGTCAAAAGTTCTTCTGATGACCATCTTAAGTGGCTTTATAGCACTGATTTGTTGAATCAGTAAAAGCATTAAGAATATGATATAATTTCATTGTGCTGGCTTTGTTTCATGTTGTTAGTTCCACAACTCTGTTCAGATGTCATACTGGGAATGTGTAAGCAGATCTTGAACCAAAGTCAAGCCCAGTAATTATGCCCCCAAAGGTGGGTATACAGTTTTTCGACCTGTCAGGTTGTCAGTCTGCCAGGTCGTCCAAAAACTTTAACATTGCCCATAACATTACTAGTAAATGAATTTACATCATACAAACAAAACCTCTTTGGACAAGACCTTCCCGCTGACATGTATTTATGACCTTGACCTAGAAGATACACATGTCAAATACTTGATATTGGCCACAACTTACTACTTAACAGATTTAGTTCTTGTTTGAACACACCACCCCATTGGTAGAGAGCTTCCCGTTTTTCAGTGACAGTTCTTGTTATACCTACAGTGTAAATGATGACCAGAAATGCACGGGATTCGATTTTGAGTCAACTATGATGAGATAGTTACCACTAGAACCAATACTGATACACTGTTATAAATAAGAGAGCAACAGGTCATATTTCTGTTGCCAGATACAGAAAGTATCAATTCAGGAAAGAGGTCTGGGACATTTGATTGTGTAATAACTCTACAAATGTCTTGTGTTCTCAGATAAGCAGTTCAGTGTCTGGTTTTTCTACCTTTCATGTCGATTTATGATAAATACCAGGTTGTTACTGGCAGATGAGATACAGAATCAGATTGAAATAAGGGAATGTTTAAAGGAAATTGTTAAAAGTTAAAAATGTCAGTATATAGATTTTGGCTTCTAAACTAACTGCCAAACTCATACAGTGTGTATGATGAGTTCTAACGCCCTTTATCCAAGTTGTTGACTGACTGTGATATAACATTAGTCTTTCTGAAGCACTGTATGACAAAAGCCGTACTTTTTTAAGGGGAAATAGATTTTAAGCCAAACCAATTTAACTATGAAAAAGTAGGTTTTTTTTTCAGACTGCCTTTGCTGAATAAACTTGCTTGGCAGATTTTTAGGGTTTCTGTCTTGTTCTACAGTATTACCTTTTAGATTCCATCTTTACTATGATCAGTGAATACATAACTAGCACAAAAGATCCAGAATGACAGGTTTAAAAAAAATAAATTCAGGAGGAATGGCTAATAAAATTTTAACTAGTTCAGAGACAACTAGTTGATACACCCAAGATTGTCTGGCTATGGTGACAGGTCTGATTGTCACTTTGGGCTTGTAAAGGTATAGCTCATTTTAGAGTTGTGATAAGTTGTATTTGTATTTTCAGTGAGGACAGAAATGCTCTAAACAAAGTTACAGATGCTGTGAGAACCAACTTCAATGACAGAGTTGATGAGGTAATATCTATTAGATACTTTAATTTGTTAATACTTATCACCATAATAGTCATTTAACTATGTGACCTGAAATGTGACACAATGTTTTATTGTAAAGATGGTTGAAGTCTGTCTCAGGGCTTGTCCAAAATTTACTTATTTAAGTTCCCGATCGTTACAAACTTTGTGACAATATTAATAGGCATAATGTCTTGGTCATGATTACTTTTCAGATGCAGACCCTTATTAAACACCAGAGTTAAATGCCTTACTACTAAAATGAACAGTTTATTACATGCCCAGACTATAACTGAGAAAGTTCTTGTCCAATATCATAGAATTTGGTGATGTTTAAATGGGCTTGGTGTCTAAGTCAGGCATGATAACCAAAATGAACAGGTTCTTTAAGACTGGGGTTATGCCCCCTTCTTCTTTAGACTGGTTTATTGCTTGTCGGTTGTGTTACACTCCAGAACCTTTATGTTCATACCTGCATGATATTTAATATTTTATGAACAGTGAAAAATACCCAAACTGTAGTGTGGTCTGGTCGTTAACCAATTATGCCATTCCATAAACTTCCTTCAGAAACTGGTGCTACACTTGGAAACATTTAATCTTCATGAATTCTAGTTTATTCTAATATGTAAATTGGTATTTCCAAATAGTCCAAATCAGTGGTCAACAGTTTTGAAAAATAATGTATGACAAGTGATTTCAAACAGAACTTTTTTTCCAGATTCGTCGCCACTGGGGAGGAGGTATTATGGGAAGCAAGTCACAGGCTCGTATTGCCAAGTTGGAAAAGGCTAAGGCAAAAGAACTTGCACAGAAAATGGGTTGAGCTGTATTTATATCTGGCCAATAAATCTTCTCAAAGAAAGACGTTCTGTTAATGACTTTATAAATGAGAGATGATTTAAAAAAAAGTCTCTCCAAGTAAAAGGTGTTGAGATGCAGTGGGATTATGTGAATGAAATTCTCTACACAAAAAGATGAATAGGTTTTGTCTTTTGGGTGTTAATTTCTTAGGTAACTGCCATTCTTTACGGTTGTGACCAATGACTTCAGATGATAAAACATCAGTGTGACGACAAGATCAGACGAAAACCTCAAAAAATTGACTCCTTACCACTTAACATCTATGGAAAATGTAAAAATCTTAATTTCCTGGCATGAGCTTCAAAAACTGATATTTTGAAAAGAAAGAATTTCAGATTTTCTGCTTGACATTAGCTCACCTGAGCAGATGCTGCGGTTGAGCTTTTGCGATTATACAGTGTCCATTTTTACCTTTAAACAACATCTCCCCCTTAATTACTAGCCTAAAGCTAAAAAAATTTGGATGTCCCTTGCACGAACCTCGAACAAAATTGTTAAAAGAATTGAATTGCATCAAGAACTGGCAGCTAGGAAAACTTTGAAAATCTTGTCTGAAACCTTAAGGCCTAGAACAAAGATAATTTACTGGTTTATTTAAAGGTCTTCTACCAAGGTAGTTCAAATTATGCCCCTAGGGTCATGTGTTTTACATAGGCTTGTATAGAGAAACTGAAAAGCTTGTGTGAAACCATGAGGTTTAAGGCCAACATTTTTGCATGGAGCATCACCTAGAGGTTCTCTACCAAGATTGTTAAATAATGCCATGGGGTCATTATTAGCCCTGCCTCGGAGGTCACTTGATTTTACTCTGGCTTATATAAGGAAATGATGGAAAATTATACCAAAACTAACAAGCCAAAGTACACGAATGAGTGATGGGGCCATGATGGTCCTTCGGTTGTCTGTCCATCACAAAATGGTGTCCGCTCTGTTTCTTCCAAAGCCCTTGAAGGATTTTTATGAAACTTGGGTCAGATGTTCACCTCATCAAGGCGACGTGCAGAACCCACTTTGCAGGTGTGGTGTCTCAAGGTCAAAGTCACACTTAGAGGTCAAATGCCACAAAATCATGTCCGCTCTGTATCTTCAAAAGCCCTTGAAGGATTTTTATGAAACTTGGGTCAGATGTTCACCTCATCAAGGCGACGTGCAGAACCCACTTTGCAGGTGTGGTGTCTCAAGGTCACACTTGGAGGTTAAATGTCAAATGCCACAAAATCGTGTCCGCTATGTATCTTCAAAAAGCCTTGAAGGATTTTTATGAAACTTGAGACAAATGTTCACCTCATCAAGGCGACGTGCAGAACCCACTTTGCAGGTGTGGTGTCTCAAGATCAAGGTCACACTTGGAGGTTAAATGGGCTGTGCTCCAGATGACAAAAAAAAGAAAGTTTTCTTGTATTATAAATTTCATGTAATATTTATGACTATTGCTTAAAAAAATAACTTACTGACAAAAAATAAGTCAAATAATTACATTATAAATTGATTTTTTTCCCTTTCAAAGTGCTGTACCGTAACGCGACGGTATAACTATATCGTATAAGATTTAAAGTAAATATCTGTAATATCACATGCGGCGATGGTGGTGACAGTAAAAGCGTTGATAATATTTTGTTAACATGAGGGTCCAGAGTTCAAATCAGGCTGGAGCAAAAATATTTTTTTTAGGGCCGGGAATTATAATCGAATATTCGAAACACGACCGAATATTCGAACGTTGAAAAACGAATACGAATATTCGATAAAAAGAAAGGTTTTGATTTTTTTTCTTTTTTTTTTTATACTTTTAAATGTCAAAGATCGTAAATTAAACCCTTGACCTTCACTTGGCCAGGTGTTCATATGTTTGTATAACGCGTGTCAACGATTATCGCCAATTAACTGTGAAAAGTTTGGGGTATAGTTGATCGAAAGGGCACCCGTTTCACAGTTTGTAATTTACCTGTCTAACAGTTTATAATGTAATATTTCCGACTTTAATTATCTTACTTATTGTTTTCTATGCTTTAATCTTTCCGATCAATCGATAATTGTGTTAATTTTTGAGAAGAGGAATAAATCGGCACGTATTAATCCTGTTAATCATTCTAGAACAATCGATATTCATCACTCTAAAATTAACTCTTTCACCCAATGGAAATTTAAAGCTCTACTCGGAACCAATAACTTTTTGCAAACATTGTTTTCAGATTTTTTTAAGGGATGATTTTGGACGTATCTTTCTCACTGTTGAAAAAATCAAATCAATATATCGCAATGCCGTCACGTGTTTGGAATTAGTTTTCACGTTCTATTGATAAGTCTAAAGGATTATTACTGTCCGGAAAAGATAGTTTAGTGCAACAATGCACGTTAATGATTACTGTAATCAAGTACTGGTGTGACCAAGGAACAAATGATAAAAGCTGAAATACTGCAAAAGGAGGGGAACATAAACAAATATTCAGCTTGTTCGTACAGTAAGAGCGATGATTCACGGTCAGTCGAGTCATGTGAGTTATCTCCCGTTAATAAGACAAATGATCAGCAGCCGGATAAACTGACAATCCAATTATGAATTTATTTCAAAAGTAAGAATATATAAAAATATATCGATTTACAATCGAACAAAAAACTTTAACATAATAATAAAGGTCTTCTTAATCGTCGATTATTTCAGCATATTAAAGTAGTATATATTCGACCTAATCAATTTCGGATACTACGTAAAAGAGTAATATTGGATCAAATTTTGTAAAAACGAATATTCGAACATGGAAAACGAATATTCGAACATCAAATTCCTTATTCGTTCCCGGCCCTAATTTTTTTAATTCTATTTTGACTTTTATAATCAGTTCTAAGTAAAATATTATGTTGTTATAATCTCACGGCATCTAAATATATAATTTATGGAAAAACAAATTGTCAAATCTGGAGTACAGCCTCTTTAAATGTGAAATGCCACTAAATGGTGTCCGCTCTGTATCTTCAAAAGCCCTTGAAGGATTTTTATGAAACTTGGGTCAGATGTTCACCTCATCGGGGGAGACATACTGTTTTTCCCCCGGTTGTCTGTCTGTCCGTCACTAAATCAAGCATTCACTGGATATCTTCAAGTAATTTCGAACCCCACAACTAGAAAACAAACTCCGAGTGCTCCTGTTGTACATTGTGGAGTAGTTCCAACATACTACAGCTATCATGATGTAACTTTTCTCCTTATCAATGGAAATAGATTAAACTTGAGTGCTTGAAGAAGACACCTTGTAACTGGCTTCATGTTTTTTGCCCATATCTATGTAACAGCACTGCCATCGACATGATTCCAACATCCTACAGGTACTAGACTGAATGAATACAACCATTTTGTACAAAATGAAACAAGGTTTCTGCTCAATCCTTTCTTGACAGAGTACGAGTTTCTTGTTCATCATGTACATTTGACAAAAATATCACCTATTTTACAATTGTCTGACTCAATACTGCCTGCAGCAACTGGCTGGGGGAGACGTACGTTTTTGTTAATCAAAAACCCATTTCTAGTTTATGTTGCCAGTATCTCGACGGGTAAAACAAAAGACCAACATGAGTACGGTTATGCATCCAATATTTTTCAACTAATGAATAAAACTAGATAAAACATGCATGTAACAAAAAGTATTACTATTGTTTTTCAAATATATATAAAAATCTCGGGAAGTACTGAAAATAAATTTTCTTGAGGTCAGTAGCTAGTAGAAACTTGAATACAATGTGGTTTGTGTGATGGTCATAGCATTTTCAACGTTAAGAGATATTATATGCCTAAATGAAAATTTGTTTATATAAGATATTCAATTGATACGCTTATCAAACCATTTCTGAGTTTAAAAAAGGAAGTAATTATTTGACGAATCAGTCAGAGCAGGGTCAGTCTAGAATGACACTGGTCAAAGTTTCAGAGATCAACGTGTTCTCGTGGAAGAAAAACAAATTGCACTGATGTCTATTGTTGGAGAAAGAAAATTTTCAGTAATTTTACTTTTAAAAAACTCGAAAACTTAAAAAGTCTAACATTTACATGATACTAGCCTTACTCATGCGTGAAGAGCTGAACGGCAATTACGGATCTGATATTTTTGTTAACCTTTAGAAAGTGAAAAACAAAATATAAGCCCGTAAAATTGGTTCACCTTCGGAGGAGGAATAGTGAGACTACATGATAACCGAACATTCACTGTGATTTCAGCACTACTCGACGGACGTTCATCTTGGTCATTCTGAACCCCGATGGGCCTAGCACAGTGTGGGGATGTTGTTTTACGATTGATTCTGACCTAAATAATACTACTTGATATACAGGGTTCATGCTTGTTTCAGGGGATGTTGTTTTATGATTGAGACCTAAACAATACTACTTGATATACAGAGAATTAGTAGTAGTGCGGATTAAATGACCCTAAAGTATCTAATGCACCACGTTTGTCCCAAATCCTATGCGTAAACATGTATTCAAAGAATTTGGGAAAAAATGAGTTAAGTCACTTTTTAGTCAGTTAACCCCGACGAACCAATTCCCTTTAATGTGATTCGGAACACTGATGGAATTTTGAGAATAATAGTTCAATTATAAGGTAGTCAAGAAAAGTCCGGACCACAGGCACTAGATACAATTTACCTATATACGCATATATACTATACTACTCAAAATTTGATAGGGATCACTTATAAGAATGTGTGTATTTACTACATAAGGTTGTTCAAAAGGTTACATTTTTTGTTGTGATTCTAAAAATATGTTCATATGACAACAGTTTGGTACCAAAAAATGAGTAAGTCTGTAAACCGTTGAAGCGTGACAGAGGCTGAGCCGTGGAAGGGGCACGAATTTGGGATAACACAGACAGGAGATGAAATGGAACTTTTTGGAAAAATCAAGTCTATGGCCTGAATTTTGCTTTAATATCGCGTGTGGTGTCCGTTTGCTTGGATTACTGCTCTGCACCGCCTTCTCATGCTGCTAATGAGTCTCCGGATGCTTTGTTGTGGGAGTCGAGCCCACTCGTCCAGAAAGGCCTGCTGTAGCCAAAGGACCGTGGTTGGCTGGACTGGGCGAGCAGATATTGCAGTCTGCAGCATGTCCCCGGCGTGCTCTATTGGATTGAGGTCTGGAGACGTTGCTGGCCAGTCCATTCTCTCTATGGCTGCTGCCTCCAGGTACTCGATCGTCGGTGACCCTTGCCCTGTGAGGCCGGGCGTTGTTGTCCATTAAAATGAACTCAGGGCCTATAGCACGAGCGTACGGACGAACGTACGCATCTAAGATCTCATTGACGTATCGTACAGCCGTCAATGTGCCGTTTTGAACAATGTGCAGGTCCGTTCTTCCCTGCATGCTAATGCCCGCCCACACCATGAACGAGCCCCCGCCATGACGGTCCTGGGTAGCACATACGGGTGCCAAACGCTCATTGGCGGATCTCCATACCCGCACTCGCCTATCAGTGAAGTCAACACAAAATCTAGACTCGTCAGTGAACAGCACTGGGGTCCAGTCATGCAGCGTCCACCTGGCGTGATCGCAGGCCCATTAAAGACGTGCCTGGATGTGGTTTCGCTTCAATGGGATTCGGATTGCTGGCCTTCTAGCCCTCATGCCAGCTGTATGAACACGGTTCCTGATGGTTTGAGTGGAAAGTCTTACACCAGTGGCATTCTGGAAGTCATTTTGGAGAGCAGTAGCGGTAACAAAGCGCTGACGTCGCGCTTGAACGTCAATAAACCGGTCCTCACGCTGAGTTGTGGACCTCTGACGCCCTCCGCCGTGCCTATGCGTGACATGCCCGAAAGTTTGAAACCGTCGCCACATCCTGGCAAAGGTGCTCTGGGACACCCCAAGGACACCTGCCGCGTGCCGTTGGTAACGCCCAGCCTCAAGCATCCCTACCCCCCTATTCTTCTCCTCATCGTCAATACGCCGTCTTTGCCGTAGATTTGCCATGACCAGTGCTAGGTTCGATATAAACGTTACCATGCACACGCGAAGTCTGGATAAAACGGATGTGTACATGAAGGTACATGCCCGCGGTGCACCACTTTAAATTTCCAGGGGTATCGCTTTTCCCGTGCATCTC
Source organism: Cyclina sinensis (assembly GCA_012932295.1). Classification (NCBI taxonomy): domain Eukaryota; kingdom Metazoa; phylum Mollusca; class Bivalvia; order Venerida; family Veneridae; genus Cyclina; species Cyclina sinensis. Next base: position 34,824,527 of record JAAONU010000006.1, on the reverse strand, counting down.
CAGCCATGTACAGGTAAACAATCAAAATCTGCTGGACAGGTCGGCTTTGCCATATGAATAAACTACATGTATGAGAAAAAATCAGTTATATTGAGGTTATCATTAAAAAGATATTTAAGAAATAAAAAGTGATCCCTATCAAATTTTGAGTAGTATATATATTCTATATATATAGTATATATGCGTAAATAGGTAAATCGATTGTGTCTAGTGCCTGTGGTCCTGGCCATGTTGATTGCAGTATGTTCAAGGTTCTGGTAATAATGTCGAGGAAGACGAAATCCATAAATCTGGATCATTACACAGGGAATCGCTGCGTAGGGGTTAAATGACCCTAAAGTAACTGATAAACCACACTTCTTCTAAATAATATATAAATACAAGGGAACCAACTCATCGGATTTCCTTTATAAGTCCATTTGGACACGGGTTCGCAACACTTTTCACCTTAAGCAAAACAGCCTGCACGCGTATTCGGCGAAAATACTTGGTTCAGTTCGAAACAATGAACAAAAATGCTTCTCTCACTAGCAATGGTCTTTCTCTAAATCTCCTTAGCCTCTCGGCATAAACTACTTTTTCTGAAAGACGACGAATACGGCAACCATTGTTGTTGTTGTCTCCGAGACAGAGGTGATTTCTGATTGGTTAAAATGAACCTAGGCGAAAGATGTTGCGAACCCATGTCCAAATGGATCTACAAAGGAAATCCGATGAGTTGGTTCCCTTGTATTTATATATAAACATGTATTCAAAGGATTTGGGAGAAATGTGGTTTATAAGTATTTGTAGGGTCAGTTAACCCCTACGTACCGATTCCCTGTGGATCATTACACAGGCGTTCGGCACATTTGTCTTGCCAATAATAGTCATATTATCATAAAATAATCTCTCTTTGATCATTAAGAACAAAATAACAATCCAGCACCCGTTTACTATATAGTAAACGGGTGCTGGATAGTTTAGAAATGTATTTTGCTTCAGCTAATGTTTCAATGACACTTTTCTGAAATCTAGCGTCACGTGCTATCAGGTAGGTTAGAATATTCTAGGTTGTACCCGAAAAAAACACCAGCTTATGTCACTTCGAATTTTCTAGAAACTGTTATATCAGTTTATTTTTATCTTTTTATCTGTAAGTAAGAATATGTTCTAAGATTTCGCCGTTTTCAATATACAAAACAACATATCCGTCTACTTGAATGTGTAATGCGTCATCAACTATTGCTTGCACACTTTTCTATGCATATAATAAAATCGTTAATCGTTCGTTAAACGGCAGCGATCGTTACACTTTTCAAAAACCGAAGTAAAGAACAAAAGGATTATTGAGGTTTGAAATCTGGCCTGTTTTGAACGAGTTATCGCGATTTCTTAAATCAATATTTGGCAATACTCTCCCACATATTACAGTAAATAGACAATAAAAACACTGTACACTTAAAGCATATTTAAACAATACATTCGCAATACCCCAGAAAATGAAATAAAAAAACATTTATATTTTAAAGTACTTAGTGACCTTATAGTCTACATGTACAATATATAAGTACTTAAAACCTAAAAATTAACACAAACCATATCAGTCTAATGTATCATGAAAATGTATGAAGATTTCTAGAATAGAAAATTTTGACTGTTAACTGTAATATATGACTAGCTATGTTATGCCTGGAAAGCCAGTGAAAGTCTAGAAAGGCTTATTTCCAATGGGGTCCAATACCGGACAAATACAATTTACAAAAAAAAGACAAAGATGTAAAACAGAAAAAAAGGGATGAAGGCCAAGGTCAAAACGGCAGCTAAATACTTTTAAGGGTACTGATATTCTAAAAAACGAAACTGTACCATGTTTTGGAAGAAAATACTGTCTACAAACATTAGACTGAAATGGTTAAAATACCGTAAAGTATAAAAAGACATCGGAAAAAAAGCCCAGTAGATTAAACTGATTTCGTCATCCGTATCTATCTAACAAATGACTTTTCACTTCTCTTTTGAATCTATAGTAATTCTTTATTGCCTGGATACTTTCTGGAAGAGAGTTCCATATACAAATACCATTGTAATAAAAGGTGTTCACTGTGATACAATTTACACTTGGAACAAAGAAGTTGTGAGTACTTTTCCTTGTATTGTAAGCATGGATATCAGATTTCTTCTGAAAATATTCGATTAAATACACGGGGCATTTATCATAACAAATGTTATGCACGTGATTTAAACTCAGTTGACTAACTCTGTCTTTCATATCTTACCATCTAATTTTCTTAAAATCAATACTGTTCAGACTATGTCTTGCTGGCACATTCAAAATAGAACTAACAACTTTATTTTTCCGTTATCTGTAATTTTGATTTCAGGATTTTCCTTACCCCATTATACAAAAGGCAAAGCATAAAAAAGTTGTGTCTCGAGGACACAACTCCATCTTCCAACTTCATCAAAGAGTATAAGAGTCCCTTCTAAAGTTGAAATAAAGGAATCGAAAAAAGTATACAAAATGATTCAACAACCTTACTACCAATGAAAGCCATTTTGTGTAGCAAAAAATGTTCTAAGAGATACAGGCGCTTCAAGATGCAGTAACTGTTAGAGAAATTAACTATTTAACATTATGAAAAGGAGACACAAGTTTGAAATAAATTAAGAAGTCCGACAATTCATATTCACACAATGTTCCGAGGGCCTCATTCATTTAGGGACTGACGTTAAGCTGAATCATTATTATCCTAATCCAGCCAAGACCTGAGACTGTGTAATATGCGGTGTATATCCTGCATTCCAATACATATGTATAGGCATTATCAAGTGTCTCTAAGATATGTGTGGCAAAAGTTAAAATCTGACCAAAGTTCATTCACAATACATTGAAAGAAACGATCATCGTATGGTACTTTTAAATGGATTGGTTCAATTTCCAGAAGGGTTTGGCAGTGGAATATTTGCCTACGCGTATTGTTCGAAAATTAAAGAAACGCACAGTAACAAATTAGGGTTTACCTTTTTTCTAGTGATAACTAAAGCACTAAAATAACGACAATCAAAAGAATCTGACAAAATTATTATGTGTACGTTTTTTTTTCGATTCTTTTATTTCAACTTTCAGATATACTCTTGAAAGATGTCCTCGGGATACAACTGTTTTTATATTTTGCTTTTAAAAAGCTGATTTCATCTTTTATCTTGTAGAAAGTTACCTTAGTAGAGTCACTGTAACGGTAAAAAAAATGATCTAGTGAAACGTTCTTCTATTTTTTACAAAATCAAGGGGTCTAGGGTATGCTAAGCTTGAGTCGAAGTTTTCGTGGCAAATTAGCTGATAATAGAGAAAATCGGGAGTTTTGTTCAAAATACTTTACCTGTGCTGATAAAAATGGTCACATACAACTGAATTCTGCACCTCATACAGAGTGTTTCTGAGGCTACCACTCCAAATCAATGAACTCGGTTAAAGTTTTGAACAAAAATATTTCAATTATAATAAGAAGCAAACTTATCCATCAACAAACGCTCATTTTTTAAGTGTCTAATGTTATATCAAATTAGAAAATTAAAAACTGTCAACTTTTTCTACAACTTTTTAACTGCTGTTTTACAAGACGCGACGCTATATTTCGAAAATATCGACGATAACCTGCCAATAAATGCTGTACTTCCGGGTCAACTTTGGGAAATTACGTGTCTTTTACGAAGACTTCAACGTAGACCAATCATAATCGTCCACACAGAAATAACCAGCCAATCAGGAATTAACACGAAGTCCAGTAGTGTAGAAGTTCAGCGTTGAGGAATCACTCACGTCATATTCACGAAATTCCAGTGACAGCTTGGACGGGAAAACAGCTTCGAAGAATTAAAATCATAGATTAATTTATAAATTGTGTGGAAATAAACTGAAGAAAACAGGTTTCATCAAAGGTAAGTGATATCAGATCGATCGTACTTGCTTCATTTCGTTTAAAAATTCGCCGGCCGGTCTGACACGTTTTTTTAACAATGAAACAAGATGTCTGATTTGTGGAACCGTCAGATTGGAAAATAAGCAGAATATTGCAATGTATTTTAAAATGTTTTGTTTGATATTGTATCTTTTATGTAATGTTTGTGTTAATACGATTGAAAATGCGAAGTAGCCTGTAGGTTTCATAGAGGAAATTCTTACGCCATTTAGTATTCTCTCTAGATCTTTAGATAATTCAAGTTCGTATAGATTTTGGTATTATCTGTTTACTCAGAAGTTACGAAACTTGATGGAAAGCATTAGATATAAAAGATGAAGTTTAAGATCATCCCAGGCTATGTTCTAAAGACCTTAATGTTTCCTTTTGCTTGGACCAAAATTAGTCATCCCAAAGTTGCAAGAACTTGCCTGCCTTGTACATTTGAATTGACTGTTGGCAGTAATAAATTGGACATCTGATTTAGGCAGCCAGGGGTTTAAATACATTGAATACATACAGACAGGATGTGGTATGATAGTTCCAGACAACTTGCATGAAACGTTTATGCCACAGACTGTTGTGGAAAATTTTCATAAAGTTCTGTTATCTTTCATATAGGCATGAATAAGTTTCTACCATTGTGCTGTGGAGCACTACTGCTGTTAGCAGCAGTGGTTAAGGCTGATGATGATGAGAAGAAACAGAAAAAAGATGATATTGGAATTGTTGTAGGAATTGACCTGGGAACAACATACTCCTGGTAATGATAAACATATTTTTCTTTTCAACACGTTTGTGTTTGTTAACTTTTTCAATAGTAAGTAATTTATGCAGAATAATATTTTTAAGTTGCATTTTTCATTATACTCTATGGTAAATTGTTCCTTTGGTTTTGCTGGCAGTTAGATTTAAGAATGGGTTGTATTAACACTACATTCCTGTGAATGATATTTCAACACACAAGTCTTAACTTAGTCTCATTATAGACTTTTCCTGTATTGCAGTGTTGGTGTGTACAGAAACAAGCGTGTTGAAATCATTGCAAATGACCAAGGAAACCGAATTACCCCTTCATATGTGGCATTTACTGATGACGGTGAACGATTGATTGGTGACGCTGCAAAAAATCAGTTGACCAGTAATCCAGAAAACACAGTATTTGATGTTAAGCGATTGATAGGACGATCATGGGATGATCCTTCAGTCCAGAAAGATATCCAGTTTTTCCCATTCAAAGTCACTAACAAGAATAATAAACCTCATATTGAGGCCAGAGTTAAGGGGGACAAAAAAACATTTGCGCCAGAAGAAATCTCTGCTATGGTTCTTGGAAAGATGAAAGAAGTGGCCGAGGATTATCTTGGGGAACCAGTGAAGAATGCTGTTGTTACTGTACCTGCCTATTTCAATGATGCCCAGAGACAGGCAACAAAAGATGCGGGAGTCATAGCTGGTCTGAATGTCATGAGAATTATCAATGAACCGTAAGTGTTGTGTTGTTTTTATTAAACTGTGTTGATGATAACTTCAAACTTCATTCTGATAAATTCAAATTTTCTACCATTAAGTCAGGTTAACATGATCACTTGGACAATCTTCTTTACCCTATTCCTGATATTATTAGAATTTCTATCTTGTGACTGTGTAATTGGGAAATATTATGAAGTCATTGTGTGGAACTTTACGTTGACCATAACAAGAAAGTCATGCCACTTACAGTCTCCAAACTTCTCGGTTGCATGCAATTTGATGAGCTCTACCTGCCAGACCCACTTATAGGTCACATGGTCAAAGGTCACCGTAAAGTGTTGGAAAACTTCCCACTGATATTATTGATTGACACATCTGTTATAATAAAATTTCTCTTCCAGGACAGCTGCTGCTATTGCTTATGGTCTAGACAAGAAGGAGGGTGAAAAGAATATCCTAGTGTTTGATCTTGGTGGCGGTACCTTTGATGTGTCAATCCTTACCATTGATGATGGCGTATTTGAAGTGTTGGCAACAAACGGAGACACCCACTTGGGAGGTGAAGACTTTGACCAGCGTGTTATGGAATACTTCATTAAATTGCATAAGAAGAAGAAGGGTAAAGATATCAAGAAGGACAACCGTGCTGTGCAAAAACTTCGTCGTGAGGTGGAGAAGGCCAAGAGGGCTCTGTCCTCCCAACATCAGACAAAGATTGAGATTGAATCACTCTTTGATGGTGAAGACTTCAGTGAAACACTTACAAGGGCCAAGTTTGAAGAACTTAACATGGTAAGTTCTTTCGATATATATTTGACAGCAGTAATGCAAAAATCTTAGTTTTGTTAAGTCAGTGAAGCACACACAAGGGGTAAGTTTGAAGAACTGAACATAGTAAGTTCTTTGGATATGAATTAGACAACATTAATGTAAGAATTTTAGTTTTGTTTCATCTATACATTCTCGTAAATACATATAGAACATAAATAGTCCATATAAACACAATGTATAGCCATTATAAGACTGCTACTAAGAGGGATAACTCTACAGCACAAATACCATGGTGTATATGCACTACAGATTTACCTCCCTTATTTATGCACGTCTAAATCTGTAAAGAAGATAAGTCCTATATAAATAGTGAAATTTGCCTTTTTCTGTTTCTTTCTACAGTTGTTGCAAGAAACAGTATTTTTCACAGAAATATTATGATCAGTCTTTTCAGTCATAATGAGACAGTTTTCTTCTAATCTTTAATGTGCAGGATTTGTTCAGATCTACATTGAAGCCAGTTCAAAAAGTAATGGAGGATGGAGATTTGAAGAAGACTGAAATTAATGAGATTGTTTTAGTGGGTGGATCAACTAGAATACCTAAAGTACAGCAGCTTGTCAAAGAATACTTCAATGGAAAAGTAAGTTCAATCATTAGGTTTGCAGTTTCTTAATTTCTTATTTATTTGTGAAACTATTCTTATTACTGTGGAATAAATATAGTGAGAAGAATTATTTTAAGTATGCCTTGTAAAGAAAATTATGGACAAGGTAAATAATAAAAGAGAATACATAATGAACAATAGGAGTTGGTTACGAACTATATGATCACTGGCTATTACCAGATGTTAGTAATATTGGATGTGAATATGCTAATGTTAGTGGTCTTTAGATTATATGTGCAGTGTTGCAAGAAAAAAATATTTATTGCTAAAACTGTAAAAAAAATGTCTTTGTTGAAAGTTTATATATCCATATTTGTTAAATGTTAAATTTTTTAAAGAAATGCTACTTGAGATATACCCATATTCCATGGTTATGTTTCATGAAATACTGCTTGTGAAAATACTCTGAAAAATCAGTCTTCTTAAATAATGTTGTTTTTTTATTGTTTTTTTCTTCTAGGAGCCAAGCAGAGGTATCAACCCTGATGAAGCTGTCGCATATGGTGCTGCCGTACAAGCTGGAGTCTTGAGTGGGCAAGAAGACACTGGTGATCTCGTCCTGCTTGATGTCAACCCTCTTACTATGGGTATCGAAACTGTTGGCGGAGTCATGACCAAACTGATTCCAAGAAACACTGTTATCCCAACCAAGAAGTCTCAAATCTTTTCAACTGCTGCCGATAACCAGCCAACTGTGACAATCCAAGTGTATGAGGGAGAACGTCCAATGACCAAAGATAACCATTTGCTTGGAAAATTTGATCTTACTGGTATTCCACCAGCACCAAGGGGTGTCCCACAGATTGAGGTCACATTTGAGATTGATGTCAATGGTATCCTAAAAGTAACAGCTGAAGATAAGGGTACAGGCAGTAAGAACGAGATTGTTATTCAGAATGATAACAACAGACTATCACCAGAAGACATTGAAAGAATGATTAATGATGCTGAAAAATACGCAGCTGAAGATGAAGCTCTTAAAGGCAAAGTTGAAGCTAAGAATGAACTAGAAAGTTATGCTTATAGTTTGAAAAATCAAATTAATGACAAAGAAAAATTGGGAGCTAAGCTTAGTGATGAAGACAAAGAAACAATTGAAAGTGCTATTGATGAGAAGATTAAATGGTTAGAATCAAATCTTGATGCTGACACTGAAGAGTATAAAGCTCAAAAGAAAGAATTAGATGAGGTTGTTCAGCCAATCATGAGCAAACTTTACCAAGGGGCTGGTGGGGCCCCACCCACAGGAGAGGAAGGGGAACATGACGAGTTGTAAGGCTAGTTTTACTTAGGGATGTCATTTATAACATTATTTATCATTTATCATCTAGAAAATTCTCATTAGGAAGTTAGATGAGGGCAATGTAACAAGACTGGATAATTATAAGACTCAGGTGTTAGAAAGGATTTGGTGGTACAAGTTCTAAGTCATTGCAGTATATTTCATATCAGCTGGAAAAAAGCAGTTCTCCATTTACTGTGAAACTGTGGAAACAGTTGGTTTAACTTATAAATACATACTTAAACAGCTTTGATATAGAATCTGTAGATGATTGTAATCCAAAGTTCAGTACTCGAGTAACAGCATTTATTGACAAAGGGAGATAATTCTGTCCAGTCTGTATGGTGAGATCATAAGAATGTGTTCTAAAGATACTGTGTTAATATTTGTCAAAAGATTTCACAGCAATGGTCCAAGCTTTGAAAATGCAGTTTGCAAAACCATTGTTTCATGTCATCACTTTATAAAGGTTACATAAGATGTTGACCTTGATCATAGGTGTTGAAAGAGGAGAGTCTAAGATATACTTTTCTTGTCAAAGGTCTCGGCGATAGGGACCATTTAAGCAAGATATTTTCAACAAATCTGTTTAAATCTGGCATTCCATTCATTAGTGCAAAAGTTTTTGTTGTTATATGTCCATACAAGGGTGAAAGTTAGCAGTAATGATATTGAATTCAGTATTTTGAAAATATTTTGGCCTTGACTTATACAGGGAAAATTATGGTTTTGGTATTTGCAACCCATGTTTGCAGTATTTTCAATTTTAAGAACTTTCACCCATGTGGATCATATCATACAGAATTTACAGTCATTGTTTAAAGGTTAAAAAGAAGTTTGATAATGTTATTGTATATTTTTGTAATATTATTTTGAACACAATGCGAATAGTGCATAAAATCGTTGCATAATTATAATGAATTATGACTATAGTTTGTATTTATTGGAGTTTCGTTTCCTCAGTGCTATATCCTAAATTATTTAGGTGTTCATACTTTGGTTTAAATTGCATCAGCTGTTTAGGTTGAGAGGTTCAGTATTGTAAGGTACTGTCCTTTGAAAAGAGATTTAGTCTGTATTTGAAGAACATTTTGTTAACTTATGTTTTTGCACTATTTGAGTGTCTGTTTATCTGTTTGATAAAAAATGTTTCATTTCATTGACTGCTTGTTAGTTTTAAATCAAGTGTGTAAAAGAAGTTCTGCTGTTTACTTGAAAAATAGTTTGTGATAATAGTATGTTAATAAAATATTTTGTGACATGTTGTATTGAACTATTGAAATAATAAAAATTTGAAATACCAAGTACGAAGTGTTACTGTTAGATATATGTTATCTGCTGAGCTTGCCAGTGTCAGTGATTTGTCAGCTGTGATTAAGAATTCCATGTGAGTAAGTGCTACTGAATGAAACAAATATCCCTAACCAGCAATGGTTACTGATCTAATACTTTACTGATGTCTTCAGAGACATTAAACAAACAAGTTAGATAACTCTTGATCAAATTATGGTCCTTTATTGACTTGGAATTATTGATTTAAATTTTGCATGCAAGTTACTAGGATGCATATATCTTACTAACCAGCAATTCTTACTGATTTAATTCTATACTAATGTCTTCAGGGACCTTAAGCAAACAAGTTGGATAACTCTAGTGCAATTTTAAGCAAATCTATCTTAGAAATCTTGGTTAAAATTTGCATGAATCGCATACTATCGCTTGTTTCTGAGCAATTATTAATGGGATAGACTTGAAACATAAAAATGTTAAGGGACATTAGAACTCCAAGTAAGATGACTCTTGACCATGTACATGTAAATTATTGCCCCTTTTAAACAAAGACGTTAAGGTTATATGTACAAAAAAAGTTTGCATATAATTATGATGCATATATTTTTAAAGGTAACTGATTATTGTCTAAATACTTCACTAAGGTCTTTAGGGGCATTAAAAACAAGCTACATAACTCTTGACCAAATTTAATGCAAATTATGACCCTTTTTTGTCTTGAAATTTTGATTATATTTTTTTATGCAACTTTCTGTTTTGCATGTGTCTTAAAAATCAGCCGTGATTATACCACCTTGTCCGTATGTGTGTCCGTCTGTCTATTTATTGACACGATTATTTCCGGACCATAACTTGCTCTCATTGCCATCTTCCTGCATGCCATCTGTCGTGTACTTCAACCCAATCAAGGATAATCCCTATTGATTTTAGGGTCAAACCATCAAAGGTCAAGGACACCACCTGGATATAAGGAAACTGTTTAGGGACCATAACTTGCTTTCTTTATAACATACTTGCATGAAAACTTACTCATGGACTTCAACCTTGATTTTTGGCCAAAGGTAAATTATGAAGACAAAAGAGCATAACTCGTTCTATAGATGCAGGGACAATGTTAATTTTGAGTTTAACGATTAACGATATTTGGGCGGGCAGTTTGCCAAAACATCATACCCGCTGTAGTATCCTTCTAGTCAGTTATGATAAACCCCGCCTCCTCATTATATATGCATGTTTTTCCTCTCTGATAACTTTATAGTTGGTTGTTACGTTACGCTTGTATTGTAAAGATCATCCCGTGTTTATTAAACAGTTCATTTTAGGGTCTGGTTCTATCCAGCACACTTCACCTGCGAAGGCCCAGCTGTTGTCTCATATTCCCAGTAACAACATGTAAACTTTCTCACATAAACGGTAATGGTCAGCACCGGAGCTCAGACTCATGAAAGGTTAAGTGATTTGAAGTCGGTGATTTAAATCACTCCACCCTGGAAACGGGACAGCAAGGACAAACTGTCTGAATCAAAATAGTGTAAATTCTGATTTGATTACACCCGGTATTTTTATTTTTCTCCCTAACTACTGAGATGATATGAAAACTCTATTTTGATATTACGAAGACGCAATTTAAGATCAAACAATTCTAACCATTATTTTGAAACATATTTAAATACGTATTTATAAACATATTGTTCTGCTGACGTGTACGATGGCTGACACGCCGATCTAAACCAGTTTCATGATTTGAATTATCTAAAGTAAAGAACTTGCAAACTTCTTGTCTGAAACCACAAGGTCTAGGCTAGTATATTTTGCATGGATCATCATGTTGAAGTCCTCTAGGAGGATTGTTCAATCATTTACGGCACAAGCCGTCTGGGGTTCTTTCCATTTCTAATAAGCTTATATAGGGAAGGCATAAATATATTCTTGTCTGGAACTTATACCTTAGAGTTTGGATATATTGCATTGTCTAGAACCTACCAATTTTGTTCAAAATATGTCCGACCTGTGGCCAGAACTGGCCCCACCCCGGGGGTCTGTTTATGTAAATATACAATCTTGGAAAATCTTGGCAGAAACCGCAAGTTCTAGACCTCAGATATCTGGTATGTAGCATTGTATAGCTGACCTCTGCAAAGATAGTTCAAATTATTTCCATTTATATTGTCAAAATCGACCCCTTCCGTGGCTCACTAGTTCTACACTGAGTTATGTAGGAAAACCTGTGAAAATCTGCCATAGAGCGCAGATATTTTGTATGTAGCATTGTCAAATGGATATATACCATGTTAGTTCAAATTATGTCCCTCCCGCAACGGGGTCATATTTGTATAAAATATAAGATTTTTGATTTTTTTTTGTTCAGAAGCTATAAGCCTTAGATCTTAGATATTTGTTATGAAGTATTTTGTAGCTGGCCTCATAAAATTATTTCATAGGGTCAAAATTGGAAAAATATGAAAAACTTTGAAAATCTTGTTAACTATACTCAACAAAAAAAAGAAACCTGACAGTGTATGTTTTTTTTTTTCTTTTTTTTTCCCGAAAAAAGACAATACAGCATGACAACATTTTTTTGGTCATGTTAAAATGATCAATTCCCAACCCAGATATGCATTTTGGTTTTATTGGTCATGATTTAAGTTGGTGAAATTTCGTAATTTCAATGATAGGGGTCAAAATTGAATTTTTCAGTTTGGATGTAATGGCATTGACATTTTTACTGGTGAATTTTAACCCTTTAGATCACAATTTAATGATGTTCAATTGTTTTGGTATTGAAATCAATATCGGACATGAGCACCTCTAGCTCTAATGAGTGTATCCACGCGTCGTCGCATCGAATAGACGTAACGTTGTACAAGTCCGTTGGGAAGATTGTTCCATTCATGAATCAATGCATTTGTCAACTCTTGGATATTTCGTGGAGCATGTTTTTGGCGAACGTTTCTGCCAAGCTCGTCCCTGATATGCTTTATTGAATTCATATCCGGAGTCATTGCTGGCCATTGCATGACGTTAACGTTTGCTGTTGCTAAGTGAGCTCGTGTAATTCTTGCTGTGTGGAGGCGGGCATTATCCTGCTGGAAAGCATTTGGAGCATTTCTTTTCAAAAACGGAATAGCTTCTGCATTTAAAATATTGTTAATGTACCCTTGGGCATTTAAGTTGCCTCGCAGAACGATGACTCGGGTTTTCTGCCCCCCCCCCCTCCCCATTATCCCTCCCCATACCATAACGCCACCACCCCCAAAACAATTATGTTCTCTAACACAGACGGGCGCGAACCGTTCACCTTGCCGGCGATAGACTCGTGTGCGGTCGTCGGCATCACTCAGATTGAATCGCGATCCGTCCGAAAACAGGACAGTGTTCCAGTCACGTCGACGCCAGTGACGGTGGGCACGTGCCCATGCCATACAGGCCTGACGATGACATAACGTCAGTACACCACCGGTATATGGGCGTCGGGCTCTAATTGGGCGTCTTTGTGTCCGTAACCTAATGCGAATAGTTTGAGCACTTACGTTAAACAAAGGTGCCGTCAACGTCGCGGGTCTGAAGCGGTTACGTAAGTGCATTAAGATAATGGCACGATCATCCCTTCGGGTACTTGCCCTTGGTCTTCCTGACCTGCGATGATTGGACACACCACCTGTTTGAATAAAACGTCTAACAAGCACATGAATTGTGTTGCAACTGCAGTTAAAGGTTCTGCTAATATTGACAACGGAAGCACCGCCCTGGAGCATTCAAATTGCCCTATCTCTCTCGGCTTCTGACAACCGTGGCATTGTACAACTTGTCAACTGTAGATATTAATTTCACTGTGTGATCACTGATGACATGTATAGTGCTTTGTAACACTGTTTACCGGTTACCGTTCCGCGTGCACGAGCTCCACGTGCAAAAACGGAAATTTAACGCCTAGCTGCATTTGACTGATAACATGACGACGAAACGACGCACGTATACAGTGAGTCGATAGTACATGTTTGTGCAATATACACAATTTGGATAAATTCGCAGATGTGCAAAATATTTAAAAACTAAAAGTGTCAGGTTTCTTTTTTTGTTGAGTGTATGTTTCCTCACTGTGACTACAAACGCACAGCCAAAGTACTCAGTTGAGCTATCCAGGGACATCCTAGCCCTCTTGTTTCTTGTTAATGTTGGTTTGTTTTTTGTTTTGTTTTGTTTTTCAGACAGGATTTTGAGTTTTGTATGAGAATGAGAAGATAATAAAAACAAAACAAGACAACTAAGTTAGTGTTGTTTGTTCCCAATCTTTATTTTCTTTGTGGTCTCTCATGATAGGCAGGACAATTAAAGATTCTAGTAGGAATGTAGACGTTCCAACTTGAAAAACCGTCACTATTCTATAACCCTTCCATAGAAAACAAACAAGTGTGGAAACAAAGACAGAATTGAGAAAGAAAACTGTGGAACTGAGAACTTAAACTTTAACAAAGAATAAATGTTGCCAACTATTAAAACGGATTCTTTTCTATCTTTCTTTCTTTCGTTTTTTTCTTTTTTTTTTTTTACTTTTTTCCATTTCCTATTATGTTCCTATTGACCCAATTTCGGATATCGAGGAAAAAGAGACAATTCCAGTTAATATTACACACATTCACGCAATCATCAATGCTTATATCTTTGCGGAAACGTAACATTTCAACGATCCCAGCTGTTGCTATCCCACATACCTCTGATAATAAATTATACTGTAATTATCTTGTTGATATTTGCTTTTAATATATTTTTAACCTATATTCATATATTTTCCTAAGTTTAGTGTCTGTAGCTCTCTAATTCTATACCTGTCATTTATAATTAGCCCCGCCTTATCATAATGCTGCATGAGTCTAGTATAGTCACAGAGTTTGGATTAAGATATTAACCAGTTTAGATATAATATGTAGTATTAGTGAATATGTATAAGAAATAAATGTAATCTTAGAACATGTTGTTTAATTAAGTCCTTATCACTCATCCATCATAATATAAAAACACAAAACAGTACACTAAGTAAACATTTTGAAAAGAAATAATCTTTGTTTTGCTGCAGTTATATTATGATATAGGATACCCGTGCTCCTGACACTGAATATGGTGAACAATATGACTTGTGTCCGATAATTCTCTCCCATTGTCCAAATTTATGTTTTATATACAATCAAGATAAATGCTGAAAACTCAGTTATCAGACAGCATGTAAATCAGAAATTACAACCTCGTTCATTTATTAGAGATATTAAAATGAATATATATGCACCTACCAGTAAATTATATTTATGACTTGGAACCGTGCCTTTGTATCATATTTGGTGTATGTGTTTGTTAGTAAAATAGTTAGTTAGTAAGTTTTCTTGAGGGAGGTAGGGGGCTGGTGAAATTATAAGGGTTTCTCCAAGAAAGTTAATTTAAGGGAAGTTACCGATGAAGTTTTGTACAGCTGAGTAGCTAGAGTTAACTATTCATACACATACTATGCATTTTAAAGAAACAACTCTTCACACTATGTAGTTTTTTAGAGTCATTATGAATGTTTATCAACTTATCTCTATCTATTGTTATTATCCCTTGATCATTTGTCTTTATTATCAAATCGTATGTATACGTGTCCTAATACTGTATTTATGATGCAATGACTTACTTTCGTTACGGGAACACCTGTTCTATTTATAGACACATATTTGTTTACAAAATGTCAGAGCCACGTGTATCAACTAAAATACACGACATCGTTAATAGATATCACATGGTATAAAAGAAACTTTGCTAAAAAACCTAATTCATACATCTTTGAACACTGGAAAAGACAGAACTAAAAACTTGCGAACATTTCAGTCAGGCAATTAGAGAAAACGACAGGGTGATAGTTTCACAACTTTCAAGAAAGATATAGGCAAATACATCAAACTGAATTATATTAGAAGGTAAGTCTTAAACTTATTTTAACATTTTTTACTTTTTTGAAATCAATATTCCTTCGTCAATAATTTTGCAGCCTGAAAATGTTTTCGTTTAACTTGTGTTGAATTTTAATAATTAAATGAAGTACTGTAAAAAGAAAACCATACTCAGTTAATCAGAGTTTACCAAAACTGATAGATCGATTGTTTTTGAAATAACATATAAGCTTCTCGTGCCGCACACGATTTTCACACTGTGTAATCTGTTTTTTTTTTTGTTTTTTTTTTGGCTAACTTGGCCACGTTTTGTAAGTCCGTTCTAGAGATTAAGAGTGTAAACAGATAGATAAAAAATACTTGGTAAGTATAAGCCGATCAATCAATAATAAGGAATGAACAATCAATTCAGTACAGTCGCTGCCCTCTAAATCCAAAATATTAAACTATAGTGCTTACTGCTTTCTAATCAAACTGAATCGTTGCATTAACTAGGCCAGGCCGTGACCGGAACACTCATGCAGAGGCTAGCAGACAATTCTGGTCGTTGATAGGTGATTTGTTATAAGTCAGGTGTCCTTAGTAATTGGATCGATTGTGACAAACAATCAAAAAAAGTGAGAGGAAGTTGGATGTAAGCGTTGTCAATACTAGAACTGTAGTTTTAGAGAAATCACCATTTTTTTTAAAAAAAGGTTTTGTTATTTATATTCAAGTGCAATATTTTCTAACTGCATGGTTCCCAATCTGGAAATTAATGAACACTATCGTTTAAGTTATGACCAATATCTCCCCTCAGCGATGTATTCTATCAATATTCTTTATTTTACTAAACAAGTGAACGTTTTACATTTTCAGTTTGGTAAAAACAAAAACGCAATGTTAGGAGCGGCATTAAAAGTGTTATTGTTGGTAGGTGGTGTAGTTAGCACGCTGGGGTCCGAGGCAGGCCTAGGCACCGTGATAGGGATTGATCTTGGAACCACATATTCATGGTAAGATAAAGTATTTCTTCAAGCTATTGCCAACCAAAGATCCCAATCGTTATTTAACGGAGTATTGATATTACTGATTTGCACATTGTTAATTCCTTACGACACAAAATTCTACTGGTCAAAACTCGTTGGAAAAGATTACGAAACTGACTTAACGTGTTCTTGGAATAAATCTGATTGAAAAGAATTTGATTGCGATACCTTGAAAAAGCGACCAAATCTAATAGGAAATGGAATTACTATTATTAGAAATTGTATTGATACAGCGAACCCCTGAATTCTTTAACAAAGATATGCCTGTTTTTAGAGTATCTCTGTAAACATACGTGTATTTATGCTGTACTAAACATTTTTTTATTTACAGTGTTGGAGTTTACAAGAAAGGGGGTGTAGAAATAATCGCCAATCACCAAGGTAATCGGATAACGCCATCTTACGTCGCGTTTACCGAAGACGGTGAACGCCTTATTGGTGACGCAGCGAAAAACCAGCTGACTTCAAATCCTGCCAACACCATTTTTGACGTCAAACGTTTTATTGGGCGGACCTGGGACGACCCTGTCGTTCAGAGGGACATAAAATATTATCCGTTTGAAATGGTCAACGTCAACAACAAGCCACATATACAGGTCAACGTCGGTTCTGAACTTAAAACATTTTCTCCGGAGGAAATCTCCGCCATGGTGCTCCGAGAAATGAAGAAAACCGCTGAGTCGTACCTAGGAGAGAACGTGACACACGCGGTCGTCACGGTACCGGCTTACTTCAATGACGCACAGAGACGCGCCACGGAAGACGCTGGAAGGATTGCAGGTCTTAACGTCATGAGAATACTTAACGAGCCGTAAGTTTGTTACTTTCTTCCAAAAGTTGACTGCTTCAGTCAGTTAATTTAGGAGACACCACCTTCGTTCGAACCATTGACTTACGAGTGAGACAACGCCTGCGGCTTTACTTCTGGAAGCTTCAAACTGTTTACAAAGAAGTCATGAATTTTACTCAGAACACGCCTCCGACATGTAGCATGTCCGGTCATATGATTTTTCGTCTTCTAAATTTAGTAGAATACACATGGACCACTAGACTAACAATCTGTAAGTCATGCTAACTCTTTTTTTGTTCATTTAAACACTATAGGTGTACATAAATTTGTTGATTGTGTTTATTTGGTTATAAATTATTATACATAGAGAAATGTATAAAACACATAATGAAATTAACATCCGTAAATTATTACAGAACTGCCGCAGCCCTGGCCTACGGTTTGGATAAAAGAAGCAAAGACGAACAAAACATCCTTGTCTTCGACCTTGGTGGAGGCACCTTTGATGTCTCTCTTTTAACTATTGATAACGGAGTATTCGAGGTCCTGGCCACTAATGGCGACACTCACCTAGGTGGTGAGGATTTCGACCAAAAGGTCATGGACTATTTTATTAAGCTTATAAAGAAGAAAACCGGAAATGACATTCGAACAGACGCACGTGCTATGCAGAAACTACGGCGAGAAGTAGAGAAAGGAAAACGTGCATTGTCCTCATCTCATCAGACTGTGGTCGAGGTGGAATCTCTCTTTAAAGAGAACGACTTCCGCGAAACATTAACCAGAGCCAAGTTCGAGGAACTGAACAATGTAAGTCCTTTTTAATTTCGTTTCTTTTGAAAGCCACAATTGTATTTTTATTTTACATCATGTGTAAGCAACTTTCGAATTGCTGCCTCGTAGATTCATAACTACGTCAAAATCTATTTTGTTTTCTCAATTTTAATAGAATTGTACCTGTAAATTGCAATGAAAGTCCACTTTAAGTGAATTGAACCAGCAACCTCTGAGCTTAGACTGTATACATTCATAACTTGGTACTAGGACATCTTAATGACCCTAACACGCTAGCTAGTCACTGTCTTAATTTCGCCAAAACGTCTATTTTTCCAATTTATCTTTCGTTTTAACAGCTCTAACAATAAAGATATCAGACAATAAAACTTCAAAGTCGACTGTATAGCAGAAACCCTCTAAACATCAGCTCAAGGTCAAACTTCGTATTATATTGCCTGAGATTCAAGCTTGGTCTCACATGTTTTACGTCAATATTTTTCAGGACTTGTTCCGCTCCACATTATCACCAGTTGAGAAGGTGTTGAAGGATGGTGGAATTAAGGCGTCCGAGGTGGATGAGATAGTGCTTGTCGGAGGCTCAACAAGAATACCAAAAATACAAGAACTTGTGAAACAGTTCTTCAATGGAAAGGTACTAATTGTTTACATAGGTTAAACTTGAAATGGCTTTATAATCAATGTTAGTAGTATTCTGTATAAAATGATATAACTGTTGCAAAAAAGTGTTAATACCCAAAGCTTGTTCTTTAACATATACAAAATTATAATTAATAATGTCCGCACATTTACGTACTTTGTCCTTTCAGAATACAATAATGAAGGCACTGTTGAAATAAAACGTACTCATAATTTATCTCTTTATACATATTATATTGATGTGATTTATTATAAACAGGAACCAAACCGTGGTATAAACCCCGACGAGTCAGTAGCATTTGGGGCCGCAGTACAGGGTGGTATCCTCGGTGGGGTTGACGATGAGAATATTGATCAGCTGATTGTTATCAATGTTAACCCTCTGACGTTAGGTATAGAGACGGTTGGAGGAGTTATGACGAAGTTGATTGAAAGAAACACACCCGTACCGACCAGAAAGTCACAGATATTCTCAACGGCAGCTGACAACCAGCCGGCTGTATCCATACAAGTTTTCGAAGGTAAATTTCACTTATTTATATAATTGTTAGTGATGCAGGATTTAGATTTATTTACTTTTTATATCAGCTTAAGGAATGTAGAGTGTTGGACACCATTTGGAATGGCTTCAGGTTCAAATCACTGCCGGAGATTTGATGGATATTTGATCTCAAGTCCCACCATTTTCTGTTGACTCAGCTGTAAAATTGGTTAGAGTTTGGCCGTGTATAAAAAACAGTGACACTCTTCATAGCATGTACTGTTGCGATAACGACTTAGAAATAAGTTGTTAAAAATTATTATATGACTAATGAATTACTGGGTTTGCGATTGGTCAGAGGCTAATCAAGTGTCAGTAAATAGAAAGTCATATTCAACTCAAAATTGAGATATTGTTGTAAACGAGATTTCGTCATCGCTTCAATATTAGCAAAATAATGCCGCAGACATGTCAGACTTAGGAAACAAGATACATATATAAAAAAAGTGAATTTTCTATACATCATTACTACCAAAATGACTTTTTCAAATAAATTGGGATATTCTCATCAAAACTGTTAATCAGCATATGGAAAAAACGGAGGACATCTTAGAATCAAACTTTAACAACTGTCGTTTCATTCTTATGCACATGTATGATGTGATACTGTCTGTATTAAATGCTGAATCGTTACAAGCTTATACATGTTCACTGTTTACATTTTTCAGGAGAAAGAACAATGACAAAACACAACAATCTTCTAGGAAAGTTTGATCTGACTGGAATACCGCCTGCTCCTCGAGGCATCCCACAAATCGAGGTCTCTTTTGAGATAGACGCCAATGGCATTTTAAGGGTCAGTGCCGAGGATAAGGGGACGGGGCAGAAAAATGACATTGTAATTGAAAACAATCAGAACAGACTGTCAGAAGAGGAAATAGAACGTATGATCAACGATGCAGATAGATATGCAGAGGAAGACAGACTTGTGAAGGAAAAGATTGATGCTAGAAATGAATTAGAAAGCTACGTTTATTCTCTGAAAAATCAAATCAGTGACAAAGATAAGTTGGGAGGGAAATTGACAGCGGAGCATAAACATATAATTGAAACTGCCCTTAACGAAAAGGCAGAGTGGTTAGACAGTAACATTAATGCTGAAACTGAAGATTATGAAGAGAAGAAAAAAGAATTAGATGATACAGTACAACCAATTATAAAACAATTATATACACGTACAGATAACAGTAGTAACCACGAGGAATTGTAATTAACAACGTATCTCTCATGTATCGTTATATAACGTGTATTGACTTACTGACCTTATGTTTGTCTTTCCTTTGAAAAACTTGTCTAGAAATAATTTCATTTTTATGTGATTATTGAAGAAATGTAAATATCTGTACTTCTTTGCATAAGTATCTATTATTTTGGATTTATTTTTTTGCAACATGTAATTAATACATTATCTCATTAAGATTTCCTTATATTTGATATTGATGATTGTACATTAAACATTTGTATATTACTTTTATATCCGCGTACATTCATGTTTTTAATATAATAATGTTTGTTAAAATGTTTTAAATTATTTTTTTTGTAATTCATCTGCCAAGTGTAATTTATATTTTATTTAGACTTGTATTTGTGCGTCTAGTTTAAACCATTGTGATCAATGCAAGATGTTGTTGACAAATAAATTATTCTTTGTAATAAATATAACTTCTTGTTTTTGCAAGTGATCAAACCTTAGGCTTAACCAAATTATTCAATCCATAAAAAATATGAGTGGTTGATATATTTTGGATATTTTCCAAATACAATGTTATATTTGTTCAAATTTGTAGAATGTTTTTATGTAAGTATTCAGCGCTAGTTGATATCACTGATTTGTAGAATGGGTTTCCGTAAGTATTCAGCGCTAGTTGATATCACTGATTTGTAGAATGTTTTTATGTTAGTATTCAGCGCTAGTTGATATCACTGATTTGTAGAATGTTTTTATGTAAGTATTCAGCGCTAGTTGATATCACTGATTTGTAGAATGTTTTTATGTTAGTATTCAGCGCTAGTTGATATCACTGATTTGTAGAATGTTTTTATGTTAGTATTCAGCGCTAGTTGATATCACTGATTTGTAGAATGTGTTTCTGTAAGTATTCAGCGCTAGTTGATATCACTGATTTGTAGAATGTGTTTCTGTAAGTATTCAGCGCTAGTTGATATCACTGATTTGTAGAATGTTTTTATGTAAGTATTCAGCGCTAGTTGATATCACTGATTTGTAGAATGGGTTTCCGTAAGTATTCAGCGCTAGTTGATATCACTGATTTGTAGAATGTTTTTATGTTAGTATTCAGCGCTAGTTGATATCACTGATTTGTAGAATGTGTTTCTGTAAGTATTCAGCGCTAGTTGATATCACTGATTTGTAGAATGTTTTTATGTAAGTATTCAGCGCTAGTTGATATCACTGATTTGTAGAATGGGTTTCTGTAAGTATTCAGCGCTAGTTGATATCACTGATTTGTAGAATGGGTTTCCGTAAGTATTCAGCGGTAGTTGATATCACTGATTTGTAGAATGTTTTTATGTAAGTATTCAGCGCTAGTTGATATCACTGATTTGTAGAATGGGTTTCCGTAAGTATTCAGCGCTAGTTGATATCACTGATTTGTAGAATGTTTTTATGTTAGTATTCAGCGCTAGTTGATATCACTGATTTGTAGAATGTTTTTATGTAAGTATTCAGCGCTAGTTGATATCACTGATTCGTAGAATGGGTTTCTGTAAGTATTCAGCGCTAGTTGATATCACTGATTTGTAGAATGGGTTTCCGTAAGTATTCAGCGCTAGTTGATATCACTGATTTGTAGAATGTTTTTTATGTTAGTATTCAGCGCTAGTTGATATCACTGATTTGTAGAATGTGTTTCTATAAGTTTTCAGCGCTAGTTGATATCACTGATTTGTAGAATGTTTTTATGTTAGTATTCAGCGCTAGTTGATATCACTGATTTGTAGAATGTGTTTCTGTAAGTATTCAGCGCTAGTTGATATCACTGATTTGTAGAATGGGTTTCCGTAAGTATTCAGCGCTAGTTGATATCACTGATTTGTAGAATGGGTTTCCGTAAGTATTCAGCGCTAGTTGATATCACTGATTTGTAGAATGTTTTTATGTAAGTATTCAGCGCTAGTTGATATCACTGATTTGTATAATGGGTTTCCGTTAGTATTCAGCGCTAGTTGATATCACTGATTTGTAGAATGTGTTTCTGTAAGTATTTAGCGCTAGTTGATATCACTGATTTGTAGAATGTGTTTCTGTAAGTATTCAGCGCTAGTTGATATCACTGATTTGTAGAATGTGTTTCTGTAAGTATTTAGCGCTAGTTGATATCACTGATTTGTAGAATGTGTTTCTGTAAGTATTTAGCGCTAGTTGATATCACTGATTTGTAGAATGTTGTATTCAGCGCTCACTGATCGATTTGAGTCAGTGTATTAAGCTGAATTTCAACCATTACACCAGTATTTATGACTAAGCATATAATAAATTAATTGGTTGCGACCGATGCCCCATTTAGCAGACGTCACAAGAACAAAAATATACTTCAATTCAAATACTAAGTCGGAACGAAATATGTTGATTTGAAAACAATAATGGATTGTAGCAACGAAACTGCGAAAATCTTTTAAGATGTAGGCCCATGATCCTAGAAAAAATAATAATCCTTACAGGTCTTTCAAGGAAGTGAAATCATTGAATTTCAACACCTAAAGGTATATCTAAAATAGTGTTTGTTAAGGCTTTTTACTTTCAGATGTGTGCTTTATGTGTGACCGTAAACATTTCGTTAAGATACGAGCGACGTAGGGTAAGCTGGTAATATTTATTCCATTGACGTGTTGAAGGCAGGAACCGGTCGCTATATCACGTAGTTATCATAGTAACTGTGAGGCGTTAGGTTGCGCAGCAATGAATTATTTCAACTTTTCCGCTATCAATTTAGAAACGTTCTTTATTTTCATCACCTTTTAAACCCAAGGGTGCACTGGTTTCTTTTACCAATCAAAATGCCAATGAAAATTAAACCGCGTCTTATTAAAAAGATGTTTGAAACACGTTTTTCAAAAGCTTTCCTTTATAAATCACTGTTTACGTTCCGTCTGTGCCGATTTTATTGTAAAACACCCGTCCAAAAAGACGTGATTAACGACCAATAAACTGCCCCTGATAACATTATCAAAATCTAGGCTGTATGTTGTTTGTCAGAAAGGTATTCAGAAATCAACTTTTTATCGAAAAAGGAAACCCATTTACGCAATTTCACAGTTATAAAAAGTAAGAATCAGGAAAAACATGTTTCAATGCTGAAAATTGTGCAAAGCGAATGCCTTCGATTACAGTTGATCAAAATGATACTGACGATTTTAATTTCTACAGTTTTATTGATTCTTGTAAATGTAAGTTTTGTTTTAGTTCTTTCTAACATAACTTTTATAAATCAACAGATTCTTATTTATGTCTGCAAAGTTAAAACATATTTTTGCTTGGTATTTTTTATTGCAGTGACATTTTTTACGGTATTTTTTTCTAGTAGCCGCTTTATCCGCGGCTGTAGGATATATTATAGTACCATCTGAGCTTGTTTCTTTTTATTTCAGGGGCTTCAGGCGTCAATGTCAAAACCGGGAGGGGACCAGCAATATAGTGCTTTTGACTTAACCTCTGGCGAGAAAGGTTTGTGACTTCTTTTATCTGCTATCGTTCTGTGATTTTTATCGTTGATATCGTCCTCCGACACAAGTGCTGTTTTCTTAGTAATTATTTTAAGTAATGTCATGAATACGTGTCTTTACCCAAGTAACAACGCGCAATATGTACAATCTCGTTTTGTAGCACCAATACAGTCGGTGCTATAAAACGTTGATTGAATGCATTTTTACTACATGTTATTTCTTTGCTGTGAAGTCAGAGATCGAAGTACCGAATTCTACATTGTCTGTGAAGTGCTTAAATTGTATTCACAGAATCGCTGTGACTACCTATCTATTTACTTGTTTACATAAATTTGTTTTTATTACCAGGTAGAGGTTTCAAAGTATCCCAATGAACATTGAAGTTGTCCTCTAAACATGAACGAAACATTAAACGAACAACGTAAAAGAAATAAAATAGAATGGAAACAACGCTTTAACTTTAACAATAAAACATACCATGACGTCATAGCATAATTTCTTTGAAGGTATTTCTATTGTCGGTTACTTTAAACAACCATTTTACAATATGTTATTCATAATTTTGTCAATGTCGCATTGTGTGATTTACTTTTTATTTTTTCTAGAACCGGAAGTACAATATGCAGAAGTGAAGGAACTCAACGCGGCCGATACACGTACGTCCCAGAAACGTCTAGCAAACGTGTTGCAGTATGAAGTCGCCCTTGACAATGAAATATTCACTGTCACCTTACGTCCGAACAAAAGACTCGCCACTCCTGGTGAGTAAAATAATGGCAGAATTAACATCACAATAACTGTGGAATGGAAGTAACATGATATAAACAAATAGGGTTAAACTAATAATCACAACAGATGACTTGGTTCCGATATTCATAAAGAAATGATATTATACTATGGTATACATGTATATGTAGAAACAGGCGCTACTGTGCTTGTAAAGATGTAACTTGGTGGCTATATTTAGAAAATATATTTTAAGTTTGAGTGATATACCGTCGAATATACCATGGTGTCGAGTTCAGAGTGATTAAAGAGCGTAGGCCTGAGTGAATAAGTAATTACGCATATGAACGAGAAACCGTGATATATACGATGGTAGATCATGAAAATTTTAAAATTTGTTTCCATTCTAACATTATATGTTATTTGGGTTTTTGAGTGATATATGTGGATATATTACCTGCCAAGATTTTATATCACCCGAGCCGTTAGGCGAGGGTGATATTTTATCTTGGCAGGTAATATATCCACATATATCACTCATAAACCCAAATAATAATTTTATTACCCTTCCCCTGCCGAGTAAGACGATTTTAAAATAAATCATTGCTGTTTCAAATAAAACGTCGAAATAACATTCCCTTTAGGGTACCCTTTCACGGCAAAATGACGTCACAACATAATTTGTGCTGGCGAAAAGCGGTATTTTCCAAGAAGTGATCTGTTTGTTTGAATATTAAATATATATTTAATGAAAGCCATTAATTTTGGTTAATATTTCCGCGCATTCAGTACAGATTATTTTCTTACACTTTTTTAAAATTTTATTTCAATAGTTTGTCTGTTTATCTACAAAAAGTATTTGCTTTCGTACCTAACGGATGTAAACAAGAGAAAAGGAGTAGTCTGTTGAAGACATTTTTTGTGATTAATATCAAGGTTTGGCGAGGTCATATTTGTTTCAAATACTGATTAGAATATTTATCATTACTCTATTCTGGTAAATATATTCTATTTGACAATTAAAAAGTGCTTGTATATCGGAATTTACACTTTACAACATCGAACCGTACGCGCATCGTCACAACGCATGTTGTTTACACCATGGGGTACCCAAAGGGGAAATTTAATCTGTTTATTACCTGTCTGGCTCGGTAATATCAATTTCTTTCGACGGATCAATAGCCAATCAAAAAAGAGAAAACAAATCTGGAAGGGTAATAAATATAATAAACATAAGTATATTTATGAGGGGCGCAAGTATGCGGCCTATTTAACAGTGACGTTCGCAGTGACGTCACCGGTAGCGCGCTTGTGTTCTGCGTGATGTAGCGTGTAAGATATATATCACGCTCAATTTCTTCTTTGTTTATTGTCGGCAAAATGCAGATAATGTTAGGATTGAAAATAAACAAGTGTCAAAATATGACATGGTTTGACTTAAAGTAATAATTATACCCTTAAAATCTTTTAGGAAGTAATCGGGTAGTAACTATGATGGCTATGGTGGCATATGTCTATCACAAGATTACCAGCTTATGTTTGCAAATAATTTTGTTAGTTACATAATATTCGCGATAATTATAACTATCTAACTAGTTAACGTAGAACGGAAAATGTTTTACCGTAAGTTAAGTATCATAACACAAATAGTGTACTTGATAGTACGTAACAGTGTCCAGAAATGTCACTAGTTATCTTATGTTTTGTCTTCTTTTGTAAATAGAATAAATAGATAATATTCGCTTTACCACTTATTAAGTTAATATGTGGTCAGTTAGATAAAATTCATGTTGCTTTTTGTAAAAGCGAAAGCTTCTAAAGCTGCACGCCAGATTTTGTAGTTACAGTCACATGACCACCTCTTATCCATACAATCGCGTTGAAAAATAGTACCACAGTTTGTATGTGTTTTCATTGCAATTGTTGATAAAAGTGCTTTGATATTGCAGAATTCTGTTGATTTTGAAAGCATGAGGAATAATTTCATTTTTTGGCAAATCAAACTGTAAAACTAACAAGTTATTAATTTGGTATTCATCCGCACAAGTTTCATTCTTAAAATTTACTAGGCATTGAAACAATCGCAACTTCTCGGCCCTTTACTAATCGGCGAGGTATTCCGAATGCGTTTAATGAAATAACGTAAAATAAACATTCACGAAAAACCAATCACGCTTTTGACTCTGTTAATAACACTTTTTTTTTGTTTTGTTGTCAAATCGATCAGATTAACTGAAAATATTTTCCTCTGATACATGTGCTTGAAATATTTTTAACATCCTTGGTTTTAGTTTGCATGTTGATTTAATTATAAATGTCAGTTAATAGAATCTATTATTGGGGGTGGTTGAAGAGGCGAGTTTACGGTCGGGAACCGGTCACCCTTGGGTTTGGATATCCCGATCTTCAACCACCCCCAATAATTGATTATTTTTCCCTACTAACTCATTCATGGAACAAAAAATACAAACAAACGCAAAAATATTTGGAACCATTTATTATGCGTATTCACGCCTGTGAACCGCATAACAACCAAATTTCCAATACACAGTGTTCAACATGGCGCAGACAAGTAAAAATGAATTAAAAATAAACGTATGAGGTAGGTTTAAACATCAGAAATGAGTAAAGTTGATGGATTAAAGTGATTTAAATGCAAAGTAATCAAAGAATATGTGATTTAAAGTGTAAACACAGATAGATTTAAAATGTCAACACTCGAAATTGACTGAAATAATACAAAAAGTAGTTCGCATTCTAAAGCCATTCGAGATAAGCCCATGTGAGATAAGATTTTCCACCACGGCTATATTTTAGTAACATTTTCGGATTTTTCTGTCTAGTGAGAAATATTTATGTGTTTTCCCGAATCTTGACCCCTCCCCCCAAAAAACAACAACAACAAAACCCCAAAAACAACCCTTGCTATATTATCGACTCTCCGTATTTATGGCGATAATTCACGTTTTAAAAAACAGAATTTATTGTGTTTATGCCAATCACAAAAAGTATTTGAGGTTTCCATTAAACAAGCCACTTCCTGATTATACACAGCAGTTTCCCGACTACGTTAGTCTGAACGAAAACAGTTAAACAGTACCTATATTCGGATAACTGATGGAACGTCCGAAAATCGAAAATTCGAATACTTTCCAATATGGCAAACCAAATATTCGAATATTGATTTCAGTATTCGTTCCAATCCCTACTTTTTGATAACCTTTTACTTTTATGTAATGTATATAATAATATATATATTTTAATGCTTTTCTTGAAACACCTTCAGTTGATTATTGATAAGCACAGATCTCCAAATATCTTGGTCATAAAGAATGTAAGGATTAAAACATTTCAATGAAAACGTTTGGGGTTTCATCATGACCATGTTTTGCCTTAAATTAATTTCATGCCAAATTTCCTATACAGAAGATAAGATCCAGTCTGAAACTACTAATACCTAAGTTTTTTTTAGTATCTGATAGAATAGGACTCTGTGCAAGTTTACTTCATGTAAGGTAGGATGTATGTGTCACATTATAAACTTGTCACAAGTGGTTATTCTACATAGTGATTATGTGGGTCTAGGACAAATCTGAGTAGATTGATATCCAAATTACATCTAATAAAACAGCACTGAATGTTTTGAACATGGCCATGGAGTCAAGAAATTAGTTTCTGTTAACTTTTGTGTTGTCAGTATAATTGCATTTGAAGCTGCAATATAATTTTGCATTATTATTTTTTATACATTTCAGGTTAACTATCTACTGTTTTCACATTTAATTATTTGTTCACGTGATTTTGTTACCTTTTTATGACAAGGTTACTTACATAAGAATATATATTTGATCTCTGTGTAGTCTCACTATTTCGCCTCCGAAGGTGAACCCATTTTATAGGCTGATATTTTATAGTTGTTTACCTTCTACGTCTCACTTTGATCTGCATCTGGTTAAGCGGACTCGGTTCGGCACGGTTTTTACCCTGTCCTGGTTATCTATTAACCTAGAACACCGAGTATTCCGATTGCCAAATTTTGAATAAATTGATGGATTAATCAGGTACAAAATAAGTGTTTCAGTTCTATACTTATGTATTTGTGTGTTTTCTTGTATTACAGGATCAGGTATGAATTTAGTTATCATATTTTATCATATTTTTATCATTTTTTGCCTTAAACTCTGTGAACTGTTGGACAAACGAGCCATAAAAAGTGCCCAATCGCCTACGATTGGGCGAGTCTGCTTATCCAGATGCAGATCAAAGTGAGACGTAGAAGGCGAACAACTATAAAATATCAGCCTATAAAATGGGTTCACATTCGGAGGCGAAATAGTGAGACTAATCTCTGTGTTGCTCTTGACTTGGATATAGGAAATTGTCAAGTATTTTAGTTTAATAGAGATCACCACGATATTTCCCCTATTTTAGCTTATCTGTTTCGAAGAAAAACTCGAGCTATTATGATAGCTAGGTCGTCTTCGTTGTGTGCTAAAGCTTTGATGTAGTCCGTTACTGAAACACTTGAAGGTATCAACACAAAACTTGGAATACTTGCTTATTGTGAAAAGGTGCAGTTGTAAGACAATGGACATTATTCTGAAATATATTTTTAGAGTTCAGCCCCTTTTTAACTTAAAATTTTTGTTAAAATTGTTTATTGGGTGGATTGATTTCAAAGGTATCAATATGAAACTTGAAATATTTGCTTATTATGACAGGGCACATTTGTAAGACAAGGGGCACTACTCTGAAAGCTGTTTTTAGAGCTCTGCCCCATTTCTGCTTGAATTTTATGTTGAAATTGGTTATTGATATAGAAAAAATTGAAAACTATCGAACATATTGTACTCATTTTTGGCATACTTGTTACTGGGGACAAGGCACATCTGTACCACAAGGGACATTACCAAGTGATCAGTGTTTCTAGAGTTATGCCCTATATGGAAAATAATTAAACTTTTGTATAAATACTTATAACTTGACATTCACAATCACAAAATTATTTATGTGGCAGAGGTATTATACGGCACTTATATTCCCTTGCCTATCAGCTAGCTTTTATGGCGAAGTGGTAGAGTGTCCGCTTAGTAATCGAATTTCCGGGTTACATTTGGCACCCAACGTAAATGACTCACGAGTCTAGATGTGGTAGCACTCTTAGAAAATCCCACAGACATTCAGGCTTCTAGAATGGGGGACATTAGTGGATTATCTACCCTGAATACTCTCTGATATTACATTGGTCCTTCCATTTGGATTTCTCTGCTTTTATCGCTATTTTCTCTTTTGGTATGGTGATAATTAAGCCTAATTATTTGCAACAATGGTAGTCAGATTACACATTAAGTTTAGCAACGATTTGATGTTATCTGAGTAAGCGAGATAATTTGTTATCAGGAATGTCCCTCATTCGAGGACGAATTCTAAGAAGTGAGGGGGGTGTATGTAGCAGAGGTATAATACGGCACTTGTACCCTCTTGCCTATCAGCTAGCTTTTATGGCCACATGGTAGAGTGTCCGCTTAGTAATCGAAGGTACCCGAGTTCAAACCCAGCTCGGGGCAGGTGGAATTTTCCGGGTTACATTAATCCTAAGTGAAGTGCATAACAGCAATAATTGAATAGCACCATAACACTCTTGAAATTAATTGTAGTAAGTTGTTGCTCTTAAGCGTTGGCACCGCATGCGATGCTCTTATTAGAGTCTCAAATGACCATAGTATCTCCCGTCACATTTGTACGTCACAACTCGGAAAATACTTGAGGGATTGTGTTTATACTTTATACAATGGTAACACTTTAGTGACAAAGAAGTCCGAACAATGACTATACATTGGTTCATTTTTTATTATCTTCATTACTTTTATGTTGAAATTATACCTTTCTAGAGCATATCTAAAAAGCAATTGAAGGAATTGATATGATTCTTATCACATGGGTGCAGTGATAAAGAACTATCTTCACACATTTTAACTTTCGCTTCTAACAGTACTCTATGTGCTTTGATTTCTAACAAGCTAGTTATGATTCGTCCTGTCAGTTATTACAGTTAAAGGAACTGTCCAGACTGCCGATTGTCATATCACTGGCAACACGAATATTAACATATTAATCACCGACTTAAGAGACAACGTAAATCTTGCCACTACGATAACCTGTTGACATCTGGAAGAATACTGTAGCAGTTCTTGGCGCTTAAAGGGTGATTATTTGTGTGAAGATATTGATCCCACGTAAATCTGTTTGCGAATGTTTACTAGTCTAGTTAATTATCGCGAATATTATGTAACTAACACAAAAGCTTTTGCGAGCCTTAAATATTTATTTCAACGGCTTAAATATGTATAAAATAACCATTTGTAACATCACAGAGATGTGTTATATCTTTGTCAAAACATATTGATAACAATTCAAGTTTTAAAATCCATAGTAATTACAGAAAAAAATCTTCTCCAACACTTTACTTGCACATTAGGATGCATGATACACAGTCATTTGCCGGGAGATGAAAAAGATATCTACCCATGTTCACGTGAGCGTTTGGATTGTTACTACACCGGAAGTAGTGATGTCCACAATGAATCATGGGTAGCAGCAAACATTTGTAACGGTTTGGTAAGCATTAAAAATAATGATCCATTACATCACGAGGAAAAATATTGTCTATGGTATATACTACTGAACGTACAAGCAGAGTTCTTCCTTGATTTTGACTGCCTACAAATTATAAGCATATAAACATCACACACTTACAACCAGAGATACACACACTTATATCATGTCTCTGTTATGACATAGATACAAAAAGATTTATAAATGTGCATTCTGTAACTGTACATGATAGAAAGTAATTTCCTCAATATATTCTTAAGCTTGCTTTACTGTTGTGCAATTTTGCAAATTATCGCTACTTTTACTCTTATATACTACGAGCAGGCTATGAATAAGCTGGCGAAAACTATTTGCAATTTAGCACTTAATGATTTAGACATGTTCAAAATACCAAGACTGTGATCATGTGATCAGCCATTTTTGAATATTGGCGCGCGGTAGTATTAACTAGCAATCAAGATGTTTGATTTTTCAGAAAGGGGTGATAAGTTTCGGGAACACTAGCCTGTTTATTGAACCAGTCAATGCAACAGGTCCCAGAGAGACCACCTCCGGCAACATACATGTGGTTTACCGTTTCCATGGAAATAAACAAGTTTGTCCTGTAGAAGGAGGAGGCCAGTCCAATTTTTAACTTTGTCATGAAGGTTTTAAGCAACTAATTTTATGAAATCAATTTTTACTCTGATTAATCGACGGCGACTTTTGTGACTTTTGTGACTCATACCCATCATTAATGTCAGGTTTGCCTGATTTATGATATTCTATATAAAACATAACAGTTTAGAGTTATATGAGAAATTACTTGAGTATTCATATACGTAACAGCTTCCGACTGATCTGACTTCACTGAGAGAAAAAACATTATGTAACTTTTTTTCAGTTAAAAAAAAGTCCCAAAGGCTACGAAGCGTATTTGTGCAAACACCCTTAAGGACATTCTGTGCACAATACGACATTGATTTGGTTTTGCGACCATTAATATAAAAATCTTTACTTATACCTTTTTCATATTTTTTTAGACGATACGTTTGGAGACCGACTGCATATTGTCTACGCACGGGAAAAACGTGCAGCCCAAACGCGATATATTCGGACACGCTTGGTTGTTGATCCAAAAATGTTTTACTTCCACAAAGTTCATGACAACATTGTGTCTTATACCTTGATGGCCTTCAACATAGTAAGTAGTTTAGTTCATGATGAGGGAATAACTGTAACGACTCGCTAATTAGTTAACATGTTGTACATACCACAGTGCGGGAAGGCTGTAAAGACGCAGTTCAAACTTTTCTACACTTGGGTATCGAATTATTATTTGTACATAAACCCTTATGTTTGGTATTATGTTCATGTCTGAAACTTATAACTTATATTGTGCTTAGGTGTATGCAAATGGTCAATTAGTATTGGTCCATTTATTTCAAGTCTGGTTTGATAAATTTTTTTTTTCAATCCTTTATAAAAATACATTAGTGTTTGCTGGATTTTTTATCCTGTGTATCATGTGAATCTTTGATAGTCTCGTACAATTCTGCTTAGTTTTTATTGAATGTAATGACAACGAAATACCTTATATATATTTTAGTTGTCTCACAGTTAATAGCTCCTAGTTTCTTCAAAGTTTTTAGATAAGAGACTTCTATTTAATGAAAATGAATTTCTTACAATATAGCATGAAAACACTACGCGCAAAATTATTTCGAAACATTATATTTACATTTTGAGCAGTTCTATAATTGCTATGTTGTCTATCAACTTTATATTTACTTTGAGTTTATCTGTTACTAATGTTCTTGTAATAACCTAGGAATCAAGGTGATAAGCATACTGTCTTGGCTCTGTGTTTTCAGGCAAGCAAGCTGTTCTCTGATCCAAGTTTAGGAGCCAATATTCAACTGACACTGTCCGAAATACATATTATAGAGACATATAACGTAAGTTCATCTTGCAGTTTTGTGTAGCGACAGTTTTGTAAAAATCTACTTCTTCTAAGTTATTAAAGTTTTAAAAATTGAATATAATCAGTATCTTTTGTATTTTTGACCTTCTGAAATATTCTAGATATTGGTATAAAGCGTACTTATCTTGCTAATAAAGTCATTGCAGGCGATAGAAATTGATGCATAAAACGGGCACATGTCTTAGAAATCATCAATTGTACATCTGACATCGTGTGTGCGTACGTAAACAATTTTTGTCTGCACGATTTAAGTTTCATTTTTGATTTGATTTGAATCAAACTTACACAGAACTTGTATCATCACCAGATTTAGGTTCTTTTCTTGAAACAGCATGATTCTCTCAAGCATTATAGAGAAATGCACCCTGAAAGGGCCAAAAACAGGCATATTTTGCCTTGTCTGCATAGAAGTTCCATTTTTATTTTGATTTCTTCCAAATTTGCACAGAACTTGTATCTCCAGTAGAGATCTTGGTTTTCTTTGATGAAACGGTCTGATTATATCATGTGTTATGGAGTTATGGCTCCTGATAGGGGCAAGACAGGCATATTTTGCCAAGTTTGCATGGTAATGGTTTCATCTTCTTTTCATTTCAACCAAAGCTATAAAAACCATTGACCAGCAATAGATCTTGTTTCATTTCTTAAACTGGCCAGAATCAGTCATCGGCTCCAGAGTTATGGTGCCTTATTAATAAAAGGGATAAAATAGGCATATTTTGTATAGAATTTACATGGGAATGGTTTTTGTTCAGAAACCGCAAAGTCTTGAGTTTAGATATTTGATGTGCAACGTGGCCTAATGGACCTATACCAAGCTTTTCAAACCATATTTATTTACCATAGTCTCATCAGCACATATTTATAGAATAAAATACAGCACTGTCACATAGTATAGAGTTATAATGGACTTAGCAATACATCTGTACAGAATAGGACCATTAAAATCTTAAAATCTAGCATAATCAAATATTAATTAATTATTTTCCAAAACTGTGCAATCTGAAAAATGCGAGTACACTCGAATGCACTAAGCATACTATGGCCCTGGGGCAAAATTGATCCCATCCAAGGGATCACTCGTTTTTTTTTTTAACTTTTTAGAAAAAAAAATCTAATCTAATAGTCAGACTGGGGTCAAGATCAAGGTCACCTAGTCTCAGATAGATTTTTCTACTTTTTGTCATAGAGCCTATATTTAATGACTGATATTTTAGATAATTGATATAAAAATACCTTGCATACACCTGTACCATTAATTAAGGTCATTGCGGGTTTTAATTAGATTTTCTACTTTCTCTCATGGAGCTTTAATCAACTGACCAATACCGTAGATATTTGCTATGTAGGTTTATTGCATAGACCTCTACCTGTTTATGGGGTTTGAGGTTACCTGGTCAAGATTAAGGTCACCGAAGCTGAAACTGATTTTTCTACTTCCTATCATAGAGCCTTTATCCATTTACCAACATTTTAGATATTTAGTTATATAGGCACATTTCATGAACATTGTGGCGCCGTTAAATGTCGCAACGCCGCTAAATGTCGCACTTGCCGCTTAATGTCGCATCATTGCCGCAAAATGTCGTAAAACCTTTTGCCGTTAAATGTCGGAATGTTTACGTTAAATGTCGCAAGATTTTCCCATGCCGTTAAATGTCGCAACTCTACCGCTAAATGTCGCAAGAAGTGTATTTCATGTTAAACTCAAGGTCTATACTGGAATATTATCAATTTTTATGCTATGTTAATAATCTGGTAGAAACTGTCAGTATACCGAAGTTAATGCCTTTTATAGTTTATGTGTGAAATAATCGGGACTACCGATCTATCTGCTAGGAAAAGATTTTCTGTTAATTTAAAAATAATAAGTATAGATTAGAGTTAGCTTATTCGTATTTGAAATTGACGACCATAAGTTATGCCAAAGAGGAACCGCTACGATGTAACCGTGACAGAGATTTAACACACCAGTAAGCGTATTCTAGAAAGATTGAATTGAAATTCAATCATAGATAGATGCTTATTTTATTAATTAGGCGAGTTTAGTTTATCACGATAGACAAAGCTTTAGACACTTTATAGGCAATAAACAGTGAGAATTTTTCAAATATAGGTCTTCTCATTGGACAAAAAAGTAGGGCAAATATTAAATTGTCTTATCAAGACATGTTTTAAGATAGACACTGCTATGTACGTATTATACAAACTTAAGGAATTAAATGCCTAATGCACAACTTCCTTTCTACAGAGTATTCAGTAAATAAACAATTTATATGGAATATGTGTTCAATTCCTATAGGAATCCTTTATTAACTTTTGTTCTTTTTTTTCTTTTTGTCAGTTCAGATTATGGTTTTCGTTTTCAATTGTTTAAAAATGACTGTTTGAAAAACCCTTAACTAAGAAATATAGGGGCGTCCACTAGTGGTTAAGGTCGGTGACTACAAACCACTTGCCCCTCATCGCTGTAGGTTCGAATCCCACCAGAGACTTTAGATTATTTCATGTGAGGAAGCTATCCAGTCAGCTTATGGAACGTCGGTAGTTCTTAAGGTCGTTGATTTCAAACCACTTGCACTTCCTCGCTGTAGGTTCGAACCCCGCCAGGGACTTTAG
The DNA here is from genome assembly GCA_012932295.1 of Cyclina sinensis. Classification (NCBI taxonomy): domain Eukaryota; kingdom Metazoa; phylum Mollusca; class Bivalvia; order Venerida; family Veneridae; genus Cyclina; species Cyclina sinensis. The sequence goes on along the minus strand of JAAONU010000006.1, from coordinate 34,788,783 downwards.
ATTATTTCATGTGAGAAAGCTATCCAGCTAGCTAACGGAACATATTCAGGTGCTCGTTTGTGCCTGAAATAATGCACGAAGGATCACTGGAGGTCATCAGTAAAGCTGGAAAGTCGCCATATCACCTTTAGAGTGTTGGTGCGACATAACCCCCCCCCCCCCCAAACACACACCCGTCCAACCCCAAGCCCTCCAGCCCCCACCCCCACAAAAAAACAACAAATAAAAAAAAAAAAAAACTTAGAATATTTGCTGAACATTTTATAATATTTTTTGGTGTCAAACGAGTGAAGATAGGATTAGAAAATGAAGCAACAATGTTAATTGACCATACTTGCTCAACTTTATTTTCAATATACAAAGAACAAAATTATATGTTCAGTAAAGCGCAAGTGTTAATCTAATTATTTATACAAAGACTCGGAAGGCGAAGTAGCGTGATTTTGCCTTTTCATTTTCAAAATAGAATATGTCTAGAACCGGATGTTTTTTAGGATGTTATGTTGTTCTTTGTTTTCTTTTTACTTGTTTTCTTGTATCTTTTGTATTTTTTTTTTATTGTTTATGTTAAGTGATTTACCTCCCTGCAAACATTCTATTGACTCACTGTTCAAGGAAATCTCTGCACAGGGTTTTTATAAACTATAATTTCTCATGGCTGAAAATATAACAATAGCATCTTTTAACTGTCAGGGTCTTGGGGAAAAAGATAAAAGAAAAGACGTCTTGAATTTCCTGAAACAAAAGAATTATGGAATATACTGTATTCAAGATACGCATTTCACAGAGAGAGAAGAAAAATACATTAGGGCTCAATGGGGATATGAATGTTTCTTTAATTGTTACAGCAGTCAATCTAGAGGGACAGCAATACTCTTTAATAATAATTTTGAATTTAAAGTTAAACATTTAAAAAAAGATGAAAATGGTAATAAAATTATTCTTAATATTGAGATGCTTGGAAAAACATTTACATTAATAAATATATATGGTCCAAACAGAGATACGCCTGCGTTTTATGAGGAATTCTAACACTATCTGCAATTCGCCGACAATAAACAAAGAAGGAATTGAGCGTGATATATCATAGGCAGTATAGCACGCTGAACACAAGCGCGCGCCCGCTGACATCACTGCGAACGTTACTGTTAAATAGTGCACATACTTGCGCCCCTCATAAATATACCTGTTTGTTAGAATGGAAATAGATTTTAACATTTTCGTGATCTACCGTCGTATATATCACGGTATCTCGTTCATATGCGTAGTTATTTAATCACTCAGGCCTACGGCCTTCGTGATTAAATTACTACGCATCTAAACTCGACACCGTGATATATCAGACGGTAAATCACTCAAACTTAAAATCTATTTCCTAAATAAAACAAGATATTTTAAGTTTTAATAATGAATATATAATATGGACTGGGGATTTTAATCTGGTGTTAAACCCTGAGAAGGATTCAAAAAACTATATAAACGTTAACAACCCAAAGGCTAGAGAAAAAGTATTAGATATTTGCTCAGAATTAAACCTTATTGACATCTGGAGAGAATTAAATATAGAATCTACAAGATTTACATGGAGAACAAATAATTATAATAAACAAAGTAGATTAGACTTTTTCTTAATATCGGAAAACCTTTTTTCAAATGTTGCAGATTCTAAAATTGACTACGGATATAAGAGTGATCACTCAATGGTTGTTTTAAAAGTGAAAGGGGAAATTGAAAAGCGTAAAAAATTATTTTGGAAATTCAATTATTCTCTCCTAAAGGATGATGACTATGTACAGCAAATTAAAAAAACAATAGAAAATGAAAAAATATTTTATTCTGAACAAGGTCAAAATCTCGAAAATATGGACAATAAAGATATTAAATTTCAAATAAACGATCAGCTTTTCTTTGAAACATTATTATTAGATATCAGAGGAGAAACTGTCTCGTATGCAAGTTACAAAAAGAAAAAAAACAGACGGAAAAGAAAAAACATTAATACATGAAATAAATAAGTTAGAAGAAAATATTGAGGATAATACTGATACCATTTCTAATAAAAAAAATGTGAACTAGAAGAAATAAGAAATAATAAACTCGAGGGATTTAAGATAAGATCAAGGGCAATTTGGGTGGATTAAGGGGAAAAACCGACAAAATACTTCTGCTCCTTAGAAAATCGAAACTGTATAAGTAAATGCATGCCAAATCTAATAAAAACTGATTCAAACAAAACCGAGACAGATCAAGAAATAGTTGATGAAGTGAGATGTTATTACAGTAATCTTTACACAGAAAGAGCGGTAATTAATATTAACTTAGACGAATGTTTAAATTTCAATAATATTCCTAAATTAACATTTACTCAACAAAATGAATTAGAAGGTCAGATCACTAAATATGAGGCGAGTAAAGCTCTCTCAAAAATGAAAAACAATAAAAGTCCTGGGTCTGACGGTTTTACTGTTGAATTTTTTTAATTTTTCTGGAGAGATATAGGTGACTTCTTTGTACGATCAATTAACTATAGTTTTTTAACCGAAGAATTATCAGTAACGCAGAAAGAAGGAGTAATTACATGCATCCCAAAAGGAAATAAACATAAAGAGTTTTTTAGAAATTGGCGACCAATTTCATTATTAAATGTTTCCTATAAAATAGCTTCTTCATGTATTGCGAACAGAATAAAAAAGTTCTTCCTTTTTTAATAAATGATACTAGAATTTTATTTGACCTACTCCACTTTACTGAAAAAAACAACAAAATACCTTGTTTACTCTTGTTAATAGACTTTGAAAAGGCTTTTGATTCTCTAGAGTGGTCTTTTCTTATGAAAACTCTTGATTTCTTTAATTTTGGCAACAACATTAAAAAGTGGATACAAATTTTTTACAAAAATATTTCTTCTTGTGTTCAGGTAAACGGACTTATATCCGAATGGTTCCAAATAAAAAGAGGATGTAGACAAGGTGATCCACTATCCCCTTACATCTTCGTCCTCAGTGCAGAGATTTTGGCCCTATTGATTAGAAAAAATAAAAACATCAAAGGCATACAAATAGGAAATAAAGAGCATTTAATATCACAGTACGCAGACGACACTTCTTTAACTTTGGATGGATCTGAAAAATCACTTAAAACTGCTTTACTAGTATTAAAATTCTATGCTAACGCCTCCGGCCTTTGCATAAATACAGAAAAAAAAGTTATCTGGTTCGGTAGCAAGAAAGGATGTAATGAAAAACTTTTATTAAATGAAAATCTGTGTTGGGAAAAAGAATCTTTCTGTGTTTAAGGTATAAAATACTCACTTAATTTAGAAAAAATGATTAACTTGAATTACCAGGATAAGATAAATGAAATAAAGAATTTATTAAAACAATGGTCAAAGAGAATTCTTACACCGTATGGTAAAATCACTGTAATAAAAACTTTGGCATTGTCAAAAATAAATCATTTATTAATATCTCTCCCAAATCCACCGAATACTATAATTAAAGATCTAGAGTCGACATTTTTTAAGTTTATATGGAATGACTCACCTGACAAAATCAAACGCGATGTGCTTAAAAGGCCAATTTCAGATGGTGGTTTAAATATGATTGATATTATAAGTTTTATGTACTCCATAAAACTGTGTTGGCTACGACGATTAATAAAAGAAAATAAAAAATGGCAAAATATAATAGAACATTCCTATCCGGACATCTATAATTTTTCAAAGTTCGGAACAGAATATATTCTAAATAGCTTGAAGAACATAAAAAAACCCATTCTGGAACGATGTTTTTAAATCATTGTTTGTACTAGTTCAAAAAACTACAGTAAAAACTTGGAAAGGATTTTTTAGCTCTACCAGTTTGGCGCAACACTCTAGTAAAGGTCGGAGGCAAGACAGTCTATTATAAAAACTTAATTCAGAAAAGTGTTCTTTTTATTTCAGATTTAGTAGACGATGATGGATCTTTCTTTGATTTTGAACCCTTTAGAAATTCTTTTCACGTTAATATAAATTTTTTACATTATCAGGGATTAATACAATCTCTTAAGAAATTAAAAAACAACTTAGGATTTCTTCCTGAAACAACAAATATTAAAAGACCACTTAACCCAAAGATAATACAAATATTAACCCATGATAAAAAAGGCTGCAAGCATATTTATGAAACCATTGCAAAAGTCAACATCAATCCTATTTCCGAATCAAAATGGGAAAATGAACTTAGTTTACCCGAGGATTATCAGTGGAAACAAATTTATGAATTAAATTCTACATTAGATACGAATCTTCGATACTTTCAGTATAGGTTAATTCATAGGTTTCTTGCAACAAATACCTTTTTGAATAAAATTGGTATTAAAGATGATAAAAGATGTACTTTTTGCAAAAGTTTTGATGAAAATATTATACATCTATTTTATGAATGTGAACATGTTAAAGATTTCTGGCAATCTGTTATTTCCCTAATTAAAAACAAATGCCCTCATGTTGAAGATTTAAGTTTTTCAAAAAAAGATATTATCTTTGGAGTTAAGAACAGTCAAAAAACTGACACTATACTAAATCTTATACTTCTTGTTGCAAAAAGATACATTTTCACTTGCAGGTATAGGAACTCAGAACTAAATTTGCTAGCTTTCAAAAGAACATTGTTATTTTATTATAATACTGAGAAATATATCGAATACTCAGTATGTGACTGGGAAAAATTCAATAAAAGATGGTCCCTGTATGAATCTTTACTAGAATCATAATTAATTTCAAAATAAACACACATAAGTTTTAAATATTAACTATACATCTTTTATAATTATTTTTAAGGGTTAAATCGAAATTTATCAGAAGTGAAACAAGTCTGCAAACTCATGTGACATATTTATCATTTTACATTAATAAAAATTATAGTTAATATTAATAAAAAATCGCTGCAAACACGTTAACTCCTTAACTGGGTTAAATACACAATTTATGTAGAAAAATGTTTTGTTTTTTGGGGTGGTAAATCACATTATTTTTGTGCTTATGGTCCTTTTATGTATAGTTCTATGGCCTTTAGTATTTAAATATAATCTCCAAATCATGTCAGTGAAAAATTAACAAATACTGTTTGAACATAAAAACGTTTACTCCCTTTAAGTCAACCTAATCATTTCGTTTTCGTGTAGGTTGGCATAAACAAGGGATCTTATAGTGCATGCTTAACCCATATATGCCTAGACACCTAGACAGTAGAGACCCAGATTAGATGTCGCATAATTTTTGCAATATTGTTTGTATCAATATCAGTATAGTTGACTAGGCATAAAAGAATCTGAACATATACATTTATAAAAATACATGTACTTTTTTTTTCTTTGTATGTTACGTAACTTTTGACTCGTTTGAAAATAATCTATGCAAAACATCGATTGTTAATCTATAATTCTTTTGCAAAAGCCATAGAGCTTGTCTGTAATGTTACATGTGTTTGTAGAAATAAAGGACAAAAAATATATATATATATATAATTGGTGAATTCAAAAAAAAAAATATAATAATATGCACGTATCTTAGTCCGACAATAAATGCGCAACTAAGGAACGCCATAAGAAGATCGTCGCACTTTATGCATGAGACACTTTGTTCACAATGTTTCTGGATCTATAAGGCAATGAAAATTTGATACATATAGAGGAATTATTGTAATGCTTCAAAGTTTTTTAAAAATAGCACAAATATATCGGTTAATTTACCCCGTTTGGATAACCATTACATGTTACAATTATAATACAAGTTCCGTTTAATTTTGATCGATCAATATACAAGTTTTAAAGATGCATGTGTTGTTACCTATGCTATAACAGTGGAGCCCTGAAATATTTCCACTTAACTGAATCTCTGTTGATATGACAAAATTTAGTCAAAACATCTGTAATGACTGAAAAGAATATATATATATTTCTATTTGGGTAGAGATGGTTTCATATTTCGGTGAGAAATGACTGATTCATAATTATATATGTTACCTCTATAGCGATTGTTGATAATAAACACAAAAACGGAATTTATTGGGCATTGACTTTTTTTTTTGACCACCGAGCATATTTATGTGTCTGATGAGTTAGTTATTCATGCAAAATTATTGATGTGACTTCTTTTTAAAAATAATTAAGTTGATATTGATATCGAATTATAGAAAGTTACTTACAGCACAATTTCAAATTAACAATTTCATACAAAAAGTAGATGGACATATATAACTTGAACAGTCGATTTTGCATTTTCATTAAAAAAAGACATTTAAAAACATATTACGTCTTAAGAAGGCAGATTGAAGGGAATTCCTTTAAGTCATAAGTTACTTAATATTTACAAATATTTACTCAACGACTAACGGAATATATTACCACAATAACCCTTGAGTTTCACATGACTTTACATCTTGCGACATTTAACGGTAGTGTTGCGACATTTAACGGTAAGGGGAAATCGTGCGACATTTAACGTTACCATTGCGACATTTAACGGCAGGAGATTTTGCGACGTTTAGCGGCGATTGCGACATTTAGCGGCACTGGTGCGACATTTAACGGCAAGTGCGACATTTAGCGGCGTTGCGACATATAACGGCGCCACAAACATCTAACGCTGGGTGGAGTTGAGAACTAGGTTACTAAGGCTAAAATAGATTTTTGTTTACTTTTTGTAATGGAGACTTCATCAATCGACCGATATCTTAGATATTTAGTTTGTAGCTACCTTGCAAGGAGCTCCACCACTTGGTGGGAATTTAGTCATTTAGGTCAAAGTCAAGATCAGAAGGGTTAAAATAGATTTTTCTACCTTACTTCATAGTGTTATGCTCACATTCAATTCAATTTCAACCAAACTGTCACAAAACATTTATAAACAATAGATCTCATTTATTTTCCTGAACAAACATAATCCAATCGTGGGTTTCAGAGTTATGCCACCTTAGTGGGCCAAAGTAGGCATATTAAAGTTTTTTCAAAGTTTTATTTAGTTTGTCCAGAAGGTCTATGACCCATGTGGCAAACAATATAAATACAGTTGGCGACAAGTGAAATGCATAAACAAAGGAAATGTAAAACATATGTATGTTAAGTATATACTGTAATACCTAATGTAAACAACCAGTATCTACACAAATGTCAAACGTATACATATTCATAAGATTTGATAAAAGAAGATATTCTGATTCATCAATACAATACAATGATCTTAAATTCTATTAACATGCAGACATCGAAGGGGAAAAAATTCTTCGAGAACGTGTATGTAAAACATCTAGAACTAAACTGCAATTTTATTCCAAGATAACTATCTATCTTACCCGAAAACGAAAAACAATAAGATAGGATCTTGTTAAATATATAAAATGTTTGACTTAAAAATAAAATGACTTTATATGGTATTACATATGGCACAGTTTGTCACCACCTGACACACATTACTAACACGCAAGTAAATTATGCATGATAGTGGTTTCACAGCTTTGATAATTTAACAAAGCACTGACTTGGTTTAAAATAAATTAACACAACTATAATTATGAAACTTGAGCAGTGAGACACAGGTGAGTGATTTAGGACCACCATGGCCCTCAAGTTTATTTTAGATATGTGACTGACTGTTGTCATGAAAAACGTTTCTTCCGAAAATGAAGTTTTAAGTCTTATGAATATTTGCCTTTGACCATATCATTTAATAAGCATTTATTAAAGTGCAAGAAATAATTTAATAGACATCTAATAATACGCATTATTCATTTTAGCTCACCTGGCAGAAGGTCAGGTGAAGCTTTTAGTATGCTATTTTGTCCGTGTTCCGTCGTCAACAATGAACTTTAAGCAACGACTCCTACATACCTCTGCAAACAAAGTTTGGTTGGGGTAAAATAAGATTTTTAAAGTTGTCCCATAAATAGTAAATACATAAAGGAAAATAAGATACGCCTCTGGTGGCCATGATTTTCTACGGATCGCAATAAGTTTCATGATTTATATAGTGAGTCACCAAAAACATTTGTGCCAAACTATTTTCAGTTTGGACCTGCAGTTTCTAAGATGATTTTCCTAAGTAGATATATGAAGAAATTAAGTCCCGCCTTGGCGGCCATGCATTTTTACGGATCGCAATAAATTTCAATATTTATATAGAGGGCCGCCAAAGAACATTTATGCCAAATTATTTTCAAATATTCTTTCAGTATATAAGAAGATTTTTTTTTTTAAGTTTCCGATATAAACATAGAAGGCAAAATCAGCCCCACCCCCTGTTGGCAATGTTTTTTACGGATTGAAATAAATTTCAAATAAGTGTAGATGTGCGTGACGTGTTTTTCATGCCAACCACGCTCAGTGGTTTAACGGCCCGTCATGGTAAACTCTTGTAATGGGAACAACTTCCACATTTCTAGGGCTTTCGATTTGAGACTTTGTATGAATGTTCACAAGTAAGTGTAAGTTTTACAGCCCATGATTGAAAATCTTGGGATGCGAACAACTTTCACGTCACTGACTATCGATTTGAAAGTTGGTGCGCGATTACTAAGAAGTGTAGATATGCGTGACGCATTTCCCTTTTCCCTGACAAGGCAGTATTGCGGGGGTATTAATCACATTCGTGATCGTAGTAGTTCTGAGATATTGCTGGCTGGATTTGAAAACAATTTGGCAGAAATGTGCTTTGTGTTACTCTCTATAGACCGTTCCAGAAATTAGTACCTACCTGATTACCTCCCTTGCGTCTGCCATTAAGGGACTGCGCAGATTGAAGCAGTTTTATAATGCGGAGCTAAGAAAAAGTCCCATTTTTATAGCTGTAATGTGATTGTGACGTTGTATGTTAGAGAAACAGATACATATAAATCACATGAAGCATTTATTATCAGCAAAGATCTATCCCAAGGTCTTTTAACTGAAAAAAGTATATTTGTAAACGATATTGAACTGTGAAATAAAGGTCTTGTCATATTCTTCGATAGATTAATTCTTTTTATTTTATCACAATTTCACGAAAACTGCTTTTAAAAAAGTACATGTATCTATCTTTAAAACATCTGACCAAAAGGGTATATAGGTGTCATAATAATATTGTTTTCCTTATTACAAGAAATATCAACAACAAAAATGTTAAAAATAAGAAGGAAAGCAAACGTATTATTGTAAGATCAATATCTTACAAACGTGTGGTATACAGCTATTATTTTCTTTCTGCATACACAAACTCACATGTTGTACATATCAATACAGCAAAATCAGACTTTTCAAATGCAAGAAATAAAGAATAGGAAAAAGGTCCATATGGCGACAGATGCTAAATTTCATACGGTCTTGAAAATCTTGCTTTAAGGAAGAATATATATTCTTAAATTTCATTTAACAATCAGGAACAAATAAAGCCCATATTTTGTAGCCTTCGGGCATTTTCTCGAGAGCAAATTTCGTTATTACAGTGTTTTACTGTGACTGATCAAGCAATGACAATAAACGGTGAGTTCTCAGAACAAAGACATCCCCTATATTAGGTAACAACATTCCTTCACCACAGGACACCGCGAAAGACAAAAGACAGTTTGATAATTAAAGAAGCGTTAAATGATGCATATTTATTGTCAAGTATTCTTTGAAACTGTATCAAAGAACAAAGTAAGTTTTAGTTAAAATAGAGTGAACATGCGGTTGATGAGCGAGATGTTTAATTTTGTCATTTTCTCCATTTTGTAAGCTTTCAGAGTTGTTCAAATGATTGAAATCATAGTTTCAACTTTCTAAAAGGAAAACAGTGCTTTCAATATCATTTGTGTTATACACATATATGGTTCACACAACTCACGCTTCCACGTTGAACAGTCCATGGTCTTTTTTTACAGTCTTTCAAGTGTTAAATAATTCAAATTAATAACATGTTCAAGTCAGAAATAAAGCATACAAAATAGTAATAATGATGTTTATTCTGCAACAAAATCACGCGATATAAGGCAGTATGTCACCTTGAGATGTGCTGAAGTTATACAGATGTATACGGAACTGAAGCGTCATAGCGAGATTTAGCAGTCCTTTAATGGCGGACGGTCACGTGATCTACATAATGAAGGCAGTCAATTTATCAATTATGGAACGGTCTATAGTTGTTTACCATATCATGTTGCAAAATTAAAGTGTGATATATAGGGGGATCCATGAAAGAACGTGGCTGCTGAAGGGCGGGGTTTATTTTCCCTATACGTTTCTACTAGAGAAACTATTTAAACCTTTTTTTCTGAAACTGCGTGGCAGATTTAATTGTTATTTGGCACAGATGTTGTACTTTGGGTGACCCTATACAAAAACTGTAAAAAATGAAAGAACCGTGAAAAAATTGGCCGATAGGGCGGGGCTTAATTTTATATGCCATGACAACCATTATGCTCTCTCGCCTACATTGTTGATAGGCCCTTTTCAGGTGAGCTACCCAGAACCATTTAGTCCTCTTTTTTTTAAAGTCAAACGTTTTTCTTGTATAAGCGAAGTATTAAATCTCTGATGAATTACTTTAAATTAATCTCATAATTATTCAACATTTATAATTACGTGTAAAAATATGTATGCTGAAAAAGTAGGTACAAACACAGGCTTAAATGAAATACAAAATCGCCCTGATTTAGAGTTAGTGTATAAATATAAATTATTAACCATATGATCATCTCAATTTTTCTTTTCTTTCTCTTACAATTGACAGGATTTTGGGTCCGAACTGACAGAGAACGCTAACAGAACATTGCATACATTTTGTGATTGGCAGTCTAAGCTTCTGACCGATGCGGATTGTAGTGTGCTACTAACAAGGTAATGAGCATTTTGACACTCAGTTTAAAAAAAGGAACAGGCAAAATTGCAGAAAAAAAATCAGGACTCGCAAATGTTATCATAAAGAACACAAACAAAATTTTGATCGTAATAACTAAATGTGTTACTATCAGTGTGTTTACGAAACTGAATCAACCGAAACAATTTTTGGCAACATATAAAACATAAGTGTGGCATAAGAAGAGAAAGAGTTAACCGGACGAATAAAGTTTCATAAGTATAACGTATTTATATATATATATATCTTAGGGATAGTAGATCTAGTTGTCTCGAACAATGTTAAAAGTTGAAAATCTTCGAGAGAGAGAGAGAGAGAGAGAGAGAGAGATTTGGTAAGAATAATGTCACGAGCAGAAGCACAGTTTAGTACATAGTTTAATCTTTCTAACTTCCTCAGGCTGGACCTCGAGGCGGACAGTGGTCAAAGAACAATCAACGGTCTGGCTCACCCTAAAGCAATGTGTAACCAGAAACTAAACTGTGCCATCGTGGAGGACGAGGGGCCTATAATTGGGATAACAATAGCACATGAAATAGGACATTTGTAAGTTGTAGTTCATAGATTGTCTTTTATTAAAAGATTGTCATTTTAATGTACATGAGAAACAGGTTTCTGAAAGTCATTATGAACGCTGCCCACTAAACGTTTTCTTCAACTGAAATACAACGAAACGAAAGTCAATATTTGGTAAAACAGGCAGCGATAAAATCTCATGTTCATCGTGCGTGGACAAGCGAAGCATTCCTGATTACACAGAACTTGTTCCCAGTTGTGTCCCAGTGAAATTATGTCTTAGTCGCTACTTTAGCCAATATTTCCTGTTAAGTGGAAAAACTAGCCTACAGTGGAAGCCCAGTTAGAAATTCAGCTGCTTCTGAGAATCGAACTCAGATCTCTGGTATGAAGTACACTCTGCTAAACAATTCGCTCACCTATTCCAATTTTAACAGCTGTAGCTTTTCGATTTATGTACGCACGGCTCTGTTCTATGGGATACGCCATAGTTTAGGGTAGACCATCGGGCTTCTAACTCGGAGTTTGTGTGCTTGAACCCGCTCGGCATAATATGACACGAACTTTCACATTCCTCCTTTTGAACTTTGTAATGGCCCGAACTCCGTGAAGTAGTTATTGAAAGAATAAACTGAAAAAGTTGCCTAATAATCAGTACAGAATAAATATTTTTAATTCTGTTGTAGGCTTGGCTTGACTCATGACACGGGAACTAAGCGCGTAGGGATCATGTCGGCGGGAGGATGGAGCGGCAAAGAGGCATTTATTTGGTCTAAACAGAGCTCCATGGAGTTACACTCATCATTAAGGTAGGGCCAATCGGCAACTACCTCGCGAAATGAAAAAAAACTGAACTCAGTAACGAGAACCAAAGTAACGAACTCGATACTTGAATCCAGTAAGCAGAATTCAAACAAAGACTCTGCCAATTCCATTGTTTATACTCAGATTTTAAAAATTGTCATCGAAGGTGATCTCATTTGGTGACATACAAATAAAATGGAACAAGCTTTATTTATGTCAAAAAGACCTTGATCAATTATTTTTAACGATAGATTTGAGGTCAAAGGTAAACATCAGTCTTCTGTATTCAGCTTCTGTTTTCCTTTATCAGATCGGGAGTGTTGTCTTGTATAAACGACAGACTAGAAAGCTCGAGTGATGAGAGCGAGTTCGAGTTGCCTCTGCCAGGTACCTTATACACAGCAGACCAGCAGTGTAAGATGAGAAAAAATGCAAGTTACGTCTTCTTCCAAGATAGTACACTCGTATGTATTTTTTCTGTACCTGGATTCATTATACAGTCCACTCCCAATATCTCGAATTCGGGCGGAAAATGACTGTTGCTAGAAAAAGTGCCCCGATTTATATGCTTTATGGAGAGCTAGGAAGATATCCCATTTCAGTCACAATACAGAGTCGCATGATGTCCTTCTGGAATAGGCTTTTAACCGGAAAAAAGTAACAAAATTTCGTTTCAAATGTATAAATATATGTTAATGCGGCGAAATGTTGAATTTAAATGGATCAGTTAAATTAAAAATATACTGAATTCAGTCGGAAGACTCAACCTGTGGCTAAATCAAGATAATCTAGTAAGTACAAACTTTGGACAAGTTATCTAGTAGACGCTCATTGATCAGTATAAGCAATCATGGAACGCCCAATTACTGCAGTCTAATAAAGGCTTGATCTATTATAGTTTCACCGGATTTGTGTTTTGAAGATTACTTTAAAGTCTTACCTCAGAAACTTAGTACTTTATTCTTTAAATTCCGAACAGCTAATCATAGGCTACCAATTGAAATTGGTAGATATGATGGAACGGTATTATCAGAACGTACATGCAGGCTTTGCATAGGTAATAAAGTAGGATCGGAGAAACATTATTTGTTAGAATGCGGGTTCTTTGAAGAACAGCGAAATCTATATTTCAGTGTGGCAATACCACGTGATCCTGACGTCACTAAAGGCACCAAAACCAAGACAAAACTGTCAACATTGGCTCTGCTTGAAAACAGAAAATTTCCCGTAAGTATTTCATTTCTTCATCGATTACTATGGGTCATGTGTCAGTCTAAGGAGAAAAATATAAGCTTTCCAGTGAATATATATAGGTTCTCCATCAGCAGCTGAGAGGTTTCTTTAAGCACTGCGTGAAAAGTTGGAATTAGTTTGTATGCGAGGTTTCACGCAGTAATTGATAAAACAGCTCAGCTGCTGATGGAGATCCTATATTCCGTGAAAAGCTTCTATTTTTTCCTTAGACTGACACGTCCCATTAAAATCGACAATGGAACGAAATAGTTACGGGTAATTTTCTATTTTCAAGCGGAGCCAATGTTTACAGTTTTGTCTTGGGTTTGGTGACTTTAGTCACGTCACAGTCACGTGGTATTGCTACATCAAAATCCGATAAAACCCTTTGTAATATTTGTAAATTTATTAGAATTGTCTTTTTTCGATTTTAGTAAGTTATGCGAATATCTTCTGACTAAAATTTCCCAGTTAAATACTACTTTATTATTGTGTTTTTTAATAGCTAAGTATAAACCTTGATATAAATAATTTCATTTAATGAAGCTGAAGTTTTAAATTTTAACCACTTATGTATATCTAATTTGGTGAAGAATCTTTCTATTTTGTTTATATAGGTTTATAGGTCTTATCAGCCTTTGTCGTATGTTTTGACAACTAACATGTCACAAGGGTCGTGCTAAAGTCCGTGTTAGGTTACCCTATTAGCCGGACTACTTTTTATGTGTCGGAATTTCAAATGGATTAATGACTTTTTTATCCTATAACATTGAATCAGAGAGCTTTCTCTTATATTCGAAAGAAACTGTCTATGTATAGTTCCAGAACATGCCTTATATATTTAAATATCTCAGACGTATCCCCATGTTGTATACATGTATACATGGGTGAAATAAAGTTTGTTGTTGTTGTTGTATTAAATAAACAATTCAACATAAATGACTTACAAATAATGTACAAGAAGTGACAGTTAAGATCCTAATTTAAGCGCAGATTGGAAAGCTGCAATCAACAAACAATCAGTGACACGCGTAATTTGTCCGATCAGATCAGTTCTCGCTTGAAGTACCCTGTAGTGACAATTAAAGTGTGGTTTGTAAATTTGCAACTAACAAATTATCGTTGACATACGTCACATCAGTGAACAAAATTAGATCGCTGAAATTTTTTTGGGTGCTATTTCGATCCAATTTTGTGTCGAAGTGTTCTCCAAAACTTGGCCGTTCTATGACGAGATCTGTATAGCCGGAGAAAGCGCTTGGAAGGGAACATATCTTAGGATTGGTAAAATCCTGACCAGTGCAATAACAAAACGAACTTATCTGATTTTTTAGGTGAATCGACGGTATCTGGCGGCCATTTGTGTGTCGCCTGCTACGAAGTAGTCGCGACATATAGGGATCACTTCTCCGTCGTCTGTCTGTCCGTCCGTCCGTCACAAAATTTGTCCAGACTACTCCTCAGAAACTACTGGTGCGATTTCATCCAAATTTTACAGGAATGATCAGTACCAAGTCTAGTTGTGCCTATCGTCGGAATTTTCCAGTCCAATAATTTCTGTGAGAGTTATGGCCCTTTTATGATTTTTATTTTTAAAGTTTGTCCGGACTACTTCTCTTATACTACTAATGCAATTTGAATGAAATTTTACAGGATTGATCAGTACCTCAAGTACTTGCGCATATCTAACGGGTTTTTCGGTTGAATGATTTTGGCTGAGTAATGGCCCTTGAATGAAAAAGGCGTTTTGGCCAAATAATGAATTTTGTGTTGCAGGCTTCACAGTAGCTGCGACATGCTAAAAAGTAGCCATGACATATAGGGATCACTTCCCCATCATCTGTCTGTCTGTCTGTCCGTCCGTCTGTCTGTCTGTCTGTCTGTCTGTCCATCACAAAACTTGTCCAGACTACTTCTAAGAAACTACTGATGCGATTTCATCCGAACTTTACAGGAATGATCGGTACCAAGTCTAGTTGTGCATATCGTCAGCATTTTCCAGTTCAATGATTTTTTGTCAGAGTTATGGCCCTTTAATGATTTTTATTTTTAAAGTTTGTCCGGACTACTTCTCTTATACTACTAAAGCAATTTAAACGAAATATTTCAGGATTGTTCTGTACCTCAAGTACTTGCGCATGTCTTACAGGTTTTTCGGTAGAATGATTTTTGGCTGAGTTATGGCCCTTCAATAAAAAATGCGTTTTAGCCTACAAACTGTCCAATCACCTCTCAATACTACCGTTTCAAATGTATAAATATATGTTAATGCGGCGAAATGTTGAATTTAAATGGATCAGTTAAATTAAAAATATACTGAATTCAGTCGGAAGACTCAACCTGTGGCTAAATCAAGATAATCTAGTAAGTACAAACTTTGGACTAGTTAAATAGTAGACGCTCATTGATCAGTATAAGCAATCATGGAACGCCCAATTACTGCAGTCTAATAAAGGCTTGATCTATTATAGTTTCACCGGATTTGTGTTTTGAAGATTACTTTAAAGTCTTACCTCAGAAACTTAGTACTTTATTCTTTAAATTCCGAACAGCTAATCATAGGCTACCAATTGAAATTGGTAGATATGATGGAACGGTATATCAGAACGTACATGCAGGCTTTGCATAGGTAATAAAGTAGGATCGGAGAAACATTATTTGTTAGAATGCGAGTTCTTTGAAGAATAGCGAAATCTATATTTCAGTGTGGCAATACCACGTGATCCTGACGTCACTAAAGACACCAAAACCAAGACAAAACTGTCAACATTGGCTCTGCTTGAAAACAGAAAATTTCCCGTAAGTATTTCATTTCTTCATCGATTACTATGGGTCATGTGTCAGTCTAAGGAGAAAAATATAAGCTTTCCAGTGAATATATATAGGTTCTCCATCAGCAGCTGAGAGGTTTCTTTAAGCACTGCGTGAAAAGTTGGAATTAGTTTGTATGCGAGGTTTCACGCAGTAATTGATAAAACAGCTCAGCTGCTGATGGAGATCCTATATTCCGTGAAAAGCTTCTATTTTTTCCTTAGACTGACACATGTCCCATTTAAAAATCGACAATGAAACGAAATAGTTACGGGTAATTTTCTATTTTCAAGCGGAGCCAATGTTTACAGTTTTGTCTTGGGTTTGGTGACTTTAGTCACGTCACAGTCACGTGGTATTGCTACATCAAAATCCGATAAAACCCTTTGTAATATTTGTAAATTTATTAGAATTGTCTTTTTTTCGATTTTAGTAAGTTATGCGAATATCTTCTGACTAAAATTTCCCAGTTAAATACTACTTTATTATTGTGTTTTTTAATAGCTAAGTATAAACCTTGATATAAATAATTTCATTTAATGAAGCTGAAGTTTTAAATTTTAACCACTTATGTATATCTAATTTGGTGAAGAATCTTTCTATTTTGTTTATATAGGTTTATAGGTCTTATCAGCCTTTGTCGTATGTTTTGACAACTAACATGTCACAAGGGTCGTGCTAAAGTCCGTGTTAGGTTACCCTATTAGCCGGACTACTTTTTATGTGTCGGAATTTCAAATGGATTAATGACTTTTTTATCCTATAACATTGAATCAGAGAGCTTTCTCTTATATTCGAAAGAAACTGTCTATGTAAAGTTCCAGAACATGCCTTATATATTTAAATATCTCAGACGTATCCCCATGTTGTATACATGTATACATGGGTGAAATAAAGTTTGTTGTTGTTGTTGTATTAAATAAACAATTCAACATAAATGACTTACAAATAATGTACAAGAAGTGACAGTTAAGATCCTAATTTAAGCGCAGATTGGAAAGTTGCAATCAACAAACAATCAGTGACCCGCGTAATTTGTCCGATCAGATCAGTTCTCGCTTGAAGTACCCTGTAGTGACAATTAAAGTGTGGTTTTAAATTTGCAACTAACAAATTATCGTTGACATACGTCACATCAGTGAACAAAATTAGATCGCTGAAATTTTTTTGGGTGCTATTTCGATCCAATTTTGTGTCGAAGTGTTCTCCAAAACTTGGCCGTTCTATGAAGAGATCTGTATAGCCGGAGAAAACGCTTGGAAGGGACCATATGTAAGGATTGGTAAAAACCTGAGCAGTGCAATAACAAAACGAACTTATCTGATTTTTAGGCGAATCGACGGTATCTGGCGGCCATTTGTGTGTCGCCTGCTACGAAGTGGTCGCGACATATAGGGATCACTTCTCCGTCGTCTGTCTGTTCGTCCGTCCGTCACAAAATTTGTCCGGACTACTCCTCAGAAACTACTGGTGCAATTTCATCCAAACTTTACAGGAATGATCAGTACCAAGTCTAGTTGTGCCTATCGTCGGAATTTTCCAGTCCAATAATTTCTGTGAGAGTTATGGCCCTTTTATGATTTTTATTTTTAAAGTTTGTCCGGACTACTTCTCTTATACTACTAATGCAATTTGAATGAAATTTTACAGGATTGATCAGTACCTCAAGTACTTGCGCATATCTAACGGGTTTTTCGGTTGAATGATTTTGGCTGAGTAATGGCCCTTGAATGAAAAAGGCGTTTTGGCCAAATAATGAATTTTGTGTTGCAGGCTTCACAGTAGCTGCGACATGCTAAAAAGTAGCCATGACATATAGGGATCACTTCCCTATCATCTCTCTGTCTGTCCGTCCGTCTGTCTGTCTGTCTGTCTGTCTGTCCATCACAAAACTTGTCCAGACTACTTCTAAGAAACTACTGATGCGATTTCATCCGAACTTTACAGGAATGATCGGTACCAAGTCTAGTTGTGCATATCGTCAGCATTTTCCAGTTCAATGATTTTTTGTCAGAGTTATGGCCCTTTAACGATTTTTATTTTTAAAGTTTGTCCGGACTACTTCTCTTATACTACTAAAGCAATTTAAATGAAATATTTCAGGATTGTTCTGTACCTCAAGTACTTGCGCATGTCTTACAGGTTTTTCGGTAGAATGATTTTTGGCTGAGTTATGGCCCTTCAATAAAAAAATGCGTTTTAGCCTACAAACTGTCCAATCACCTCTCAATACTACCGTTTAATTGGCTATCATCAGGCGACACATGTGATCACTGATCGCCCTTGTTTCCAAATTTAGTCACGTGATTCCCCGCATTGGACTTATCGAGTAGAGAAATACATAGGGAAATATACGATGGGACCAAAAAATACGATCGATAAAGACGAAGTTCGCACATGTCGAATTCGGCTTAACAGGAGTTCAAAAATATAAACAAAGAAGGGACCTGAAAATTATTTCGACTCATCCGGAATTTTGACAGAAGCGATTTTGACATACTGAATGTGGACTGTATATAAATGTACTTTAAAATCTGCGTATAAGAAAGGTACTGGTAAAACAGGGTTTATACATGTATGTGAGTTTATATTTTGCATGTTACAGATACCAGATCCTTGCAGAAACATTGCATGTAGGTTTAAGAACGACCAACCAGAATTATATTCTTCACCACTGCTCGATGGTACCGACTGCAACAACACAAGAACGGTAATCGTTGTGACATTTTCATTCCTTTACTTAAGTAACCTCACTTTATAAGGTGATTACATGTACATGTGTTCATAAGACTGTAACATACATTTATAGTGTGATTACATTTACAATGTGTTCATATGACTAACATACATTTATAGTGTGATATGACTAACATACATTTATAGTGTGATATGACTAACATACATTTATAGTGTGATTACATGTACAATGTGTTCATATGACTAACATACATTTATAGTGTGATTACATGTACATGTGTTCATAAGACTAACATACATTTATAGTGTGATTACATGTACAATGTGTTCATATGACTAACATACATTTATAGTGTGATTACATGTACAATGCGTTCATATGACTAACATACATTTATAGTGTGATTACATGTACAATGTGTTCATATGACTAACATACATTTATAGTATGATTACATGTACAATGCGTTCATATGACTAACATACATTTATAGTGTGATAACTTACCTTTGTTAGACCTTATCTGTAACAAATCACAATTGTTACAGATTTTTTGCGAATGTGATCACATTTGACTATGTTCAATTTATTAATAGTAAAAGGACCATTATATATCTACCATTAGTACCACTACAAATTATCATCACCATCGTCGTTATAACTTTTACATAGATATACTTAGCTGTCTGGGTCACAGGTTCGAGTCTGGGTGGTTATAAATCCTTACAAGAGCCTTACTTCACCATCCACAGCTGTTTCCAACTGGGGAACTATTAGGAAGTTGGCAAGCACCGGGATTCATTAGGTACAAGGCCAGATCCTTTGGCCGGGAAGGGGAGGGCCTTTTACCGCGGTCCCTTTAACCCCCGCTTGATCCGCCTATGTCATAACAGGTCATGGTTAATGTTAAGTTTGTAAGAATGTAGAGTGCATTTTAGATATTGAAAAGGTTTGAGAAAGTTAAGGACTTTTATATCTTATTTCGAATGTTTGTGACAGAAAGTAAAAGTAAATTCCACTGAAAGTTCCCATAAAGTTTCACTGAATTCCGACTGATTGAACTTTGCTGAATATTTGCGCGGACAACAAAGTGAGACGGACGGACAGATGGACAGTGAATGGGGACGTATCTGCGACTATATGCTCTATAGGACCAAATAGGCTCTGATTATATAAAAGAAAAAGTGGCATAAAGTTTCATTAACTTGTGACAAATGTGTTTCGTTGTAAACATGCAATTGATGAAATTTTGACTGATCAGTGACAAATGTAGTTGTATGTCAAATCAAAAACCGGCATCGAACACATTCGTCACTAAATAGGTTATTTATGTGCTTGCTTTCTGTTAAACATTTGAATCAACTGTTACGCATGTGATCACTTTTGCAACAGGTGTTAAAACGTGATTTTGTTACAAATGTGGTCTAACATACTTTACGTCTTTTGAAACTATTACCATTAAGAAGTCGCTAGATTTTTATGCCTCCGAAAGGAGGCAAATAGTAATCGCACTGTCTGTCCGTCCGTCCGTCTGTCCTGTAAAATCTTGTCCTCGCTTCATCTCCAAAACCTCTTTAGGGATTTCATTGAAACTTAACAGGAGTGATTGTCACCAAGTCTAGTTGTGCATATCGTCAGGAGGTTCTGCTCGGACTTTTTTGCAGAGTTATTGGCACTTAGTCTTTTTTTTTCTCTAACTTCTGTATTAAATTCTTGTCCACACTTCATCTCCAAAACCGCTGGGAGAATTAAACTGAAACTTCACAGGAATGTTTGTCACCAAGCCTTGTTCTGCATATTGTCAGGAGTTTCTGGTCGGATTATTTTTGGCAGAGTTATGGGCTCTTAGTCATTTTTTACTATAACTTCTGTATTAAAATCTTGTCCACGCTTCATCTCCAAAACCACCTGGAGAATTTACCTGAAACTTCACAGGAATGTTTGTCACCTAACCTTGTTGAGCTTATCTTCAGGAGTTTCTGCTCAGATTATTATACCCCCGCTTCGAAGGGGGGTATACTGTTTTACCCTTATCCGTGTGTCCGTCCGTAACAAATTTCTGTCCGTTCGTAACAAATTTCCGTTGCAGTTTTCTCAGCAACTATAACATGCAGAAGCCTGATATTTCACATATTGCTATACCCTATAGTCCCATATGTTGTAAAGCGATTTTATGCTCCTTGCTCATCTACTTCCTGTTTACCGAATATTTTTAGATTTTGTCACTATATAGGTGCATTACATCAACCAAACGACATCTTTATTTTCCGTCGCAGTTTTCTAAGCAACTAGAGCATGCAGCCGCCTGATATTTTGCATATTGCTTTATCCTATAGTCCCATATGGTGTAAAGCGATTTTATGCTCCTTGCTCATCTACTTCCTGTTTACCGAATATTTTTAGATTTTGTCACTATATAGGTGCATTACTTCAACCAAACGACATCTTTATTTTCCGTCACAGTTTTCTCAGCAACTAGAGCATGCAGCCGCCTGATATTTTGCATATTGCTTTATCCTATAGTCCCATATGGTGTAAAGCGATTTTATGCTCCTTGCTCATCTACTTCCTGTTTACCGAATACTTAGATTTTTACACATAGTTGACATACATTCACAATTTCCGTCACAGTTTTCTCAGCAACTATAAGATGCAGCAGCCTGATATTTTGCATATTGCTTTATCCTATATTCTCATATGGTATAAAGCGATTATATACTCCTTGCTCATCTACTTCCTGTTTACCGAATACTTAGAAGTTACCAACACACAGGAAAGGAGGTTCACTTGATCGTGTTTTTGTGAATAAAGACCGATGAATCAGAAATCACAGATGTTAATACCTGTTCATTATTCTGACCATTTTCATATCCATCTAGCTGTGCCTTGGATGAAGTTGTATTAAATTCAGGTAAATAGTCGGAAAAATTTGACACTCTTTATACATATGACAAATGCAAATTACATTATGAAAGTCAAATTTCTGATAGCGGGGGTATCACTAGTGAGCATTAGCTCACAAATTTACTTGTTTTTGGCAGAGTAATGGACACTTAGTCATTTTTTACTCTAACTTCTATATCAAAATCTTGTCCACGCTTCATCTCCAAAACCACTGGAGGATTTCATTGAAGCTACACAGAAATTTTTGTCACTAAACCTAACTGTGCATATCGTCAGGAGTTTCTGGTCGGATTATTTTTGGCAGTGTTATGGGTCCTTAGTAATTTTTAGCTCCACTTTTCGAAGACCCCCTCGTTGGCGTCAGTTAACTTTTTTGTTAAGGTCCATTTCTCAGAAACTATCAAAGCTATTTACTTCAAATTAAGAATACATGTTCACTTTCAAAATGCGACACCATTTCTCAAGGGCAGATAACCCTCAAATTTATGTTTGTTAAGTTATGCCCCTTTTCAACTTAAAATTTCTTGGTTAACCTTTTTGTAAATGTCCATTTCTTAAAAAAATGTCAAAGATATTCCATTCAAACTTGGAATACTTCACCAGCAAGAACCCTGCAAAGATTGTTGGTACCCATGTCCCTGGGGGTCAAAATTAGCCCCACCCCAGGGGTCACTTGATTTTGCTTATATTTATATATAAGGGAAAAACTTCTTAAGCCTAGAAATAAACTTTAACTTACATAAGATGGGTAAGTACTCCCCCCCCCCTCCAACCTCCCCTCTGCTTGGGGACCCCCCAGCCCTGGCATTACCCCACTCCCCATAATTTTTTTCATTATAATTATCTTTTTCATAAAATATGTAGGTACTTGACTTTTCAATATGTAGGTATGAAGTGACTTGACCCCCCTTTTTCCATTATTTTCTTTTTAAATACATAGGTACTTGACTTCCAAATGCATGGGGACCCCCTTTCTTACCTCCCCACTACGTTACACCCCCCTCCCCCACCCCCCCCCCCCCCCCCCCCAAAAAAAAAAAAAAAAAAAAAGAATCATCTTATATGACTAGGTACTTGCCCTCCCCCACTCAAATATTTTTATTCACTTGGGCCTCTTGTTTGACTTCTTAATTTATTATTTTCCAACTGAAGTCAGAAATGAAAACTCAAGAACATTATCAAATTAATAACTTTTAATTGTTAATATTACATTTAGATTTGGCATAATTTTCCGTCATGACTGGAATAAAATCTATTTTGTAAATTCATCAAACGTTTTGCTCCGACGTCGGTCGCAAAACTAGAATGTTATGTGAATTTATGCTTATGCTAGCATGTAAATACAAAATATGACCGATTTTCACATTTTAAATTGTGAGCACCGACATCGGATACTCATGACAGTATCTTGTGGTTATTTGATTAGCGCCATCTTCAGGTACACGAATCGTCTTGGATATCTTTTATTTTCTGTTTAAACACAGAATGTCATTGTATTTTTATTCCCGCCATGACGAAGATAGGATGTTTCGAGCTTCCTGAAAATAGAAATAAAAGGAAAGCAAGGGCAGGGAGGAAGGGAAATATAATTTTAAATCATGAAAATAATTTTTTAAACTTTCAAAATAAAAATCGTATTTCTACCTTCCAGTTAAAGCTCCCAATAGGAAAAGAATTTGAAAAGCATGGAGCTGGGTTTATATAGTGATCTAAAATTAGCTCGTAGAATTCATTACGTCATAGGTCAGAACGACAAATCGGAGAAGGCCTTCAGTGTAAAATAAAGAAGTTTAATCTCGAGCGATTAAACTTGAACTTATCCAGCACTGAGAAAAGTGGAGCGTGCTGTCTGCGGACAGGTCTTGTTTACTGTAACCTCTGTATTAAAATCTTGTCCAAGCTTCATCTCCAAAACTGCTTGGGGGATTTTATTGAAATCAAAAATGTTTGTCACTAAGCCTTGTTATATATAAAACACCAGTAGCGGTTGGGAATAAAACAATATTGTTCATATTCAAGACCCAACTCACAACTTTCATTTCATTGAATAATTATGTCTTCAACCTTCATATAAGAATCTGAAGCAGAAAAACATTACTTTACCATTTATCTTCAGTTCGTGCTCTATTTTTGTCTGATCTCTTTTCCACAGGCATATTCAGTTATATATTTTCACCCGTTTCAATTCAAAGCTACATTTCGGGGGCATATGTCAATTTCCAGTGACAGCTCTTGTTTACTTATTATTACCATATACAGTACAACTGTGACGAACTGGTAGTCCGGATTGTTCGAGTTTTTAAATCGTCTTTGCAAAAAGGGACATCTACGCTTGTCGGCTCTGGACATGCGCCACAATATTAGGTGTCTGGGGCCCTTAACTGCGTGAACACGGTTTTGTTATCTGCTTTGTTTGTAAGTGCAAGAGATTTGGACCACAATTTCTAAATTCAGATAATATTTTTAATACATCAGTGGTGTATCGGCGGGCAATGTGTTGCAGTAGACAAGGAGCATGCGTCACTGTCGCCGGTAGATGGCGCCTGGTCGGGGTGGGACACGGAATACTCCACATGCAGCAGATCTTGTGGTGGCGGTGTTCAGATAAAACGGAGATACTGCAATAATCCTCCGTATGTTAATTCCGTTTATAATTTGCAAAGATTAGGGTTTTTTTTCCTTCCTTCCTTCTATTAGTCCTATATATGATCTGTAGAGAATGTTGCAATTTATCGATGAGGAATAATATATTTGTAAAACATTTATTTAAATATCATTAAACCTTCAATGTAAAGTTCGGCCTGTGGTAAATAACTAAGAAATCTTAATAAAACAGTCTACGTTTACCAACTTATTCTGTACTATTTCACTGAATGTTCTACAATGAACAGACCACAGTATGGTGGAAGACATTGTCCTGGAATTTCGTCTCTAGCAAAGATATGCAACCTACAGGTACATTAAAAGGCATATACTTAATATCAAAGATAACGTTACATCTTTTATTTACTAATATATTTACTTTTAATTTTAAAACGCGTTTATCTTAGAGCTTGAAAACTAAAAAACAAAAATATTAATAACGACTGAAATAGAACCATTTTGTTACTTGGTTTTCTTTTACATGAGGCTATAAAGAAATAAGTAAGCTTAAAGTAGCCTACCAACAAAGTTATTTAAAAAATTGTTATATTTTACAAGTTAAAAGGGGTCATTTTGGATACGACATCGTTTGTTATCAATGTTAAGTTATCTTAATTTCCTTTTCTTTTTCGACATTTGTGTTGTTTTCGAATTTAAAACGAAGTTGCCTTAACTCTAAGTCCTGCATACATCAATGGATATTTACAGCATGAATTAAGAACCAAACAAATGTGTTTACAGGCTTGTGGGTCAGATTACAGATTTCATCAATGTGCCAGGATGTCTCCGGTGACAAATGGCGGGCGTCACGTATTTGTACCAGTACTCGGATATTACGGTGTGTCCCATGTGTTGTTTTAACGATATAATGTGATATTGTAAATCACAAAAGCTTAACTGTAACTTTCACGTAATATAACTCTATTCTGTTCTGTATAATCTCCTCTAAGCTGATTCTTTCAAAACAGAAAATAATAAGGGACCAAGTGATATTATTAGATTTATTACCAAACTATGATAACTAATATCAAGTTTTAGTAAATATACATGCAAAATGGTGACGCCAGTGAATTTAACAATGCAGGCCACTCGGACATTTTTATACTCCACGAAAATCCGTCAGTCTTTCCATCATTCCGTCACACTTTTGCTTGTCTTGGCCTTGGTTTTAGGGAGTTTGAAATTACTTGGTACAAATATTTGCCTCATTGAGACGGTGTGTCGCGCGCATGAACCAGGTCGGTAGCTCAAAGGTCAAGGTTAGACGTAGAGGTCAAAGATCAAAACTGACTACAGTTTTTCTTGTCGCGGTTGTAACTTGGCTTTGGTTGGCAAATGTCTTGTCTCTGAAGTTTAAGTTTTCATTAACATAAGATAGTTTCAAATGTAGTCATATTCATAGAACCGAAACATCACAAATAATAATAATAATAAACAAACAATAAACAATAAACAAACTAACTAATTATCAAAGTACTATCATAAATTTTGTATCGTATATATTTAGAAATTTTTATACATTTTATTTATGTTTTTGTTAACATTCAGACAAAATAGCCCTGTCATGTTTAACAGTTTTCTGATCAACATTGGAGCATACATGTATTATGATACCATTCGTGATTACTGATTACTTTTTTTTAAAGGCTTTTTTTTAGTAAAGATCCGCTTTAAAGGCCAGTTAAAAGATAGTCTTAGTGAAGGATCGGTCATAAAAGCGGACCTTTTTCTAAAATTTAGACTCTTGGTTCTAAAAATTGATAATTTTTGCGTGATTTTGAAAAAAAAAGTAATCTTAATTGCGGAATTTTACCGTATATAAAGATTTACATGTATAACATTTTTACAGATGATGAAAGCTGTATAATGCGATGCAAAAATGAGTCTTCTGTTTTGGAGGGTAAGAACTACAATGACGGCACAGAATGCCTTCTCAATGTAACCGTGCCTTTCTCCCGCTGTGTTCACGGAAGATGTATGGTAACTTGTCAGCTTGTTTTTTATAATAATGCTCCAAGTCTTTGCTTTTATTTCTATTATGAAGGAAGAATAATAAAATTCAATTAACTAAATAAAATGGATTTTAAATTTCTGACGGGGGCCAAGACGGATTAATTTGCACGTAAAACAAAGCAACTTGTAGAATTCTTGAAAAATAAATTGAAAGAATACTTTTAACGCTAAGAGGTACTAATGACAAAGAATTAGGACGCCGGACAGTAAAGGCATTGTGGCGCCGTTACATGTCGCAACGCCGCCAAATGTCACACTTGCCGTTAAATGTCGCACTATTGCCGCTAAATGTCGCAATCGACGCTAAATGTCCCAAAATCTCCTGCCAAAAATGTCGCAATGGTAACGTTAAATGTCACACGATTTCCCCTTACCGTTAAATGTCGCAACACTGCCGTTAAATGTCACAAGATGCAAAGTCATGTGAAACTGAAGGGTTATAGTGGTAATATATTCCGTTAGTCGTTTAGTAAATATTTTAAATAGTAAGTAACTTAAGGACTTAAAGGATTTTCCTTCAATCTGCCTTCTTAAGACGGAACATGTTTTTAAATGTGTCCTTTGTTGTTTGTTTGGAATGAAAATACAAAATCGACTGATTCAAGTATATATATGTATATGTCCATCTTCTCTTTGTATGAAATTGTTAATTTGACATTCTGCTGCAAGTAACGTTCTATAATTCGATATAAATATCAACTTATTTTTAAACGTAAACATCTAAGATCTCACTGACGTATCGTACAGCCGTCAATGTGCCGTTTTGATCAATGTGCAGGTCCGTTCTTCCCTGCATGTTAATGCCCGCCCACACCATGACCGAGCCCCCCGCCATGACGGTCATGGGTAGCAACACATACGGGTGTCAAACGCTCATTGGTGGATCTCCATACCCGCACTCGTCTATCAGTGAAGTCCACACAAAATCTAGACCCTTCAGTGAACAGCACTGGGGTCCAGTCATGCAGCGTCCACCTGGCGTGATCGCGGGCCTATTGAAGACGTACCTAGATGTGGTTTCGCGTCAATGGGATTCGGATTGCTGGCCTTCTAGCTCTCATGCCAGCTGTATGAACACGGTTCCTGATGGTTTGAGTGGAAAGTCTTACACCAGTGGCATTCTGGAAGTCATTTTGGAGGGCTTTAGCGGTAACAAAGCGCTGACGTCGCGCTTGAACGACAATAAACCGGTCCTCACGCTGAGTTATGGACATCTGACGCCCTCCGCCATGCCTATGCGTGACATGCACGTAAGTTTGAAACGCCCAGCCTCAAGCATCCCTACCCCCCTATTCATCTCATCATCGTCAATACGCCGTCTTTGCCGTAGATTTGCCATGACCAGTGCTAGGTTCGATATAAACGTTACCATGCACAAGCGGAGTCTGAATAAAACGGATGTGTACATCAAGGTACATGCCCGCGGTGCACCACTTTTCCAGGGGTATCGCTTTTCCCGTGCATCTCGAGCCATGTACAGGTAAACAATCAAAATCTGCTGGACAGGTCGGCTTTGCCATATGAATAAACTACATGTATGAGAAAAAATCAGTTATCTTGAGGTTATCATTAAAAAGATATTTAAGAAATAAAAAGTGATCCCTATCAAATTTTTAGTAGTATATATAATTATGTATCAGTCATTTCTCACCGAAATACGAAACCATCTTTACCCAAATAGAAATATATATATTCTCTTCAGTCATTATAGATGTTTTGACTAACTTAATTTTGTCATTTCAACAGAGATTCGTCTTTAAAACTTGTATATTGAACGATCAAGATTAAAAGTACTTGTATTATAACTATATGTAATGGTTATCCAAACGGATTAAATCAACTGATATATTCGTGCTATTTTAAAAACACTGTAACGCAGATATTGTTTCCCATTCTGTAAATTTAAAGATATAGCAAAGAAGCGCAAAAGAAAAAAGATTTTCATGACGTCATGAAAATTAGCGTTGTTTGGTGCAAATTATGACAACATAGCAAACTATAGAATAAAAAAAATAAAAAAACAATTTGTATTAATGGACATAGAATATATTTCACTCACATATGAAAATGCTTCGTGCTCTTGAAAATCTTTAAAAATATAGCCAAATTCACTTAATCCAAGTACATGCAACAGCAAGCGAAATATAAATTGATAATGTCACAGTCAAATTTTGATATAAAATATATATCACTCGGAAGTGAGAATTTTCAAATACCTTCTACATAGTAAAGATGTCTTGAAGAATCTATCAAGTGACGTATGATCCATCTTTATTCAAAACAATCAAACTTACAATTGCTTTCCATCGTACGTCACATTCTATCCAGGAGGTACAAACTACACCATTTTGTACGTGTGATACAAACTATACCGGGTGTGTTTACAAGCCTCATTGGCCCCATTAATCAACAAATACAGGATAAATGAAGATTAAACTTTCCTTTCGTCGAATAAAATATGATTAATAATAAAGTAATAACCTATATTAAAACCCTGAAATCCTTTTTTCTCAAGAACATCACATGATGGACGACCATGTTTCATGCACTTTACACAAGGAACGTCCAGAAAGAAACATTTTATTTCAATAGTTCGTGACAACGACGTACAAAAACATCCAGTCTGTACAAATTTAACAGAATAAATATATGTAAAATGAACCCTGCGGTCTCGTGAGAATACAACTTTATACAATCGACTCGAGCGATACAACCCGTCGGAATAGTACATTCATGTAATATTCCCTATTTATTTGATTTTTGTTTATTAATTTTATTTTTCTTTCACCAAACACACAATGGGATTTCCCCGTAATACATTCGCTGGAATAACCCATTTTAAATGTACTAAACTATGACATAATTATCCCTGCATTATTTGCAAGCGTCTACGATGTAAAAATTTGCTAAAAGTTGCTGCAGTTCACAAACTGGCATCTGTTCAGGTGTGACCGCTCATTCAGATTTGGCTGTGCATGTATGTTTTCTAAAACTGACGTCTGCTTGCTCAATTTCCGGCACGTAATAAGTTTTAATTAAATCTAACGCTCTTTTATTTGCAATTTACCTCGTCTGTTTTCGTGTGTCGTCGAATGACTGTCGTATTAACACGACTTTTTGTCTCTGCTGGCAGTTTTAATGTTGTCTTTGCTTGTACTAATAAAAAAGATTCGTGAAGCAAAGTACTAGAAGTCTGACTACAATTATGTGATATTTTATTTGACATTTAATTAAGAATCATCTTTTATAAGCATCAGCCCGACAGGATAGGCCAGTTAGAAAAGTGTTTAGCGGAACCACGGATCCTTGAGTTTGAGTACTGATGATACTTTAACATCGCTGGCAAACATAATTGAAGCACAAAATTGATAAAATAAGAACCTATCTTTGATTGAATTTCAATTGACTCTTTCTAGAATACGCCTACTGGTGTGTTAAATCTCTGTCACGGTTACACCGTGGCTCGAACCCACGACACTTCCGTTAATAAATGAAAACAAGCACGTATGTGTTTAATTGTCCGGTACCTCTTTGGCATAAATTATGATCGTCAATTTAATATACGAGTAAGCTAACTCTAATCTCTACTTATTATTTTTAAATTAACAAAAAAACTTTTCTTAGCAGATAGATCGGTAGTCCCGATTATTTCAGACATTTGACCAGTTTCTACCAGATTATTAACATAAGGTAAAAATTGATAACATCCACTACATACCTTGAATTTAACATGAATTAACATCTTGCGACATTTAGCGGTAGAGTTGCGACATTTAAAGAGGCTGTACTCCAGATTTGACATAAAAAAAATTTTTTCATAAATTATATATTTAGATGCCGTGAGATTATAACAACATAATATTTTACTTCAAAACTGATTATAAAAGTCAAAATAGAATAAAAAAAATATTTTCGCTCCAGCCTGATTTGAACTCTGGACCCTCATGTCAACAAAATATTTCCAACGCTTTTACTGTCACCACCATCGCCGCATGTGATATTACAGATATTTACTTTATATCTTATACGATATAGTTATACCGTCGCGTTACGGTATAGCACTTTGAAAGGGAAAAAAATCAATTTATAATGTAATTATTTGACTTATTTTTTGTCAGTAGGTTATTTTTTAAGCATTAATCATAAATATTACAAGAAATTTATAATACAAAAAAACTTTCTTTTTTTGTCATCTGGGGCACAGCCCCTTTAACGGTATGGGAAAAATCGTGTGACATTTAACGTTACCATTGCGACATTTAACGGCAGAAGGTTTTGCGACATTTAGCGGCGATTGCGACATTTAGCGGCAATGGTGCGACATTTAGCGGCAAGTGCGACATTTAGCGGCGTTGCGACATATAACGGCGCCACAGGCATCGTCCAGCTAAAAGGCGTGCAGACGGCACATTACAGGCGGTACAATATAGGTGGAGATGGAATTACCTAACTCTCTTTTGCCGCTAATTAATCTTTAGGTATTTTTAACTTTTTTTTAATGCAGGAAAAAAATGATATTTCAGTAAATCTAAGTCTGTTGCGAAAACTTTAATTTTAATTATTTTTCTATCTTCATCTATGCTGTTAAAACACAAAATAGGCTTCTGTTCAGTTCAACGTGGTCAAACTCGTAAATGAGAAAAAACAAACAATAGCGAATGATGTTTTCATAAGGGAAGCAATTCCTTGCCTTTTTTTGCTACCACAGTTCTCGCACAGGATATATGAACTTATAGATTTGAACATTCACATTTCTAGTCAATATCTTTCATTACATTCAAACATGATTTTATCAGGAGTTTGGCTGTGACGGGCATTCTTATTCTGGTTTGAAGTACGACAGTTGTGGGGTTTGTAATGGATCGGGGTCAACGTGCTTAAAGATCTCAGAAACTTTCAATAAAACAGATTCCCCAGGCGGTAAGTTTTACAACGTAATGTTCATGATATATTTATTTTTTTTAAATTTCAATTTTTTTTTCCGGTTTCGTTGTTGAATAGGGTCTGATTTTTTCTCTACTTGACCATCTAGACTGTTTTTATTTCAAAATTTCTGTTTTACATGATTTATCAGAAGATTTGAGCGTTTCGTACAGTTGGCTTTAACATTTTTAAATATATAAGAACTTTGCTATAATATATAGGTAGGTGATTCATTGCCATTTATATTAGCTTTCAAGTGATTTTAAAGAACATTGAGTCTGCGCATATTTATATATCAACGCTGAAAACACATTTGTTCAGTATTTTTAATAATTAGCCTGGCACAAGAATACTTGTAATCAACAACAGCCTTTCTTAATATATGGAACAGAATTACTGCATTTATTCCATCTTGCTTGGTGACATTGGTACTTACTTTATGCTTGATTACATCCTTCTTAATGACATTGGTACTTACATTATGCTTGATTCCATCTTGCTTAATGACATTGGTACTTGCATTATGTTTGATTCCATCTTGCTTAATGACATTGGTACTTACATAATGCTTGATTC
The DNA here is from genome assembly GCA_012932295.1 of Cyclina sinensis. Classification (NCBI taxonomy): domain Eukaryota; kingdom Metazoa; phylum Mollusca; class Bivalvia; order Venerida; family Veneridae; genus Cyclina; species Cyclina sinensis. The sequence goes on along the minus strand of JAAONU010000006.1, from coordinate 34,756,814 downwards.
CATCTTGCTTGATGACATTGGTACTTACATTATGCTTGATTCCAGCTTGCTTGATGACATTGGTACTTGCATTATGCTTGATTTCATCTTGCTTGATGACATAAGAACTTGCATAATGCTTGATTTCATCTTGCTTGATGACATAAGAACTTGCATTATGCTTGATTCCATGTTGCTTAATGACATTGGTACTTACATAATGCTTGATTCCATCTTGCTTGATGACATTGGTACTTACTTTATGCTTGATTCCATCTTGCTTGATGACATTGGTACTTACATTATGCTTGATTCCATCTTGCTTGATGACATTGGTACTTACATTATGCTTGATTCCATCTTGCTTGATGACATTGGTACTTACATTATGCTTGATTCCATCTTGCTTGATGACATTGGTACTTACATTATGCTTCATTCCATCTTGCTTGATGACATTGGTACTTGCATTATGCTTGATTTCATCTTGCTTGATGACATAAGAACTTGCATTATGCTTGATTCCATGTTGCTTAATGACTTTGGTACTTACATTATGCTTGATTCCATCTTGCTTGATGACATTGGTACTTGCATTATGCTTGATTCCATCTTGCTTGATGACATTGGTACTTACATTATGCTTGATTCCATCTTGTTTGATGACATTGGTTCTTGCAATATGCTTGATTTCATGTTGCTTGATGACATTGGTACTTACATTATGCTTGATTCCATGTTGCTTGATGACATTGTTACTTACATTATGCTTGATTCCAGCTTGCTTGATGACATTGGTACTTGCATTATGCTTGATTTCATCTTGCTTGATGACATAAGAACTTGCATTATGCTTGATTCCATGTTGCTTAATGACTTTGGTACTCACATTATGCTTGATTCCATCTTGCTTGATGACATTGGTACTTGCATTATGCTTGATTCTATCTTGCTTAATGACATTGGTACTTACATTATGCTTGATTCCATGTTGCTTGATGACATTGGTTCTTGCATTATGCTTGATTTCATGTTGCTTGATGACATTGGTACTTGCATTATGCTTAATTCCATGTTGCTTAATGACATTGGTACTTACATAATGCTTGATTCCATCTTGCTTGATGACATTGGTACTTACTTTATGCTTGATTCCATCTTGCTTGATGACATTGGTACTTACATTATGCTTGATTCCATCTTGCTTGATGACATTGGTACTTACATTATGCTTGATTCCATCTTGCTTGATGACATTGGTACTTACATTATGCTTGATTCCATCTTGCTTGATGACATTGGTACTTACATTATGCTTCATTCCATCTTGCTTGATGACATTGGTACTTGCATTATGCTTGATTTCATCTTGCTTGATGACATAAGAACTTGCATTATGCTTGATTCCATGTTGCTTAATGACTTTGGTACTTACATTATGCTTGATTCCATCTTGCTTGATGACATTGGTACTTGCATTATGCTTGATTCCATCTTGCTTGATGACATTGGTACTTACATTATGCTTGATTCCATCTTGTTTGATGACATTGGTTCTTGCAATATGCTTGATTTCATGTTGCTTGATGACATTGGTACTTACATTATGCTTGATTCCATGTTGCTTGATGACATTGGTACTTACATTATGCTTGATTCCAGCTTGCTTGATGACATTGGTACTTGCATTATGCTTGATTTCATCTTGCTTGATGACATAAGAACTTGCATTATGCTTGATTCCATGTTGCTTAATGACTTTGGTACTCACATTATGCTTGATTCCATCTTGCTTGATGACATTGGTACTTGCATTATGCTTGATTCTATCTTGCTTAATGACATTGGTACTTACATTATGCTTGATTCCATGTTGCTTGATGACATTGGTTCTTGCATTATGCTTGATTTCATGTTGCTTGATGACATTGGTACTTGCATTATACTTGATTCCATGTTGCTTGATGACATTGGTTCTTGCATTATGCTTGATTCCATGTTGCTTGATGACATTGGTACTTACATTATGCTTGATTCCATCTTGCTATATTTCATTTGAACCTGCGTTATGCTTAATTCTATCTTGCTTTGTACTATTTCATCGTTTTTTGTACTGTGTTGAAATAATCAAAATGTGATGTCATGTAGCTTAAAGTATCATCCATGCTCTGTTCAAACTATTTAGGGAAAAGTGCTTTTTGCATGTTGGTCATTTGGAGTTTTTTGTTTTGTTTATTTTCTTGTCGAGCGTTGTCATTAATCCAACTATTTAGCATCGTCAGAGCCTACGGTGCACATTCCATATAAACTACATTGTACCGTACTTATCAGGTATGATAAATAACCTGGGTTATGGGATGCTCAGGTAAAATAAACACTAAAGTAAATCGTTCTCAAGGTTGTAGCGTTTAAGGATATTCTATTTATGAATTGGTCGAAATTTTTGGTATGCAGTCAAAGTATTGAAATAAACATCACAACTTCGCAAAAATCTAGTCGCAAAATAGCGAGGCCATCCGGAAAATAACGGAATGTACCGACAAAGCGCCATCTGTTGTCATAATATGAACACAAATATTGCAGATCGCATTATGCTTACTGCTTAGTGCTTACCGTAAAGAGAATACTTTGATAATATTGGTATCGTTGTCATCCTCGTGTTCGGTGCGTAGTGTTTATGAAATCTTTTATATTTGTGTTGAATAAAAACTGTTCGATAGAATGCCGAACATATTGCGTTGTCAGTAAAGAAAGCTGCAGTTAAACATACAGCATATTGCCTATGTCGGAGAGGAACAATTGAAGTTGCAATGAGGTGATAGCGAATTCAGTTACCAAGCATGATGTTATTCAGCAAAATACAGGTTTCCAATGCCATACAGCAAGATGGAATAAAGTATTATGCAAGTTCTAATGTCACCAAGCAAGATGAAAAAAATGCAATAATTCTGTTCCATATTAATATTCATACCTGGATATTATGTACATCGTACAGCTGTGTGTATTTAGTATTTTGTTATAAAGCACAATAGAATATTTTTATGAAATTTTGCGCTATATAAATGCCATGTATTTGTATCTGTATATTTGAAAAAGTATAAAGGATGCTTACTTGTTTTCAGTATATACAAATGTAACAGTCATTCCGGCTGGAAGCTCGGGTATAAACATTCGACAAGAAAATGGTTACTGCTTTTTAAGTAAGTGGTTTTATTTCGGCATTTTCACACTAATAGGAAGTTGGCAGTAGCAGTACGCAGTAGCAGTTGGCAGTAGAAATTAAATCAAACGTGAAGTTGGCAGTAGCAGTAACAGCAGTAGCAGTAAATCAAAACGTGAAGTTGGCAGTAGCAGTAGCAGCAGTAGCAGTAAATCAAAACGTGAAGTTGGCAGTAGCAGTAACAGCAGTAGCAGTAAAACAACACGTGAAGTTGGCAGTAGCAGAAACAGCAGTAGCAGTAAAACAAAACGTGAAGTTGGCAGTAGCAGTAACAGCAGTAGCAGTAGGAAACTCTGAAAATCTGCGAGAGTGTTTGAAACAGTCACAGACCTGGAATCGAACCGGGATGGTCGCTAGATTGGCACCAAATTCCTGAAAGTTTGCAGTTATGTCAGAAACAGAAGCAGACCGTAACAATGGACACAGGAGGGTCCGTTAACATAAAAAATGACATTTTCTCGATTTTGGCACCAACATTCCTTGAAGTCTACGAGAGGGTCAGAAACAGTTGTAGACCGGTAAAATTGACCCGGGAGGCTGGCTACACCTTAAAATTGACATTTTTTTCCGATTGGCACCAAAATTCCTGAAAGTCTGTGAGAGTGTCAGAAACAGTCACAGACCGGTAAAATCGACTCGGGAGGGTGTCTAGACATCAAAATTGACAGTTTATCGAATGGTACCAAAATTCCTGAAAGTCTGCAAGAGTGTCAGAAACAGTCGCAGACCGGTAAAATCGACACGGGAGTGTCCCTAGACATTTAAAATGACATTTTTCCAATTGGCACCAAAATTCCTGAAAGTCTGCGAGAGTGTCAGAAACAGTCGCAGACCGGTAAAATCGACACGGGAGGGTCCCAAGACATTAAAAATGACATTTTCCCAATTGGCACCAAAATTCCTGAAAGTCTGCGAGAGTGTCAGAAACAGTCGCAGACCGGTAAAATCAACACCGGAGGGTCCCTAGACATTAAAAATTACATTTTCCCAATTGGCACCAAAATTCCTGAAAGTTTGCGAGAGTGTCAGAAACAGTCGCAGACCGGTTAAATCGACACGGGAGGGTTCCTAGACATAAAAAAAATGACATTTTCCCGATTGGCACCAAAATTCCTGAAAGTCTGCGAGAGTGTCAGAAACAGTCGCAGACCGGTAAAATTGACTTGGGAGGGTCCCTAGACCTAAAAAAGGCATTTTTCCGATTGGCACCAAAATTCATGAAAATTTGCAAGAGTGTCAGAAACAGTCGCAGGCCTACGCAGTAGACACGGGAGGGTCTATTGATGTTTAAACATGTTTTATTTTCATTGAAACCTTCAAGACTTTTAAGACTTTCTTACTGCTACTGCTGTTACTGCTGTTACTGCTACTGCCAACTTCACGTTTTGTTTACTGCTACTGCTGTTACTGCTACTGCCAACTTCACGTTTTGTTTACTGCTACTGCTGTTACTGCTACTGCCAGCTTCACGTTTTGTTTTACTGCTACTGCTCGTACTGCTACTGCCAGCTTCACGTTTTGATTTACTGCTACTGCTGTTACTGCTACTGCCAACTTCACGTTTTGATTTACTGCTACTGCTGTTACTGCTACTGCCAACTTCACGTTTTGTTTTACTGCTACTGCTGTTACTGCTACTGCCAACTTCACTTTTGTTTACTGCTACTGCTCGTACTGCTACTGCCAACTTCACGTTTTGTTTACTGCTACTGCTAGTACTGCTACTGCCAACTTCACGTTTTGTTTACTGCTACTGCTCGTACTGCTACTGCCAACTTCACGTTTTGATTTACTGCTACTGCTCTTACTGCTACTGCCAACTTCACGTTTTTGTTTACTGCTACTGCTGTTACGGCTACTGCCAACTTCACGTTTTTATTCACTGCTACTGCTGTTACTGCTACTGCCAACTTCACGTTTTGAGTTACTGCTACTGCTGTTACTGCTACTGCCATCTTCACGTTTTGTTTTACTGCAACTGCTGTTACTGCTACTGCCAACTTCACGTTTTGATTTACTGCTACTGCTGTTACTGCTACTGCCAACTTCACGTTTTGTTTTACTGCTACTGATTTACTGCTACTGCTGTTACTGCTACTGCCAACTTCACGTTTTGATTTACTGCTACTGCTGTTTCTGCTACTGCCAGCTTCACGTTTTTCTACTGCTGCGTACTGCTACTGCTCACTTCCTATACATCATTTTCACCATTGTCACATTCCTGAATTTGGGTACTTTCTGATAAGTTGTTTTCCCGTCTTTTAATCTTTAGACATCGTTATTATACCTGTTTAAATCCGTAACTTTTTAGGTAAGAAGATAAATATTATACGTATCAAAAGCTTTATTTCTTTCATAGACTGCGTACAACATATTCGAGAGACACGTCTATAACGCCTGTGGTAGCACTTAGACGCAATAGTTCGGTTTCACGTCTCATCTAAAAGAACTTCACTAGTGCTAGTGCAGGAGGCGTGGATCGAGCTTGTGAGCTCTGGATGACAAGACCTGAGCGTTACCATTGATCTACTCATGGTTTATCTATACTTCACGACAGTTAGTATGTCAGTTTACAACAACAAGAAAATATAGTTCAATGACACTTAAGAATATCTTTTTAAATTAAACATGTATTTATGTTAAAATAACAGGTCTACTTGTGAACGGGAAAAGAATACTGAACAGATATATGGAGAAGGAGGCATCAGCCGTGTTTAATTTGAATGGTATACAATTCCGTTACTCCAGTAAACCTGAGACAATTGAAATCCCTGAATCCATTTCACAAGATCTTGTTCTTCAGGTAAGCGTTTCTACAGGTAATATCTCAAGGTATTCGGAAATAAGAAAATCTGTAAAATTTAATTTAACGCAAAAAGTTGTTCAGAGAAGAAATAATTGTGGTCTGTTACTCTTCATAAACCAATAAAGGAAATGCAAATTTAAGAGGTTCTTTTATTGGACGATTATTAATTGAAACAGCAGATTTTCACTCATACACTTCAAATATTTAAGAAATAAAATCTGACAGTGTGCTGTGACAGTGTTATTAGCTCAGAACGTTACTGGCATATAACGATAATAACCAAGGAGAACGAACAACTCAGCAATGCTTTAAATGTAACAGTTCTAAACGCAAACAATGTTTACAATGTACAACAGGTAGCAACTTTAGTCATCTTATTTGCAGGTGTTTAGAGAGTGGGACTTCCGAAAATATGAACATGTCTCCCCTGATATTTCTTATACATACCACGTACCTGACCCCAAAGTGCCACAGACATATGCCTGGGCTGAGATGCCAAACCAGGAATGTTCAAAGTCTTGTGGAACAGGTATTGTGAAAATTCTCATGATATCTTTAGGTCACACATCAATGTTTCTGCTGATTAGAATACATGTATTTAAATGATGTTGCATCGTTTATTCTTTGTTCTACGACAAAGGCAGTCACGTCGTATTTCTAAAAGATTATGTAAGAATTGTCAATTATGTATACTGGAACCTTTTCAGTCCATCCCATTGTCCAATGAATAACTTGGCTAGATAAAAAAATAAAGACCATATTCAACAGGTACTGAGGGTTTCGTGAATTTTGACTGACTTAGCATCATGGTATGTAGAATAATGATTTATTTCTTCATTATTTGTTTAAAGTTCATGGACAGTGTCAAGTTTTTACTGTGCCTGATCATGTTATTCACCCAAGTCGCCATTAATCTTTTGTAACCATTTTTTTCTTTTTTGAATCAACTGTTGTCGCACAATCATGACAATGTATATTTCCAGGTGTGAGTACAAAGATTGTGAAATGTATGAGTGTGACAGGACAATTCGTTGACGACTTCCATTGTGATTTGAAAGTAAAGCCCAAGTTGCTGGGTACATTATGTAATACACAACCGTGTCCATCCAGGTTCATTTACCAGATTTATATTAATACAATAACCTGACAATTAAAAAACCTAAACCATGAATCTTTATATGCTTATGTTGTAAGCTCAACATCGTATTATCGGCATTGTCCTCTCTTGCCAAAAGTAATTCTGTACAAACTGTTTGCGCTTATACAAGGGACTGTTTATTTATTACCTAACGCTCTATATAACTTGTAAGTCGTTATTTTTGCCTGTTTCCAGGCATTTTTCCATCTTTCAAGTACACTAGCAACAGTTTATTCAGGTCCGGCCAACAGGATGTTATAAAGTGAAAGTTACTAAAATTGAATACATGTACGTTTTTCAAAGACCCTGACGGCGCTTTACGTTCATTTAATTCCATTTCGTATTTTTATTGTACCCGAGTTTGGTGTCGGATCTGTACAGGCTTTTAGCCTAAACAAACCAAGCGTTTACATACGATGATCAGTCATCAGCCGACAGCTGGTGAAACAAATCTTGAATCTTGAAGAAATTTTAAAGCAATTACTAAAAAATGTGTAGTGTTAATATTTGATACCAAAAACTTCAAGAGTTTAACTGAAAGTCTTAAAAAGTGATAGCGGATGTGTTATTTTGCCAGATGGATATAACTTGGGAATAGTAACCTAAAAAATTATCAGTTAAAAGCGTTGATTAAATGTAAAAAATGGGGCAGTAGAACAACTTTATCGTGTAAATCTAAAGATTTTAAACATAGTTTTTGAGTTAGTTAAATTGTATAGAATATTAGGTATTTAAACAGTTATATAAAGCATAAGGTAATAAAACAGTTATTTCATGTGTGATTGGGGAACAGTCAAAACTATTGTCCCGAGGTGTCAGGGAAGACATTCGAACTGTTGCCCGAGGCCGTTCCCCAAACACATGAAATAACTGTATAATGTTTACTGTTGCTTAATATGTTTTGAATCATATAAGTAGTGCGACCAATCAGTGTACGAAAGACACCACTTTTACCATGGCAACTTAAAATAATTTAAACTGTACTGTTTTAAATAAAAATATATTCGGAAATTAAGAAATTTGACCTTTTTGCAGTTGGAAGACTTCAGCATGGGAAAATTGCTCTGTGCCTTGTGGTGAGGGAACAAAATTACGAAATGTAACATGTGCTCTTCATGTAAATGGCAAAGATCAGGTTTGTTAGATCAAAGTAAATGTAAAAACAGTCACATGTGTTCGTCAGGTAAATGGGAAAGATCAGGTTTGTTAGTTCATAGTAAATGTACAAGCAGTGACATGTGTTCGTCATGTAAATAGGAAAGATCAGGTTTGTTAGATCATAGTAAATGTACAAGCAGTGACAAGTACTCGTCATGTAAATGGGGAAGATCAGGTTTGTTAGATCAAGGTAAATGTACAAGCAGTGACAATGTTACTCGTCATGTAAATGGGAAAGATCAAGTTTGTTACATCAAATTAAATGTAAAAACAGTAACATGTACTCGTCATGTAAATGGGAAAGATCAGGTTTGTTAGATCAAAGTTATTGTACAAACAGAAACATGTACTCGTCATGTAAATGAGAAAGATAAGTTTTTAGATCAAAGTAAATGTACAAACAGTTGCATGTACTCGTCATGTAAATGTGAAAGATCAAGTTTGTTAGATCAAAGTAAATGTACAAACAGTAACATGTGTTCGTCACGTAAATGGCAAAGATCAGGTTTGTTAGATCAAAGTAAATGTACAAACAGTAACATGTGTTCGTCACGTAAATGGCAAAGATCAGGTTTGTTAGATCAAAGTAAATGTACAAACAGTCACATGTGTTCGTCAAGTAAATGGCAAAGATCAGGTTTGTTAGATCAAAGTAAATGTACAAACAGTCACATGTGTTCGTCACGTAAATGGCAAAGATAAAGTAAAATAGATCAAAGTAAGTGTACAAACAGTCACATGTGTTCGTCACGTAAGTGGCTAAAATCAGGCTTGTTAGATCAAAGTAAATGTACAAACAATCACATGTGTCGTCATGTAAATGGCAAAGACCAGGTTTGTTAGATCAAAGTAAATGTACAAACAGTAACATGTACTCGTCATGTAAATGGGAAAGATCATTTTTTTTAGATCAAAGTAAATGTTCAAGCGGTAACATGTTACTCCTCATCTAAAGGGGGAAGGTCAGGTTTGTTTGATCAAAGTAGATGTACAAGCAGAAACATGTGTTCGTCACGTAAATGGCAAAGACTTGGCTTGTTAGATCAAATTAAATGTACAAATAGTCACATGTGTTCGTCATGTAAATGGCAAAGACCAGGCTTGTTATATCAAAGTAAATGTACAAACAGTCACATGTGTACGTTATGTAAATGGCAGACATCAGGTTTGTTAGATCAAAGTTAATTTACAAACAGTAATATGTGTTCGTCATGTAAATGGCTAAGATCAGTTTTGTTAGATCAAAGTAATTGTACAAACAGTAACATGTGTTCGTCATGAAAATGGAAAAGATTAGGTTTGTTAGTTCAAAGAAATTGTACAAACAGTAGCATGTGTTCGTCATGTTAATGGGAAAGATCAGGTTTGTTAGAACAAAGTAAATGTACAAACAGTATCATGCACTCGTCATGTAAATGGGAAAGATCAGGTTTGTTAGATCAAAGTAAATGTACAAACAGTCACATTTATACGTTAGTAAATTGCAAAGGTCAGGTTTGTAAGATCAAAGTAAATGTACAAACAGTAACAGGTATACGTCATGTAAATGGCAAATATCAGGTTTGTAAGATCAATGTAAATGTACAAACAGTAACATGTATACGTCATGTAAATGGCAAAGATCAGGTTTGTTAGATCAAAGTAAATATACAAACAGTAACATGTATACGTCATGTAAATGGTAAAGATCAGGTTTGTTAGATCAAAGTAAATGTACAAACAATAACATGTATACGTCATGTAAATGGCAAAGATCAGGTTTGTTAGATCAAAGTAAATGTACAAACAGTAACATGTACTCGTCATGTAAATGGCAAAGATCAGGTTTGTTATATCAAAGTAAATGTACAAACAATAACATGTATACGTCATGTAAATGGCAAAGATCAGGTTTGTTAGATCAAAGTAAATGTGCAAACAATAACATGTATACGTCATGTAAATGGCAAAGATCAGGTTTGTTAGATCAAAGTAAATGTACAAACAATAACATGTATATGTCATGTAAATGGCAAAGATCAGGTTTGTTAGATCAAAGTAAGTGTACAAAAGTCACATATGTTCGTCATGTAAATGGCAAAGATCAGGTTTGTTAGATCAAATTAAATGTACAAACAGTCACTTTTGTTGATTATTTCTCTTGTTGATTAATTTCATGCCTTCAGGATAGAACACAAGATTATGTTTAAGTTGTTTCGGAACATAATTAAGTTTTAGACATGAGTAGGAACTTTTGTTTCTGAAATATGAGGAATATAACTGCACACTGACAGAGAATAAAGCAAAAACATAAAATTTACAAACTGAAAGGCTAAATATTCATTTTTACAATTCAGCGTTTATACCGCTATTTAAAGTAATAACAATTTGTACAAACCTTATTGATTGTTGAATTTCCACTTCTAACATGGCACATGTATATGTTTTACATTGAAAGACTGTTCCATCTGCTAGATGTAAAGACTTAACGAAGCCCAGTACCACGTCCAGGTGTAACAACTTGTGTCATTGGAGAGTCGGTAATTGGTCACAGGTATGGAAAAATCTTAACAATTTTTTAGCACTGAAGTGCTAGTGAAGGTCATTTATGTGTGTGTGTGGGGGGGGGGGGTGGCTGGGGGGATCACTAAGATTTACTTTTGTCCGTGCGTTAGTACGAAAGTTTCTGTCGCACGTGCCTCCTTAAGTATTTGAAATAAAATCATGAAACTTGCATGAATGTTTGCCATGATGAGTTATTGTGCACCTATATTTTTTTTTTGCTGCTCGTTCTAGTATGTTCTTAGTTTCGGCCTTTGAAATAGGAAAAAATTGGTATTGTAAAGTTTGTCGCACCTAACTCCTTAAGTATTTGAACTTAAATTATGAAACCTTCCATGAATGTTTATTATGATAGGTTGTTTGGCATCTGGGACTTGTTTGCATCGCATCGCAATATGACATCAGATTCAGCCTTTGAAATAGTAAAAATGGTCACGTGTAGCTCCTTAAGTATTTGAAATGAATTTATATAACCTTCTGTTAATGTTAGATATGATGAGTTGTTGTGCACCTATGGTTTTGTTTGGTGCTCGTTCCAGTATGTCCTCAGTTTCGGCCTTTGAAATAGTAAAAATGGGCACTTTAAAGTTTGTGTCGCGCATAGCTCCTAAAGTATTTAAAATGAAATTATGAAACCTTCCAATAATGTTTGCCATGATGAGATGTTGTGCACCCAGGGTTTTTCGCAGCTCGTCCCAGTATGACCACAGTTTTGACGCTTTCAGTAGTAAAAATTGGCATGGTAAAATCTTAGATATGAGTTCAATGGTTATGTCCCCGCTTATACAGCAAATAACATTTGCTTTTATCTGTTTGCCTGTGATTCTGTCTGTTTGTACGTTCTTTCTGGCAAAGGCACAAGGTGGGTACACCTGTCTCTTGTGAACATATTTCTAGTTTTATGATACACATGAATATGCATTTATTCACCCACAGCTATGAGCTTAAAACAAAAGTATGCTGTACCCAGGGTGGCCATAACACGTGGTATATGATGTCATTTAGGCTGTCTGTTTATTTCTACACCAACATATAGGGGGCATAGTGCATGCCAAGCTGAAAATTGTGTCCTACACATTGGCCTTGTTAATTCTTTTGCCAGATATACAGTTTTTCTGAACATTCAGGAAATAAAGAGTTCGTAACAATATGATTGCTTTCGCGAAAAGTGCATCAGTTTTCCCGAATCTTATAGAATTCTGTACATCTGACGAAAGAATCACCAGGGCCAATGTGTAGGACATAATTTTCTGCTTCGCATGCGCTATATATCATTAAAATTCACTGCGAAAAATATGTAGATATACGGGAGTGTACAGAATTCCGTATATCATTCATATACGGGTAAAAATACGGAAAACATAAAATACGGAGGTGTACAGTGTCGTATATTCAGCAAATCCGTATATGGCCAAAATACAGTGTTCTGTATACTTACAAAATACGGAAAACTAGATATACGATGTCCGTATTTTTCTTAAATACGGGAACGTCATAATAAGTCCGTATATTACTAAAATTCGGTATCTCGTATTCTTACAAATACGTGAATCTAAAAAGACTGCATATTCATGAACAGTCGTATACTGCTAAGCTACATATTTCCCTTTATTTGAAAGTTCAGAAAACAAGAATCAATGTACTTTTCGTATATACTGAAATGCGGGTGTCAGTATACTGCTCAAATCTGGTGTTCTATTATTTGTAAATAATGGAACCCATTATGTGTCTAAAACACGATAGTTTTTCTAAATGTTACTCGAATGCGGCATTCCGTATGCTTAAAAATTTGGAAATATGTAAAATGGTTCGGAGGTCATTTTTTTCAAAAAGGAAGATCTCTAGAAAACTACTGATTGAGAAGTCAACAAAAAAAATGTATCTGTAAACTGGAAAAAGTAATAATTATTATATTTGATTATTTAGATTATAATTTAATAAGACGGGCATATCAAATCAAGATAGTCTCCCTGTATTCTCGGAAATACGGGAGTCAGTATACTGCTCAAATAAGGGTTTCTGTATATTTACTAATACGAGAAACTTGAAATACTATTCAGTATATTCCTAAAATACGGGATTGTGCTTGCAAGTCCGTATATTACTCGATTACGGCATTCCGTATATTTGAAAAATTCAAAAATAATATCGGTCATAGTTATACAGTTACAGTTAAATAGAGTTATAATGACTAGTTGAAACTAAGGATCTTTATATAGCAAAATGTTTTCTTTTTGTAATAACGTTTTTCCTTTTTTTTCTTTCTTTGTCAAAACTAAATTCCACTCTTGATTTTATGCCGGATATAGATCATAATCCGATGCTGGCGTCTCAAACTTGAAAACGAAATTAAAATGTATCTTCTTCTTTCTTTCTATTTCACGAAAACATACTGTCACTTTAGACTATCAATACATAAAAATCAGTAAAGAAAGTGTCCTTAACATGAGGTCATGTGTAATGTTTGTGATACGGTCCAAGTGATGCGAACTTAGCTGGGACAGAATACCAGACTCATCACCATTATAACAAAACACAATTATTATTAACCACTTGGACATTTATTAAGTTATCGTAGAATCACTCCCTGGTGTTGAACTCACAACGAGTGTCCTTTATATTGATAATAAAAATAAGCTACAGGTTGTATAATTAAAATTTCTTCATATGCGTTATAGTCAATATTTTCAATTATTAAATGACAAATGAAAAAAGTTAAGTAATCCTAACGGGTTACTCTGTGTTTGGGGTTCACAGATATTAATTTCGATTAATAACGTCCCACATTCATTTCTCATTTAATAATTCACTGTCAGTTGGACGGTACATTTTCCATTCCATTCACTTGAAATAGTCATCCGTGCATTCAACGCAAGTGCAAAGAGTAACAGTACGATCTGGTTCTCTACCCCTGGTGGTTCTTTGCCCCTGGTTCTTTAGCCCTGGTTCTTTGTCCCTGGTTCTCCCCCCCTCCCCCGTTTATACCTACTAATAATGTTACTCGCGACCACGTGCTATGTCCACCTTATGTATCAATATACGGTACGTAATGTTTAGATTTTTAAATAACGTGTTTTCATTACAATCTCACGTAGTTACAACATGCTTGGCTAATATTGCAATGTTGTATTTCTCTCCAACATCCAAAGCCTGCGGATGATTACATAAAAGAGTCGTTAACCGTTTTAACCATTTAATGAATCTCGTTCAGCTATAGTCTTAAAATTTACTACACTTGAAAACTTCAGTCATATGATATGAAAACGCAAAGTGAAATATACTCATTACTGTAGAAACGTATACATTTCTCAAAACAGGCACGGCTTTATATTTCTTTAGAACAGTGTAAGGAACTTAAACATTGGACCGCTTTATGCAGTCGGCTTCTGTTTTACCTTGAAACACATATCTCACAAACTTCCTAATACAGTGTTCTAGGTCATGTGGGGAAGGCTACAGAGTACGTAACGTCTCGTGTTTCCAAAGTTATGGCTCTGACGTAGACAATAAGTTTTGTGAGCAAGACAACCGACCTGTTGATACAACAAGATGCAGTCATGGTCCATGTTATGGTAAGATAGCTGTGCTCAACAACCGCTGTCTTTTTTCTATTTTCTGATAGGTAACCGCTAAGGTATACACGGTAATTAAAACTCTTGACACATTTCGATAAGTAACCGTTACGGTATAATTAAGACTCGTCATATATCAACTATTGTGATAGGGACACAGGTGTAAAGTCCGAGTAAGAAGCATGGTTCTCTTATTTCTCCTACCTTTTTTATGCAGCCATTTTACAGACGCATAAGTAATTACGCACCTTTGTAAACTGAAAACAGTTGAACGTGTATCTGTGAGCCTAAGTCTTTGATTGGTCTTAAAATCTTGAACAAATTAGTATAAATGTATTCAGAACTTGACAATGATAAAGTACTTGATATATATGTGGTTCTAAAACCATCAAGTTAGATTTCCAGTTTTAGCAGAAATTGCTTCGACACACATATGACAAGTAGAAATACTGATAGTTTGTTAAGAGGCGACACAAATCCACTTGCAGTTGGTAGTTTTATGTCAGTGCTTAAGATAAAAAGTTGCAATATTTGTACAAACTGACACCATCACAGTAAACGAAGTCTTGTAATCGGATGTAATGGTGTCATTGAAAATACTGTAGAAACATAAACACTGTACTGGTGTACCTATTTCAAATAGTTCTTGATGGAACGTGTGTGGACAAAAGGCAAGATTGTAAGAAGTACTATGATTACACAGCCAAGGCTTGTGATAGCTCCTACAGGATGTGGATGATGACAAACTGCCTGGCAACGTGTGGAGTTTGTGGTGAGTAGCTCTCTAGATGTTATTGAGGAATTTATTCTGTAGCGGTATAGTGTCGGACTCCTACCCGTTTGAGAGCCATAGGGACAAAGAATCTTTTCTCCAAGGGTATGTAATATTGTCAGACGCCTGTCTGCTAGAGAAATGTTAGTCAGAAAGAATATTTTCAGTAGGGGTATATTGTCGGACGCCTGTTCGCTAGAGAGCCGTAAGTCACAAAGAATCTTTTCTTTTATAGGGTAGATTGTCGGTCTACTATCTTTAAGGGAGCCTTAAGTCACGAGAAATCTTATCTCGCTTCTGCATATTAGAGTTACATCTGTATTTTGATGTAATAGAATCACATACATGTACAATGGATATTTGTGAAACTAGTTGAATGTTATTCATTTTTTCTACATATTGCAATTTTTAAACCATATGAAATTCTGTCACATAACTATTTGCGGGATATCATCTGTATCTGAGTTAGCGACATATTCATATTCATGGTCATTTTACGACCATTCGTCTAGAAAAAAAATCAATTTTGTTAAAAAAAAATTCTTGCATCACATAAGTTACTTAGAAGACTTGGTTTTGTAAACAAATGACACGATGAAATATGACCGAAGCAATGCTAAAAGCATAGAGGTTCCCCACCCGACAGTTCTTTCAGTGCTTTGATATTTTAACATAAGAAGTGATATTTAAAATACATTTACTATATAACATTATTCAGGTAAAATAAAGAACATTTAGTGTTCACCTTTATTATAAAAGATGTTGTACCGTTTGTTTAGCCAATGGTTCATGTGTCGACGAGGCTGTGTGTCAGAAAGTAGATCCGACCGCGAATGCCTGTTATACCCATGCACTATGGATGAAAACGCATTGTCCCAAAACGTGCAATATTTGTCAAGGTAAGTTTTTATAGCTGTGTTTGAAAGAGCAATTATAATGAGTTTATATTGTTTGTGTAGCTGGTCCATACATTAAAGGAAAATATTCTAAAGTCGTATTCATTTCTTTGCCTCGATAGACATAGGCAGCTGTTTTATATGAAAGAATTGATGACCATGTGTTGAAGGTTCTTAATTTTATCTATCAGCTAATTTACCTACAACATTTCGGTGTATTGGTTGTCGATTTGTTTTATCTATCAGCTAATTTACCTACAACATTTCGGTGTATTGGTTGTCGATTTGTTTTATCTATCAGCTAATTTACCTACAACATTTCGGTGTATTGGTTGTCGATTTGTTTTATCTATCAGCTAATTTACCTACAACATTTCGGTGTATTCGTTGTCGATTTGTTTGTTTCTTTCGTTACAAATCTTTATATTACTTACTTACACAGTGTTTGGAACCAGTTTGCCATAATGATCTTACTTACACAGTGTTTGGAACCAGTTTGCCATAATGATCTTACTTACACAGTGTTTGGAACCAGTTTGCCATAATGATCTCGAGAAAATTTACTTTTATTTTCTATGTCACCTCTGTCTGCCTTATTGAAACACAGTACATGAAGCTTAAATACGATTTTCGTTAATTTAAGAAATATTCCATTGGAAATCTAAATAAATTCTTTTCATTTCTTTCAGATTGTGTTGACTGCTCAAAACACGATCCAAAATTCTGCAAAGACAGCAGGTATGAGACATACATGAGACAAAACTGCGCCAAATACTGTAAATTTTGTTAGGAACTATCGAACTCAAACCTTCTGATGTATCAGTGCGTGTATATAGGATATGACGTCACCTAATGGTTTATTCTGACAAAATACTATGTGTTTACTATGAAGTTACTATAGGAAATTTTCTTGCAAATAAAAATAGTACTTTTTGGTTTGTTATTTGCTTTTTTAAAGTGTATATGCGTTCTGGAAATAGACAGTTATTAAGATCCAGATCCTGGCTTCGATCCCAGTAGGGTAAAGGTTCTTCAGTCACTTTCCACATTGCCCACTTTCGACGCGGTTTTCAGCGAGCGGGACTAGTGTAAGTTGCAAGAACTTGTTACGCAGTCAATGTAAAATAAACAGGTCCCATCTAAAGTTTTCAGTCATACACCATCATTGGAAGTTACTGTAAAGGAAGCACAATTTGTCAGTAAAACATTGACTTGTTTTAGGTATTTCTAAAGGAGTATTCAATTACTTTGCACTTGCGTTTAAAGTAAAAATAGATTTTGCTAACCACGAAGTTAAACAATACGGAAAAGTAAAACAAGCTCAAGTTGAGACGACTCATCCTCCAAATGTTACTGTAAGTACATGCTATAACCCCATTAGTCTGTCTGTCTGTATGCCTGTCTCTTGATCAGTGCTATAGTTGTATCAATGTCAGTATTGAGTTCTAATAAAGAAACTATCTCGCCTTCAACTGTTAGCAGCTCTATCAGTTTAGAAAAGCAACGTTATTTACTCCCTTACTTTTTATTAACAAACTAGGCATATTTTAATTTAAATTACTAACGCAATAGCAATCAGTGATACGGCAAAAGCATCTGTCTGTATGCAAAAGCATTTGTCTGTATGCAAAATAGACAAAATCTTTTCTGCCGCATGCTTTTGCAGATGTCTCTAAATTGTTTGATTGGTAAAGTGTATATAATTATATACTTATATACATTCATGAATATTATTATTATTACATTTACAACAAATTTAAATTTAAAAAAAGCAACAACAATACAAAGGTACGGATGTAACATCTTCAGACAAGTATAACAGTCGTGCATATAAACATTTTTTCAACAAAATCTGATTGAGATTTATGGTAAGTTGATAAACAAGTTTTGAAAGAACAAGGTTACACACTGAAATATCTCTGCAATCCCTCCTAACAATTTTTTTTCCGCAGATATATCTAACTTTAAAGCTGCTTTATAGATCAGTAACATTTGCCGCCGGAAACAAGGAAATAATTCAGAGTGAATATTTATGCTTATTTAATGCTCAAAAGGGTTAACCCTAACCCCAACACTGCGCAATGTAAGTTACGTGACACAATTTTTGCGTGAAAATCGTTATTTTTCTATGATGACGACCAGTGGTACTTACAAACATGATGCGCTATTATAGTGTATGATGCAAAAACTCTGTTTCTAAGTCAGATTTTATATAGATTCATTGTTACCTAACTGTCTATGTGAAAAAATATCAGTATTACTTATTATCGATCAGAGGTTTTGTTTGTGAACAGAAGTTATAACGGCATGGTACAACTCAATTAACACATGCAGAGTTCCAGTGCGATTTTCACAAACGACAAATCCCAATTTAAAGCTTTAACAGATCATTAAGGAAGACATTGAACTGTTCAAATACACCATTACAAAGAACAACATGATTTTGACTAATTTTAATGTGGCTGATTAAAACTACGGAGAGGAAATTTAATGCCTACTCTCTATAGCTTTTTATATGTACGTATATCACGTTAGATAGCTTCAAGTATGCCATATAACAGATGTTCACGTATTGATCCATAGTGACACGGAGATCAAAACTATGGAACGTCAATGTTGTCTTTTGCAATGGTCCTGCACTGGCCTTTATAAACCAATACTTGTCACATGCTAATTTTCTATTCGGAAATAAAGATTTGAACTGCTTTTATAGAACTTATAAGCATGTACACCGTTGGAGTCTTTTGATGTGTTTTATGTCATTGAAACGTATACTACTGTAATCAATACGACACGTTTTTAATCATAAAAGACGACGTTGCTTTACCATACTAACAATGTAAATTGTAATAAGAACGTGTAAAATGCATATTCTCTACAGTTATTATTATTAAATAGATCATTTTAGGAAAAGGCCGGAGTACGGTATACATTATCAACGATGTCAGGTAAACAAAATTCTATATGCTAACAATAAGTTTGATTTTTCTATGTTAGTGTACATGTTTTGATATAAAGGTCTGTTTTCAACAATATGTGTTTTTGTGAAATGAGAAATCCATTTGACCTTGATATCTAGGAACGATCAGTACTAGACATATCTTCTGTAGGGATAAAAGCTTCCGTCTTGGAATCAGTGAGTGGTTCCATGTCAACCTTACCGCTACTGATCATGAACCGTTCACTAGACACCACTTCTAATTCAGGACATTACGTTTGCAAATTTAACTAAAATGGAATTACAACTTTAGTCTAATATCAAAGAAACATAGAGAGAAATGGATACATTGAAATTGCATCTGTAAAGAGATCTGGGATAAAACCGAAATCATACTCTTTCTCGCCATAACACTTAAAACGTAGAAAATGAATTATAGTGTCTACATATTATGATACTTTTAATTAACTCATTTAAAACAAGAATTGATATATCAATTAAATTTATATTAAAAAAAATCTTATGAAAATTTCAAGAACGTTTGTAGCTGAAAAATATCTGAAATAAAAAACTAGATCAGGTTTTTTTTCTGTTATGTTGCTTGCAGGTTTGATAAAACCTAAACAATATGACTGGAAAGATACAAACCTGGCTCTGTTTGGATCCGATACTGAAAAGGATATCAAAAGTAAGCCGCTTATGATGGTTGTGATTTAAATTTAAATAACATAAGTAGATTCCACATTTAAGGTATTGACAAGACGTTTGACAAAAAAGAGAAAAAAAATGTGTATATTTTATGTTTTTTAAAATTGATAGTTTTCTGCGACGTTTCTCGTTTACGCATGATTTGTCAGAGAATAAAATGGTTACATGTGATGCATTTTAGTTATAAGTCAAAATAGTTTTCTTCTGATTTTATGATTATATTTATTTGTAAACTTAAGCATTTTATATCCTTTTCAATGTCAGTTACATAATAGTCTAAATCGAAAATAGGTTTCATTCGATTGTTGTAAAAAATACGACCTGTATATTTGATCATAACAGTAGGTAGTAAACTTAGCTAAAATATAACGTGCTTTCGTTCTGTTTTAAATATGTCAATTGGTCATATTCCGAATACCACACTTTCGGCACGGTTACTTGTTCGAACACAGAAAGCAGTCGCCGAGTTGGATTTATATGTTGCAAGAACTTGGTTTCCGACAGAAGTAAAATAGTCTAAACTAACATAAGCATAAACATGTATATATTGTGCTCTTTCTTTGCCAAGAGGTGTCAGGGCAAACAGAACCAGCGTGGAAAAATGCAGGAAAGAAACCTGGGTTACAAATATGGCGTATTGTCGTAAGTGATGTTCATGCTTTAAACTTTTATCCACTAAGATATTTGTGCTTTCAGTTTCCTTTGATAATCTTGTAGAAGTGAGCATCAGTCACAGTATAGAATGTAAACACGGGATAACGTATGCTGATGAAAGCTAACAGTTATAGTACCAGGCAGACTTTTATAATCTTGTAGAAGTGAGCATCAGTCACAGTATAGAATGTAAACACGGGATAACGTATGCTGATGAAAGCTAACAGTTATAGTACCAGGCAGACTTTCATAATCTTGTAGAAGTGAGCATCAGTCACAGTATAGAATGTAAACACGGGATAACGTATGCTGATGAAAGCTTACAGTTATAGTACCAGGCAGACTTTTATAATCTTGTAGAAGTGAGCATCAGTCACAGTATAGAATGTAAACACGGGATAACGTATGCTGATGAAAGCTAACAGTTATAGTACCAGGCAGACTTTAAACATTGTTAAATGCGCAACAATAAAGCTGTCAATACAATGATCAAAGCCCACGCACACCATGTTTTAACTGACACTTTAATTTTAAGTCATTCATATAGAAAATATTGTTACAACAGGGAAACATCTGTTGCTGTAACTGACACAATCTCAACCATCTAATGACAATACAACCTGTTCATGACAATCTGTTGGCGTATTTTCAGAAATTTAAAGTTACTCACTGGCCTGAACCGGATTATGGTAAATTCTATGACGGCGACTCCTACATCATACTTAATGTAAGTATCACATTCTTAATGCTAGTATATCTTATTTTCAGTGTATCATACTTAACGTAATTATATCATACTTAATGAAAGTATATCGTGCTAAATGTAAGCATTTCAAGCTTAATGTAAGAATATCATACTTCATGCGAGTATATCAACATTCATGTAAGCATATCAAACTAAATGTAAGAATATCAAACTTAATGTGAGTATATCAACATTCATATTCATATGTTAGTATATCATGCTTCATGTCAGTATATCAAAATTTATGTAAGTGTATCATACTTGATGTAAGTATACCCTACTTCATGCTAGTGTGTCATAATTAATGTAAGAATATCATACTCAGAAAATAGATTTAAAGTGTGAGTGATTTACCGTCGAATATATCACTGTTTCGAGTTCAGATGTATAGTAGTTTAATTACGAAGGCCGCGGGCCTGAGTGATTAAATAATTACGCATCTGCAGGCCTTTTCACAAAAAATCTTTATCTTAAGATTTTGACTTACGATAGTCGTAAGTGAAATCTTAAGTCATTTTTACAAAACCAATCGTAAGTTAATTTTTTTATCTTATGACAATTCTTATTCAAGATAAAACTTACGATACATTTTATTATAAGTGTAAAATTTTACACTAACGAACGGGTAACATCAATCGTAAAGTTACGACAGATCTTACATTTAAGATTTTCTTACGATTTTTTTGTGAAAAGGATATTTATCGTAAAATTTCACTTATGATAAAATCTATTTCCATTCTAACACGAATGTATATTTTAAGGGGCGCAAGTATGTGCACTTAATACTTAATGTTAGTACAAAATAATGTTAGTGTATCGTACTTAATGTAAGTACATCATACTTAATGTTAGTGTATCATACTTAATGTAAGTAGATAATACTTAATGTTAGTGTATCGTACTTTTTGTTAGCATATCATACGCAATGTTAGTGTATCGTACTTAATGTAAGTAGATAATTCTTAATGTTAGTGTATCGTACTTATTGTAAGTACATCATACTTAATGTTAGTGTTTTATACTTAATGTAAGTATATTATACTAAATGTGAGTGTATCATACTTAATGTAAGCATAAAAGACTTTATGTTAGTATATCATACTTAATGTTAGTGTATGATACTTAATGTAAGCATTAAATACTTTATGTTAGCATACCATAGGTAATGTTAGTGTATCGTACTTAATGTAAGTACATCATACTTGTTGTTAGTGTATCGTACTTTGTGTTACTATATAATACTTTATGTCAGTATATCATACTTTATGTTAGTGTATCGTACTTAATGTAAGTACATCATACTTAATGTTAGTGTATGATACTTAATTTAAGTACATCATACTTAATGTTAGTTGTCGTTCTCAATGTAAGTACATTATACTTGATGTTAGTGTATCGTACTTTATGTAACTGTGTAATACTTTATGTCAGTATATCATACTTGATGTTAGTGTATCGTACTTAATGTAAGTACATCATACTTGATGTTATTGTTTCGTACTTTATGTAACTATATAATACTTTATGTCAGTATATCATACGTAATGTTAGTGTATCGTACTTAATGTAAGTACATAATACTTAATGTTATTGTTTCGTACTTTATGTAACTATATCATACTTTATGTCAGTATATCATACTTGATGTTAGTGTATCGTACTTTATGTAAGTACATTATACTTAATGTTAGTGTATCGTACTTTATGTAACTATATAATACTTTATGTCAGTATATTATACGTAATGTTAGTGTATCGTACTTAATGTAAGTACATCATACTTGATGTTAGTGTATCGTACTTTATGTAACTATATAATACTTTATGTCAGTATATCATACTTTATGTTAATAAATAATGATTACTTTATTTAATATTCTGATATATAATTTCGATTCTCCTTTTACTGGCCATGGTTACATGTTGGTTTAAATACAGTTGTTACTTAAAGACATCTAAATCGATCATTCAACATTCATCTTAATTTTTTTTTAAAGTCAGCTAAGGTAGCCAAAGTCGATTTCTGTATGTATATCTAACAAAAACGTTAGATGCTTACAGAACATCTGGGCATGTCATACGAAAATAGGGGTCAAAATCACGTGAAAGTAACTTCTTTCTAACGTATATCAGTATTTGAAAAAAAAAACCTGTGGTTTATTATCTTTTATCGTTGAAAAACGACCACAAAAAGTAAACATATCTTGACATTTCTAGACATACAGAGAACCAGACTGTGACCAGTTACTATATGATGTACATTTCTGGATCGGTAAATATAGCTCGCAGGTAAGTCAATGTAACAGATTAGTCAGTGGGGTATGATGGTGAATTTCTTCTACCTGAAACGTTTTTTAATGTTGTGGACAAAGGACATATACATTTGTATATCGCATAGAAATAACATTATTTCAGTTTTTCATAATACACACAAGTCATGTAGCTAATATTAATACCTGTTATCTCCTCAGAATGATTCTGCTTATACCGATTGGACTTTTGCGATAAAGATAACGATCGATTTATATTTACAGTTAATATTTTAAGCGAATTATTATGAGTACTGAAACTTTTGCAACGTCATTAGTAATATTTATATACATACTTGCCGGTAGCGACCGTCTCATAAAAAGTTAGCTTTGTGACAGGGAAATGTACTTGTGCCCGAAGAACAATGCAAATGTATGAAAATTAATCAGAAATATCAAACTAAATTATAAAAAACTACGTGATTTCGCCAGTGTTTTGTCTTGTTTAAGGACGAGTATGGCACAGCGGCATATAAAACAGTAGAACTGGACATTTTGTTGGACGACAAACCCATACAGCACAGGGAAGTTCAAGGACATGAGTCGAAACTCTTCAAATCATACTTCCGGTCTATCACGTAAGTCCGCTTCAAACTTTACGTATTCCTAGATTATCTCAGCCTAAAAACACTAGTAAGCAGTGTACAGTGACTTAAGCACTAAGCATTACAATTTATATAGCAAAACTATTGTCATGCTGGAATGCCCTGCTAGCAGAGCAACCTAACAGGGTATTACGAAATAAAACGCAAAATCATTGCCCTGCTAAAATGCCCTGCTGGCAGAAAAACCTAGCGGGGCATTATGAAAGAAAGAATAAAATCAATGTCCTGCTGGAATTCCCTGTTGGCAGAGCAAAGAAGCTGGGCATTCCGAAATATAATGTAAAATCAATGCCCTGCTGGAATGCTCTGCAGGCAGTGCAACCTAGCAAAGCATTCCGAAATATAGTGTAAATTAATGCCCTGCTGGAATGCCCTAGGGATATTGATTTTACACTTTATTTCGGAATGCCCTGCTAGGCTACTCTGCCTGCCGAGCTTACCAACAGGTCATTGACTTTATTCTTTATTTCGTAATGCCATGCTTAGTTGCTCTGCCAGCAGGGCATTCCAGCAGGGCATTGATGTAACACTGTATTTCGGAATGCCCTGTTAGGCTACTCTGCCAGTAGGGCATTCCAGCAGGAGAATGATGCTGGGTTTCTCTGCTAGCAGGGCTTACCAATAGGACATTGATTTTACACTATATTTTGGAATGCCCTGTTACGGCATTACTAGTATGAAGTTAGCAGTAGCAGTACGCATTAGCAGTTAGCAGTAGAAATTAAATCAAGCGTGAAGTTGGCAGTAGCAGTACCAGCAGTAGCAGTATGAAGCTCTGAATGTCTGCGAGGGTGTCTGAAACCGCCGCAGACCGGTGCAATTGAACCGGAAGGGTCCCTTAACATCTTGATTGGCAATAAAATTCCTGAAAGTCTGTAAGAATGTCAGGAACAGTCGCAGACCGTAACAATGGACCTCGGAATGTTCCTAAAAATCAAAAATGACATTTTCTCGATTGGCACCAAAATTCTGAAAGTCTGCGAGAGTGTTAGAAACAGTCGCAGACCGGTTAAATCTACCTGGGAGTGTCCCTAGACATAAAAAATGACATTTTCTCGATTGAAACCCAAATTCCTAAAAGTCTGCGAGAGTGACAGAAACAGTCTCAGACCGGTTAAATAGACCCTGGAGGGTCCCTAGACATCAAAAATGACATTTTCCCGATCGGCACCAAAATTCCTGAAAGTCTGCGGGAGTGTCAGAAACAGTTGCAGATCGGTTAAATCGACCCAGGAGGGTCCCGAGACAGCAAAAATGACATGTTCCCGATTGACACCAAAATTATTGAAAGTCTGCGAAAGTGTCAGTAACAGTCGCAGACCTATGCCATAGACTAGGGAGAGTCTCTAGATGTTAAAACATATCAGACGTTAAAGAAAATCCTACTGCTACTGCTCTTGCTGCTACTGCCAGCGTTTCCATCTGCTGTGTACTGCTACTGCTCTGTTTCTATACATTAGGGCATTCCAATATATAGTGTAAAATCAATGCTCAGGGCATTAATTTTACACTCTATTTTGGAATACTCTGCCAGGTTGCTCTGCGAGCAGGCCATATTAGCAGGGCATTAATTTTACACTATATTTCGGTATGCCCTGCTAGGTTGCTCTTCCAGCAGAGCATTCGAGCACGGCATTGATTAATACTTTATTTCGGAATGCCCTGCTAGATAGCTCTGCCAGCAGGGCATTCCAGCAGGACATTGATTTTGCACTATATTTCGGAATGCCCTGCTAGGTTGCTCTTTCAGCGGGACATTCCAGCTGGGCGTTGATTTTACACTATATTTCGGTATGCCCTGTCAGATAGCTCTGCCGGCAGGGCATTCAATCAAGGCATTGATTTTTACTATATTTCGGAATAACCTGCTAGTTTGTTCTGCCAGCAAGGCATTCCAACAGGACATTGATTTTATTCTTTATTATGTAATGCCCTTCTTAGTTGCTCTGCCAGCTATGCATTCCAGCAGAACATTGATTTTACACTATAATTCGGAATGCTCTGCTAGGTTGCTCTGCCAGCTATGCATTCCAGCAGAACATTGATTTTACACTATATTTCGGAATGCTCTGCTAGGTTGCTCTGCCAGCAGGGTATTCCAGCAGGGCGTTGATTTTGTACTATATTTCGGTATGCTCTGCTAGGTGACTCTGCCAGCAGGTAATGTTTGCAGGGCATTAATTTTACACTATATTTCGGATGGCCTGCTAGGTTGCTCTGCCAGCTATGCATTCCAGCAGAACATTGATTTTACACTATATTTCGGAATGCTCTGCTAGGTTGCTCTGCCAGCAGGGTATTCCAGCAGGGCGTTGATTTTGTACTATATTTCGGTATGCTCTGCTAGGTGACTCTGCCAGCAGGTAATGTTTGCAGGGCATTAATTTTACACTATATTTCGGATGGCCTGCTAGGTTGCTCTGCCAGCTATGCATTCCAGCAGAACATTGATTTTACACTATATTTCGGAATGCTCTGCTAGGTTGCTCTGCCAGCAGGTAATGTTTGCAGGGCATTAATTTTACACTATATTTTGGATGGCCTGCTTTGTATCTGTGTCAGCAGGGCATTCCAGCACGGCATTGATTTTACACTTTATTTCGGAATGCCCAGCTAGATTGTTCTGCCAGCAGGGCATTTTAGCAGGGCATTGATTTTGCACTATATTTTAGATTGCCCTGCTAGGTTGCTCTGCCAGCAGGGCATTCCAGCAGGACAATTGTTTTACTATATGAATTGTAATGCTTAGTGCTTAAGTCACTGTTCACTGCTAACTTCTCACATATAAAACTCTCGTCAATAGTTTCTTTTTTTTTTGTTCTGAAATTGAAGCCGTGAGTGGATTTATAGTCAGTTACTAACAAAATTACGATGATTCGATATTTTAGTATTCAGATATGATTATGTAACTTTAGACTTCTTTGAAAATTACACGATTTACTCTTTTATTTCAGTATCTGTACACATTTTTTCTCGTAATTCTTTTCTTTCAAAAGTAAATTCTTATTGAATCCCTGAAATGTTCCTTAATAGTCAGCAAGAATGGAAAATCATTACATTTTATGTTATTTGTTATCGCTTACGTATGTAAGTCTTCCTCGCGCAGAATATTGCGGGGTGGCGCAGAAAGTGGTTTCAAAAAAGTGGAAGCAACAAAATACGAGCCACGATTGCTGCATTTCCACGGTGACAGGAAACACGTGGAGGTCACAGAAGTATGTAGTACTACTGTGAATATTATATTCATGATAAATACATGTACATGTTTAGCAAACTCTTCTGTGCCACATTCAAAATTTTCAGTTAGGAAGAAATTATTGATTCATGATCACAGACATTAAACGAAGATTACGATTTGAATGTTGTGCTTAAAAAGTTCAACAGTTTTACACTCATTGAAGAAACTTGTTACACCAATGTTTTATTATATAGTCTTTAACGTGCTCGGTCGTTCAAGAGTTACTAGCCCTTGATCATGTGGGATATTGACCAGATTCAAAGACAGTCTGATTAAAAATATCCATATCTTCATTTTCAGATTGCGCGTTGTCTTGACTTGCTGGATTCATCAGATGTGTATATACTGGACCTTGGTTTAAAAATCTTCCAGTGGAATGGAAGAAACAGTAACAAAGACGAGAGATTCCGGGTAAACGGTCGTAGGCCCAATTGTGCAGTATAGATTGTAATATTTTTACACACCTCCGTTAGGCGGTTCGTGTTTTGACGGTTGTGTTACTACCAAAGTTTTCATTTTTATTGAAACCATGCTTTGAGAGTTTACCTAGCTTTAACTGACTTTGTATACAATTATCGCTGTATCCAAATTACATTTGTCTTGAAATAAAGTAATTTCCATTCAGCCGTGATATAAACTTTGATTTTAGAATGTTATTACCCAAGCTCAGCCGTGGTTCAAACTTTGATTTTACAATGTTATTACACAAGCGTTGAAAAATGAAATTCTGTAAATCTGATATTATTGCTACTTATATCTGTATATCAACACCAGACTTTTGACCAAAACGAACCTGCGACATTTGAAAACTTTAAAATTTGTTCTGACAAAGATTTACACTGACACTGCGCCTCTTTTATGGTGTTTGATTGTATTTTAGGCAGCGTGGTATGTGAATGATATCAAACATCAACGTGGCAAGTGCACGTCCGAGACAATTGATGAGGGAATGAGGTCATGTGTACGTACATGACTAACTTACCTTGTAAACCTGTATCTAGGCAATATAGTTTCTTATAGCTTTATATCACCTTTGAATACTTCACCTGAAAAAGAAATATCTTATTTGATAATTTGGAATGTATGTATTCATTAGTCAAAAGCTGAAAACCCTATAATAGTCCATATAAGGAATTAGACCCACAATTAGACTAACAGTTTTGCAAGCCAAAATAACATATGTTAAAACTGAATGAATGGTTGTACAAAGAAATAATAGGTATCGGATACAAGTTTTCCTCATCAGTTAAAAAAACAACAACAAATACGTCAGTCACAAAAAAATCAATTGGATTTACGGAATAAACTGCTCTGCTTTTGTTGTAGTAGATAATAGACGTGGCAATCTTTATTAATCTATCTATAACATCTGCATCTTCTTTGATGCGTTTCATTATAATGTTTAACCATTACTACTCATTAATTCACACTGATCAGCTGCACCAGTTATTTATCTGATCACTGTTATCAACATGATCATACGTCAGTTGACTTGAAAAGATCATACTTCATTTGACTTGAAATGATCCTAAAAGTTAGTCATGTATATTTTCAGGGTATATTTTACGGCATGCTGGATGAAGTTGCAGATAAGAATGAAAATAATTCCAGTAATTCCACTGAAACAGTTACAAAGAAATTATTCAGGTAACTGTTTGCAGTAAGCCGTGAAACTAATCAACACTGTAAAGCGAACATTCTTGCTGTTTCTTTTCTTGTAGTTTATAACATTCAGTGTCTACCTGTTAGTGTGAACCACAAGCTGCATTTGAATTATATGAACTCTAAAGACCAGTTAAAATTTCTGTCCTAAATTCTAAAATGGTCTAATTCTAGACTAAAAACTAACATCAGTGTTACTTCCACGCTTAATCGGTACCGATTTGTCAAACCCTGACAGCTAACTTTTGCTATGAAATAATATGTAAAAACTTTGCAGTTACTTGAAATTATGCATGTGCGCGTAAATTATTGTATTGAAATAATGCATGTGTGCGTAAATTATTGTATTGAAATAATGCATGTGTGCGTAAATTATTGTATAGAAATAATGCATGTGTGCGTACATTATTGCATTGAAATAATGCATGTGTGCGTAAATTATTGTTGCTGGACGTATAACAGACTAAACATTAATTGTATCTCTCTGTGTTCCAGACTGAGTGACGCAAGCGGAGAAATGACCTTCAGACTGGAACGGGAAGGTTGTATGACCCACAGAGATCTCGACACAAATGTGAGTAGATTGTTAAACCGGCCCTTATTCTGTGTTAATCTGATAATGTTTTTTTTAATGTGTTTTTTTAATCAGTTATCATTAGCTGTTTAATGGGTTTTCCTGTTGAAAAAGACAAATTGATGAAACCAAAACTATTTGTTGGTTGGTTTATATAACTTTAAGTAGCCGAGTACTTCAGGTAACGTTAGAGTTTTCCTTCTAAATGTTCGAATGGCCACACCTATTGCAGGATGTGTTTATACTGGACACATGCAATGATGTCTTTGTTTGGATAGGAAAGGGGACCTCACACAATGAGAAGAAGAATGCAATGGCGTATGCACACGTAAGCTTTGTTTTCATAACAAATTATAGCTCCGAAAAAATATCCTTTTTGATAAATTAGCAATTTTAGAATGAAGATGAGTCATCATAACAGTGTGTCAATCTGGGTGTTCGAGGCAGTTTTATATTTAACTGATCACACGAGTGGCGGAGAACCAAAATAAACAACCGTATTTATACATTCAGACTATAGAAGTAAGATGAAGGAAAAACACGAGGATTAAATTGCAATTAAAATAAGTCACTCTTTGTGTATACATTCTTACACGATGGTTGTTTTTGGTGCGAAGTTCATAACCTTGGAAATAATCTTTAAGATACCTTAGAGTGCACTTCGCAAGTTCATGGCCTATTTGAGTCTGAAATCTTGCTATAAAAAATAAAGATCACATGGATAGATTTCATTACTTGGAATACTAAACATGGCCTTTGTTTCTTAAATCTGTTATAGAACTACCTTATGAGGACCCAGCACCCTCTGGTGCCAATCACCTGTATAGGAGAGGATAAAGTTTCGCATGATTTCGAAGTTGCCCTGACAGCTTAGACCAATAGAATGGTGCTACTGTGCTGCTGAAAGATGAGATGGGATTTTAAAGGAGGATATAGATTTATTTGCGTTCACACAATCACCAACTTCTGTCACACAATTGTCATCACACCTCTTAATTCAATAACACAGATATATGATTCTAGGCAGATTAAGGATACTATTTCTTCTGACCGGGTAAACACCGATGTGAGAAAAAGCAAATGAAGTCACGACTTAAGGTCGGTTTCAATGATTAAATCAAGGTTAAGTCTTGGAATATTGCTTCATTTCCATACAATTTATTTGATTCAGCAAAGTGTTATGGTCTAAAATATGACCTAAAGGAATGACTTTTTAATGAACTTCTGGCCATAATGGAAAGATACAGTTCGTGAAAAACCCTCATGCTATATGGGACTTGAACTCACTGAGGTATTAAAGCCTGAAAGAAAAAAGAAACAATATTCTAGTCAAGTGAGCCGCATATATCAGAGGTGTGTTCTTATTCATAACAAGTTACCCTTCACTTTACTGGTCTGCTACATTTCCTGCTCGGGTATCAAATTTTCAGGTAGTAGCAATGAAATGGTAACTATGAAATTTGTAAACTATGAATATTCTATGCATTCGCATATATGTACATGGATTTTATATTATATAGTCATCCATACAATGTAGACAGTTTAGGACAAAGTACTGATGGGGGTCTGGTGTACTGGTCAAGATTGTTTTACATGGCCCAAGCTTTATTGCTCGAGTATCTGGTCACCATATACCCCAGTTACAATGAAAATCTTCAATATTTAGCAGATTATTGACAACATCATTATCACCCTGCTGTGCAAAGTTACAGCTTAAGTATAATATTACAATCCTTAATAAAAAGAACATTCTAAATCGAAGTAGAGTAGTTTTCGGAACACTTCCTGTACAATCTTTCCGTAGGCTTTACTTTTACAGCAGACACTGTTTTCTTCCTGTCACTTTAAGTGAAAGATTGGTGTCACATGTTGCTTGCTTAGCTGGTGCTTTGCAAAAATTATAGAACCTTCGTATGTCTTAATCAAAGCGTATTTGTCATATTGTCATGTTAGTTTTACTCATTAAAACGTCATCACGTGGGATACAAATGTAAATGAAAAAATTATAGTTTTAACATATCAATAAAACACCTGATAGTGCTCAGTATTTGTTGTTTGTTCTCAGTCTCCTGGCAAACACCGACTATCCTTATGAATAGATCTGTAGTTATGTAGATACGAAGGTAGGATGCATGGTGTATTGTAGTATACAGACTTGCGTGTGAATCTAGACACGCTTATTTTTTTTACTTTCTTTGATTTTTTGATAACAAAAGCTCAAGACTTTTATTTCAAATGAAAATAAAGCATTTGATAATTTAGCTTCCTAATACAATAAGTCACTTCAGTGATTTCAGTAATTTCACCTTTGATTCAATTTTTAGTTTTATTCCGTCAAATAATTCAAGAAGATTATGGTTTTAAAGTTTATTCAAACAGGACCGGGATTGCTCTAAGAAGACTACAAGTGCATGCTAAATTGATACCTAAATATATAAGTGATTAGTAATGCCGATATTCTCCCCATCTATAAGAAAGTCATCGTTTACAATAGTTTTTCTCTTTTTTTGAAATACACAAACCGTAGTTTTACAGACATTATTAAGCGCAATGTTGAAGAATATTAATAAATTCTGTTTATCTTCACAAGAAGGCTGTATGTGTCTGTTGTAAATAGTACTTATATATAAAATGTCGTCAGCAAATAATATAAAATGCACATATATTAGTTTTTGATACTTCTCTTTAAATCTTCTAAATCCATGTTGTCCATAATATCATTGCTGAATAGAAAAAATAGCAGAGGGATAATGGATCACCTTGTTTCAACCCCAATGTGACCTCCAAAGAATTTTGACAGTCATTCTAGAAAATAATTCAACACAACACACGACATTATTGTAAATATTTTTTCTATCATCTTAACCAGTTCACAACTAATTTCTGACTGAATTAATCTAACTCAACGCGAATCTCTTATAACGGTAACGAAGGTCCGTTGGTAACCTATGTTTAGATATACTGATAACTCATTTATGAAATGTTGTTTCTAAAAATAACTAGTATGCAAATAAGCATCTTTCAATTATGGAGAGGTTACAATAAACGAAAGTATGTGTTTTTATATCCGCTGACATTCACGAACATAATAAAGTTATAAATAGAAATAAACAACAAATTTTCCTTTAAGCAACTTGTGTATGCATCAGTGAGAAAATTTGCATAAATTGGCGATATTTTTTATAAATGGGCGGGATTATAACTTTAAAATTTAAATACAATAAAATTAAACCGTTAGCTGTTGATCGATTATCATGAAAGCCATATTGCACGTCAGTAAATATATCTTCATTCTCACACCATTTATTGATCCTTTTTATTAACAGATATGAAAATGTTTCTGTGATATGAGCTATAGTAAGGCTTTTTAAAAAATAAGTACAATATGTCTTCAGACCAAACTTTGTACACCAGATTCATAAATTCTGTTGAATGTAACATAAGGATAAGGCAAAATAAAATTACTAGCATCGCTGCTGAAAGTCAGCTACATTTTCTCAATATCTGATTTCTTATTCCTTTTCAGTGAAGCAATAGCTTTTTAATTCCAATTATCTATATAATAGTAAGAAGACTTTCAATAGGCAAACTGTAATCATATAAGATAAAATCAAATGTCTTCTATGTTATCTGATATATTGTATATTGTTCTATAATATTGTGTATGTTCTTCTATACTTAATAATTTCTTATTAATGTCTTCATGTATTTCCAGAATTAACAAGATGGCGCTCTTTTCCTTATTATGATATCTATTTTTTCATGTTGAATTTGGTGTATTGTTTTCTGTATAACAATAAAGCAGTTGTATTTTCAACTTATTTTAACTCAAATTTAAGCTTGAATTTCAAAAATTCTTTTTTTGTTTTCTGCTGCACATTTAGAATCGAACCAGGGTGATTTCTTTGGTTCTATATTTAGTATATTCGAAATTCTCTTGCCAAAGAAACTGACCTAAACTTGAGAACACGTTTTATACAATCATCGGTATTAGTTTCATCTAATTCTAATTTATTGTATCTTATCCATGATTAAAAGTAAACTGGTTTGCAGAATGTTCAAAAATTGGTTCCTTTCCTGAATATCCAATACATGTTTTTTCGTGAGACTCTGAGCTGCTAACGGTTTTTAAGTAATTTGTTGCAATGCAGTGAGTTCAATAAAAGGCAGTGATCTGGGAACTTCATAATATCCTTGAGACATACACAAATTGCCGTGGTTAGTAATCAAATCAACTTTGATTCTTTATCATTTATTTATTTCAGTACAGACAAGCATATGGTGGTATAAGATGACATTCAATAAATTATGTAAAATACAAGTACTACACATTACAGGTCTGACATTAAGAAATATATATGACTATAAAAATAAATAAATAGAAATACACCATAACTTAGGATAACACAAAAAGTGGATATGAATCCATTTATTTCCATTGTGGTCCTGTTAAATGATGGCATGTCCTAGCAAGGCATAATCTGTTTAATTTAATTCAGGCAGTAGTTACAGGGAATTAAATGTTAAACTGTGTAAAACATATTACATAAGGTACTCTGAGAAACTGAATTAACTAGAGCTATCACTGAATTTGATTAATACCATCACAATACCGCTTTGCCAGAGGAAAAGGTCAAATATAAAACACGTCACACACATCTACACTTACTGGTGATTTTGCACACTAAGTTTCAAATCAATAGTCCTAGAAATGTGGATGTAGTTTGTGTCACAATATTTTTGCTATGACGGGCTGTAAATCCATAGTGTGCGCATGAAAAAAATGTCATGCACATCAACACTTATTGGTGAACATGCACACAAAGATTCAAATCGATAGTCCCAGAAAAGTACGAGTTGTTCGCGTCATAAGATTTGTCTATGAGATAGGCTGTAACTCCGTAGAGCGCACTTTTGTGCGCACGAAAAATGCGTCACCAACATCTACACTTATTGATGAACATGCACAACAAGTTAAAAGTTGATAGTCCTAGAAATGTGAAAGTAGTTCGCGCCACAAGCTTTCTGCAACGGACCGGCTAACCGTCCGACAAATCGACCGACCGTATAATGATTTTGGCGGGATATGATAGAAAATAAAAAAAGTTCTAAGAGTAATTAATTAAGATATCAGAGTAAAATAATATCTCATCATTCTCTGTTATATCAAAAATAAGGTGAAAGAGGTGTCTTAACGGCGGGTTTGAACTAACTAATATCACTGGAGTCCTTGACTTGCTGAGGTAAACTATACCAGTATGAAGAACCATTATATGAGAAAGACTTTAAACCAAAACCTTTAATCTTGGGAATACTGAAAATGATCTTTTGCTAAATCTGGTATTACGTCCGTGAACAGAACTGGCCAAAACAAAATTTTCACTTAAATAAGGAGAAGCAGAACCTGTATGAATTTTAAACACGTCATTTAGAGTATTCGGTTCAACTCTTTCTTCAATAGGTAACCAACCTAACTTTAAGAATTGTACTGGATATATGTGACCAGGGCTTTAATTTACAAGGAATGGACACTCCAAAATTGCGATAATATGGTGTCGCGCGCATGCGCGGCCGGATCTCAATAAAACACCTCAATGGCGGATGGTACATGTTGCTGCTTTCACGATTATATACTCAAATGTTGAAAAGAACTTACATTAAGAAATTTCAGAACGAATTGTTTTGTTTGTTATTTTTCGAAGCAGCTTTTACTTGAATAACAATGAAATCAATACTAAAATGTAATCGTTGTTTTCCAAAATGGCGGAAAGTATGTACAAATTCGTGTTTTCTTGTCAACTTTCGGGGGGTATTAGACAAAAATGGAGTTATGAAATGAGTTGACATAAGATGGAAGTTAATCAGTGGACATAGGATTGAGCATTACTATGCATTTTATTGCTGTATCTGTGTTTGTTAATGAAATAAAGCATCGTAAATTACAGCAATTTTGTCGAAAAAAGTGTTATTCGGTGATCAACACCTTAACGAATTTCGGGTGGTATCAGTGCAAACAGACTCGATTAAAACACTTAACATGAATTGCATCGTACTCTACTTGGATGAGATTGACATTTGAATCTAAGGTTTCCGACTTCCTCTGAATATTAACTTCAAAATTGGCGGTTAAATATTGTGCTATTTTAAACACACGGTTGATCAGTGTTCTTTAAAATTACTTGCACTGAAATTTGGTGTTGTTTGTTGCATTCTTTATTTTTTTAAAATTAAGTGCTGGTTAATTAAATTTGTGGACAATGGGTAGCATTGTGATCGTGCTTTTGGCTCAGTGGGCAGAGCTTTTTTTAATTAATTTATTAATTAATCGCTTTGTCATAATTATGAGTGTCAGGATGTTGTGACATAATTGTCATGCAAAAGTTTACATTTATACTTGTTACAATTTGTAAATGAAAGCCTCAACCTGTGAAACAAGTAAAGATAATCTGAATAATTTGAAATAATCTGAGTCTACAATTTCCAGACATTTTTTTCAGTAAATTATACCATATATTGACGAAGTTATAAACAATTTTTGTAGACACGTGAACACTTTTTTCATCAAATCGAGACAAGATTTTTACCAAAAGAAAAAGGTATTGAGTTGTCGTCTTTTACTCGTCGGCTTGGAACAGCCACTTCCTTAGTTGAAATAAAAAATAGATATTATAAGAGGTCAATGTTTCTTCTTTCTTACAAATTTAAAATTTTGAAAATCAGCTCATTGTTGACAAAAATACGGATGTTTTTGTAAACGAGATGCATGTATTGCATGCCAATTTACCGCTAACTAACGATAGATAATTACAAAAAAAGACGTAAAAAGTATTGGGTTGTCGTTTTTTACTCGTCGGCTTGGAACAGCCACTTCCTTAGTTGAAATAAAAAATAGATATTATAAGAGGTCAATGTTTCTTCTTTCTTACAAATTTAAAATTTTGAAAATCAGCTCATTGTTGACAAAAATACGGATGTTTTTGTAAACGAGATGCATGTATTGCATGCCAATTTACCGCTAACTAACGATAGATAATTACAAAAAAAGACGTAAAAAGTATTGGGTTGTCGTTTTTTACTCGTCGGCTTGGAACAAACACTTCCGTTGTTGAAATAAAAAATAGATGTCATAAAAGTTCAATGTTTCTTCTTTCTTACAAATTTTAAATTTTGAAAATCAGATAATTATTGACAAAAATACCGATGTTTTTGTAAACTAGGTGCGAGCGTTGCATACCAATTTACCGCTAACTAACGATAGATAACTCATTATCGATCGATTTTCCGTTACAGGATATACAGGTGAACTCGCGACATCATATTTTGGTTATTCATTCGATAGATAAGGAGTGTCCATTCCCTGTAAATTAAAGCCCTGATGTGACCTCTTTGTTCAATGTATTTATTTTATTTTTCTTAACTTCCAAAATACCATACCGACCATGCATACGAGGAGTGTTCAAATATGAATGCATCTAAGCACGTAAAATTTGATTCTTCATAGGTTTCACTGAATTTTTTATTTTGTTCTCTCAAAGTATTCACCTCCAACAGATATACAAAGTTTCAGTCTCCGAATCTAATCTTTGAAGGTATTTTCATAGTCTTTTTTTAGGTACACTATGAAGACACTGGAATATTGCAGAACCGAGGTGTTTTAGCTGAACAAATTTTCGACCTGAAAGGTATTTTTTTTAGCTTTGGAAACAAAAAGAAGTCACAAGGGGCAATGTCAGGTGAATATGGAGGATGCAGGAGCACAACGACTTTTTCATGCTTCAGAAAGTCTTGCACTATAGACACCTTGTGCGATGACGCGTTGTCATGCAGCAATCTGACATTGGCCAAACCTTTTGCGGATATTCATTTTCAAAAGTATTTGTTTAGTTTTCGAAGAACTTTTGTCTTGTAAAATTTCGCATTAACAGATTTGCCTTTAGGAACAGCAACCTGAATGGCGGAACCTTGACTTCTAAGGAAAATGGCATACATAACCTTCTTTATACTGATAGTCCATTTTGCAATGCATGGTCTTTTGCCAGACTATGTAGCCCAAATCTTGTTTTGGTGTTTTCGTTTTGGCTCATAAAAATGAACCCATGTTTCGTCACCAGTGACGACATTTGCAAAAGGCCGTGCATTGTAATTTTGACACTGTTTAAGCAACAACTTAGCGCATTGCACGCGAGCCTTTTTCTGCTCATCTGTCAGCAAATGGTGAATCCATCTAGCACAAATCTTTCTCATTTTCAAATAACGTTTGAGAATGGTAAGGAGATGCCAAGATACTAGCTTTTTGCCTTGTGGTGTATCTTGCATTGGTATTAACTATTTCTTTCACTTTAGCAACCATCTTTACATACGTTGCTGTTTTAGGCCGACGGGCATGGAGTGAATCTTTAGTCGAAATTAACCCTCATTTGAATTTATTAAACCAACGAATAACTGATGAAAAAGACATTTCATTTTGTCCATATACAGAACAGACTTCATCAAAAATGTCTTTACACCCTAAGCCAAGGAGACAACGATTCTTATTATAAGACCGTATTTCATTGGCATTCTCTGATCTTCTAGCAACCATTTTTGTATTAGAGTATACGAGTAGACAATGTAAATCTAACATGTATATGTATCCGTAAAGCTAACATGTATATCTATCCGATAACCTTTATTTCCTCATGTTTTTCACAATATTTAACAATATAAGGTTCTAGATGCATTCATATTTGAACACTCCTCGTACTGATCAGTTGTGTTTTAAAGAATCCCAATGTTTTCAAATATTTCATAAATTTAGTTGATGTAATAAAATATCAGTCTTTATGTTTCCTTACATGTATATATAAGATACGGCAGATAACATATCCGAGCTAATGTATAGACGTGGAATTTTACAGACACAATAAAGAAAGCACGTGGCTTGCAGTGCAAATGTTGGCTCTATATGCTGATGAAAGGTATTTTGACCATGATGATCTGCTAGTTGTCCCTCGCCTTTTCGAAGAAAAAAGCGGGATATAGAAATGGGCTCCGTCCATCCGTCACACTTTCGTGTCCGGTCCATAACTAAGCCATTCATCAACAGAATTTGAAATAGTTTGGCACAAATGTTTGATATAATAAAACGATGTGTCATGCGTGACATCCATACCCCTACCTCCAAGGTCAAGGTCATACTTGATAATTAAAGGTCAGCATTGTCTGTTGGAGTGTTTATGTTGTGTTAGACAGAAGGGTGTCCCAGAATTTGCAGCCATACTTTCTTGTGTACGGACAGGTGACTTCACTGATGAAGATATTGTGAATTTGCAAAAGCTACAAAATCCTCCAACTGATTCATTTCCAAATGACACAGTCAATATGTTTTAACTAATGATCAAGCAGGAACATTCAATAATCAAATGATAGAAGATTTACCTGAAAAAAAGTAACTATACATTCAATAGATTCAAAGAGAGATAAGCATACAAAA
Organism: Cyclina sinensis; assembly: GCA_012932295.1. Lineage (NCBI taxonomy): Eukaryota > Metazoa > Mollusca > Bivalvia > Venerida > Veneridae > Cyclina > Cyclina sinensis. Next base: position 34,717,827 of record JAAONU010000006.1, on the reverse strand, counting down.
ACTGTTTCAATACAAATAACCACCAGCCAGATATACTCAAAAGGGGGATTACCATTAACTCTAACTATAGCTGTTGGAGCTACTGTCATGATCACAAAAAATATTGATCTTCCTGACCGTCTAGTAAATGGTGTAAAAAGAGAAACCCACAACATTCATTGATTGTGTACCAATCCAGACCATCACTGTTACATTCTTACTCACATCTTACTGTCCATTTCCTGTCGAGAGAACAATGTACCCTTTAGTTTTAGCATTTGGCTTAACTGCTCACAAGTCTCAGGAAAGTACCTACACTCACTGTATTGCTAACCTCGAACTACCTCCAAACATGAAGTCTGTCATGCAGGGGCATGCTTATACAATGCTCAGCAGAGCAACGTCACGGTTTGATGGTTTGAGGTTTGAAGTTAGTCAATTTTACTGCAGACAAAATCAAAATAAACAAGTCGGCTCTAGTAGAAATGGACAGGCTGTGTGAGCACTGTACTTTTAGTTGGGAACATCCATTCGAAAACTTGGACCCTAATGCAAGTGTGCACATAGGTTTTCTCAACATTCGTTCCCTTAAAGCCCACCTCTCAGACTTGGCTGCCAAAAGACATATTTCAAGATTGAATGCTCTTTGCTTAACAGAAACTCACACAACAGAAGAATGTTCTTTAGAAGGATTCTGCGGATACTTTAAACCGACACAACATGGTCTAGCTATGTTCACTTAAAGAGAGTCAACTGATTTTGAAAATAACAGTTCACTCCAGTTTATGTCTAGAATAGTTTCAGAACAAGGTAGAAACTTTCTCATAGCTGTTACTAACAGACCACCTCAATTCAACAAAAATGTGTTTTTACTCTCCTCTTATCTGCCGTCAATGCTATACATAAGTGACATAATATTATACTTGGTGGAGACTTTAACTTGATGCCTGGTGATCCAGCTGTGATTAAGTTCTGTCATGATAATCAACTTTGACAATACGTAGAAAAGCCAACGTATCAGTTGAGAAGAACATTAGACCTGATTTTCGCATCTGATAACATACAGTGCACTAGTAGAGTGATTCCAGTTTCTTACACCGACCATTTCCTATTTTATCTGTTTTCTAAATGGTTTGTATTGTTTTGTTTTTGTCACATTTTGTGGTTTTGAAAGTGACATATGTGTTCAAAGTGACCATTACTGTTTTGAAATATACATTAACCATTTTTTTCTAATCACAGAAAAACAAAAATTATTTAGGTTATAGCTAAATTAAATGATTGCATATAACAGTTTCATTCCTATTGAACATAGTTGCAAAATGATAAAATATTTTTTGACTTGCCCAGTCTTTCATAAATTTTCAGTTAAACTTTGTATGATAATGTTTTGTATGCTTTGAAGAAAACAAAAGTGTTATTATTTGGTGAAAGTTACAATATTTCTAAACATAAATAATGTTTCAAACATTTTTCATGACCATAAAATTTCCGTTCTTTTTGAACACATATGTCACTTTAAATAGTGATAACAACTGCACAAATGTATTTCTGTTGACACATACACAGGAGTTATTTCATTCTATTTCTTCTTTAATGGATTTATTGTTGCATGTGCAGATCTAGCATTGATCAAGATTTTGCACTGGAAGTCCAGATCCATACCTCAACCTTTTGAAATACCACAATTTTGTGCTTCAAGTAAAACTTCCCTTAAGCGGGGGACGTTGGTAACTCTGTTACAAATTCTTGTGTTACACTTATTACTGAAGTCCTTTGTGGCGAAATGTCCTCACATCAGAAACGCTGTAATAAATAAAAATGCTGTGGGATGAGGAAGATTTAGTTACATAACTGAATATCTGAATGAAAAAGAACAGGAAATAGTTGACAAACTGGTTGAAAACATAAAACAAAACACCAATTAGAAAACATCGGTGAAAGATTTCTCGGTATATATATAAATATTGTAGTGCTCTCATACATCTTATTAAATGTCTTTGATAGTCATTATTTGTGTATTTTTGCTGTGCTAGTTTCCTCAATATTTTTTTTAAGTCAAAGCAACAAATTGGTCATGTTGAAAAGTAATTTGCAGATGATGCATGTACGATTTATGTCTTTTCACACACTTAACATTTAGTAAAATAAACTGGGGTTGTTGATAATAACGACGATGGTACTGTAATTACATGCAAACAAGAATTGTTTCCCAGTCTCTTTAATCCCCCATCAGTATGTATATTATGTATTTTTACACAAAATTCTATTTGCCATTTCCTGCAAGAATTTATGCCACGAGTCGAGGTGTTATGTGGGGGTATATATCAACTGCAGTCATAAATCTAGTTTTCTTTTGAAGGAATAAAATTCTTATATAGAAAACGCAGGAGCGAAAAACGTTATTATGAAAACTGAATAAGTTTGATACCACTGCCATTTTCACAATGTATTCACAGTTTTGAAACATGCCACTGTCAAGGGAGATTCTTTGTGTTCTTTAAGTTTTAACTGTTCTTGTTGTTGTTGTTTTTTGTGCTGTTTTATTTTCTTTTTTGAACAGTTTTAACTTTAAAGATCGCGTGTTAACACTGTAAGTTTGCCTTGTTATTTACTTGTTTTAACATATATCATAGAAAATAAATGCTTGTATTATGCCTTTACGGGTGCAATAACGTTTGGTAAATATTCAAAATCAAGTGATAATTTCAGTTATATACGTATTGAGATTGTGCTTTAAATATTCTAACGTCTATGTAAAAACATTTTCTGGTTCATTAGAAAATTTGGTATTTGGTACCTTGTACTGGCTGTTCTTACATAAACGTTGAAAATAACTAAGTAACGTTCCACTCTAAACTTTCACATGCCGAGTTCATATAAACATACTTCTCGAAGGAAAACTATGAACTATACCGTAGAACAATTTGAAGAATGTGTTAACAGCGTCATAAGTGGCCAGTTTTCAATTAGGAAAGCTTCTGCGATGTTTGATAATAACCAAATCTACTACTGGGGACAGGATCAGTGGCAAGCACGAAGTTCACGTGCTGTACAGTAGACGCACTTGCATACCTATTGAAATAGAAAGGAAAATAGTAAGAACTTTGAAAGCTGCTGCACAAAGAGGCATTGATCTGACAAGGAATTAGATCTTGTTGCGTACAAACATTCTATGCCAAAGAGTTGCTATTGCTTATCCCTCCTACACAAACTTTATAGCCGGTAAAAACTGGTTTAAAGGCTTAAAGCGGCGGTATAATTTATTAGTTAGAAAACGGGAACGACTCGGATCCGAAAGGAACTGAAAGCTCAATAAAACTTTAGTTTCGAATCGTTACAATGATCTCGCCTTTCTTGTTGACACACTTAAACTCCGCGAAAAATCTAAGCTTATTTGGAATTGCGACGAAACAGGGAAAAACTTTGAACATGACCCTGTTAAAATTATCTCTGAAAAAGGTGCTCGATCTGTAGTAGTTAAGACTAGTAATAAATCTAGTAATATAACTGTCATGGAATGCGTTAAAGCCGCTGGTGGAAAGATGCCACCAATGCTTATTGTCAAAGGCAAGACTTCGAGAAGTCTTCTCAGTTTTAACACTGGGGCCGCTCCAGCAGAAACCAAATGGACATATCAGGTTAATGGGTGGATGACGGATGAGATAGGGAGAGGTGGTTCAACAATGTTTCCTTGGCAAATTGTGGTCCTGAGCCCCCTTAGCTTTTAATTTTATATGGACACTCCTCCCATGAATCTTTAGCCATTTTGGAGAGAGCTATAGAAGAAAATGTAGAAATTCTGTCACTTCCCCCTCATACCACTCATTATTTGCAGCCTTTTGATAGATCGGTTTTGGGGCCATTTAACACGCTTATAACAATAAGTACGCCGTGTTTCTCCAATCCAACAATTTTCATCTTGTGAACAAATGGTCATTTCAAGCGATACTTGCAGAAGCTTTGGACCAAGGTGTATCGGAAGAGAATATAAAAGCTTGATTTAAGGCTTCTTGAATTTTTCCACTCAGTTCCTCCGCAGTGCAGAGGTCAGTCTTTGCACCAAGTATCCCGACAGACGTAGCAGCTCCACTTGACTCTCCATCTACAGATGTTCACACCGATTCAGCAGATGTTTTAAATCGGCATCAACAGTTGTCCCGGATGTTGATTGTATAGAAGCCGCAGTAAATGAAGCTGACACAACCATCTTAAATGAAACACTTGATTCTGAAATATTAGTAATTGCTCCATTGGTCGATAATGACTCTGACGTACTGATGACTCAATCTGAAATTTTAGATTTGATAACAAGTGGGGAATTTCGTATTAAGTCAAAGACTGAATCCGTGTCTGAATTACTTCTCTGAGAGCCAAAGGCTGAGTCGCCTCAAGCTTCAAATTGTTTTCCTGTAGCAAACCGATAGTATACCGATAGGTAAATAAGATATTACTGTAATATAATTCAATACACATGCATTAATAAAGCACTCTATTTTTTTAAAGTTAAAAGTGTTCGTACTTTTCAGTGTTGTCCGAATTAAAAAAAGTGATGTACGTATCTTTTTTATCCCTGACTGTAATACCGGCTTTTGCAATGCCTTGAGAAACAATTGTAACAACTCGGCTTTCTCCGACAACTTCGTATAAAGAAGTCGCCCGAGGTATTCCATGTGATAAAGACTTATTGAAGTCGCCCGAAGTGTTCCGAGTGCCTTGAGAAATACACATTTCACAATATCTTGTACAATATAACTAACGATAAAAGTAAAGGAAATTTCATTTGAATTCTCTTTGATTTTGTCGTAAAGATGTACATGCCCTGGTAGACGCTGATAGACGAACACTTTTTAGTTCCATAGTGACAAAACTGTCCGTATTTTGGTTGATTTACCCTTCGTACAAACTAGAATTAACATCTCTATAAATAGCTGAATCCTCAGGAGGAATGTCACAAGTACATAATCATTTATGTAGTTTATGAAGGAGTTCTTCAGTTTAAACTAAACAATACCATTAAAATTTACACTGATCAATTCTCTATAATACGGTACGGTGACAAAAGTGTTTGTTAAAATTGTGGCCATTTTGGATTTGTGAAACAGCCATAGTGCATCCAATATTGATGGTCTAAATCAACAAAACATTACAGATACTTTTCTATTTGTTACTGGATAGTCACTGATTTCATTGAACTTACCAGTTATATCATTTAATAAACCTCTCCTGTTCTTGTTTACAATCCACTCTAACTTAACCACTCCCAGTCCCCAATGCTGTTGTCCCACCTCTGTTCTTATTTTCCACTGAACCAGATGACTTATTTAAAATATGAAATATTGTACTGTAGGGTAAATCCAAGAAATTACTGATTTTACATGTTTTAAATCCCTTCAAATACAAGTTAACAGTTACATTTTTCTTATAAGTTGACTGGTGTTAACTCTTGGCCTTTTCTATCAATCATATGTATACAATGAACATTCTAAATAATTAAGCAGTCCTTATGACGATATCAATGACATCAGAAAAAAGTGAAAACGAATATCAGAAAATACCACAGTCAAAAACACTCCCTACACAGTCAGAAAAGAGAGGAAAAGATAGTATAAATTTATATAAAGATCAATTAAAAAAAGACATCACAAACAATTTACAAAAATGAGAACCCGAGGGGTTACTGCCTTAGAACGGTCAGTAACAAAACATTTGCCATTGGAGGTTTAAACGAGGTTCTAGGATGCACCAACCTCACACTTTCCCCAACAGGTTTTTATAAGAAGAAGCAAGAACAAGTTGTCTTGGTGAATTAACCCAAACCCAACTAGACAATGTTGCATGCAAAAGCACACAAACAAATAAAACATGAAAAGCTAATGGCATTGTAGAGCGAAAAGGGTGGGTACTCAATGACCTTACTGAGACCAGAGCACTTGGAGACAAATTATCAAGAACAAGATGGTTGATGAGACGCTTATAAATGTTATTTATAACCATTGTTTCAAGATCATTAGTACTAATCACTGCCTCAGTAATGCAAGGGAAAGAAATCTTACAATTCAATTTAGAAACTAAAATGACCGCCATTTTAACTAATACTTTTGTCATCTTACTGTTGGCTAGTATAAGACGCTTTACCCGACGCTTTGTTTTCGGTCGAGGACACGCAAAATATTCATATCCAACTATTTTTTTGTTTGAAAGTTTAGAACTCCATGTTTCAGTGAACATGATTTGTAGATGGTATTCATTTACAAAATTGAGAAAATCACAGTCGTTTGATTTGGAACTAATATCCTCGCATTCCAAATCTGAAAATGTATTTGTACAGTCCTAACAGGCTGTGCAACCAGCACGTTAAGCTGTATCCACAGTTTACATTTTTATCACTGTCACACTTCGAAGCAGAACTAGTAAGGATGAGTCCCCTTGCCTTTCTTGAATGGCATTTAGAAACTGGTCACCAACACGGATGGATGGTATCATCTCCGTAAACAACAAAAACATTTTATTTCACAAAAATATTATCTTGGTAGCAGTTAAATTTTACTACACCGGGTGAATTTTCCTAAGGTTGTTTTACCAATACATTGAGCTCAGTCATTTGTTTTTCACGCGCTTCAGTCAGGTAGTCATAAATGTTTGCGATGCAATTCCCGGCTCTCCTTTCATCAGCAGTAGGAGCTTCTGAAATATCAAAAAAATAAATAGAAGATTATACCTCGTTGATCTAGATTGAAACTAAACTACCTCCTCAGAGGGCGAGGAGCTGCTGTCCTGCACAGTTTCATAATCTTGAGCCAGATTGTTCTTTTGGTCATTACAGACTCGGTATAGTTCTGTTTCGCCTTAATTTCTTTACATGTCTGAAGTCCTGCTAGCTTCTGATTTTCCTAATTTTTGTTGTTTTCGCGAACTGACTCAAACCAAGAGGCTTTGTTTTCCAAAGGTCAGTTTCTCCATAGAGTTGACTTAGTTTATGAATAAAATCGGTTTTTGTTGTTTTCTTTCCCTTTTTGTTATCGTGCTTCAGATTTTCAAGTTTATCTAACACTACCTGTTAAAAAATATTTTATGAGTGGAGATGTATATGAAGGTATAATAAATGCTAGGAGTGAAATGGTCCCGTTAGTGGTGAAAAAGGTTCTTTTAATTTGCGAATCGTGGCGTAGTATAATAAGACTGTATCAAAACATAAGGCGGTGTGTTCTGAGGAGACGCAGTAGTTGCTAGAAAATTCTTTTCACTTTGCACTAAACGCTTGATGGCGTTTGCTATGTAACAAGCTCGAACTTTATGCATGATTGGCTTGTGTAGTCTGACAGCTTCTCTCAGAAGTGATTGTATAATTAGCCGTTTAATTCTCAGTGGTAAAGTAAATTTCTGATAAGAAATAGAGGGAAAGCACAAAATCAGTGCTATAAATATTACAATAATACAATTTTTAATTTTATTTTCCTTAAGTTACTAAAGTGGATAAAGAATGGTTTTTATCTATATAAAAGAAAAACAACCTAAAAATTAATATTAACTTAATGGATCTCGCAATTAAGGCGAAAAGTAAAGAAGAACCAAGTTTGGAGAGGAAATAATTCCTCCCAAGGACACAAAACAGTCCTAATGAAAAATCCAAAGGTCTAAGGCTTAAAAGTGACTGTAGAGAAGGACAGTCCTCTCTGGAGAAATCTTTCTATCTATTTGAGTTTATTTATCGTCGGTACCGGTTGCCCATATGATCGACACCTCTTGCAGAGGTAATTATGCCCCCTCTTCAAAGAAGTGGGGGTATATTGCTTTGCATTTGTCTGTCTGTCGGTCGGTCCGTCGGTCCGTCGGTCAGTAGACCAAATGGTTTCCGACCAATAACTAAAGAATGCTTAACCCTAAGAACTTCAAACTTGGTAGGATGATTGTCCATCACCAGTAGATGACCCCTATTGATTTTGGGGTCAAGGGGTCAAAGGTCAAGGTCACATTGACCTTGTAGGTAGAAACGGTTTCCGAACAATAACTAGAGAACGCTTTGACCTAGGTTCACCAAACTTGGTATGCTGATTGGTCATCAACATTAAATGACCCCTATTGATTTTGAGGTCATTAGGTCAAAGGTCAAGATCACAAGGACCTTCATCCTAAAAACGGTTTCCGATCAATAACTAGAGAACGCTTTGACCTAGGTTCACCAAACTTGGTATTCTGGTTGGACATCACCAGTAAATGACCCCTATTGATTTTGAGGTCATTAGGTCAAAGGTCAAGCTCACAGGGACCTTCATCCTAAAAATGGTTTCCGATCAATAATTAGAGAACGCTTTGTCCTAGGTTCACCAAACTTGGTATGCTGGTTGGTCATCACCAGCAGATGACCCCTATTGACTTTGAGGTCATTAGGTCAAAGGTCAAGATCACAGAGACTTTCATCTTAAAAACGGTTTCCAATCAATAACTAGAGAACGCTTTGACATAGGTTCACCAATCTTGGTATGCTGGTTGGTCATCACCAGTAGATGACCCTCTATTGATTTTGAGGTCATTAGGTCGAAGGTCAAGCTCACAGAGACTTTGACTCTAAAAACGGTTTCCGATCAATAACTAGAGAATTCTTTGACCTAGGTTCACCAAACTTGATGTGCTGGTTGGTCATGACCAGTAAATGACCCCTATTGATTTTGAGGTCATTAGGTCAAAGGTCAAGGCCACAGGGACCTTGATCCTAAAAACGGTTTCTGATCAATAACTAGAGAACGCTTTGGCCCAACCACAAGCAATTAGGTGCTGCCGGGGGGCATTTATGTTCTACAAACATTTCTTGTTTATTTTAAGTTGTGAGGATAGTGCTAGATATAGAAAGCATCCCATTCCAGAAACACCCTTGGTTCTTTTGCATGCTCAGTGAACAGCACTGATACATTGGACCTCGGTTTAACGTCTCATCCAAAAGACAATTATTTATGTTAGATGAGGAGCATGGGGTCGATCTCGAGACCCCTCGGTTACTAGTCCAGCGCGTTACGACTGGACCACTGATCCGCTATTCTGAAAAAATCTTCTCTCTATCTATTTGAGTTTATTTATCGTTGGTACCGGAACCGAAAGAAATCAAGGCATATTGGCGAAATATATATCAGTATAATGCAAAAGTCTGAAACTTTACAAGTTGGATAACTAATAAAAAGCCTTATTATATGAAATCAACAGACCGTTAATATTAAGAAAGGTAAAAATCATTACTATTACACTATAGAGAGAGAGGATTGAAACTTTGTCCTTTTCTTTGTAGCCGGGTACAGGTATATGGAGATTAATCAATGGTAACACCATGTGGCTTGATAGCTCGGTTGGTAGAATCTCCCAGACATGAACTGGTCTAATGAAACACCAACAGATACATGCAAATTCAAAGACATGTATGATAATTTTGCAGAGACATGATTAATCATAATCTTGAACAAATGGTCAAAGTTCCCACACGGGATAAAAATATCCTAGATCTCTTTCTCACTAACACTCCGGGTCACGTCCATGACACAAAAGTCTTACCAAGCTTAGGTACATCAGACCATGATATAGTCTTCAATGAACTTAAGGTCAAAAGAGGGCGAATCAGGCAAACCCCTCGACTGGTCAAGTCATACAAGAAAGCAAACTGGTCTGACTTCAAAAATGACTTGGTCACTTTCAGTAGAACATTCAACCATACTCAAAATGAAGACCCAAACCAATTATGGGACACGTTCAAAGCTGAGATCAAAAGGTTATCATCCAAACACATACCGTCAAGACAATGCAAAAATAAAGCTGATTTACCATGGGTTGCTCACGATATTGTTAAAAAGATTAGGAAAAGGAACAAGCTCTTCACAAAAATAAAAAATGTCTCGGTCACAAAATTGTCAGAACATAAATAAATTCAAACATCTTAAGGCATCAGTGCAAAAACAAATAAGAAATGCTTATTGCTCATATCTAGAGTCAATCATCTTCTCAGATAATACAGATCCAGGTCATAAAAAAAGTTCTACAACTTTATTAAACACAAAAAACTGAAAACACAGGAATTGCACCACTCAGCACTGATGGTCATACTTACAGTGACCCAGTGCCAAAGGCGAACATACTAAACAAACAGTTTGAATCAGTTTTCTCAAAGCCTTCGCCACTCAGTCTCAAACAAATAGCTAAAAGCTCAATGTCATCAAAACCTAGCAATTACAGACCAATATCACTCACATGTATAGCATCAAAACTAATGGAACACATCACCAGCAACATGGATTCAGGTCAAAACATAGCTGTGAGACACAGCTCATTGGCTTCACACAAGAAATAGCTGACATCCTTGATCAAGGTCAACAAACTGATGTCATAGTCATGGACTTCAGTAAAGCTTTTGACAAAGTAGACCTCCACAAACTCTTACACAAGCTGAAACACATGGGAGTTCATCCACACATCAGTTCATGGATACAAAACTTTCTCAAAAATAGATCACAACAAGTATTAGTGGAAAACAAGGTCTCTGACAGGCTCCCTGTGCTTGCTGGTGTCCCGCAGGGATCGGTCTTAGGTCCGTGTCTCTTTCTCGCATACATCAATGACCTACCAGGAAGTGTCAGGAGCCAGGTACGTCTATTTGCCGACAACACCATAGTTTATTTAACAATTAAATCACAAGCATCTCCACAAACCTTACAAAATGATTTGCACAACCTTGAAATATCGGTAAAAGAATGGTCAATGGAATTCAACCCTGACAAGTGTGAAGTACTCAGAATACACAGGAAAAAGAAACCGGTCATCTTTCCCTACATCCTACATAACACTAAACTGAAAACCACAGAAAATGCAAAATACTTAGGAGTTACAATAAGTAGCAACCTAAACAGGTAATCCCACATAAACAGTATCACAAACAAAGCAAAAAACAGCTTAAGGTTCATCAGACGAAACGTCAAAACACAAAACAAACAACTCAAAGAAGCAGCATACAAAACATATGTAAGACCAAAGGTTGAATACTGTTCAACCATATGGCATCCATGGCAAAAATATCTCACACACAGAATAGAAATGGTCCAGGGGTCAGCTGCAAGGTACGTTCTAAATAATGATTACCACTATACAAGCAGTGTAACAAACATGATCAAAGAACTAAAATGGTCAACTTTAGAACAAAGGCAAAACCATGCCAGCCTGGTCATGCTACACAAAATAAAAAACAATCAGGTCAATGTTGATCACAATCACCATACAAACACAAGAAACAGCAAATTCCTCATCCCACAATCAAAAACACAACATCACATGAACTCACTCTTCCCAAGAACTATACGACTCTGGAACGAATTACCGACCGAGATAAAGGCTACCCTAACTGTACCAGCTTTTATCAGTGGTCTAAACAAGTTTTATAGATTTTAAGTACTTAAAATAAATGTTTTAGTAAGATCTTCAGTTAAATCTTGTTTTCTTTGTTATTATCTTTTATAATTTTAATGTTCCTGGCACGCGCGTGCCTAGTATAGTCAGTATTGACTTTTGGCAGTAATAAGTTGAAGTTTAAGTAGAGTGTGCACTCTGTAGCAGAATGCCCTTGGCTCAAGGCCAGGTCGAGCCATGATTTTTCACCTCTTGAATTTTTAATACTTGATCTCATTCAAAGTAGCTCACGAAAATCCAACAGATTTACAGTTTTTCAAATTTTCTTAATTTTCATTTACGTAAAATTCTCCTTTTAAATGCTTATTTAATATGGAATACTCTAACTAATATCCTTTATAATTCAAGCATTTTTTGATTTTTTTATGTAGTCAGTCTTTCAAATAGGTTTTAAAGCAGTGCGGAAATTTTTTTGGCTAATTGTGGTAGTTTTATTTGGATTACAGTAAATCAATTTTCAGATTTCGGTAAAAAAAATTGCTGCCGGAAACCAATCTTGATATGGCTGATTTGCCGGAGGGTTGGGAGAAGCATGTCAGTCGGTCTTCAGGTACTGTATTGAACAGAACGTATCAATAAATAGGAAACTGATAGATTTAAGTGAATCGACGGCACTATGTTTTGATTTTTATTTCCATAGTGTTGATAGATATTTTTAGGCAACCGAGAACCATAATTTTATGCGCATGCGTTTTGCTCACCGAAGTCGAAGAGGAAATGATTTGCGATTTGATTAAAGCCCAGCTTTAGGGCAGCGTTCCTAGTTAGCACTTCGCTATTAGGATGGCATTTGGTTTCCTGTCATATTATTATAAAAGTATGTGCTAGTATGAAAGTAAATAATGCGGGTGTACTTACATAAAGTATTATAGTTCTCGGACATGTCATCAGAGAATACCGGCTGATTCGGACCTTGGCTGATTCGGACCCAGGCTGGTTCGGACCCTCCTTGGCTGATTCGGACCACTTTCTTGGCCGATTCGGACCACTTTCTTGGCTGATTCGGACCACAAAAATTGAAACTGAAAAATATTCCTCATCTGTAACATTTTTTAAAGTGAGTAACTTCCTATTTTTGAAACTTATCTGGCTTAATTTGATTGTATTAGGGCCATGATCCGGGTTACGCTGAAAATTTGTGGTCATATTTATTGCGTTCATCTCGTTAAATTCGCAGTAATAATATCTACATTAAGGACAATAATTATACAATTAATTATGGCAGTCATCAAAATTAAAAAAGTTGTAGAGAATGTGAGAAAAACTAATTAGTTATATGCACTTTAATTAACACATATGAAGTAATCAAGGAGTAAAATTGGAATTTATGTACACCAAATTTATTGAGTTGTTGCAGTTAACACTTACTCAAATTTCTCATAACTAAATGGCATTAAACTTATGCACTAATGTGTTGCAATTAATACATTTTTTACACTGTTACCTTGATTAAATGACGGCCGGTTCTCACTTTATAATGTGTTGATTAAAGTGCACATAACTAATTAATTTTTCACACTATTAACCTGATTAAACGACGGCCGGATCAAAGTCGGGCATTTACTCTTACTTTATAATGTGTAGATTAAAGAGCATATAACTATTTAGTTTTTTTGACATTCGTTACAAATTTTCTTATTAATTTTGATGACTTCCATTTTGGATTGTATATTGTCCTTCATGTAGATATTATTATTATTACTAAACGAAATGAACGCAATAAATATGACCACAAATTTTCAGCGTATCTCGCATCATAGCTATAACACAATCATAGGCCTATTAAGTATCAAAAATAGAAAGTAACTCACTTCAAAAAATATGTTTAAGATGAGGAATATTTTTCAGTTAAGTGGTCCGAATAAGCCAAGAAAGTGGTCCGAGTCAGCCAAGGAGGGTCCGAATCAGCCAAGGTCCGAATCAGCCGGGTTCCGTCATCAGAATATTCAACTTCAACTTATTACTGCCAAAAGTCAATACTGACTATACTAGGCACGCGCATGTCAGGAACATTAAAATTATAAAAGATAATAAAGAAAACAAGATTAAACTGAAGATCTTACTTAAACATTTATTTTAAGTACTTAAAATCTATAAAACTTGTTTAGTCCACTGATAAAAGCTGGAACAGTTGGGGTAGCCTTAATCTCAGTCGGTAATTCGTTCCAGAGTTGTTTAGTTCTTTGGAAGAATGAGTTCATGTGATGTTGTGTTTTTGATTGTGGGATGAGGAATTTGCTGTTTCTTGTGTTTGTAAGGTGATTGTGATCACCATTGACCTGATTGTTTTTTATTTTGTGTAGCATGACCAGGCTGGCATGGTTTTGCCTTTGTTCTAGAGTTGACCATTTTAGTTCTTTGATCATGTTTGTTACACTGCTTGTATAGTGGTAATCATTATTTAGAACGTACCTTGCAGCTGACCTCTGGACCATTTCTATTCTGTGTGTGAGATATTTTTGCCATGGATGCCATATGGTTGAGCAGTATTCAACCTGTGGTCTTACATATTTTTTGTATGCTGCTTCTTTGAGTTGTTTGTTTTGTGTTTTGACGTTCATCTGATTAACCTTAAGCTGTTTTTTGCTTTGTTTGTGATGTTGTTTATGTGGGATGACCTGTTTAGGTTGCTACTTATTGTAACTCCTAAGTATTTTGCATTTTCTGTGGTTTTCAATTTACATGTAGTGTTATGTAGGATGTAGGGAAAGATGACCAGTTTCTTTTTCCTGTGTATTCTGAGTACTTCACACTTGTCAGGGTTGAATTCCATTGACCATTCTTTTTCCCATATGTCAAGGTTGTGCAAATCATTTTGTAAGGTTTGTGGAGATGCTTGTGACTTAATTGTTAAATAAACTATGGTGTCATCGGCAAATACAGTACACGCAGCGCCGACTTTGACGTTGTTTACATTGTCGCGGGGGTGGGGGGGCGGTATCATCTCCGGGTGGCCAGTTGCGGTGGACTGACGCCCGAAATTTTGGGTGTCCGCTAAAATGACCACCGCAAATACAGCCGAGGGGTTTGATCGCCGCGTGTCGTGGTGGTAGAACTCCGCGCGTCCCAGCGATGTTTTGACTTGGAGATTACTGCATTTAAACATACGGTGCGTAATGAACATGTACGTGGTTTTCTTTTTTACTCATAATTATTTTACTTACATGTATTTTGTGACCAACATCAGTTGGTCAGATTAAAAACAAATTTCAAATACTATGCGGTGTATGCCTATTGAGCACTTTCGTTTTTGGAATTTTTAAAAAACGCTTGTTATTATAAAGCCAATTCGATCAATAATTTTGCCAAGCGCCTAGATGATACAGATGTCTAAAGCAGTTAAACACGTGTTGATTCATTTTCTGAAAATATGATCAACTGTTTTTCTGGAAGTAACTGCTTTGAATTGTCTTTTTTGCGTAAACAAATAGCAGCGTTTGTACACGGAATTAGAGCGGATTTGTTCGAATTTTTACTGTTTAAATTAGATCTTTTACCTTTTCGCAGTTTGATTATCATTTGTAATTTATTTGTGTGTAATTTATTTGCGAGTGGATTAACGCAAGCACGGCACCGATTGAAGACTTGAAAATATATCAATTGCAGCAATTAAAGTTAATTAACAAGATGTCATGTAGATGTGTAAATCTGTTCATTATTGGCTGTTTCTTTTCTACAAATACCCTCAATCATACTACCAAACATCAAGTGTCAACAAACTAAAGTTAAACCGGATGGAGTATTAAAAAGAAAAAGAAACAACTTCAACTGGTAATAATTTAATAATAATTACGTGTACTTTGTAACTCATCTGAAAAAAAAAACAACAAATTTTGGGAAAGTAAAATTGTGTTGTGACATCGTTTTTTCGGACACCGCAAACCCCTGCGATCCGTGTCGCGGTACTGAACACCGCGAATGGCCGCATTGACCACCGCGTTTTATACGAATGAACACTCGACGTGGCGGTCATTTTGGTCCTCAACGCGGACAGTAAAATCGGGTGTTCGTTGTCAAAGTCCGCGCTGCGTGTACTGTAGACGCACCCAGCTCCTGACACTTCCTGGTAGGTCATTGATGTTTGCGAGAAAGAGACATGGACCTAAGACCGATCCCTGCGGGACACCAGAAAGCACAGGGAGCCTGTCAGAGACCTTGTTTTCCACTAATACTTGTTGTGATCTGTTTTTTAGAAAGTTTTGTATCCATGGACTGATGTGTGGATGAAATCCCATGTGTTTCAGCTTGTGTATGAGTTTGTGGAGGTCTACTTTGTCAAAAGCTTTACTGAAGTCCATGACTATGACATCAGTTTGTTGACCTTGATCAAGGATGTCAGCTATTTCTTGTGTGAAGCCAATGAGCTGTGTCTCACAGCTATGTTTTGACCTGAATCCATGTTGCTGGGGGCAAAATATGTTGTGTTTGTCAAAGTAATCCATCATGTTTGAAACAATGATGTGTTCCATTAGTTTTGAATCTATACATGTGAGTGATATTGGTCTGTAATTGCTAGGTTTTGATTTTGACCCTTTTTTGTATGCTGGTGTGATGATGGCATGTTTCCAATCCTTAGGAACAATACCTGTGTCTAGTGATCTTTGGAATATGATTTTAAGGATTGGTGCTATCTCTGAGTGTAACTCTTTGAGTAACCTAGGTGAAATCTCATCTGGACCTTGGGTTTTGTGGGGGTTTAGTCAATAACTTACCAACTCCTTGAACTGAGATGGATATGGGAGCCATTGGCGGGTGACCAAGTGATGACATTGAGCTTTTAGTTATTTGTTTGAGACTAAGTGGTGAAGGCTTTGAGAAAACTGATTCAAACTGTTTGTTTAGTATGTTCGCCTTTGACACTGGGTCACTGTAAGTATGCCCATCAGAGCTGAGTGGTGCAATTCCTGTGTTTTCAGATTTTTTGTGTCTAATAAAGTTGTAGAACTTTTTCTTATGACCTGGATCTGTATTATCTGAGAAGATGATTGACTCTAGATATCCCCAATAAGCATTTCTTATTTGTTTTTGCACTGATGCCTTAAAATGTTTGAATTTCTTTATGTTCTGATGTGGATGTCAAATGTTTATGGGGGATCAGACCTAGTGTACAAGGGGGCACCTCTTTGTGTGGGTATTGGACTTAACATTACAACAACATTTTCAGCATTAAAAGGATTCTTTTACTGAGCAGTTTAAAGCCTTGAGAGTGAGTGTGTGTGTGTGGGGGGGGGGTGCATGTTTCTACTGCCCCCTGGCTTAATTATTTATCATTGACAGTTTGACCTATTTCATAGTCATTTTTTCTTTATTATTGTCGAACTGTTACACCCCACTCTGGAACTGGGCCTGGGAATAGTTGTGTTCAGTGTAAAAGAATAATCCTAGCCTGACTTGGCTACAAATTGATATTATATTATTAGATTTGTTACACTGACACTATTTGCACAGAATAATCTTATTTAAGAACTTTTCAGTCCAATTCAAGTCCATAATTGACTGTGCGCTGGCATGTAAAGAACTGTTAAAATATTTTTGAAACAGGGCTCGACAAATCCACTCGTACTCTCGTATTGACTTGGGCAGGTTAATCTTCCAGTAGTGCTCGTCCTACAGGATGAGTGGAATTTCTAGCCAAAAATAAAGTTCAATTTTTCAGCACACATAAAACAGAACGTAAAATAATTCCTGTATTTGATACACAAACCGAATATTGATTTGTCGCATACAATGCTAAAATCTGTCCAGTTTTGTTACAATCCCATAAGCTGAAAACTCACTGTGGAGATTTTGGTATGTACACCACACACACAACTTAATTACTATTAACAAAGACATCTGTTCACGTCAGGCGTTTAGGCGTTTTCTGCATCATCTGGGCATGCACCTGATGACACGTACATGTATGATCATATCCTGTAGTATGGCATCCCATTCTGCTACAAGAGCACGAGAAAGCTCACGGACGTTCTGCACAGGGTTTGGATGCAAAGAAAGTCTACGAGAAAGTATGTCCCAGACTTGCTCTATAGTGTTAAGATTGGGAGATCTCGCTAGCCAGTCTATGACCTCAATACCTTCATCATTAAAGAAGTTCTTGACGATTCTTGCAGTGTGTGCTCGAGCATTATCTTGCACTAAACGAAATGTTTCACTTATTGCACCAACATATGGCCTTACAATTGGTTCTACGATCTTGTCCTAATATCTCTTGGTCGTCAGACTACCTCCTGGAATCACATAAAGGTCTGTGCGCCCGTCAATGGATATCCCTGCCAACACCATAACTGACCCACCGCAAAACCTGTCATATGAAATAATGTTACATTCCGCATACATCTCTCCTCTGCAACGCCACACCCTCACACGCCTGTCACAGGTCGAAACATGGAAGCGGCTCTCATCTCTGAAGAGCACAGTTGGCCAGTGGCGCAGTTGCCAAGTGATGTGTTCCTGGGCACCCTCTAAGCAAGCTCTCCGGTGAGCTATGGTCAGAATGGGTCCTCTTGCAGGTCTTCGGGCATCCAAACTGTCTTCATGAAGACAATTTCGGACAGTTTGAGTGGACACACGAACTCCTGTAGCTTGCCGGAAGTCAATTTTAATGCCAGTAGCAGTACACTGACGATTTCTGAGGGCCAAAATTCTTAGAATTTGGTCCTGACGAGGTGTTGTAAGGCGGTGACGACCTTGCCCAGGTCTTCATGTGTATTCTCCAGTCTCCTGATAACCACTCCACAACCTGGCAACAGCGCTAAGAGAAACGTCTGGAACGGTGGCCACCTCACATTGCGTAAATCCATTTTCGCAAAAGTCTAAATCTTATTCGGGGGGTTACACAACAAAAAAAAACCAAAATACCCATGCTTTGTAAATTTATTGTAAAGTGCACTGGTTACTCGAGGATATTGACCGTCGACACCTACAAACAAAATTTGCAGCGAATATGGTGGGCAATTTACGCCATAACATATTTGCGCTCCTTTTATTAATTTAATAATAATAATAAGTCTTTATTTATAGAGGCAACACAGTTGGGCACGCCCAGTCTTCCCTATGAGCCTCTGTCAAATGTGCAGATATATACAGTTACAAAACAGCACAAAAAAATTACAAACAGTTAATGCAAACAATTTGAGCAGTGTATTTTCTTAAAATGTATTAAGACCAGGGAACCTATGATTTCATGTCTTGTAATTCATGTTATGTCTTGCATATCAAGATATAACTTCAGTAGTACTAGTCTTTGTGAATATTTTTCTGTATATATGAATTGTTTGCAGGTCGTGAATATTACTTGAACAAACATACCAAAGAAAGTCAGTGGGACAGACCATTAGGGCCAGCTAGACCACAGAAAATGGCTGAAGTACAGTGTTCACATCTCCTGGTTAAACATTGCGAGTCCAGGCGTCCAGCATCATGGCGAGAAGATAACATATCAAGATCAAAGGACGAGGCTGTTAAAATACTAAATGGTAAGAATTTGTAGATAAGACACTTTACTTCCTTTTCAGGAAGATTGAAACATTTTTATCTTAATCTTGTCAGCATAGATCCAGTGGCTTTAAACATAATGATTAACAATAATCAAGAACATAATTACATAAATGTCACCACTGACTTCCAACCTCCAAAAACTTGTGAAAGTGGGTGTTACTGTAAACTGTAAATGTAGTTTTCGAAGGTGATAAAAACAATAAAGTAGTGCATAGTAAAAGATCAGGTGTTAGATCACTATTGGATACCTGTCGGTCCACAAATTTTTTAATAGCAAACGGCAGATTAGGAAATGATAAGCTAACAGGCGAGTTCAGTTTTTGCTCTAGCAGGGGCGTTAGTGTAGTAGATTACTTATTACTGAAATACAATGACTTTAAAATGTATTAAATTTCACCGTAAATGAATTTACCAGAGTCTCGGACCATGCGTGCATTTCATTCGAATTGATATTACGGGCTTCTGAAAATAATTTAATTGATGAAAATCATACATCGTCCAGAAATTGCGACACCCCTCCGAGTAACATTGTATGGGACAGCGATAAAGTACATCTGTTCAGACATAATCTCATGATTAATAACTATGTATTGCATCAGCTGACCAGTGATGTATATAATCAGCCAATCGATGACGTAGTACAGGACTTTGCACACCTTCTTTTTATCAGTGCTCATACCATTTTTGGTAAACCGGGCCGCAGTAACAGTACATGTACACGAGTACTATACACACAAATAAACCGTGGTTTGATGAAAGTTGTTTTAATGCAAAACGGTCATTTAAATTGTATCGAAATATATACAACAGAGATAAAAATATTGAAAACCGTTCAAACTTTGTGAGCACACGAACGCGTTACAATAAGATAAAGAAGAAATCTAAACATGCCTTTAAGGTAAAAGAAGGGTTAAGAATAAATAGCTTGGCATCTTCTCAACCTCGTAAATTCTGGAAAAACATTAAAAAGAGTTATAGAAAGGAAACAAATTCCGCAGATCTATTGACTTTAGACGAATTGTTTAATCATTTTAAGGATATGTTTGGCAGTACAGCCACGAATGATGATGACTTAGCATTCGAGGGAAATCTTGATTTAAACAATGAAGAATTGGAAAACGAAATTCAGAAGCTGAAATTCACGAAGCTTTTCTTTCGCAAAATAGTAATAAGAGTTCGGGTTTCGATAACCTACCGGCTGAAGTTTTCAAGTCTACTTTTGATATATTATCGCCATTTCTGAAAAGCTTGTATAACAGAATATTTTTCAGTAATGAATACCCAGCTTCATGGGGCCAAGGTATTATTGTACCCATATATAAGAAGGGAGATGCAAATGTTGCAAGTAATTATAGAGGTATAACTTTGATAAACATATTAGCAAAAATCTATTCACAAATATTAGTAAACAGGTTAAATAAATGGTCAACAAAGTTTGAAAAAATTTCAAAAAATCAGTTCGGTTTTCAAAAAGGTAAATCTATTACAGATTGTATTTTTATTTTATATGCAGTTATATCTAAAGTACTTAGCGAGAAGCAAAAGATTTACTGTCCATTTATTGATTATAAGCAGTGCTTTGACTCAATCAAGAGACACCATTTATGGCATAAATTGTTACTAGAAAATGTTAGTGAAACATTTGTTAAAGCACTTCGTGCCATGTATAACACTGTTAGGTCATGTGTAAAACATAAATCAAGCATATCCAGATTCTTCAGCTCTGAAATTGGATTGAAACAGGGAGATCCGAGTTCCCCATTATTATTCATGTTCTTCGTGAATGATATCATTCAAAATATAAACTCTGACATCGATGATATCATAACCATTGATGATTTGAAACTATTCCTAATATTATATGTGGACGATATGGTCTTGTTCGCGCGTTCACCCGAATCATATCAGTCAATGCTTAAAGATGTAGAAACTTACTGTCAAACCTGGGGTTTAACAATTAATGTAAATAAATCAAAAGTTATGATATTTGAAAACGGCCGACCCACATCAGTTGATATGTATATACATGGAACGAAGCTAGAGACCGTAAGAAATTTTAAATACTTGGGTATTAATTTATACAAAAACGGTAACTGGCTGCGGTCACAGAAACATATAGCCTAACATGCCTCCTTTTCCTTACACAATTTGTTTGCTGTATTTCAACACATTGAACTCCCGCTGTCTAGGAAAATTCAACTGTTCGATATTTTAGTCGGTTCTGTTTTAAATTTCTGTTCAGAAATTTAGGGGGTCCATGCTGCAACTGATATTGAAATGGTACATACAAAATTTTTTCGACGTGTACTAGGCGTTAGGCAATCGACCAATTTATCGGCTCTCTACAGAGAACTCGGCAGGGTACCCTTATACATTTTTCGTAAAATTATAATCTTGAAATATTGGAGAAAACTGTTATCTCAAGATGACTCGTCTCTTACCTTTAAAGTATATACATTATTGAGAAATGATGCCGACAATAGTGTAACATATAGTAATAAAAACTGGGCTTCTCATGTGAAACATATATTAGAAGAGCACGGATTTACCTACGTATGGAGAGACCAATTTCTTGATACATATACTTTAGAATTAATTAAACAACGCATATTTGATAATTACTATCAGTCATGGTATTCGGACATTAATAATTCCCCGCGTTTGCAGTCATACTGTATCTTTAAACATACGTTTGAACGTGAGAAATATATTGAATGTATACATGATAGGAAATATTTACTAGCCCTCTCTAGATTCCAGGTGTTTGCCCATCATTTACTTATAGAGACAGGAAGATATAACAATATACCTTGGGAACAACGACTGTGTAAATCCTGTAACATGAACAAAATAGAATCTGAATATCACTTTTTACTTGTTTGTCCCAGATATAGAGATTTGAGAAAAAAGTTCTTTAAAGAATATTATTGTCATTGGCCGAATTTGAATAAATTTACATCCCTTCTAAATTCTTCCTCAAAAACAACAATAAGAAACTCGTCAAAATACATTTATTTCGCCCATAAAATCAGGTTATTGGGTAAAATGTTCTACTTGCATACATCTAGCTTAATAGTCTGTTAATTTATAACATGTAGTTATTTGTAAAACTCATACATGTAATTTTTCGCAACGGATTTACTTTTCTGTAATTCAAATGACACTTCAGAAAACGGTATTGTTTATTTCCATGTTTTTTGCACATACATGTAGTCTGTATGATTGCTATAAGCATTGTATAACAATGCTTAATGTAATAAAATATTTGGTATTGGTATTGGTATAATTGTTACTGTTTGAAGATCAAATAAAGATAAAGGTAAAATAAGGATGCTGCCATTTAAAATTATCTAACATGTAAAATTTAATACATGTGTGTTCTTAGAAATAATTCATGCGTTAGAATAACAAGTTGTCAATTTATGATTGAAATGCAGCTGAATATATCGATAATTAGATAGATAGTGAAAAATAATTAAAGCGATGATTAGTGGATTAATAAGAGGTGTTTGCTACAAGCAACTTTAAGGATAAAATTGTAATTGGGGTGTCTTAAAAAGCATAATTCATTAGCCAACGTCGGCCAATTTGTTGGTTATTGTAATTGGCTTTTTTTTCGAACTTTCCAAAATTTAGCAAAAAAAGGTCTTTAAATTACGGCATTTTATGAATTTTTCAATATTTGCATAGTCAAAATGTCCAAGACACCATCTAAACGTCATAGAACTGAACTGTCCCTAGAGGACAAAATTAAGCTAATTCTTTTTTTCTAATAAAATCTACATGTGTAGAATGTTTT
This sequence comes from Cyclina sinensis, assembly GCA_012932295.1. NCBI lineage: Eukaryota > Metazoa > Mollusca > Bivalvia > Venerida > Veneridae > Cyclina > Cyclina sinensis. The sequence continues at coordinate 34,695,113 of JAAONU010000006.1, read as the reverse complement.
CATTAATTTTAATTTTGCATTATGTTTCCCATGTTACTAACGCTGTTACACTAAACAGTACTGACTGCATTCACTATCATTAAGAACCACTGGTGTTTGGCACCTGTACATGTCCAGATCATTCGACTTCTGAATTCCGGGAACTTCCAAAATTCGAACGTTTTGGCCAGTCCCATGAGTGTTCAGTTTTCAGAAGTTCCACTGTATTATAATATTAAAAAAATTATATATCCCTGAATTCTTGATGGATTTTTCATTTGTAGTTTTGGACAAAACTGATGTCATATGGATCAGTGGTTATGTAAACTGCCAACTTGTAACTGAAAACTGAAGCCTAAGATAGAGAAACTTACCTAACTGAACCTATTCTGTTTATATTACAGGTTATAGAGATCAGATTGTGTCTGGACAGGCAACATTTGAAGAGTTAGCTTCACAGTTCAGTGACTGTAGCTCAGCAAAGCGGGGTGGAGATCTGGGACCGTTTGGACGTGGTCAGATGCAAAAGCCATTTGAAGAGGCTGCATTCAACCTGAAAGTTGGAGAAATGAGTGGACCAGTCTGGACCGACTCAGGTGTTCATATCATTAAGAGGACTGCTTAAACACAGTACAGTTAGACTCTGAACTGTTCCAAATACACATACTGGGATATTACATATGTCCCTTCAACAACATTTTGCAGTGTTTGTGCTTGAAGTTAATTATTGTAGAAATTGACCTGACAACTTAATTCTGTGACAAATTTATGTTACAGTTAAAACAATCTTAGATATTTGTTTAGGTCTGTAACATTTCTCTGCAGAATTGTTTGGAACTCTACATTGCAATTATTTAAATGATATACAAGGATAATTTAGTTCTTTTTAAATGATTTATAAAGTTTTATTTACAAGACCTAAACAGCATATTTTTGCATGTATAAATTCAAAATGAACTTTCAAATGTTTATGTAAACATGTTAATTCAGTAAAGAATATTGTTTTGCAAAAAGAAAAAATTCTTTCCTTCAGGTGTAAAAATTTGCTTATACATTGTTATATTATATTAAGATCTCCACTGTAAATTTGGGTATGGTTAGATGTTTGGTACAACAGCAAGAAGTGCTTTAATAAACAGACATACTAAATCTAAAGAGCAATTATCTTGAAGCACCAAAAAAATAATAAAAGGGATCTGGCTGGCATGGTCTCAGAATTTCATGAAACTTGTGAGGTTCTATGCCCTGACTGTTTTCGAGATTATGTTTTGTTCCTACATCTTAGACAATTTTTAAAGCAGAGTTATCAAAATTGAAGATTAATTTTCATTAAAAAATGCCAGTTTTGTTATTGAAATACCAAGCCAGAATTCAACATTTTAGTAGAAGCTATATAACAGTCATCAAAAAAAGAAAAAAAAAGAAAAAAAAAAAAAATGCCCTCTTATTCATTGATTGGAATAATTCATGAAACATTGTCAATATAAAGATGGATCTGAATGAAAAATTTCAACTTTTAATGAAAAAATTCAGCAGTGGCCTTTTGACGATTGTGGACAAAATTATTCTGAAAAATATTTGGAGCTTTTTGTGAATGGAATGGCTAACAGGCCATCAAAATGTTTTCTCATTTTTAACCTTTTTGACAGTTTTGTTACATTTATGATTAAACAGACTTATGGACATGCTGATTTTAAGGTATTTTAGAGATTTCTTTGAAAATTCATTGCAATAATTCATCAAATTAATTTTAATTGTCTGTTGATATGATGAAAATTGTTACATCAGTTTAATTGCAAATTGAGGTTGTTTGTGACATGAAGAAAATAAGAATCCTCTGAATTTAAGTATTTTTGTCTAGAACTGAAAATATGACAAACATTTGTGTTCATAATTTAAAAGTTTTATGCCTGTGACTTTGATACAAGATTGTTTGCTAGATTTGGTTCCATAGGTTTTATTTTAACAAGATAGAAATGCCTTGTGTAGGTTTTGGTCAAACTCAGTTTTCTAGTACTAAGCAAGGCAAACCATATAAGAGAATGAATTTTTGTTCAGTTATAGCATTACATGTATCCCATTATGTCCATGTCTTACAATTTCAGTATCAGTGTAGAACTAGAGATTAATTCAGCTTCAGTTTATGGAATTCTAAATCAGTGATATCTTTACAAAATAACATAAGTGAAATGAAAAACTAATCAATGATACCTTGGTAAAAGTAATAAGGTCTGCATTGCATCAGTGTTCAGCATAAAGAAATGTCAATATGCAAGTCTTTGGACCCATATGTTGTGGAGAAGAGAAGGAATTTGGACATAATACTATAACTTTTTCATTATTATCTGGGTAGTGTTACTGAAATGTTACACTCTTATACAAATGTATGACTGGGTGGCCAACATGGTGATGCCAGAGAATTGCTCTTAATATTTGTGTATGAATGTGCTTTGTTTTAAGGGATGGGGACGAATATTCCAAAATAGACCAAATGTACAAATCTGAAAAATCAAATTTGAATATTCGTAAATTAGTATATAGATTTTTTAAAAATTAAGTATTGCTGATTTTGATCATCAAAGTACATGTATGCTAATTATTCAGAATTAAAACCTTTTGTGCTGAGTAGTTTGTTTATCCCATGTCAAAATAGTCCAGTTAACAAGAAAATTGCAATGCATAATTGGTAGGGACAATCATTATGAGTTAACAGATTGCAACAGGAGTAAATGTGATGCTTTTAATCTTTTGTTAATTTAAATTGGGGCCTATTTTATGTAACAAATTAAAAAACAAATGTCTCACAATGTTCCGGGATAAACCTCATGTTTTACGAAAATGTGCATAAATAATGAATCATGCATTTGACTATATTGATAATACTCTTTTGTTGTCCAGTCGAACAGAATTACTCATATAATTTCCTCTAATACATATGCTTGAAAATATTTTTAATAACCTTTTATAAATAAAATGATCAGTGTCTGTTTACATATTTGTCATATTTATACAACAGCCCATATTTTTTTACAATAATTCACTCATTTTATAGAATGTATTGTGTATATGCAAATGACTTAATTAGTTTTTTAAGCTGCCAATAAACAAGTCATTTCTATGCCACTTCTTGATGATACACAGCAGTTTCCCCATAATGAAACAGTACAAATATTCGGATACCAAGATTTGGATAACTGACTGAACTTTTGAAAATCGAATATTTGATTATGGCAAACCAAATATTAGAATATGGAAATCAGTATTTGTTCCCATCCCTAATTATTTTCATATTTTTTTCATAAAAATGGCAGAGCCTAAGTGTATTGTTTGATCATTTCATACCTTCATTGATTCCCATTGTAAGTTGGGTATTAAGCATTTTCTTTCTTATTGTTTTCATTCATTTGTAACTTAAGGACTGTATCAAATAAAGAACGGTAGTGTAAACATTGTTGTTTTCATATAATTGAGTGTAATGAGGTACTTGGGAATTCCACTTCTAGTGTTCCCAACAGCACGTCACCAATCTTCACATTGTCTGCCTAGGTGTAGTTGTCAATAGAAATTACAGGAATCCATCAAGATACAATAAGGCAACTGTCTTTTACTTGAGACCACTAGGGACCATGTTTGATGTAGCAGGTCATACAAGTCTAGAAGTTATACAGTTGTGAAAACTTGAGTCAAGTTGAATGTAAATCAGTATATTTCATTCTGTAGTAAAGTTCAGGGGTTCTGCTTACAGAGCAGTGTTCTGGCATTATACCCATGTTCATTTAAAAAGACCATACAATGTGACCACAACCAAAGACCTGAAGTACGTGGATAAGATTCTTGCCCTCTCCTCGAAGCAACTTGATGTACATCAAATATGACAGAAAAGTCACCTTTGTCATAGAAAGATTTATACATCTGATTATGTGATATTCCTTTCAAGACTACTTGTATAATTAAATGAAATCTGGTTTAGGTGGAGCAGATTAAAGAGTAGAGCTTCAAACTTATGATCCAGAGGTTGCTTGTTTGATTCACACCAGGGGTGAATTGTCATATTCCACTTCTGGTGAAAGTACTGGTTAGAATCCAGGAAGGAGACATCAAGTGGCAAATATATAAGTTGCAAGAATTTGTTTTCTAATTGATGTAAAATAAATAAGTTTAAACTAAACGAAATCCAGTCATAAACAACAAGTTCTTCCAAATGACTCGGGAAGTTACAAGAAATAAACTGTTGTTACATTTCTTTATTCTTTTTTCTTTCATATTTACACCATAATGTAACAATGTTCGACAATGAAAAAGTAGATACAACATTTGTATTGCACATGAAGAGTAATCATGAATAATTACAAACATTTATATAATATCGGGTTTCCTCAATCTATTTAAATAAATAACACATGTAACATAAACATTTGAAAAGAAAATGACATTAAAAAGTACTTGTCAAGTATTGCATAACTGAAGGTTCTTGTAGCCCTCCACTAAATATTCACTGACAAAAGCAACAATAGGGCCATGATGGCCCTGTATCGCTCACCTGAATATGACTGCTTTTAACAAAGTTGCTATGGACCTGGTTAACTGACCCCTGATGACCCATATTCGAACTTGACCTAGAAATTATTGAAACAAACTTTCTGACAAATTTCCAGGACATCAGACAAGAAAATTTTTCAAAGTTTTCTCTATATAAGCCTATGTAAAATCAATTGACCCCGGGGCAGGGCCAAATTTGACCCAAGGGGCATAATTTGAACAAACTTGGTATAGGTCCACTAGACAATGCTACATACCAAATCTTAAGGCTCAGGGCCTTGTGGTTTCAGACAAGAAGATTTTTAAAGTTTCACTATATAAGCCTATGTAAAATCAATTGACCCCTTGGGCGGAGCCATTTGACCCCCAGGGGAATAATTTGAATAAAATTGGTCCACTAGACAATGCTACTAACCAAATCTTAAGGCTCTGGGCCTTGTGGTTTCAGACATGAAGATTTTCAAAGTTTTTCCTTTAAGTTGCCATAACGTTCATAGAGTTCTTATAGAACTGAATTCTTTGAACAACTTTGGTAGAATGCAAGGAATATCCCAGGCATGTTTTGTCAATGTTGGCATAGCGGTTTAGGAGGAGAAGTCGTTCAAGTCAAATTGTTGATGACGAACAACGCACGCCGGACAATCAACAATCCCAAAAGCTCACCCTGAGCAGTGCTTTGTTGACTTCTGGAAAGAAACAATCAAGAGAATCTTTCCATTCACAATTTCTCCAAAACATGACCAAACAACTTGCCTAGTATACCTTCTCATAGATTGAACCAGTTACTTCATAATTTTCATTTACAATCTAGCTCATTGTTTCCTTTAAATTTTAAAATGACAGACTCTAACCTTGAAATGACTTACTTTCAAATCTTATCTACTACTGCTTCAAATTTTTTCTAAAATTATTTTGTATTTTCAATAGAAAATAAAGTTTTACATTTTTAACCAATCAGGCAGCTTTGTCAACTACATCTCTGCATAAAGTTCCCAAGACAAAATTGACTGGTTGTAAATAAACAACACCGATTTGGTTGTGTTTAACCTTAATGCATATGTTATTGAGCAAACAAAAATTACAAAACACATCGTAAGTACTTTCTTGTCTACAATGTACTATGTAACTGTAGTGTAATATGGTGTATGCTGTGTATATTTCACTGAGATGACTAACTTGCATTGATATTGGTTCAATCTAACACTTCAAATCTGTCATCTTTCATAAACTGCAGATGTACAAGAAAATAAAATCTACTGACCATTATAAATTAGAAGCAGAAGGGGAATGGCCATCTCCATGAACAGAATGTAGACTTACTACTGTGTTAGAATGATGTCAATGCTCGTATTTACAAATGTGATAAACAGATGTGATGTACAGATGGAGAAGTTGGTTTGACAATGTGTTTAAAAATCTTACAGCAGTACTGAAGGAATTTAACTATACTAAATTCAGTCCAAAAATACATTTAGTACTGCCAAAGAAGACTTTTTATATACAAGTAATAGATGACGGTAGGTTTGGGCAAAACTTCTATGATTCCGATTGTAGAAACATTCTCCTGTATTATAATCCTTGTTTCAAATATGAATGTACATGTTGTATCTTATTTCCATGAAGAGGTTTGAAGCAGCAAATATTTTGATAATTTATCAAACAGAATCAAAATATATTTTAATTTACCATAATTAATGAAAAGTTTACAGAAACATGTCGAACCCTTCTATTTTTTTAAAAGATTGCAACCACATAATAAAAACAATTTACACAGAAGTAAACAATGAAACATGTACATACACACATGTAGCACTAGCGGTATAACACTGATGATTATAATGCATTCTCTAAATATCCATTGCCAAAGCTTTATTTGCTAAACACATTTGAAGCAACAAATTATAAATACATGTAACAGTCAAGAAACAAACAAATTGTATATATACATGAAATATATGAAAGTCTTAAACTTAGCATAGACAGGTAAAGTATATATAATATACAGTTTACATGAAATAATGCAGTTTACACGGTTCGACAAACCCTATCTGGTCACCTTTCAAAGAAAATAGAAAGTTTTTAAACTATTTTAAAATGTGTCTTAAAACTTCAGCTTGTGTAGTAGTCTTTCAAAGTTAACAGGATTAATTTTAATCATTTTCACCACTTTGTATTATGTACAAAATTTTGTAAACATGTCAAATAACACACACTTACAGAGCAGGTTTGTTGTATGTTTGTGACCTTCTGTAAACAGGCCAGTTTCCCTACTGCTGTTACAAAGGTCTGACATGATACATTTATAAATATGTCATGCACATATACACATGTACATATCTCATGGACAATGATGAAAACTTGCTACAAAGAATGGTTCTTTTATGCATCAGCATCATGATTTTTATAGTTTGGATTATCCCAGCCGGCTCTGCCTTCAGTCTGATCTCCCTGTCTTCTAGGGGTAGACAGAGATGACGAAGACATTTCTTCCAATGGGTATGTCCCTGACATTGCATTCCCTTGCATCTGCCTGAAAGAAGGAAATGAAACTCATTTAGTTCAAGTCTAATATTGATAAATGTAGTAAGATATGTGATACAACAATAGATTCAAACTCACATATAAAGCAGACATCACAGAAGATACCTAGTGTCTGTAAGGTTGTACAAACTCACATATAAAGCAGACATAACAGAAGATACATAGTGTCTGTAAGGTTGTACTAACTCACATATAAAGCAGACATAACAGAAGAGACCTAGTGTCTGTAAGGTTGTACTAACTGACATATAAAGCAGACATAACAGAAGATACCTAGTGTCTGTAAGGCTGTACAAACTCACATATAAAGCAGACATAACAGAAGATACCTAGTGTCTGTAAGGTTGTACTAATCTCACATATAGAGCAGACATAACAGAAGAGACCTAGTGTCTGTAAGGGTGTACTAATCTCACATATAGAGCAGACATAACAGAAGAGACCTAGTGTCTGTAAGGTTGTATTAATCTCACATATAGAGCAGACATAACAGAAGATACCTAGTGTCTGTAAGATTGTACTAATCTCACATATAGAGCAGACATAACAGAAGATACCTAGTGTCTGTAAGGTTGTACAAACTGACATATAAAGCAGACATAACAGAAGATACCTAGTGTCTGTAAGGTTGTACAAACTCACATATAGAGCAGATATAACAGAAGATACCTAGTGTCTGTAAGATTGTACTAATCTCACATATAATGCAGACATAACAGAATATACCTAGTGTCTGTAAGGTTGTACTAATCTCACATATAGAGCAGACATAACAGAAGAGACCTAGTGTCTGTAAGGTTGTACAAACTCACATATAAAGCAGACATAACAGAAGATACCTAGTGTCTGTAAGGTTGTACAAACTCACATATAAAGCAGACATAACAGAAGATACCTAGTGTCTGTAAGGTTGTACTAACTCACATATAATGCAGACATAACAGAAGATACCTAGTGTCTGTAAGGTTGTACTAATCTCACAAATAGAGCAGACATTACAGAAGATACCTAGTGTCTGTAAGGTTGTACAAACTCACATATAAAGCAGACATAACAGAAGATACCTAGTTTAAGTATCAATGTATAATCAATAGGGATGTCAAGGTTAGCAAAAATTAAACATCAACTTGATAACTGTGTTAAACGTTTAACCAACCGTCAATGAGACAAATGGCCGTAGAAGTCATTTTATGACCAAATTACCACATAAGTGGCCGGGCCAGATCAATGCTAAATAACTTGTATCGAGCTTGTAAAAATGTAAAATTTTAATGTAAAGTAAAAGTATCTAACTTTATTACTCCATCGCAATTGGCATTACAGAAATATATTACAAAAAAAAAAAACTACAGTTAACATATCAATTTATCTAATTCTAACGTCAGTTACCCATTTCTGAATTTTCTAACCAGTTTTTGGCTAAAACCAACTGAACACATTTAAATGGATAAACATAACACCACTGATAATTAAGACTACATAGGATTATAATCTACTGCATTCACTCTACAAAAGCTTGTTAAACCATTATATTCTACTGCATTCACTCTACAAAAGCTTGTTAAACCATTATATTCTACTGCATTCACTCTACAAAAGCTTGTTAAACCATTATATTCTACTGCATTCACTCTACAAAAGCTTGTTAAACCATTATATTCTATTGCATTCACTCTACAAAAGCTTGTAAAACCATTATATTCTACTGCATTCACTCTACAAAAGCTTGTCAAACCATTCCCCTAAATTACATACATGATACAAGATTTGAGACATATTATAGTAATAGTTTTCCCAAGTTAAAGTTGTGAAAATAAAATCAGTAGGCATTGGCTGATTAAGTGGAACATTAAAATCTAATAAAGAGCAACCAATTTGATTTTCTCTACTTACATTCGCTTAAGGTATATGAAGATCCCACCTACAATGAGAACAATTAAGACTACACCAGCAACCACCGCAGCTGTAATACCAACATTACTGCTACCACCACCAGATGGCCCTGATCCTGTCTGGGCCGCACTCCTGGCACCACCAACTGCAACAAAGGATTTTATATACAGGGTATTTGCAACACTAAATTGGATAAGTTACATTAGAGCTTTTTATCAACTCCTATTTTGATATTCTATATCAATTTTGCATCGCTTGGTTCTTGACAAATCCTAATTTTTAAACTTCAATTTTGAGAACATTTTTTTAAAGTTTTGGGTTCCTTGTTTGCCAGTTATTCATCAAACAAAATTACTTTTTCAGTTTTAGAAAGACCTACATGAAATAATGTAAAACTGAAATAAGAACAAGAGCTTTCACTGTAAGCAACAAAAACCCCAGAAGGGTATTGTCTGCCATAATATATGTGCAAACTGTGGGACTGGCTTTTGTGTAGCAAGTAAAGAAACTCCATATAAAAATCCTGTCATGTACCAATGAGTTACAGAAAGGACATAAATATAAAGGTAAGCAGTTTCAATGTTATCTTTCAGAACAGACAAATGGTTTGCAGCTTATTGCCTCTATGCAGTTAACATTTGTGCTGCTTTTTTAAAATCTTTGGATGTAAAACTCTGAGCACGCAGATTTGTTTTAAACTGTTCAACAACTTACCATTACTACTACACACAATAGCCTGGCCTGACCAGGTACCATCTCTCATACACATACGGGTGTCAGTTCCCTGTGCTCTGTAGAACCCAGACTGGCACTGCTGCTGACACACAGAACCAAACTTGAATGGTACAGTACAGCCTGACAACATCCCATTCTGTGGAGCAGTCAACTGCGGACAGGTCACAGCTGAAAAAAGTGTAAATTATTTTATATAAAGCAGTGGAAGTATATTTTGCTTCCAGAGTCAAATGCTTACATAAAAAAATTTATAGACTTAAATACAGGAATATTTCATCTGACTCAATCTAGATACCGGACCCTGCCCTCTGCCTGACTCAACCCTAAAATCTATGTTACTCAAACACAAGGAGACCAAAACAGCTCACATTTCTAGATTATATTGAACCTTTTGACAAAAATCTGAGAAAAGGACATCATTTCCATTAAATGTTATTGATATTTAGGTAAGGATCTTACGCTGACAGGAGAGTCCAACACCATCCCAGACTGGTCTTTTGTTAGCATCTAGATTACATGTGATCTGTCCATTGTTTGACTGGTCACTCAGCTGGTAGCCTTGATTACATGCCAGCATACAGGTGGCACCATAGAAGTCAGGACAGGAACCAGTCAGGATGTAACCGTTGGCTGGTGCTACTCTTGCAGGACATCGGTACACTGCAGTTCAAAATATTTACATAACAACAGGCTCTCCAGCAGTATATTTGAAAAAAAAAAAAAAGCTAGGAGAAAGCTAGGAAAACAATATTCAGTAAACTAGGAAAAATCTAGGAAACACAAGGAATGTTGAGACAAAGACTTAGAGTTATTTACAGGAAAAATCTTACCTTTGGTGTTTTTTTTTCTACTTAATGACCATGTATGAAGGCAATGGGAATGTATAGCTGACCACAATTTGCTTCTCTAGTTACTGTACTTAACAGCATCAGTGGAGCATAGTCCAACCTTTATAAATCCTCATCTGAGAAGGCTGGACCATGCACCAGAGATGCCTCAGTGGAGCATAGTCCAACCTTTATAAATCCTTATCTAAGAAGACTGGACCATGCACCAGAGATGCCTCAGTGGAGCATAGTCCAACCTTTATAAATCCTTATCTAAGAAGACTGGACCATGCACCAGAGATGCCTCAGTGGAGCATAGTCCAACCTTTATAAATCATTATCTGAGAAGACTGGACCATGCACCGGAGATGCCTCAGTGGAGCATAGTCCAACCTATATAAATCCTTATCTGAGAAGACTGGACCATGCACCCGAGATGCCTCAGTGGAGCATAGTCCAACCTTTATAAATTCTCATCTGAGAAGACTGGACCATGCACCAGAGATGCCTCTGTGGAGCATAGTCCAACCTTTATAAATTCTCATCTGAGAAGACTGGACCATGCACCAGAGATGCCTCAGTGGAGCATAGCCCAACCTTTATAAATTCTCATCTGAGAAGACTGGACCATGCACCCGAGATGCCTCAGTGGAGCATAGTCCAACCTTTATAAACTAGAAATGGGTTTTTGATTGAACAAAAACATATGTCTCCCCCCAGCCAGTTGCTGCAGGTAGCATTGAGTCAGACGATTGTAAAATTTGACATTTAACCTCCAAGTGTGACCTTGACCTTGAGACACCGCACCCGCAAAGTGGGTTCTGCACGTCACCTTGATGAGGTGAACATCTGACCCAAGTTTCATAAAAATCCTTCAAGGGCTATTGAAGATATAGAGCGGACACGATTTTGTGGCATTTGACATTTAACCTCCAAGTGTGACCTTGACCTTGAGACACCACACCCGCAAAGTGGGTTCTGCATGTCGCCTTGATGAGGTGAACATCTGACCCAAGTTTCATAAAAATCCTTCAAGGGCTTTTGAAGATACAGAGCGGACACGATTTTGTGGCATTTGACATTTAACCTCCAAGTGTAACCTTGCCCTTGAGACACCACACTCGCAAAGTGGGTTCTGCACGTCGCCTTGATGAGGTGAACATCTAACCCAAGTTTCATAAAAATCCTTCAAGGGCTTTGGAAGATACAGAGCAGACACGATTTTGTGACGGACAGACAGACAGACGGACGGACGGACAGACGGACGGACGGACGGACGGACGGACAACCGGGGGAAAAACAATATGTCTCCCCCATTTTTGGGGGGAGACATAATTCTCATCTGAGAAGACTGGACCATGCACCAGAGATGCCAGAAATCACTGTAAGCAACACGGACTGTCAGCTAAACATCCTCAGATTGTCTTCTGCAAGAAAGTCTCGAAAACAATTTTAAAAATAACCCAGACCTTTTCTTGAAATTACTTCCTTGAAGAAAACAAGAGCCACCGCAAGTGGGGGCATTGCTTTTTTCCAAAAGCAAACACATCAGAGGAAGCATATTGCAGTGAAAGGTTTTCAAAGAAAACATCATTTAGGATTATTACCAAATCAATCCATTTATAAAAAAAGTTAATTTTAGCAATATCTAATAATCAGGCCTTAAAGGTTAAGGTCAAATAAAGGTCAGGGTCAAGTTCAGTTTAATCTCTTAAAGGTATTGTCCAAAGGGAAGTTACGTCCATGTATAAAGACAAAACATCAATTAATAGCAAAAATATAGCCAATTTTAGCACTGTCAAGGTCACACTTGAAATATTCAACATGTTTGTTTTGTTCTCAGTGTTGTTTTGTCCAAGTATGAATCAGATCCATCCATTAAGAATAAAGTAAATGCAATTTAAGCACTATTCAATAACTTGACCTTCACAGACAAGGTCATTTTAAGGTCAAAGTCAAACTTGAATAATTCAACATGTTGGTTTTGTCATAAGTGTTGTGCTAAGTTTAGCAATATTCAACAATTTGACCTTAAAAGTCAAGATGAAATAAAGGTCAAGGTCATACTTGAATAATTCAACATTTTGGTTTTGTCGTAGGTGTTATCAGCCATTTTAGCAATTTTAGCAATAACAAGACATTTAAGGTCAATGTCAAATAAAGGTCAAGTTCAGTTTCACCTTCTTGATGGTATTGTCAAAAGGGTAGTTATGTCCAAGTATGACGACAATGCATCCATTAATAGCAAAGATATAGTCAATTTTAGCACCATCAAGGTCATTTAAATGTCAAGGTCATACTTGAATTATTCTACCTGTCAGTCTTGTTCTCAGTGTTGTTCTGTATGAATCAAACCTGTCCATAAATAACAAAGTTATGGCAATTTAAGCAAAATTCAATATCTTGACCTTGACAGTCAAGGTCATTTTAAGGTCAAGGTCATACTTGAAAAATTTAAGTATGAATCAAATCTGTAAATAAATGAAAATTTAATAACTTTGTGTTGACAGTCAAGATCATTTTAAGATCAAGGTCACACCTGAATAGTTTATCATGTTGGTTTTGTCATAAGTGTTGTTTTGTCTAAGTATGAAACAAATCCATAAATAAATAACAAAGCTATGACAATTAAAGCATAATATAATAACTTGACTTTCATGTTCAAGGTCATTTTCAGTTCATATTCTAATCTGAATAATTCAATGTGTCAGTTTTGTCATAAGTGTTATTTTGTCTATTATGAATCAAATCTGTAAATAAATGACTAAATGACTAAGTTATGACAATTTAAGCAAAATTCAATCATTTGACCTTGACGGTCAAGGTATTTTAAGGTCAAGGTCATTTCTGAGTGATTCATAATGTCAGTTTTGTTACAAGTGTTGTTTTGTCCAAATATGAATCGAATCCAACTATTGATAAGAAAATTATGCGAAATTTAGCAAAATTCAATAATTTGACCTTGAAGTTAAAGGTCATTTATGAGTCAAGGTCAATTTCAGTCTAGTCTACTTGAAAGTCTTGTCCAAAGAGTTGTTGTGTCCAAGTATGAAAACAATCCAACCACTAATAGCAAAGTTACGGCCAATTTTAGCAAAATTCAGTAATTTGGCCTTGAAGGTGAATGTCATTTATGAGTGAAGGTCAAGTTCAGTCTGGTCTACTTGAAGGTCTTGTCCAAATGAGTTGTTGTGTACATGTATGAAGACAATCCATTTAGAAATAAACTAGAACTGTGTCCATAGGACAAGGATGCCCCCACTATGCATAAGTGCTCATAAACAAGAGCATGTATATCCTGTATGTAAGATTTTTTCTGCACATATACCTAAAATGATCTACAGGTAACCTTATGTACATGTTAAATTAAATTACAAATGTAAAATTTATATGTTCAATTATTTATATAGTATATAGTGAAAAAATCAACAAAGGACCATAATTCTGTTAAATATGGTCACAGCAAAAATTCCTTCCTTTACTACCATCTACACATTAAAGCTGTTCATCCCTGGAAGTTTAAGCAAAATCTGCCATCCGGTTTAAGGGGAGTTGCGTTCACAAAATTTCTATATGGTATATAGTGAAAAAATCAACAAAGGGCCATAATTCTGTTAAATTTGGTCGCAGCAAAAATTCCTTCCTTTACTACCATCTACACATTAAGGGTGTTCATCCCTGGAAGTTTAAGCAAAATCTGCCATCCGGTTTAAGAGGAGTTGCGTTCACAAAATTTCTAGTGAAAAAATCAACAAAGGGCCATAATTCTGTTAAATTTGGTCACAGCGAAAATTCCTTCCTTTACTTCCATCTACACATTAAGGTTGTTCATCCCTGGAAGTTTATGCAAAATCTGCCATCCGGTTTAAGAGGAGTTGCGTTCACAAGATTTCGGGACGTACGGACAGACGTACGGACGGACGGACGTACGGACGGACGGACAAGTGCAACGCTATATGCTCCCCACTTTGTGGGGGCATAAAAAAAATATGATCAATGTTTAAGTTTTTGGACAGGAACAGCAACGACACCATGGCTGTAGCAATAGCTCGATTTCTTGTCTGGAGTTTATTTTACAGATTTTACAAGTACAGTTTCTTCTTTTACAGAGATGAAAATGTCTTTTACTTTGAGACATTCTCCTGGAACCACTCAGTTTACTTTCATCTATGGTTTGGACAGTTTATATTTAATACATATTTTGCTTAAACATGTAATAAACATAGATAAATAAACCTTGAAAGAACTTCATCATCTTTAGAACAATGTCTCCATAAAATTAAACACTCACCTTTAATTGTGACCTTGAAATTGCATGCAGAGGTCAGACCCACCTGGTCTGTTGCCATGGCAGTGACCCCATACACACCTTCCCCAAGGGTCATACCACTCTGCATGTTCAGAATGAGCCTGGGAGTCACACCAGAGTTGTCTGTGACAGTGACAGCTGGCCATGTAGCTTTCATAAACTGTGTACCCTGAGGAACAGTGAGCACTTGGTCTCCTGGGCAGGTCAGGGTGGGTGGGGTAACATCTAAAACACAGTGATCATTAAGGTTAAAAAAGGACCATGTCCTTAAAGCAAAATTTTCTTCTGTTTTATATATATATATCTATACAAAAGTTTTAAAATGTGCCGGGCAAGTAATTAAATATGAAAAATAAAAGCATCACATGGGTTTTTGAATATGTAATTGCCAACTGGTTTCTTTTATCATCATTTTATGTTTTCTTTCATGCTGTTTCTAAATGAAATTATTGATTGTTAACTTAAAAACATCCATGCTTACATAACAACAGCAATGTCAATACAGAAACACATTTGAAATTGAAACAAAAAGTCAAGCACCATCAAATATCTTATCAATGTTAAAGCTTGTTTCAGGGCAAGTTTTTATGAAGTTAAAAACATTAAAATGTTGGATATTCTGTGTGGTAACACCTCAAAAGGCTAAACAGTTAATATTTGTTCGTTTTCTTTGTTATATTGAGATTTAAAATTCATAGTGAATTAGATTGTTAAATCTAATGTTAACTGACTGAATATAATGCTAAGCATATGACACTACCATGATATCAACAAGTTTATCTGGCACCCCTTTATCAAGTGAACAAAACTGAGTTTTGAAAAAAACATAAAACCCTTTTTCAGTGATAATTTCTAATTATAGGGTGATATTAATTGAACTATTTTTCTGCACTTCATTTGTGTAACAGTAAGTTAGCTGTCAATGGGTTGAGAGAGTTTCTGGTCTGTCTCTCAAAAACTTGTGATCTAGAAGTCAGTCAAAAGAAAATAATAAAGCTTTAAAATGAAATTAAAGGCCACATTTTTGACAAACTGTTAATGTATCTGGGCATGGTGCAGTAATGGCTTAGTAACACACTATGTTTATTCAATCAAAGTTTCTGATTTGCAAAACCCTTCATGCATCATTATAGTGATTACACTTCAGTCCTTATCAAGGTAAGTTTGTAATATCAGCATAAAAGAGAGTCTTGTTTAATCTAACTGTGCATTTACATAACAGTTGTGCTGGCCATTAACCTGGTTCTGACTTTAAAAAATGAAATAACACATGTATTTACAGACTGAAAATATTTTTATCATCATAAACTATGAAATAACTTTTGGAGGTAGTTTAAAATACATAAACAAATTTTATGTTTTTTGATATCATTTTAAGTTTTATATTTTGAAGAAACAAGATAAATCAAATTCATGCTTATTGCCTAGAAGGTGGAGTTTACAAGGTTTGGTGTGAAAACTTACACTGGCTTGTACATGTACATTTTAACTTTCTGAGCCTAACTGGATAAACTTTCTCAGGTACCAACCATGTATTCTTCATATTACCTTTCATTATTTTTCAATAAACTGAATAAAGGATTATTGTTTTCCTTGTTAGCACATTTGCTTGAAAATAAGAAATGCAGATACCTCTACAGGTGACTGGAAAGCCATAGTTACTCCACTGTCCATTGCTGGAACATTGCAACTTGGGGTTGCCTGGGAACTGGTAACCTTGGTTACAGGTGACCGTGCACAGCTGGCCTGGTTGTGACTTGCCAGTGGTACAAGAAGCAGGTGCTATTGTTCCACCAGTAACTGCCTGTAGAGCTTGGCAGGGGTATGCTGAATAGAAGGAAAATATCTTAAGTAATATGTAAATGATGATTTAAAACAAACACATAAAATACAACTAAAAGCACTGTGCAAATTGTAACTTCATGTGTGTGGCATTTCATGATAAGTGTGAGGAATTTTTAAGCCACAGACATGAAGTTACCATTTCAACAGTGCTTTTAGTTACACAAACAGATACACTCTGAATGTTAAAGGAGTCATAGATGTACAGAAGCTTTGTGTTACACAAACAGATAAACTCTGAATATTTAAGGAGTCATAGATGTACAGAGGCTTTTGTTACACAAACAGATAAACTCTGAACTTTTAAGCAGTCATAGATGTACAGTAGCTCTGTGTAACACAAACAGATAAACTCTGAATGTTTAAGGAGTCATAGATGTACAGAAGGTTTTAGTTACACAAACAGATAAACACTGAATGTTTAAGGAGTCATAGATGTACAGTAGCTCTGTGTTACACAAACAGATAAACTCTGAATGTTTAAGGAGTCATACATGTACAGAAGCTCTGTGTTACACAAACAGATAAACTCTGAATGTTTAAGGAGTCATACATGTACAGAAGCTCTGTGTTACACAAACAGATAAACTCTGAATGTTTCAGGAGTCATACATGTACAGAAGCTCTGTGTTACACAAACAGATAAACTCTGAATGTTTCAGGAGTCATACATGTACAGAAGCTCTGTGTTACACAAACAGATAAACTCTGAATGTTTCAGGAGTCATACATGTACAGAAGCTCTGTGTTACACAAACAGATAAACTCTGAATGTTTAAGGAGTCACACATGTACAGAAGCTCTGTGTTACACAAACAGATAAACTCTGAATGTTTCAGGAGTCATACACGTACAGAAGCTCTGTGTTACATAAACAGATAAACTCTGAATGTTAAAGGAGTCAAAGATGTACAGAAGCTTTGTGTTACATAAACAGATAAACTCTGAATGTTTAAGGAGTCAAAGATGTACAGAAGCTTTGTGTTACACAAACAGATAAACTCTGAATGTTTAAGGAGTCATAGATGTACAGAAGCTTTGTGTTACATAAACAGATAAACTCTGAATGTTAAAGGAGTCAAAGATGTACAGAAGCTTTGTGTTACACAAACAGATAAACTCTGAATGTTAAAGGAGTCAAAGATGTACAGAGGCTTTTGTTACACAAACAGATAAACTCTGAATGTTTAAGGAGTCACACATGTACAGAAGCTCTGTGTTACACAAACAGATAAAATCTGAATGTTAAAGGAGTATTACATGTACAGAAGCTCTGTGTTACACAAACAGATAAACTCTGAATGTTTAAGGAATCATACACGTACAGAAGCTCTGTGTTACACAAACAGATAAACTCTGAATATTTCAGGAGTCATACATGTACAGAAGCTTTGTGTTACACAAACAGATAAACTCTGAATGTTTAAGGAGTCATACATGTACAGAAGCTCTGTGTTACATAAACAGATAAACTCTGAATGTTAAAGGAGTCAAAGATGTACAGAAGTTTGTGTTTACAGTGTTCATCTTCAGCAACTTTTCTTAGAGCGAAGATCCCAGACCAATGACTCATCAACTTTAAGACTGTATATCGAGATAAACATCAAATCTATAAAGTATTTATGAATTATTTTGGATTTTGATTCAGTTTGCTTGTTTACCAAGCTGTGCAGTTAAAAAAACAAAGACACTGTAGTGTAATACACTGATCCGATGGTAAGACTAGACATGTAACTAGTCCACACAGACTTAATGTTGTACTAGGAGTCAATTACCCTTTATCTCCCTTATTATCTCCATTCATGTTAATTCTAACAATGAGTCTACATGTCAAGCATTAGATTATGTAAACAATGTCATGCTCTGTAACCTGCACTTTCATTGGCATATAACAATTATCTCAATGAAAATTTACAACAGGCAAATTTCGGCTGTGTGAAATTTGCAATCGAAAGTAACAGACTGAATTCCATATTTTGCTCTTTAAAATGGTAGATCAGTTAGTATGTAAGATAGAAATACTAGCTGACTTTATCTACCAAGATACACACGTATGACAACCCCCTTATTCTATCGTAACTTATTTACAATCACATGATCAGACTCCATCTACAGTCACATGAACAGACTTGATCTAAAGTCACATGATCAGACTTCATCTACAGTCACATGATCAGACTCCATCTACAGTCACATGAACAGACTTCATCTACAGTCACATGATCAGACTCCATCTACAGTCACATGATCAGACTCCATCTATAGTCACATGATCAGACTCCATCTACAGTCACATGATCAGACTCCATCTACTGTCACATGATCAGACTCCATCTACTGTCACATGATCAGACTCTATCTACAGTCACATGATCAGACTCTATCTACAGTCACATGATCAGACTTAGCTATGTGATGTATCAACAAATTCATACAGTTTCTACATGTATAACCTGATACAATGTTTATCTATATTTCCAACAAAGTACATACTAAAATACTTATCTTAATTATTTACTTGCAAGTTTTCAGAGTTACTTATTCTATGTATTTGGAAGCAGAGACTACTTACAGTTACCACAGCTTACTCCGTCAGATTGTAATGCCATTCCTGTTGGACACATACATGTCTTTCCTCCACCAAGCATCGGTAGACATATATGACTACATCCACCATTTCCGTTTGTACAACCATTTATACCTGTTACATAATAAACAATAAATAGTATCTGCTCGTTTACAAAATGAAAGTTTAGCTTAAAATCACTAAGAAAATTTTAGTTACTGGTAAAAGAGATAGAAACAGTGTTTGTGATTTTTTTAAAACTCTATTTGTATCTATATATATGTGTGAAATTTTAAGTATACCAGTAACCATGTGTATAGGATGGGCTTGAGGTCATTTACATATTCTTTTTTTCACTGAAGCACAGAATGATTGATTCAAGAAAGCTATGCATGAGATTAATATCAGATATACAACTGCACAAAGTGTTCATTGAAATAAAAGCATTAAGTGAAAACATTTTGCCTGATTTACAATTAGAAAACCAAAGTGATGGTAATTTCTTGTTTTAAGTGCCTACGTGTAAACCAGAGCAAAGGAGATCTAGGCTGCAAAATATGGTATATTGTTAGAGTTTTTTAAGAAGTATAGCCTGTAGTGAATCCCACATGAATTAAAACCAGAAGGACAAAAAATATTACATATATCTCTCATAAAACTGAAACTGACATGAAAAGAACTATCTCTATAGAATGTTGCAACAGGCAAACAGGTAGGTGTTCCATAATTTTGTTTCTTACAAACACATGCATAGATCTTTGTTGCACAAAGACAAACACAAGTTGCATGCTATGGAAACCATCCCATCTAGAGTAAAATCAACCCAGTACCAGCACTCACAGTAACACGAGTGATCTTATCTCATTTTTGAATTAACATGATATAAAAACCAGAGGACCATTCTATGTTAGAACCATACCTGAGGGATTATATCCATTTTTGTGTAGGTGTATATCATTAAGCTTTAAAAATCCAGGGGGCCCATAACGGGTGCTGGTTCCACCACTTGTTGGTACACTCATTATTGTGCTGTATGGATAAAAACAAAACTACATGTACAACTTTTGACCTATGTATAAGACGTAAAGAAACAGCTTAGACTGAGGTCATTGTTGAATAGAAAGAATATTTATATTGAGTTTTCCTTAAGTTAGCTTTTATCTCTACAAGTTGCATGAATTGCACACTTTTAAGTGTTGGGTTAAAATGCAGTTCTTTGAATTAAAGACTTCAAACCTGCTTATTTTCTTTTTTTGTATCATCATAGTTTTAGATATTGCCTGTATCTATACTGACAGAAAACAATATTTACCCCTGGAACCAGTCTGTGTAGTAAAGTGTGTTCATGTACAGTGTCAGACCAAAGTAGTGGGCACGGATGTCCGCATGTAAAATACGTCGGTTAGAACCATCTAGATTTGCTTTCTCTATCCTGTTTGTTCCAGCATCAGCCCAATAGATGATGGAAGCTGTCATACAGAATGACATAGAGGATATCTGATTTTTTCAATGTGTGACCGAAAATTAATTTCACGAGTGACCATCAGATTTTTATATTTTCACAAGTGGCTATATTCTATTTATTTCATGCTTTTCAGTGTTATTTTGGAAAAAAAAAGTAAAACAGTGATAACATGAACATCTTATCCAACCGCGGTGCACCCCAATATTTACTATGTCTGCACGTGCAAGACAATATTCAAAGTAGATCCAAGAAATTCGATAAAAAATTAATGAAAATCTGGGCTTTCAATGTTTATTTCTTCACTCATAAGCACAAAAATAACATTTTAACAAAACATTTTTAATATTTATTCAATCTAACGAAATATTACAGAAACTGCAAATACATCAATGAAATATATTCCTCCTCGTCAGGACATGACGCAAAACTGAAACATCCGCCATATTGTTTACAGTTTCTTTAACAGTAAAATCCGTTCTGGTCCACTAAGCTCTTTGAACGATAACTGAACAAAATAAAAAGTGTTTTCATATTCATCTGGATTTAATAAAGTGTTTTATTAAAAATTCAATCACTGTCATCTGATTCTATCATGCGGATACGTTTATATGCCGGTCAAACTGTGTTTCTTTGTAACTGGGGTGCAGTGAGGGGAAAAAAGTAGTCCGGCACAGTGAAAATTATATTTTGTAAATTTCACTAGTGGTTTATCAGAATGTAATCATCTGATATTTTACAATAAAACACTGGAAAGCATGAAATAAAATGTAACAAATCACTAATCATGTTGATTCATGTTCCCATGGAGTTTAGAAACAAGTTTATATTTGTTTTGTGATATTAATGCACGTTAAGTGATTAAAAATTTCCTGAAACAACTTTTTTTTGTTTGCTTGTAGATCTGAAAAATGGATTCATTTCATATGCATTGTTTCCAGATATGCTTCTGCATGATACCCCACAAACTGATTTGATAAGAATTTCCACTGAGAGCACAAGTCCACTTGTAATTGATTTGGTTTAAATGAGTCCTTTAATAGTCAAAGTCATATTGGGTGCGCAGTTACGCTAACCATTGTTCCTGGGCAACAAAAATATTCTTCTAATTCTTACTCATCAAGTCCCTTTCAATGAAAACTTCATTACCCTACAATGTGTTGTTTTTTTTTTTCCAGAATCTTTTAAATAAATGCATACTTTTGCTTGTGAATCATGATTAGTCTTGTAAAATCTCAATGGTTCCCATGACTCGGGCACTTTTAAAACATATGTATACCTATAAGTTCTCTACACAAAGAAATAACATTAGAGAAAATCTGAATTATGAAATCATGAGATTTAAGGTAATTAAAGCAGTCAACAATAAGTCGAGAAATAATTTGGTTATACCTGTTATCTTTCTCTTTAACTCCAGAATTTCTCCAGACTTTAAAGCTCATGGAAACTTTATGTTTATTCAGAAATTTGTGAATTCTGCCATGTTTAAGTAAAACCCCAGGATAAGGCATGACATTCAGGCATGAAATTATGAAAATATAATCAAAGACATGACCACATTAAGTTTGGAAAAACTATTGTCTGTACCAACCTTTATCATCTACAGCTATAGCATTAGGCCACTTCAGTGCTGAGTTGACAATAACCTGTCTGTTAGAACCATCATAGTTTGACATCTCAATCTTGGCAATTTTTCCCCAGTCTGTCCAATACAGCCTCCTAAATACAAACATACATGTGTACATATAAATCTACACAGTCTCTTACAATCAAAGATTGTCTCGCAAAAAATAGATTTAGTGTTGTAAATTATTATATATTTATAAAAGGAAAGGAAGATTTCACCTACTAATTTAAATATACTTTCATTTTAAAACTTTTACTTACGCTTTATTAGGATCAGCGATGATGGCTCTCGGCTCTTCAAGGCCTGTGTTTATTATTTCTACTGATGCAGAACCATCCAGTGTTACAACATATATCTTATCTTTGCCTGTATCTGTGTAGAAGATCAAGCGAGACTTTGCATCCACAGCTATACCATCTGGTACAGAATCTGTGAACAAATAAATATTACAATTACCAATCTGACAACTGTCACTCTCTGTATCAGCAGATTATTAATATAATACCTAAAAAGACAAAATAATTTGAAACTAATAAATTATTTTTATGTTAAAACTAAACATAAAGACAAAATCAATTTACCTCATATTAACTAATAGGAGGAGAGAGTCTCATGCTAAACAGATGTTCAATTATTACCATGTATACACTAATTTGTTGCTTGGAAGCAAAATCTATTTCTGGCAACCAAACTAAGGGTTGTTCAGAGTTTGTATATGCATGTATTTACCTTCCATTTTCCTGGGCTGACTGGGCTTATAATTTATGTGACAGCAAGCTTTTACCTTTGAGTTAAGCTGAACTGCCTGCATGAACATACCAGTTTTGAAAGTATATTATTATGTAGGGGTGGGGCAAGGGGGAGTGGAGGGTCAGGGGAGGGAGGTGGATCAGGGGAGAGGGTCAACAATGAAATTATGTTGCTGATTCTTCAGTTGTAGTGAAAACAGTGTTTAATTCTTTTATTTATGCTTTCATTTTACTAATGCTGAATTTAAACTTTGTCCCCCTAATTAGACCAGTCTGCTATCAAGACCATTTTATCTAGGTATTACTAGATGGTCTAAATTATGGGATTCTACTGTATTATGCCTATAAGCTTGATTCAAAACTGAAGAAAATTGCTCACTTACCAGTATCCAGGATTAAGACAATTTTCTCTGAGTTCCCATTGATAGAGACACTGCGGATTTGTTTGAGGCCAACGTCTGTCCAGTAGATTCTTCCATCTACATAATCATAGTCTATTGCAATAGGTATGTCATTTCGAGACACGGGTACTGCCACATAACTCTTTGTTGACATGTCCATACGGTATATTTGTTTCTGTACTGAGTCAGTGAACAGCAGGAAATTGTCTGGTAAACTGGCTGTAAAATGACTGGTTTTATTAACATTTACAAAAACATTTACAAACCAAACAATGATCAATGCCTCAAGATGTATGATGAAAATATGTTTTCCATGGCATGAATATTAGAGAAATAGAAAAAGGTCTAAAGACCAAAACAAATGATGCTGAAAACACTAAAAACTTTTGTAAAGTTTTAATCCTACTGCTGGGTGTAATTTAGAGAAAGGAACAGGGAAAAACAAGCCATTCAGTTTATAGCTGGAGCAATACTTAATCTCCTAACTAATCACCTATTCATGTAGAATCATATATAAACAAGAGCCCACTAATGGTCTCATATTGCTCACCTGAGTACTCTTTTACCTGATACTTTTTCATAATGATATGACTTAAAATATGGCCTCTAGTCAGGTGACCTATTTTTGACCCCAAAGGTCCCACTTTAGAAAATGACCTACACAAAATTTTTTATCATGATCTAGTAGAAAATATGACCTACTTTTTTACCCCATATGAATGTACCACTTTCAAACATGACCTAGATACCATCAAGACAAACATTCCAAGAAGTTGTAAGATTTGACCTACTTTTTCACCCTAAATAATCCCCTTTTATATAAGACCTTGATAACATAAAAAAATCGAGCTGGACCAGACTTTAAATATTGCTTGTAGGATGCTGACCTTCTTTTATGAAAATTTAAAAACATGTCCTAGATATTATCAAGACAATCATTCAAACAAATTTTCATTATGAGCTGAAAATATGGTCTCTAGACAGGTGACCTACATTTTGACTCTTAGTTACCCAGTTTAGATCAAGACCTAAATTAAAATATCATTAAGATAGTAACTGTGACAAATATTAAGATGATCAGGCCCATGACAGGTGACCTTCACCTAGAATTCATCAACATAAATATTTTTCACCAAAAAACATGATGACTGAATTCAAAATGTGGCCTTTACAGTCAACAAGGTTTTCCTTTGATTTTAGCTAGTGACCTAGTTTTAAACTTCAGATGACCCATATCCATACTCAGTTTAGAAGTCATCAAGATAAAAGAGTTTACAAAATTTTATGTTTATTGGTTGCAAAATGTGTCCTCTAAAGTACTAACAAGCTAGGTTTGGACTGACTTAAAACAGACACGATTCACATCCAGCATCAGAATAACTCACTATGAGCACTTCGTGCTCAGGTGAGCTTACAATGGACAGGAAATAATGCCTTATATAAGTTATTGAACTGTTAATAATCTCAGTCATTATGTTGATTTAGAGCATTGATTTTATGTGTAAAGTGAACAGTTAGGACTAGAACCTACCAGTAGCACATGACACCCCTGCATCCTCTTGGTGTCCACAGTTATGAGCTCCCCATGGTCTAGCGGGACATGATGCTATGGTTCTCTCATTGCCATGACAATGAACATCGTCCAACCAGATTGTACCATTACCTTGACCATAGAAGGCAGAACCTCTGGCAGCAGCCCCAGTGCTGTAAGGTAGTTTACCATTACATGTGAGAATTGTAAAGAAGATACTCAAGGAACCAAAATATCAAATAAACAAATACCTAATCAGTCTGGTTCTATGTAAAACATTTAAAGTAATACTGTTACAGCTGTCAATCATTTGTATATTTCATTTTGTTTGAGTTGATAAACACCACTGAAACTTATAAACATTTTTGCAGTGATTTATCTGCTTTATAACAAATCCTGGTCTTTTTATAGGCTACTGCTGAAGCAAATTAAATGTTTGACCAATATTTTTCACGTGAACATGATTTATCACTGATATTTGGACTATATATATGTGTGTGTGTGAGAACATCCACCAGAAAGCTAACAAACCTTTGATATCCCAGCATTCCACAGATAACATTAGCACTACTTGCATTCCATTGGTCATCACATATTGTCCCCCATTTGTTAAATGCATAAACTTCTACACGTCCTTCATATGCATTATTCCCTCCTATCAGTCTGACATACACGTTAGATGGACTTGGAGTTGATGGTGGAAGACGAGTAGATGCTGTGGTTCCTGGTGTGGTTGCTATAGAAATGGGAGTGTAGAACTAAAACTTCTGCATTCACATTCATTAAAAGTACCATATAACATGAGGGCCATGATGGCCCTGGATCGCTCACCTGAGTACTTTGGCTGTAGATTTGCTGTTAAGCAGTATTTCATTTTTTAATTGAAAATATGTAAGTGCCTACAAACCAAATATGTAAAATATCAGTCAATAAATATAGGCTCTATGACAGAAAGTAGAAATATCTATTATAAGCTATGGTGACCTTGACCTTGACCCAGTGACCTCAAATCCTACCCATGGGTAGAGGTCCATGCAAGGAACCTCTACACTGAATATCAAAGATATTGGTCTATAAATGAAGGTTCTATGAGGTACAGTAGATAAATCTACTTTTAGCCTCCGTGACCTTTAACCTAATCTAATAATCTGAAAAAAGCTTGATAAAGCTTGCTTCATGCAAAATTTTAAAATTCTAGGCCTTGTGGTTTCAGAAAAGAAGATTTTTAAAGATTTTCTTCTATATTGTTATTTAAAACTTGTGACCCCTTGGGCGGGACCAACAGTGACCCCATTTTTCTAACAAACTTGGTAGAGGTCCACTAGACAATGCTGCATACCAAATATCTTAACTCTAGGCTTGTGGTTTCTGACAAGAAGATTTTTCAAGTTATTCCTATATAATTCTATGTAAAACATGTGACCCCTAGGGCGGGCCTATTTTGACCAAGGGGTCATGATTTGAACAAACTTGATAGAGGTCCATTAAATAATGCTGCACACCAAATATCTGAACTCTAGGCCTTGTTGTTTATGACAAGAAGATTTTTAAAGTTTTTCCTATATAACTCTCTGTAAAACATGTGACCCCTGGGGCGGGGCCATTTTTGACCTAGGGTCCATGACTTCAACAAACTTTGTAGAGGTCCTCTAGACAATGCTTCATACAAAATATCTTCACTCTAAGCCTTATGGTTTCTTCTGTGATTTTTAAAACCTTTTCCTATATAACTCTATGTAAACAAGTGACACCCAGGGCTGGGCCTATTTTGACCCAGTGGCAATGATTTGAACAAACTTAGTAGAGGTCCACTAGACAATGCTACACACCAAATATCTAAGCTTTATGCCTTACAGTTTCTGACAAGTAGATTTTTTTAAGATTTTCTTATATA
This sequence comes from Cyclina sinensis, assembly GCA_012932295.1. Lineage (NCBI taxonomy): Eukaryota > Metazoa > Mollusca > Bivalvia > Venerida > Veneridae > Cyclina > Cyclina sinensis. The sequence goes on along the minus strand of JAAONU010000006.1, from coordinate 34,668,218 downwards.
ACTCTATGTAAAACAAATGACCCCTGGGGTGGGGCCATTTTTGTCCCAGAGGCTATGATTTGAACAAACTTGGTAGAGGTTCACTAGACAATGCTACACACCAAATATCTAAGCTCTATGCCTTACGGTTTCTGACAAGAAGATTTTTAAAGATTTTCCTATATAACTCTAAATAAAACAAGTGATCCCTGGGGTGGGGCCATTTTTGACCCAGAGGCCATGATTTGAACAAATTTGGTAGAGGTCCACTAGACAATGCTACACACCAAATATCTAAGCTCTATAATTTACGGTTTCTGACAAGAAGATTTTTAAAAATTTTCCTATATAACTCTATGTAAAACAAGTGACCCCCGGGCGGGGCCAATTTTGACCCAGAGGCCATGATTTGAACAAATCTGGTAGAGGTCCACTAGACAATGCCACATACCAAATATCTTATCTCTAGGCCTTCTTGTTTCTGACAAGAAGATTTTCAAGTTTTCCCTATATAACTCTATGTAAAATCAACTGACCCCTGGGGTGGGGTAAGTTTTGACCCCAGGGACATAATTTGAACAAACTTGGTAGAGGTCCACTAGATGATGCTTCATACCATATATCAAAGCTCCAGGCCTTGTGGTTTCGGAGAAGAAGATTTTTAAAGATCCAACTTATAAAATCTATTTTTAGCTCCAGTGAACCAGAAATGCAATGGACCACAACCATTTGAACAATCTTGGTAGAGCTTCATGCAAGGAACATCCCAGGCAAGTTTCATTAAATTTGCCCCATTGGTTTCAGAGGAGATGTCGTTTAAATGAAAAGCTGACAACGGACGGACGGACGACGGACAAAGACTGATCAGAAAAGCTCACCCTGAGCACTTTGTGTTCAGGTGAGCTAAAAACAAGGCAGTCTGAAGGACAGCTAAATCCCCTTCTGCAGCGGACATGAATGTGTACTTCTTAACCTTTAACCAACCATGGCCTTGATGTTGTGCCATGCATATTATAAGCACATAGTCTCATGATAGTAATTATTTCTGCCAAGTTATTTAAAATCTTCCATAAAGTCAAAAAGTTATGGAGAACATTTAACCTTGACCTTGGGGGTAGCAACCTGGATGTTGGGTTCTGCACATCGTGTCATAGTGGTGATCATTTGTCCAAAGTAATTAAAAAACTTTTCGTAAGCCAAGTTAGTAAGTTATAGAGCAGATGTGAAATGTGGATATTTGACCTTTAACTGTGACCTTGACCTTGTGGGTAGCAACCCAATTATTGTGCTCTGCACATTGTCTCATAATATAGTGATCACTTGTGCCAAGTTATTTCAAAAATTTTCAGCATGTTAAAAGACTTTTAACACTTGACCTTTAAGTGTGACCTTGACCTTGGGGGTAGCAACCCAATTCTTGTGCTCTGCACATCGATTCATAATGGTGATTACTTGTGCTGAGTTATTTCAAAAAATTTTCAGCGCTTTAAAAGTTATGGAGTGGACATGAAATGTAGTGTTACGGATGGACGGATGGACGAAGGACAGACAGAGGCCATTCCTATAATCCCCTCCCTGCTTTGCAGAAGGAGATAAAAAAGTTAAGGAATTGTGGACTCATGTCAAGTAAGAGGCTTGGATATACTACCTACAAAGGAATTATCATACAGTTAATAAATTCCTGCTTAAAATGGCTGTGCTTTTTACTAAAGTGACCCTGTTGTGTATTAAAACAACTATTGTTTCAAAAATTGACTGTAGTGATATAAAACAACTGTAGATTATCTATCTGAAAATGTCTTGAATGACTATGTAGTGTATTAAATGGATGTGTAGTGTATTAAATGACTATGTAGTGTATTAAATGAATGTGTAGTGTATTAAATGAATATGTAGTGTATTACATGACTATGTAGTTTATTACATGTCTATGAAGTGTATTAAATGAATATGTAGTGTATTAATGACTATGTAGTGTATTAATTGACTATGTAGTGTATTACATGACAATGTAGTGCATTACATGACTAGGTAGTGTATTACATGACTACATAATAAATGACTATGTAGGGTATAACCTGACTGTGTAGTGTATAACATGACTACATATTAAATGACAATGTAGTGTATAACATGACTACATATTAAATGACTATGTTGTGTATAACATGACTATGCAGTGTATTACATGACTACATATTAAATGACTATGTTGTGTGCTACATGACTATGTAGTGTATTACCTGTCTATGTAGTGTATTACATGACTATGTAGTGTATTAAATGAATATGTAGTGTATTAATGACTATGTAGTGTTTTACATGACTACATATTAAATGACTATATAATGTACTACATGACTATGTAGTGTATTTAATTAATATATAGAGTATTAAATGAATTTGTAGTGTATTAAATGAATATGTACAGTAATAAATGAAATTAAAGTGTATCAAATAACTTTGTACTACATTACATGAAAATATATGAAATGACTATATTAAATGAATATGTACAGTAATAAATGAAATTGAAGTGTATCAAATAACTTTGTACTACATTAAATGACAATGTATGAAATGACTATGTAGTGAATCAATAACTATGTAGTGTATTAAATTAATATGTAGAGTATTAAATGAATTTGTAGTGTATTAAATGTATAACAGGACTATGTTTTAAATGACTAAGTAGTAGAGTATTACATGACTATGTAGTGTATCAAATCACTGTGTAATGTATTAAATGGCTATGTAGTGTATTACATGACTGTGTAGTGTATTAAATGGCTATGTAGTGTACATATATTAAATGACTGAGTAGTGTATTAAATGACTATGTAGTGTATTAAATGACTGTGTAGTGTATTAAATGACTATGTACAGTATTCAAGCAGAATACAGACTTTAACTATATTCCAAGTTTATTTTGGCTTGCCAGCTTTTGCTATGAAAATAATTTAAGCACCTAGAAATAGTTAATCTACTTCTTAAAATAAGTATCACTTGACCAGGAGTCACATGTGCTCCACATGGTCAGTTATCTGAGGTCAAATGTTAGAAGCAGGTTGTTTATCCTAGCATTCATTGCTGAATGAACTTCCTCTTCCAGAAACTCTTGGACAGGAAACAGCTTAATGATTTTATCCTTAGGTATCCAAAAAAATTAGAAGTATGTCAGGGAAAGGAAACGCAAGAAAAAGGGCAAATACGCAACTAAAGAAGATCCTAACAAAAGACCAAGAACAGAGGATGAAGTGGAACTGTTCAATCTAGGCTTGGAAAGTGGAAGCAATAATGGTAATGTTAGCATGCCTATCCAAAATGTTGATGATATTTTCAGCAAAATTGATATTTCAAAGTCAAGTAATAGTAGCAACTTTGTTTCACAAGGCACTGAACTTTTAAAAGGATGTGGGGATGACATAGTAGCCCATATTCCCATTCAGTTAAAAAATAAAATACATGAAGGGAGTTTTATAATTACTGAAAGGTTCTTGTGAGCTATCAGAAATGTACACTGGTGGCAGTCTTTACATTAATGCTAAAGGAAGTCTTGAAACAAGGCCAAGTGCATCTAAACAATCAATTAAAACATTGATGAGTGGACAGATGCATTTCTAATCTACCTGTCTATTGTTACAGAAAAATGCCCAGATATGTGCCAGGAACTCTTGAAGTACATGTCTGTCATAAGGGATGCAAGCAGGACTTTCACGAGCAATTTCGCATATGTCAAAGCAATGCCCAAACTCGTCAATCCTGGGGCTTACTTAATACTGACCTTTGGTTGAGAACCATGTCTTCAGCTAATTATGCTCCCATGATGGGCAGACCTGACCAAAAACCTGGCAATAAACTCATCCTTCACTTGTAATGATTTTAACTTTGGACACTAGCTGTTACAGACCTGCATGCAAATTCAGTCATGCATGTGCTATATGCCAGTCTTCCCAACATGGTCGAGTAGGGTGCCCTAACATTATTCAAGGTCCAAGCCCTTCCCAAGCCAGCTATCAAAACACCGAAGCCTCGCAGCCATTTAGTGGCTGCAGTTTTCGAGGATGGAGTGGACAAATGTCATTCAAGCAGGGCCAAAGAGCAGGCCGATACATATTTTAATTCTATAAATTGTCATAAAAAGATATTTTCACCTGTAAACATTTCTGCACTGGAAAAGGAAATCGAACCATACCCTCAACCACAAAAGACTAATTCCTCAATGAGTTTAAATATGGTTTCCTACTTCACTATAGTCGTAAACGGGAAATGATTATGACAAAAAATTTAAAATCAGATTTGGAAAATCCATACAATGTATGTCATTCAAAAGAAGATTGACAAAGAATTAGCAGAAGGGAGAATCGGGGGCCCCTTTGACAAGCCTCCATTTTCCACTTTTCGTGTCTCTCCAATAGGGCTAGTGCCTAAGAAGAACTCAAATGAATTTTGCATGATCCATCACCTCTAATTTCCACCAGGCAAGTCTGTTAATGATTTTATTGACCCAAAATTATGGTCGGTTCAATATTCAAGTTTTGACAAAGCTGTAGAAACGGTTCAAACTTTGGGAACAGGTTGTCTCTTAGGCAAATCTGATATAAAATCTGTATTTCGTCTAATTCCAGTAGCACCCTCAGATTTTGATCAGTTTGGGTTCTTTTTTCAGGGAAAGTATTTTTAAGACAAATATCTCCTGTTTTGTTGCTCTATAAGCCCAGCTACATTTGAATTGTATGCTACATTCCTTGAATATGCAGAGCGTAACAGGACGAATAAGGAAGAACTACTGCATTATCTTGATGATTTTTTGCTTGGTGGAAAATCACAATCTCAAGATTGCCATACTATCATCACTTTGAAAAATGTATGACAGAACTAGGGGTTCCACTAGCAACTAGAAAACGGAAGGACCAAAAAACATTAATTATTTTCCTTGGCCTAGAAATAGATTCTGAACTCATGCAGGTTAGGATTCCACTTGAGAAAATACAAGAAATAATAAATAAAATTTTGCAGTTAAAGCTCAAAGAAAAAGCTACTCTTTAAGCCATGCAATCCTTAATTGGAAGTCTCCAGTTTGCATGTAGGGCAATAATACCAAGCAGGCCATTTATACAAAGACTTATCAATTTTATTTGTGGTCTTACACATCCATGCCACCACATACGAATTACAAGATCCATTAAGCAGGATCTCAATATGCGGTTGTCATTTTTCAAAAATTTTAATGGCATGATAATCAGTGTTCCATGATTGATTTTGGTTGACAAATGTGGATGCCAAACTATACTCAGACAGTGCAACAAGTAGCGGTTTTGGTTTGTACTTTGCTGGTCAATGGTATGCTTCGGCCTGACACAGCCATGGCATGAATGTGGTTTGACTGAAAATATTGACTGTGTACTAGAACTGTTTCCAGTTGTTATTGCTTTACATTTGTGGGGAACTGATTTATAAATAAAACAAGAGCTGTCACTGGAAATATGCCCCCGAATGTAGCTTTGAACTGAAACTGGTGTAAATATATAACAGAATATGCCTGTGAAAAGAGATCAGACAAAAAATAGAGCATGAACTGAAGGTAAATGGTAAAGTAATGTTTTTCTGCTTCAGATTTTTATATGAAGGTTGAAGACATAATTATTCAATGAAATAGAAAGCTCTGAGTCTGGTCTTGAATATGAACAATATTGTTTTATTCCCAACCCCTACTGACGTTTTATATATAACAAAGCTTGGTAACAAACATTCTGGTTTCAATAAAATCCCCCAAGCCATTTTGGAGATGTAGCTTGGACAAGATTTTAATATTGAAGTTATAGTAAACAAGACATGTCCACAGACAGCATGCTCCACTTTCCTCAGTGCTGGATAATAAATTATAAGCCAAGTCAAACAAGAGGCCCAAGTGAAAAAATATTTGAGTGGAGGAGGGCAAGTACCTAGTCAAATAAGATGGGTGGGGAGGTAAGAGAGGTGGTCCCCATGCATCTGGAAGTCAAGTACCTATTTAAAAATAAGATGGCAATGCCCCCAAAAGTGGTGCTTTGACCTTTGAGCTAAGAACCAGTCATTCAGGTGTCAAGGTCAAACAAATATAGGTCAGTGGGAAGGTCTTATCCAAAGAAGGTTGTGACCAAGTATTAAGTAAATCCACTTACTAATAAGGAAGTTATGGGCAATATTAAAGTTTTTGGACAATTGGATCTTCAAGGTGAAGGTCATTTAGGGGTCAAGGTCAAATTAATACGCGCCAGTGGGATGGCCTTGTCCAAAGATGTGTTGTGTCCAAGTATTAATGTGATTTCACTTAATAATAAGGGAGTTATGGCCAATGTTTTAGTTTTTGGACAATTGGATCTTCAACATGAAGGTCATTCAGAGGTCAAGGTCAAACAAATATCGGTCAGTGGGAAGGTCTTGTCAATAGGGGTGTTATGTTTAAATATGAAGTATATCGACTAACTAATTTGGAAGTTATGGCCAAATATTAGTTTTTGAACAATAAGATATTCAGGGGTCAAGGTCAAATAATGAAAGGTTAGTGGGAAGGTCTTGTCCAAAGGGGTGTTGTGTCCAAGTATGAAGTAAATTCACTTACTAATAAGGAAGTTATGGGCAATGTTAAAGTTTTTGGACAATTGGATCTTCAAGGTAAAGGTCAATCAGGGGCCAAGGTCAAATAAAAATAGGTCAGTGGGAAGGCCTTGTCTAAAGGAGATCGTGCACCGACCAGATCGCCATGCTGAGGATCATTGTTGAACAGTCACTGGAATGGCAATCACCTTTATATGTAAACTTCATAGACTTCTGAAAAGCCTTCGACAGAATCTGTTCAATATATGTCATATAATATCTATATTGTTTCAAAATGAAATAAGTTTTAACATTTAACAGAATTGAAAGTCAAGCCAAGATACATTCAAAAGAATTTTCCACATGTTAACTTTCAAATGCTGTCTTCCAGGGGTGAGGGTCAAATTACATCCGTATTAGAATAAAACCAAACGGACAATGGCTAATGTTGCGGCCAAATATTTTCCAACCATAAATAGACTAAAATAAAAAAAAGAAACAAAACAATTGTTTTGTTTTTATATGTGCTGTTTTGTCTTAAAATAAATGAAAATGTAGTGATTTAAATGGATATGTAGTGTATTAGATAACTATGTCGTGTTTAACATGACTCAGTATTAAATGACTATGTAGTGTATTACAAGACTATGGAGTGTATTACATGACTCAGTAATAAATGACTATGTAGTGTATTACATGACCATGTAGTGTATTAGAAAACTATGGAGTGTATAACATGACTCAGTATTAAATGACTATGTAATATATTACATGACTCAGTATTAAATGACTATGCAGTGTATTAGATGACTATGGAGCATATTACATGACTCAGTATTAAATGACTATGTAGTGTATTACATGACTATGGAGGTTATTACATGACTAAGTATTCTATGACTCTGTAATGTATTAGTTATCATGCTACAAATTTCTGGTAGACTTCATTTGGGGAGATGAATTTGAATTGCATACCTATGGTCGTTGTTTATTCCATAGTGCTTGTCTGTTGGTAGACTGAGATCAACAGGATTTGAAAATTATTATATCAAGGTTAAATGGGCCTTTAAGAACTGGCCAGATGGCTATGACTAGGCATTCTTTAATAAGCCCCCATTTTGTAAGGATATTGTTAGGTAAGTGCTATATTAAGTTGCACTGGTGGTTTTATTAGGAAAGGTGGTGTACCTTTGATTAAATGAATATGTAGTGTATTAAATGAATATGTAGTGTATTAAATGACTATGTAGTGTATTAAATGACTGTGTAGTGTAGTAAATGGCTATGCAGTGTATTAAAGGACTATGTAGTGTACTACATGACTATGCAGTGTATATAAAAAAATATGTAGTGTATTAAATAACTATGTAGTGTATTAAATGAATATGTAGTGTATTAAATGAATATGTAGTGTTTTACATGACTATGCAGTGTATTAAATGAATATGTAGTGTATTAAATGAATATGTAGTGTATTAAATGACTGTGTGATGTATTAAATGACTATGCAGTGTATTAAATAAATATGTAGTGTATTAAATGAATATGTAGTGTTTTAAATGAATATGTAGTGTATTAAATGACTGTGTGATGTATTAAATGACTATGCAGTGTATTAAATAAATATGTAGTGTATTAAATGAATATGTAGTGTTTTAAATGAATATGTAGTGTATTAAATGACTATGTAGTGTAATTAATTACTGTGTAGTGTAGTAAATGGCTCTATAGTGTATTTAATGACTATGTAGTGTATTACATGACTATGCAGTGTATTAAATAAATATGAAGTGTATTAAGTGAATATGTAGTGTATTAAATGACTACACAGTGTTCTACATTACATGCAGTGTATTAGAAAAATATGTAATGTATTAAATGAATATGTAGTGTATTAAATGACTACACAGTGTTTTACATGACTATGTTTTTAACGACTATATAGTGTATTAAGTGAATATGTAGTGTATTAAGTGACTATGTAGTGAATAAAATGACTATGTAGTGTATTAAATAACTATGACACATTATTACTTGGATACTCAATACTAGTACTGATACTTAGTCTCTCAACCTTTCTACTCACATAACAGCATTTAGAAACAAAGTAGAACTCCCTAACACTATATAAGTATGCCATCCCATCTTCAACTATAATTCTGTAACAAACCTTTAAAGTTTTACTTAAATTCCTGCTTTGAAGTTAGTAACAAACCTTTAAAGTTTTACTTAAATTCCTGCTTTGAAGTTAAACTTGTAAAAGAGAAGTAACCTACTTGCAGTGCAATAGACACCAACATCTTCAGTATGGCCACAGTTATTACTTCCCCACCTTAGATGTAGACAGTTTGCTATAGTGCTTTCATTTCCTGTGCATATCACATTGTCCAGCCAGATTTTAGAAGGAGGATTTGCCCAGTTGCCCCTGGTTACCTTGTAAGCACCAGCTCTGAAAATAAGTACATGTACTTTCATCAGCATTGAATCAAATTGTAAAAAGTTTTAAAAAATTCTGCAGTTTTACAGAAAGATAGATTTTTTTAACAAGAGACAAAATAAATATACTTACGATGGGAAGTTAAGCATAGAGCAGACAACCTTTGCTCCAGCATCAGTGAAATAATCATCACAGACTGTGCCCCAGGTTCCATTGTAGAGAATCTCAATACGTCCTGTAAACTGGTTTGAACCACCAACCAGTCTAATAGTTGATAAAGAGGCTGAAATAGTAAATAAACATGAATGTAAATGAAGTGATCACATAAAGTAACCATGGTAATACAAATGAGTAACTGTCCCAACTGCATGTGATTACAGGATGTTTTTGGAAACTATGATGAATGAAGTTTACTGAACTGAAAAGGAAGCTAACAGAAATGCAACTGTTTTCTTAGATTTATATGTACCTACCATACACAAGCATTAATTCATTAATAAATCAAGAACAATAACTCTTGCAAGACATGCCATGTAAAGGTAGACTACATTGTACATGTTCATAGTTTTCATATTGTGTATGTTTATACTTACAAGTCTGACATATTACCCCTACATCTTCATCATGCCCACAATTGTGAGCACCCCATCCCTTGGCATCACACTGTAAAATGTTTATTTCCTGGCCCAGGCAGTGCACATCATCAAGAAGAATGGGACCAGACCCTTGCTGGAAATATGCACTTCCCTTTGCCACAGCACCAGTCCTGTGAGGGTCAGATAATACCTTCTGCTAAGATAAATGTCCTAATCCTGCTTTTTTCATGTACAACTTACTGCTGCTAGCTAAAGTTTAAGTCTTCCATCTAAATTTAGATTACCTGACATTCTTTTGTTTTCCTCAAAAAGTCTTTTTCTGATTTTCTTATACTGAATCAACTGATATCAAATTTTCTCTTATTTTCTTCCAGGAAATGGTAAGTAGTTGCTGACAAAGTTTTAATACTAGACTTAGTATAAATACATACTGGTAAATCACAAAGCCTTTTACAAACAAACCAAATTATAGTGAACAATATGATTACCTGGAAAATCCAAGCATACTACAGACCACTCCAGCAGCATTACTGTCAAAGCTGTCATCACAGACTGTGCCCCAGGTATTATTGTAAAATACCTCTACACGACCCTGATTGGCAGCTCCACCTGGTGGTGGGACCAGTCTAATCTGAACAGTTGGCACTGTAAAATAAATTTATCTTCATATTATTTCAGAACATGTTTCTGTGTTTATTTATAAAAAAACCTGTAAGAATGGCAACTTAACAATTATATGATGCTAAAATAAGCTATATTAGATTTTCAATCAAATGTCATGTGTACTTGTATGCCAGTCATACAGTGATATCTATATCTGACTTCTCAGCAAACCTGGTAACTGATCAGACTACCAAGTACTAGTAAGATAATGGATACAACAACCTCTGAAAATTCTTGAATAAAAAACATATTTTCTCATTTGGCAATTCTTGACTTTCTTTATATAAAATGAGATTTTTATCTTGCTCTCAGTGACATATTTCAGGGATAAGTTGATCAATTGTAAACGAAATTAGTCATGAAAGTTTCTCAATATAAAGTGTTTAGTAAATCTAACCCTGGCAGAGAACACCAACGTCTTCATTATGTCCACAATTGTTTACACCCCAGTTAGCATACACACAGTTATCTAAGACACTCTCATCCCCCTGGCAGGTGACATCATCCAACCAGATCTGCCCTTTTCCAGGACCAAAAAAGGCTTCTTTTCTCAGACCAACATTGCCTCTGAAATATACATGTAACTTTATTTAAAGAGGTTTCAGTTTTAGATTTTTTATTTTGTACATGTATGGCTTATACTGCAGTTCTCTATCACCTTTGTTACTGTTGAACTTCAAGCTAAAAAGTACATGATAAAAAAACAAAAGTTATCATGCTGTATACCTATATCACAGAAGACGACCTTGACCAAGTTTTCAAGTTAAACTCAAGTTAGAAACATTTATTGATAATAAGACTATTTTTATTTTTACAGGACCGTCAAGGAATTGAATTTTTAGAGATATGAATTTAGTGTGTGTGGGTGGTTGGGTGGGGGGTAACTTACGTAGGGAATCCCAGCTGTCTGCATACAACCACTGCAAAATTTCTGTCAACTTGATCATCACAAATAGTTCCCCAGGTTCCATTGTGGAAAATTTCCACACGCCCTTCAGCACGTGTGGTTCCATTGGCTAGTCTTATAGCACTGGTTCTTGTAACACCTGAAGTTAAAGTCTTTAATATTTGAAATAAATTGAAAAGTCTTAATTTCTATCCAAAAGCTTTATATTTTAAAGAAAACTGTCTACATAATGAGTAAAATATCCTGGTGAAGTTATGTTGTTAATCAGTTTCTGAAGTATTATGACCTAAATTATTTTATTGATTATAAGGTTAAACCAATTAAATTTTAAGAAGATGTTTAGGCATACTATTTTTCATTTAGTAGATCATTTATAATGAGCTGTTTAGGCATACTATTTTTCATTTAGTAGATCATTTATAATGAGCTGTTTAGGCATACTATTTTTCATTTAGTAGATCATTTATAATGAGCATAAGACTCAGAGTGTAAGTTCCATTATTTCAATGCAGTACATTCTTTGTCAGTGACTTACAATATTAATCAATAAAAATTATTTTAGTATTGAAATAATTTCATTCACTTTTTCATGAAATTAAAACCATTGTTATTTGTCGCTGATACAATTGTACCAAACTGGTTTTGGCTCCCCTATTTATAACATCCATGATGTCACAATATTGTAGCAGGGGAAACAGTTTACAGTATTTAACACGAAAATCATGTGTAACAATCTCAGTTGAACTTTCAATAGGAGAAACTTAGAATACACTTTTACAATCCAAGCACTATGCCAGGTGGCCGTGGCAGGGGTTGGCTCGAGGTATCTAACCCTCCCTCCACAAGATCCAGAGGCAGAAAATGCACAGAGGATTAATTGGAGGATCTGGTAGAGGATCCCATGCACCAGACTACAGCATCTGACGAGATTCAGGAAGTTAGCACCAGACTACAGCATCTGACGAGATTCAGGAAGTTAGCACCAGACTACAGCATCTGACCAGATTCAGGAAGTTAGCACCAGACTACAGCATCTGACGAGATTCAGGAAGTTAGCACAGGAAGCAGACATTGAACCTTGTCCAGTACTGTCTTTTCTGTGGAGCATCTTCAATGTCTGGCAAGCTTCTTACTTCCTCAATAGCACCTAATTCACTACTGACATACATCACTGCCTTTCATGTGTTTACAAAATTTAGGAATGATTATAAGCTGGAAAACCTGTGGCCAATCCCACTATCCACAGAGCCGAAATAAATTTCTTTCATAAATTGCAGGGATTTGTGGATTTATGTCATGTATTTGTAGTATGTAAATTATAATTGGGATAACCAGGCACCAATCACTAGGAGTATTTTAGTTGATATATGTAAACAACTACCAACAATTATACTTTTTTCTGCATTGTTTACATTTATAGCTTTTTTTGGCCTATTTCCGGTTAGTGAATTAACAGTTACACATTTGCTTAGGGTAATATATATTACCGATATTTCAGCAAAGATAAACTCCATGTTTTTATTTGTCTCCAGTATTATAAAAGAAGCCGGAAGGGTAAACCAGTCTTCATTAAGTTACCGAAACAGAACTATGAAGTCCTGTCAGTACATTGTTGGAATTCCTGGAATTAAGACCTGATCATAAGACGGCTCTATTTTGTCATGACAAGGTCACAGTTCTCTCATGTACTATCATTGGCTATTAGCAAAACTCGTCATTATTCAGGTCATTTTAGGTCCCATTGTTTAAGAATTGGCAGAGCTATTGACTTGGCTAAACAAGGGTTTTTGTCGGAAGTTATTAAACAGGTAGATGGTTGTCTGATTGTTACAAGCTTTACATACTACCTGAATCCTTTTTGAAAAGTTAGATCTCCCCTCTTACTGAGTGCAGTAACTAAAATAGTACCTTTTGTTAAAATATCAATGCTTGAGTTGGAAAGTATAATTGTTTTCATTCAGACATTTGAATCCTCGGCGATTCTATTCCACAATGGGTTTGCATGTATGCTTGCACCACTGGAAGACCGAACCTCAAGATTAAGGAACTGTCCAATGCATGGTGGGGAAAATGAGGTTTTGGCTGGAATGGTCTGAGACGTCATATAGAATCCCAGGTTCTGCTTGCATTCCCACTACCTATTATCAGTATTAACTTAGGTGGTCATGATTTAGTTAACATTAAAACTCCATCCTTGACGGAAATCACTGAACGGGAAGTTTCATTCTTACGAATTGCCTTTCCCGAAACCTTATTTATCTGGATAGATATTCTCCAAAGACAGTGCTGGAATGGTTAAAAGGGCCTGGTAAGGTCATTGAGAAAAAATGGCCGTAAAATTGTTTTGACTTCAGGAAAGAGGGACACAATTTCACCTGAAATTGATGCTAAAACTGCCTTCTATCATACTGATGGAGTCCATTTAAATCAAGTCGGCATCAAACTGTATTTGCTTTGTATTAAGGATGCAATTTTGAAGCATAAATTTATTATACAGACGAAATAAATCAGTGTGTCAACAGAATTTTTTACAATCCTTTTTTGGTCTAACATCATTCAGAATTTTTCAGGGGATACATTTTACAAATTTATTGTGGCCAGTGAAAATTCTGTAGGTTGGATGGTGATCTGGCATGCTTAACTATTCTCATGGAGATGTACAAAAGGTATTGCCCAAGTAGTATGTCGTAATACCTTACTAGCCTTGCTTGTTTGTTGTAGCCTTGCCTACGGACTTCATAGCCTCACTCTATATTACAGTACTTTGCCTTGATTCACTGCCATAGTCTGATATTCATTACTTAGCAGTTACCTGTTGTGTGATGGGGGTGGGGGGGTTCATTTGTCTGTCAGTCTGTTGTGTATACTATACCATGAGAAAGTCATAGCTGTCTGTTCTCTCGTGGCTCCATCTGGTGTTCTCTGTTACTTCAACAGTCACCTGTTGAATGATGGAGGGTGCCACTTGGTAGTCATATCGAGAAAGGTTAACACGTCTGGCTCATGTGGTTCCCTTTGATACTCTCTGTTACTTCAACAGCCACCTGTCAAGTAACGGAGGGTCCCACTTGGTTACCATCCGGTCTGTTTTGGTTTGCTAAAGTCAAAGCGTGCCAGTCTCCTTTTGGTTGACGGGATTTCATTAATTTTTTCTTATTGGAGTGGCCACAAAATCCCAACCTTTAACTGGTAATTTAGAACAAAATTTCTCAGTTAAGGCAGATTTGTTTAATAAGAATGTTTTGTCTCCTATATGTATTATTCCGTGTTGCTGTAAATGAACACATAGTATACATGTACTGAAGTAAATCTGAAAGAGTTGCATGTCTTTTTACAACTTTAATAAATATCAACAAAAAAAATAAATAAAACAAAGATTTCTTAAGTAGATATACCTCCACACACAACGCCAGCATCCTCTGAGTGGCCACAGTTATTGGTTCCCCAGGAAGCATGTCCACACAGAGCTAGAGACGTCTCATTACCTTGACAATTCACATCATCCAACCAAATCTGACCTGTGCCTTGACCAAAAAATCCTCCCATTCTTGGTCTAGCAGTTTGTCTGTAGAAACAAGAAAACATGAACACATTTATACCTGCATCTAACAATGAGTAACTGACTAGAAGATTATCTTATCACCAAGATGTAAGCAGGGAATGGCTATAAAATTAAAGAAAATAACAGACGAAAGAGATAAAAACAAACTTTTCTACTATCTTCATTCAAGTTAATTTTAAATGGAGGTCGAGACAAAATAGGGCAAGCAATTTTTTGGTAAAAAATAATGGCACAAAATTGCAAAAGGTAAAGTAACCATGTAAAACAACTCCAGTATATGTTTCAAACTCAAATGTGTTTACCATTTAAAAAACATAACTGGAAAATAATAATGCAGAAGACAAGTTTAAGTAGTTTGATGCATTCAGTCCAGAAAATAAAAACTTCAATTACTTTAGGATTACAATATACACTTCAGATACATATTTTCTAAACTTTTCTTACAGATGTATGTAAATCAGGCTTACGGTGGGAACTGTAGCATACTGCAAACCACCTGTGCAGCATGTAAATTCCAGTTGTCATCACACACTGTTCCCCATGTTCCGTTATATCTCACCTCTACACGACCTTCATTAGAGTTACTACCTCCAACCAATCTCACCTGGAGGCTTGTTACCTGACCTTATGTTAAATACATTAATAAAATGTTGTTTACCAAAACTCTTGCAATGACCAACACAAATGAACATTCGGTAACTTGTTGGCCAAATCATTGATTATTCAGTGAAAAAAACAAAAAACATGTAGATGTTAGCCTTAGTATTCCTGATAAAATCAATGGTTGATAGTGAATTCAAAACTAGTTTGTTACAAGTTCCTGACCTCATATCCCTACAGCAACAGGTATGTCTATATGCAAATATATATTATACATGTCACAGTAGATTCAGCTTGGCTACAGCAGTGAAAACAATAACTGGCCACTCTTGTTCATGATTGCTTGATTCTAGTAGGAATGGCATCTTTAAAAACATTCTATTTAAAGTATA
Source organism: Cyclina sinensis (assembly GCA_012932295.1). NCBI lineage: Eukaryota > Metazoa > Mollusca > Bivalvia > Venerida > Veneridae > Cyclina > Cyclina sinensis. The sequence goes on along the minus strand of JAAONU010000006.1, from coordinate 34,652,503 downwards.
CATGTAAGATCTTTCCTCAGGCAAGCAGAACAGATTAGAGTGACCAAATTTGATGTACATATAACATTCTGTAACAAGGATTTCTCTATTACTGTTAAGGCCTTGGCAATAGAAGAGAGACTCTACATGTGCACAGATGAAACTTTTGAATTAGGCTGTGAAAACTCTGTGTACTTAAACATTACTAGATAAAGCATCTACATTAGAGCATACCTCCTCTGCACATGACACCGGCTTCCTCCCCATGGTCACAGTTATGAAGTAATGGAGGATTAGATGGACACTGTCCTATATTTGTCTCTGTTCCAACACAATTCACTTGATCCAAAACAAATGATGAATTAGTACGTCCATACTTTGCCCTACTGTAGGCAGTTGCACCATCACTAAAAAAGAGTATAAGGAATATATATTATTATGTTATTTTTGAAACATGACGTAAAGTACCTATTAACACAAAATGTTTCTATACTTGTGTTTGTCAGTAATGTTGTTTTTGAAACATGACGTATAGTACCTATTAACACAAAATGTTTCTATACTTGTGTTTGTCAGTAATGTTGTTTTTGAAACATGACGTATAGTACCTATTAACACAAAATGTTTCTATACTTGTGTTTGTCAGTAATGTTGTTTTTCTTTCCATTTTAGCAGATACAAGTATTCCCAATGCAGGCATGCCCCATGGTTTAGGACAATGAGGTGGCAAAATTGTACCTCAGAATGGGTGGGTGTGGGAAGAGTGTCTGCTCGAATGGAATGAGAAATTTTTGATTTTTTTGCTATTTTCTGGACTTTGTAATGCCTGCTGGTAGCTTTTTTGATGATTTTACAATTATATTTTTACATTTTGTTCATTAATAATCTAAGTCATTGAGCTACAGTAAGCTTCTTCCATTCAATATTTGTGAGATGGACATACATGTAGTTCCGAAGACTTCTTACCAAACAAATGCTTAGGGAACTTAAAGTCAACAGGATGGTTATGTTCTATCATGTTTACATAAGAAGATACTTTGAGGAATTAAAGAAAACCTATTTTCTAGGAACGTTACATGTTTTCAAGTAAAAAGCAATTCCAATGCAATTCCTTCAATATTATCTTTATCCAACTTTTATGAAACTTGAGACGTTTTCCATTGCTTTAAATCACACATTTTAATTTCTTAATTATGCTATTGTAGCTATTTAACTGATTCTCAATTTGCGGCACTTAAATACATCATACTCAGTTAGGCCCAATATTTCACATCTAACCAAGACAGTGTTTCACAGTCACCTAGAAAACTGATGACAGTTATCTGCCATTTTCCTCAATGATCCATCCTTAAAGCCATTATTATGTCAAGAATGAGAAATTTTTACTTTTTTCATTGTAAGATCAGCATAGTTTCTGGTCCAAATACTGGGGCAGTGGTTGCTGCCCTTGCCACCCAAGACACGAAGCCACCGAAATGGAGTATTTACTTTATTATCTTTATCTGTTATTTTCTGTTATTAGTGTTTTTGTTTAAATGCATACTCTATTCTTTCTGATCTCATTGTCAGTAATATGGCATAAGGCCAAATTGCATTTAACATATCAGAGGGCACAACTATAGACCAGGTGAAAATATTGTATTTTACTCACGTTGTTGCACCAAGCATTCTACACACAACCTGAGCATCAGCATTTGTCCAGGCATCATCACATACAGCACCCCAATGTCCACCAACAAATGCTTCCACACGCCCTTCTAGATTACTTGGACCATTAACAAGTCGGACTTTGAAGTTCTGAACAGTAGCTGTGAAACATAGTATACAATTTTGACAGCAGGAAAAGGAATTCAGAACAAGAGTGCTGGGGAGCAGCGTCAACGCAAATCTGTTTTACATGTCGACAATGGGGGCCACAGTTATGATTCTTGTGCACTACTCCTGAAGGAAGTCTATATACCTCTGACATTTCATGTCAAGATGTTGATATTGACACCTTTGATCATTCAACTTAATAAGCAATTTTGACAAAAATAGTAAGTTAAAAAGGAGCATAACTCCAAAAATATAGTTTTCAGAATAATGCCCCATGTGTTACAAATGCCTCTCGTCATGATAAGCAAGCATTCAAAGTTTCATATTGATACCTTTTAAATTTTTTGAGTAATGGGTTATAGTAAAGTTTTTGCATGACCACAATGAAAACGACGCCACAGCAATCATAATAGCTAGCCTTTATCTTTGAAACAGACAAGCAAAAAATCTAGTCCAAAAACATTCAGAACATTTACAAGGTTTCCAAAGAAACCACTTTTTATCTAAAGTTTATGTAATCAAAATTTTCATAGTAGGCAAAAAGAAACAACTCTGTTATACAACTAAAACATGGAATATCAAATTACTCTTTGGGACATAAATCATGTCTTCCTAAAACATGGAATATCAAATTACTCTATGGGACATAAATCATGTCTTCCTAAAACATGGAATATCAAATTACTCTTTGGGACATAAATCATGTCTTCCTTAAAGAATTTGAGGTTGAAGTCATCTAAATTGTTCTAAACAGAATTAACTTACTGTCATTACAGTTAACACCAGCATCCTCCGAGTGGTCACAGTCATTCTCTGCCCAACCTTTAAATGGACAGTCAGCAATGCTTGATTCAGTACCAATGCATTCTACATCATCCATCCATATAGGACCTCGGCCTGTGCCTATTGCCTTCAGGGCTGTACCACTCCTGAAATTGTACCAAAAATTTGACTCAGCACTTTTGGTCAATAACTTTCTTAAATTGCATTATTTTGCATTAAGTGATACTAAACTTTACACACTGTCAACATGATTGTTCATCTTGATAGAAAAATAATTCAAGAATATATGGCATTTCTGCAAGATTTGATTAAAATGCTGTAAATGTGTACAAAACAGTATAACATTCAAAGTCAATCCTGTGTTCTGTAACTTCTTGCAAGAACAAAAACATCATAAAAGCTGTTAGGTGTCTGATGCTCACATTAATATACATCACTGCAACCATGTGTAAATCTATACTAGGAGAAGAAAAGTAATGTCATTTATCCTCAATTTACCAGGTTCAAGTGCTGATATTTTCATTGTAATTCATCAAACCAGTATGAGATAGCAGTCAATAACATCACCAATAACTACTGACTACACAATTACAATGACACAGTGATAAAACAAAATCTGATTAAACATCTAACATACAAAATAGTAAGGAATTTTTTGTTTCTTTTTGCCAGAAGTATATGTAAATCTACTAACGAATATCCAAGCTGTTTGCAGACAACAGTAGCATCTCTGTCATCCCAGGAATCATCACAGATGGAGCCCCAGACTCCCTGGTACTTTATCTCAATTCTTCCTGACCTCCGACTCAAACCCCCAACCAACCTCAAAGCGACACCTCTTGGAGGAGTATGAGCTATATTAAGTATAAACAGTAGTCAAGTTTATGTGTACTAGCATACAGTGGTCAACTTAATTTGTACTAGCATACAGTAGTCAACTTAATGTGTACTAGCATACAGAAGTCAACTTAATGTGTACTAGCATACAGTAGTCAACTTAATGTGTACTAGCATACAGTAGTCAACTTAATGTGTACTAGCATACAGTAGTCAACTTAATGTGTACGAGCATACAGAAGTCAACTCAATGTGTACTAGCATAGAGTAGTCAACTTAATGTGTACTTGCACACAGTAGTCAACTTAATATGTACTAGCATACAGTAGTTTGTTTTGATTCCTTAAAAGATTGCTGTTTTAATTTTTATTATTACTGAAACAAAACTTAACAATCAACATCCCTGCAGAAACACATATTCACACTGATAAAGTAATTTATCTTCAAAATTATTCAAAGTATAGTCTGGTTGTATAGCACTATCTTCTAGGTAGTCACGAGTCTGGCTGTGTTGGACTATTATCTAGCTAGTCACGAGTCTGGCTGTATAAGACTTTTTTCTAGGTAGTAACCAACCAGTCTGGCTGTAAAGGACTTTTTTCTAGGTAGTCACCAGTCTGGCTGTAAAGAAATATTTTCTAGCTAGTCACCAGTCTGGCTGTATAGGATTATTTTCTAGCTAGTCACCAGTCTTGCTGTAAAGGACTCTTTTCTAGGTAGACACCAGTCTGGTCATATAGTACTTTTGTTTCTTAGCTAGTGACCAGTCTGGCTGTATAGAACTATTTTCTTGGTAGTCAACAGTCTGGCTGTAAATGACTATTTTCTAGTTAGTCACCAGTCTAGCTGTTTAGGAATATTTTCTAGGTAGTCACCAGTCTAGCTGTAAAGGACTATTTTCTAGCTAGTCACCAGTCTTGCTGAACAGGACTATTCTCTAGGAAGTCACCAGTCTGGTTGTATAGTACTATTTCTTAGCAAGTGACCAGTCTGGCTGTGTTAGACTATCTTCTAGGTAGTCAGCAGTCTGGTCGTATAGTACTATTTCTTAGCTAGTGACCAGTCTGGCTGTAAAGGACTATTTTCTAGGTAGTCACCAGTCTGGCTGTTCAGGACTATTTTCTAGCTAGTCACCAGTATGGCTGTAAAGGATTATTTTCTAGGTAGTTACCAGTCTGGCTGTAAAGGACTATTTTCTTGTTAGTCACCAGTCTGGCTGTAAAGGACTTTTTTCTAGGAAGTCACCAGTCTGGCTGTTCAGGACTATTTTCTAGCTAGTCACCAGTATGGATGTAAATGACTATTTTCTAGGTAGTTACCAGTCTGGCTGTAAAGGACTTTTTTCTTGCTAGTCACCAGTCTGGCTGTAAAGGACTTTTTTCTAGGAAGTCACCAGTCTGGTCATATAGTACTATTTCTTAGCTAGTGACCAGTTTGGATGCATATGACTATTTTCTAGGTAGTCACCAGTCTGGTGGTATAGTACTATTTCAAAGCTAGTGACCAGTCTGGATGTATATGACTATTTTCTATGTAGTCACCAGTCAGGCTGTGTTGGACTATTTTCTAGAAAGTCACAAGTCTGGCTGTAAAGGACTATTTTCTAGGTAGTCACCAGTCTGGCTGTATAGGACTATTTTCTAGGTAGTCACCAGTCTGGTTGTAAAGGACAATTTTCTAGGTAGTCACAAGACTGGCTGTACAGGACTATTTTCAAGGTAGTCACCAGTCAAGCTGTGTTTGAATTTTTTCTAGGAAGTCACAAGTCTGGCTGTAGAAGATAATTTTTCTGAGTAGTCACGAGTCTGGCTGTAAAGGACTATTTTCTAGGTAGTCATCAGTCTGGTTGTAAAGGACTTTTTTCTAGGTAGTCACCAGTCTGGCTGTCCAGGACTATTTTCTAGGTAGTCACCAGTCTCGTTGTATTGGACTATTTTCTAAGTAGTCACCAGTCTGGCTGTATAGCAGTTTCTTCTAGGAAGTCACCAGTCTGGCTGTTAATGACTAGTTTCTAGGTAGTCTCAAGTCAGGCTGTGTTGGACATTTTTCTAGGAAGTCTCCACTCTTGTTGTATTGGACTTTTTTCTAGGTAGTCACCAGTCTGACTGTATAGCAGTTTCTTCTAGGAAGTCACCAGTCTGGCTGTTTATGACTAGTTTCTAGGTAGTCTCAAGTCAGGCTGTGTTGGACATTTTTCTAGGAAGTCACAAGTCTGGTTGTATAAGACTTTTTTCTCTTTAGTCACAAGTTTGGTTGTAGAGAACTTTTTTCTATGAAGTCACAAGTCTGGTTGTATCAGACTATTTTCTATGTAGTCACCAGTTTGGCTGTTCAGGACTATTTTATAGGTAGTCACCAGTCTTATTGTATAGGACTTTTTTTTAGGTTGACACCAATTTGGCTGTACTGCACTTTCTTCTAGGTAGTCACCAGTCTGGATGTATAGGATTATTTTTTAGGTAGTCATCAGTCTGGCTGTGTTGGACTTATTTCTAGGAAGTCAAAAGTCTAGTTGTAGAAGACTATTTTTTGGTAGTCACGAGTCTGGTCATATAAGACTTTTTTCTCTTAAGTCACAAGTCTGGTAGTAGAGGACTTTTTTCTAGAAAGTCAGAAGTCTAGTTGTATCAGACTTTTTTCTAGGTAGTCACCAGTCTGGCTGTTCAGGACTATTTTCTAGGTAGTCACCAGTTTGGTTGTACAGGACTTTTTTCTAGGTTGTCACCAGTCTAGATGTATATGATATTTTTCTAGGTAGTCACCAGTCAGGCTGTGTTGGACTTTTTTCTAGGAAGTCATAAGTCTGGTTGTATAGGACTATTTTCTAGGTAGTCACCAGTGTGGTTGTATAGCACTTTTTTTCTAGACAGACACAAGTCTGGTTGTAGTGGACTTTTTTTATAAGAAGTAACAAGTCTGACTGTGTTGGAATTTTTTCTAGGAAGTCACAAGTCTGGTTTTAGAAGACTATTTCTGAGTAGTCACGAGTCTGGCTGTATAGGACTATTTTTTAGGTAGTCACCAGTCTGGTTGTAGAGGACTTTTTTCTAGGAAGTCACCAGTCTGGCTGTACAGGACTATTTTCTAGGTAGTAACTAGTCTGGTTGTGTTGGACTATTTTCAAGGTAGTCACCAGTCTGGCTGTGTCAGAATTTTTTCAAAGAAGTCACAAGTCTGGCTGTAGAATACTATTTTTCCAAGTAGTCACCAGTCTGGCTGTATAGGGCTCTTTTCTAGGAAGTCACCAGTCCAGCTGTACAGGATTATTATTTAGCTAGTCACCAGTTGGGCTGTATAGGACTATTTTCTAGGTAGTCACAAGTCTGGTTGTGTTGGACTATTTTCAAGGTAGTCATCAGTCTGGCTGTGTCGGAATTTTTTCTAAGAAGTCACAAGTCTGGCTGTAGAATACTTTTTTCTGAGTAGTCACCAGTCTGGCTGTATATGACTATTTTCTAGCTAGTCACTAGTCAGGCTGTATTGGACTATTTTCTAGGTAGTCACAAGTCTGGCTGTATATGACTATTTTCTAGGTAGTCACAAGTCTGGCTGTATATGACTTTTTACTAGGAAGTCACCAGTCTGGTTGTATAGCATTATTTCCTAGTCTGGTTTTGTAGCACTTTTTTCTGGGTAGTCACCAGTCTGGATGTATATGACTGTTTTCTAGGTAGTCACCAGTCTGGCTGAATAGAACAATTTTCAAGGTAGTCACCAGTCTGGCTGTATATGACTATTTCCTAGGTAGTCACCAGTCTGGTTGTATAGCACAATTTCCTAGGTAGTCACCAGTCTGGTTGTATAGCACTATTTTCTGGGTAGTCACCAGTCTGGCTGTTAAGGACTATTTTCTAGGTAGTCAACAGTCTGGCTATACAGGACTATTTTCTAGGTAGTTACCAGTCTGGTTGTATAGCACAATTTCCTAGGTAGTCACCAGTCTAATTGTATAGCACTATTTTCTGGGTAGTCACCAGTCTGGCTGTTAAGGACTATTTTCTAGGTAGTCAACAGTCTGGCAATACAGGACTATTTTCTAGGTAGTTACCAGTCTGGTTGTATAGCACAATTTCCTAGGTAGTCACCAGTCTAATTGTATAGCACTATTTTCTGGGTAGTCACCAGTCTGGCTGAATAGACTTATTTTCAAAGTAGTCACCAATCTGGCTTTATATGACTATTTTCAAGGTAGTCACCAGTCTGGTTGTATAGCACAATTCCCTATGTAGTCACCAGTCATGCTGTATAGGACTGTTTTTGAGGTAGTCACCAGTCTGGCTGAATAGAACTATTTTCTTGGTAGTCACCAGTCTGGCTATACAGGACTATTTTCTGGGTAGTCACAAGTCTGGCTGTAGAGGACTATTTCATAGGCAGTCATCAGTCTTGTTGTTTAGGACTATTTTCTAGGCAGTCACCAGTCTGGCTGTAAAGGACTAGTTTCTAGGAAGTGACCAGTCTGGCTGTATAGGACTATTTTCTAGCTGGTCACCAGTCTCGTTGTATAGCACTATTTTCTAGACAGTCACCAGTCTGGCTGTATAGGACTATTTTCTTGGCAGTCATCAGTCTGGCTGTATAGGACTTTTTTCTTGGCAGTCATCAGTCTGGCTGTATAGGACTATTTTCTAGCTAGTCACCAGTCTGGTTGTATAGCACTATTTTCTAGGCAGTCACTAGTCTGGCTGTATAGGACAATTTTCTAGATAGTCACCAGTCTGGCTGTATAGGACTTTTTTCTAGATAGTCACCAGTCTGGCTGTATAGGACTATTTTCTTGGCAGTCATCAGTCTGGCTGTATAGGACTATTAACTAGGTAGTCACCAGTCTGGCTGTATAGGACTATTTTCTAGGCAGTCACCAGTCTGGTTGTATCGGACTATTTTCTAGGTAGTCACCAGTCTGGCTGTATATGACTATTTTCTTGGCAGTTATCAGTCATGCTGTATAGGACTATTTTCTTGGCAGTCATCAGTCTGGCTGTATAGGACTTTTTTCTAGCTAGTCACCAGTCTGGTTGTATAGCACTATTTTCTAGGCAGTCACCAGTCTGGCTGTACAGGACTATTTTCTAGATAGTCACCAGTCTGGCTGTATAGGACTATTTTCTTGGCAGTCATCAGTCTGGTTGTATAGGACTATTTTCTTGGCAGTCACCAGTCTGGCTGTATAGGACTATTTTCTGGGTAGTCACCAGTCTGGCTGTATAGGACTATTTTCTTGGCAGTCACCAGTCTGGCTGTATAGGACTATTTTCTAGATAGTCACCAGTCTGGCTGTATAGGACTATTTTCTTGGCAGTCATCAGTCTGGCTGTATAGGACAATTTTCTAGATAGTCACCAGTCTGGCTGTATAGGACTTTTTTCTTGGCAGTCACCAGTCTGGCTGTATAGGACTATTTTCTTGGCAGTCATCAGTCTGGCTGTATAGGACAATTTTCTTGGTAGTCACCACTCTGGCTGTATAGGACTATTTTCTAGGTAGTCACCAGTCTGGTTGTATAGGACTATTTTCTAGATAGTCACCAGTCTGGCTGTAAAGGACTATTTTCTAGGAAGTGACCAGTCTGGCTGTATCTGACTCTTTTCTTGGTAGTCACCACTCTGGCTGTATAGGACTAATTTCTTGGTAGTCACCAGTCTGGCTGTATAGGACTATTTTCTTGGCAGTCATCAGTCTGGCTGTATAGGACTATTTTCTAGATAGTCACCAGTCTAGCTGTATAGGACTTTTTTCTTGGCAGTCACCAGTCTGGCTGTATAGGACTATTTTCTAGATAGTCACCAGTCTGGCTGTATAGGACTATTTTCTTGGCAGTCACCAGTCTGGCTGTATAGGACTATTTTCTAGATAGTCACCAGTCTGGCTGTATAGGACTATTTTCTTGGCAGTCACCAGTCTGGCTGTATAGGACAATTTTCTAGATAGTCACCAGTCTGGCTGTATAGGACTATTTTCTTGGCAGTCACCAGTCTGGCTGTATAGGACTATTTTCTGGGTTGTCACCAGTCTGGCTGTATAGGACTATTTTCTTGGCATTCACCAGTCTGGCTGTATAGGACTATTTTCTAGATAGTCACCAGTCTGGCTGTATAGGACTATTTTCTAGATAGTCACCAGTCTGGCTGTATAGGACTATTTTCTTGGCAGTCATCAGTCTGGCTGTATAGGACTATTTTCTACGTAGTCACCAGTCTGGTTGTATAGGACTATTTTCTAGGTAGTCACCAGTCTGGCTGTATAGGACAATTTTCTAGTCAATTTTTTAAACTTACATCCCATGCTAAATGAGAACTGGCTTTACCATAATAAAACATGTTCTTATTCAAAGGAAATGACTGATGACTGTAAGAACATCTAAAACTTGTTCCAATTAGTTCCATGACTGACAAATGTCAGCTGGTGCTGATAAAAATCAATAATGTACTTTTAGACAAGGCAAAGACAAAATAACAAGTTTTAACTGTTTTGTTGCTGTTTTTTCAGCAAAAAAAATGTTTCAAAGAATTTAAAACAAAATTTAATATTAAAGCGTTTTAACTGTTCCACTGGTAGATGGGCAAATTAGGTTTGATAACCTGTTATACAAATCTGATGCTTAACTGCACATTATACATGAACTGAAAAATTTAAGAAGTTGAAATGATAATACAGAAATACAAGAAAACCTACTAAGACACATGACTCCTGCATCCTCGTTGTGTTCACAGTCGTTAACTCCCAGTGGTTTCCGGTCACACTGTCCAATATTTGTCTCATTACCAATACAGTTTAGTTCATCAATATAAATTGGCCCAGTGCCAGGACCATAGTAGGCATTGGCCAGTGGGACAGCCACAGAGCTGCAAGTTTGTGATAATACAATATAAATTTGTATTTAAACCGCAATTACAGAAGTGATGGTTGTTTTTTTTCAAATGTACTTAAATAAATTAAAAATAAATTACTGACTATATTATAATGAATAATCCAGTGAATTATTCACACATCAAGGTTTATTTGGAATAGGTCTGTAACTAAAATGATACTGCAAAGAAATATGGTTTACTTATGGTCACAGATATAAGCATTAATTTTTTACATGTAAAGAGTTAAGTTGTTGGGGTATCTGAATTAAATGTAACAGATCTGATGTTAAGATCCAACGCACAAGCCAAGATTATCAAGATCAATGATAATTCATAGCACACAGACCCAATTTACTGTATCACCAAGCATACTGTAACAGTCCTGTAAAACAGCCTTTTCTCCTTAAAGCGACTTACTCACAGATGATGAAAAAGTAAATGTTTTTACATCTTGACATTCTTGCTGTCATTGTGAGGAACATATTTAAACTACGTAACTGACTCATTTTTTGTTAAAGAAAAAACATCAAAACATAAAGTTTTAGAAACTTTTCTTGGTAAAATTACCCCATTACTCATGGGATAGATACTTATAACATTAATTCTGATGCAGTTTCTTAACTTGGCTCTTTGGCTCATTTGGTGTAGATCATTGCTCCATATTTTACTAACCAAAAGGTCATGGGTTTGAATCCTGGTTAAGTCAAAACTTTTTTTTCAGTTTCCATGGTGTATAGAAGCATAATATGTTTTTTTCCATATTATATCAACTTATCTTAAATTTTAAAGAAAAAATATTTTAGCAAAATGCTGTGAGTCAGTGGCTTTAAACCTTACGCTGTTGTAGTCAACTAATTCTGTCTTTGTGACCAGTGCAGACCAAGATCATAGTCTGCAGTCTGCATGATTCGCCATTCAGTCTGAAAACTTTCAACAAGCAACCCCCATAAACAATTAATGGATCTGTCCAAACTGACAGATGGTCTATCCTAGATATTAAGTATGGTAAGTGTAAAAGTGTTAAGTCAGAACTGATGTCTCTATAGTGATAAACATGAGCTCGAACAACTAAGCATACACATTAAATACACTTTGTAAGAACATTTACTTTGGATAACCAATCTGTGTACAAGCTACTTTTGCCTCTGCCAAACCAAACCCGTCATCACATACTGTACCCCAGACCCCATTATTTTGTACTTCTAGACGGCCATTACGTGGTGTAGTCCCACCTCTTAGTCTAACTGGTCCTAGTTTGAGCTGTGTAGCTGTAACAACATTTTGAAATACTTGTTAGCCGCCTTTTCAAATATTACAGCTCTGAGTTCTTAGTGATGCAACGGTTAAGTTATAAAACATAACATTAATTATCTATAAAAATACTTGTAAAATTAAAATGTAAATTACTGTGCCATGTTGATTTATTAAAGAAAATAAGGTAGAACTGATCCATGTCTGTACTGGGGAACACAGATTAAGCCCATACAGGTTTCTACCTTTCCTTGACTATTTCATTCTTATTCTTTTTTACAAGATGCTCATCAGTGTCTAGCACTAACCTGAGGCACACACAACCCCTACATCCTCTGTGTGATCACAGTCTGTCACTCCAAAGTCATTATGTCTACACTGTACAAGAGATGTCTCATTACCAAGACATGTAACATCATCTAACCAGATAGGTCCACTTCCCTGGCCATATTTCCCAGAACTACCCACCATTGCCTTGACACTAAAATGGACAAAAATAACATTGATTGTAAATCAATTCATGGTTATTTGACAGTGGAATGCTTCATCCAGGGGAAGTTATCATAATCTTTTCATTTTTACACTGACTGAGAAACAAGTTCCTACAACTTATATAAAGCGCTTTTGATTTTTTCTTCCTGGATTCAAACCAGTTCTAACCCCAGCTGGGAATGTAGAATGTCATGGAGTCACTCAATTATAGTGGAATATGAACCAGTCACTTACTGAGCAGAGTTTGGCATTCTTTCCCTCGCCCGGTACTTTCCAATTATATTTTTTTTCTTCTCTCTTGTGTCATCTTAAGTCTATTCAATCTTAAAAACACTTTATCTTGCATTCATATTATACCACAAATAGTCCAAGTAGTATGATTAAATAGCCAACATATCACTATTCCACTGACTTACAAGTAACATTTGTAAATGCAACTTACTAGGAAACACCAAGTGTATCACAGACAATCTTTGCAGCTTTGTTATCAAAATCATCGTCACACACTGTGCCCCACTTTCCTGCATAGTTTATTTCCAGTCTACCCTCACTGTTACTGGGCCCACCACGGAGACGATACTGTATATTTGATGTTGGTACACCTAAGTCAAACAGAACACTTTATGACTTGAAATTTTAACTAGATCACTAAATGTGATTAATACCTCCACAAGACTGCTTCGGAACTGAGGAGGTTATAAGTGACAGAATACCTTGTAAAAAAATCAAAAAGAGTTATGGTTGTGGGCAATAAAAGATAGATGTGGTTCTTGTACACTGCATTTCCTGTCATTGTGCTTGACCATTGTATGAAGTTGCACTGAATTCCAACCATTAATTTTCAAGTCATTCTCTGGATAAGGAAAACCAATAAAGGGCAATAACTCTGAAAATAAAGAAGATGGAGTTATGATTCTTAAACAATTCACTTCCTCTCATTGTGCTTGACCACTGTATGAAAGCGCACTGAATTCCAACCAATAGTTTTCAAGTTATGCTCTGGACAAGGAACAGCCTGACTGACCACCCAACCGACCGACTAACCACCTGGTGACTCCTATATACCCTCAAAACTTCGTTTCAGGGGGTGTATAATAATAGCTTTTGTCTTATAAAGTTCCTTCAGCTCTGAAATATATACATTCAGCTTAAAACTAGTTTTGTCATTATTATCAAACAGGGAAAACGCAGGCTCCAGTCAGGACCAGACCAAAAAAATGGCAAGCCTCCAGAATTTAACCAACTCTGCTTGCATTAACATACCAATATATCTTCATTTTATAAAAGTTATGAAATAAAAATTCATATTGTTAAGGACTACTCTAGTCTGTCCAATTTACCTTTATAACTTGGTCAGTCTAACTTGTCTGTATCATGTTTGAAACTGTTTCTTTTAAGGATATAAAATTTCAAAATGACTTTTTTACTGTAATTGGATTTATACTTAACAGAAAAAAGCTTAGAATTCATAACTTCAGACCTATGAAGTTCAACAATTACAACCAGTCAAAAGAAGTGTCTTAAAAATGAAGCAGTTCTGAAAGCAGATCTTATTTCTGTGTTCTACATTTTTCATTTTATTCTTTCAAAGTGCTCTTTTTCACATGATTCTGAAACAACGAAACAAGTATTAGTAGCACTGCTTTACTTGGGAGTGAAAAAACTCAGATGAAGACAGGGTCCATAACTGTTGTACTTACTGTCAATACAGATAACTCCGACATCTTCTTGATGTGTACAGTCGTTATCACCAGGTGCATTAGTGTCACACTCTATTAGTGAACTTTCATTTCCGAAACATACAACATCATCCAGCCAGATTGGACCTGAACCAGAACCATATGATCCTGCTCCGGCAGGCAAGGCATTCTGACTGGAAAGTAGAATCTGACTTCAAGACTTTGTACAAAACACTTAAAGTCAAAATGAAGTTACTGCTTTGTTCACTTGTTAGTATATCAACTGCTGCTTATGGGCGAAAAAAACAACAACTACTTCTACCTTGTAAATTAACATGTTACATACATGTATTCTAAATCTGGGTTTCTCAAAATAATGACTGATTATATATTGTCAACAGTGGCCCAATTTTATCAAACACCTCTGAATTATTAGATAATTAAGTTGTTGACAGATCAATATACATGTATATTACTGTTGACATGTAACATGGGGACAATCTTTTCAAAAGTTCTGCACAGTCACAGCCAGTGTCAGACAGTGTTAATACATATATACATACTATGGTTTATGTAGTGACTTGCAGATAACTCTAGCTGCCTTCACATCAAACTTGTCATCACATACTGTACCCCATTTACCTGCCAGGTTCACTTCCACACGTCCATTGTTGCTATTGGTACCATTAATAATACGGTACCTTGGTGCAGCTGAAATATTTCCAATCATTTTCTTAAATTCAACTATAGACAAAAGTTAAGCAAACAAATTTTTTTTCTGATTTCCTAGACTTGAAAAATCTTTGTGTTTATAAATATGTGTGATAGTGTGAATTTATAAATATTGAACCATGAGCTGAGCATGCTAATCATGTAGCAAATAATAAACAATTGAAATATGATCTGAGGGGGGATAATCATATGATGCATGCTTCTTTCTTTTGAAAATATTGTATTGCAATAGAATACATGTATGTTCTCTGTTCAAGCTTTTTTCTGTTCTGTTTTTTACAATTACATGTATGTAAAACCTTTACAGAATTTTCTTTTGGATTTACAATAAGCATGCAGAGACAAGAGTGTATCACAAATTTGTATAAAGCCGTATAAATTATTTTCTATTTATTTTCTTTGGAAACCTACATGATAGGACATTACATTTGGGTCCATTCCTACTGTTATAGTAAACTGGTTTGCAAATCAGAGCGAAACAAGGTTAATTTCACAGATTTTTGAAATGATGAAAAATGTTCATTTACTGCTAGTCTACACTATATACATGCTAAAATAACTACATAAACATTTGGTAGCAGTTTCAAAAACTCGAAGGACCTGACAACTTCGTAAAGTGCTGGCATGCTGCATCAAGTCATGGTTAGGACTGCACATTTTTTACACATGAAATATAATGTTAGACACTAGACTTTACACATGAAATATAATGTTAGACACTAGACTTTACACATGAAATATAATGTTAGACACCAGACTTTACACATGAAATATAATGTTAGACACTAGACTTTACACATGAAATATAATGTTAGACACTAGACTTTACACACAGAAGATAAGACAAAACTGATCCTAGATAAATTAATAAACCAATCACTTGATACCTGCATTACACACAACCCCAACATCTTCACCATGGTTACAGTTATTAGTATACCATCCTTTGTTGCGGCACTGTACAATGTTGGTCTCAGAGCCAAGACATTCTAGGTCATCTAGGAGTATTGGTCCTGATCCATTCCCAAAATGGCTACCAGACACTGCCATACTGTTAGCTCTGTTGAGATATTCAATCACAGCCATGCATTCAGATTAAACACTATTAACCAGCTTTATTCAAAGTTGGTTTAAAGTCATGTTTCCTCTACTGAATAGTTCTGTTTGCAGTGCAAAAAATATTTAATACATGTAAAATATTTCTAATGAATACAATATTTTTCCATGGAAACCTTTAGACATCATAGATAATCATTAATGAAACTTTAACTGGACAAATATTTCTTCATCTTGAGATTGCTTGGTTCTGACAGAATTTCAAAGAATGCTCCAAGAATAATGCAGCAGTGTAAAGGCAACTATTTTCATTTTAACTTAAATAACATCTGTCAAAATACAACGTAACATTTATACCTAACACAATTTCACAAAACACTTAAAATTCAAGTGCTTGTGAAGGGAAAATTGTTGAACAAGTTATACATACTTAAATGTAGTTCCACAAACAGCTAAGGTTATGTAATTCAGACTGAGTTATGTAAACTTTTTTCTTCATAAACTTACATCTGAAAGCCCAGCATACGACAAACGACCTTGGCATCATTCACTCCAAACCCATCATCACAGACTGTGCCCCAAGTATTGTTATAGAACACCTCAACACGACCATTTGTTGTTGAAGATCCATTAACCAGTCTTACTCTAACATTACTGGCAGCTAAAAGCCAACAGCAATAAGAATAGATTTAAGTTTATAGTTGACATCTATACATTCAAATTGTCTCGTTTTAACAGTTTCAGTGGCGACATACTGTTTAAATTTACCATCTGTATGTTCACTGCAAACATAATACATGAATATACCTACATTTCACACAATTTTTTGCTAAATAACAGATTTGTTTTTCATTTCAAGCTTGGAGAAAGGCCTTAAAGATTATACTGTTTCTTGTCTGTAAGTAACCAATCCTGTACCTATAATTATAACTTCTAGCTGTCATAGAATAATGAATTACTTGAAAGCAATGAACAATCCCTACCAGTATCACAGAGAACTCCAACATCCTCAGAATGGTCACAGTTGCTAACCCCCCAGGTGTTATGACGACAGAATTCTATACTGGATTCATTTCCTGTACAGCGCACATTGTCTAGCCATATAGTTCCAGTACCAGGACCATAGTAAGATTTTATTCTGGGTTGAGCACCAGAACTGAAGAAAGAAAACTGTCGTATAAAAGTAGTTAAACTGATCTGATAAGAAAGAAAAAGGAGAATATTTGTATATATTGCATACTAGACTGAAAGTGATCAATTTCTAGAAACTTTCATAGGAACAAAATATGCAAGACTAACCAAAAATTGGTCATTATAAATTCATTCTAAGAGAAGAGGAGCTGCAATTTTCTTGTATATATGAGTACTTTCTTTCAGTAGTTGGGAAAACAAAATCACCAAAATCACGCCACAGTCCTCATACTACTAGATCTTTCTGCCGCATTCGATACCATCGATCACGATATCTTATTACACCGCCTTGAGCATCATTTTGGGTTTTCTGATAAGCCATTGCAATGGGTAGCATGGTATCTAACGACAGGTATCAGACGGTATGCACTGACAATGAATTTTCAAAATCTGTCCGTATGAACTTCAGCGTACCACAATGGGCTCAGTCATCACTTTTACGCAAACGATTCACAACTTTACATGTCATTTAAACCGATCAACCTGACTTCAAAGGCAGACACAATATACCGTGTTGAAAATTGTCTCAAACAGATCATTTCTTGGATGAACATTAACATTCTTAAATTGAATGCTGACAAAACCGAGGCTATCATTTTCTCAAATCAACGAAACTCCAAGTTAATTGAAAATATAGAGCTTAGAGTTGGTGACTCTGTAACAAAACAAACAACTACAGTGAAAAACCTAGGCGTTGTATTAGACTCAAGAATGGATATGAACCATCAAGTAAACTTAGTGTCAAGATCATGTTACGCTCAGCTACAAAAAATAGGACACATCAGACAATACTTAATGCCAAAAGCAACAAAAACTTTAATTAACTCGCTTGTCGGGTCCAGGCTTGACTACTGTAATTCCCTCCTATACAGTGCATCAAAGGCTACAACAAACAGACGACAAAGTGTCCAGAACAAAGCAGCTCAAATCATAACGAAATGGTCTTGGTTTGATCACATCACTCCTGTTCTTAAGGATCCTCACTGGTTACCAGTAGCGGACAGAATTTAGTATAAAATCTTGATTCTATATTTCAAAACGTTACATGGACAAGCCCCAGCCTATTTGCATGAGCTGCTTGAAGTGTAAAAACTAAAGAGAGATCTGAGATCAAAAAGTGAAGCAACAACACTTGTACTTCCAAAGTGTCGAACTGTTATGTACGGAGACAGATCTTTTAAATGTGCTTCGTCAAAACTATGGAACACTTTACCATCAAGTCTAAGAGAAACTGAGACTTTGGACTCTTTCAAAAAATCATTAAAACACACCTGTTTAAACTTGCATAACAATCATAACTAGACAAGGATCATAGTGAAACATAACGACATTTGTATGTGCGAGTATATTTTTTATGTGTGTTTTATTTATTTCTTTAGTGAAAAAAATTGCATTTTACTTTGATTTATGTACGTTGTGTTCTATATACCTAAGATCGCTTTCATGACTTATTTAAGGTTTCATATTTTTATAATATCTTAATTGTCAATTTAAACTTTTTTTCTATCTGTTTCAAATATTTTATAGTTTTATAATGTATTGTATATAATCTTGTTTCTTGATGTGTATTGTTTGTTAAAATTAACGTCATCGTACAGCATTTTTGAGTGTATGAATGTATGAAAAGGGCGCTTTAAAAGTCTGGTATTATAATAATAATAATAATAATAACAAACAGGCTGCCATCTGCTAAAGTCTGTTTACAGATCCTTTTATTCACTTCTTCTGTAAATGTTCTCAATTGAGGGCTTAAGAAACACGTACCTGGGCAGACCTAGCATGGAACAGACTACCGCAGCTGCTTTTGTATCAAAGTAGTCATCACATACTGTACCCCATTGGTTGTTATGATACACCTCAACACGCCCCTCAGAGGTAGATGCCCCACCCACTAGCCGTAATGTCACATTTGGGTGTTGTGGAGCTAAAATGAAACAAAAACATTTTTACGTAACACTCCTAATGCTGGTTGCATTCTGCTAAGTCTTCTATAATTCTTCTGCAACTTTATTTTATTTGAATACAAATGCTGATTAAACTAGATGTTTTTTGTGAAAAACGCATGTCTCCCCCCTGCACCCGTTAGAAGGAAGGCCAAGGAAAAGATATCACCTTTCTGAAACAGAAGCCTCCATCATTTATTATGGTATAAGGAACATTTTATATATATTAACATATGTATGGTTATGATAGTTTCACACCTTACTCTAGACACGGTTGACATCACCTGACATCACAGTGGAACTGTTTGTATCAACTGCAGTGTGGAAGACTTCATATGTTACATTGTGGTAGCTGTAATGTATTGGAGTAACACCAGCTTCAATGCAGTCCATGTTTTTAACATATATATGGTTGAGAAGTGTCCTTCCAGCAGTGAGCTTGACCTTTGATCTAATGACCCCCAGAATCAATAGGGTTTTTCTACGCAATAAGGGCAATCACTCTATGAAATTTGAAGGTTCTGGGTGAAATAGAACTCCAGTTATTGTGCGGAAACGGTTTTCACTCTTCGGGCCCCTATGATCTTGACCTTTGACATACTGACCCCAAAATCAATAGGGTTCTTCTACTCAATAAGGGCAACCACCCAATGAAGTTTGAAGGTCAAACGGTAGTCCAGTTATTGAGCAGAAACGAAGTGTGACAGACAGACAGAAGGACAGACGGACAGGGCAAAAACAATATGTCTCCCCCAGTGGAGGGGAGACATAATCATACTAAGTGAGGCTTGATCACTTCTATTCCAACCTTAACTGATTTAATTTTTCTAATATACACAATAATACTGTTTTGAGATGTCTATACATATACAGGTACAAATGTTTGAAATGTTCTGTTTATCTCAGACACTAACTTACATTGATTTGGCAATACTTATACAAAGCTATTTTGCACAAAATTACAGGACAAGACATATTTCTTCCTGGCGCAAACCAGTACACTGTCTCACATAACAACTGGCAGTTAAGCTCAAACCAATCAACTATAATACAACCAAATATTTTTTATCTTATCCTTGTGATAAATAACTTAACAAGATAAATACTGACAATTAAAAGAAACTATTTTCTGAGCAAAAACGTGTACCCCACTGAATATTAATAACACTAATAAATATGTGAGGAGAACAGAGTTGTCTTTCCTGAAAGAAAACCTAATACTACCTAGACATATAACGGAAGCATCCTCGTTATGATTACAGTTAGTGTTTCCCCAGCCACGATGTCCACAAAGTGCAATGTCTGTTTCATTACCAAGACAGTTTATGTCATCTAGCCAAATCTTGCCTGTTCCTGGCTGGAAGTATGCACTTGCCTTTGCCAGAGCCCCTTGTCTGTAATGTTAAAAAATGTCTTTACAATGTATTTGTAATTTAATGAATGAAATGTGCTTCTAAGAAGGTGATCCATGGCAGTTATATTTAATTTATTTGTTACTTCTTACTCTCACCCTCAGAGGGGTGGGGCTGGAGTACAAGATATACCCAATACCAAGACGAAAACATAACCAACTGAAAAGTCAAGACAAACACAAATGGCAAAGTCAAGATGTAACCAAGACTCAAGAGACAACCAAGCTGAAACATAAATTTATCATTATCATCTTTTCTTTGACTTTTATCTTCTGTTCCGATGTACCTCTGATGAAATTAGTTAAAACATATGTTTTTTAAAATAATTTCTTTTGTATTATCTTTCCTTTTTTTGCAGGAATAAGTAAGATGTATAATTAAACAGAATTAAAAAGGAATTTTAATTAATGTGATTTTACTCAAAGCAAGATTTATTCCTTATACAACTTATCAAATAAAAATAAAACTCCACCAGTGAGTGTAGCAGAGGTATAATACAGCATTTTTACTCCCTTGCCTTTCAGCTAGCTTTTATGGCAACATGGGGGAGTGTCTGCTTAGTAATCAAAGGTCCCTGAGTTCAAATCCAGCTCAAGAAAAGTGACATTTTCTAGGTTACGTAAGTATAAATCACTTACTACTGCAGCTAGAACATTCCACTTTTTTAATGTTTTTTTTTTACAGCTTTTAAAATTTTGCATAAAAGAGTCAACTGTTAAAGTCAAATTAAAAGCCACAAATACATTTCTTGGTTTACAGTATTCACATTACTTACATACCATCAAATTAGTTGGTTTTAATTAATGTTTAATTCTTTAAAATAACATAAAGGTATTCTGCGAAAAATATACATGATCTGTTTTGCCAAATAAGAAGTGAGAAACTCACGTAGGATAATTCAACATTCTGCAAATCACAGCTGCATCTTTTGAGTCAAAACTATCATCACAAATTGTTCCTCTGGTTCCATTGTAGTTGATTTCTACACGACCTTCCCAGGGACCACTGCCTCCAATGAGCTGTATAGTTGTATGTACATTTGCTACAGAGAAAAAACATACTTACTAGAAGATATTTAAATTATCAAAGAAAAATTATTGAAATCAGTTGGAACTATTATCCTGAAGTATCTGAACAATTTAACAATATATCTCTTTTTTTTTCTTTTTTTTTTAAACCATGGCATGAAAAGTAAACTTAGGCATATTACGTAATATAAGAAGATTTTGTTCTTTCATTACAACATTATCATCTATAGATTTTTAAGTTGCTTTTAAAATCAGATGTTAATATTCCTATCTCTTTACATTTCATTTTGAATTAATAGTGAACTTTTGATGTGAGACATATAAGAAGAAAAAGAAATCATAGAGCAAATAAGCATATGTCCATTTCTCAAACTGACAACTTGAAACAAAAACAACTCACTATCCTGGCATATGACACCAGCATCCTCAGAGTGGTCACAATTAGTAATGGTCCAGCCATTGAATTTACACTGTCCTATCGAGGTCTCTGTACCCACACATTCAACATCGTCCATCAGTATAGAACCATTTCCTCTACCAAACCCTGCCATGCTTACAGCAGTTGCCCCAGAGCTGGAATAAAAGCAAGGGTTTGGTATAACATAATTTTGATTGCAATCTACCAAACATGTAAGTAAATACAATATAAGGTTGAAAAGCTGTCAAACAAATTATGACTGAACCACGAAAAACAATCTTAGGTGGCTAGAAATACAATAAAAACTATGCCACAAAAAATATTCAGTTCTGTTGTCTGTTCTAAGAATCACATTCTGACTATATGTATGTATTGTTTTCAAAGTAGCAGTAAAAAGATATTAGAGCAGCATAAGATGTGCCTAGTTCTGCTCAACAAATTACTTACAATGGTAGTCCCAGCATTCTGCAAACTACGGCAGCATCCGAGGCAGACCAGATATCATCGCAAACTGTTCCCCACATACCATTGTACTGAACTTCTACACGTCCCTGATTAGCTGATGTACTTCCTGCTAAGCGCACTTTGATATTTGGTGGATTATCTGTGATAAAAAAAGAGAGGGATAATAAACGGTTCTTAACTTGTTTTCTAGACTTTAAAGGTATTTAACATTGAAAAGATTCTTTGGATTTTCTGAATTCTTAATGTCAAATGAGTATATATATGACCTCTGAATATTTTGCAAGAAGGTAAGAAAATCAACTACAAAAGTCATATTTTAAAAGTGCTCAGCTCTTTAAAGACTATCTATAACTACATAATGTATTCATAAATCAATGAATGCATGTCAGTCTGAAATATCAAACTAACAGACAGACAACTTTACTAATATCCAAAATTCAGTTGCAAAATAGTTTTTTAGGTTCAACATTTAAATTCTAGCCAGAGTTTGAAGTGTCTATAGTTGTGATCAATAATAATGGTTTTGAAGTGTATTATAGGAGAAAGGAGCTCAACACACCTTGTATACACATGACAGCAGCATCTTCATTATGTCCACAATTGTTACTGCCCCATGGTTTGTGCACACAATCCTGTACCCTGGTCTCATTGCCATTACATTCCAGATCATCTAGCCAGATTGGACCACTACCTCCTCCATATGTACCACCCTTGATTACCCTGCCACCCCTACAAACATAACAGTTCAATACCCTTAGTCAGAAAACATAACCTCCTTACAAACAGCGAGAACTGCTGACCACACATGGAGAATAGCTCAATGCCCTTGGTTACCCGGCCAACCACAAAAAGAGAACAGCTCAATGCCCTTGATTACCCTTCCAACCACACAAGGACAACCACTCAATGCCCTTGATTACCCTGCCAACCACACAAGGACAACAGCTCAATGCCCTTGATTACCCTGCCAACTACACAAGGACAACAGCTCAATGCCCTTGATTACCCTGCCAACAACACAAGGAGAACAGTTGAATGCCTATGATTACCCTGCCAACAACACAAGAACAACAGCTCAATGCCCTTGATTACCCTGCCAATCACACAAAGAGAACAGCTCAATGCCCTTGATTACCCTGCCAACAACACAAGGACAACAGCCCAATGCCCTTGATAACCCTGTTGACCGCACAAGAACGACAGCTCAATGCCCTTGATTACCCTACCAACCACACAAGAACAACAGCTCAATGCCCTTGATTACCCTGCCAAAAACACAAGGAAAACAGCTCAATGTCCTTGATTACCCTGTTGACCACCTAAGGAGAACAGCTCGTTGCCTTTGATTACCATGCTAACCACACAAGGAAAACAGTTCATTGCCTTTGATTACCATGCCAACCACAAAAGGAGAACAGCCCAATGCCCCTGATTTTCCTGCCAACCACATAAGAACAACAGCTCAATGCCCTTGATTACCTTGCCAACCACACAAAGAGAACAGCTCAATGCCCTTGATTACCCTGACAACAACAGAAATAGAACAGCTCAACACCCTTGATCACCCTGCCAACAACACAAGGAGAACAGCTCAATGACCTTGATTACCCTGCCAACAACACAAAAAGAAAAGCTCAATGCCCTTGATTACCCTGCCAACAACACAAAGAGAACAGCTCAATGCCCTTGATTACCCTGCCAACAACACAAGGACAACAGCTCAATGCCCTTGATTACCCTGTTGACCACACTAGGAGAACAGCTCAATGCCCTTGATTTCCCTGTTGACCACACTAGGAGAACAGCTCAATGCCCTTGATTACCCTGCCATGTGGATATAAGTCACTTACACTGACTCGAAATCAATACTTGTGAAAGATATTATTTTGTTGAATGGAACTTAAAGAATCTTGACACAAAACAGTTTTGCACATGAACTAAAAAATAAACAAGATGATTTTAATAAAAGTTTTACATTTGTCAGTTTCTCTTTTCTGTATGCAATATATATACATCAAATGGTTGAGAATGCAGGCCACTTTTCAAAACACTGAGATTGAAAAGAATTGACTTAAAACGTGCCTGAACTGTATTTATATAAAATCTATAAGTCTAAGAGAAAACTGCAACGATGTTGATTCTGTTACAGGTACATTCATACCTATTATGTCCAAGCATCCTACAAATGACAGTGGCCTCTCTGTCATCAAAGCCATCATCACAGATTGTACCCCAGTGGTTGAACACATTAATTTCCACACGACCTTGGAACATAGACAGACCTCCTGCCAAGTGTATCTGTACAGTGGGACCAGCACCTGTCACATTAAAGAAAAAATCATAGTTATTTGATAGAGAACAACTATTGATTTGCAGAAACACTTCAATTTAAAACAATTTTTAAAAAATGAACAAATTACTATTTATTTCATTAAGTGTCTTCTTGTATAATTATAAGCTGCAGGATGTCAGTTCAGATTCAACAGATTAGGTGGTATGAAATATAGAACAACATCTATCTGCTGGAGTTTATTAACTGTCAGTACTGGTTACCAATATGACAAATGCTCCTTGAAGAATTTACTCTGAGTTAACCTTGTTAATGGATAATTGTGAAAGAAACAGAAAACATCCCATCCAAGAGACACCCCTGGTTCTTTTACATGCTCAGTGTATAGTACCCATACATGTGACCTCTGTTTAATGTCTCCTCTGAAAGACAATTGTGACAATTTGTGCAGTTAGTGGAGAAGCTGGAAATTATACTGAATTATAAGTCTTATGTTTTATCACTGATCTGCCCCTCTCATATGATAAATGTTAAAAGCTTTTTTAAAGCGACTGACTCACAGATGGGCCAACGATGAAAAAAAAAGGAAATGTTCTTACATCTTAAAATTTTAGTTGCAGTTGTGAAGAATATATCTAAACTAAGTTACTGATTCATTTTTGATACAGGAAAAACATCAAAATGTAAAGTTTTACAAACTTTTATCGGTAAAAAATTTACCCCGTTAGTCACGGGGTAGATACTTTAGTTATAACATTAATTTTGACGCAGCCTTACAAATAGGCGCTGTGGCTCAGTGGTCTAGATCGTCGCTCTATATTTTACTGACCGAAAGGTCGTGGGTTCAAATCCTGGTTAAGTCAAAACTTTTTTTTTCAGTTTTCATGGTGTATAGAAGCATAATATTATGTTTTTTCCATAGTATATCATATTCTCTTAAATTTAAAGAAAAAAATTTTCAGCAAAATTCTGTCAGTCAGTCGCTTTAAAACAGACAGCAGAAGAATTACTTTCATGAGCACTGTGTGGAGCTATTTTCTATCAGACTTACTGCTTTTTGGTAGACACATCACTCCAGCATCTTCACTGTGATCACAGTTAGACTGACCCCAAGGTTTGTGGGCACATGCTCCAAGTCCAGCCTCTAGTCCAGTACACTTCACATCGTCCAACCAAATATTACCTTGACCCTGACCAAAAAATGCCCCAGTCAAAGGTATTGCTGTAATGCTGTAATGAAATACTCAAGTAAAATCTTCTTTCAAGTAGTTTCATGCAACAAAGTCAAATAGTTTTGACCAATAAATAACTTTTTCAACAGTACAGGTTGTTATAACACGAAACCTAAAAAAAATCTACAGTATTAAAAAGCAATGGTGCAATTGGTGTATTGCAAAACTGAACAAGACTTGATAAATTTGGTATTCAATTATAGCTTATTATGGACATGAAAGTTCTTAACATAAAGATGCATTGCATCTTGAAGAAGAATGCCTAGAGAGGGATTCAAACTAGTATCGAAAACCAACGCTCTAGATCACTGAGCCAAAGAATCAATTCCATGGCCCACTTGGCAGAGGTTGTATTTACCTATACAATTATAGGCCAGGGTGCACTGGGCAATAACACACTCTCTTATAGAATCATCCGTCTCAAATTCAGTATGTACCTGGGAGCTTGATACTTAAAGCCTCCATGTACACAATGACTTAACATCATCTTTTTCGTAAATAAAATTGGTTTATGATTTTGTCTCTCAAGAAAAAACTTAGTTCTTTAGCTTAGACTTGAGCTGCAAAGATGCAATGCTTACAAAATTATCAGAAAACAAACCTTTACTAACCTTAGTGCTTGCAAATAACATGAAAACTACTTGTAGCTGAGATTTCTCACCTGTTAGCGTCACGTCTGGTAATCTGTTTACAAACAATTAGCGCTGCTTTCTCATCCCACTCATCATCACAAATTGTTCCCCACAGACCATTCACACCATGCTGAATCTCCACACGTCCCTCGTTTCCATTTGTACCATTCACAAGTCTCAAAGTCACCTGGGCATCTTGGTCTGTAATATATAATCTAGTTATTTCTTTTGAGTTTACAATTTCATTTTTACCTACAGAATAATAGCTACAAGATACCTTACAAGAAATATATCACCTAGATCTACAACACTACAAAAAGAGAGTCTTGTAACAACTCTAAAAGCATAAAATCTTTTCATGATTTAAGTTCAGCACAGACAACAATGTAAAACTGTCCATTTGTATTTTGAACATACTTGTTCAACTGGAGTGGTGGGGTGAAAACACCATTGATATGTTAGCCAGGATCTAGCATTCATTAAACAAGAGGGCCATGATGGCCCTGGATCGCTCACCTGAGTACTTTGCCTGAAGGACTACCATTTAGCAAACATCAGATGCAACATTACATTTTCTAACTGAAGATATTCAAGATCTCATATTTTATACAAAAAAAATCCATGGGGCAGAGGCAATTTCGTGATAACAGCTTGTGAGGAGATGTCATTTAAAGCCATATATTGAAGAAAACCTATTTTAGCTCCAGTGGCCATTTTGTTCAATGGAGCAGAACCATTTATGCAATTTTAAAGCAGGTGTATGGAAGGAACATTTCCGTGAAATTTGATAGAAAATTACCTTGCCATTGAGGAGGAGATGCTGTTTGATTTCTTTTCTACTTTTAGCTATTGCAGCCCTTATGTGCAATGGAGCAGAATGGTTTGAGCAATTTTAGAAATGGGCATTATAAGGAACATTTCTGTCAAATTTGGTTTAAAATGGCCACGTGGTATTGGAGGAGATGTCATTTGAAGCAAAATATTGACAAAAATCTATTTTTAGCTCTGGTGGCTTTTTTGTTCAATGGAGCAGAAATGTTTTAGCAATTTTAACAGAGGGCTATGACGGGAACATTTCCATGAAATTTGGTGGAAAATCTCCCAACCGTTTAGGAGGAGATGCTGTTTGAATTAAATTTTTATATTTTTAGCTTTTGCAGCCCTTATGTGCAATGGAGCGGAACAGTTTGAGCAATTTTAGAAAAGGGCAATATAAGGAACATTTCTGTCAAATTTGGTTTAAAATGGCCATGTGGTTTTGGAGGAGATGTCATTTGAAGCCAAATATTGATGAAAATCTATTTTTAGCTCTGGCAGCCATTTTGTTCAATGGAGAGGAACCGTTTTAGCAATTTTAATAGAGGGCTATGTATGGAACATTTCCGTAATATTTAGTGGAAAATCACCCTACCATTTAGGAGGAGATGTTGTTTAATTTTTTTCTTTTTTTTTAGCTTTTGCAGCCCTTATGTGCAATGGAGTGGAACAGTTTGAGCAATTTTAGGAAAAGGCAATATAAGGAACATTTCTGTAAAGTTTGGTTAAAAATAGCTTTGTGGTTTAGGAGATGTCATTTAAAGTAAAATGTTGATGACAGAAGACTGACGACAGACACAGGGTGATCACAAATGCTCAGGGTGAGCTTAAAACAAGATGGAAATGGTATTGATATACTATTTGCATTAAACGATGTTTGTGTGAAATTAAACTAAAAGAATTAATTGCAGCTTAGTTTTAACATCTATTGCTGATATGTTTTTGCTAAATTGATTATTAACTGATGCTGTTTTTGCATTAATCAGGAGGATGGTATTATTTCATATAATTCATTTTGTCACTGGTCAATCATAAAAATTATTTATTCATAACATTTGTATCAAATGTATCTGATTAAAATGTACACAAACATACATACAGTTCACTTCTTAATACATAAACTAAGTTGGGTCATAGTCCAACATAGACTGGTTAAACTTTTACTTCATATAAACTAACTGGTGTCACAGTCTGAACACATACTGGTCCAACATTTACTTCATATAGATTTACTGGTGTCACAGTCTGAACACAGACTGGTTCAATGTTTAATGCATATAAACTTATTGGTGTCATAGTCTGAACACAGACTAGTTCAACTTTTACTTCATGTAAACTTACTCGTGTCACAGTCAGAATACAGACTGGTTCAACTTGTTTTCATAAAAACTTACTTGGATCACAGTCTACACCAACATCTTCATCATGCCCACAGTTGTTTACACCCCAGGGATTTTCTTGACAGTTGAAAAGACTGGTCTCATTCCCCTGACATGTGACATCATCAAGCCACATCTGACCAGTTCCTGCTCCATACTGAGCCTTTTCCCGAGCAACAAATAAATTTCTGAAAGTATAAGAACTTGCCATTTAATCTGTAACAAGACATAGGGCGATGTCACTTAAATTACCAAAAAAAAAAACCAATCCTTTGATAGACAGACTGAAGAGAACCAAATCAACATCTTCCTCTATTAACGGCTTTCTATCATGTGAGAAGACCTTAACTACTACAAATGCAAACATCACACAATCACATGGTTGGTGAGTAACACCTGTCATCTTCATTACTACATTCTAAGTGGTATCTAAAGATCAAAGTGTTTAAAGCGAAGAAAGACTGTCAGTTTCAAAGGAGACAAACACCTATTGCGAGACTACAACTTGGCAAGAATCAAGTGATAAGTTGAAATGAGCAAGGAGAAACATATCATTTAGTATAAGCAAAAATGTTTTAAGTATTCATTCAATTATTTATCCACTCATTCATTTATTCATTCACTTACAAGTGCAATCACTCACTCACTCACTCCCCACCCACCCACCTCATTCATTCACTCAATCCTTCACTCACTCACTCACACATTCATTCATTCAATATTTTATTCATTAATTCAATCAATCTTTCATTCATTCATTCACTCAATCTTTCATCCATTTATTCATTCATTCATTCTGTCCGTTAGTTTTTTGTACATTATCTCCTTTGCCTGATACTTGTTTTGACCATTCCCTCAAAAAAAGAAAGAAAAAAATAGAAAGACAGAATAAACAAACTAAGGACTAATGTTAATCTTAATTTGTCCAGTTGATTGTTGCTTTTACTGTCTGCTTAAGAAGTCGTCAACTTGTCATGACCACTGTTTACCTTCCCATTACATCCTATAACATTATATTATTTCAGTCAATCATTTCCCTTCGATGAGATCAGAATTCGGTGTGTTAACTTTTTTGAAGTCGCGCAGTAATTCCTTGCTGTTTCTTTCTGTAAATATGTTTGAGACTTTTCTAATGTATTTGTTTTGAAACAACAAGCATTCAGTTGTCAAACCTTGCATTGCCTGCAAAACAGGTGAGTTTCCAAATCACACTAGTCTGACCACAGCACTGTTCAGACTTCTTACATAAATTCGAACTTTGTTGAACTATGTGTAATAACCATAGACCAATGTTAAAAATGAGGTATTTCAGGATAATATCATGACTGAATGATGTTTTGTTAAAAACTAAAATGTGTCTTCCAAGTAAAAACAAAAGTAAACTTGAAACAAGAGGGCCAATGGCTCTAAAGCGCTCACCTGGGTGCAAAGATGAAAGAATTTTTTATGAATGTAATGATGCATATCACAGAAATGGACCAATGCAATTTCACTGCCATAGCTCCAAAAACAAAAAGTAGGTCAGTAGGTCAAAATATAGGTCATGAGATGACATTTTTGAAATCGGAACGAAAAGCTGTACACACAGTCCAAATTTCATTGCCGTAGCGTTAAAACAAAAAAGTAGGTCAGTAAGTCAAAAATATAGGTCATGCTATGATGTTTCTGAAATCGGAATAAAAAACTGTACACATGGTCCAAATTTCATTGCCATAGCTCTAAAAACAGAAAGTAGGTCAGTAGGTAAAAAATATAGGTCATGCGATGACATTTTTGAAATCGAAACGAAAAACTGTGCACATGGTCCAAATTTCATTGCTGTAGCTAAAAAACAAAAAAGTAGGTCAGTAGGTCAAAAATATAGGTCAAGGAATAATGTTTTGAAACCAACTTGAAAAACTGTAAAATGATCCAAACTTTATTGCCATAGCAAAAAAACTTAAAAAATGAGAAAAAAAAAATTGGGGGGGGGGGGGGGTGACCCCACTGTAGTCACAGTGCATACTTCCAAATATCTAAGCTCCAGGCCTTGCAGTTTGTGACAAGAAGATTTTTAAAGTTTTTTGCTACATAACCCTATGTACAAAAACATGTGACCCCTTGGGCGGGGCCAGTTTTGACCCAGGGGCCTTGTTTTGAACAATTTTGGTAGAGGTCTACTAGACAATGCTCAACACCAAATAATATCTAAGCTCCATGCCTTTTAGTTTCTTACAAGAAGATTTTTAAAGTTTTCCCTATATAACTATATGTAAATCAAGTAAGCCCTCGGCGGGGTCAGTTCTAACCCCAGGGTCATAATTTAAACAATCTTTGTAGAGGTCCACTAGATGATACCTCATACAAAATATCTAAGCTCCATTGCAGTCCTTGCAGTTTCTGACAAGAAGATTTTTAAAGAATTTGCTATATAACTCTATGTAAAACATGTGAACCCTTGGGCGGAGCCAATTTTGACCAAGGGGCCATGATTTGAACAATCTTGGTAGAGGTTTACTAGACAATGCTCAACACTAAATATCTAAGCTCCATGCCTTGCGGTTTCTGACAAGAAGATTTTTGAAGTTTTCCCTATATAACCCTATGTAAATCAAGTGACCCCCAGTGCGGGGACAGTTCTGACCCCAGGGTCATAATTTGAACAATCTTGGTAGAGGTCCACAAGATGATACCTCATACCAAATATCTAAGCTCCAGGCCTTGTGGTTTCAGACAAGAAGATTTTCAAAGTTTTTCCTTTAAGTTGCCATAGCAACCAGCGTTCTGCATGGAATTGAATTCTTTGAATAACTTTGGAAGAGCTTCATGCAAGGAACATCCCATGCAAGTTTCATTGAATTTGGCCCAGTGGTTTCAGAGGAGATGTCGTTTGAATGAAATTGTTGAAACTTCACGACGCACACCGGACATTGGGGTATGACAAAAGCTCATTCTGGCACTTTGTGCGAGGTGAGCTAAAAAAATATGCACTGCTCTAAAAATGTTCATGTAAAAAAACCAGCTGTGCCATTTTTTGTTCAAATACATGGTCCCTGTTTTTACTGCGCACATTAATAACCGATGTTAAAGTGGATGTGTTTCTCAATGCCTGATTTTTATTTGTGGTACTTAAAACTGTCGGCTTTGGTAACAGTCTAAAAACACAGCAAGAATATTCCTAAAAATCTTACACAGTTGTTAATATCAGAACAGAAACAGTACATAACTGAAACCCCTCTGAGAATGTTTTTTTTGAAAATTTGAATACTATGGGCTTTGTGCTTTTGGATAAGATTTTAAAAGCTTTGCTTTGGAATTGCTAAAGCAACCAGAGTTCTGCATGGAATAGATTTCTTTTAAAAACATTAGAAAAGTTTCATGCTTCATTTTGATGAAGTAGTTTAGCAGGAGATGTTACTTGAATCGTATTGTTGACAGATGAAGCATAGCTGACAATGATAGATCACAATAGCTCTTTAGCAGATGTTTATGCTCTGGTGATCTAATAATTCATCCCTTTGTTATTAAATGATTTTCAAATGTTTTTTGAAAACTATCTCTTTGCGGAATTAAAACTGCAGTTGCCAAATGAGCAAGAAATAAGTTACCCAGTATATCCAAGCATATGGCAGACAACTTTAGCAGCATTGTTGTCAAAGCTGTCATCACACACTGTGCCCCACGTTCCATTATGAAGGACCTCTAAACGTCCATTACTTCCATCTTGTCGTGTACCATTCACCAGACGTATGTTGGTATTTTGAGCTGGAATTTAAAATGGGTTATTAAAACTTGACCTTACTGTTAGCCATGGACTTTAACAGACAATGCACAGAATGTGAAGGCTGGTAACAATGTATTCAGTCAAGATTTTTTAAAAAAATAGACCAGGAAATGATTTACATGTTTGATATAAGATAGACAAGACTCATTTAATGATTCAAACAGAGCACAAGTAAAGATAAATTTTATCTTTTACCATAATTACAAGAAATATGGTACCCTTATGAAATAGTGTAGACGCCAGCATTTCACAATAAGTAAAATTGTAGTTTTCTTATATGGTAACATAGTATGAATACTTGGTGAGCTTAAGACAACAAACCTGAGCAAACAGTTTATTCATGTTTCCACTACATACAATAAATAGTGTAACAATTCCAATTACAAATGTTCAGGTACTCATAAAGATGAATTGTATACAGTGCCAAATGATTTTATATGATAGTTTAATATAAATTTTCCTTTAAACCTATAAATCGTGGTCAAGTCCATTTTCGGCTATGTTTCTAAACATTATTTTTCTTATTATACATTTGATAAGCTGAAATTTTATGTGTTTTTTCCCATGCTTGATTAGGATACAATGTAGTTTGTTAAAACTCTGGTGATGAAACATAAGAATAATCGCGGTGAATCTCCGCGGAAACGCTCTAACACTCGGAGAATCGCGGAGATTGTGCGTGAACTTTAATCGCGGCGATTCTGAGCGTTTTTTCAAGCAGAATCTCCGCAATCGCGTTGACCACGATAGCGGAGGAAGCACAAAATGTGTACATATCGCGGGAGCTGTACTGTATAAGCCAGTGTTTCAACATCTGATGACTTGGTTCTGACCTTTTCTGGTCAGTACACCAAATAATAAATATATTATTTTTACTTCAGGCTTTGATTCTAAACAAGATGTTAGTCTATAAAATAGGCTAGTGTTTTATGCAACTGTTTTCATAACTGCACTTCTTTCTTGTAAATACAGAATTATTTTGTTGAGCAAAATAAATGAACTTACTTACTAACTTATTAAGGAAATAGGAATAATTTATTATTATTCATCAGTAAACTGTGTTACTGTTCGTATTTTCTGTAGCTAGGTATGTTCTACTACCTAAAGTCAATGTCACTTGGGAGTCCACAATCACTTGTTTGTTTATTTTAACATTAATATATTCGGCTGATCTCTCTTATCTCCCTTCACAAGTTTCGGTCCCTACAATAGACTGGTTTATTGTGTTCAAACTGAACCTGATCTTGCCCAGGTCACTCGAACTTGGTACTTTGTGTACATTCAGCCAATCATGTTTTTACTTTTAACCTTTTTTCCCCTTCTATCTACCTTTAACCCTAGCCCAACAAATTGTGCGCCAGGGCTCTTTATTATAAAGATGGTCGCCCTTCGCGCACAACCCACTTATGATTCAAAACAATGCGGAAAGTTTTTCTTCTATGTGTATATGCCAGCGACCAGAATCTCGTCGCTAACTTTGACGGCTTCAAATGTATAGTTACACTCAATATTTCTTGAAATAAAATACATAGCTGTAAAGCTTATTCTAAACTGAATCAATATAAGAGAAAATAGATAAGAAAAATTTATGTTTTTTATGCATTACACTTATAAACCCTACACATGTCAACATGTTTTTGTTGGACACCGCTAAAACTCTACCTGACGGTAGTTTATCGATCGGTTTTATTTTTAAACCTCAACGGGTTGAAATATGTACTGCGGGAAATCCGTTGTTAACGCAGTCAATTGAAAAGGGGACTATCGTAGTTTCTACAAGATTTTTTTTTTAGTTAGCATAAAGAGATGATATGAATGAAACTTAATCATGTTATGTATATTTGGATAGCTAAATACATGTATGCGAGTCGTTAATAATGTTACTTTCAAAGAGAATTATCTTTATTTGTATACATAGAATGTATACATATTCACATAGAGCTATATGAAGATATAAAAGCGTCATGAATACACTTAAAATCTGTATCAGCGATTAATTATGCCGCAAGTTCATTATTTTTGTGAGGTTTTCTGTGACCATGTTCCGTCATATTGAATTTGCACAGAGTAAATGGGGAAATTTCTTTTTGTACCAGGCAAAAGTCAGCACAATGTGTTAAAACATCTCTTGTATTTCTGAACAAAATACCATAATGGCAATTCAGAACAACATATGTGGGTTATTTCGGACGGAGGTATTTTTTTTATAAAGCACTCTTTTTAATTTACAACACAGTACTACATTGTAAATATAATTTATTGCATTATCAAAGAACTCTGCTCCATAAATGGAAACATTTTAACAAGAATGTAACAAAAGCTATGTTTGCCAAAACGACGTTACTGCACCATTGCAACTTTTGCAATTTTAAACATTAAAGCGCCTTAGAAAAATTAACGATATTTCCACTCAAGTTATACCCACATAAGATCCCATATACTGTGAATGATAACTATAGACCGTTCCATAATTGATAAATTGACCGCCCCCATTTCGAAGGTCACGTGACCGTACGCCATTAAAGGACTGCTAAACCTCGCTATGATGCTTAAGTTCCCTATAAATCTGTATAACTTTAGCACATTTCAAGGTGACATACTGCCTTATATCGCGTGAATTTGTTGCAGAATACACATCATTTTAATGTATTATTATAGCTTCAAAGGTTTTGCGCATTATCATACTGATATTCCGAAAAGGCATGGAAAGTGGCAAGTAAACGTCCTAGGTTAATATTAATTAAGCTGTTTCTTTCTCTAGCCAACGCCATTCAATCATTGTGCAACACGCTTTGCCCTGTCTAGTTTTTTCGAGCACTGTTTGGTTTTCTGACACAGTTTTTTTAATATCTACTTTAATGTTATTGATGGCTTTTGAAAAACTTTGAAAGGCCCGACCTGGCTTTTTTCTCGGACGTGAGATTTTCCTCTCGAAAAAAATCTACAAAGAATTCCAAATTCTCCAATCTTTTTGAGATCTTCTCTTTTCCATGGCGTTTCCCCACATCTGTCAGGTCGCCATATATCTTGTCAATCAAATTCCCCAATCCGCCGGTCAGTTTTCCGTGTCTTTCGAGAGTTAGGTTACGGTGTAAATAAAAGGAATGTCCAATTTGTGCGTGTACAATGTGTTTATGTTGTAGTGCCTGTAAACCACTTTGAATAAAATGACTTAACATCTTATAATTCCAGGACCTAATGTTCAGTATTTTGTCCTCTCTTTTCAGTCACTTGTATGAATAGCTAAGCCTTATCTATTTCCACGTTCCGTAAAATTTACTTGTAACTGTCCACAGGAAACAAGCACTTTCAAAAATTTATTTTTAAAATCGATCAGAATTTCAAACATTTGATAAAAGCAAAGCTGTATATTTATCACTTGGCCTCAAAATAACCTTTACTTTAGCAGGAATTGAAATTAAATCGAGTTAGCAGTTTGCCCTAGTTTCTTATCCAATCAGAGAGGCCATATTCAGTTTAAATTTGAAAAATATATCGCATAAAATAATCTGCATGAAAAAATAAGTGACTTATTTTCTTTGATATGAACAGCGCGTGGCATGTGGTATGTGGGCGGAGTTATGCAAAATAGCTAGAATAACATGCGGGCATTATAAACTGAACTGTACATGTAGAAAAAAGCCTCGTGACAACTTGAATGACAGGCAATCGAAATCTTTTTGGAAGCTAGAGGTGTCAATCAAAATATGAGGGCGGTCTTAACAAGACTTTAGAGGACGTTACCGACGTGCGTACATGACAAACTGTAAGCAAGTTATTGGTCTTCGCTCGCAATAAATTCCATAAAATTTGATATATGACAAATAACTTATACGTATTGTGCGTAATTTTTGTATTGAAGGCATGCACGCAATTAGAAAACATCTTTAGAAAAATATTTATGGATAAGCGAAACAAACTTTATATGGAATGTCTTTATAACTCAATATGGATGATATGATATAGGATATTGTAGTTTAAACTTGAAAAGTAAAGATGATATAATTTGGATAGGTGAAATAAACGGCTCTAGGTTCAAAATATTATTATGTCAGGCCTGATTACACTAAATAAATACTAGACGCTACGAAAATCAAATTATATTTAAATGTTCATTAAAGAAAAAAAACACAATATACAGGAAAGGGAATAGCAAATTTTAATTTTACTTGACATTACAAAATTGTTGACAACATACTTTAGGAATCGTGTCCTTGACTGGTGGCAATTTAAGTTTATTAAATCCTATCTTTACAATGAAAATCACAAAATCAAAACTGTGACATGTTAAGAATGTGTGATGTGTGTATTAATGTAGAATAAATAAATGGAGTAAATACAAAAGTTTCAAATTTATATTTTCAGAAAAAAAACAACAGATAATTTGTATTACGTCTATACAAAAGCGCTTTGTGTGCGATTTTAACGCGTACAGTCTCCCGGAGTGTACTAATATGTTTAAATTAAAAGAAACGTTTTCATTGGTTACAGCGTTTGCACATCCACATGTAAACAATCGGTACCTAATTGGGTTTAATAGGTAATTTAAGTTAATATTTGTCATTTTATAAATATTTTGAGGACTAATTATGGTTTATATCAACAAATGAACATGCCAGTGGGAAAATTTTCATGTTGCAATGAAAAAAATGAAATTTAAATCAGTTCGATTTCCGACACAGTTTTGAATCTAACTGGTTGAGACGTAAAGGCCGACATCTATGTAATATCAGTTTGTAAATCGGTCGGTCTTGCAGTCGAAATATTGAGACTACCTTTAACCCATTTTAACAATGACTTTGTAATCCTTTGTATTTCTGGTCTTCACTTTATACTGACATTGTTTCTCATGCCAGGTTTTCATTTCTTTCACCTCTTACTACTCCAAGTAATCAGACTTGTCGATGAGACATCGAGAAAAATTATAATAGACTATTTCTTTTTTCAAAACGGTTTGTCGATAATAAAAATAAATGTATGTCTATAAAATGGGTCAAACCGTCAACGCGAAATTAATTAGGCTTGTAGTTTGCAAATGGCGGGAAAAATATAAGGGAAACAATCCTGATTCTATTGTTTACAGTCTTTTCTTCGACCAACTGTAGTAATTGAAAAGTCGTTTCGTCGCCCTGACTATTCATATTCAATAGGCGAAAATATTTTTGTAGGGTCATTCACACCATATTAACTCGGGCATGTGTTAATGTTTAACCTAATTAGACATAATATTGATTAATGATAGTTATTTCTGTTGGAATATTTATAGGTTTTTAAGGTGGCACTTTTCGCTCTGTTTACAAAACAAAGCATATTTGTAACGAAATCGCGCAAACATACGTGTTTTTTTCTACTAGTTTGATCGTTTTCTTTTTGATATTCGAATATTTCAAAGGAATATCAACCTGCATTAACAACTATAATTCAGATAATTCGTCTAATAGGCACATTGACTGATGACATCACAAGCACCTGTTACCAAGATATAGCTTAACTACTGGTTGGCATAGAGAACCAATATTTATATACATTTGATAGCAGCAGAATTTTTAACTTTAGATAACTTTTTTTCTTTGTCAGCCGAATTTCAAGATTCTTATATTATTTGAAAGCTCTTTAAATTCATATTTTGAAAATATAAGCAGATTTTGAATTTTTGCTTTGAAAGAAGAAAACTAAACTAATTTATACCTGTCATTTCAGCATTTTTCTAGCAGCTCAGATGCACTATGTTTAACCATTTACAAACAAAAAAGTAAACAGTTTTGACAATTATTTTTTAAACATGTAAAATATGAGTTTACATACTTTTTAAATGATACAAAATACTGAATTATTTGATGAAAAATGACTTTGTAACTAAATTACTATGTTTTGCATTTTTATCAACCGCCATGAGGTAGGTCTATTTTGCTGACCAGACCTAGCTGACCAGCTGACTGCTGACCAGTCAGCAAGCTGACCACATGGTCTATTTTGCTGACCAAATTCTGCTGACCAGGTATATATTGCCATGGAAACAGGCCTGAGGGTATATATGGACTATAGTGTTTTTCTTTATATATAGCTATTTTCATTATTAATCACTATACTATATAAATATGATGTTGTTAATATGGCAATTTACATCTATTTTTATATCTATTAATTATTTCATTACCCTATATTTATGTAGTTATTTGAAAAAAGTAGGTGAGACTTAAACATTTATTTTAAGCTTGACACATAAAGTGTGGTGGAAACTGATAATATATTTAATATATTGTCAGTTTATTTATTTTTCATTTTGTATTTAGTATTTTCAAATCCTATAGGTAAGAACAGTAATCAGTTATTTTTGTGATTCTTTTTATTTATTGGAAAACTGTAGGTTCAACTTCAAGAATTTTCAAATCTCGATACATGAAATGCAAAGGAAATTGATGTTTTAAATATATTCATTTTACATAATTTACTTTTGTATTTAGTATTTCCAAGTCCTGGATAAGAACAGTAATGTGTTATAGTTGTTTTTCTCTTTTTCTCTGAGGACAGGTCTGTGGGTACACTGACCTTTTTTTCAAATTATAGCTAATATTATTTAACTAGATTTATTCTGTACTGTGCATTGAGTAAATTTAATAATCTTAAAGATTCGAATTGCGTATCTCTGTGATTATGTGTATAGTAAGTGTTGATAAAAAGAATGAAATGTGACAGGAATACTTAACACATGCATTGTGCAGCAAAATAACAACAAATACGACTTACATATATACATTTATTGATCTTTTTTTACATGGAAGTACAATCAATTTGGTTTGCATAAATGATACAGTTATGAATGATATAATACAAAAGATACTGAAAAATAAAATATATCTGTATTCAGTTTCTACATCATCAACAAGTCAGTTAAATGTATCAAATAACACGTTAAGAGACACTATACATAAAAAGGAAATGTTCACTAAATGGAAAATATATTCATTTGGGCATCTTTCTATGACAAAAGTAGTTAATTTGAAACATATATTTTCAATGCCTTCTAAACAACCACAAGAATAATTTCAATTAATAATTTAAAATCAAGGGTGCAGTCCCTTAAAATAAATTTATTTGTTAAATATGTACCATTTGCCAACCTTCAAAAAGTTACCTGTATCTCTTATCAGTGACTTGTTACTATTAATAGATTTCAAAACAATAACATTCAACGTTCCTATTACATGTTCTCAATATCGGATTAGTTATCTGCTGATTAATTAAGTGCAAAATACACCTGGATTAAACAACTATCATTAATAATGCGCGAGTAATTAGGTGTGAATGAAGTATTTCACAATTTCCGCCGGGGGACTAAACGACTTTTCATTTACTGTACTATATTATTAGGTCGACGAAACTATTGGTCGAGGCGTCGGTCATATGGGCAACCGGTACCGACGATAAATAAGCTCAAATAACAACAACAACAAATTTATTGCATTAAACATACAAATAGGTGGATTGGTTATTCCTTATAGTGACTGAATGTAGAAAATGAAGTAATTTAGTCATGTATTTGTACACGGTAAGTACAAATTTTATCGTTCAACAGTACTAGGTAGGCTGGACTGGTTCCAGACCCAGCAATTAATGCTATTACTTAGTAATGTTAGCTAAATGAAAGTCCCTTTTTAACTACAGATTTATCTTTGTTTTTGGTCTGGTAAAATGCGAAAATTTACTCACCTCTATAGTGGGAAAAAAAACTTTTCATGCTGTGATGTTTAGTGACAGAGTGATTATTGCCTTGCTGTCCTAAAAGTCATATGTGGCTATTATTTATAGTGTTCCAGTGATAGAAATCTGATAGTATAAATCTTGAATGTTTAATGTATTATATTATGGTTTAGACTGAAAGTGGAAAAAGCTCTAGGATATTCCTTGGAACGCTTGGCTACAACACTTTGAGACCAAATCAGGACATTGGGATAAACAGTATTTGCTAGGACATGATATTTTGTTTTGTTCATCAACTTGAAGTGAGAAAGGTTCACTGTTTGAGGCTGCTTTAAATCAGTATATTGAAACAAAACGGCAGTGATGGCCCTGAGTGGCTAACTTTGGCTGTGGGTTTTCTGTTGAGCGAACATCAGAGGCAAAATAATAGGTTTTGAATTGAAGCTTTTTGAGATCTTATATTTTATACAAATAAACCCTGAGTTGTGCCCAGTTTTCATCCCAGGAACAAAATTTGAACAAGTTTGATACGTATCCGCTACACAATGCAACATACAAAATATCTAAGCTCTAGGGCAAACAGTTTCACAAAAGAACTTTTTAAATTATTTCCTATGTAAAATCAATCGATCCTGGAGAAAGGCCATTAAGTTCATAATTTGAACAATCTTGGTAAAGAACCTCAAGATGATGCTCCATGTCAAATATCTAAGCTTAACAGCTTATAGTTTCTCACAAGAAGATATTCAAAACACAAATTCACAAACAAATAGGACCCAAGGATAGGGCTGATTATGACCACACGGACATAATTTGAACATACTTCATATATGATGGCCAGCAGAGGAAAAAAATGTTGCTATTAGAGAGGTAAAAGAAATAAATGTAGTTTCCATCAATTTCAATTAAGGCCCTGATCAAATGTTGGATTTACCTAATTAAGTTTTAATATAAATATAGCTGCATCCTACTACGGCAAAACAAAGTTAACAGTTCATTATACTAAATTTCAATTGCACTCCCATACCCGGATAAAAAGGTCTTCTTTGTTCTCAAATAAGTTTACGGTAATTGCCTTATGAATAAAGAAAAATCTAGAAAATTTGAATATACTTGGTGTCACAAATAAGCCATTATATACTGTTCACAAAAAGAAGGGGACATTATTTATCTTGTTATGATATGGGAAACCTACTCTTTATAGGCAATCACAATGTATATTTTTACAATGGTCGTTCATGTGTAGATAGCATGGTCACTAAATATAGAAATCTCGTTCAAATTTGTGCTGCAAGTGCAACTCTAAGACATGAGGGATAGCACGCGGATTTTAACATTGACCGAAAGCATGGTAACTGTGACTTTAGTTGGGCAAAACTTTCAGAATATTGTGTTGTGTAGGTGTCGAACACAAATTCACAATCAAATTTGCAATTGGAATTATGCGATGTCTCACGGAATGTCAACGTTGGCGGGCCATTCATATGCTCCAGACCGGAAGTAAACAGGCCTAGGCTGCAGCTGACTTGAATGTTTCATAGTCTGTTGTCTGTCGATTGTGGTCAGGCTATCAAACAACTGGTGACGTAATTGATATCCAAAGAAGTGGACGTCCAAGATGTACTGACGCCCGGGACGACCGCTATGTTGTTAATCAAGCTCTCCGTAATAGAGCACTGACGACCAAAGACCTTTAACAACGCCTTTGACATATCAGAGGGGTCAATGTCTCGAGACAGATAATCAGAAATCGCCCTAACTCAGACAGTCTTAACGCTAGGTTCCGTCAAGTAGTCTTGCCATTGTCAGCAAGGCATCGTCATGAACGTTTGGAGTGGTGTAGAGCGGCGTCGGTGGAATATTAATTCAGTGGTCACGTGAATTCAACCTAGAATTTCGTGATGGTCGAAGAAGAGTTTGGCGTAGCCCAGGTGAACGTTTTATAGACGCTTTTAGGGTTGCCCACGACCGATATGAAGATGGGTCCGTTATGGTATGGGGTGGCATCACTATGACTGCCAGAACACAGCTACATGTGTGCCATGGCAGTTTGACTGATCAGTACTACCGTGACAACATGTTGGTTCCACATGTTGTCCCGTTTGTTCAACGTCATAGTTAAGAATTCAACTTCCAGGATGATAACGCTAGGGCCCTTAGGACAAGACTTGTTACTGAGTTCCTGGAAGAGCAACATAATAATACGTTACCATGACCAGCGATGAGTTCGGACTTATTACCAATTGAACATGTGTGGGACATTCTTGGAAACTGTGTCCGAAGACGTGATCCTTCACCCAGAACGTTACGTGAGCTTGGTAGGAGAGTGGGACAGAATCCCTCAGCACACGGCGTGTGAAAATGATGACGTTAACGTAATGACTTTGGACACTGATTAAAGTACCTACAGATGTCACGAAGAAGTAAAATTTTCGATTAAAAAAATAAAATGTGTGAATGAATTTGTTTGATTGATTAAATAAACATCAAAATGTAAGGGTTTTCTTAATTACTCGCAATAACAATATTACCTACAATATCTCATACTTTTTGTGAACAGTATATTCCAGAAGACTGGTATGTTATCAAAGTTGTTCCTTCGTCGTCCTGTCATTTCATCTGACGTCTTCCATCTTTACCAGAAGTAAAATTGAAATAGTTCCTTCAGCCATTTTTACTCTGCGTATGTTGGCGTAAAATAACTGTTGACTGGACATGTTAAAACACAGCTCGCAACTAAAGGGAAATCTTTACAGTAATATTATGAATAGCAGATGCTCATTTTATATTTACCATATGCTCTGGATACACGCTGACTTATTCAAAGTTATGTTATGAAATAATGCTACAGGGTCTTTCCAGATTTCCCACTAAATCAAAAGGTGTGAACAAATATACTATTTTGAGTGTTTTGTACAGTCAATAATGACATGTGTAGACTGAGTGCTAAAGAAACAGAACTTAAACATTTCAGGCAGTAGATTCAGATTTGACGTCTTTATACACAACCAGTCATATCAGTACAGGCCAAGCCAGGATTGAATTTCGGTCTCCAGATAGTCAGAAGCACTAACCACGAAGCAACAGACGACTGGCTCATGTCACGAAATTGCCGTTTTACAAATACTCTTGTATCAGGATATCCGAGTTTCCAGCGACTCGCTCATACATCGTTCACGAACGCGTAAAGAAGAAAATGTTTATACATATAGAAATTATAATCGTATTGAGGAAAAACATATGAAAACTTTCTGACTTTGTTTTTTAAGGAAACACATCTTTATATTTTTTTTTCATACTTGCATAAGTAAATGTTACCCCGTTAGTGGCGGGCTAAGTACTTTTTATATTATAAATTAAGGACATGAAAGGGAAGAATATAGCTATTGCCTCGTCATTTTACTGAATCGAAGAGCATGGGTTTGAATCCCGTTACCACGTGATTGATTTCTTCCATTATCAAGCTATATAAAACCATGAATGATATTTTGAAGTTGGTTTGAGACTTATCCTTAAAGAAAAGTATTTTAAGCTACAAGTTGTGGGTCAACGTTCAGTGAGTAGTTTCGTTTAATTTGCCTAAGTGTAGTATATTTAGGTAAAAAGTACATCAAGACATTTCAATTTAAACAATTCATTTCATAATTATCTTGAAGTATATATTTCATAAATATTACATCCAAATTGAGCAAACCCTTATTTGTAGAATGAACTTTTAAATATCTTTTACTTTTATTTCTATATATTTAGCTTTGAAGTCGTCTGGGAGAGGTCCCCGCTGCAATTGTGAGAATAAATGAAGTTATTTGATTTGAGGCAAATAGAAAGAGGAACTAGAAGAAATCACTGACATGTTTAAAATTATCATTATATTACAGACATTTGTTTACAGCTGAGACATCCATAGATACGACATCCATATAGATCTTTCTGAAGACGTCTTCATGATAAATAGTCTTTTTCTATAGCATGGTTAGATATTTAGTCAATGTGATGACTATTTTACATATGTATCATACATGCAGAAAAATGTTTGAGTTGGTGTACTGATAATACTGGTATGTTATTGTAGATAAACATCACTAATCATTTGAAACTCGTCAATACATTTATCTAATGAAAGTGATGATACACATCACAGAAGGCAAGTATCTCGAGGTTTATCTTGTATTTATATAGACATACCCTGTGTCAGCTGGCTTACGGACAGATAAACAGAGATACTGGTCTACTTCAGATGACGAGCAATAATGTAAACCAGGATTTGTGTTCATTATAAAGTTTATAATGAAATTTATGAAATTATTATACCGATTTATTGTCAAGAATGAAGTAACACCTATGAAATCCGAACATGTCTAAAACTATTATATTAAATTAATCGAACCCTTCATAAACGTACTTGATGATATTCTATGATACGTTTTTCACCGAT
The DNA here is from genome assembly GCA_012932295.1 of Cyclina sinensis. NCBI lineage: Eukaryota > Metazoa > Mollusca > Bivalvia > Venerida > Veneridae > Cyclina > Cyclina sinensis. The sequence goes on along the minus strand of JAAONU010000006.1, from coordinate 34,608,323 downwards.
GTGTATACCTACACCTAAACAACAATAATAATAATTGCTTTTTGTCAGGACTGTGTTGTTAGCGATCAACTACAAGTAAAAACAAAATGTTATTGTAAATCTATATGTATTACTTTATTAAGTTTATCTTATTCAAGGTATGCAATAAAAAGTTGCAATATTATATAGAGCAATGTAAAGTTAAGTCAGTATTCAGAATTACCAACCTATCAATGCTGAAATCATTTTGAATGTTAAGAAATTATGTATCAACTTAAAACGATTTAGAACTTTCACTTCTTAGATGGATCTAAACGATTTGACCGCTGTCACGGGAAAAAGGACACTCTGGCATTTGGTATACTATTGAAATATACTGAACTTCTTAGATGGATCTAAATGAAACTGTAGTTACCGGTATAGTTGTGGATTTGATTTATGACTCGCACAGATAATGTTACATGTAAAACTCAAACAGTAACATTAGATTTTCATTTTTAGCATCCATTGTTGAGTAGTCTTTTTAGGGTTACTTTGCTTAACATATGTATGATCAAGTTTCACTTAAATCAATTAAAGACTTCATTGGTACATTTACATACGAACCTTTTCTGTATGAATATGATTTGACCAAAAATAATCTAGCGCTTTCGTGAGACTAAACAATTTCACAATTTTTCGTTGACTCCAAAACAGATTGCAATGTGTGTGTGCGTGCGTGCGTGTGTATTTTGATGGTGCTGTATGCAGGTGGTATAAAAATAGGGTGATTAACAAGCACAACACGCCTGTGTGTCAGTGTGTGTCTTGTTTTTTTGTTTGTTTTGTTTTTAAAATTTTACTGGGACATAAACACCTTGTGTATAGCTTGTATTACTGAATTCCCGCCATTTACGAATAAATACATTACGTATATATAAAGAAATCAATAAAATCCTTACCAGATATCAGTGTTGATAACTGTACTACAATGAAGCATCCTATAACTCCTTTCCTGATGTTGAACCCGCCGTCTGATTGTAAAAACTTCGCTGTAAACATTGTTTGTTTTCTTGAGATGCCTTCCTCGTGAGGAAAGCTCAGATCTTGTCAAAATATACAGAAGAAACTTTCCTGTCACTTTTGCCTTTCAACGTTTACATTTAGACAGTTTTATTTTCTTTCAAGTTAAATTGTGAAAATTACATATGATTTCTGATTTCACAAGTCACTTTGCTTCTAGTGGAAAACTTGAAGATTTTTGTCCTTATGAAACAGATTACAAAATTTTGCTTGCCCTGTACTAACACAGAGACATTCGTACGTACGAACAAACAATGAGAATGATGATATAAAAGGCAGTGACAGGTACGTTCAAATCACGGGAGAGAGGTGCAAGGTTCGACTAACATTGATATAAAATGGTACAGAGATAATGGTGATAAATCCTATACTAGAATCAACCAAACTGTCCGCATTTCATAACTGTTTATCATAGTTTTCTGATAATCAGTTGACAAAGTGGTTTTTATTTTCTTTTTCATTTCGTTAATGTACATGAATATATATTTCCTAATTGAAATGAGGACGGTGATGTGAGGACGATAGGTAACAGAGAGAGTGGAGCGTGAAATCTATTTTTAATAGAGGGACCGTTTCAAATATATTCACTGAAAAGAATAGCTGTAATCTGAACATTCTTTTACTCATTTTTTCAGCAAGTTAGATAATTAATCCTATTCCTTTTTCACACAAGTTCTAACAAATACCGAGGGAAAATGTCAGAGTGGATCAGTGGTCCAGTGGTAACGCGTTGGACTGGTAACCCAACAGTTTGCAAGTTTTATTTCATTATTTCCAGTAGGTCTGCGACCCATGTGGCAATACAAGCATAAATAAAACACTTGGCGGCAATGTAAATACAAAAGCAAACTTCTTAAATACTGTTATAAATTCATACAACATAACGTATACAAACTGACACTCTGTTACGCAGACACCGTTTGATGTATATACGCATATAATGAAAATACAATTTGTTTGTATTTATATTATGAAATTCAATCTTGTTAGTTAAGACACAACATGTTATAATGAATAAAATGTGCTACTGATATATAAAAAAAGTATACCAATACTTATAAATGCGCAATTTAACTATGCTTTTTAATACAGAGATCAAAGCTTACTCACATAATATTTAAACAAGAAGAAACCACTGACGGTTTAAAACAAATAATATACACATAACTTCAAAAAAGCAATATTGAATCATAAATGATAAAAACAACTCATTGTCCTCAAAAATTGTTTCTTGTCCGAAAGCGAAAGTGACAATATCAACGAGTGGATACTTAAACTTGTCCGAAAGCGAAAGTGACAATATCAACGAGTGGACACTTAAACTTGTCCGAAAGCGAAAGTGACAATATCAACGAGTGAACACTTAGACTCAATATGAAAATCAACCCTTAGGAACTAATAACGAGTGAATAATAAATAATGTCTAAAATTTTAATCTTGTTTGACCGTATGATAAATCAGACATAGTTTTGAAAGCATTTTCAACAAAACAAGCCAGGTTTTTCAGTATTTTTATGATTTTCTGTATTTATCAGTTCAACGAACTTAAACATGCTCGGTCTTCTCCAGAATCTCCTAGGTATATATTGTTCACGTAAGTCATTGTACGCAGAACTCTGCACTAAAAAGTGATATTCATCTTCTTACAAATAACAGATTAAACAAAACCGTTCATTAATAGGGATACTAACAGGTTGATTCCATCTACCAGTTTCTACACGCAATCTGTGGTAAGATAAGCGGAGGCGTGAAAACCTAATACAAAACTTAGGAATGTTAAGGATATCTAGATATGGCTGAAATCTAAAAACGGCAACATTTCGAAAAAAATAATGCCCTACTTGATTCATTTAATCTAGACTGCCAACCTTGAATAAATTGACCTTTTATTCTCTGTTTTACTAAAGATAAGAACAATTTTACAGCTCCAACAGTCTGGAACATCCAAGCGTCATTGAATGCTATTGTACAAAGTAAATCTCTAACTAGTAAGCACGCGTTTTTCCTTTGTAGATTTTGTAAAAGATCTTCGTATTGCATATTGTAAACTTTTGTAATGTACTTGTTATCATAGGTGTAAAATATTTTTGTCCAATATTTGATAATATTAAAAAAATCGTAAATTTTATAAAGAAAGTAGTCCCAATTCACCATAAATAAAATCATTTTGTGTACCCTATTTAACACCTAGCAAACGTTTGTAAAAATGCATTTGCACTCTCTCTAATGATTTTCCAGGATGAAATCCCCATACTTCACTGCCATAATTTAAAATTGGCAGTACAAGTTTTTCAAATAGATCGAGTTTATGTTTCACAGATATATTAGTATATTTATACAAATATTTATTCATCTGAAAAATGGCCTTTGAGACTTGACCAGCTAATGTGTTTTGAGCTTCTGTGAAAGTACCAGACATGGTGAAGACAATACCTAAGTATACAAATCTACTAACTATTTCTATATCGTTATTGCCATAGTGAAAAGAAATATTATCTGGTAAGCTGCCACCTTTTCCTAAAATCATTACTTTTGTTTTTTTGAGTATTTACAGACAGTTTCCACCTATTACACTATTCATATAACAGATCTAAATTCTTTTGCAATGCTTCTTTATCATAAGCAAATATCACAATGTCATCAGCATAAAGAATGAGAATTATCTTAAACATGTCTACATCAATTCCGTCAAAACCTGATTCTATGAACATATCTTCAATATCTTTTAAGAATAAAGAAAACAACAAGGGAGATAAACACTCACCCTGACATTCTCCAAGGTGGCATTCAAAACTATTACTCAGGTTATTCGAATATTTCACTTTTGACTTAACAGTTAAGTACATTTCTTCGTAAGCCAAATTTTATTGGTTTAAACCACAAATTTTCACGACAAACATAGCTTTACTAAGACTATAAAAGTGCTAAAGAGTTGTCTGTTCTTGCTTAAAATATGATTTATAAGCCCGTTCAGCACAAAACTGTTATCTACAGTGTTGATTTTGGCTCTGAAAGCAGCTTGAGCTTCTATGTAAACTCCATAATCTTCTGACCAGGAATACAGCCGATTATTTAAGGTTCTAGTGAACAATTTACCAAGAGTACTAAGTGGCGTTATTCCTCTGCAACCCAGAGGTCACAAGTTCGATCCCCCTTTCCTCCACTAACATTAATTATACAGAGCAATACGTCTTGTAAAAGTTTGGGCTAACAATTCAGAATAAAGATTAGCTATTTAGATAATCTTTATAACAATCTAACATCTAAGTTTGAAGCAAAGTCAGATGAACAGTTTCCAACAGGATGAAATACCGATATCTGTAGTAAAACTATTGTGCATGCTAGAGTTGTTGAATGGGCATACAATAGAAATAACCGAGAATACTTTAAAAAAAACGCGGCGTCAGTCTATCTATTTGAGTTTAGTATAGAACATGCTTTAATTTTGTACTAAGGGGTGCATATTCTAAAAGTATGGTGGCTGATTTGTGCCATGTTGTATGAACGTTTTTTTTCGCGTCGCGGGACGAAAACGCGAAAACCCGCCATGCGAAAACACGACAAATTGTATCTTTGGCGAGTTTTCGCCAGGCGACCTTTCGCCCCGCCACACGCAAACACGCCATATTCTATGTGTCATCTCTTTACCAACAGTTTGTCGTATCTTTGCATGATGGGGCGAAAACACGCCACGTGAAAATACGACAAATCATAACTTAATCGCGTTTCCGCGTGGTTACCTTTCTCCCCGCCACGCGGAAATGCGCCACATTCTATCTGTCGTGTTTTTACCTTCAATAAAAGAAAAAAAACCCGACATTTAGAATGTAGCGTGTTTTCGTGTGGCGAGGCGAAAGGTCGCCACGCGAAAACACGCCAAAATTTCAAATTTTTCGTGTTTTCGCATGGCTAGTTTTCGTCCCGCCATCCAAAGATACGACAAACTTTAGGTACAGACATGGCACATAGAATGTGGTGTGCTTTCATGTGGCGGGGCGAAAGGTCGCCAGGCGGAAACACGACACACTTATAATTTGTCGTGTTTTCGCATGGCTTGTTTTCGCCCCGCCATACAAAGATACGACACACTTTAGGTACAGACATGGCACATAGGCTAGGCGAAAACACGCCAAAATTGTAATTTTCACCCCGCCACGCGAAAAAAATGTTTTCGCATTTTCGCCCCGAAAACACGCTCATACGACATGGCACAAATCAGCCACCATAGAAAAGGTAGCAGCCAACATGATAATTGTTAGATAAAACCATGTAATTTACTTGGAAAAGAATCAATTGGTCAATAAATTGTATTAACTGATTAAAAATCAAAGACACTAATCAAAAGACTTGTACATTGATTTTTTGTTCAAAACATTGACTATGACTTTTATTACTTTCCCCAAAACTTGTGGACCATCCCTGCTAAAAAAAGGAAATGAATGATATTTCTCACTTTAATTATTTTTGTTGTGTATAAAAAAGTATTTTTGAGCTCGGTTCAAACAAACAAAATAAAGAAAATATGTTTGGGGTGTATTTTTTTAATATATTCAAACAAGAAATAAAGCATCGCAGGGCATATATAAGTATTATACGCCCGTCAGCATAGGCCTCGAAGTGGTGATGCCAAACATTTCACATGACACTGTCCAACTATTTGGAAATCATCAAATTCGTCAAGTACATTTTAACAACTCTATGTTGAAACGACACTAAGATTAGGGTTAGGGTTAGGGTTAAAAATCAAATCACTTCATAATTTTAAGTTAAGACCCGAACAAAGATTTAACAAGAAGGTAGATAATTCAAGAATGGAATCAGGAAGAGTTATCGTTCTTGTGCACTGCACGTCTATCTTTATCTTAAGTTTTAAGGCAATCCTTTCAAGTGTTCAAACTTTGCTCCGGACAAAAATTCATTACTGAAATTTAAAAAGGATAGCTTACTCAAAATATAAATAAGGAAGAGTTATGATTTTCTCCTTGTCGCCAGCTATCTATTATTTAGTTACACATCAACTCACTTCACATACATTAAGTTATGCTCCGGTCGAAAAAAGGAAAAGAAAAAGGACTTTTTGTGCAATGCATTTCTACTTCTTGTCATATATGTTTTGTTTTAAGTTTCAAGTCAATCCTTTTCGTAGTCTTCAAGTCATGATCTAGACAAAAATTCAGTATAAAGTAAGAAAAGGGGATATAACTCAAGAACAGGAAAAGGTTAGGGTTAGGGTAAGGGTTTAGGGTTAGGGTTAGGGTTTAGAGTTAGGGTTAGGGTTTAGAGTTAGGGTTAGGGTTAGGGTTAGGGTTAGGGTTTAGGGTTAGGGTTTAGGGTTAGGGTTAGGGTTAGGGTTAGGAATAGGGGGTTTTGCGAATGTTCATTTCGTTTTGAACAATTGCTCCGCCCACTTGTCAATCATTATTCTGGTTAGATTCGGTTAGATGTTTGAATTTTTTCATTTGTATATAGACATTCAATGAGTACAGTATTGTGAAATTATTTGGATAAAATGTTATAGTGTTTTCGGATATTATATTATATATTAAAGTAAATTAATTTGATAAGAAGTGTTTTTTGCAATGAGAATATTTCTAATTATTTTGATTTTAAAAACATTTTGTGTCTGTTCATAGTTGCTGATGAAGAGGAGTATGATAATTAATGAAATAAATTTTTTGGCTGTTGATGATTGTGATTATAGTTGCTGTTGTTGTGATGATGATGATAATGATCAGGAGGAGGATTATGATAATATCATGATGATGATGATTGTTGCTGTTGATGATGATGATTGTTGTTGTCGTTGTATTAGTTTTAAATTTTGATGATGACAATGATGATAATAATTATTATAATGAGTAGATGATGATGATGGAAATTATTGTTAATGCTGTTGTTGATGTTGATGCTGATGATGAGGAGTATGATAATATCATGATGTCGATGAACGTTTATGTTGTTGTTGATAATGATGATTTTTGTTGTTATCGTTGTATAAGTTTTAAATGCTGATGATGACAATGGTGATGATGATTATTATAATGAGTAGATGATGATGATGGTAATTATTGTTAATGCTGTTGTTGTTGTCGATGCTGATCATGATGATGATGCTGATGATGATAGTGATGAATATAGTTGTTCTTGTTTTGGCTGTTGATGGTGATGATGATTAAGATGATGCTGCTGCTGATGATATATATCTTTATTGGCTCAATAAGAGAACCTTTACTGTAATAAAAATATTTTGGGTAACCTGAGTTACCATGTTTCTTAAAATAACTTTTGTCGGCAAGTCTTGGTAACATTGGTTAACCTGAGTAACCAACTCCGGTTAACCTGGGTAACCATGTTACTAAAAATAACTTTTGTCGGCAATTCATGGTAACATTGGTTAACCTGGGTAACCAACTTCGGTTAACATGGGTAACCATGTTACTAAAAATAACTTTTGTCGGCAGTTCTTGGAAGCTTTGGGTTAGGGTTAGGGTTAGGGTTAGGGGTTAGGGTTAGGGTTAGGGTTGGGGTTAGGGTTTAGGGTTAGGGTTAGGGTTAGGGTTAGGGTAGGGTTAGGGTTAGGGTTAGGGTTAGGGTTAGGGTTAGGGTTAGGGTTAGGGTTAGGGTTAGGGTTAGGGTTAGGGTTAGGGCTAAGGTTATTTTCCTCCCGTGGCCCTGAGATAGTCTCCGGTGGCCCTGAGGAAAAAATCATTATGCTCCCGTGGCCCTACACTGATCTCCCGTGGCCCTGGTCTGGTCTCCCATGGCCCTGAGCAGTCTCCTGTGGCCCTATGTTCATTTATTACATAAGATGTGGTAATATTACATATATGACATAACTATTATGAAGGGGGAGGTAATCGATGATGTTTGGGTGAGTTATGGAACTTTAGTTATAATAATAAAAATTTGATCACGGGGTAAGTAAGTGTAGGTTTAGTCCCGTGTCAAATTGTTATTTATCTCCCCTTGATGCTCTAATTAAGAATTATGACTCATTAATGACCCCTTTATGTAACCCTGTCCATATATGGGCCTAAATCAAATAGGATCCATGTTGGGTTAAAATTTCAAAAGGGCCATGGGAGTTCAGTTTTCCTTATTTGGTAGGAAAGTCCTTATATGGTTATATTTACTCAACATTATTACAGATCCTGATAGTACTCACCAAGACGAACAAAATGATATATTACATGACCAGATCGGAGATAAAAAATATTTTGGTCAAAAAAAACACAAAGGGTAACCCCTTTAAGTTTTTTTTGAAAAAAAAAAATTATGTCTCCGATTTACTTCAAACTTACATATGTTATGCCTTTAAGTGTGTTATTCACGAATCCGAAGTAAAAACTGAAATAACTTGAACGGTTGATTTTTTAGAATTTTTTTTTAATTTTAGGGTTCAGGGTTAACCCTTTTTGGAAAAAATTTTTTTTATCTCCGATTTATTCCATATTTGGTATAATGATAGACTATAATAACCTATTTAAGAATATGTATTTACTTTTTAAATTTGAAGTCATTTGTTAATTTCATTGCATGTCAAATAGGTCAAAAATAGCCTATTTTCATTGTCAAAGACCTTTTATGGTTGTCTCCCCTTGGGACCATGTGACCTCTGACCTCTGAAGAAACGTCATTTTCTTAAAGTAATGTCTCATATCTATGATAATAAACATTAACCTTGATGCTATCTATCTTTGATATGAAGTAATAACTCTTGGAAAATGATACAAAACACTGCTTTTTCTCTTTACAGACAGTTGTATAAGTGCAAGCATTTCTGATGGGAACAGACGGACGAACACCAACATGTACTTCCTGTTTCAGCTTTATGGGATATCCGTCTTACAAGAAAGAGCAAGAATTCATCTGAAACAATTGTATTTTTTAATCTGCAGGCAATAAAATGATTAAAAACTATTATTTTTACACCTTAAAATACCCCTATGACAGACGGACGTACAGACGAACATGTGCGTACAGACACATACATGCATACAAGTATTTTTAATAGAAAGGCAGTAGATAGTAACAAAGAAAAAATAATTACAAAATTCGAATTATTTGAAGAGAAAAACGGGTTGAAAATAAGGCAATACTTTAGCATTTTTAAGAGTAAAATATTGTCAATGGGTTGAAATTACTTATTTCTATTATTTTCAAGCCCTTATTCTGACCTTATCTTTTTATTATATAACTATATATGATACATCATATTGTAGATAAAAGCCTTAGCAAATCAACAAAATATTTAACATAAAAGTATGTCCGTCTGTCTGTTCAGAATAACTAGACAAGGTAGTTGAACTATAAGAAAAATAAGCCGCGCTGAATAGAATAGCGGGTTTCAAGTATTTATTTTGACCTCATTTAATAAGATATAATGATATTTTTTATATCATGTTGTAGCAAAAACAATTGCCTAAACATAAAAAAGAACTGTATTAAGATATGTCTGTCCGTCTGTTCAAGTGAGGTAGTGAAAGTACCTCTATACTTAATGAAAATCGGCCTCTTCGAATAAAGAAATCGCGTATATGCATTACGTTCAACTACTTATTATGACTTCATTTTTTAAGATATAATTATGTATTATACACCATTACATAGTGCAATACCTTGCCTTATAAAGGAAGAAAACTGTATTAAAATATGTTCGTCCGTCTGTTCAGGGTACTTAGGAAAAGTAAGCTGCGGGATACAAAAATAATGCAGTTTTTCGTTAGTTTTAAGTAATTATTTTGACATCATTTTTAAAGATATAATTAAATGTTATATATGAAATTGTAGAAAATTTAATTGATTGAAAAACAAAAAAAGATATAGTAAAATATGTCCGTCCGTCCGTTCAGGACAGCTATTGAAAGTAAGCCCATTTGATAGTCATACTTAATGAAAACAGGGATCGCAGAATAAAGAAACCGCGTTATATGTATTACTTTCAAATGCTTATTATGACTTCATTTTTTACGATATAATTATGTATTATACACCATTACATAGTGCAATACCTTGCCTTATAAAGGAAGAAAACTGTATTAAGATATGTTCGTCCGTCTGTTCAGGGTACTTAGAAAAAGTAAGCCGCGGGATACAAAAATAATGCAGTTTTTTGTTAGTTTTAAGTAATATTTGTGACATCATTTTTTAAGATATAATTAAATGTTATACATGAAATTGTAGACAATTTAATTGACTGAAAAACAAAAAAAAGTATAGTAAAATATATCCGTCCGTCCGTTCAGGACAGCTATTGAAAGTAACCCCATTTGATAGTCATACTTAATGAAAACGGGGATCGCAGAATAAAGAAACCGCGTTATATGTATTACTTTCAAATGCTTATTCTGACATCCATTTTTAAGATATAATCATATATTATACATCATTTTGTAGAATGGTGTCTTGCCTAACTCATAAAGAAACCTGTATTAGAATATGTTCGTCCGTCTGTTCAGGGTACTTCGTCAAAGTAAGCCTCAGGATACAATAAAATAACGGTTTTTAGTTTATATTTAAGTGATTATTTTGACATAATTTTTAAAGATATAATTAAAAATTATATATCAAATTGTAGCGATATATATGGCCTGAAAAACAAAGAAAAGTATAGTTAAATATCTTTGTCCGTCTGTTCAAGACAGCCACTGAAAATAACCCTATCTAATAGCCGTACTTACTAAAAATCGGCTGCGCGGAATAAAGACGTTGCTTATATGCATTACTTTCAAATGCTTATTATGACTTCATTTTTAAAGATATAATTATATATTATACATCATATTGTAGACAAATCAATTGGCTAATAAGCAAAGAAAAATATTTTAAAATATGTCCGTCCGTCTGTTCAGGACAGTTAGCGAAAATAGTCAAATTTTCTTAAAAATCGGCCCCGCGGAATAAAAATTTCATTATTTTTAAATATTAATTTTGACCTTATTTATTAAGATACAATTACAAAATTAACATTATTTTGTAGCCTGTTATATTGCTTAATAAAACATATAAAACAATTGTATATATGTCCGTCTGTCTGTTCAGAACCGTTAGCTGAAATGGTCATATGTTCTGAAAAATCGGCCGCTCGAAACAAAAATACCGCGTTTTTTTCATTATATTCAAATATTAATTTTGACTTTATTAATAAAGCTATAATTATGCAATTAACAGTATTCTGTTATTTATTACCTTGCCTAATAAATAAAGAAAACTATAATAAAATATGTCCATCCGTCTGTTCAGGACAGCTAGTGAAAGTAGTACCCTTTTCTGAAATATCAGCCGCGCGGTAAAAAAATCGCGGTTTTTCATTATCTTTAACTATTAATTATGACAACATTTATTAAGATAAAATTATAAATTAAACACCATATTGTAGAAAATTGTCTTGCCTAATAAATAAAATAAAATATGTATATATATGTTCGTCTGTCTGTTCAGGGCAGCTCACACAAGTAACCTCATTTTTAACAAAAATCCGTTCTATTTCCCGTAAATTTACCGCAAGTGGCCTGTTTTTCGATCCGTACAGACAGACAAACATGCCCATGTTTCTAGAACGACCAGTTTTCAATAGAAGAAACAAAGCACTACATAAAAATGCAAAACCCTGTGAAAAAATATAATAAATTAAGCCTTTCCGACGCCGACAAAGGTAAAAAAGACGGAAAATGAGTACCTGAGGGTGGTGCCGGTGGTCAAGTCGGCAGACCCTTAAAATATGAGCTTTGAAGCCGCGCAATATATGGAATGAAAAGGTATTAAATAGTACTTTAAAATTGCATAATTTGATTTCTGAATTTTCGCACACTCAGTTAGAAATAATTGCCGGAAGTTTGTGTAAAAAACCGTCGGATCACTAAATTTTGGCTATTTTTCGGCTGTTTCTATTGAACCCGACGGGCTAGAACTAAGTTTAATACGTCATTTTAAAGGTATTTTTAAGCTCTACGACCTGCAATTTACTCCGGTCACATACCTGTTTGCGGTAAGTTTTAATGCCCAAATATGGAATAAGGCCACCGGAGACCGGAAAGTATCCTTAAAGTTGACTGAAAAAAATGTCATAATTTCCTTATATGGAAGCGGAGGACCTGGCTAATTCCAGGTATGGGTAGGGCCCGACCATGCGCATCTTTTGAGACCAAGAAACCCAGGATCGAACATAAAAAAAAATCTCAGCCAAGGTTCGTTCAAAATTGCAGACTTATGCAGGGTTTCAAATGTAACCTAGGAAGGGTGGCAAAATCGAAAATTTGTGCCAAAGCCAAAGAACTTTTTTATTTGTGCAGGGTTATAGGTCAGGTCAAGGTCATGGATTATTGACCATTAGAGGTCACGAAAAGTGTTACGTAATCGCGGGAGGGTTAACTTTTGACGTCTCCCAGTGGCCCCAAAGTCAAAGGGGCATAACTCCTAGAGAAAGTTAACCCGGTCGGGGAAACTCGACGAATTAGACTCCCCCTGAACGAGCTCTACATGTGTGCCAAGTTTCATCATAATCTATCGACTAGAACTTTTAACCCTATGGGGTCAAAGTGGGTCAGGGCCATGGGGGGAAAAAAACCCTAATTAGGGTTAGGGTTAGGGTTAGGGTTTGGGTTAGGAATAGGGGGTTTTGCGAATGTTCATTTCGTTTTGAACAATTGCTCCGCCCACTTGTCAATCATTATTCTGGTTAGATTCGGTTAGATGTTTGAATTTTTTCATTTGTATATAGACATTCAATGAGTACAGTATTGTGAAATTATTTGGATAAAATGTTATAGTGTTTTCGGATATTATATTATATATTAAAGTAAATTAATTTGATAAGAAGTGTTTTTTGCAATGAGAATATTTCTAATTATTTTGATTTTAAAAACATTTTGTGTCTGTTCATAGTTGCTGATGAAGAGGAGTATGATAATTAATGAAATAAATTTTTTGGCTGTTGATGATTGTGATTATAGTTGCTGTTGTTGTGATGATGATGATAATGATCAGGAGGAGGATTATGATAATATCATGATGATGATGATTGTTGCTGTTGATGATGATGATTGTTGTTGTCGTTGTATTAGTTTTAAATTTTGATGATGACAATGATGATAATAATTATTATAATGAGTAGATGATGATGATGGAAATTATTGTTAATGCTGTTGTTGATGTTGATGCTGATGATGAGGAGTATGATAATATCATGATGTCGATGAACGTTTATGTTGTTGTTGATAATGATGATTTTTGTTGTTATCGTTGTATAAGTTTTAAATGCTGATGATGACAATGGTGATGATGATTATTATAATGAGTAGATGATGATGATGGTAATTATTGTTAATGCTGTTGTTGTTGTCGATGCTGATCATGATGATGATGCTGATGATGATAGTGATGAATATAGTTGTTCTTGTTTTGGCTGTTGATGGTGATGATGATTAAGATGATGCTGCTGCTGATGATATATATCTTTATTGGCTCAATAAGAGAACCTTTACTGTAATAAAAATATTTTGGGTAACCTGAGTTACCATGTTTCTTAAAATAACTTTTGTCGGCAAGTCTTGGTAACATTGGTTAACCTGAGTAACCAACTCCGGTTAACCTGGGTAACCATGTTACTAAAAATAACTTTTGTCGGCAATTCATGGTAACATTGGTTAACCTGGGTAACCAACTTCGGTTAACATGGGTAACCATGTTACTAAAAATAACTTTTGTCGGCAGTTCTTGGAAGCTTTGGGTTAGGGTTAGGGTTAGGGTTAGGGGTTAGGGTTAGGGTTAGGGTTGGGGTTAGGGTTTAGGGTTAGGGTTAGGGTTTAGGGTTAGGGTTAGGGTTAGGGTTAGGGTTTAGGGTTAGGGTTAGGGTTTAGGGTTAGGGTTAGGGTTAGGGTTAGGGTTAGGGTTTAGGGTTAGGGTTAGGGTTAGGGTTAGGGTTAGGGTTTGGGTTAGGAATAGGGGGTTTTGCGAATGTTCATTTCGTTTTGAACAATTGCTCCGCCCACTTGTCAATCATTATTCTGGTTAGATTCGGTTAGATGTTTGAATTTTTTCATTTGTATATAGACATTCAATGAGTACAGTATTGTGAAATTATTTGGATAAAATGTTATAGTGTTTTCGGATATTATATTATATATTAAAGTAAATTAATTTGATAAGAAGTGTTTTTTGCAATGAGAATATTTCTAATTATTTTGATTTTAAAAACATTTTGTGTCTGTTCATAGTTGCTGATGAAGAGGAGTATGATAATTAATGAAATAAATTTTTTGGCTGTTGATGATTGTGATTATAGTTGCTGTTGTTGTGATGATGATGATAATGATCAGGAGGAGGATTATGATAATATCATGATGATGATGATTGTTGCTGTTGATGATGATGATTGTTGTTGTCGTTGTATTAGTTTTAAATTTTGATGATGACAATGATGATAATAATTATTATAATGAGTAGATGATGATGATGGAAATTATTGTTAATGCTGTTGTTGATGTTGATGCTGATGATGAGGAGTATGATAATATCATGATGTCGATGAACGTTTATGTTGTTGTTGATAATGATGATTTTTGTTGTTATCGTTGTATAAGTTTTAAATGCTGATGATGACAATGGTGATGATGATTATTATAATGAGTAGATGATGATGATGGTAATTATTGTTAATGCTGTTGTTGTTGTCGATGCTGATCATGATGATGATGCTGATGATGATAGTGATGAATATAGTTGTTCTTGTTTTGGCTGTTGATGGTGATGATGATTAAGATGATGCTGCTGCTGATGATATATATCTTTATTGGCTCAATAAGAGAACCTTTACTGTAATAAAAATATTTTGGGTAACCTGAGTTACCATGTTTCTTAAAATAACTTTTGTCGGCAAGTCTTGGTAACATTGGTTAACCTGAGTAACCAACTCCGGTTAACCTGGGTAACCATGTTACTAAAAATAACTTTTGTCGGCAATTCATGGTAACATTGGTTAACCTGGGTAACCAACTTCGGTTAACATGGGTAACCATGTTACTAAAAATAACTTTTGTCGGCAGTTCTTGGAAGCTTTGGGTTAGGGTTAGGGTTAGGGTTAGGGGTTAGGGTTAGGGTTAGGGTTGGGGTTAGGGTTTAGGGTTAGGGTTAGGGTTAGGGTTAGGGTTAGGGTTTAGGGTTAGGGTTAGGGTTAGGGTTTAGGGTTTAGGGTTAGGGTTTGGTTAGGGTTAGGGTTAGGGTTAGGGTTAGGGTTAGGGTTTAGGGTTAGGGTTAGTTAGGGTTAGGGTTAGGGTTAGGGTTAGGGTTAGGGTTAGGGTATAGTAAAGCTACCTTTTGAACGGAAGTAGGTTTGAACGGAAGTAGGCTGCGCATGCGCAAATGCATGACGGGAATATTGGTACGTCAGTACCGACATTGCGCATGCGTGTATTTCTTAACCGCCATTTTGAATAGATGTATGGAAGAGGAAGGACGTGTTTTGTATTGTTCAGTTGTGATTGTTTAAAAAGAATGGATTATTATTAAAAGGTAAACGATTTTTTTATGTAATTGAATACCTACAATATATTGTTTGTATTGTCATCCCTTAATTTGTAAAAAGAATTGATATAATTGCAAACAAAGTAAATACATATAAGCAAAATGGATTGAACCCTTGACCTTGCCTGCTATCCTGTATCGGAGAGCCAAAGCTTTTGTACTTATGGTTCGATTTTTACAGGTAATGTCCCGTGGTTTTGCAGCTTAAATGCCTCTGGTTCGAACCTTTATGTGCTATCTTTGCAAGTGAAAGTATTCAATTCTATTCTTGTCTATATGAATATAGAAGCGGCCATTTTGAAAGTCATTGCGTATGTTTCTAAAAATAAAATACTCGTTGTAAAAGGCGGGAATATTGCGCGCCAAATAAAGTTGGCGGGAATTCAAATTACCTTAGACTAAACCCTAACTGTAACGTGAACAATAACCCCAATAGCAATAATTGTGTGTACAACTAAACGTAACGCTAACCCCTAACCCTAACTCTAACCCAAACCCTAAACCCTAACCCTAACCCTAACCCTAAACCTAACCCTAAACCCTAACCCTAACCCTAACCCTAACTAACCTAACCCTAACCCTAAGGGTTAGTAGGGTTAGGGTTAGGGTTAGGGTTAGGGTTAGGGTTAGGGTTAGGGTTAGGGTTAGGGTTAGGGTTAGGGTTTAGAGTTTTTAGGGTTAGGGTTAGGGTTAGGGTTAGGGTTAGGGTATATAGTAAAGCTACCTTTTGAACGGAAGTAGGTTTGAACGGAAGTAGGCTGCGCATGCGCAAATGCATGACGGGAATATTGGTACGTCAGTACCGACATTGCGCATGCGTGTATTTCTTAACCGCCATTTTGAATAGATGTATGGAAGAGGAAGGACGTGTTTTGTATTGTTCAGTTGTGATTGTTTAAAAAGAATGGATTATTATTAAAAGGTAAACGATTTTTTTATGTAATTGAATACCTACAATATATTGTTTGTATTGTCATCCCTTAATTTGTAAAAAGAATTGATATAATTGCAAACAAAGTAAATACATATAAGCAAAATGGATTGAACCCTTGACCTTGCCTGCTATCCTGTATCGGAGAGCCAAAGCTTTTGTACTTATGGTTCGATTTTTACAGGTAATGTCCCGTGGTTTTGCAGCTTAAATGCCTCTGGTTCGAACCTTTATGTGCTATCTTTGCAAGTGAAAGTATTCAATTCTATTCTTGTCTATATGAATATAGAAGCGGCCATTTTGAAAGTCATTGCGTATGTTTCTAAAAATAAAATACTCGTTGTAAAAGGCGGGAATATTGCGCGCCAAATAAAGTTGGCGGGAATTCAAATTACCTTAGACTAAACCCTAACTGTAACGTGAACAATAACCCCAATAGCAATAATTGTGTGTACAACTAAACGTAACGCTAACCCCTAACCCTAACTCTAACCCAAACCCTAAACCCTAACCCTAACCCTAACCCTAAACCTAACCCTAAACCCTAACCCTAACCCTAACCCTAACTAACCTAACCCTAACCCTAAGGGTTAGTAGGGTTAGGGTTAGGGTTAGGGTTTAGGGTTAGGGTTAGGGTTAGGGTTAGGGTTAGGGTTTAGAGTTTTTAGGGTTAGGGTTAGGGTTAGGGTTAGGGTATATAGTAAAGCTACCTTTTGAACGGAAGTAGGTTTGAACGGAAGTAGGCTGCGCATGCGCAAATGCATGACGGGAATATTGGTACGTCAGTACCGACATTGCGCATGCGTGTATTTCTTAACCGCCATTTTGAATAGATGTATGGAAGAGGAAGGACGTGTTTTGTATTGTTCAGTTGTGATTGTTTAAAAAGAATGGATTATTATTAAAAGGTAAACGATTTTTTTATGTAATTGAATACCTACAATATATTGTTTGTATTGTCATCCCTTAATTTGTAAAAAGAATTGATATAATTGCAAACAAAGTAAATACATATAAGCAAAATGGATTGAACCCTTGACCTTGCCTGCTATCCTGTATCGGAGAGCCAAAGCTTTTGTACTTATGGTTCGATTTTTACAGGTAATGTCCCGTGGTTTTGCAGCTTAAATGCCTCTGGTTCGAACCTTTATGTGCTATCTTTGCAAGTGAAAGTATTCAATTCTATTCTTGTCTATATGAATATAGAAGCGGCCATTTTGAAAGTCATTGCGTATGTTTCTAAAAATAAAATACTCGTTGTAAAAGGCGGGAATATTGCGCGCCAAATAAAGTTGGCGGGAATTCAAATTACCTTAGACTAAACCCTAACTGTAACGTGAACAATAACCCCAATAGCAATAATTGTGTGTACAACTAAACGTAACGCTAACCCCTAACCCTAACTCTAACCCAAACCCTAAACCCTAACCCTAACCCTAACCCTAAACCTAACCCTAAACCCTAACCCTAACCCTAACCCTAACTAACCTAACCCTAACCCTAAGGGTTAGTAGGGTTAGGGTTAGGGTTAGGGTTAGGGTTTAGGGTTAGGGTTAGGGTTAGGGTTAGGGTTAGGGTTTAGAGTTTTTAGGGTTAGGGTTAGGGTTAGG